>CP139503.1:101997433-103265636 GCA_021014915.2 Artemisia tridentata subsp. tridentata | reverse complement strand
ATTTATTATATATGTTGATGTATCTACGGCATGGAACCAAAATTTTTGTGGGATAGATTGTTCATTTAGCATTGTTCTACTCATTTCTTGTAATGTTCGATTCTTTCTTTCTACTACCCCATTTGATTGTGGAGTGCGAGGAGCGGAGAAATTGTGAGATGTCCCATTTAAATCACAATATTTTCCGAATTGCACTTCGTCATCAAATTCCCGACCATGGTCCGTCCTAATTGATACTATAGAACATCCTAGTTTATTTTGAATCATTTTACTAAATATTTCAAACTTATTAAAGGCTTCGGTTTTATCACTTAAAAATCTAGTCCACATGTATCGTGAATAGTCATCTACAATTACTAAGGTATAACGATTACCTCCGTAGCTCCGCACAGCGGATGGACCAAAAAGGTCCATGTGTAATAATTCTAGGCATCTAGTAGTGGAGACTATATTCTTAGCTTTGTGACTAGCATGTGCTTGTTTTCCTATTTTACATGCATCGCAAAAGTGTTGGTCATATCTTAGGTTAGGCAAGTTTCTAACTAATTCTTTAAAGGCTAGGGATTGTATTTGTTGCATATTTGCGTGACCTAATCTTCTATGCCACAATGTAGAGTTTTCATCTAAGGTTGCTAGACATATTTTATCTTCCGGTTTATTTCCTAGTTTCATAACATATACGCCACCTTTCCTAATTCCTCTACCTATGACCTTTCCGTCGTTAACTATTTCGCTATCTTTACTTGTAAAAGTAACCCTACACTTATTATCACATATTTGTCCTATACTAAGCAAGTTATATGTTAAATTATCTACATGCTCAACATTTTCAATAGTTAGGGAGTCTTGAGAGATCGTACCTTTGCCAATGATTTTTCCATGAAAATCACTACCAAAAATAACATTACCTCCGTTGTATGCCTTGTAGGAAGAGAATAGCTTCCGGTTCCCCGTCATGTGCTTCGAGCATCCACTATCCTTAATCCATTCGTCGGGCTCCAAATTTATCCCTAGACATATTTCATCGGTGGCTTGAGCTACAAGGCACTTTTCGTCTTTTGCTTTGTCCGCTTCATCTTTGTCGCTATCACTCCATGTTCCACTAACAAATGCGCTTTCGTAATCATAACCCGGTGGCTTTGGACATTCGCCAATGAGATGATTTTGGCTTCCACATCTAAAGCACTTTCTTTTCCCGTAGTTATCATTTCTATTTCTTTGAAGCGATCTTCTTTCATCTCGCGGTTGTCTCGTGAATCTTCCTCGTCTCTTGAAGAATTTCTTGAATTCTCTCACGGCCATTGCATATTCTTCGTCACTTGAATCGTCACTTGAATCGTCATCATCACTAACCTCATTTTTGACTTTTAGCGCAAGAGTTTTTATTTGATCTTTCTTACTCTTGACCGTTTCAAAGTCTCTCTTTATAATTTCTTCATGGACCTTCAAGTTGCCAATAAGTTCATCAAGCGATAGCGTCATCAAGTTCTTCGATTCTTCAATAGCCGTGACCTTCGCGCGCCATTTTGGATGCAATGCCCTAAGAAATTTCCTTACACAATTTTTGTTAGAAAAAGTCTCATCAAGTGCTTTTAAACTTGTGATGATTGTGTTAAATTTAGCAAATGCATTATCAATAGATTCCTCTTCAGGAATTGTAAATTGTTCATATTGTTGAACAAGAAGATCTATTTTGTTATCTTTGACTTGACTATTACCTTGGTGAGTGATTAGTAAAGAATCCCAAATTTCTTTTGCGGTTTGACACATAAAAATTCTTTCATATTCTTTACGTGGTAACGCATTATAAATTACCATTTTAGCCTCATTATTTTTTGCTAGATTCTTTTTCAAATCATCATTTTGTTTTTCAAAAGGTACAATTTCATCTATTTTAGTTAAAGGATTATTTTGAATAGGAGGAAAATCACCATAGGTAATAACATGCCAAAGATCAAGATCCTTTGATTTCACATAAGTTTCGAATCTATTTTTCCAATAAAGAAAACCATCACTTTCAAATAGTGGTGGTCTTTGCATAGATTGCCCTTCTAAATATTTTAAAGATTCCATAGATCGTTTCAAGTTTTAAAATACAGTTTATTTTAAAAATCTTGTTTGACCTGGCTCTTGATACCAATTGTGGAAAACTAGAAGGGGGGTTGAATAGTTTTACGTCTTTTTATTTTATTTTGAAAACTTTTGTTTACTTTTAAAAACTTAGATTCGAATTTATGTGAACTCAATTCTTGAACAATATGAACAAATATAAGTGTATCTAAACTAACGATGTAAGTAATGTAATGAAATGAAAAAAAAGATAGAGATGGAAAGATCTAACCGAGAGACAAAGGATTTATAGTGGTTCGGCTACAAGGACACCTTCCTTGCCCTACTTCACTCCCCGAGCACCTAACTCGAGAGTTTTCTTCACTATATCAACAAGCTCCCTTATGGCGGAGAAAACCTTACACAACTTTGGCTTACACCGGTTTAACGACACAAAGCTAGATGTCGAGTTCTAATCGTAGCTAGAACTAATCTCACAACTTCACTACACGACTTATTCACACCTTCTTCACGACTTCTTCACACGACTTCTTCACACCTTCTTCACGACTTCTTCACACCTTCTTCACGACTTCTTCACACCTTCTTCACTACGGCTTCACGACTACTTCACAACCTATCACTACCTATGTACTTCTCTACTTCTTCACACCTTCACTACTTACACACCTTCACTTCTTCACAACTTCACTACTTACACACAAATCTAGCCTATACAAATATACACACTTCTATCTAACAAATATACACAACTTTTACAAATGAGTGAATAATTAACAACCAACTTAGATAACAAGATGATACTAAGTTGTAACACTTCTAATCTTGATCACTATAAGTATTCTTCTTTTGCACTTTGATGGTGGAAGCTTTGGATCACTTGAAACAAAAGCTTATAATTATATGATCAAAGGGTTTTGAAGATATGAAATGAGATCTAGAACTGAAAGTTTTTAGTGCAAAAAGTAAGTAAAAATTCAGGGGAATGCTGGTATTTATAGGCAGAAAAACTGGACAGCTGAAACCTACTGGAGCGTGGCCGGCCCCCTTAAATAGGGCGGCGTCCCCTTAATTTTAAGGGGGCCGCCTAGCAAAATTAAGGGGGCCGCCCAAGTAAACCGTTGCCCAGTTTTGTCTTTTTGTGGGAAGGTTTTTCTGGAACATTTTTACTGATTTTGGTTAAAAATTTGAATTCATAAATTTATAATGAATTAAACCTTTTTATTTATTACCAAAAATATTTTTCTAAAAGATATAAAATGTTTTTGACATTTTAAAAAAATCTAGTGTTTAAGAAAATGTTTCTTTGATCATATAATGCATTAAGCACTTGTTTATTGATACCTTAAGTGATTAAGTTGTAGAAGTGAATATTTACAACTAAATACTTGTTTATTTGATAAGTTTATGTTTAATGAGTTTATATTTTGTGATCATTAAAACATAGAGATATGAATAATGTTTTTACGCATTATTTATGTCAACATATAGAGTAGATTTGAATCAGTGATGAATCTTGAGGATGATGGTGATGGTTGCTCGATTAGGGATGAAGGATGGATGAGGGAGATGAGATATTCTCTCTCTCTCTCCTCTCTCTCTCTTTTTCGTTTTTTTTTTTCTTTTTTTTCTTTTTTTTTAATTAGAGATAGTGGACTTATTAGGATAAGTTTTGTATTTAGTGTGTATTAGGTGTACCCCGTGTCCCGTTGAATCCCATTGCCTCCCGAAATTTCCAGGTTTGTTATGAGTACGGAAAATATAGTTTAGGAGACGTGATGCGTGGTTTTGCAACCTTACAACAGGTTTTACCTCTCAAGGGATCTCAAGAGGCTTACAACCCCACCAGGCAGTGTACCTGACCGATGTAGTATAGTGTAGTGGTAAGTACGGGGATTGATCGTTCTCCACAGGGAATAGTGTTCGTTAGGTATGAAAAACTACTCTAATAGGTCTAAGGGTGAGGGAAGATTCTTTTTATGTTTTTATAATTTTATGAAAGCAAGTAAAATCTCGGGTTTGAAAGAGTGGGCGGAATTAGTTGCTAGTCAACTAACCCAAGTTACTACGAATGCAAATAAAATAAAATAACAGAAAATGAAAATGTGGTGAAACTTATGTGGAGAGAAATGTGTTTACTTAGATTTCCTTACTCCCTAACTATCTTTTACCGGCTGATTAGTGTGTATTAATTGCGTGGATGACGGGTGTATTCCTTAATACCAATCGTGGGGTGGCGTACGTACTTCCCCAACTCTATGAACTCCTACTTCACTCCTATGTCGAGCCGGCTAGGAAGCTCCTAACATGGGATCACTAGAATTCGCTCATGCATTAAATACAACCATAAAAACCTTAGTACGCATTGGTTCATGCTTCTTAAGACGTTCAAGCAAGTTACCGAATAGGAAGTTAGCCAGTTTTCTTAAGCCTAACATAGATAAACAATCATCCAATACAACTAATAACACACTAATAACCAATAATCAATAGCTAGGTTTCATTAGATCTAAGCAAACACAAAGAAAAATCTAGCCTAGCATGTTAAACAAAAGACAAGAACAAGATAGAATCAAACAACACATAGACATATTGAATGATTAATTGATAACTTATCTTCAATGTAACATGGAAGATCTCAAGGCAAAAAGCCTTGAAAAAGCTGCTAAAATCGTCTTAGGGTTTCCTCCCAAAAGGTTACACACAAAGTTCCACACTAATGACAAAAAATTGCAAAACTATATATAGAGATTAAGGGCTGACGGCGTCACGTTGTAGATTCTGACGCCGTCACCTCGCCGCTTTTAGGGTTCCCGGATGGCCTTCCTGACGCCGTCCCTCTTTAGACCTCCAAAATCCGTTCTGGCTTATCAAGGCTTGACGCCGTCAGATTAGTGCTTGACGCCGTCCCTCTTTAAATTAAGCCGTGACGACCTTGATCACTTCAAAGGGTGACGCCGTCAGATTTTTCATGCAAAATTCTCTGGCTTATCATGAGTAATTTTCATATCCACCTTTTTCTTGCCAAGCCATGACGCCGTCTGGGGCAATCCCTGACGCCGTCAAAGGTACTTTTCAGCCGATTTTGAGACTTTGTCGTTTTCTTCACTTTTATGCTCCAAAAACGTCCAAAATGCTTCCTTTTCCAGATTTCTTCTCAAAAGTACCTAAAATGACAAAAGGAACGATTTAGGGCTTAAATGACCCCCTAAAAGCGGTACACTTTTCGCTTCATCAAATACCCTTACACTTGAGATTTGCTTGTCCTCAAGCAAATGCGCTTTTATTCTAATCAAAATACAAGTTAGGGGTCATTTAACACTAATATAAAAGTAATTACAACAAATAGTCGTTCCACTTTAATCATAATAAGCACGGAGATTACAAACTAGCACCTCACAAGTAGTGTTTAGATACTCACATCTCTCAAGTGTCATCAAAATAAATCTCATAAATGAAAACGGATAATATCTCTCACTACCTGTCATAGCAAATAGATTACCATAGGCTTGGGAAAGGATCGAAAACCTCCTCCACTAGGCGTAAGCACCTAAGATAAACTATCAAAGAGGGCTTTTACATGGGTTATAACGTTAGGTGTAGGGAAAAGATAAACACGGTTTTGTTGGATAAGGGATATTTTACTGGTGGCGAGTTAAAGATCTTGATCAATTACATGTACTATACAATGTTGCTAAGCCAAGACTCGACTCAATCTAAGCTAATGAAAGAAAATAACAAAAACATAAAACAAACATAAAATAAAACGGGATGGTAGTCCGTATGTTTTTTCTATTTTTCTTTTTCTCATTTTTTTTTGCATACACTCTTGCCCTACCATCCAAAATAATACATCATAGGGGCGTTGCATTCCCCTTACACTTGAACTTTTACATAACTTTACAAATAACTATTCTAATGACTCGAATTAAGATAATTGAAAAACTTGGAGTACTTTTAAAATATTTAGCACATATGGGGGTAATAAATGATGTTCTTCCCCATTACTCCATTACACTAGTACTTTACCCATGAGTCCCAATCGTCCCAAAACAATATGTACAAGGATATGACTCGACTTAGCAACCATGTAATCAACTAGATAATTAACTTGGGTTTAAACAAATGTTGTAACAATAATGCACTAAAAATGAGTGCATACAAGGTAGGCTAAGGCGATTTGGGTGTACATTTTAGTGGGGTGTAACAAATTCTTCCTTTAAGTAAAATGCTTAAAGGTCGAAACGAAAAGATAGGCTCTGAGGGGTGTACTAGGGGTATCGTGTACCAAGAATGGGTACAACGCAAAGGGTGTGGGAGAATTACTTGACCAATGTAGCCAATGTAATTATAACAAAATCACAGGTGTAAAACAATGGGTTAATCCTAATGCCTCTTATCATGTAGTAAATCTAACTACACGAATGTAGTCTCACTTGTGGCCTCGGAATGGTCCTAACGCAAGTTCTAGAATCTAAGTGCTACCGGTACACACATCATAGCATAAATGCTTTTCCTACCAATTCTAGGGGCGAACCTCACATATTTGGGGGTGGAAAATTTTTTAGTGGTACGGTTTTTTGTGCTAGTCATATAACTCCTATCCATGAGACGCTCATTAAGACCAAAGTTTCACTCCTAAATGTTGTAAAAAATTTTAAATTTGGCACTAAAATTGCCCTAACAGGTATTTCTCTCAGTTTTATTACACATCTACTATTAAACAAACAAAAATCAAGCGTAAAAGCATTCTCTGAAGTATCGTACTTTTACCCCCCCTTACACTTAAGATGAACATTGTCCCCAATGTTCAAATAACAAGATGTAAAAGCAAATAAGGTAAAAGAATGAAATCAAATACTCCCCTGATTCGCTCGGTGGATGAAGAGGTAACATGGTTAAATCTTCTTCCAAAGTAATGTTGAAGCTCCATGACTAATGCATCGCCATAAGCTTGATCCAACAAACATTTCCTTGTCCAAAATAACCTGTTAAGCCTGAGAAAACAAACACGAAAACCTGCATAACATCGGCGGGATAAACTCTATATATAAGGATATAATGCTTGTGGAATGATAATTTTGCAGATTCCTGGAGATTATAAGTTATAGATTTAATAAAAACTTTTTATGAAAACAAAACTTTCAAAAATTTTCAGAAAATTAAACCTGAAGCCGTTAGGTTGTAAAGCCTGACGCCGTCAGAAATAATCTGACAGAATTCTCATGTTAAGTTTCCGGAAAAATTTTGGAAAAACCTATACCTTACTTCCTGGAAATCCTGCAAAACATCATTATGACTCGATACAAGCATTTGACTCAAACAAATACTAATATGTATGTTAATTTATTATCATTACGATTCATGTTCATTTGTTCTAATAAACCGGTTTGGATTTCCCTTACACTTAACTTTTGCAAAATACCTTTATATGTAGTTAAGACGAAGTTAAAAACAAGATAAAGCATTTTCACAAATTAGTTTTTGAACATGAATCAATAAGAATAAAAATTAAACATACATACGAAAACAAATAAAATCAAACAAACAAATAAATAAACACACAAAGCAAATAAAACTTGGGTTGCCTCCCAAGAAGCGCTTTTCTTTATTAACGAGTCTTGTAGCTAGACTCAAAGTCACTCTACCCTATATAAGTGAGCTCGTCATCGAGGACGTCTTTAGGGTTAAGCTTGGATTGAAGTTTCCTATTGGTTCGCTTAGTACAATATATCTTTTCAAACTTCTCTCCATCCGGGTCATACAATGTCATCTTAATATGCCATGACCCATCTCCATCTTTGGGTGGTTTGTCCCAATCCCACTTATGATCATCTTCCTCACAAGTCCACTTATTCATTCCTAGGTTAATTGGCAAAACTCCTAGGAAATCAATCATCTTCCTAAAAACTAGAGAGTCTTCAAATGGATCCAATTCGGTGTCCCTAGCCAAGAGTTGTTCTACCGTATGTGTTCGGTTAACAAAGTCCTCTTCTAGGTAAAATGGGCGTTGGGGTCCTATGAAGTCTCTATCAATCCAAGGTCCATATCTAGATGGTCTCCTATTTGATTCTAACCAATGTGGTGTTGGTTCCTCACTAGTATCATAGGCATGTTTCTTAACATCATAGACTGACCAAGTATCACCTTCTCCTACCGCTATCTTAGATTCCTTGCAATCAATCATAGCACTAGCGGTCGCCAAAAATCCTCTACCTATCAACAAGGGGCATGTAGGGTTGCTAACCATATCAAGGACGTGGAAATCGGCTAAAATGGTTAGTTTTCCTATGTGTACTAACACGTCCTTGACTACTCCAACCGGGTAAGCAACACTCCCATCCGCTAAGCCTATTATCACCTCGGTTTCTTCAAGTTTTCCTAGTTTTAGAGAGGTGTAGAGAGGTAACGGAAGTAGGTTAAGGCTTGATCCAAGATCGGCTAATGTGTCATAAGCCTCCGAATTACCGATCTTGCAAGGTAGAACAAATAAGCCCAGATCATCTAACTTCTTAGGTAGTTTGTTTTGAACGAAGGCGGTCCCTTTTTCGCCTAACTTGAGCTTCTTCTCATCCAACACATCAACAACCGGACTTTCAAGGTGGAGCTCCTTGAATTCTTCGTCAAGGTTTTGAGTGGGAGGTGTTTCAACTATGACTTGGGTTTGTTTGAAACACGTGCTCATGGAATTGACCGAATAATATTGTGGACAAGAACTAGGAGACGAAACCGATGAAATGGCGTTGACGTTTAGTTTCGGGTTCTTGACCGTGTTGCTAGGGAGTGCTCCCATTTCTCGGTCATTGAGGGCTTTCAACAAAGTGTCAATCTTATTGGTCATCTCGCTTTGTTTTTGTTTGAAATCGGCTTCAAACTTGGCTAAACGAGCTTCTTGAGATGCCATAAATTGAGACATCAATCCTTCAAAGTTATTGGTACTACCATTGCCGGAAGGATTGTTGCTGAAAGTACGGTTCGAGTTGGAACCGCTTGATTGGAAACGATTAGGTGGGTTGGAAGAATTGGTTTGTTGTGCGTTTTGGTTTTGTTTCCACCTAAGGTTCGGGTAATTTTTCCATGAGGGGTTGTATGTATCACCGTAGGGGTTTGGCTCGGGTTTGAAAGTGTACCACTTGTCTCCCGCTCCATCGGTACGCGAGGATGCGTAGTCCGCAAAAGCTTGTTCGGGGAGTTCCATGCAATCACGAGTGTCGTGGGGACCACTACATAATTCACATGAAGAAGTGATTTTGTTCACTTGGCTTGAAGGTTTAGGAGCCTCGTAGGATTTCATAAGAAACTTGACTTGGTCTTCAAGTTCTATGATCCTACGGTCGGAAGTGCTTGAATTGTTCGAAGGCAAAGATATTGCCTTGACCGTTTTATTCAAATCACGGGGATCACTCCAGCTTTCGTTGTCATAAAGAGCAAGATCTTCTAGGAGAGCCCATGATTGTTCCACACTTAGATCACGTAGCTTACCACCGGCCGATTGGTCAATGGTTTGCCTCGTGGAGAGATTGATATGGTCATAGAAGATTTGGACTTGGAGCCAAAGTTCTATGCCATGGTGAGGGACTTTTTGGAGTAAGTCCTTGAATCGAGTCCATGCCTCGTAGAGGGTTTCGCCTTGACGTTGTTGGAACATCAAGATATCATTCCTTAGCTTGGTAGTTCTTCCCGGTGGGAAAAACTGAGCAAGGAAACGAGTGGTGAGATCATCCCAAGAGGTGATGGATCCTGCGGGTTGACGCTCTAGCCATTGACTAGCTTGGTCCCGCAAAGAGAATTGAAAGAGACGCAGTCGGGTCGTCTCTCGAGTGGCAACATCAAGGTCTATAGAATCAACAATTTTGAGAAAGTCCTTGAGATGTTGATTAGGATCTTCAGAACGAAGTCCATGGAATGCGCATCCGCTTTGCACCAACCGGATGGTGTCGGATCGCAAGGGAGTGACATTGGCTCCTTGAGTGAGCTCAATGGTGTTTCGATAGCCATGGTGGCTAGGACGGGAGTACTCTCCTAAAGTACGGGCTCTAGGAGGTGGTGGTTGTTGTTGTGGTGGTGGGTTGTTGGGATCAAGGATATTACCACCTTCCATGATGTCGGATGGTAATGGTTACGAACAAAGAAACAAAGAAAAAAGATAGACTAAAGAAAACCTAGAAAAAATAAAATAAAAATCTCACTAGAAAGGAATCTAGTGAGTAGACCTATAAAATAAAAATTCAACCTAAACAATAACTATTCCCCGGCAACGGCGCCAAAAACTTGATGCGTGGTTTTGCAACCTTACAACAGGTTTTACCTCTCAAGGGATCTCAAGAGGCTTACAACCCCACCAGGCAGTGTACCTGACCGATGTAGTATAGTGTAGTGGTAAGTACGGGGGATTGATCGTTCTCCACAGGGAATAGTGTTCGTAAGGTATGAAAAACTACTCTAATAGGTCTAAGGGTGAGGGAAGATTCTTTTTATGTTTTTATAATTTTATGAAAGCAAGTAAAATCTCGGGTTTGAAAGAGTGGGCGGAATTAGTTGCTAGTCAACTAACTCAAGTTACTACGAATGCAAATAAAATAAAATAACAGAAAATGAAAATGTGGTGAAACTTATGTGGAGAGAAATGTGTTTACTTAGATTTCCTTACTCCCTAACTATCTTTTACCGGCTGATTAGTGTGTATTAATTGCGTGGATGACGGGTGTATTCCTTAATACCAATCGTGGGGTGGCGTACGTACTTCCCCAACTCTATGAACTCCTACTTCACTCCTATGTCGAGCCGGCTAGGAAGCTCCTAACATGGGATCACTAGAATTCGCTCATGCATTAAATACAACCATAAAAACCTTAGTACGCATTGGTTCATGCTTCTTAAGACGTTCAAGCAAGTTACCGAATAGGAAGTTAGCCAGTTTT
This sequence comes from Artemisia tridentata subsp. tridentata, assembly GCA_021014915.2. Taxonomy (NCBI): domain Eukaryota; kingdom Viridiplantae; phylum Streptophyta; class Magnoliopsida; order Asterales; family Asteraceae; genus Artemisia; species Artemisia tridentata. The sequence continues at coordinate 103,254,645 of CP139503.1, read as the reverse complement.
CTTAAGCCTAACATAGATAAACAATCATCCAATACAACTAATAACACACTAATAACCAATAATCAATAGCTAGGTTTCATTAGATCTAAGCAAACACAAAGAAAAATCTAGCCTAGCATGTTAAACAAAAGACAAGAACAAGATAGAATCAAACAACACATAGACATATTGAATGATTAATTGATAACTTATCTTCAATGTAACATGGAAGATCTCAAGGAAAAAAGCCTTGAAAAAGCTGCTAAAATCGTCTTAGGGTTTCCTCCCAAAAGGTTACACACAAAGTTCCACACTAATGACAAAAAATTGCAAAACTATATATAGAGATTAAGGGCTGACGGCGTCACGTTGTAGATTCTGACGCCGTCACCTCGCCGCTTTTAGGGTTCCCGGATGGCCTTCCTGACGCCGTCCCTCTTTAGACCTCCAAAATCCGTTCTGGCTTATCAAGGCTTGACGCCGTCAGATTAGTGCTTGACGCCGTCCCTCTTTAAATTAAGCCGTGACGACCTTGATCACTTCAAAGGGTGACGCCGTCAGATTTTTCATGCAAAATTCTCTGGTTTATCATGAGTAATTTTCATATCCACCTTTTTCTTGCCAAGCCATCACGCCGTCCAGGGCAATCCCTGACGCCGTCAAAGGTACTTTTTAGCCGATTTTGAGACTTTGTCGTTTTCTTCACTTTTATGCTCCAAAAACGTCCAAAATGCTTCCTTTTCCAGATTTCTTCTCCAAAGTACCTAAAATGACAAAAGGAACGATTTAGGGCAATATTTGATCAAATAAATACGATTTAGGGCTTAAATGACCCCCTAAAAGCGGTACACTTTTCGCTTCATCAAGACGTTTTAATTAAACTGACACAGAGTATATTTTTCTGCGACTCTGACATGAATTTATAAAGTAACCTTTTACTGGTGTGGTGTCGGTACGCGTGTGGTGTTGTTTTCCAGGAAAACGAGATAACCTCTCGTGTTTGTTACGTTTGTGTCTGTCATTGTCTGAAAGTGAAAATTTTACCTTTTTGATAAAATTAAATAGTTTTTGGTGAGTTACTGTTTGTCACAGCGTGCGGGTTTGTTTCCCAAAATCGTTATGTAAACATATAAATGTTTAAATCCAACAGTTAGGAAAATAATAAATTGACATTTATTATTAAAATATTAGTGGAAAATTACTGTTTGTCACATCCTCCTTTCCTTAGGAGGAAAACCGTCCTCGGTTTTCACTTAGAGTTACCCGGTGTGTTTGAGAAAAGGTGTGGGTATTTACGTCTGATCTCGTCTTCACGCTCCCACGTGTATTCGGGACCTCTGCGTGAGTTCCAACGAACTTTAACGATAGGAATACGGCTTTGCTTTAGCTGTTTGATTTCTCGATCCATTATTTCAACAGGTTCCTCAACGAAGTTCAACCTTTTGTCAACCTGAATTTCTTCTAGAGGAATGGCAAGCGTCTCGTCGAAGAGACATTTCTTTAGGTTGCTCACGTGGAATACGTTGTGTACGGAGCTGAGTTCTTGTGGTAACTCGAGTCGATAAGCTACCGGTCCTATTCTCGTGAGAATTTTGAAAGGCCCTATATATCGGGGATTTAGCTTACTGCGCTTTCCAAAATGGATCACCCTTTTCCATGGTGACACCTTTAACATAACACGATCTCCAACTTGAAACTCAAATGGTTTTCGTCTTTTGTCGGCATAGCTTTTCTGACGATCTCGAGCCGCCTGCATCCGGCTCTTGATCTGTACAATCTTTTCCGTAGTCTCCTGTACTAACTCGGGACTGGTGAGCTGACTTTCTCCAACTTCAGCCTAACATATTGTGGATCTGCACTTTCTGCCATATAGTGCCTCATAGGGTGCAGCTTTGATGCTGGTGTGATAACTATTGTTGTAAGAAAATTCGGCCAGAGGCAGATGTCTATCCCAGCTGTTCCCGAAGTCTATCACACATGCTCTCAGCATATCTTCTAACGTTTGGATGGTTCTCTCAATTTGACCATTTGTCTGTGGATGATATGATGTGCTCATACCAAGGTCGGTTCCTAGGGCATCTTGTAAGGATCTCCAAAAATTTGACGTAAAACGACTGTCCCTGTCGGAGATGATGGAAAGTGGAACTCCATGTCAGGCAACTATTTCCTTCACATATAGTCACGCAAGCTTGTCCATGTTGTTGTCTTCCTTGATGGGTAGGAAATGGGCGGATTTGGTAAGACGGTCAACGACAACCCAGATGGTGTCATAACCGCTTGACGTCCTTAGTAGTTTGGTGATGAAATCCATTGTTATACGTTCCCACTTCCACTCGAGGATTTCAGGTTGTACGAGTAAACCTGACGGTCACTGATGTTCAGCTTTGACCTTTGAACATGTTAGACATTTACTGACATAAGTAGCAATGTCAGCTTTCATGTTAGGCCACCAATATAACCTTTTCAGGTCGAGGTACATCTTTTCGGCTCCTGGATGGATGGAATATTTGGCTTTATGGGATTCATGCATGATGAGGTCTCGTATACCTCTGTAGAGTGGAATCCATCTTCTATTCTTGTAACATAATGTTCCATCTGCCTTCTTTACGAATCCATTTTCGTTTTCAGGCATTCCGTATATTTTCTCATTAGGTCGGTTTTCTTCCTTAAAAGCCTCAGTCTGAGCTTCACGAATTCTCGATGAGAGTGGCGAGACAATTGTCACACCTAATGATCGTACTCTTAGGGGTTTCGGCCTCTCTTTCCAGCTAAGGGCATCTGCTACCACGTTTGCTTTGCCTAGGTGGTATCGAATTTCACATTCATAATCACTGAGCAATTCTAACCATCGGTGTTGTCTCATATTGAGTTCCTTCTGATCCAGGATATGTTGCAAACTCTTGTGGTCGGTGTAAACTACACAGTTGGTGCCGTAAAGATAGTGCCTCCAGATTCTGAGTGCGAACACTACTGACCCTAGCTCTAGGTCATGTGTAGTGTAATTCTTCTCATGGGTTTTCAGTTTTCAGGAAGCGTAAGCTATCACCTTTTCTCGCTGCATCAAAACAGCTCATAACCCTTTGTGTGAGGCGTCACAGTAGACTACAAAGTCCTTACTGCCCTCTGGTAGGGCTAAGATAGGTGCGCTACACAACTTATCCTTGAGAAGTTGGAATGCTTCTTCCGCTTTCTCTACCCAGTCAAATTTCTCATTTTTTAGGGTCAACTTGGTTAAAGGCTTTGCTATTTTCGAGAATCCCTCAATGAACCTTCTGTAGTACCCTGTGAGTCCTAAGAATTGGCTTATTTCGGTAGGAGTTATGGGTGTCGCCCAATCCTTTATCGACTCAATCTTCGCAGGATCTACATGAATGCCTTGTTTATCAATCACGTGACCTAAGAATTAGACTGTCGGTATCCAAAACTCGCACTTGGAAAACTTGGCATATAACTTCTCCTTCTTTAACAATTCCAGAATTAGCCTTAGATGCTCTTCGTGCTCCTTTTCATTCTTAGAGTATATCAATATGTCATCGATGAAGACAATCATGAACTTGTCTAAGTACGGCTTACACATCCGGTTCATGAGGTCCATGAATACTGCTGGTGCGTTGGTCAAGCCAAACGGCATAACCTGAAACTCATAATGGCCGTAACGAGTTCTAAATGCCGTCTTCGGGATATCTTCTTCCCGAACTCTAAGCTAATGGTAACCGGACCTTAAGTCGATTTTCGAATAGACACACGATCCTTGGAGTTGATCAAACAGGTCGTCAATTCTAGGTAGTAGGTATCGGTTTTTGATAGTTAATTTGTTGAGTTCCTGATAGTCGATGCACATTCGGAAAGATCCATCTTTCTGTTTAACGAATAGGACTGGAGCTCCCCAGGGCGAGGAACTTGGTCGGATGAATCCCTTCTCAGAAAGTTCTGACAACTGTTCCGATAACTCCTGCAGTTCCGTTGGGGCTAATCGGTAGGGTGCTCGTGCCACAGGTGCGGCACCGGGCACTAGATCGATCAGAAACTCAACCTGTCATTTGGGCGGGAGTCCGGGTAAGTCTTCAGGGAAGACTTCTGGAAAATCTCTTACGATTGGCACATCTTCCAATCGTTTTCCTTCCGGCTCCTCTTCTTCCTTTCCGGAAACCTAAGCTAAAAAGAGAAGACATCCTTTCTCAAGATGTCTCTGAACCTTCGTGTAAGAGATGACGTTTAATCTCGAGGTACTTCGTCGGTCTCTTCTATCGCCTTCGATGATCAGTACCTCATTCCCGTAAGGTAGTCGATCGATCTTTTCGTCACAGAGAATAGTAGCATGGTATTTTGACAACCAATCCATGCCGATGATAACATCAAAACTACCCAGTTCTATAGGCATTAGGTCGATGTTGAATGGGTGGTTCAATAGGTTTAAGGTGACACCTCTTACGATGGTATCTACTCTTTCTACTTTCCCGTTAGCCAATTCTACATTATATACGTTGCCTAAGGTGGTCGGGGTTATTCCAAGCAATAGGCTAAAGGCAGTAGAGACAAAACTTCTAGCTCCCGTATCAAATAGTATAGATGCATAGCGGTTATTTAAAAGGAACGTACCCATCACGACATTCGGGTCTTCCTGGGCTTCCACCTTGCCCACCGCATAGACTCTACCACGAGCTACTCCATCATTTCCCCGATTTCCTTGGGGCACAACAGCTACTTGGTTCACACTAGCTCCTGGGTTTCTCTGGTTACCCTGATTTCCTTGTTGGCCTCTGTTGCCACCATTGCCCTGATTCTTGGGCTTTCAGCATTCATTTCGATAATGCCCTTTTTTCCCCACAGCCAAAACACGTGATCTCGGCCTTTGGGTTGTTTGCTGGTGCAACTTGAGTTGTCGCTAGAGGTCTCGCTATGCAATCGCGGGTCATATGTCCTATCTTCTGACATTTATTGCATTTAACCGTGCACGGACCCTTATGATGTAACTTACATCGATTGCACAGTGGCAAGATGCCTGCATAGACCTTCCTCTCTGTCGGTCCTGCAGCATATACTTTTGCAACCTCTTGCCTTTTTGTTCGGCTGGTTGTTGTTTCGGGGATGGTCATCCCATTTTCTTTTGTTGTTCACTCCTGCTTTGATCGAATCTTTGATCACCTGATCCATCAGTTTGTTAGCTATCTCCATGGTCTCGTGGAGATCGGCAGCCTTGTAGGTGGTGATGTTTCCCTTAGTAGACTGAGGTAATCCGCCAATATACCTTTCCAACAGTCGGGTCTCAGTTTGTACCATATCTGGACACAGTAGGGCGAGTTTCTGAAAACGTTGGTTATATGCTGCCATATTGGTACCTTGTACCTTAAGATTCCAAAATTCCACCTCTAACTTCTTCACCTCATTTCGAGGACAGTATTTCTTAAGAACCATCTCTTTAAAGCTCTCCCACGACATTGCATATGCAGTGTCCTAACCAGCTGATTTAGAGTAGTTGTTCCACCAGGTTAAAGCTGCATCTTGGAAGGTAAACGATGCATACTTAACCTTGTCCTCTTCCAAACAACCACTGATTCGAAATACCATTTCTAACTTCTCAATCCATCGAACCAGAACAACTGCTCCTTTAGTACCACCAAAACCTCCAGTCATTATCTTCCTGAAGTCTTGGTAAGTACAGCCTCGAGCATTGCTGTTTGTGGGTCTAGAATTCCCACCATCAGTCGTCGAGTTGTTAGCTACAGCCAGTGCTGCTGCCACCCTTTCTTCTACCAGCTGGTCGAGCATGGCTCGATTCACGGGTGGAGCTGCTGCAGTTGCCCTAGCTGGGCTTGGATTTGTTGTTTGTGCACGAGTGGCTCTGGTTACTTTCTTTGGAGGCATTTTGCTGTATCAGAAATGTGGAAAACTAGAAGGGGGGTTGAATAGTTTTAACCGTTTTTCAAGTTTTATTTGCTTTGTTACTATATGTTAATTCAAATGAAACAATCACAAATAAATAATCACACAATATAAACAAAAGATAAAGAGAGGAAAGATCAAACCACACAACACTGTTGTTTATAGTGGTTCGGCTACAAGGACTCTCTTCCTTGCCCTACTCCACTCCCTGAGCTTCCAACTCGAGAGTTTATCTTTCACTAAGAAACAAACTCCTTTACTAGGCGGAGAAAACCTTTACACGTCGCTTACTTCCTTTTCCGGTACTAAGCTAAACACCGGGTTCTTTCACCAGGTAGAACCAACCTAACGTCGCCTATTTACTTTACCGACACTAAGCTAGATGACGAGTTCTTTACAAGGGTACAACCACTCCCTACACTCTTTGTGCTTTAAGGACTAAAGCACTAACCACACTCACTGATTACAAATGATAGATATGATGTGTGAAACAAACTACAATATCACACAGTAATGCAACTAAAGGATTACGGTTCTGTAGATCCTTGAAAGCTTGATCTCTCTTCTACAAAATGAAAGATCAAAGTGAAATGCAACTATGAATGATGTTAGTAAGATATGTACTGAATGAATATGTGTGTTAAGCTATATGAGTGATGAGAAAGCCAAATGATCAGCTTGCTATTTATAGGCAAGCTGATCTTCAGCTGACGGATCCCACGGATCCCATAATAGGGATTCGTCCTTCATTGGACTTGGATCCGTGGGATGTGACAGCTAAGGGATTTGGTGTATCTTTCCAAATCTTCCATATCTTACCAAATCATCAAATGTCAACTATGTAACTTGTAAATCTAAACAAGATATATCAAGATCTAACAAAGATATCATATGTGATGTATGTAATGATGTCATGGAATGATTTTAGAATCAAAGTTTCCTTTTAAGGAAACAAGTTACTAAATAAGCAAACTTGTAATTCTTGGTTATTATGTGAAGTGTAAAATGTGTACTCAAGAGACTTAAGCTAGTATTTATTATTTTCTAAAAGATATTCCTTTTATTTGTCATTAACAAAACTAAAAAAAGATCAAAGAATATAAATAACGTTTTTGAGACGATATTTGTATTAACAATATCCCCCTTTTTGTTGATGACAAAACATAAGGTATATTTTTGAGCAAGAAAATAAATATAGTATAAGTTCTTAAAAATATATATTAAGTTTGTTTATTAAAGAAAAGTTTTGTAAAAATGTATGTACTGTGATGAATCATAGTTAATGCAAACTTAGTCCTTTCTCTCCTTTTTTGTCGAAACAAAAAGAGTAGTGTAGCGGAATGCGATTTTGAGAACTTTAAAGCTCCCCCTTGTTTTATACTCCCCCTAGATGGAGTAATCAAGGAAATGATGCATGAATCTACAAAACAAACGGTTAGTATATGAAATGCTTATGAAATGCTCCCCCTCGATGTATACTCCTCACTTCTCGAGTACCAACGTATACTTTGAAGGGTATGATATGCTGCAAATGAAGTGTTAGTAATGAATGACTTCAATGAAGAAGTAGAATGCTTGTGAATTATTCTTCCAAACAAGCCTTTCAATATGTTTTGACTTTTAAAAGTCAAAGTAAGTGTCTGATCATTATTTGTACCTAAAGCAATCATAATCAAGGTATAATATAGGCTATATAAGGATGTTAGTTCACAATGATAATGATAATATGCAATATGTTGATCACTCATAAGCATAAAACATCACATTCATAGATAATGAAAATTTTGTGACAAAAGTCACAATGATGAAATGATGTTACAAGTACAATATAAAGACATCCTAGAAAGAAATAAAAAGTCCTAAAGCAACAATTTAAAAGGTCCTAACAACTAGTCTATAAAGCTCCTATTGAGGAGGATGAGAGATGGCGTTTAAACGTTCAAGAACATGGTTCAAGATGAACCTCATCTCATTTTGAAGCTCATGGGCCAAGATGTTGGTCCTTTGGGCCAAGTGAGCCGTTCTCTCACAATGTGCGCAAGCATGACTTGAGAAGCCGGGAGGAAGACTAGGCTCCAAGTTTTGTGGTGGTGGTGGTGATGATGGTGGTTGGTTGTTGTTGTTGTTTGATGGTTGTTGTGGTGTTTGGAGGGAGTTCATAAGGATGTTTTGAATGTCCATTGCTTCATGAAGGCGATGGTCAACCATACCCGAGAGAGTATAGAGTTGTGTTAACTCCGCACTTATCTCCTCTTGTGTTTGAGGAATGTTGCTCCACATCGCCTCATCTATGGCGATGAGTGTTGAAGTTGGTGATAGTGGTGGTATTTGGGGACGAGGTTGTGGTGCTTCACGGTATAGAGGACCATGAATCTCCGGATGGAGAGGATGAAATAGCATAGGTTCTAAGTTTTCAAGACTTATTGGTGGAGGATTGGTTGATGTAGGTGGAAGATCTTCTAACTCTTCAAGATATGGTTGTGGAGATGTTGGTGGTGTCCTAAAGAGTTCCATGGGTTGAAGTTTTGGTGAGGATGGTGATGAGGCAGACTTCTCAGACTGTGATGGAGCGGGAGCGGGTGGTGGTGTGGTTGCTACAGGAGTTATGGTAGGAGGTGGTGTTTTTATGACTACATGTGAGGGAGTTGGAGTGGTTAAAGTAAGGAAGTTTTCACTAGCAATGGGTGAGGATATGTTAAGTGGTGATGATTCTTCAGAGGATGAATTGTGGATGTTGATGAAACAACAAGGTTTCACACTCATACGGGCTGTTCTTTTTAGTGGCTTGGATGTGGAGGAGTTGTTTGATTTTGTCATTGAGACTTTTTGGTGAAGTATGATAGCTAAAATGTACAGGAGAAGAAATGGTTGTGATGTGAATTGAAGATTGGTGTGCTGCGTGTGTCGTTGCGGTTTAGCAGTTTTAATGCCTACTCAAGTTTTAAATTTATATTTAGCCGACTTATCAATAACACACACACTTAACGAGCAGTGTACCCGGTCAGTATGAATATAATGGTAAGTAGAGTGTCGATCACTAAGAGTGGAACGTATTATCTCGTTATTCTAATCAGTATTTTAATATCCTAACGCAAGGGGGTTTCAGCCTGAGAGACTGGCACGGTTTTGTTTGCAATTAAATAATAAACTAAACTAATAGGCACGAATCAGCAAGTAGCACACACGTACACAGATAAATACTCGAGACAATAAGAGGGCTGTCCTTATAATTAAGTAGTTTGTCACTTGTTTTATTGATAGCTTTATATGAAGTGTATGTAGTTAATCCTTTCTCGTTGGTCCTAAGCTTATCGGCGAGTAAACCCTTAATGATGACTTATGTCTAAAAGTTATTCCTAAGTGATCAATTTAGTAATAACCGTGGGAGTGCAACCTTTCCGTTGCCACATTACACAAGCCACTAATAAACAAAGAGGTGATCAATGCACTAATAAGTAGTAACCAAAGACATCAACATATAAACTTTAATCGATGGGAAAGCAATTTTAAGGGGAGTTGAAGTGAATGATAACATAACACAAGCCCATCAATCCTGATGAATTAAAGTTTGCTAACACAATATTACAAAACTACTTAATGAATTAAACACATGCAGCACCTTCTTACAGCTCTTGTATCTTCGTTTGGTGTGTCTTGTGCTGCTGCCTTGACTGAATTCGTCCTAGGGTTCTTCTGCTTCGGTCTTCGAAACTATAATAATGCACACAAAATTCGTCTGGCCTTGGGGTATTTATAGTTTCTGTCTGAGGGAAGATGCGGCGCATCTAGTAAGTAGATGCGGCGCATTGACTTAACTTCGCGTGGGGTCCAAGATTATAATATTCAGGAATATTCGTACACCGCCAGAAGATGCGGCGTAACTCCATGATTAGATGCGGCGCATGTCCTCTTGTATCTTGGATCGTATCTGGTGAAATCTTAATAGAGATGCGCCGTATGTAATGAGTGAGATGCGGCGCATCTGGAGCAGATTAGTCTTGATCTTCTTCATTTCAGTAGACTCTTAACTTCTTGCATGTTTTGCTCCATTATTAGTCCAAAATCGCTAAGTTTCACCAAATGCTTGTTTTTACCTGAGAATTACAAAAGTAAACGATTAAGTATCAATCCTCATACATAATATAGTAAAACAAGTCAAATTAATAGGATAAATGATAGTAATAAAATGTACTTATTTGAGTTCATCAAATATCCCCCCACTTGAACTTTACTTGTCCCCAAGTAAACCTTAGAATTTCTCTTATGAAAATGTATCCTAAAAGATGTTAGGATTTATTTTTATATCAAGCATGTATTCGTTTAATTCATAATCACACAACTAAACACTTTAACGAATTAGAAGTATAATAAAATAATTTGATAAAAGCAAATCTAATCGTTTAACTGTCCAGTCGCGACGAATATTCTATCATAAGCTTGGCAAGTATACACATCTCCCCCACTAAAGCTAAGGAATAACAAGTCTAAAGCGGTAAAAAGGGTTTTTAGGCTTAAGGGTTAATTATTCTCTTTTCACTATCGATCTCAAATTCCAGAAAAGGCGACAAAATCACAAATACATGATCGAATCCACGAACATGATACTTGCAATTGCTCAAATCCTTAACTCGAATAGGCTAAAGATAGGTCCAAACTTCACCAATAATAATATATCAAAAAGGGCGACAAAATCATAAATACATAGCCGAATCCACGACTACGATACTTAAGATTGCTCAAATCCCTAATCTCAATAAATCAAAGGTTTGGTTGGATAAAGAATAATGAAGGGTATGGATATCATTTGGGATATAAATTGGTGTAAAAATAAAAATAAACAAAACAAATAAATTAAAATCCTAAGTGTGGTTAATCACTATCCCAACCATCCCATGAATAAGACTCATATCATTGAATAACTCACGCTTTAACACTTGAAACACACGCTTTAGGTAGACACGAATTATACTCAACAAGATCTTAATCAAAGAATAAACCTTAATTGGCGTTCCCATAACTGCCAATTCCCATTCAATCCATAGATATAGTACAACAAATAGTGGTGATATCGACCACTTACATAACTTTACATCGTTGGCTTAAAATAAACATCCAACTCTTTTTCTTTTTCTTTTTCTTTTCTCTTTTTTTTTTTTTTTTTTTTTTTTTTTTTTTTTTTTTTTTTTTTTTGAAACATAAACATAGATGTGTAAAATTTCACTACATCACTATAACTTTCTTTCCGGATAATTTTTTTCATACTTTTCATACTTTCAGAAATAACGGTAATAGCGAAAGTAGTAAACACACGAAAAATAGACTCAAAGATATACAATATTTACTTTCACTCCAATTGCATTGTGCAATTTCCCGACCTAACCAAAGATAATGAATTACGCACGCGAACACAGGTAATGTAAGGAAACACACTTTGCCTATAGCAATTAACCAACCACGGACTTTAATCTACAGGGTAGGCTAAGGTGTAAGGGTGTAACGAAACATTTTAAACATAGGTGTAAGAAACGAAAGGAATGGCTCTGAGTGTTTTTCTAGGGGTATCTTACTCTAAAAATGAGAGTAACAAAAGGGTTTATACGGGGGTTAACTAACCAGTGTAGTTAGCTAATAACACATAACATATAATAGGCTATTTGGGTGTAATCCTAGAATTTTACCAATTTAGACAAGTCATTCCAATTATATAAATAATACTCATTATGGTGGTCTCGAATAGTATACAAGCCAAGTTCTAAATTTTACAAGTCACCGGCACACTCATAGATTTGTGAAATTTGAAAAATCACAATTTTTGAAAATAACGTCATGTGTGCAGCTATGCAACTTAGATCTTAAACAAAAACATGCTAAAAAATTATTAAGTTTGATATATTAAGCACATTTTAAGCATAATTTTTGAAAAAGTTTAGGACAAGTAAATGTTAAGTGTTCTAATTCTCCAATCCCCCCACTTAAGTTAAACAACGTCCTCGTTGTTTGTATAAAAGGTAAAAACTAGAAAATAAAAGAATTAGAACAGAAAAACTCCCCTGAGATTTGCTCGGTATGATCCTCCATTAGTATAAGAGCAAAAATCATCTTTCTTGTGGATTAGAACGTTAAAGCTTCATACTTGATGTATCCACAGGAAACTATAATACCACCAAAACTTTAAAACACACCTAAGATAAGAAAGGTTCAACTTGCATAATACATTAGTAGTTAGATAAAAATAAAACATAAAAATTAAAACTGAAAATCATCAGGTCAGTCGATGCGCCGTATCTTATTGAAGAAGATACGCCGTATCGAGCCTGGAATAAATACGGATCAGAATAAAAGATGCGCCGCATCCTTAACCAGGGATGCGCCGCATTGAAAATAAACTGATAAATAGTTTTAAAGTCGAAAATAAAAAAATGCAGAAAAATAAAATAAGATATGACCATTGCAGGAGATGCGTCGCATCTTAGGATTGAGATGTGCCGTATCCTCATGCAGCCTGGACTGACTCGACACAAAAACAGAATAATAAAAATTCTCCGGGTTGTCTCCCGGGTCAGCACTTGTCTTTATTCCAGAGTCTTCAAGTTAGACTCACGTTCAGCTCTTTATTTAGTCCTTGTCACGGTCCATCCTTCTTCCTTCATCCGAAAGATGTTCCCGTATAGCTCTGCGACGTTTTCTTCTGTTCGGCTTAATCTTATATAACTCTTTGTCTTCACCGCAGCATACTCTTCATCAGGACCTAAAGAATATTTGATGATTTTAAATTTTTCAGAAATAATCATGGGTGGCTCATTATAAGGAATCCCAAGTAGTTGACACTTTCTTTTGGTGAACTCTTCCTCGTCTTTATCAACAAACTTAAAATAAGGATCCTTAATCAAATAATCATCTAGTTCTTCAATTAATGACTTATTGTCTTGAATCGCCTCCCACTCTCTTTCCAAATCATATTGTAACCGTCGACTAAGCTTTGTGAAATCATCAAATTGTTTATGCACCCATTCCCAGAAAGTAGTATCCGATGTCCCCTTAAGTCCTTTCAAGCGTTCAATTCTGCCCTTTTCTTGTAAAGCCTCTGATTTTTGTAGGCAGTCTTCAACATTATCGTACCACTCATAGTCTTCAAAGGTTACATCGTTTCCAACCCGTTTCATCCCAATTATACTTCCCCCATTACAGGTTCCGTCATTTTTATAATCACAGGTCGGCCAAACACTACTCCCGTCCTTGAAAACGAAGGGTGTACAGGTGTGATTAATGTGCTCAAATTCCCATGGTTTATCCCAAACCCATGGTACTTGGTCATTCCATTCATAGTACCAGGTGTTTTTGAAATCGTCATAAGTCTTAAATCCTGGTAGATCTCCAGTAAGCACATCATCGTCGACTTGAAGAAGGTAGTTAAATTCCTTGAACTGCTTGCACAAGGGTGTCTCATAATCGAACACATCAATGTCTATTCTGAATAACTCTTCAATGCCTTCATTGATTGTTGAATCATGAAGTGACGACCCATAATCGCTTTCTACTTCTTCATCTTCTCCTCTCATCCAATATACCCATAATGCATCCTTAGTAGCTCGATCCATACTCTTATGGTTATTAAACTTACTAGCCAACCATTCTGAAAAATCAACATCGTTAGGATCATGGTTAACGTCAAAGCAAATTTTCCAATCATATTCTTTTTTAGCTCCATGAACCCGTTAAATTGCTTCTTAAAACTCCGAGTCAACCATGAAGTCATAATCTGCTTGACTTCATTTGCAGGGGCAAATTCCGGACTACCATATTTAAGTTCAAGCCAATCATTGAGGGAGAGGTCTATCAATCTTACCAATCTGCCATGAAATAGTAATTCCGCCAAAGCATAATTTCTGTCATTATCCAGATAGTTCTCATTTAATCCCCAGTACTGTTCGGAATAAGGCATGTAAGAGATTTGGGTGTTGCCTCCACCACAGCTGTTGTTGCTTGAGTCCATGTATGCAAGATAGAATTTCCCATCATCTTCTTCGATAGTAGTCCAATTCAATCCTTCGGCTTCAATGATAGGCCATAAGAGCGACAATTCTTCTCCAGTGTACCTCACAAATACATCATAAGAGAATACCTCTTTGTCAATGTTGCATAAACGCATGAATTCCTTAAAAGTAGCTTCAAGAGGAGTCTCCCAAGAGAATAAATCTGCATCGATCATGAGTACATTGAATGAATCTGAAAACAAGCATTCCTTAGCAAGATATCCGTTAACTGACATGTCTTCCATAGCAAAATCTGTCATCCAAGGTAAAATCATCAGTAGGATTTGTTTGCTAGAAGAGAAATTAATGAATATAGAAATGGATATATGAATACAAATAGCTGATATCTGCAGACGATGCGCCGTATCCAAATAGTTGGATACGCCGTATCTTATAATCGTTAAAATTTAATCAGACTTTATCCAGAAAATAGATACGCCGCTTAGAATTTATGAATGCGCCGTATCGAATTAATTAATCAAAAATCGATATTTATTTAAAATTAAATGCGTCGTATTAACGAAAGTTAATGCGCCGTATTTTCGTTACGCTTAAAAATACAAGATTTTTGATTCAGTAAGATGCGCCGTATCGACAGAGATCGATACGTCGTATCTGTTTAATAATTCGCAAACTGTTTTTAATTAAAATAATAGATACGCCGTATCTGCTAAAGCAGATGCGTCGTATGGCGTTTAACGTTTTAGAAAAAAATTTCTTATTAAAAACAGATACGCCGTATCTTGGGGAAAAGATGCGTCGTATCGAATTAATTAAACGCGTTGTATTTTTAAAAATTAAACGCAATACGCCGTATCTGATAAATCAGATGCGCCGTATCGTTTGATTTAGCACAGTACAACGATAGCAGAACAGAAAAAATACGAAAAATAAAAACAAAAAACACACAACAAAAATAAAACACACAAAAATAAAAGAAAACAATTAACACACAATACAACAAATATGCAAAATAGTACAATGATGCAATTAATCTAATAAAAAGAAAAACCTAATTAAAATACTAATCAAATTAACAGATAATAACAATTCACTCCCCGGCAACGGCGCCAAAAACTTGGTGTGTTGCGTGTGTCGTTGCGGTTTAGCAGTTTTAATGCCTACTCAAGTTTTAAATTTATATTTAGCCGACTTATCAATTACACACACACCTAACGAGCAGTGTACCCGGTCAGTATGAATATAATGGTAAGTAGAGTGTCGATCACTAAGAGTGGAACGTATTATCTCGTTATTCTAATCAGTATTTTAATATCCTAACGCAAGGGGGTTTCAGCCTGAGAGACTGGCATGGTTTTGTTTGCAATTAAATAATAAACTAAACTAATAGGCACAAATCAGCAAGTAGCACACACGTACACAGATAAATACTCGAGACAATAAGAGGGCTGTCCTTATAATTAAGTAGTTTGTCACTTGTTTTATTGATAGCTTTATATGAAGTGTATGTAGTTAATCCTTTCTCGTTGGTCCTAAGCTTATCGGCGAGTAAACCCTTAATGATGACTTATGTCTAAAAGTTATTCCTAAGTGATCAATTTAGTAATAACCGTGGGAGTGCAACCTTTCCGTTGCCACATTACACAAGCCACTAATAAACACAGAGGTGATCAATGCACTAATAAGTAGTAACCAAAGACATCAACATATAAACTTTAATCGATGGGAAAGCAATTTTAAGGGGAGTTGAAGTGAATGATAACATAACACAAGCCCATCAATCCTGATGAATTAAAGTTTGCTAACACAATAAAACAAAACTACTTAATGAATTAAACACATGCAGCACCTTCTTACAGCTCTTGTATCTTCGTTTGGTGTGTCTTGTGCTGCTGCCTTGACTAAATTCGTCCTAGGGTTCTTCTGCTTCGGTCTTCGAAACTATAATAATGCACACAAAATTCGTCTGGCCTTGGGGTATTTATAGTTTCTGTCTAAGGGAAGATGCGGCGCATCTAGTAAGTAGATGCGGCGCATTGACTTAACTTCGCGTGGGGTCCAAGATTATAATATTCAGGAATATTTGTACACCGCCAGAAGATGTGGCGTAACTCCATGATTAGATGCGGCGCATGTCCTCTTGTATCTTGGATCGTATCTGGTGGAATCTTAATAGAGATGCGCCGTATGTAATGAGTGAGATGCGGCGCATCTGGAGCAGATTAGTCTTGATCTTCTTCATTTCAGTAGACTCTTAACTTCTTGCATGTTTTGCTCCATTATTAGTCCAAAATCGCTAAGTTTCACCAAATGCTTGTTTTTACCTGAGAATTACAAAAGTAAACGATTAAGTATCAATCCTCATACATAATATAGTAAAACAAGTCAAATTAATAGGATAAATGATAGTAATAAAATGTACTTATTTGAGTTCATCAAAGATCCTAAAGTGCTAATTTATAGACAGAAGGTTTGTGAGTCTGTGTGTTTGGATTTGATGTAAATCCAATAGAGAATGTTGGTTTCTAATGATTTGGAACAAAAATTGTGCAGGTCATATCAAGGAAGTCAACCCATTGAGCTTGGGTTGAGTAATGTGTTGTGGATTTGCAGTAAATACAAGGGGATAGTGGAAAATCTTATGATTTGATATTTTCACGGATTTGACGGATCCCTAAAAAGGGTTCCTTCTTTGTATCAGTTTGGTAACTCAAACCTAAAATTCAAAAATTTAAATTTTGGTGGGAAATTTTGTTCCTAAGTATCTAAGAATTCCTA
This sequence comes from Artemisia tridentata subsp. tridentata, assembly GCA_021014915.2. NCBI lineage: Eukaryota > Viridiplantae > Streptophyta > Magnoliopsida > Asterales > Asteraceae > Artemisia > Artemisia tridentata. The sequence continues at coordinate 103,238,011 of CP139503.1, read as the reverse complement.
AATGATTCTAAGATGAATTATTATCAGTGAATGAATCCTAAATGATACTAAACACTAAGATTTAAGAATCGTGATTAGTCGAAAAAGTTTAAGAATTTTGCTGGGGAACCTGCGGATCCAAGTTGTATCACATGCGGATCCAAAATTCGGGATCCGCCGAATCCGCAGGTAGGCGGATGGCGGAACCAACGATAAGCCTTGGCGGAGCCAAAGTTAGGGATCCGCCGGATCCGTATCCTAATTGTTCAAACTAAACAGAAGACTTGTCATATTTTTTGTTTTTCGACGAAAACCCGAAAATTCACTTAGACCTTACTTAACATCTAATATGTATAACAAACAACTAAATATGATAACATTAACACACGATTGAACATAGTTTAATCCGTTCTTAGGAACTTACCGTTTTAGGTGTTATGCCAAACATAGGCTATAACCCGGAAAATTGATAACCATGAAGGTTATCTACCTGCAAATGTTAGTTATTACACATACATAACAAGTATTATCAGTTAGAGTCGAGACACATAGAGTTTAACATCACATAGGCTAACAGTGTTCAAATCCAAACACTCCTTCAACTAAGCTTCTTCTTCAACTTCTTCATTCCTTTGTGCAATTTCATCATCCAACGACCAAGATTCTTCACCATTCCTTTAATGTTTTGATACTCAGCAGATTCATTTGGAATTGGAGGAAGATGGCTCAAGTATTCGGGTGGAGGAATTCTAGAATTTGGCAAACCATCATCTTCACTCATTGAAGATGATGAGGATGATGTTGGTACACGAGGACGTTTACCTTTATCAACACTAACCCTAAAGTCACTTAAAGGAACGAAGGTATGTTCAATTTCATTGTATTCAGGAACAAAACCTAACGGGTTTGGACGGGCGGGTGCAAAGGCTCTATAGAGTCGGGTTAAGAGCATTCCATAAGGCATTGCAATCTTGCCTTGAACCGTAATGTCACACATTCTTTTGGCAACATAATAAGCAAGATTGAAGGGTTGATGAGTAGAGATGTTGTACATCATATGACACAAACAAGCATTGATGTGATCACGGTTTCCTATGGTGCACATCACATTAGCCCTTAAGACGTCTTCCATTTTCTTGAATTCGGGTTTGAGATCATTTAGCTCCATTGCAAATGGATCTCTAGCAACTTCACGGCCACGATACATCCTTGTGGGGTTGTTCTTAGGAATGAAGAGATGTTCCCTAATCTCTTCTTTTGATGCGAGAGGAGTGACATATGGTGCCGTCCTATCGAGATTGGATTCTAAGATTGTTAAGGACCATTTGTCCGAGTAAATACATGTCCCTTGACTTGGAATGCCCAAGACCTCACCAAATTGATCAAGAGGGATGTTGACAAAATTTCCATTTAAAGTAAACTGAAGACTTAAGAAAACTTGGTCACATGAACTAAGACCTACACTAGCATAGAACTCAAGAATGAACCTAGGGACGATTGGTTAATCTATATCCAAAAGAGTATCAAATCTTATTGCGGCTAATTGTTCCCTAAGTTGTGTTCCTTCATAGAACGAGGAATCTACGACTCTACCCTCATGGACATACTTTTTCTCTAAAGCTTTGAAAATTTTGATTTGGGCATTGGTTAGACCTTTGGTTTTGTGGACTTCGGGTAAGTAGTTAATGGTTCTTTTGTGATCGTAGTTGGTTGCGGGAGGCATGATTTTCCTAAATACAAAAGTTACATAGTTTTAGTTGAAATGATCAAATTAAGTGTAAAATTCCTAGTGTGTGCCTACATGGGGACAATGTGGAGGTGCGGTTATCTCGACCCTTTTTTGATGCATGAAAATTTAGTTTATGCAAGTTTTGTGTAAAAACAAGAGATAACCCAAACGCTCCTATTTCAATGTAGCTACGGTTGAATGTACCCGAAAATACATATTAATTATGTATTCCCTTTAGCATTCAAGAGACATTATGCAAGTGATGTCTAAAAGATAACGTTTTTGCATTTGTATGAACAATGTTAACAAAAAATAAAATTATTTTACCTAGTCGTTAGAAGGTTTTAGTAAGAAAATTTTCAAGGGGTTTTTGTTAAATTAAGACAATGTGCTATGAGATGTAATTCCTAACTAAGAAAAACATGTTTTTAAGTGTAATGCAGCAAACATGCTTCATGATTTGTCAAAAATTATGCATATACCCCAAGTTTTGGTTTTGTGCATGAAATAGAAATCCTAGACGCAGATCAGGAGTATGAATATGATAAGAATACTTACAGTGGTGTTAGAAGCACAAATTTGTGGAAGAAAATGGTCTAAATTGTGATGGAGATTTAGTGTGTGTCGAATAACGTAGGGTGATATGTTTTGGAGTGAGGAATGAATAGTACTTGTTCTTGTTTATTAAATAATAAACTTGACTGTGCATGCGACGGATCCGGCGGATCCAAAACAAAGGATCCGTCCTTGTTATCGATTGGATCCGCGGAACAGAACACAATTTTTGGTTTAGTGTCGAGTGTGGTTAAACTAATATTTATACTAATGTTTTTACTAATTACTAGGTTCCATTAATCCTAATCCAAGTCTAAGATAGTTGAAAGGTTCTCGTTTAAGTGGTTTTGTGAGAATATCGGCAATGTTGTCCTCTGAGGAAACTTTCTCAATTGAGATGATTCCCTTCTGTACATTGTCGCGAAGGAAGTGATGGCGTATTTCAATATGTTTGGTTCTAGCATGTTGGACTGGATTTTTGCTTAGATCGATAGCACCTTTGTTGTCGCAAAGAATGGGAATGTTGTTGAGTTCAATTCCATAGTCGACGAGAGCTTGTTTCATCCATAGTGCTTGTTGACACGCCTTTCCTGCAGACACATACTCTGCCTCTGTTGTTGAGATTGCGAGGGCAGTTTGTTTCTTAGCGAACCATGATGTGAGACAATATCCTACAAAAGTACAAATACCGCTAGTACTTTTCCTATCAACATAGTCACCGGCATGATCTGAGTCGGTATACACTATGGTTTCTACACCCGTTCCTTTGGGATACCATAATCCTAAGTATGTAGTACCTTTGATGTACCTAAATATCCGTTTAACGGCTTCAAGATGGGATGTTTTTGGATCTTCTTGAAAACGTGCACATAGACAAACACTAAACATAATGTCAGGCCTACTAGCCGTAAGATAGAGTAAACTACCAATCATTCCTCTATATTTAGTGCAATCTACGGATTCATTTTCTTCATCCTTTGTGAGTTTGGTTTCGGAGGACATGGGTGTTCTCATGGGTTTTGAGTCTTCAAGACCAAACTTCTTACGCATATCTTTGATATACTTTGATTGGTTGAAGAATATCCCATCTTCTAATTGTTTAATTTGGAGACCTAAGAAAAAGTTTAGTTCCCCCATCATACTTATTTCAAACTCGTCATGCATGATTTTTGAGAAATCGTCGCATAACTCTTGACAAGTTGAACCGAATATAATGTCATCCACATATATCTGGACTATGATAATATGTGATCCCTTTTTCTTGGTGAAGAGAGTATTATCTACTAGGCCCATGGTATACTTATGGTCAACTAGGAAGGTCTTAAGTCGATCATACCAAGCCTTTGGTGCTTGCTTAAGTCCGTATAAAGCTTTCTTAAGTTTGAAAACATAATTTGGTTTTTCAAAGTTGGCAAAGCCGGGAGGTTGTGCAACATATACTTCTTCATTTATAAAACCATTTAAGAAAGCACTTTTGACATCCATTTGAAATAACTTAAAATCATGTGCACATGCTTATGCAAGTAATATCCTAATAGACTCAAGTCTAGCTACGGGTGCAAAAGTTTCATCGTAATCTATACCTTCTTGTTGATTGTAGCCTTGAGCTACTAGCCTAGCTTTATTTCTAGATACAATACCATTTTCATCCATTTTATTTCTAAAGACCCATTTGGTGCCGATTATGGTTTGGTTTTTAGGTGGAGGGACCAATGTCCAAACATCATTTCTAATAAATTGATTTAGTTCTTCTTGCATAGCAATTACCCAAGATTCATTTTTTATTGCCTCGTTTATATTTTTAGGCTCAACCGTTGAAATAAAACAAAAATAATTACTTTCATTTTGAGCTTTGGATCTTAATGTTCTTTCATTAAGTTTTCCTATGACGTTTTCTAATGGATGACTTTTAGTTTCTTTAATATTGACTATTTCTCCTTTTACGGGTTCATTGTCATTTTCAATAATTTCTATATCATTAGCCATTTGATTTTCAACTAAGTCATCATCTACCAAAGGTGATGTCTTAGAGGGAGGTGGACTTTCGTTGAATGTTACGTTCAACGATTCCTCGACTCTTGATGTTTCCTTGTTTAATACTATGTATGCTTTACTGTTTTGTGAGTACCCAAGAAATACACCTTCATACGAATTTGGGTCGAACTTGGTGAGATAATCCTTTGTGTTTAAAATGAAGCACTTGCTTCCAAAAACTCTAAAATATCCTAATGTAGGCTTTTTGCCTCGATAAATTTCATAGGGAGTTTTATTTAAAAATTGTCTAATTAAAACTCTATTTAGGATATATGTGGAAGTATCTACAGCGTGACACCAAAACTTTTGAGGTATGTTTTGTAGATTTAACATAGTTCTATTCATTTCTTGAATTGTTCTATTTTTACGTTCTACTACACCATTAGATTGAGGTGTACGAGGAGCCGAGAAATTATGAGTTATTCCATTATTATCACAAAAATTTCCAAATTGGATTTCATTATCAAATTCTCGACCATGGTCAGTTCTAATAGATACTATGTTACTTCCTATTTGATTTTGAATTTTCTTGCTTAGGATTTCAAATTTATCGAATGCCTCATTTTTAGTTTTCAAAAATTTAGTCCATGTATATCTAGAGTAATCATCTACTAGGACTAAAGTGTAAAAATTTCCTCCATAACTTTGTATAGCCGACGGGCCAAACAAATCCATATGTAATAATTCTAGGCATCTAGATGTAGATACCATGTTTTTAGCCTTATGGCTATTATGTACTTGTTTCCCAATTTTGCAAGCATCACAAAAGTGTTGGTCATATTTCAACTTGGGTAGGTTCCTAACGAGTTCTTTGGATGACAAAGATTGAATAAGCCTCATATTAGCATGACCTAAGCGTCGATGCCATAGAGTTGAGTTTTCGTCCAAGGAGGTAAGACATAACTTATCTTTAGGTGTTTTATCTAATTTCATAACATAGACATTATTCTTTAAAACACCTTTTTCCTACGGTTATGCCATCTTTAAGTATTTTACTTCCATTTTCACTGAAAAGGACGTTGTACTTTTTGCGGCATAATTGACCTATACTAAGTAAATTAAATCCTAAATTATCTACATGAGCAACATCATCAGTAGATAGAGAGTTATGAGAGATTGTACCTTTTCCGATGATTTTACTTTTAAGCTTGCTACCGAATGTGACATTACCTCCGTCATACACTTGGTAGGTTGAGAAAAGATTTTTGTTTCCCGTCATGTGTCTTGAGCACCCACTATCTTTGATCCACTCATCAGGTTCAAGATCAACTTTCAAGCATACCTAAGTTCATAAAAGACTCAAGCATTTGGTCCCCAATATCTCATGGGTCCGTTTGGGTTAAACATGACATTATCATGGTTTATGTACTGAAATGGTGTACAATTGTTCCACGGCATATAGTTAGGACCATGAAAGTTTCTAGGCATGTTTTGGTTCCAATTATTTTGATAAGTGTGTTGTGGATTAACTATACTCTTTGGAAAGGGATGTTTGGGAAAACTCATTTGAGGTCTCTGTTGATCCGTTTTAACTCTATATTCATTTCTAGCTTGACCTCTTCCTAAAGATACTGTTGGTTTGTGTTTATTATTGGTTAGGTTACTGTTAGGTTTCTTAGTAACTTTAACAAACTCGGAACGGTCGACTTTGTGAAACTTTTGTTCAACTTTTGTACCCGCAGATCCTTTGGATACACCTGGCGGATCCAAATTTTTGGATCCGTCGGATCCGTGAGTGTCCAACTTGGTTGAATCAGTTTTATTCACAGTCTGTTCCTTATGATCACTTAATGTTCCTAGTTTCATAAAGCCTAGTCCTGTTTTATCATGAGGTAGTTTTTGCATTTTCATTATTTCATCTACACAACTTATGTTTTTATCAAACCTTTTAAACTTTGAATTTTGTTTGATTAAATCTTCCTGTGTGGTTCTTAAGGTTTCTAGTTCAAGTTTTAGTTCTTGACAAGACACACACGTTTCTTTACTATCTTTACCTTTTTCAATTCGTATTGCTTTTTCTTTAAGCCAAAATACTTCATTTTCTAAAAGTGTTGTCTTTGTTTTCAAAAATTTGTTTTTGTTTATGATTTTTAAAGTGACGTCACACAGTTTGTTATATTCTACTTCTAAGGTTTCATCATCTATAGAGGAGTATGAATCAGAATGTACCTCTTCTGTGTCATTAGCCATAAGAGCAATTTCGTTGTTCATAGTCTCATCATCATCATCTCCTTCACTATCGCTCCAAGCTCCACTAACGAAGGCTCTTTGAGACTTGGTCTTTGGAGGCTTTGGACATTCTCCTATTAAGTGACTGGAGTTACCACACCTATAGCATTTCCTATCAACCTTACCTTTCTTATCGTCACGATCTTTTCGAGAGGATTTCTTTTCATCACGAGGTGGTTTTACAAACTTTCCTCGTCTCCTGAAGAATTTCTTGAAATCCCTCACGGCCATTGCATACTCTTCATCATCACTGTTTGAACAAGATTCATCATCGTCACTTGACTCGGCTTTGGCTTTCAAGGCAATAGACTTAATCTTCTCCTTTTTACCTTTGACAATCTCCGAGTCTTTTTCCATAATCATTTCGTGAACTTTTAGGTTTCCAATGAGCTCATCCAGTGTCATGCTTGAGAGATCCTTAGATTCTTCAATAGCTGTCACCTTTGCTCTCCATTTCGGATGGAGTACTCTTAGAAATTTCATGACAAAATTCTTACTAGAAAAAGATTCGTCAAGTGCTTTAAGTGATGTAATAATAGTATTGAACTTAGCAAACGCACTATCAATGGTCTCATCTTCAGAGATAACAAATTGTTCATATTGTTGAACAAGAAGATCAATTTTGTTATCTTTTACTTGTGAGTTCCCTTGATGTGTGATAATAAGAGATTGCCAAATATCCTTAGCTGTTTTACACATAAAAACTCTTTCATATTCTTTCTTAGGTAAGGCATTATAAAGCATCATTTTGGCTTCATTATTTTTGGCAATTAGTTTCTTTTGCTCATCACTGTGACGAGTAAGAGAAGCTCCTTCATCCCGACCACCCGAAATATTATTACTAATAGGTTTATAATCACCATCAACTATTATATACCATAGATCTATATCCTTTGACTTTACATAAGTCTCAAAGCGATTTTTCCAATAAATAAAATAATTTGGTTCAAATAGAGGTAGTCTCTGCATAGATTGTCCTTCTTTAAAGTTTTCAAAATCCATGGATCGTTTTAAGTTTTAAAATACAATATATTTTAAAAATCTTAAGTAACGTAGCTCCTGATGCCAATTGTGGAAAACTAGAAGGGGGGTTGAATAGTTTTAACCGTTTTTCAAGTTTTATTTGCTTTGTTACTATATGTTAATTCAAAGGAAACAATCACAAATAAATAATCACACAATATAAACAAAAGATAAAGAGAGGAAAGATCAAACCACACAACACTGTTGTTTATAGTGGTTCGGCTACAAGGACTCTCTTCCTTGCCCTACTCCACTCCCCGAGCTTCCAATTCGAGAGTTTATCTTTCACTAAGAAACAAACTCCTTTACTAGGCGGAGAAAACCTTTACACATCGCTTACTTCCTTTTTCGGTACTAAGCTAAACACCGGGTTCTTTCACCATGTAGAACCAACCTAACGTCGCCTATTTACTTTACCGACACTAAGCTAGATGTCGAGTTCTTTACAAGGGTACAACCACTCCCTACACTCTTTGTGCTTTAAGGACTAAAGCACTAACCACACTCACTGATTACAAATGATAGATATGATGTGTGAAACAAACTACAATATCACACAGTAATGCAACTAAAGGATTACGGTTCTGTAGATCCTTGAAAGCTTGATCTCTCTTCTACAAAATGAAAGATCAAAGTGAAATGCAACTATGAATGATGTTAGTAAGATATGTACTGAATGAATATGTGTGTTAAGCTATATGAGTGATGAGAAAGCCAAATGATCAGCTTGCTATTTATAGGCAAGCTGATCTTCAGCTGACGGATCCCACGGATCCCATAATAGGGATCCGTCCTTCATTGGACTTGGATCCGTGGGATGTGACAGCTAATGGATTTGGTGTATCTTTCCAAATCTTCCATATCTTACCAAATCATCAAATGTCAACTATGTAACTTGTAAATCTAAACAAGATATATCAAGATCTAACAAAGATATCATATGTGATGTATGTAATGATGTCATGGAATGATTTTATAATTAAAGTTTCCTTTTAAGGAAACAAGTTACTAAATAAGCAAACTTGTAATTCTTGGTTATTATGTGAAGTCTAAAATGTGTACTCAAGAGACTTAAGCTAGTATTTATTATTTGCTAAAAGATATTCCTTTTATTTGTCATTAACAAAACTAAGAAAAGATCAAAGAATATAAATAACGTTTTTGAGACGATATTTGTATTAACAAGAAAGATAAAGATAGTTGAGATTTCGAGAGTTGATTATCGCACAAGTATATAATAATAGGTAGAGCGTACGAGCAAGATCAATCATAAGGAAGTTGACACAATGGAATAATAAATCAAGCTTGTCATAGATTTAATTCAATTAAGGTTCACAAAATGTTACAAGCTTGAATACATAGAGGAATAACACAAGTTTTTGGATACAAATAAGGAAAAACTATCAACGCCACTAACTGATAGCTACTCAGTTTAGTGGGGGTACATCTCAACTACTAAGAGAACTAAGACTGGTCTCTAGTCCTATCCAGGTTTCAGAATCTGAAATCAAACTCTCCAAGCTGTGCCTCCATTTTGACAAGACGGGTCCTCAACTCTGTGTTCTCCCTATGGTGAGCCTGGTTAGCCCTCAACAACTCTGCAACCTGTGCCTCGAGGATTAATGTCCTCCCATGTATCATCTGAGCTGCCTCTCGAGCTATGACCTGTGTCTGCTCGAGTCTACCTGCTCTGTCGCCCAAGTCGAGGATATCTATACTGTTAGAGTGAGTCACAACATAGAGTCTAATGAATTCATCATCGAACTGCTCAAAACAGGCTGGGTGTATCTCATCAAACAAGTCAGAGTGGAGACCTAGTATGTCAGTCTGTAGGTCTAGCTGGTCTGAATCTGTGTGATGACATCGGTCTCTGTATTAGTCGAAGAATCCAGAGGTATAAAAGAATGTGAAGAAATCACATGATCTGAACTGATCTCTAGTATTATGCTAATTCGGGGCTCAACTGCCCTCCGCCCTACAACAGCATCCATCTTTGTACTCTCAGCAGGAGTACTCTCAGCTAGTACCTGTCCAGTAGTCACTTGCTTGGTCTGCTCCACCATATACTCTGGCACCATGGTCAAGTAAGAGTCACTGGTTCTCCTAAGCCTCTGGTGTGGCGGAGACTGATCTGGGGATGAAAGAGATACTGGGGTAGTGGAGGTACCTATATTGTCAGCTCGGGTCCTCCTCTGTGGTAAAGATGGTAAATCTGAGTACCGCTTTTGATAACCGAGGACTCTCGTGCGGGCAGTATGATGAATAGGATGGGTGGTAGTATCATAAGAAGTGGTTATAGGCTGAATAGGAGTCTGGTCTGCAGTGGGTGTAGGCTCGGTGTGATCGGGATCTGGTGCGTTATAAGCTTGCAACACCTGCATGTATGGATGGCTGGAGTTTGGCGAGATCGGAGGAATGTGGTGTGAAGACATGGTCTGTGACAAAAACGGTATAGGTATGTAAGTATATCGAAAATACTCGTAGTAAATAGCGTAAGTTAAATATATATAAGTATACATATAAGTAGTTGAGAAAAATCAACAAATACTAGCATGTAGTAAAATCATCAAATAGTAACATGTAGTTAAGGCAGTAATCAGTAAATAAAGAACAAGCAAGGCAGGCAGGCAAGTGGCGGTCATAGGGACTTGTTTTTGTAAAAAGTGGTTATAGTTTAGGGTTTATATGTTCCTAGTTCTCTATAACCTAGGCTCTGATGCCAATCTTTAACACCCCCAAAATCTGGTATAGCGAAAGCATTCGGGTCATGGGGTGCTACTAAATTGATAATCATAACACAAGGTAATAAAGGACGGAATACATACTCCGTTAAAATGCATTTTAACATAGTTAAATAAGTTTACAACAAGTTCGAGTTTAGAAAGATAAGGCCCATAGTTAAGTTGTCCCAGACAAAAACAAGTCAAATTAAAATGCCACAATGCACCAAATCAGGATCTATGACCCTTGCCTTGCCTCTGCCTTGTCAAAATAAATCAGCTTAAACACCTAAGAAAAACATGCTTATAAGTCAGCAAAAAGCTGGTGAGTTCATATGTTTAACAGTAAGCAGTAAATTAAATAGTTGGACCATGAGTTTAGTATATGAAACATTGCAACCCACGCAATGTCATATAAAGATAAATTCTACTAAGTTAGCGCTAAGTTCATGCAACCGAAGCTCGACAGTTCAGTGCGCTACAGTGTAGCACATAAATAATAATCAAAGGCCCATAGCGAGTGTTTAACCCAATACACTCGTAGTCCGACTTGGTATACGCTCGTATTGACATGTCTGGCCAACCGAACGGGGGAGTCACCCCAATAGATCTATTTATATCAATCGCGCTTCCCAATGGGAACTGACGGTTCATGAAGGTGGGCATAACAGTGGGTTCAGGGGCTTAGGCTAACTACGCAATAGTTTTGATAAAGTAAAATATCATATTGGTCCATAAAATGTTTTGCATGTTTCTCACCCCATAGTTGTAAAGCAAGTATAAGTAAAGTGGGGCTATAAACTCACCTTGTCAAGTAGTAGTCAGATAACACAACGGTTCAGACAGTATTCGGCACCAACACGCGACCTAGATTAGCAAGGTTTATTTCAGTTCACGAATCGAGTTTAAGAATTTACGAAGTTTAGTTAAATCTGAAAGATTTAAAGAAGTTCTGTTATCGTTGCTGGTGTGACAGCATTTAAGTTTAAAAGTCATTTTCTAAATCGTTTGAAAGTATTGGCTCTTGGAAGTGCTTACGGAATACCAAGACGAATAATTTTTAATTTGGCAATAACTGAAAGATTATGAACGGAACGATTAATAATTGTAAGACGTTGATGGTATAATGGAAAATGTTATAGTCGAGTGGATAGGTATATTACAAAGTTTGTGTAAGTATGAGAAAAATGAAAAAAATGGTATGTGTGTGTATATATATATATATATATATATATATATATATATATATATATATATATATATATATATATGTGTGTGTGTGTGTGTGTGTGTGTGTGTGTGTGTGTGTGTGTGTGTGTGTGTATGTGTGTGTGTGTCTATTATTATAAAAGAAATGTTTTGAAAATAATTAATCCTTGTGTTAATAAGTTATAATGTTTACATTTAAAAATCATTTCCTAGTTTATAGATTTATTATGAGTGTTGATAAAACATACCAAATTTTAATATATACTCGAGTTAATGAACGGGTTTAAGTTCTCACATGGCTACTTTATAGTTGGTATAATATATAAAGACTTTCTAGTCGTTTGAGTAGCGAAAAAAATTTAATTGTTTATGAAAAGTTTTTATGTCGAGTGTATATATATATATATATATATATACGCGGCGTTGTCTAAATATACAAATATGTGTAGCAAGTATTTTAGTAGTGTAGTTATTTACTCCAAAATAGATCGTGAAGTTAAAACATAAGATTGTCACGGTTTATTAGTTAGACGATTTGTGACGATGGCTTGATATATGAAACGAGTGTGTAACACGATTTCGTGAATAAATCACTCGAGTGGGCTACTAACACATTTTAATAGATTTTACATTTTTGTTCTTGACTTGGACTATATTGGAAAGAAAGGAACCGTACATGGGGTGGGATTCTTGGTGGGCTGCGGCCCAACCAAGGACACAACCAGACGAGCCCACCAAAATAACCCAATGATCTGAGTGGGTGTGCCTGTTATCGCAAGACCAAGGTAATGGGGAAAAAAAAGGGATATAACTACAAATTCGGCCCAATAACAACAATTTAGTATACACAAGGAAAAACACAACTAGTCTCAGTACATCAGGAAGGATTTAGCACAAGTTTTTCCGCAGGCCAAAGTGGCTCTAAGACTCGAAATAAACACGAATCAGGAAGTCTTAAAAGGCACGAGTGATAAGGTCTCATGAGGGGGAAACTAGACTCTATTTATCGAGTAATAAAGTACTCATTTAGGAGTCCTTTGGGACCCTTTTAGCCGAGCAAATAGACACCCAAATGGGGTGGTTTTTACCCAAAACACTACACATCTTAGCTCATTACTTACGACCAAAAGAACTTGACTCGTCCAATTTAGCTACTAGATCTAATTCAAACCACGCATTTTACAAAACAAGTTCGAATATTAGAGTAACTAAGACTCTAAATCCCATTCGAAACACAGACAAGAAGGCTACCAAGGTTTGAGTACAACTCAATACCTTGACTACAACTCGACAAGCAGAACAATTTTAGCCTCATTACACTTAATCTCAGATTAAACAAGACGACATTCGCGACATCTAATTTACTCAAGCTTCATCATAAATTTAGGTTTGAAATGATTTGAGCCAAGACTTTATAGCAACGAATTGAATATGGACCAAGAACAAGCAAAAGAAACAAACACTTCCAAAACCGAGCCATGATTAAACCTTATTGATATGTGTCGTTTTACACATATCTTTTCGTCCAATTTTCGAGTCAAAACAACCAAAAACACTTTAAAACGATCAAATAATGTTAAAAATATCTTTGAGATGTGTTTTTGTGTATTCCATATGCAAAATGATTGAAAACGATTGAAAAACAAACAAAATTTGCATAAATGGCAAGTCTAGTCCCTCAAGCTTTAAAATAATAATAATAATAATAATAATAATAAAAAAATAAATTTTTGGTCCTTGGAATAATAAGCTTGGCATGTTTGGTCCCTTGATTTACTTTGGAGAAATTGGCAGTTATGGTCCTTGAGGTTTCAAAGACTACAAGTTTAATCCTTGTGTTTAGAACCTTATTCACCAAAATCTACTACCGGATCCACCATCACCAATTTAAACCCATTTTCATTCCTTAAACCCAAAGGCCCATATCCACCCCCTAGCCCATCTACCCGTTAGCTAACAACCAGATCAAACTATATCCTAAAACCCACGAGTCAAGCTTATAACCCGACCCAACCCATCTTACCTCTAATAATAATAACCCGGGGTCAAAATCCCCAATCCTAGTCAAACCAACCCTAATTACTATTCCACCCTCTTCTCTAAATAACCATTTCCCGCCTCATAAAACCCTAATCCGCCAAACCTTCACCCTTCCCCAAACCTTTCTCACATCACCATCATCCCCACCTCACTCCAAATACCCTCACGTGTTTCACCTCCACCTCAGCAATCCGTGGGTAAAAAGTTGATCAAACGGCCAAAGATTAAAGATGTGGTGAGCAAGATTATCCAACGGTCAAGACTGAAGCACAAGAACTCTCTCACAAGAAAAACACAAGATAGAAGCTATATATATATGTAGCCGAACCAACGATTATCTTTTGTCCCATTTTTTCATGTTTTAGAAGAAATGTTGACCATTTTTATTTAATGTTTTTTTTAGTGTAGTAATTTAAATTAAGTTGTAATTTACTCTAATTTAATTGACTGTTAATTCAAAGTTTTATGTTTTCCTTGTTTTCTGTTAATTTCCTGTTAATTTAATTCCCTGTCTTTTCTTGCCTTTGTTTCTCTGTTTCTTGTTAGTCTAGAAATGGTTGATACTGTTTTATTGCTTCTTGTTAGTTTAGAGTTAGGCTTATGAGTTAGTTGTTGCTTTATAATCCATATTAGCAGCCTGCACTTTAAGTTCTTTTCTTGTTTTTATTTTGTTGTTAAGCTTTAGTATAGTGAAATAGGATTTAGGATTAAAAATTGGTTGCATCAGTAGTTAACATGATATAGCCTATCTGTTTAAGCTTGTCTTGGCCTTTGGAGCTTATTTCATAGTTTATTTGTGCCGTAGCATCAACAGACCTTTGTTCTTGTGTTGGTTTATATTGAGCTTATTTGTGAGTCCCATGGCTTATTGTTGATTATTGTGGTTTGGTTTTTAGTTATTGATTATACTTTAGTTTCTTTTCCATTTGCATTAGCTTTTTGATAGCTTACTTACCAATTTGCCACTTTAGCTTATTGTTAATTTTTTGATTTCACTGTTAAAAAGCTTTACCAGTTTTAGTATAACTTATTTTCACTTATTTAATCAGTTTTCAAATTAGTTTTCAAATTTATTTTCACTTATTTAATCATTTTATTTTATCAGTTTTAATTTAGGGAAATTATTTTTATAATTTTAGGTTTTAAAATTTAGCATTTCACTTTTATTCGCGTTTTTAAATTTCGTAGCGTAACGTTTTTTTTAATTCCGATTTTCGTTTTTAAATTCACATGTTTAGTTTATTTGTACCCGTAGCTTTATTAGTTGTTTTTATTAGTTGTTTTTTTTTAGGTTAAATGCTTAGTTTAATTGTTCCATTAGCTTAGTTTAATTAGTTTATCTTGTTTGTTATTTTAATATTAGTAGTGTAATCCAAAAATCAATCACTCTTATTCTCATTCAAAACACGTATTCACAATCCGAGATCACAAATTCCATTCACGCCTTCGTTGGGGATAACGACCCGGGAATACAACTTCCGCTGTATTCTTTGGAAATAAATAACGACTTGATTTTAACCGATCAAATTTTGGCGCCGCTGCCGGGGAAGGCTGACGCGAATTTTTAAATCTCGTTTGTCGTTGCGTGTTTTTGTAAATATTTTCTTATTAAAAAGCCAAAAAGATTTTTATTTCAAAATTTATTTTCCTTTTTCCCTTTGAATTTTTCAAAATGTTATTAAAAATCCAAAAAGATTCTTCTTTGCCCTCTTATCCGTTTAATTCCTTTTCTCACCCTCTAAACGTTTTATTCTATCTTCTTAACCCTCTACACGTTTGATTCTTTTTATGTCTACATCTTACAACTATGGTTGTGAATGGTGTGGGGGACCTCCAAATGGTGGAAATTGCCAAGGTTGTAGCATTGTGAATACGGGAAACGGGTTTGTCTATGACCAAAATCCCTACAATGAAACAACTAATTTCCTTAACCAACCCTCGCACCATGAGATGGAAACATACTTGTGTGAATTTTGTGGAGGTTGTCCTCATCCGGAATTTGATTGTCGAAAGGGAGACTTGCTTGTCTATGAGCAGAACCCTTATAACAATCAGACATCATCTGGATTTGACACATCTTCATATTATTCACCACCACAACAGTATTATTGTTGTGAGTACTGTGGAGGTTCGCATTGTAGCTCTGATTGTCAAACAAGGTACCCGCTTGTCTATGAGCATGGCCCTTGTAACAATTATGATTATTCTTATCCTCCACAGTATCAAACCACTCAAAATCAGCCTCAGCTATCTCTTGAAGATATATTCCAAGAACTTCAAGAGATACGAATTGAACTTACAAATTTGGCTGTTAAAACCAACCCCGAAAGTCGTCATGGTGAGTCTATGGAAGATTTACTCGCCATAGAACGAGCAGCACATAACCGTTTCTTGTTTAATCAGGCGTGCATGCTCGATGACGAAGATGAGGACGACGAGGAGAGTACTGTTCCTGTTAGCAATATCGTTTCTCAACTCCCTCAGTCTGTTGCAATCACATCACTCTCACCCAAGGACTCTCTTATCATGGGGGATGAGCTTCTTAGCACTATTCCTGAAAAGGAATCGGACGAATTCATAAAGTCTAGTGCTGAGAACCTTATCTCAATCCCAAGTGACTCTGAGGATATTTCGGATTGTGAAAGTGATGAGTCAGATACGGAGACAATAATGGACGAGGTGCAAATTTCTAGCACACAAAGTACAGCACATGTCCCACCTCCGTATATCCTTCCAGAGCCCGAGCTCATGGATGCTTTTCCCGCATATGAGAGTTTTATTTTTGATGACAAAGAGGAGAGTAGTGGCAGTCCCACTTCTCATCCCGAGTATTCTCTCGCGGCTTACGAATCATTTAGTTTTGATTTCACGGAAGAGACGAGTAGTGGCAGTACCACTTCTCATGCTGATTTCTCTCTTCCGGAATATGATTCGTTTACCTTTGATCTTGATCATGAGGAGTTCTCCGATGAACTTACTCCGCCGGAGTATGATCACTTCTACTTTGATCTAGACAAAGATGTTTTGTGTGACCCGGGGGGAGGCATTCTCAATCATGAGAATTTGCTTATTGATGATTTAATCCCGACCCTCTCGCCCGAGTCATTTCTTGAACAAAAGAACTTAAATGATCAGACTCATAATATGAAAATTATGAAGTCTACTTTTGATGATGATGACCTAATCATGATTGTTATCATGACCTTCTTTCCTCACATCACATATGATGTGACTTCTCTTCTTCTTCACTCGTTTGGGAGTGAAGACAAAGTTTTTGACCCCGGCATCTTCATTC
The DNA here is from genome assembly GCA_021014915.2 of Artemisia tridentata subsp. tridentata. Classification (NCBI taxonomy): domain Eukaryota; kingdom Viridiplantae; phylum Streptophyta; class Magnoliopsida; order Asterales; family Asteraceae; genus Artemisia; species Artemisia tridentata. Next base: position 103,221,198 of record CP139503.1, on the reverse strand, counting down.
ATCATTCTTTAGAGCCGGATATATCTCATCGGAGTGGAACTTTCATGTACTTCAATGTTTATCCAAACATTTTGAATGAAAGTCCGATGGAGATTTTCTTTTCCACATGCTTCCCCAAGAACAAATGAATTCGGGGTCGAGTCAAGCTAGCGACTCGGTTAACAAAAACATTAGCACACCATATGGGTTTTCACCCATATTTCTGACTTCTTTCTACTTTCTACCACCCTAGTGTGGGGGAGATGCCCCCCGCTGTTGTATATAATTTTCAAAAAAAAAAAAAAAAAAAAAAAAAAAAAAAAAAAAAAAAAAAAAAAAAAGTTTTAAACTTCAAAAATAAAATAAATGGCCCGTAATATTTCCCTTTTACGTTCTCAGTTTCGGCATAACAGCCGGTACTTTGAATATTGAGGGCAATATTCATTTCTAGTGTGGGGGGAATTCTCACGAATTTAATCACGTATATATACCATCTAATTCCCCCGTTTTTGGCCAAAAATTTTTTTGGTGTAAGTGTTTTGCACTTACACAACAAATGGTTATCAGTCCACCATGTCTAAACACACAAAAGGATTGGCTAATCCAAGAGCAAACGGCTCTTGGTAAAGATATATCAAATCCGTTTATGGCTTACAATTTGCCAAAAATTGTATGGTATTCGACTCACCATATCCTAAAAAGATGAAGAGTTGGCTAGCCCGCAAGATTATGGCTTGTGGTAAAGGCAGTTGGAAAACCATAATTGGTCATCAGCTCACCAAAGATAATAAGTGGTTTTATCTAAGAGTTGGCTAGTCCAGAAGCAAACGGCTTCTGGTAAAGACAAATCAAATCCGTTGGCAGCTGATGATTTGCTCAAAATCATATGGTTATCAGTGTACCATAGTTCTTACTTGAACTGAAACATTTGGCTACTCCAGAGGTGATGGCTTCTGGTAAAGAGATACATCCATCAACTTTTCATAAAAAATTGCTAGGGACTAGCAATTGCTCAGTGTGGGGGATTTGATATGTGTCGTTTTACACATATCTTTTCGTCCAATTTTCGAGTCAAAACAACCAAAAACACTTTAAAACGATCAAATAATGTTAAAAATATCTTTGAGATGTGTTTTTGTGTATTCCATATGCAAAATGATTGAAAACGATTGAAAAACAAACAAAATTTGCATAAATGGCAAGTCTAGTCCCTCAAGCTTAAAAAAAATAATAAAAAAAAAATAATAATAATAATAATAATAAAAAAATAAATTTTTGGTCCTTGGAATAATAAGCTTGGCATGTTTGGTCCCTTGATTTACTTTGGAGAAATTGGCAGTTATGGTCCTTGAGGTTTCAAAGACTACAAGTTTAATCCTTGTGTTTAGAACCTTATTCACCAAAATCTACTACCGGATCCACCATCACCAATTTAAACCCATTTTCATTCCTTAAACCCAAAGGCCCATATCCACCCCCTAGCCCATCTACCCGTTAGCTAACAACCAGATCAAACTATATCCTAAAACCCACGAGTCAAGCTTATAACCCGACCCAACCCATCTTACCTCTAATAATAATAACCCGGGGTCAAAATCCCCAATCCTAGTCAAACCAACCCTAATTACTATTCCACCCTCTTCTCTAAATAACCATTTCCCGCCTCATAAAACCCTAATCCGCCAAACCTTCACCCTTCCCCAAACCTTTCTCACATCACCATCATCCCCACCTCACTCCAAATACCCTCACGTGTTTCACCTCCACCTCAGCAATCCGTGGGTAAAAGGTTGATCAAACGGCCAAAGATTAAAGATGTGGTGAGCAAGATTATCCAACGGTCAAGACTGAAGCACAAGAACTCTCTCACAAGAAAAACACAAGATAGAAGCTATATATATATGTAGCCGAACCAACGATTATCTTTTGTCCCATTTTTTCATGTTTTAGAAGAAATGTTGACCATTTTTATTTAATGTTTTTTTTAGTGTAGTAATTTAAATTAAGTTGTAATTTACTCTAATTTAATTGACTGTTAATTCAAAGTTTTATGTTTTCCTTGTTTTCTGTTAATTTCCTGTTAATTTAATTCCCTGTCTTTTCTTGCCTTTGTTTCTCTGTTTCTTGTTAGTCTAGAAATGGTTGATACTGTTTTATTGCTTCTTGTTAGTTTAGAGTTAGGCTTATGAGTTAGTTGTTGCTTTATAATCCATATTAGCAGCCTGCACTTTAAGTTCTTTTCTTGTTTTTATTTTGTTGTTAAGCTTTAGTATAGTGAAATAGGATTTAGGATTAAAAATTGGTTGCATCAGTAGTTAACATGATATAGCCTATCTGTTTAAGCTTGTCTTGGCCTTTGGAGCTTATTTCATAGTTTATTTGTGCCGTAGCATCAGCAGACCTTTGTTCTTGTGTTGGTTTATATTGAGCTTATTTGTGAGTCCCATGGCTTATTGTTGATTATTGTGGTTTGGTTTTTAGTTATTGATTATACTTTAGTTTCTTTTCCATTTGCATTAGCTTTTTGATAGCTTACTTACCAATTTGCCACTTTAGCTTATTGTTAATTTTTTGATTTCACTGTCAAAAAAGCTTTACCAGTTTTAGTATAACTTATTTTCACTTATTTAATCAGTTTTCAAATTAGTTTTCAAATTTATTTTCACTTATTTAATCATTTTATTTTATCAGTTTTAATTTAGGGAAATTATTTTTATAATTTTAGGTTTTAAAATTTAGCATTTCACTTTTATTCGCGTTTTTAAATTTCGTAGCGTAACGTTTTTTTTAATTCCGATTTTCGTTTTTAAATTCACATGTTTAGTTTATTTGTACCCGTAGCTTTATTAGTTGTTTTTATTAGTTGTTTTTAGGTTAAATGCTTAGTTTAATTGTTCCATTAGCTTAGTTTAATTAGTTTATCTTGTTTGTTATTTTAATATTAGTAGTGTAATCCAAAAATCAATCACTCTTATTCTCATTCAAAACACGTATTCACAATCCGAGATCACAAATTCCATTCACGCCTTCGTTGGGAATAACGACCCGGGAATACAACTTCCGCTGTATTCTTTGGAAATAAATAACGACTTGATTTTAACCGATCACTTATCATTAGTTTTTCATTTAGATTGAGCCACACCAACACAAAACAAAACCAAGATCATGATTCCACAAATATTATGGGTCGACGGAAACATTTTACAAATCAACAAGATCAACAATAATCATAACTTTAGTATTTTCAGTCGAAGGATACAAGCAACAACAAACTAAAAACATGACTATAATTGAAATAGGAAAATCAAGATTGTTGAGGATTCTTACAATCAAGTTTGGTCCGACTGTGAATGATGAGGAGAAAACCAAAGAATGACTAAACCCGATCCAAGCAACCCACTTTCCTTCTTCACCACTATTTCACCCTTGATTGTGTATGATTGTTAATTCGGTGGTGAAGAGAGTGGCTGAGAATGGACGGATTCTTAAAGAAATTAAACAAGGCTCTCTTACTCTCCCTTTCTCTAACCTCAGGCGCTCCATAGCCATTTTTAGAAAAGTATGTCGACATCCTTTGGCTCGTTGACTTATGGGGAAACGACAAGATCGAAAGAAACAATAGGAAGGTGTCAAAAATTTGTTGTCTCGTTTTGTAGCCTCGATCTAAAGAGTAGATTTGAATCAGTGATGAATCTTGAGGATGATGGTGATGGTTGCTCGATTACGGATGAAGGAGGGATGATGGTGATGGTTGCTCGATTAGGGATGAGGGAGATGAGATATTCTCTCTCTCTCTCTCTTTTCTTTCGTTTCTTTTTTTTTCTTTTTTTTTTTTTTTTTTTTTTTTTTTATTAGAGATAGTGGACGATTTTAGTGGATTTATTAGGATAAGTTTTGTATTTAGTGTGTATTAGGTGTACCCCGTGTCCCGTTGAATCCCAGTGCCTCCCGAGATTTCCGGGTTTGTTATGAGTACGGAAAATATAGTTTAGGAGACGTTTTAATTAAACTGACACAGAGTATATTTTTCTGCGACTCTGACATGAATTTATAAAGTAACCTTTTACTGGTGTGGTGTCGGTACGCGTGTGGTGTTGTTTTCCAGGAAAACGAGATAACCTCTCGTGTTTGTTACGTTTGTGTCTGTCACTGTCTGAAAGTGAAAATTTTACCTTTTTGATAAAATTAAATAGTTTTTAGTGAGTTACTGTTTGTCACAGCGTGCGGGTTTGTTTCCCGAAATCGTTATGTAAACATATAAATGTTTAAATCCAACAGTTAGGAAAATAATAAATTGACATTTATTATTAAAATATTAGTGGAAAATTACCGTTTGTCACACATATATACTTTATACGTAGAAGAGTTTTTAAGAAAGCCCAATTTAAATGATATCCAACATATATATGCATTACTAGAAGAAAAACATGAACTCCCGGGAAAGTTCGGGAGCAGTGATTGTATGCATTGGGAATGGGTAAAATGTCCGAAGGAATTACACGGGCAATTCAAAAGGTGTGATCGTAAATACCCAACTTTAATGCTTGAAGTCGTTGCGTCATATGGTTTGTTGATTTGGCATGCATATTTTGGTGTTCCGGGGCCAAATAACGACCTCAATGTTCTATATGGTTCACCGTTATTTGATGACCTTCTAGCCGATATAGCTCTGGAAGCTCCATTTGTAGTAAATGAAAAAAATACGAAAAAGGTTACAATTTAGCTGATGGAATTTATCCTTAATGGTCTACGTTTGTCAAATTGGTTTTTATTGCAAGTAATGAAAAAACAATAAAGTTTAAAAGTGTTAAACAAAGTTCAAGAAAAGATATTGAACGAGTTTTTGGAATCCTACAAAGTCGTTGGGGAACTATACAACAACCCGTACATGCTTACCAAATCAACACGCTACGAAGAATCATATATTGTTACATTATATTACATAACATGATATTGAAATATCAAAAATTCGCAGTTAGTGAATTTAATGAATTGTACGTTTCTCCACAACCGAATATGCAACGTATTTGGTTCGAACAAAGCGAGATACATCGAAGGAAAAACAAAGAATTCCAGGAGAGAAAAGTGCACAACGACATTCGACAATATATCGTGGAGCATTTATAGAACCTTAATCATTAAATTATATTTTTTTTCAATGTATCGTTATTTTTAATGTTAATTTTAATGTATCATTTATTTTTATTTTTCTAATATACTTTTTTTAATGTATTTCTTTTATTACTGGAATTTTAGTTTTAATTTAACGTGTTGTTTTATTTGAATAAATTTAATAAAAAAGATAATAATAACAATAATAATAATAATAATAATAATAATAATAATAATAATAATAATAATAATAAAAATTATAGTATGAGTGGGAGCACAACTAGTGTCTAGACTCCCATCCAACTTTATGTAAAATTTATTATGTTTAATGAAAAATTTATAATAAAAATAATAATAATAATAATAATAATAATAATAATAATAATAATAATAATAATTTGATGATGTCGTGTGTGTTTTTAATGCGAAAATGGATATTGACCTTTTGAGCAACACTTGTGAGATCGCTGCCCGTAAACTTATGAAGAAATTGGCAGATATATATTTCACACGTGTTACCCAAACAACCGAATCTACTTTTTCCTTATCTACTCAACAGATGGCGTTATGGAAATCACAAATGGGGGACTACACTCGGATTGGCTTAGGGTGGTTCCGATATCTGGGTTGGAGCAGACTATGAATGCTAGGACCTACCAGTGTGTGTTATGTTATCGGCTTGATGTTCCTCTATTCTCTGTTCAGATGCCGTGCTCAGCTTGTTCCAGGGTCTTTACGAGAGATATTTATGAGGACCATGTTGTATTGTGCGCTAATATTCATATATTTAATAGGATTAGCTTTGCTATAGCTAGAGGGGTGAGAGCTCAAACAGTATCTCAGCTCCCACTAAAACAACAATAATTGATGTCCATTGGCAACAAGAACAACAACAATAACAATAACAAATTGATGTCCATTGGTGTCTTATGGCACCATAAATAATGTTAATAGAAATGAGGAGTGTTTTGTGTAGAGTCAACACTATTTCCGGGTACCAAGTGCTCTTATAGTCAACAAAATTTGCGAAGTAAAAGAATGCTAACTTTTTTTTTAGGCTTAAGAAATTGCTAAAAGTGCCTTAATATATATATATATATATATATATATATATATATATATATATATATATATATATATATATATATATATATATATATATATATATATATATATTGGTTCATGAGAAAAGTCCATTTTGGTAGAAAAGTGAGAAAAGTGTACAAATCACCCCCTCCCATTCCCCCTCATTTTTTTTCCAACTAGAGGGGCCTATTTGTTACTTTCTTTATTTTCCAAGGGTTGTTTTGTATATCTTTTACAAAGATGACCTATTTCATTTAATTTTGTATACCACTTTCTATGAAGTAGAATCAGACTCATGTTTCATTTTTATTTATTTTTTCTGTCTGATTTTTTGTACATTGAGTTTTTTGACCTGACAAATCACCAGTGTTGTTTTCAATACAAAAATGTTCAATACAAGCGTATTTATAAATGCACAACCAGCATTACAAAACGTATATAATTCCTAATCTAACTTTTCACATCCTAGTAATTAAAATATAAATCAAAAGAGTATCAACCTCAATCAAATATTGTCTCCCCGATCGAAAAATAAAACGAAAACAACTGAACTTGCAATACACAGCAGTCCAGGTATAACAAAGACTGGCCACCAACTATAAGGACTTGAAAGATCTGGATTAGTAGCTTTTGCAGCTTCAAGAAGCTGGCGGGTAAGCTCAACCCTGATTACGTTTATAGCATCATAATCAATCCCAGTTGCCAAAATGGCAATCGCAATTGAATAACGGACAACACCTGGAACACCACCTGCAGGTGGAAAGCCATTTTCTATTAAATAAAATCGGCAAGCTTCCTCTAACTTATTGGCTCTTCCTTTGCCTTCTGCATGTGTAACAAGGCACAATGAAGTGAACAAACTGCATATTTTCCTTCTTAAGAAGCATTGAAAAAGCAAACTAGGATTGGATGATATAGAACAATGTGACAAAAGTACCAGTGAACAAACGCCAGAAATATCAATAGCCTCCATGGAAACAAGCTCCGAAAGTCTATCTGGTGTGCATACAAGGATTCTATTGACTGATCCTCTGTGAACTTTATTTCCGAAAGGGATTTTAGAGCTGCCCTATCGTCTTCCTTAGACCCAAAACTTATACTACCTGATCCAGGTCCAATAGTGAGCTTGCAATCTTCAATCAAACTCAAGTACGGATCCGCCTGGTACCAAATTACCACCTTCATTCATAAGTGAAATGGGTCGAAATTACCACCTGTAGGAAGACACAAAAAAAATCTAAATCTAAAAAACGTGCAAATATATGACAAGACATTTGTTTCAATTATGGTCCCATTTCATAGTTTCAAGTTCAACTTCCAACAAACAAAAAATCAGTCATCATGGTTCCTGGTTAGACAGCTATTGAAGATCAATAATTCTTCCAAGCTACTGGATAAATGTCAGTGGTTTAATTCGAAGTAAAGTAGGCTAGACGATGTATAAGAGAACCAACCTCGCTCAAAGATGGATTCAATGCGCTTTCAAAGATTCACCACTTAATTCTCTCCTAACCAGCTCCAAGATTTCCATAACCTGCAAAGCAATGTATACACATAAGCTTGACAGCAATATGTTGTTACTAAATCACATTCACAACTCAACATCTTGTATTAACTTGGTAAATCACAAAAAATAGCCAATTTGATTGTAGGTGGCAAGATGGGCAGGCCAGAAAGGATGGGTGACGTGTTAAAACCAGTCATCTTTTAGTACATGTTGAAATGAGATTGATTGGGTTGGCCTGAAGCACTATTTGGTCCAATTTTTTTATTTTCTAAATAATTGATGCATCAAATATGATTACAAAACTATATTAATATCATCATAATATAGTAAATATCTCAAATTAAAATTTAGGGGGTTATATGCATTAAAAAATCACTTTCAGAAACATTTCACCCGTTTTCCTTTTTTTTTCTAATTTTATTTTTCGATTTTACCCTTGTAGACAATACGTGACCCAAATCAGGAGTAAATGAGTTGAAACAGTCATGTCTACATTTGAAATTCTTTTTGTCGAAACTGTGCACACTATTATAGGTATGATACTGAGCACATACTAAGGGAGTAGGAATACTGACAGTAAAGTAGTGTTTAAAAAGGATGTGTAGGAAACAATAACATGCTTGTTACACAGATTGATTATCATCTTACCCCAGGGTAATGTTGCAAGACCGGCAAGTAATGATCAAGAGCTATATATATCTTCTCAAGAAGCCCCAAAAGTGTATCCACTTCATCACCCAAAAGATCAACCTGGCTCCAAAGAAAATGCCAACAACTTAAAGCAATCATTCCAAAGTGTTTAGCTTTTTGATAATTTGAATATAATTAAAAACTTAAAAGGCAAAAAGAAAATAGCAACATCTTAAAGCAATCATTCCAATGTCTTTAGCTTTTTCCTAATTTGAATATAATCAAATTCTTAAAAAGCAAGAAACTTACAACCTGCATCCTTTATCCTCAAACTAAGAATCTAATTCCAGACTAAGCAGTGTGGAAAATATAAAACAAATTAGCCTTTGTATCACTTCCATAGTATAGATACAATCAGATGTTGCAAGAAACCAGGGTGTTTATAAAATTTGCGTACCCGTTCTTGGTTTTATACCTAGAGTGGGTGATTGACAGCTATAGTGCTATACAGCAACCACAACTTATCGTGAACTCTTTTCTATGAGCAAAGATCATGCCTTAACAGAGCCATTATCGAAACTCTTACAATACAAATGGATGCACTAATATATCCAAACAGATGCTTTAAACATGCAAATGGATGCACTAAATATTCAAACAGATGCCTTAATAATTATGTGTAACGATAAAGTGTAACGAGATCTTCCCATGCTTTACCTCTAACTGCTATTATACCAGTATCAATTGATGTTTATAATAATTCTGTGGTTTTTCAAGCTTCCAAATAACTAAAATGAAACATGCATCCTTATGCAGCTTTTGTCTCCAAAACTGATTGTTATGAGCTTTAATATAAACTATGAACTTTGGCCATTTGACTCACTCAATAACAAACAATAACTGCAGCCAATACTATGATAAATGGCATTATTAAATCTAATTAGTTAAATCTGAAATTTAATTAGTTTATGATTGCAAAAATCTAAAAATGTGCCATCTTAATAGTAAAAGCCTAAACGACCTTATTAAAGCCTAGCTAACGAGAAAATATTGACACTAGTTCTCGGACAAAAAGAGTAAAATAAAGAAGATTGATCACCTTGTGCTTAGAAATGGAAAGGCAAGTTCCATAAAGAGGTCTCATGTCGTCTGATGTGCATTTGTTGTTGCATTGAGGGCACTGATAAAATTTTTATTGATTAATTAGATATAATGCAAGTAAAATGAATAAAAATAATAAACTTTTAATTATTATTGTTATCATCATTTGGACAATGGACAAACCAACCTTCCCAAAGGTACTTCGATCTTCTTGTTAAAGCAATTTGTTTATACATGACCTTCCGTATATATGCCCACAAGGAAGAGAACTGCAATCACATTCAAAAAATTCATTTGACTAAATATAATGAGCAGGAAAAATGACGTCCTTGTTCCACACAAATGTGATTTTGACTTCCGGCTGAGATATAGGACATGCATAAATGAGTGATAATGAAGAAAAGTATAAAACCCTGATAATCTAACGCTAAAACTAACGCCAAGAGTTTTTTGGTCCACCTCCTATCCCAACCTCCTTATGGTAACAAACAGATGCTCTTTTCTTGATACCCTGATGCACTAATGTTTTAACACATCTACAAATGGATGCACTAAACATACACGTGGATGCACTAAACATAAACATGATGATGCACTAAAATACACCTTGAGGTAATCTCGCACTCGTTAAGTACTAAAAAGATTCAAAACTAACAAATCGGCTAGAATTTTTATTCCTTGATGTCTTTGCATTCCCAAAAGCTTCTAGGATACAGCCAGATTGCATTATTTTGCCTGCAATATCACTATCACCGCCTCCAGCTTCTACCAGATACTCTATCGCTAATTTTGCTGTTACACTCTTTCCACCTCCACTTTCCCCACTACATATAAAAAAGAAGTTGGCAATGTATTATAACTTCAACATAGACGTTTTGGATGCCATACACTATTTATTGAAGTTGACAAAAATCAACTAACCTGATAATGATAGACTGATTTACACCATCTGCAAGTATCGAAATGAAAGTTATATTAGTGGTGACAAAACATATTATTAAATACTTCAGACTTCGCCAAACACTCAAACAACTTATTAAGTTTGATTTATTTGATTCTGATTATTCTATATCACATAACAATTTACAAAACGCGCATCCAAACACCCCTACAAAAAGTGAAACTCACCTCTCATCATATCATTGTAGGCAGCATCGGCTACGGTATATACATGAGGACTATCCAAAATCTTCTCTCTATAAGCCATGATGACATCACTTCCAGAAACCGAGACATCTTTGAAGGGATTGATAGCTAATAGAAAAGGCCCCACCATAGTCTGCAGATGCATAGCAAGATTACATTCAAAGTAATAGAAAAAACAGTTACAGGCATTCAACACACATTGAATATATGATGCATACATAAATTACATCACGATGATATCTATACTGGATATTACATAGAACTGATGGCTCGTACAAATAACTAAGCCCTGCAAGGTTATCAACACCATCAAGAATTTCGGTATTTGCAGGTAAGAGCTCTCCTGTAGACACTGTCATGACCTACAAACACAATGAGTAAAATTACTTGTTGTTGCTGCACTGCATTAGTCATACTCACCGATTCCCTAATGTGTTCATCGATGCACTAAACATACACATTGATGCCCTAATATGTCTATAGATGCACTAAACATACAAACAGATGCCGTACTATGACCAACGATGCACTAAACATACAAACAGATACACTAAACACACACTGATGCCTTAATATGTCTAAGAATGCACTAATCATAATCAATGATACCCTGGTCATACTCAATGATGCTCTAATATGTTAAATGATGCACTAAACATATCTTGATGCACTAATCACACAAACAGATGCCGTAACATGTCATTTGATTCCCTATTCACACTAACCTAATAATCATACAAATAGATGCTATTTCATGAAACCGTGATGCACTAATCAAACAAACAAATGCTCTAATCATACTCAATGGATGCCGTAATGTATCACACGATGCTTTAATCATACACACTTGAAGCGCTAATGTTTCATGAGATGCCCTAATCATAAACTCTCGATGCCCTTAGTTTTTCATTCATGCTCTAATCACACACATTTTATGGCCTAAATTTGTCACTGATGCACTAACCATACACTCCCGATGCCATAATTTTTTAACATGATGCTTTAATCATTCTAACAAATATCACAACATTAATGGCTGATGCATTAATCAAACAAACAGATGCCAAACATGTCACGCGATGCTCTAATAATACATAATAGATGCATCAATCTATCTCGCGATGCTCTAATCTAACAAAAATATGCTATTAATTAAATTCCGACACTTATTCAGACAAATAAATACTATAACATACTATTTACACAGATGCACTAAAATGTAATTTTATACATACTAATTTCTTAAATGTCATTCCATTCCACAATAAAACTAATTATTTTATAATTTTCACAATGATGCACTAAAATAACATAAAAATTAAAAACATCTGTAATTAAAAATCTGTAGTTATTTTTATAATTCTCGCAATGTCATTCCTTCATTCTAGTTGCTGAAATTGATAATTATACACAACTATAACATCTTTAAATCAAAAAAATGATCAATATACAGAATTAGGGCACTTACGATTTCGAAACTTGTTTCTCGTCTTTAATCTGATGATCGTCTTTAATCTGATGGTATGATGTTGTGGCGGCGGTGCGGTGGTTGTATGGTGGTGGCGATGGAGACGGTGGGATGGTGTGTGGTGTTGTTCTGAAATAATTGGCGGTTATTTTTTTGATCGGGATTGGGGTTTTAGAGAGAGAGAGAGAAAACGGGTGTGGTGTGTGCTGTAAATGAGAAAGGGTCAGGGTGTAAATGAGATAGGCGTGTTTTTTGTTTAATGTTTTAGTTTTACCCTTTATCTTTGGACTGTTGTCAAATTATACCTTGTAACTTTTTTCCTCACTTTTTTATCTAATTACACTTTTCCCTAGAACCGGACCCTATATATATATATATATATATATATATATATATATATATATATATATATATATATATATATATATATATATATATATATATATAGGGGGGGCTTTATTTTCAGAACCCTCTTAAGTGCGGGAACTGCGAGAACTCTTCTAAACCAATGAAATTTTTTTAAATATTAAAAATTATTATTAATTCAAAAGGGTATTATAGTAAAATACAATTTTTATATTCTATTTGATTTTTTTTTATAAATCCGGATTTTTAAATATTCCAAAATTTTCGGATTTTTTTTTTTTTTTTTTTTTTTAGGCTAGCATGGTTCCAGATATTACAGGTGCATATATGTTTTTTCTTATAAAAGATGAGGTGCATGTATGTTTTTTACATATGTTTCTAGTATGTAATTGTTTACACTTTTTTTATCAACCTGTTGATATTTTTGCCTAACGATTATTATTTTTGAAAGTTTGATACACGAATCAAATAAACATTTATAAAATAAAAAACAAGATTCATAAATTTATATGTTACATTTCATTTAATTACAAATACAACAAAACACACATGAAATAATCGCATCTTTTTATAAATTGCAAATTATCTTCATGTATAAATATGTTCATCAACTTCTAGGTCTTCAATGATCATCATTTTCAATAATCTGAAAGAATAATACACAAAAACAATTAAACCACAAACAAATAGAAAACGAAATTTAATCACAACTAGGATAACACATGTATGTTCATAGAAAACATGTATGTTTTTACCATACACCTTAATAAAGCTAAAAGATAAACATGCATGTTCGTAGAAAACATGTATGTTTTTTTACCATACAACTTCATAAACACAATGGCTAAAGATGCATGTTCATAGAAAACATGTATGCTTTTACCATACACCTTAATAAAGCTAATAGATAAACATGCATGTTCATAGAAAACATGTATGTGTTTTTACCAATAAACATAATGGCTAAAGATGCATGTTCATATAAAACATTTATGTTTTTTCCATACACCTTAATAAAGCTAATAGATAAACATGCATGTTCATATAAAAGATTTATGAAACAAATGGTATAGCAATCTAGACGCACCTGTACGAGTACTAGTCACACTTTTATGATATAAGAAAATACAAATCTATGAAACAAAACATATAGCAATCCACATATCATCCAGTTTATAGCAATCCGCATATGGTTTGGTTTTTGGGGTCAATATCATGCGTGGATTCACAAAGCTATTATTAACAAAAAAAAATTAACGAAAACCATCAACGAACTACATCCTACATCTATGTCCCATCTTCTAACAAAACCAACAATCCCATCATCAACAAACAATCTCGGGTATTAAAGTTCTTGATATATCTTTAAAACATATCAAAGAAAAACAAACCCTATCATCGATCCATTAAAGATTCAAACCAAACAATCAAAAACTTACCCGAGACCATATCAATATCTTTCCAGAAAGTTTGCAAGATAAACAAAACAAAAGGGTGATGTTATTTTGTGTGGTGTAAGTTTCAAACAACAAAGAACCATATGAAAAGCTCGTTCCCAAAACTCAGATGAACGTTGCCATGGTCTCAAACCTGTAGAAAACTGCTCGATCCAAAGAGATTGATGATAGTTTATTTATTTATCCTAGCCGAACAATAGATCTAGATAGAGAACTTAGCATGGGTAATCATCATCATCGAGATCTATATGAGATCATGTAAAAAAAAATTAACCAACAAATTAAAAAGGAGTTGTTAAATCAAAACATTGACAACTACTTTAATAAAAATGATCTAATTAAATAAACGATTTTCAAAGATTGAGAACTTAGCATGGGTAATCATCATCATCGAGATCTTCGTTGATATCAATTGAGAGAGAGTGGGAAAAATAATGGTGCGGCTTGTTTTATTTCTATAGAGAAAGCACAATTTAATTTAATTAGGTTTAATGGTAAAAAGGGAAGACTTCATTTTCCCTAAAACGTGGCCTAAAATGTGGGACAGTTTTGACGAAAAGTTTAATGTGAAATTCCATTATTACCCTTTCAGCCTTTTATTTAAATAAAAAAAAAAAAAAAAAAAAAAAAAAAAAAACCCCTCACCTTTTGTATAATTGCAATTTTGGCACTTCTAATCCTAACCTTTGATCAAACAATCTAATGGTTCATAGGGAGTTCTCGCAGTTCCCGCACTTAAAAGGGTTCTGAAAATAAAGTTACACTATATATATATATATATATATATATATATATATATATATATATAATGTGAAGAAAAAAAAATCCATCAATTTGCTTTTTATTACACGTGTGATTTTCAATCTCTTGAAAAATAATTTTTGAATGTTCATATTCAAAATGTAATGATTTAATCAACTAACTGAATACAGAAATGCACCAATAACACATAAGGACCACTCTGTTAATTATATTTCCAGGCAGATGAACGTAGCTGCGGTTGACCTCTCTACCTTACTAAATGGGTAGTTTCAACTTCATTAAAATACCCCCAAAAACGTTGCGACTGCAAAAAGTAGAAATAATACTCCGCCTAGATACCCAACCTGACAGATTCCAGACATCATCCAAATTCTTAACAAATTGATAGAAACAAATGAATATAAAAGTGAGATAGCGCGTCAAATGATAGAAGTACCAGTTTCTCGGAAATATAATTGGCAAGAAACGCTCCCCCGACTGCTGCTATAGCAGTTGCTAGCAGGTGACCAGCGATGGCTCCGCTTGCCACTCCCAATGGAGACTGTCATAAGTATCAAAACAAAGGTGACTCGTGTTATCAATAAAAACGACTAGAGTTGGCACGATCGGCCGGTTGGGTAACAAATGGGTTGAGTTTAAAAGAGTCATTTTTTTTGTATTGGTCAAAATGGGCCAGGTTGACAATCACTTTATTCCATTTACTAAATCAATTGAACGATGTAGGATGTAGTATACATATAATTTATACTTCGGTTACTTTTAACCTGTTTGACGAGTTCCTCTTGTTAATATGAACCAATCGACCCATTCGAGATAAACACAACCCATATCGACCCATTCATAATGAAATTGGTCAAAATTAGCACTTTTCATTAAACCAATAAATCATGATGCAGTGATATACCTGAGCTGCACCAAGAGCTATGGTTGCAAGCATTGAACGATCACCCCATTCCTACACAAGCATCAAGTATAAAAAAAGATCAACAATTCTAACACAACCCACTAACGGGAAGGAAAGACTAATATTACACATAGCATCAGGTATACTGAATTACGTCATATAGCTAGGAAATAAGACCAACAAGAGAAAATAAAAGAAACCTACCGCAAAAAATACAAGGCTAAATGACTTCCAAATGATTTCAAATGGATTTTTGAGCTGTTTAGACGCCTGCATTTATTCCCAAATATATAAACAAACTCATTGTTGATACAAGTCTAGCAGATAACCAAAGATAAAAGGGCAACTATCACCTTTTCTTTTACTAGCTCCTCGGCTTCTGCAAATTCGTCAAGTTCATTGCTTTTCTCGCCATTTTTAGAGTTATTTGATGGAAGATCCCATGCATCCTTGATAGCTTTGAGCCCGAAGAACATCAGTAGAGTCACTGCTGCATATTCTCCAATCGGCAATGCTGTTTGAGAGAACCATACAGAAATTAGAGATATAACAAAAAAGGACATAAGGATGGAAAAAAGACTAATGACTGACTTGTTTGAAATTGAGCTGGTACTGAATTAAATATCCGTCCAATAACGACCGATAAAACAGTCATAAGTGATAAAGCACCCATTGATCCCAAGATAACCTGCATATTCTCCAATCACTTTATTAGAATAATAATTGAGTTTAATAAAACAATTTATGAGGTTACAATCAGTGATGATACACTGTAGACGACTTTCGAGTTTCAACCCAGTAGATCCATTCCCTTATAGCTCAACTTTTTTGTTTGACCCATTTTATAAGTAAAGAAGTTTCAATTTCAAGCTAATAGTTATATATTGGAGATATTTGGAGATCGTACCAGTCCCTTATCATATTGCATGGCCAATAAAGCTGCAATGAAAAATGTCTGGTCAAGTAGAGAAAAAGGGATATTAGTTGTTACATAGGGCAATATAAGTTTATAAAAGTATGTGGTTATTATTTAGTTACCTTATCTCCAATTTCTGAAACAAAAATCAATGTAAAAGCAGCGGTGAAGCCTGACTTTGCTATCGCTGCCAAAAGAGTCGAAGGTGCACCCTTTCCAAAGGCGATTATTGAAAATACTAAAGCACATCCAGATAGCACAAGGGCTATTGAGACGGGGTAAGGAATTTTATCAGGAAGCTTCTTACTGCCAAACAAAAGAACTTTTGAAGAGTTGGGATTTGCTAGACAGGAGTCCTACAAAATCTTTGCATCCTTCAAGTTGATGCATAGATATTTAGAGGTGGATTTTTTAACCAGTGTATTTACAAATGGCCGAATGGTCGATGCCGGTAATGTTAATGTCTCTAAGAAACTAGTTTAAACAAAAACTGGTCGATGAGGCTTCTTTTATAATATATATTTTGCCTTACCAAAAAAAAAAACTGGTCGATAAGGTCTAAAGTCGCTCAAGGTATATTGTAATACTGAAAACCACCTAATCATATAATTAAAAATAAAAATTCAACTCCGTGTTATTTAAACTGTATAATTTGTATAATCATATCTGGGACAGTAATTTATTTTAAAATGCTAACAAATTTGAACATGAAATGTTTTTATCAACCCAACCCGGCTAGCTTTGACCATTCCCATTTGCCCTTCCCTCCAGTTTGTCATTTCGAGTTGATGCAGATCATGCTCAACTTAACAAGTCACCTAGTAATCAAGTCTTAACAAGAAAAGATATGAATCTCACAGCCCCAAAAAGCTCATTTATTCCCCATACTCAAATCACCTAAGAACCCCTTTGGATTGTATGAAACTAAATCATCAAAACTGGACCATGATCATAATAGATTTTGAATCAACAAGTTCAGCTTTTATTCCAAATTTGTAAGGACAACAACAATTTTCATTCTAAGAAAGATGATTAGAAGAAAACTCACATATCATTAGTTGGACCATCAGTAGATAAATTTTGGTTGCCATTTTCATCTCTTCCTGCATAGTCCCCTGGTCCAACACCTACATTAGATGCATTTACTCTAAAACTCTTCCCTGCTACATGTGGTTTCGGCACGTCTCTGCATTGTACTGTATCAAGAAAATACGTCATAACATTTTCTACCGACAACAAATATTCATATAAAGCTAATAACACGGTAATATCAGTAGATCAGTAGGCATTTAAAACAACACCAAATTCACTCACCAAATTCACATGAACTGATTACATTATCAAAAAGTAACATAGTATGCATTCCCTAATAAATTGAACATAAACACGTAGCTTCAACTGATTCAAACCGTATGCAAGCATTCCTTTTAAATCAATCAATAGTACTATTTTAATAAATTCCCAATATCCCAACAAATTCTACTGATTTTATAGCATATATCTGTAAGCATATTAGCCCATACGTGGCCCACAAGTCCATTTAGCTTTTAGGGTTTTACCCTTTGACTGTAGCAAATCTATACTCACTTTTATACTTTCTATCAAAGCCGCCGTTTCATTTTCTCTGCAAACATTAAATAAAAAAATGGAACAAGTAAAAACGATGAAAAAGCGAGTTCCGAAATATAGAGGAATATTCGACGTTACGCGAGTTCCGAAATATTGTGGAATAGTCCGGTCAAAGAAGACACTAATTAAGTCTCACATTCAATTTAATCATCAGGTATAATAATAATTGTTTTTAATCATCAGGAAATCTATAATTCTTAAAATCTCGCCAAAATCTCGGAAATATCGCCGATTTCAAAATATCGGGAAAATATCGGAAAATCTCGCCGATATTATCGGATCCGAGATTTGGGGGCGATATTTTGATCCGAGATTATTTTTAGGGGCGATATCCGAGATCTCGACGAGATCTCGGCGAGATTAACTACATAGGTTGTAAACTTGCAAAATTTTCAGCATTGCCATTTAATAAAAGTGTTTCTTTTTCTAATGCTTCTTTTGATCTTGTGCATTCTCATGTGTGGGGACCTTCTCCTATGTTGACAAAAGGAGGTTCCAAATACTATGTTTCATGTATTGACGTCTATACTCGTCACACTTGGGTTTATCTTATGAAACGTCGGTCTGATTTTCTTTCAATATTTAAGGATCTTTGAGCTTTTGTAAAAACACAACGCTCACGTGTCATAAAATGTTTTCTTTGTGATTTGGGGGATGAATACACGTCTAAAAAATTTTTCATCTTTGCTTTGCTTCAAATGGAAAAATATACCAAACCTCTTGTGCTACACTCCACAACAATATGGTGTTGCTGAAACAAAGCATCGCCATCTTGTTGAAACAATAAGATCTTTTCTTTTGTCTGCCAAGCTTCCTAGTGTCTATTGGGGGGGAGCGGTTCTTACTGCTACTTACGTAGTAAATAGGATCCCTACCTCTCATAATTCTGGAAAGTCTCATTTTGAAAGATAGTATGGGCACGTCCCTGATTACTCTAGTTTGCGTGTATTTGGTTATACTTGTTTCGTTCTTAAACCACATGTTAAACGTACCAATTTGTCACCTAAATCTACCTTGTGTCTTTTTGGGTTATGGTAGTGGTCAAAAGGGTTATCGTTGTCCGGTTAGTCAAAAATTGTACACTTCACGTCATGTTGAGTTTTTATAACACGTTCCCTATTTTTCTATTCCTGTTGTTCACATCATAAACTCATCAAATTGTACCCTTTTGATGCTAAAATTGAACAACCTCGGTCAATTGTGACTCCTATCATGATAGAAATACCCCAAGAAATATAACTACTGAAACACCACATGTTACAACCGTTACTCAACCTCCTTCGACGGCTACCCAATCATCTACTTAAGTTGTTGGTCGTCCTCCAAGTGGTCGACCAAAGCGTAATTGTAAGTCTACAAAAAGGGATGGTTTTGTTTATTCTTGTTATTCTAGTTCCTTTAGTTCGTTTATTGCTGCTGTACATCGTCTTCAAGAGCCTATGTCGTATAGAAAGGTTTTTTGTGATCCACTTTGGCAGGTTGCTATGGCTGAGGAACATGATGCATTGTATCACACTCAGACGACGTGGGACTTAGTACCATTGCCAGTCGGCAAGCATGCCATTGGCTCTCGTTGGGTCTACAAGATTAAGACCCAATCTGATGGGTTCATTGAAAGATATAAGGCTCGTCAAGTTGCTAAAGGTTATGCTCAAGAGTATTAGCCCATAAGTGGCACACGAGCCCATTTAGCTTTTAGGGTTTTACCCTTTGTTTGTATTATATATACTCATTGTATGCACTTAGTTGGTTTCTATAATATCGCCATAATACTTAACAATATCAAATGTAGCATTGTTGATCATTAACAAGTCTCTGGTTCGGCTAAGTTTAATACTCCCTCCATCCCAATATAATAGTTCACATTTCCATTTTGGCTTGCCCAAATTAACTGTCCACTACTAAAAAATTGATATAGAAATTTGGTCGAGATTATAATACCTTTACTTGAAATTGCTATTACAAACTTTTAGTAAAGCAGTAATTAATCGCTTAAGGGTAAAACTATCATTTTGCAAAAAGTAACAGAGAGAAAGCCGTAATAATTATGTTTTCATTAATCTGTGTGCTTTTTTTGTCGGTGGATAATTATTTTAGGACGGAGGGAGTAATTTTTAGTCATTTGGGTTTTTCTAAAAGTACGGCCGTTTGACCTGAGCCAGTTTATATCTGTGCCCGTTTGATCCAATTATTAAATTTGCCTGTTTTGATCCGTGCCTTTTCGGATTCGAGTCGTTAAAACCTGTTACCCAAACCCACCCACCCCGCTCGTTTTTCCTTATTCTCCATGTGAATTCAAATGTAGCTAGCTCTCAGTGTTAGTTAAGAAAGTCAACTAGCAGCACGGGTAGACTTAACATAATCATCTTAAAATAAACTTAGGTACAGTATATCCAATCTATAGTAAACTGCACTTTCGCAAAACTGCCTTGTCAACTCTATAGTGGAAACTTATTTTGAGACGGAAACAGTAAAACAGTTACAAATAAAAATATATGCAAATACAAAAAAAAAAAAAAAAAAAAAAAAAAAAAAAAAAAAAAACCGACTTACATAATGAAGATGAAGAACAAGTGGTTCTTGTGGTTAATTCAGCAGACACCAACAAAGGCAACTTTTTTATTCTATTTGATGATAACAACAAAAGTGGTGTTTGATGTGAAATAAAGCAAGTCATCACTGAATCTTAAGTGGGTTTCTTTTAACTTATAAGAAAAGATCCAATTCATTAAATGAATGCATCTGAGTCAGCCCAACTGTGTGATCTTGATTTTGTATGGCTTTTTTAGGGTGAAAAGTGGTTATGGTTTTTTTAGTTGATGATAGTTGCGGGATGAATCTTGCTGTTTGGGTGGATAGAGATGGAGGGGATAAAATGAAATCATGACAGGCTTTATAACCGGTGTCGTTATGTATCTTGAAGTGATTACTTGGCAAAACTGAGTTGGTTGAGTCATTATACACGTTACTAGTTTTAAAAACCGGACCGGACCGGCCGGTTCGACCGGTTCGACCGGCCTCCGGCTGGTCGGCCGGTTTAAAAAACCCCGGTTTTTATAAGTCCTGTTTACTGTAGCGAACCGGCCGGTTTTTCCGGTTTTGGCCGGTTTTTCCGGTTCAACCGGTTTTGACTTCTTTTTTTTTTTTTTTTTTTTTTTTGATTTTTTTTGTTGGGCGGTTCGGCCGGTTCGACCGGTGACGGAAGCATGGCCGGTTCGACTAAAAAACCGGTTTTTAAAACATTGGTTGAGTCATTATACACGTTACTAGTTTTGATACACGTACACGAGTCACTTCAAGCTGAGCTCGAGCTTGACAACGTTTAAGCTCGGTTTAGAAATTATAAGGTAGGGTTAAGCTTGACGATCTTTAATCAGGCTTGAGTTCGGCTTGAGTAAGGCTCGAGCTTGGCTCGAAAAACTCGAATTTATATATAAACATAGTATTCGATAGCCAAATTCATCAATAAATTCAAAAAAAAATACTCAATAAACTAAAGAGCAAAGAAATTATACAAAATATTTGAGAGTATTAACGTTAAATAGTTCTTCTACAACAAATATTTAAGGGTAAATTACACCGTTCGTCCCTAAAGTTAACCTCGTTTTGCCGTTTAGTCCCCCGTTTGGGTTTACTGGCAAACGGGGTACTCGAAGTTGCTGAACGGATGCGCAAATGGTCCCTGGAGCCCCGTTATGGATAACGAGCGTTATCTTTTCTCGTTAGTTGACTAGTCAACGAGGGTATTTCCGTCTTTTCATGTACAATCAATTGCACGGTTGGTCCCTCAAACACACCTTCTTCAACCTCTTCACCAGTACCATCACCGCCACCACTGCCACCACCATCTACTGTACATTTACTGTAGCACCTGATATCCATTACAACCAAATCCTAATCTCAAATGCCAGATGCACAAATTATTAACATCTTACCAGATCACCGCAATCCAGTAGTAACACGAGTCCTAATTACTTAGATACGTTTCATTTTGCATTTAATAACTAATACTAAACACGGAATGCATTACATATCCAGGGGTGAGATCAATAAAGATCACATAAAAACTAAATATCAAATGGATCAATCTCAACCATCCATTTTTGATCAAATTAATTAAATTAACTTTTACCCTTATATTTAAACATTAAATATCTCACAAACCGTTAATAGTTGGATAAAACTAATTATACCATTGCGACAAGAATAAAATTATCTTTCTATAGAGATCCAATATTGTATACTTTCGACCAACTTATTTTTTATCGTTTTTTTTCGGGTTTCGATATAATACACTATAAATGAATATTTTAAAAATACTCTTTTGTGTTAACACAACCCCTAAACTACAAACCCTAAACCCTAAAAACCCTAAACCCTAAAAAACCCTAACCCTAAACCCTAAAACCCCTAACCACTAAACCCTAAACCCTAAACCCTAAAAACCCTAAACCCCTAAAAACCCTAACCGCTAAACCCAAAAAACCTAAACCATATCCGCTAAACCGTAAGAAACCTAAACCCATAACCCCTAAAAAGCTTAACCCAAAAAAGTCAAACCCCTAAACTCTAAAAACCTAAACCCTACCTGTAAACCCTAAACCCACAAAAAAGTCGGAAAAAAAAATTCTTCGAAAGTATATGATGTGGGATATCAAATTAAAGGTAATTTTATGCTTGTCGTGATGGTATGATTAGTTTCGTCTAACGATCAATGGTTTGTGAGATATTTAGTTTTTAAAAATGAAGGTGAAAGTTTATTTTATTGTTTTGATAAAAAAATGAATGGTTGAGAATGGTTCATTTGATCTTTAATTTTTCTTTGATCTTTATTGAACCAAACTCGGAATGCATTACATATCCAATTAAACTACACATTAACATACAAACACATCATTTGGCATATTCTAAAGACAAAAACACATTACTACCGGATCAGGCCCTACATCGTTATAACGATCAACAACCGCAGCTGAAGCCGCAGACCTAACACTAGACGCAACGGTGTAGCACCAGACGACACAATCCGCAAATAAATCGATATCAAAGACCTTATCGAATTCGGTATCACTCCTCCTCCTCCTTGCCTTTGCTTCTGATCAATCTTCCTCATCACACACACTAAACACACCCTCAAAAACATACACTAATTTATAAAAATCAAACCTAACACACTTAATTCTTCCAATTTCTACACAGATCGTAACAAAATTAACCGATTATTAAACAAATTACAAAAAAAAAAAAAAAAAAAAAAAAAAAAAAAAAAAAAAAAAAAAAAAAGAATTTGCTAAGGTTTAACGTGATTGGCTAGTTAACGAATGTTACGTGGAAGTCAAAACCGATAGTCAATGAATGGGTTATAAGGTTATGGAAAGTATTATGTGGCAAAACTAGAAAGGAAATAGACCTAAAGGGCTTAAGTTGTCATATACTAAATGTGTTATAAGTTTATATGTGGCTAAAATAGAAGGAAAGAGACTTAAGGGACCAATTGTGCCAATTGGCTAAAGTTGTGCAAGTTAAATATCTACTTAGAGGATTCTAGAGAATCCTATCAAGTTCCATCTTTTCATAAAGGTGTGTTGATCTTTTAGAGGAGAAAAAGGGAGGGAAAAATGGATTAAGCTTGGATGATCTTGATGAAGTAAGGGTGTTTATCCAAGTATTAAGCCTAAACTATACTTATTCCCAAGTAAGTAATCTCCCTATCTTGATGTTAATGAGGTTAAGGTTTATGTATAAAATGGGTTTTCATCATATGATCAGAGTATGATCATATGATGATATAGAAAGGAAGTTGAGCATGCTAATGGGTTATATAAACCCTTAATCATAATGTTGACTAATGTGTTAATAGGTCTTGATCTTTATGGTAAAGGATGATGATGCTAGAAGATGAATGATATTGATGATGAAAATGATGCTTATGCTCTTGTTAGACTTAGCTTTGGAAGCTAAGGTAAGTAAACCGGTTATGATTTGATATTATAATGATTTCTATACATTATGTGTTATATGATTGTTATGATAAGGTTATTGAAGTGTTTGAATGATTGTGTGATGAGGAAATAGATGTAGGGCTAGTTTGGCATAACTAGAAAAAGAGATTGAGAGTCTAGTTTGGATTAAGTGAAAGTGTGTAGGAAAGGTTGAGATGTAATGGTGAGGCTTAAAGTGGCTAAGGTATGTGTAATGTTTAATGTTGCAATTGAATGAATGGATTATGATGCTTAATGTGTGAATGAGTTATGATGTCATGTTGTAATCGTTTTACTTACTAAGCATTCGTGCTTACGGTTTAATGTTTCAATGTTTTGTAGGCTATGGTGTTTATGTAAAGGCTTGGAATAAGGGTTAATGTTTGGTTATGCGAAGGCTAGAAGATTTGTAAGAAAGTAAGAGCTTAGGTAGATACCGAGCTCAAGATCGATGTTGCACCCCCGTGAGTCATTTAATGGTTTGTAATATGTAAACAAGTGTCAAAACGTGTGTCATGATTGATATAATGAATTGGTGGTCATTTGGTATGCTAAAGTGTGTTTTAAGTGTTTATGGTAAAAGTTAAAAGGGTGTTTGGTATAAGCGTGAATATACCCATTTTGGGTTGTAAACGGGTTGAACGGTTATGGAAACGGTTATTTATGTTATGTTAAAGGTTTTTGGAAAGTTTGGTGTAATATAGAAGTATTAAAGATCGTTTGTATTGAAATGGGTCAAAACGGGTATAACACGTCTATTTGTAAAGTACTATTCCGAAGTGTCAATTGGGTAATGTTATTAAATGGAAATGATATTTATAAGGTATTAATGAAATCTGGAAAGTTTCATTATTTGTCGAGTATCGGAAGTATGGTTTTCGGAAAATGTGTAAAGTATTGTAATGTAAAGTTTCTGCAGGTACCATACGGCCATATGAGATATTTCATATGGTTGTATGCTCCGTTATGTGGGTTTTTAAGTTCTAAGGTGACCATACGACCATATAAGATATTTCATATAGTCATATCCTTGAGTCAGTGGTTTGAAAAGTTTCTGAGAAGACCATACGGCCATATGAAATATTTCATACGGCCATATGGTCGGTTTTTCATATTTCATCAATTTTTGAAATTTCATATCTTTTAAACCGTAAGTCGTCATGGGTCGTGCCACCTGTCATTTCGAAGGTAATTAAGTCTAGTTTCATTTAAAATTGGTTTCAAGGTCTGAAATGTTATAGATTTTTGTCAATGGTTAAAAGAGTAACGAATGATCCATTAAAGTGAAGTCGTATCCGCGTTAAAGTCAAAGTTTTTGGTCTAAGCAGGCACGGGGTGTAACAAATTGGTATCAGAGCTTCAGTTTAAGTGAATTAGGTTTCCAATTTAGGTTGCCTAGACTTAAACCACTAATAGAAGCGTTGAATATAAGAGTAAGAAGTGCGGCTAAGTAAATGTTAAGTTATGAAATGGACTACGTGATTGTTATATGAGTTTAATGCGATAAATGTTGAATGTGTTTTATGGTATTAATGTGTACGTGATGTAAGTCCACGACGGACTCAATGTGTTTAAGTGTTGAGATCACCGTACACCTCGGATAGTGTCGGTGGATATTATGTGATTATGTGAACGTGTGTCGTAGTAACGATAATGGAATGTGAATAGAGATGATCAATGGTATGAATGTTTATAGAGAGACGTGATTAGAATGACATTATAGTAAGGAGCTAAAGATGAGTAATGTAATGATATATGATCCATACGGTAATGATGACCAACATATGGTCTCATTGTATTTAGTTGTTGATGATGGACGTTAAAGTGGTATAGATACGGGTTAACGGTAAGGTAAAGTACTTGAGGTTTAAGTGTGAATGTGAAGTAGTGATAAAGCGTGTTGGTATGTAAAGGATGGAATTAAACGAAAAAGTTTAAATGCGATAAGGTAAGAATGTAAGTTAAAGTGAGAAGCGTAATTACATAGAAATGTGTAAACATGATAAGCAAGTTTCATATGCCTTATGACGCTTGCTTAAACTAAATAAAATGGATAAGATGATGTGTGTGTTAAATGTTAAGGACTTGGATCCAAAGTTAAATGTGTAAGGTTAAAGATGGTATCCTTCGGGATGGCCGAGTTAATGATGATTAATGATTAATGATCCTTCGGGATGAATGATTAATGATCCTTTTGGATAAAGGTTAATAAATCCTTCGGGATGAATGTTAAAAAATCCTTCGGGATGAAATGTATTGCCTTCACCGGCAAGGGGTTGCCTATATCCTTGGCATATAAAAATGTCCCCATAATGAATGTGATAATGAAATGGATCCAAGTCTAAAAATGTAAAAAGGTAATGTAAAGTGTAAAAAGAATGAAATGAAAAGATTAAAAGCTAAAACGTGTAATGGATAGGTACGAGTGTTATGTCGGAAGTGTATAAGTAGGACGGTTTATGATTTTCTTATTTACATGGATTGGGACGCCTTTTCATTTAAATAAAGAAGTTGTGAATCACCGAACCATGAGTTTGTATTTCTTGATTTACATCATTTGGGACACCTCTCCATGTAAATGAGGAAGTACGGATGAGTGGGCTTATGTATTCTCGACATGGCATGAGTAAGGAAAAGGGTAGAAAACGAAAGTATAGGAATAGTTAGAAGTCGTAAGAACTAAGATAGGTGGATAGAGAAAGAATTGAATATCGACCTTAGGTGGGAGACGTCATGTGAAGCCTATGATTTAGGTGTCTAAGGTATGAGTTGAATAAGGAAAATGTGATCGATGCTATAAATTGCTTTATGGCTTGTTGTCATAGACCGTCGTGGTCATAAAGTGAATGGAAATTTTTGTAAAACAATAAGGAAAAACAAAGTACACTAGTAAAGTGTTAATGGGATAGTGAATTGGTTATGACAAAATGTGGTAATAATGGTAAGGGTTGAGTGCAAAGTTCAAATGACATGTAGTCCTTGACGAGAAAGTTAGAATGAGATAAGTTTGAACGACGTGTAATAGTAATAGAAATGGCTAAATGATATGCTTTAGCGGTAATAATTATGTCTCAGATGACATAATGATGAAGTAGAAGTGTGTGATTAGAAAAGTTAAGCGAGAACTAGAATGAGTTAAGGGTATGAAATGTGTTATAAGGTGCCTTATGTTGTGAGATCAATTAGATTGTGGCAACAGAATGTTTAAGTAATGAAAAGTGGTAAGAAAGAGAGTATGATGAGACTAGGTTTTGGTTAGTTTAGACGAGAAATTTCGGGGACGAAATCTAAATAAGGGGGCAAGAATTGTTAGACCCGTTTCCCGGGTACAAATAGACCCCACCTTAGATGGAATTTGCTAAGGTTTAACGTGATTGGCTAGTCAACGAATGTTACGTGGAAGTCAAAACCGATAGTCAATGAATGGGTTATAAGGTTATGGAAAGTATTATGTGGCACAACTAGAAAGGAAATAGACCTAAAGGGCTTAAGTTGTCATATACTAAATGTGTTATAAGTTTATATGTGGCTAAAATAGTAGGAAATAGACTTAATGGACCAATTGTGCCAATTGGCTAAAGTTGTGCAAGTTAAATATCTACTTAGAGGATTCTAGAGAATCCTACCAAGTTCCATCTTTTCATAAGGGTGTGTTGAGGACCGGCTTTTAGAGGAGAAAAAGGGAGGGAAAAATGGATTAATCTTGGATGATCTTGATGAAGAAGTAAGGGTGTTTATCCAAGGATTAAGCCTAAACTATACTCTTTCCCAAGTAAGTAATCTCCCTATCTTGATGTTAATGAGGCTAAGGTTTATGTATAAAATGGGTTTTCATCATATGATCAAAGTATGATCATATGATGATATAGAAAGGAAGTTGAGCATGTTAATGGGTTATATAAACCCTTAATCATAATGTTGACTAATGTGTTAATAGGTCTTGATCTTTATGGTAAAGGATGATGATGCTAGAAGATGAATGATATTGATGATGAAGATGATGCTTATGCTCTTGTTAGACTTAGCTTTGGAAGCTAAGGTAAGTAAACCGGTTATGATTTGATATTATAATGCTTTCTATACATTATGTGTTATCTGATTGCTATGATAAGGTTATTGAAGTGTTTGAATGATTGTGTGATGAGGAAATAGATGTAGGGCTAGTTTGGCATAACTAGCAAAAGAGATTGAGAGTCTAGTTTGGATTAAGTGAAAGTGTGTAGGAAAGGTTGAGATGTAATGGTGAGGCTTAAAGTGGCTAAGGTATGTGTAATGTTTAATGTTGCAATGGAATGAATGGATTATGATGCTTAATGTGTGAATGAGTTATGATGTCATGTTGTAATCGTTTTACTTACTAAGCATTCGTGCTTACGGTTTAATGTTTCAATGTTTTGTAGGCTATGGTGTTTATGTAAAGGCTTGGAATAAGGGTTAATGTTTGGTTATGCGAAAGGCTAGAAGATTTGTAAGAAAGTTAGAGCTTAGGTAGATACCGAGCTCAAGATCGATGTTGCACCCCCGTGAGTCATTTAATGGTTTGTAATGGGTAAACAAGTGTCAAAACGTGTGTCAAGATTGATATAATGAATTGGTGGTCATTTGGTATGCTAAAGTGTGTTTTAAGTGTTTATGGTAAAAGTTAAATGGGTGTTTGGTATAAGCGTGAATATACCCATTTTGGGTTGTAAACGGGTTGAACGGTTATGGAAACGGTTATTTATGTTATGTTAAAGGTTTTTGGAAAGTTTGGTGTAATAGAGAAGCATTAAAGATCGTTTGTTGTGAAATGGGTCAAAACAGGTATAACACGTCTATTTGTAAAGTACTATTCCGAAGTGTCAATTGGGTAATGTTATTAAATGGAAATGATATTTATAATGTATTAATGAAATCTGGAAAGTTTCATTAATTGTCGAGTATCGGAAGTATGGTTTTCGGAAAATGTGTAAAGTATTGTAATGTAAAGTTTCTGTAGGTACCATAAGGCCATACGAGATATTTCATATGGTTGTATGCTCCATTATGTGGGTTTTTAAGTTCTGAGGTGACCATACGACCATATGAGATATTTCATATGGTTATATTCTTGAATCAGTGGTTTGAAAAGTTTCTGAGAAGACCATACGGCCATATGAAATATTTCATACGGCCATATGGTCGGTTTTTCAGATTTCGTCAATTTTTGGAATTTCATATCTTTTAAACCGTAAGTCCTCACGGGTCGTGCCACCCGTCATTTCGAAGGTAGTTGAGTCTAGTTTCATTTAAAAATGATTTCAAGGTCTGAAATGTTATAGATTTTTGTTAATGGTTAAAAGAGTAACAAATGGTCCGTGAAAATGAAGTCGTTTCCGCGTTAAAGTTAAAGTTTTTGGTCTAAGCGGGCACGGGATGTAACAGTGAGGCGGTAAGTGAGGTCAATGAGGGAGCTAGTGGAGTGGCCGTAGATCTGAAAAAAGGAGAAGAGTTGGTAGTGGCAGAGGCGGTCAACGGCGGTGGAGTGGCCGGAGTTGTTGGTGAGGCGGTGGAAGGGCTGGAGTAAAACTGATTGGGATGAGGTTAAGGAGGATGATGATTGTGAGGGAGAAAACTTGTTGGTGAGGCGGTGGAAGAGTTGGTAGTGGCAGAGGTTGTCTCTTGTTTATTTTTTTGATGAGGGAGACAAGTAGTGCAAGAAACAAGGAGAATTGTGTTGAATGAGTTTCTATCTTGGATAGGATCCTATAAAGCAAAAGGTGAAATCTGAATACAAACTAATCTACTATTATCACATGACTTTATATAGGGAATCCAAACTGTCTCTTGACAACATGATTTTGTTTATGTATTTTTGCTTGAGGTTGTGGGGAAAACGAGTAACTCATTTTTGGATCTTCAGTATGAAATGATCTTATTGATATTTGTTTAATTGAAAGATAAATAAATGGTTTATAATCGGCCTATTTGCTATACATTAGTTTATGTAATAAACATTTAAAAGTGAAATATAAATAATTATAACGGTGTAATTTACCCAATATTTAATTATTGAGATATGATAGGACCACATAATTTTTACAAAACAAAATTCACAAAATAACGTGCCAAAATGATTATTTCCTTCAAATATGAAATGATTTTAAAAAGAAGAAAGAGAATACCAAATATTACATGACACCCCATTTTGTTGACTTTGTTTTGTAAAAATTACTCCCTCCGTCCCATATTAAGTGTCCACAATAGAATCTTGGGATGTCCCAAATTAAGTGTCCATATTGTATTCCAACTAATGAGATGAGACTTTAGTGGGTAAAAATGATATTTGATTGGTGGATAGTGTAGTTAGTGGAATCTACTAAAATTTTGTGAATTTTGAAAGTAGACACTTAATATGGAACAGATGGAGTATGTGGTTTTGGCATATCTCTTAATTATTATACCACTATTTATTTAGGGTGTGTTTGTTTCATTAAGATGTTTTAGGTCTGAATCTGACTACCACATCTTACCAGTAAGAGGTGGCTAGAAAGTCTAAATCTGAACGAAATAATGTTGTTTATTTTTTTATAATTGTCCGAATGATTTTAAGTGCTCGTTTCTGCAATTTATTTAAGTAACTTATGTAAATATGAAACAAGACTTTTTATATGTGCATAAATATAACATAGTTAATAAACCATCAATTATATTATATTAACACGAGTCTTCAATCTCTTATCGAGTAAGAGGCAGTAAAATAAGTCCCCCACCTCTTACTGAATAAGATGTTATATGTCTAACTGGGTCTGATTCAAAAGAAAAAAATAAACAAGCAAAACGTCTGACCACCTTTTACTGGTAAGAGTAACGCTGCGTTCCCGAGTTTTATTTTTGAAAGAAGAGAAAAGAAGTGGGAAGAAATCAAAATAAATTTATGTTCCCGAGTTTTTTCAGTAGAGAAGATAAAAGAGATGGAGAGGAAATTTGGTTAATTTTCTCTCCAAAATCTTCTTCCCAAAAGTGGGATGATTTGGAGAGAAAGTAAATAAGGAAACTTTTAATTAATATAAATGACTTAAATGCCCTAAACATATAACATAATTTTATATAAAATAAATGGTATACTTGTAAAATCATAAATTTTCTTCTTCTTCTTCTTTTCTTTTCTTTCTAACTCGGGAACACGAACTAAAAAATTAAATTTTATTTCTCTCCTCTTCTCTTCTGCCCATTTTTGTCACTTCTCTTCTTTTCTTCTATTTCAAAACTCGGGAATAGAGTGTAAGAGAGCCGGTAAGATTTTTTTTTAAAAAAAAAACAAACACACCCTTATAGGGGGGAAGGGAATGTGCGGCTGTATTGTATCTAACATTAGACTAGATGGCAAGGGATGGTGAAGTCATCACCTTTGCCAAAGTTCACCTAATTCTTCCTTGCCCTCCACCTATTTCCACTCTCTATGCACACTTCCCAAAACCAAACTAGGTGAAACCTTCACCACTATATTTGTATAAAGTGAGTATTTTAATGAAAGGTGAAGATGTGTTTGCCTTGACTAGTAAATGGTGAAGTGAGGTGAAAGGGAGTGAGAGGAGAGAGAAAGCTGACGTGGCGCTGATGTGTATGGTGAAGGAGGGCTTACCTTGCCAAC
The DNA here is from genome assembly GCA_021014915.2 of Artemisia tridentata subsp. tridentata. Taxonomy (NCBI): domain Eukaryota; kingdom Viridiplantae; phylum Streptophyta; class Magnoliopsida; order Asterales; family Asteraceae; genus Artemisia; species Artemisia tridentata. The sequence goes on along the minus strand of CP139503.1, from coordinate 103,189,542 downwards.
TAACATTAGGTGTAGACCCAAGCTAAACGACTGTGTTTTGATTAAAAATAAAAAAAAAACAACTCATCTATATTTCAAAGGGGGTTCACTACTAAGCTACTCTTCCATTCTTTGATCCAATTACCAGACTTTGATAATCCATGTCATCTCAAAATCTCCATTGTAATGTTGATTCCCTATTTCACTCTCTAATATCAGTGTTGAAAATTTGTCATGTTTTTTCACCATCATAAGTTCAATACCTGATCTATGGCAGTCTTTAATTTTAAGACATAAGTTAAATTGCATCTGGTAATCTGCAAATTCTTCTACTTTATAGTATATTTTTTTAGAGTTTATGCTACCTATTGATCGTTCAACACACAGTTGATGTATCAAATAAACTTGTGTAAATTCTTGCTGTGATGCATAAGGTGTTTGATGAAATGCTCAAGTGAATTAGTATTTTAAGTTATTTATATAAACTAGCAGGGTATCTGCGTGTTGCGGCGGCGGATACATTGTAATTAAAATTTTCGACAAACAATGTTTTTTTGATAATACGTTTTTCGTGACAATAACTTTATAGAAGACGAGAATTTTAGGTTCTAATAACTTCAAACAATGATAAATTATATTATGTTAAAAGATAGTAAGAACATAGACGATTCATTTAATTATATTGTTGATAGATTGTATTAATTTTTATTTTAGGAATATTTTATTGTGTTTGATAAGAGTATTTAAAAATTTATTCTAATAACTCGTTTGATTTTTAACATGTGGTTTATTGATTGTATTTTTGCGTTGAGAGGTATTTTAATATTTACATTCACCAAAATCTTTAAAAAGTCATCGCCAAAAGTATTCCCGACATGGTATTAGCGTGGACCTTTCGGCGAGGACTTGTCCTGGCCAAAAACCTTTTATGTGCAAGAGTATGTGCACGAATGTTGTAATGATACTCATAGGTCTAAACCTTGTATGTGCACGAGTATTAAAATCGTTTAGACTTATAGGAAATTAATTCATTGATGTTATGAAATACGTTATTTTCAATTAAGCTAGAGAAACTGTTAAAAAAATTAAGCTAAAAAAAATAGATGGTAACGATTAGATAATATCATGTAGATGTATAAAAATAAATCCAAACACAATTAATCAAACTTAGCTTTATTAAATTTGAAAACTATGCTTAAGAGCATTGATTTTGTAGGAATAAACAAGCGTACATAGTTTATCACCATGATTTCTTTTTGTTCCAACCATCGGGAAATGGATAACCAATACTTATTATATGCCAAAACATAAAATCCATCTGTCATGACTAACCAATAACAGTTTTCTACACCATGATATTTAATTCGATAATCTTCCAATATTTTAAAATCAGCCAAAGCCAAATCTTGATGTTTTTCTCCCCACGAGAAATAACCATGAAAATGTGTACCGATAAAATTTTCACATAAGGTCCAACTATAAACATCATGAGACGAAATTGTATGATCTCCAAGATCATGATCCGTAGACTTTATGTGAACCAAAATCTAATCAGGAACATCATTTGTAATAGAAACATTCCACTTTGGTAACGTACAAGTAGCGCTAGGTGTTACCAAATAAGTAGATGTGAGGAAGAGAGTAAAAAAGATGCAATTTCTAATATAATTCATGACTTCTTGTTTGATTATATCATTATGGGTTTCACGTTAGTTCGAAGTTGGGACCTTATAAAATAGTCAGTCATGCCACTGAAAAAACCCCATACCTCCCAACCCACCAATAATATCATTCCACCTCATTCATACTTTTTTCATACATCCCAACCATTTTTTAGTGGCAACCATGCCTTTTTCATACCTCCCAACTAATTTTATTTTTTTATTTTTTATTTTCATAAATTATATTAAACAATTTAATATAATTTATGCTTTAGATATGTGAGATTGAGCTTTATCCAACCATTTTTGCACACCATCAACGAGCGTATCACCTTTTGTTGCTTCTATATGTTTTTCAACCCTGCCCTTCATGTCCGTTAGTTTCTCATTTTCTGTCTTAAGATATTCGACGTGTTCATAGCACTTCGACATGTAACTAATCTCCTTTTTAGCTTTTCTAGACAATGAGTTGACTACATCTCCGACCAAGGAAGTAACAATCTCTTCTGCCATTACAAATTTCTTTAACTTTCTGTTGGGTTGTTGATGCGTTTACCTCTTCGTCGAATATAGTATCATGCCGTTGAAGCATTGGATGCCGCCTATCAAACCGTTGGACCATACCGGTGGGGTGGCAATGGTGTTCACCGCCGGTATGGTGATGCCGATGGGCATACCGCCCACCATTGCCACTACGAAGTTGGGACCTTATAAAATAGTCAATAGTTAATACATTAAATGCATAGCTTGTAAATTGCTTTAATCATATTACATCAATAAAACTCGTAATGGGGTACATAAATGTTGTTACAACAAAGTCACCTCAGTAAGTAGACTCCGTTTGCGACCTTCGAACATAAAAAACCCGATAACAAACCTTATTTTTTCATAATGTTCATCTTTCTTCAATTCAATTTGCAATGAAAAATTATCCAATTCTGCTTCAATACTTGATAACTTTAGATTAATTATAGAAAAGTCACTCATGATCTTCTGCGGTTTGGGTAGCAACTTGTTTAGATTGGTTTATCTTATGTATCTTAGCCATGTACCATGTCCTCTTTAGTACTGCCTGCAACTCTGGCCTCAGCTAGCGCGATCCTCCAATATTATGAAATCATGTATATTGGTGTGGGAACCAATGATTTTGTCTAAAATCAATTTCGGATATCCAGATGTGACGCTCTCCAGGTCAGTCTGCGTTATAACATTGTAATTGGTCAACGATAACATATAGGAAAGCAAAAAAAAAAGCAAATTCCAAGAAGGCAATACCGAAACACTAAACAACTGTAATGATACCAATAGAAACCGAAAAACCAAAAAATCTGAACACCTAATTATAGTTAAATCTACTATATTAATCAAATAGGGTTTTGAAAGTTAATCAACATCTCAAAATACCTTAAAACTTGCCACCTGTATATTCATTTTGATCCTACGGCCATAAACAAATTCCTCTTCTAAGCATTGACTTTGGAAAAAATTGGGGCGACATCCATGACTATCTTCTCATTTGATACAACCCACATAAAAAAACACATACCTATCTCTCTCTACAACTCCTTTCTAAACATAATCAATATATTCAAAGTCAAGATCCGATACATAATTTTCGGCCATCAAATGAGAAGGTACACAATCAATATATTATGTTCAATTTCTGCAATTTCATTTCACAAATTAATAGATTCACAATCAACATATTGGTTTCAATATCATATCTTCACAATCGCTAATCATGTTTATAAACAAAAATTATTCTTTAATCACAATTTTGGGGGAAAAATCATTAATCTTGATCCAATTAGGGAGTATCATATGAACAATCATTAATCTTGATCCAATTAGGGATTATCATATGAACCCTAATTTCGCCCAAGCGTTGTAAGCTTTGAATGGGAGAAATTGTTGGCGGCATCACTCAAAACTTTCACATTTGATACAACCCATCTAAAAACACACACACACCATTCTCTCTAGATCCCCTTTGTAAAACCCTAACCGAAAAATCAAAACCAACATCCATTCAAATTAACGAAACTATTAATTTTAGTCAAAGAAACCAGAAACACGCAACCATATCAGCTTCCGCATCAAGATCAAAATCATGCCAGCAGATTTAACAGTTTCCACATCACTTTCAAAGATATATAAAAAACGCAATCCCTTAATTTTAGTCAATCAATCAACATAGGTATAATTCGATTCCAAGGTATTCGATTTCAACTTCAGTTTCAAAATTAAAAATTTCTAAACCCTAATATAATTTTTCCGTTTTGCAAGTTGATGATCTTTGTCTTGAATGAAATAAGTGTTGGGAATTAAATATTCTGAATTTAGATTATTAGAAAATACTCTAAGTCAAAGGTACTGCCAGTTCAAGATAAAGGTACTGCTAGAACAACAAAGGTACTGCTAGGTCAAGAACAAGAAGGTACTGCTGATTTATTCAAAGGTACTGCTAGTACAAACAAGGTACTGCTGATCAGTGACTCATAGTGCTGCTTAAAGAGATAAGGACGAACAAGATATTTTGTACAAGAAAGTCAAAGATACAAAATAAAATATCTTTTGTTGTGTCATAGTTAAGTGTTCAAATTGTATACTTCTTAGTATGCAAGTTGTATAAGTGACTCTTGTAAGCTAGATCGAATAGCTTAAGACTTTAACATAGATTGTTGTAAAAGCTCTCTTGAAACTATAAAAGAGATCTTAGACTTTGATATTGTGTACATTCTTCAACTAAGAACTTAGAACTGTTAAGAATATTGAACAAACACAAATCACAAGTTGTAACATAAGATTCAAGGTTTTGTAACCCTAGTGATAGTGAAGATCACTCGTATTATTTCTTGAATAATATTGAATCGTTGTGGTGATAAACTTTCTTTGTTCATTGTTAAGTAACAAACATAATTCTTCCATTTCCATAACATACATAACCTTCTAAGTATGGTTAAGTAAATTCCGCGTACTTGATCATATTAACTCAATATATCACATACACAAAGACACAAGGTTTAACCACCTTAACCGTGTATCCAAGGTCCTCTCAAAGCATAAGTTGGTATCAGAGCTAGACTGATATTATTGATTTAGAAGAAATAGAAATGGAACCACAAGATGCTCAAACAAATGTTGCTGCAAAGTTGCCCATGATCAAACAAAATGAGTTTGAGTTATGGAGGATGAGAATTGAGCAATATTTTATGGTTCAAGATTATACTCTTTGGGAAATTATTCTGTATGGTGATTCTTTTTCACCAAGCTATTCAGATGTTGTCCTAGAAGGTAAAACACTTAGGAAAAGAAATACTGGACCCGTTTCAAATGAAGAAAAGATACTGAAAAGAAATGATCTGAAAGCAAGAAATTTGCTGCTTATGACCATTCCTGGTGAGCAGATGCTATCATTTAACAAGTATCTAGATGCAAAAACTCTTTTTGAAGAGATTTGTGCATATTTTGGTGGTAATGAATCTACCAAAAAGACCAACAAGACACTGCTGAAGCAACAATTTGAAAACTTTACTGCCTTTAGCAATGAAACTCTTGATAAGCTGTTCTCTAGGTTGCACAAGCTTGTCAGTCAATTAGTTGTGTTGGGTGTTGAGACAGAGAAGGAAGATCTCAACATGAAGTTTTTGAGAAGTCTACCTGATGAGTTCCATACTCATGTTATTGTCTGGATGAACAAACCAGACATTGAAACCATGAAGCTCAATGATTTGTACAACAACTTCAAAATTGTTGAACAAAGTCTGAAGAAATCTGGTCATTATGGTACTACTTTTGGGAATGTTGCACTCTTGTCAGTTCCTAGTATTAGTAAGAGTGAAGAGGTAGATAAAGGAGAAAGTGTTTCTAATGCAAGTTATGGTGCTCTTTCTACAAGTTCTCAAAAGGATGTTGCTGGTCTTGGAGATTCAACATTCTATGCTTTTATTACCAGTCAATCTAGTGGCTCTCCTCTCAACCATGAAGACCTTGAGCAGGTAGATGGTGATGATTTGGAAGCTATGGATATTAAATGGCAGGTTGCTTTGCTTAGTATGAGGGCTAAGAAGTATTGGCAAAGAACTGGGAAGCAGATTACCATAAATGGTAATGACACTGCTGGGTTTGATAAAAAGAAAGTGGAGTGTTTCAACTGTCATAGGTTAGGACACTTTGCTAAGGAGTGTAGAAGCCCAAGGAAGCAGGAAAATAGAAACACATGGTATAAGCAAGATAGAAAAAAAGAAGTTACTGTTGAAGAGCCAAAGGCTATGTTGGCTATTGATGGTATTGGTTATGATTGGAGCTCTATGGCTGATGAAGAGGATGCACCACCAAATGCTGCTTTTGTTGCCAATGAGTTTGCTCTAATGGCTCATTCTGATTCAGAGGTAAACAATATTACAACTTGTACTGAATCATGTCCTAATCTTAAAGCTTATGAAGACCTTAGTAAGAGATTTGAGGCTCATAAAAAAGAGCTACTTGATTCCCTTTTTAATTTGGCTAATCACAAAAGAGGTCTAGGTGTTCTAGAAAAACAAGTCTTACATTTTAAAAGTAATGAATCTAGTTATGCTAATGACATAAATATACTTAAAAATGACATTAAGATCAGAGATGAGTGTATTGTTGAGTTGAATGATTCATTAGCTAAACACAAAAATGAAAGAGAAAATGTTAAGGTATCTGTGGATGTTTTGGCTCATTCCTCAGATGGATTCAATAAGCTTTGGGAAGCTCAAGTAATTGATAAGGTTAATTCTGGTGTTGGATTTAAGTCTGTCCCCCCCACCATACAGAGGTGTTCATTCACCTCCAGGTATTGATTTAGCACACACAGGATTAGCTGAGTTTCAAGAACCAATCATGGAATATGGTTCTAAGGCCACTAAGAGTCCTAAGATAGAAAAGGTAAGTAAAAGTTTAGATAAAACTTTATCTTATCAGGACAAGGTGTCCTTTGTTAAGAAAGGAGATGCTATAGTTGTTGAAGATTGTACAACTGATAGTGATGATGATGAAGAAGAACAGGTTATGTCTAAACCTGTATTGGTTAAGAAAGTAGGAACAAGTGTTCCTAAGATAGTCAATCACAACACTAACAGGCCTAAGTCAAATGTTAAGACTGTTAGGAAACCAGTTAGATATTGTGAACAATATAGAACTACAAACAAGCCCAAAGGCAACCAAAGGAATTGGAATGGCCTTAAGTCTCATCAACTAGGTGATGACTTTGCATTTTACAACAAAGCTTGTTATACATGTGGTAGTTTTGACCATCTTGCAGCTTTCTGCAACCAAAGGGTAACTGGGTATGAAAAAGATAGAGTGAACCACAAAAGGCAAATTCCACAAACTCACTTTCACTCTAACACTCATAGAACAAAGCCCAGAACAGTCTCAAACAAATACAGCTCCAACTCAGAGCAAGGTACTGTTAGTTTGTCAAAAGGTCCTGCTAGACCAAAAAGGCCTGCTACTAGACCTTTGATGACTGTTAACCCAAAATCAACAGCAAAGGATGCAAAAACAACTTTCAAACATGCATCTAAAACTGTTCTAAGGCCCATTCAAACAAAAGCAGTGGTCCACAAACAAATTTGGAGACCAAAGGGTGTGACTTCAAAGCTAGCAGTCACTTCTGCTAAGCATGTTATTCACTCTGCTGCTAAGGGTAATAGGGCAAATGCTGTTAAGGCCTCAGCATGTTGGATTCTTAAATCCAATGTTGCATCAACAGTCCTTAAAAGATTAAATTACATTGATGCAAGAGGCAGATCCAAGTCAGTAATGGCTTGGATCCCCAAAGAAAACTAACACTCTTATTTGTTTGCAGGAACATTCACCTTTGGAGGTGGTTTTCGTGGCAAAATTTCTGGTAAAGGTACTATTAAAACCGGAAATTTAGATTTTGAAAATGTGTACTATGTACAAGAGTTAAAGTATAATCTTTTTAGTGTTTCACAAATGTGTGACAAAAAGAACAATGTCCTTTTTACTGACACTGAATGTCTTGTTCTATCTAAGGATTTTAAGATGCCTGATGAAAATCAAGTGCTTCTTAGAATTCCTAGAAAGGCCAATATGTATAGTGTTGATATGAAGAACATTATTCCTAAAGAAGATTTAACTTGTCTTGTATCAAAGGCCACATTGGATGAATCAATGAAATGGCATAGAAGGCTTGGTCATATTAACTTCAAAACCATAAATAAAATTGTTAAGAATGGTTTGGTAAGAGGTTTACCTCACAAAAGATTTGAAAATGATCAAACATGCATTGCTTGTCTAAAAGGCAAACAACACAAAGCCACTTGTAAGCCCAAAATTTTTAACTCTAACAATAAACCATTGTTTATGCTTCATATGGACTTATTTGGACCTGTTTCAGTAAGGAGTATGCAACATAAAAAATATTGTCTTGTTATAACTGATGACTATAGCAGATTTACATGGGTTTTTCTTTTTAGTTTCAAAGGATGAGACATCAAGCATCCTTAAGACTTTCATAACAGAAATAGAAAATCAAGTAAGCAAGAAAGTAAAGGTCATTAGGTGTGATAATGAGACAAAATTCAAAAATAGAGTTATGGATGATTTCTACAAAGAAAAAGGTATTAAGAGAGAATTTAGTGTTGCTAGAACACCACAACAGAATGGAGTGGCTGAAAGAAAGAATAGAACACTAATTGAAGCTGCTAGAACAATGTTAGCTGATTCTAAGCTACCTATAATCTTTTGGGCAGAGGCAATCAACACTGCTTGCTATGTTCAAAATAGAGTTTTAGTTGTGCAGCCTCACAATAAGACATCATATGAACTCTTTAATGGTAGAACTCCTGCAATAGGATTTCTTAGACCTTTTGGATGTCATGTGACAATTCTCAATACCTTAGACCATTTAGGAAAATTTGATGGTAAAGCAGATGAAGGTTTCTTAGTTGGATATTCTCTTGTTAGCAAAGCTTTTAGAGTTTACAACTTAAGAACTGAGAAAGTACAAGAAGAACTACATGTGGAGTTTCTGGAAAACAAATCCAATGTAGTAGGTCAAGGACCAAAATGGATATTTGATCTTGATTATCTAACAAATTCTATGAATTATGTACCTGTTGTTGCAGAAACTAATGAGTTTTCAGGTTCACAAGCAACAAATGAGGTGGAGTTAGATAAAGATCAATCTGATGTTATTATGCCATTGTGGTCAAGTACAAGTGTGGAATCAGCTTCAAACAATGATGAATCTTCTTCTGATAAAGCAAAAGAAGGTGTTGAAGCTCAAAGCAAAGATGTTGGAACAAAGGAACAACTCAATATTACAAATATTGATGGTACTGCTGACACAGAGCAAGGTACTATTAGTACTTCTAAAGGTACTGGTAGTTCATTTGAAGGAACTGTTAGTTCAGTTGAAGGCACTGCTGGTCCTTCACACTCAAAAGATGCAGAGTTCCAAGAAGATGAAGTGGATTTGAGTAATCTTCCACCATCTTATCATGTTCCTACTACCCCACACACAAGAATTCACAGAGTTCATTCCCTTGAAAATGTGATAGGAGATATACAATCTGGTGTGAAGACAAGGAGACAACTGGTCTCTTCAGACCAACAAGGGATTCTTGATGCCCTTTATGCTTCAAAACAGCATGAGCTTTCAAACTCTTGCTTGTTTGTATGTTTTCTCTCTCAAAAGGAACCAAAGAACATTCTTACAGCCCTAGATGATTCAAGCTGGTTAGAGGCTATGCAAGAAGAGCTTCTTTAGTTCAAGATTCAAAAGGTTTGGGTGCTAGTTGATTTACCTACAGGTGTGAAGGTAATTGGCACTAGATGGGTTTTTAAGAACAAAAGGGATGAAAGAGGAATTGTGATCAAGAACAAAGCTAGATTAGTAGCGCAAGGGTACACACAAGAAGAAGGGATAGATTATGATGAAGTTTATGCTCCAGTAGCAAGGATTGAGGCAATTAGGCTGTTTCTAGCTTATGCTTCATTTTTAGGCTTCACAGTCTACCAAATGGATGTCAAAAGTGCATTTTTATATGGTGAAATTGGAGAAGAGGTGTATGTTTCACAACCTCCAGGCTTCATTGACCCATTACATCCAAACAAAGTGTACAGAGTAGTGAAAGCTCTATATGGCCTTCATCAGGCACCAAGAGCTTGGTATGCAACACTAGCTTCCTACTTATTAGAAAATGGATTTCAAAGAGGAAAAATTGATCAGACACTGTTCATCAAACAACACAAGAAGGATCTTCTGTTAGTGCAGGTGTATGTAGATGATATTATCTTTGGATCTACTAGGAAAGATATGTGTTTAGAGTTCGAGAAGCTTATGAAAGATAAGTTTCAGATGAGTTCTATGGGAGAACTTACATTCTTTTTGGGTTTGCAAGTTAAGCAATCATCTGAAGGCATATTTATTAGTCAAGACAAATATGTTGCAGAGATACTTAGAAAATTTCAATTTGCTGATTCAAAAATAGCAAGCACACCAATGGACTCTAAGAAGCACCTTCTGAAAGATGAAGATGGAGAAAATGTAGATGTACACAATTACAGATCTATGATAGGCTCTTTGATGTACCTTACATCATCTAGACCTGATATCATGTTTCCTGTTTGTGTTTGTGCAAGATTTCAAGTTACTCCAAAGGTTTCTCATTTAACTGCAGTCAAGAGAATTTTTAGATATCTCAAGGGTCAACCAAGGTTGGGTCTATGGTATTCAAAGGAATCTCCTTTTGACTTGGTAGCATATTCGGATAGTGATTATGCTGGTGCTAGCTTGGATAGAAAGTCAACAACTGGAGGATGTCAATTCCTTGGATGTAGACTTGTCTCATGGCAGTGTAAGAAGCAAACAAGTGTGGCAAATTCAACAACTGAAGCTGAATACATAGCTGCTGCAAGTTGCTCTAGTCAAGTTCTATGGCTTCAAAACCAACTCCTTGATTATGGGTACAATTTCTTAAACACTGTTATTCATATTGATAATAGTAGTACAATTTGTATTATTAAAAATCCAGTACAACATTCTAAAACAAAACACATTGAAATTAGACATCACTTTATAAGAGACTGTAATGAGAAAAGATTAATTCAAGTTCTTAAAATTGCTTCAGAACATAATTTTGCAGATCTGCTAACAAAAGCTTTTGATGTTTCAAGGTTTCAGTACTTGGTAGCAAGTATTGGAATGCTTAATCTTTGAATTTTTCAAATAATGTGTTTATGTAAATAAATTTTTGTTGTTACTGATTTATAAGGTACTGCTAATGTATCATAAGGTACTGCTAAGCACACAAGGTGCTGCTAGTACAAAATGTAAATTGTGTTATTCATATAGTTGGTCTTATGATTATACTAATGCAAGACAAGTACTTTGTACATTGTTCTTTTGGTTTTAGACTAACAATTTCAGGTATGAATATGTAAACACAAAGGATGTTTCAAGTGAAATGGAAACAGCAGAATTGAGATATTAGCTGCTGACCATAATAGGTTTATGATGGACTGAGTTTGGGACTTTAAAGCTCCTTAAAACTTCTTTCTTGAAATCTAGTTATGATATTTCACATTGAATTGATGACTTAGTTGATCAGATAGTAACTGATGCAACTCACTTTCTATCATTTTATACTTTTAAGTATAATGTGCAAGTCTGAGGACATCTGATAGAAAGAACAGCTAGTAAAAGTGAATTTAACACTTGTGTTAGAGGCAACAATTACTATGAGCTGGAAACCCTGTCAGGAAAGCTCTTTGAATGAGTTTATCTGCACACAGGCAGTTATTTATAACTGAAAAACATTGGTTCTCACACAACCAGAGGTTGCTTTAAACCGAAATGCTGATTAAGTGTCTGTTATACACTTGATTCTTTCAAAATGGTTGAAAGTAGTATGATTTTTCAATTCTAAAATCATGAACATACTACTAAGTTAAATGATTTCTTAAAAGGATTTTCAAGGATTCACAAAAACCATTTGATTAATGGAACATGAATTGAAATGTCCACTGATTCACCTCTCATAGGAGTTAACACACCTAGAAGTGATGAGGACAGTAACTTAAACTCTTAAGGAATTGATGGCTTCATGTACAATATTGTCTAACAACAAGTTCACATTGATAGATCAGTCAAAGGTACATAGTGAGATCTTCCAAACAAGGGGAGGATGAAACAAAAGTTATTTGCTTCAGGGGAGGAAATAATGGCCCAGAAAAGGAAGATAATCCAATAAAAGGAAGGAGAAGACAAGAGCATACAAGATGATGAGGAGGTTGAAAATGACAAGAATAAAGCTTATTCTGGAGTATTATATATATTCAGAAGGGATGAAGCATTCCAAAGGAGAAAGTTCTATCTAGGTCAAACGAAGAAAAGTTTCAATTTCACTTCAAAGACATGCTGGTTAGATGATTTCACTTGTTGAAACAAGCATCCAAGATACACAGCATCATTGCCTCTTATAATTCCTCCATCCAAGGAAATTGCACCATCTTTTGGTTCAATGTTTTGATATTGTTAAAGTCAGAAAGAACAAAGCAGATGAGTTCAGAATAGAAGAATTGTTCAGATTCATGAAGTGTTTGAAAGATCTTCACAAGTCCTTATTTAATTCAGAAAAAACATGTTTGAATTGACTCACATGTTTAGGGGAGGATTGTTGGGAATTAAATATTCTGAAGTTAGAGTATTAGAAAATACTCTAAGTCAAAGGTACTGCCAGTTCAAGATAAAGGTACTGCTAGAACAACAAAGGTACTGCTAGGTCAAGAACAAGAAGGTACTGCTGGTTTATTCAAAGGTACTGCTAGTACAAACAAGGTACTGCTGATCAGTGACTCATAGTGCTGCTTAAAGAGATAAGGACGAACAAGATATTTTGTACAAGAAAGTCAAAGATACAAAATAAAATATCTTTTGTTGTGTCATAGTTAAGTGTTCAAATTGTATACTTCTTAGTATGCAAGTTGTATAAGTGACTCTTGTAAGCTAGATCGAATAGCTTAAGACTTTAACATAGATTGTTGTAAAAGCTCTCTTGAAACTATAAAAGAGATCTTAGACTTTGATATTGTGTACATTCTTCAACTAAGAACTTAGAACTGTTAAGAATATTGAACAAACACAAATCACAAGTTGTAACATAAGATTCAAGGTTTTGTAACCCTAGTGATAGTGAAGATCACTCGTATTATTTCTTGAATAATATTGAATCGTTGTGGTGATAAACTTTCTTTGTTCATTGTTAAGTAACAAACATAATTCTTCCATTTCCATAACATACATAACCTTCTAAGTATGGTTAAGTAAATTCCGCGTACTTGATCATATTAACTCAATATATCACATACACAAAGACACAAGGTTTAACCACCTTAACCGTGTATCCAAGGTCCTCTCAGTTGGTATCAGAGCTAGACTGATATTATTGATTTAGAAGAAATAGAAATGGAACCACAAGATGCTCAAACAAATGTTGCTGCAAAGTTGCCCATGATCAAACAAAATGAGTTTGAGTTATGGAGGATGAGAATTGAGCAATATTTTATGGTTCAAGATTATACTCTTTGGGAAATTATTCTGTATGGTGATTCTTTTTCACCAAGCTATTCAGATGTTGTCCTAGAAGGTAAAACACTTAGGAAAAGAAATACTGGACCCGTTTCAAATGAAGAAAAGATACTGAAAAGAAATGATCTGAAAGCAAGAAATTTGCTGCTTATGACCATTCCTGGTGAGCAGATGCTATCATTTAACAAGTATCTAGATGCAAAAACTCTTTTTGAAGAGATTTGTGCATATTTTGGTGGTAATGAATCTACCAAAAAGACCAACAAGACACTGCTGAAGCAACAATTTGAAAACTTTACTGCTTTTAGCAATGAAACTCTTGATAAGCTGTTCTCTAGGTTGCACAAGCTTGTCAGTCAGTTAGCTGTGTTGGGTGTTGAGACAGAGAAGGAAGATCTCAACATGAAGTTTTTGAGAAGTCTACCTGATGAGTTCCATACTCATGTTATTGTCTGGATGAACAAACCAGACATTGAAACCATGAAGCTCAATGATTTGTACAACAACTTCAAAATTGTTGAACAAAGTCTGAAGAAATCTGGTCATTATGGTACTACTTCTGGGAATGTTGCACTCTTGTCAGTTCCTAGTATTAGTAAGAGTGAAGAGGTAGATAAAGGTGAAAGTGTTTCTAATGCAAGTTATGGTGCTCTTTCTACAAGTTCTCAAAAGGATGTTGCTGGTCTTGGAGATTCAACATTCTATGCTTTTATTACCAGTCAATCTAGTGGCTCTCCTCTCAACCATGAAGACCTTGAGCAGGTAGATGGTGATGATTTGGAAGCTATGGATATTAAATGGCAGGTTTCTTTGCTTAGTATGAGGGCTAAGAAGTATTGGAAAAGAACTGGGAAGCAGATTACCATAAATGGTAATGACACTGCTGGGTTTGATAAAAAGAAAGTGGAGTGTTTCAACTGTCGTAGGTTAGGACACTTTGCTAAGGAGTGTAGAAGCCCAAGGAAGCAAGAAAATAGAAACACATGGTATAAGCAAGATAGAAAAAAAGAAGTTACTGTTGAAGAGCCAAAGGCTATGTTGGCTATTGATGGTATTGGTTATGATTGGAGCTCTATGGCTGATGAAGAGGATGCACCACCAAATGCTGCTTTTGTTGCCAATGAGTTTGCTCTAATGGCTCATTCTGATTCAGAGGTAAACAATATTACAACTTGTACTGAATCATGTCCTAATCTTAAAGCTTATGAAGACCTTAGTAAGAGATTTGAGGCTCATAAAAAAGAGCTACTTGATTCCTAATCTTAACGTCTTGCGGATCATTTGAGCACAAAGAAATTAATAAAATAAAGGTTTGGTTCTTGCAGTTGGAACTTGAGGAATGAGGATAATATGTATTTGATAAAATCAAATAAGCATGAAGTTGTGATTAACCGATGGCCTCAATACATATTGATCTTGGAGATTGTAAGTTTATAACAAAAAACAAGTTTATAAGTTGGTAATGATTGAATGAATGACATATATTGATGCTAAAGGTTCTTTTTCTTATTTTTACACATTAAAGGCGGCTGCAAATGTGGAAAGAGCAATCATGAAAGCACTTGAAAGACAATATGCAGATATTTTGGCACCTTTGAAAGATAGCAAACCCAAGAGGCTCCCAATTCAATTAGAGAGATTAAAGAGAAAATAATCATATGATTCATACACTATTTTTTATCAGGCTATAGAGATATGTATATATACTTTCAATAGTGATAAAGTATGGTATCATATAGCTAACTTGAGGTTTCATCTTATGCAGTTGGGTATATCTACGGAATACCATTAAGGGGATTCATGATGTTTTCCATTGTTGTATTGGAGACAAGCTACAAGTGTTTGATGAAATGCTTTATAGGAAAGCTAATAAAGGTAGATTTTTTTTCCCGTTTATGATGTCGAATTAAGTTTATTGGGTGCAAATGAAAAAGGATGTTCGTTAGAATTATGGGTTGGTATCATTAGCTTTTGTTTAACTTGATTGATGTTAACATTGGTTGGTGCATTTTTTTTTATTAACCTACATTCAAAAAGAAGCTATACTTGGTGATAAGTTATAACCCACATTGAAAATGCAACCATAATAATTTTGTTTCATGACCATTAACAAAACTAAAGTTGGTGATAAGTTATAACCCACATTGAAAATGCAGCCATAATAATTTTGTTTCATGACCATTAACAAAACCAAAGTTGTGTGACGTCTTCTCGATAATTCCTAATTACTCTATTTGATATTTGCAGAGATACAATAGCTGCTAAAAGTCACAACAAGGAATTTGGGTATGTACATGCGTGTGATTATTTTTTTAATATAGCAATGCATGTTGGGCTAGCTGCTAACGAAAATTCTGTTTGTGGACAACATTATCGTAAAGGTACATCATAAACCTCTATAGCTTGAATATCAAAATCATAATATTATCTACTTCATTGTGATATGATTCTTGAATTCTATGTATATGTTTTGGTTGATCTTGAACTGTTAGGAGCATTTTGTGTAGTTTTGTTTATCAAGTATGATATCTATTCGTTGCTGCTTATTGATATGATTCTCCATTGCTACTTATTGATAGTAATTTCTTTTTATCCACAATACTCCTTATTTTTGTTTTTATAAAAGGGTATTTTGATGATTACTTATCAAGTCAGCCAAAGATTTCAATTTTTTGTGAGACAAAAGGAGTTTGTGTTTTTATAGTTATAATAGTTGTTTGAATAAACAGTGGAGAAGGGAAGTTGCTTTTGCTGGTTTTGATGTTGCTATCCAAATGGATATTTTTGCTGAGAAAATGTTATTTGGCGTTGCAGGGGTTGATCCTCAACGAAGAGCTGAGCTAATTAAGGTATGTAAAAGAGGCATACTTTACATCATTTCATTCATTTCTTATACACTTTTGTGTTGGACCTACAATATGTTAACTAACATCGTTTACATTTTTATTTTAATTTTTTTTACCAAGATGTATCGAGTTTTTTACATCCTTTATTATTGTTGTTTGAAGATGAAAAATCAAGAAAGGTTTAAAAGTGGTGTGTTGTGACAAAGACGGAAACTACAACAACGTGACAATCAATGTTGTCTATAAAGAAGTTCTTCATGGATTATAAGTTTTTTTTTCTTTTTTTTTAATACTTTTTTCCTTCACAATAAAGTATTTGTAATTTTCTTACTGTTATTTTCAATATTATATTTGTTTAACGTTATTCCATCAAGCATTTCACTATTTCTTTATCTTATAAACAAAATCTAAAAGCTAGCCGCCCATCGGGCGGGCCTTGAGGCTAGTTATAGTTAAATTGCCAAATAAATCAAATATGTTCTTTGACTTGTACTAAAAGTACTATAATGTTATCTTGTTACTAATCATAGATTGTATAATCCATTTAAGTATTTCATATTAACCACAAAATCCCATAACATACAATAACAGCTATTTTCCCGAGTTCAATCAGAGGCATTGTCTCCTTAGATTTATGATCCATGGATAAACTTGTTTACCTTGTAAATAATATTCCTATGGGTAATTCCATGCTACTCCAACTTAAGCTTGTTGCGATCAACATCTACTGTATCTCTGCCTATAGAAAACACATCCCCATCTTTAGATACACATTCAAATGTATTTATTGAAATCCGAAAATAATGTTATGATTAAAATGTATTTGTAAAAAGACAATTGTAGACACTCTTAAAAATCAGCATTCACTTTTTACTGGGGCAGAATAGTCTTTTTCAGACTCTGCTTTATTAGAATATATAGATGAACTAGGTTATTAACCCGTGAAATTCACGGGATTAAATGGAGAACCATAGAATAGTAGTTTTTAATATGTTATGGAAAGAAATACGTTTATAGAAGAGAATGATTTTTGATATTATGTGAATAAATGATACCTTAGTTAGACGTATGAATAAAAATATTTATGCCACAGCTTAATGACAAAATTCTGATGAGTTAAAACCGTAAAAAATTCTCTCTCCCCATGGTGATTTCCGGCCGCCAATCCCGCTCCTAATTCCGGCCAAAAGCCACCTTCCCATGTCCTCTCTACCTTTTAACATTGGTTTTGGGTATGCAATACATGGGATAGGTGTGTTTCTACTTAATTGGATTGGCGGCTGATGCATATAATTTATACAACTATAAGAAATGTCCATGTCGAAAAAGAAGAAAAAATGAATCCCTTTTTGATCGATTAACTCGTCCTCACGACTCATAAATCTATAATTATTAAATCGATCGTGGGTCGGTTACTTTTTAATTCGTTTTTTCTTTGCGATTGATTGGTCTTCATTGTTTAACTTCCGATCTCCTATTTTTTAGTGGGTCGGCTGATTAATTATATTATTATTTATGTGATCTGCTGTGGGGTATTTGATTCTTGCATGTTTCTTCACGTGGGACGGTGGAGTTCTAATTTATTTGGTTCTGTTATCTAATTCACGTGATTCCCATGCAAGTTTTGAAGCGTCCCTATGGTTGTGATGTGCTTAACGTTACTCTACTATTCTGTGAATGCAAGTAACCCGTTTTAGGGTTTGTTGTGAGATGTTTGTTCTGCTGCGGGATGTTTGTTTTGTGTACGTGGGTTTTGGAGAGATGTAAGTTAAGTTTGAGGGAACCTTATTCAAAAACCCTACTTTCACAGATCTGTATGCGTATGATCTATTCCTTGATCGTGTGATTGTTCTATTCCTTGTCGCTGGTCTTTACATTCAAGACCTGCTGTTATTGACTTGGAAGTTAGGGTTTTGAAAACCCTATATGGTCGTTGTTGCTACTGGGTCCTTGAGGAGAGTTGTTGATTTGCTGTTAATCTAGTGGTGCCCTCGTTCTCATCAGACCTGGTGTTTCAGTTTCGCATGGTAGTTAGGGTTTGGAAAACCTTATGATTGTTATTCCAAGGACGAGCAGTTTCATGTGCAACAATGCGGTTGGATTGTGATATGTTACATTCATGGTCCTAACGTTTAATTAGGTTCTGGTCGTCATTAATGTAAGTTAGGGTTGATTAACCCTATGATCGTTTCCATACAGCTATTTTTTGTCTATGATTATTCATGTTACACTGGGTTCCATTCTTAGCTACGGTTTTACTCCGTTAAAGCTGAAGCAGTTGAGGTATTGATCTAATCATAGTATTAATGTGTCTGTTATGGACTTTGCTGGTTTGGTCCTTTTGGATCAATGGGAGTTCGTTGTAGCTATTTAGTGTGGTTTGGTGCTGTTCGTGTACTACCATGGATAAGGCTGCATCGCTGTACGTTATGGACATCTAGGACGACTTTTGAAGAATCATGAGGTTTAACGATTTTTTAATTTGTATTCTTATAGTCGTTGTAGTTTTTGTTCATTTTTTAGTTATAAGAGTGGTGTGTCACTCTTATATAGTTGTCATTGGTTAGTGTCCTGTGGGACTGTTATGTTTCTTCATGTAAGTGCCTATGTAACGGGCTGAGGGCATGGGATTCACCCATGTCAATTGTACTTCATTGTTTTTGGCGTAATATATTTACCAGGGTTTAAACCCTTTTACCCAAAAAATAAAAATAAAAATACTCTTGACATGTTTGCTACATGGTCGAACATTATGTATTGTATAAGTGCTTACAGTTAAATGATGTAAAATGTAGCATATACTCTCGGAGTATCCAAAAAACATTTATCCATCACAACCTTCAAATATATATTTCTCTTATACCTTGTCGAGTGACTAAAATCATTCTATTTTAGCAATCTTTCTAAACATCAAAATCACGCAGTAAGTCACTTATAGCAACAACTTAATTCAAATTCATCAAGTCTCGATTGTAGTACCAACAATCTCGTAGATCTACAACAAATTAACAGTTTGAAAGACCGATAACGGCTTTCCATTTCATCAGGTTTCACGGTAAGTCACTTATAGGGAACAACTTAATTCAAATTCTTCTCAGTTTATTGACCCGTGAATTCACGGGATTAAATGGAAAACCACATGAGCGATAAGAGTGACCATTCAATATAATGCTAATTTTGAGTCTTTAATTTTTAATCAAGAAAGCCTGAAAATTGGTTCACCTTAACACAATAATGTTTGTCCGTATCAAGGTGCAAGAAATACAGTAAAGCCAACTGCAACAATGCTACTATTTAAAAGATAAGACCACCTTATCTGATAAACATCTCATGTATGATGCATATCAACTTAACAAAATGAAGACTTTAGTAAGGTCATAACTGCCGTTTGAAATTCTAGTCATGTTCATCATGTAAGAATCATAGCTATTGCTAGTGGCTAAAGCATATCTTCCAATCTTTTTTTAGCTGCACATACCCAATCAATAATTCAAGTGTATAAATTTATATTTTATATCTCACAAAAGAAGTTATAATTCTTACTATTCAAAGTCCTGTTCCAATGAATAAATAACCTTATGAATCTTGTTATTCAAATGTATATTTTTTTGAGTAAAGGGGAGTAATCCTGCACCCTGGTAAGTAGATTAACCAAAAAACGTTTAAGTACAAAGGATATGGGTGAAATCCCATATCTCAGCCCGTTACATAGGCACGTACATGAAACAAAACTCAACAGTCCCGTAGGACACTAACAAATAACCACTATATAAGAGTGACACACCACTCTTATAACTAATATATGAACATAAAAAATACAACGACTAAAAGATTACAAATTAAAAACTCAAGTTAACCACTTGATTCTTCAAAAGTCGTCATAGATGTCCATAACCGTCAACGATGCAGCCTTTTCCTTGATAGTACTTGAACAACACTAATCCACACCAAACAACTACACCGACTTCCATTGATCCAAAAATGACCAAACCAATACTACGACTTGATCCAACACCTCATTTGCTACGAGCTATAATGGAGTAAAACTCTAGCTAAGAATGGAACCCAATGTATCATGATCAATCATAGACGAAAAATAGGGTTAAGACACCCTAACTTACACATTATGGCACGCATCAGCATACCATCAACATGGTACAACAACATGGATGAAGATACCAACAATGCGAACCATGACTTCCAACAGTCCAGCGTATTAGAGTCCATAAGATGAACCAGCCAAGCCCTCCAAATCAGGAACATAATACGACTAGACATGTCAACAATAGGGTTAACCAACCCTAACACCAGCATCGAAGGCCCATGTCCATCAGAAACGTATAATAGCCCCATAAACCACCAGCAGGTCTGGTAATTCGTAGCAAGGTCTGATATACGACATACAGTAACGAACACATGGCCAACCACAAGTAGAAGATGCATCCAGATCTGAACTGACCAAGCAAACAACCAGTACATCCTGGTCTTAAAACATGAACAACATCAAACTACCACCGAATAGGGTTAAACCCTAACTTCCAGTACGAAAAACGACAAATACCACTTCTTAGGGTCACGAACATCAGGCTGTAATACGAACTTATGTCTACCAAAAAGGGTTTAACACCCAGATCGGAAAAAGAATCAATAGGTTCCGCATGGATTTGGTAGAAACAGTAGAATACTAGGTTTGATAATGCACCTACAATCTCCAAAAAGGATTTAAAACCATACTTAACAGTATGGTGTTTTACGTCTAGAAAGAAGATATGGATGATAATAGGGCTTTCCAACCCTAACTACATTGATCGTAAAAGAAACCACTTAGACACCGTGTATAAGGAAATCAAACGACCAAAACAATAGGGTTTAGAACCTTAACTTCCAGCGAATCTACCCCAAAAACAATGAAAAGTAGATCGTCACTTCCAAAACATAGAATACGATGAGGTTTTTTGAACAAGAAACCCTAAAAACTTGACAGCCATCTCTCTCATAAACCCACTTGCATAATCACCATAGATCTGATAGGGATTAACATCCAGTCGAATAAACATATAACGAACAAACCCTTTAAAAGGTTACTTGCATCGCGAAAGAAACTAAACCCTAAAAATTTAGGGTTTCGTTTAAACACTTAAGGACCATTCGAATCACCCAGCCTCAATAATATAAACCATAACCGACAGAGGCAGACACCAGATCAGATCATGCCAATAATATGGGATCATTGGAACGATCTGTATAGAAACAACCGAAACCCTAAATAGTGATGTATAATTAGGGTTTCGATCATAAGTTAGGGACGATTCTCATGAAGAAAAACGTGATAATCATAACACACCTCAACCCAGAAATTAACAAACCATCAAAACCGATTGCATATCATTCAAGGAAGAATGATAGAGAGGCGGCATGATGGCTGTTTTGGCCGGAACAGTAGTGGTAGAGGCGGCCAGAAAATCGCCCCTAGGGGAGAGAGAATTTTAGGGTTTTTTTTAGGGAAGTTATAATATTAAAACAATGGTTAACCCATAGATTTTTGAATCTTGTTACAAATGTATACGCTTTAGTAATAATGGTTTTACAAACATGGTTAACCCATGGATTTTTTTAATAGCCCATTTATATCTTCAGGTAGCTATTTGTTCATCCATAGGTTGTTTACCAAGAATTAGTTACTAAAACAATTTGTGTCTTTGTTATCAAGCATCTAGAATTCCCATGATATCCTAATTGACATATTGTCCTCCAGCTGGAATGTTGATGAGTCAAAGACTTTTGGGCTTTTGGTAACAAAATCTATAGATATCCTTACTAAGAGCTTTTAAAAAAATCAAAAACGTTAATGAAAAATCTGATCTTACTTCCCTATTGTCGCCTGTCATCAAAGGGTAGCAAAAATCCACCAGGTGCATCAAAGTAATTTTTCAAACTTGACACGACTATAACTAAGAAATGATTAAAAAATTAACCATGTTTGGGTTAAAACTACGCATATCGCAAATGATTAAAGACACAACCAACAAAATAACGTATCAAATGATCATTTCATCACATATCCATATTAACTTTTAACCTTTATTGCTGGTCCTTTAGCTTATCTCATAGACATACCTATCAATATATATGTTGAACATTATATCTACAACTTTACTAAGTACATACTACCGCACTCTCAATTGACATTATCCATTATATGCTTAAGACCCTGACCTGCATACATTAAAAAGACCCATTTCAACCCAAAAGTTATGTCATAGTTGAGTTGTCCACAACCGCGAGTGAGTTCCAAACAAAAGGAGCACTTGAATGTCTTATTAACCCGTGAAATTCACGGGATTAAATTGTCCACAACCGCGAAATTCACGGGATTAAATTGAAAACCGTGAAATAGCAGTTTTGTATTTATTATATGAAATGAAATATGCTTATATAAGCGATTGATTTGTGATATCATGCGAGTAAATGATTTGTTAGATGTATTAATAGATAATAGTCATGTTACATAAGAATAAAATAAAGTTTAGAAACAATATTACTAAAGGCATAAAATATCCATATTTTGATTATATGATGTTAAGATTAAATCTGATCCGAGCTTATGAAATTGAAAATCGTGAAATAATTGTGTTGGATTTATCACGAAAAATTGTTAAGTATTATATACTTAACAGATGTATTAATAGAAAAAAAGTCGTACTACATAATAATACAATAAATTTTTGTAACACCCCGAAAATCGGGTCCAGCGGAAGCATACATGTCACTGGGGTGCTACGCAATTGGTATCACAACACAAGGTACAAACAACGGTTTTACCTTAACCGTTTAGAAGAAGTTCATTACCAAAAAGAGTTAAATTTACATCATTCAACAATAGTGCGGAAGTAAGGCCCAAAAATAATAAAGCGGTCCCAAATATAAATATCAGAGTCGTCTATGACCATGCCCCTTGCCAAGCGCCTCCAGAGATAAGCTATAACCTTAAACCTGAAAATACATGCTAAAAGGGTCAGCTTACGCTGGTGAGTTCATAGGTTTTAGTTTAAAATGTAAAGCATTCAGATAACGATTTCCTAGCAAAGGCATTGTAAATCCACTCAGTCCCAAGTCCCGCCCATACAAGACTTGCAACCTGTGTGTTTACAACCCACTGCCAAATAAGATTTGGTTAAATCACAAATTCAGCAGCAGACCTGATAGAGAGTTATTTGCTATGTGGGACTAAGGGCAGATGGATTCCATAATTCCAACAATCATTCCAAATCCAAATCATTCCAAACCAAATCATTCCAAGATCGTATCGAGATCTCGAGTAGGGCCCTAAGCGGTCCTAGCCAGGTACCACGGTTATAGCAAAGGATTGCTACCCTGGTCTAGTCCGTAAACAGATATCTATTCTTAGCTAGGTGACACGGTTCTAGCAAGGGATTGCTAGCCTAGGCTAAGTCAATATCTACAGCGCATCTAACCCTTAACTAGTCAACACATAAGCAAATCAAAAAGTAGTTGCAGGTCCAGAAAAAGAGTTGCATGTTTTCTCCCCCAAGTTTAAATAAACATTTAAAAGAGTAAAAGTGGGGCTATGAAACTCACTCGTGAATACCTGATAAATCACGTAATGCCATCAAATAACCAAATCAAAATATCAGCCAAATAGTCAAAATATAGAGCAACCAGTTCACGTTTTCCAAATAAACAGTCATGAGTTTAGTTAAAAATGAGCATGTATTCTCCCCCGAAAATAGTTAGAAAACCGGTAAAAGTAGGGGCCATGAACTCACCTTAGCCACAGAAATGCAAGATCACAACTGACACGACTGGCATCTAGAGCATATCACAGCGGTCTCAAAAACATACGGCACGACGGTACACGGAGGTACAAGCACGGCGGTACACAACGGTCGAGGATCGGCACAACCTAATACGTATACGATTATCTCAAAATACGTCGCGCAAGATAATAAAGTCTATAAAAGACAACGTGTCGTAGTTTTCGTGGATTACTCAGTTTTCAAAACTTATCAAAAGTTTAGTTTGAACGTTTCGTGTGGTGTGGTAAGAAGACATAAACTCGACATACAACTCATGCCAAAGAGAAGAGACATCGACAAACTCGAGAGAATGTTGAAGGGAACTCAAACCAAGGAAGACAATTCTAGAAGTTAACGACAAACAAACACCTCATATAAAATAACTCAGTTTGTACGTTTCGACATTTACTCCGTTATCCCAAATAACTTGTATAAAACATAAACGTTTTATAATAAAAATTAGTTTAACTAATAAAATTAGTTTTTCTCGAGTCGTTGAGACTTGATTAACCAAAACTGAAATTACAATATTTAACAAGTTTATGTCTCGTTATTATTCTCGTAAATATTAGTTTTGGTTTTATTGAAGATTTTGTGTCCGGTCCGAGTTTAATATATTAAAGTCTTCTCGAGTTTAATATATTATACCGTCTCAAGTCTCAAAATGTTCAATAAGTCCAACATCTAATGTTGTACATCTGATAACGATCCATGATTTTCCAAACGTCTAAGTATATTCAAATCCAAATCACGATTTCAAATGTCAAAATATACTAAGTTTTCCAAGTTCAATTATTAGTCCCGATATATCCGAAACGTGCCAAAGTATATCTTGACAACACAAGCAAACCTGTTAATCAATTTTTTTATTTTGACCAAACAAATAAACCACACACATTCTCTTTTAATCGCTTTGGGCTTATTAGCCCATGAATACTAAACATCAAAACTTTATGGGTTGTTGAGCCCAAATCCAACCCAACACAACACAATAGCAAAACTACTCAGACCAAGAGTTACCATGCCGAGACCATACGGTCTCGACTTAAATCTATATATCGACTCAAACAACAACGACAACAACAACAATATCAACCCTTCACCACAATCAAATCCAACTAATCCTAGTCTTTCCTCTTGTCTACCATTCGCTATTATCAAATCCAATCCGAAGGAAAAAATAAAACAACATCAACGACCAATAACGACAACAATAACATTGCCGAGACCCTAGTGGTCTCGGTCTCAACCCAAACGCGACCAAATGGACTCGAATGACAGCTAAATCAACGACAAACACCATACCGAGATCAAAACTATCGACTGTGACGCTACACAAATGTTCTTACCACACGAACTTATCTATATCAAAATGTTTTAAATCTCGTTTTATAGTCACAAGGTTAACTTAAATCGATTTAAACCCGTTTTAAATCCACGAAAATAATACACAAAAATCGATTCATAAAATGGTTAAATAAATAAATAAATAAATAATAGATGGCTCGTTCTCGGTTTTACCATGTCGTGAAAGAGGGAGAAGAGAAGGAAAAGACGGCGTTGGTGGCTGTGGTGGCGTTCTCGAACCCAAAACAACTCCTGAGAAAAACTTCGATCTATACCACCTTCAACAAAAATGGAAGGAGCGTGGTAGCAGTAAACGTGAGGTGGTGGTGCTGCTTCGTTGGTGGCAGAGGAGGGGGAATGGTGGCGTGTGTGGTACATAGGAGTGAAGAGGATATCACAAGGATCATTTTGGTGGTGGTGGTGTAGTATGGTGAGCGACGGTGGTGGCTCACTGGCCGGAATATTAGAAGAGGAGGGAGCTGCTGGTTTTAGTGAAAGGGGTATCAAAACCCTAGAATAAGAAAATGTGTATTATAAGTTGGTTTATATAGGGCTCTGGTTGGGACTTGTGGCAAACCCTAGCGCGCCCTCAAGGACTAAAACTGCCAATTTCTTCATGTTTTTAACGAAACGCCAACGAGACCAATAAATCGTGTTTTAAATATTTCCCGAGCATTCGAAAGTTATTCCATAAATTTTAAAATCGTTTTTCTATTAATTTTGATTATAAATACGTGTACCTTTATTTCTCGTTGCCCGAATAAATTAATATTCGCGTTTAGAATAATTTTTCCAATAAAAACGTCTATTCATATGCCTCGTTTTCTCACGAATAATAAAATAATCAAAACAAATCGTCGGTTGTGCCAGTACGCGTTGTGTACGAATTTCACGTTTCGCGAGATAAATTTCACGTTTTAGAGTTAAATGAGTTCAGAAAATATCCGTAAATGAGAAACAGAGATAATCTCGCATAGAAATATATTCGGAAAATTACGGGTTGTCACAGCCTCACCTCCTTAACGGAATCGCGACCTCGCGATTCAATTCAAGTTACTCGTTACGGTTGGAAAGGGATGAGTATATACATACGAGGATTTATCCTCACGTTTTCACGTGAATTCAGGACCTTTTTCGCGAGTTTCGACGAGCTTTGTCGATAGGGATGCGACTTTACTAAAGTCGTTCGATTTCACGGTTCATGATTTAGATAGGTTTCTCAACAAGGTTCAAATATTCATCAATCTAGATCTCTCCCGAAGGAATAGTGGTTGCCTCATCGGCAAGTCATTTCTTCACTATGCGCATAAAAATGTTGCGAACACTGCTGAGTCCTGACGGTAGCTCGAGCCTGTGTGCTACCGGTTCCACTCTAGCAAGGATTTCAAAAGGATCAATACAGCGAGATCAAGTTTTCCACGTTTACTAAACGTATCACACCTTCTCATGGTGAATTCTTAAGCATAATCTAGGCTTTAATGGGGAATTCAAGAGATTTACGTCATTTGTCAGCATAACTGTTCTGACGATTTCGTGAGCAATTTGCAACTCGGTTCTGATCCGAACGATCTTCTCGGTAGTCACATTAACAAGTTCAAGGTCAGTAAGCTGGGTATTCCCCAACTTCTACCCATCAAGTCGGCGATCGGCACTTGCGGCCATAAAGTGCCTCGAACGATGTCGTTAAAATACGGGAGTCGTAAGTATTGTTATGAGAGAATTTGGCCAACAGGAGGTTTCTAGTCCAACTATTGCCAAATTACGCAGGAACACAATATGTCCTTTAACACTCGAATGATTTTTCCACTTCGGCCATCAGTCTGGAGATGATACACAGTATTCATCTCCAAATCTATTCTCTTGGCTCTTTGGAGTGATTTCCAGGGATTTGATGTGAAACAATTTTCCCGATTAGAGAATGGTGGGAATCGACACTCTATGCTGTGAAATGATTTCCGATGAGTATGGACGAGCAAGTTTGCCAATACTGTCATTTCATTGATTAGAGAAGGTGAGTAGATTAGGTAGGATTATCAACAATTACTCTGGTAGCGGCGCTAGATTTACTTTCGAGGTTTCGTTTACGATATGATTCATTATCCGGTAAGAAGGTAGCAAGGATCACTGGTACTTCCGAGGGACGAGTGAAAAGTCAGATGGTTGTCCCAAGGAATCGCGGTTTCAGTTACTCCTTAGAGTCTCAGGATTTCTGATGGGCGTGGAATCTCTGCCAAATAGAGAGTTTAGCGAGTTCAGAGTATAATTCTGAGGGAAGGTGCTGATTGCCACAAGCAATCAGTTGATTGAATCAGTAATGTACAAGGTACTTAAAACTGAAAGTACAACATCGATCAAACAGCCTTGATTGAACAACGTCGATTGAGCACAAGGCTTAGCGTAGAGGCGACTGTAACAAGGCCACAACAAAATAAGGTTGAATAACAAATCCAAAACCAGGATGACGTCCAAAATCACAAAATCAAACAATCCGAATTCAATCAGAATCAAAACCAACCCAAACATAGTCGATATCGAATCCAAACGTAGCCAGAATCAAATCCAAACGGGGCAAAAATAAATCCAGACGTAGCCAAAATCAAATATAAGCGTAGATAAAATCAAATCCAAACGTGGCCAAAATCAATTCCAAACGTAGCCAAAATTCAAAACCAAACATGGTCGAAATCGAATCTAAACGTTCCAGTAAGCTCGGACGGCTTATAATGCTCTTAAGGAGTTACAAATAAGTAACTCGGATTCAAACGGTGCCAATCGGATCTAACTCGACCCGATGCAAAGTACGGCCAGACGGCGGCAAACAGGATTTCCATATAATGGAGACGTATAGCGATGCCAAGGGCATTACGGTTCACGCGGTGTTGTGATGCCAGTGTGTAGTGTATGTGGAAGTAAAATTCCATGTTCGTGTACATACGTGAAACTGTACCATTTCAAAAATCCAAAAGTCAACTCGGACATAATTCCGTTATAACTACTCTGAGTATTGCAAAATTCACATTTGAGTGGACATAGGTGATCAGGCTATGTCCCACTGTCCCTGGTTGAATATAGGTGATCAGTCTATATTCACCCGAGGTTCAATGAATTTTGGAAGACTAAGCCTAGTTATACTAGTAGTATGTTCATCACATCCAAAAATCATTCCCAAAAATCACGACAAGTGTACAAACTCGACATTCAATAGTGAGATTACGCAAGGAAATAGCGTAACTCTGTGATAGGTACGATGTGTGTATAAGCATATGGAAATGCTTATAGTGAACAGCTAAAACGAGTGGATATAAAATATCCAAGAGTCAGGCACGCATCTCAAACAAATGTATAATATCAAGTATCTCATCAAACAACTCGTCAAATATACCATGAACGTCTCATCTAATATCATCAATTATCTCGTCAAACAAAGTCATACGCGAGGCATCAGCTTGGCAGGCAGGCACGTGTCGGTCATAGGGTTAAGTTTTCGTCAAAAGTGGTTATAGTCCAGGTTTTTGAAAATAACCCAGTTCTCTATAACCTAGGCTCTGATACCAATCTGTAACACCCCGAAAATCAGGTCCAGCGGAAGCATACATGTCACTGGGGTGCTACTCAATTGGTATCACAACACAAGGTACAAAGAACGGTTTTACCTTAACCGTTTAGAAGAAGTTCATTACCAAAAAGAGTTAAATTTACATCATTCAACAATAGTGCGGAAGTAAGGCCCAAAAATAATAAAGCGGTCCCAAATATAAATATCAGAGTCATCTATGACCATGCCCCTTGCCAAGCGCCTCCAGAGATAAGCTATAACCTTAAACATGAAAATACATGCTAAAAGGGTCAGCTTACGCTGGTGAGTTCATAGGTTTTAGTTTAAAATGTAAAGCATTCAGATAACGATTTCCTAGCAAAGGCATTGTAAATCCACTCAGTCCCAAGTCCCGCCCATACAAGACTTGCAACCTGTGTGTTTACAACCCACTGCCAAATAAGATTTGGTTTAATCACAAATTCAGCAGCAGACCTGATAGAGAGTTATTTGCTATGTGGGACTAAGGGCAGATGGATTCCATAATTCCAACAATCATTCCAAATCCAAATCATTCCAAACCAAATCATTCCAAACCAAATCATTCCAAGATCGTATCGAGATCTCGAGTAGGGCCCTAAGCGGTCCTAGCCAGGTACCACGGTTATAGCAAAGGATTGCTACCCTGGTCTAGTCCGTAAACAGATATCTATTCTTAGCTAGGTGACACGGTTCTAGCAAGGGATTGCTAGCCTAGGCTAAGTCAATATCTACAGCGCATCTAACCCTTAACTAGTCAACACATAAGCAAATCAAAAAGTAGTTGCAGGTCCAGAAAAAGAGTTGCATGTTTTCTCCCCCGAGTTTAAATAAACATTTAAAAGAGTAAAAGCGGGGCTATGAAACTCACTCGTGAATACCAGATAAATCACGTAATGCCATCAAATAACCAGATCAAAATATCAGCCAAATAGTCAAAATATAGAGCAACCAGTTCACGTTTTCCAAATAAACAGTCATGAGTTTAGTTAAAAATGAGCATGTATTCTCCCCCGAAAATAGTTAGAAAACCGGTAAAAGTAGGGGCCATGAACTCACCTTAGCCACAGAAATGCAAGATCACAACTGACACGACTGGCATCTAGAGCATATCACAGCGGTCTCAAAAACATACGGCACGACGGTACACGGAGGTACAAGCACGGCGGTACACAACGGTCGAGGATCGGCACAACCTAATACGTATACGATTATCTCAAAATACGTCGCGCAAGATAATAAAGTCTATAAAAGACAACGTGTCGTAGTTTTCGTGGATTACTCAGTTTTCAAAACTTATCAAAAGTTTAGTTTCAACGTTTCGTGTGGTGTGGTAAGAAGACATAAACTTGACATACAACTCACGCCAAAGAGAAGAGACATCGACAAACTCGAGAGAATGCTGAAGGGAACTCAAACCAAGGAAGACAATTCTAGAAGTTAACGACAAACAAACACCTCATATAAAATAACTCAGTTTTTACGTTTCGACATTTACTCCGTTATCCCAAATAACTTGTATAAAACATAAACGTTTTATAATAAAAATTAGTTTAACTAATAAAATTAGTTTTTCTCGAGTCGTCGAGACTTGATTAACCAAAACTGAAATTACAATATTTAACAAGTTTATGTCTCGTTATTATTCTCGTAAATATTAGTTTTGGTTTTATTGAAGATTTTGTGTCCGGTCCGAGTTTAATATATTAAAGTCTTTTCGAGTTTAATATATTATACCGTCTCAAGTCTCAAAATGTTCAATAAGTCCACTATCTAATATCGTAAGTCCGATAACGATCCATGATTTTCCAAACGTCCAAGTATATTCAAATCCAAATCACGATTTCAAATGTCAAAATATACTAAGTTTTCCAAGTTCAATTATTAGTCCCGATATATCCGAAACGTGCCAAAGTATATCTTGACAACACAAGCAAACCTGTTAATCAATTTTTTTATTTTGACCAAACAAATAAACCACACACATTCTCTTTTAATCGCTTTGGGCTTATGAGCCCATGAATACTAAACATCAAACCTTTATGGGTTGTTGAGCCCAAATCCAACCCAACACAACACAATAGCAAAACTACTCAGACCAAGAGTTACCATGCCGAGACCATACGGTCTCGACTTAAATCTATACATCGACTCAAACAACAACGACAACAACAACAACAATATCAACCCTTCACCACAATCAAATCCAACTAATCCTAGCCTTTCCTCTTGTCTACCATTCGCTATTATCAAATCCAATCCGAAGCAAAAATAGAACAACATCAACGACCAATAACGACAACAATAACATTGCCGAGACCCTAGTGGTCTCGTTCTCAACCCAAACGCGACCAAATGGACTCGAATGACAGCTAAATCAACGACAAACACCATACCGAGATCAAAACTATCGACTGTGACGCTACACAAATGTTCTTACCACACGAACTTATCTATATCAAAATGTTTTAAATCTCGTTTTATAGTCACAAGGTTAACTTAAATCGATTTAAACCCGTTTTAAATCCACGAAAATAATACACAACGATCGATTCATAAAATGGTTAAATAAATAAATAAATAAATAATAGATGGCTCGTTCTCGGTTTTACCATGTCGAGAAAGAGGGAGAAGAGAGGGAAAAGACGGCGTTGGTGGCTGTGGTGGCGTTCTCGAACCCAAAACAACTCCTGAGCAAAACTTCGATCTATACCACCTTCAACAAAAACGGAAGGAGCGTGGTAGCAGTAAAGGTGAGGTGGTGGTGCTGCTTCGTTGGTGGCAGAGGAGGGGGAATGGTGGCGCATGTGGTACATAGGAGTGAAGAGGAGATCACAAGGATCATTTTGGTGGTGGTGGTGTAGTGTGGTGAGCGGCGGTGGTGGCTCACTGGCCGAAATATTAGAAGAGGAGGGAGCGGCTGGTTTTAGTGAAAGGGGTATCAAAACCCTAGAATAAGAAAATGTGTATTATAAGTTGGTTTATATAGGGCTCTGGTTGGGACTTGTGGCAAACCCTAGCGCGCCCTCAGGGACTGAAACTGTCAATCTCTTCATATTTTTAACGAAACGCCAACGAGACCAATAAATCGTGTTATAAATATTTCCCGAGCATTCGAAAGTTATTCCATTAATTTTAAAATCGTTTTTCTATTAATTTTCATTATAAATACGTGTACCTTTATTTCTCGTTGCCCGAATAAATTAATTTTCGCGTTTAGAATAATTTTTCCAATAAAAACGTCTATTCATACGCCTCGTTTTCTCACGAATAATAAAATAATCAAAACAAATCGTCGGTTGTGCCAGTACGCGTTGTGTACGAATTTCACGTTTCGCGAGATAAATTTCACGTTTTAGAGTTAAATGAGTTCAGAAAAGATCCGTAAATGAGAAACAAAGATAATCTCGCATAGAAATATATTCGGAAAATTACGGGTTGTCACAATTTTAACCTCAATAAAGCATACCATTTATTGCGGGAAAACAGTAAATACATAAAACCAATACAAACTTAACAATAAGATACTTGTTCTCTGTAGGCTGAATATTCTCAATATCCACCACCTGGAAAGGATACCTAATGAACCCATCTGAAATGACCAAAGATTTTCTTATACTTGTTGCACCGTCGAATTCAAGCATAAAGGTATCATCTTTTCTAACACGATACTCTTCCTTGTTAGCCAGCACCACAAATTTTTTAATTGAGTATATACCACCTTCTTTTAACCTGAGGAAATTGTATGCTACAGTTGCCCTAGTAGTGCAATGGATGGCATTACCCTGAAAGAACCTTGTGTTAGAAGCAGGCATAAGGACAACTAATATGTTATTTAAACGTAACCTTTGCATCAGAGACAACAAAATCAGTGCTCAAATAACGGCCAGTGGGAGCATTCACATCCCACATCCTACACAGCATGACAATAATGGTGCCTGTGGCTTCCAACTTCAGGTCATCCAGAAACAAATGGGACGGTGCATTTCCTACTTCTGCAGACATTACCTGGTTTAACTGTATGCACAAATGTATTGGAAATAGATCGGATGCATAGGTAGGAAAAAGGAATTTAGGTGTCATTTATACAGCCTTTTGGTTAAACTTTTGCATTCATGCAACCACTAATTGGTGTGTTTAATTTGTGCATTCATGGCCTTTTTGGTTTGTATGCCTTGAGGTTTAAATTCTGCAACCTTTGGGTTGTCTGTAACCACTCTTTCAAAGCATTCAATTGAACCGAGAATGTATTTCATATTTGATTTCATAAACCTTTTAGAGATGGCTTCAAACATGTTGTACTGTACAACCTTTTGTGCACAATTCCTCTTGCACATTAAATCTTGAGGTGGCTTCAAACATGTTGTACCGTACACCATTTTGTGCACAATTCCTCTTGCACATTAAATTAACAAAGTGAATCTTTAAGTATATAAGATAAGGGTTTAAGGCTATGTTTGGCAAAAATAGTTGTGAGCAGTAGCAGTGATCTGTGAGAAGTAGCCACAGCTCACCGCTCACAGCTTCTTAAAGAATCATTGGAAAAATGAGCATTCTTAAAGAATAGCAAAGCTCACCGCTCTTTTGCCAAACAAACACTAAAAATCAAAAAGCTCATTGCTCACCGCCCATCGCTCCAAAAAGCTCTGCGCCAAACATAGCCTAAACATTTAACTTCCAGTTAACTTATTGGGTATGTTTGGCACGGAATGGTGTGGAGCTTTTTGGAACGGTGAGTAATGGCCATTTTAGTTTTTAGTAGTCGTTTGGCAAAGGAGCAGTGAGCTTTGCTTTTCTTTAGGAATGTTCATTTTTTCAATGCTTCTTTAAGAAGCGGTGAACGGTGAGCTGTGTGGCTACTACTCACAGCTACTGCTCATTGCTGTTGCTCACTGCTACTTTTAACAAACACACCCATTGTTTATCAAATTAACTTTTTTAACAAAGTTTTTATTTTTAACTATATTTGTCCAATTCATAATAGTTGCACTTATCTTTGTTTGACTATTTGATTTTTTAAAAATTTAATAACTGTTAATCGTTAAGTAAAACTAATTACACCATTACATCGAGCATGAATCATCTTTCATTAGTGGGCCACTTTTATTACTTTCGACGAACTTTATTTTTTCGAGTTTATTTGTAAGTGTTAAAATTTACGCATTGAAAATTCACATATGATTTGTGATTCGAAATTTAAAACTCACATAAAAAATCACATGTGATTTCGTAATGTGTAATAATTGATATTCATAACAAAGTGAAATAAAGGTTTATCAAAGTTCCCTTCTATTGAAAGATCATAATTTATCCATTTGATATTTGTTTTTTGTTGATCTTAACGAATTCACCTCATTTTGACTCAAAGTGCCCTTCTTATGTTTCATTTTCATTTTCTTTCTTTTTCTTCATTAATTTTAACTCGAGAACACAGTGTTAGAATGAACTCTTATTTTAATTGTAACAATTAAGGTGTTTGCAGGTTAGATAAGTTCAAGTAGGAAAAGTATATATGATCAACTTGAAACTGGTGGCGAACATTCAAAAATCAAACTGTAATTTTTTATTCAAGGTAAAAAAATTAAGTGATATTTGATTGCTTAATTTACTCACGTCAAAATATTTTATTGCTTTATTTACGGGTTTTAATATAGCTATCTTGCAAATCATGTGTTTGGAATCGCGACTATTATCAAAAATAACAATTAAACAAACAAAATATAGTTTCGCAATTAGCTTTTAAAGTAGTAATATCTTGTAAAAGAAGCTAATTTCTGAAAATTTTAAATATGTTTGTTCGTTGCTAACCTTTTAACATGTGCAAAACTGTAAATAAAAGATGGTGAAAACTCGAATACATTCTCATACTGAAAACGCTTCCAACTGTTTTCTTTAAATAAATAAAGATTTGCTATTGAACATTGACTAAAATAAGACATTCTAAAAAAATTCAAACACAATTCATGCGGCATTCTAAAGAATTCATAAGCAACTCCATAACTCAATCATGACTTATTTAAACAATTTCTTTTCCATGTGCCAACCAACTCGAACATGACCTGTTTAACAAATGTTTTAGATGTGCCGACTCGAACACGACACAAAAGCTATTTAGACTCAACCTGAACCTTTTAATTTTCATGTCCGTCTCAGGTCGTGTTTCGTGTCGTATCATAAATTTTCACCCCTGCTAAATACATTAAACTTTATATTTTAACTTAACACACATGATATTAACTATACTATACAATAGCACGTAAACCCATTAATGTTTATAGTTTAACATTAATATAGCAAATTAACCTTCAAGCGCATTAACTCTACAATTGTACTCTCATATATCATTTTTCTTACTATCGCTAGCATCTTTTTATTAGAGAATCATATTTTCGTGAATATTAAAAAAAAAAAAAAAAAAAATACACTCACTACAACGCGTAAGCAAAAATATTTTGTTTCATAAAAAACTAATGTTTTTTTCTTTTAAGTAAGGCTTATTTTTACACTTTTTTGCATGAAGCATGGTACCATCTGCTATATATCTTAATGTAGGTATGAACACAATAGATGCAAGAAGCACATAATAAGAAAACTTGTATAGACATTTACTTGTTAAACAGTTAGTTATATGCATTCTGCATAAATGCGTTATAATATATAATAGTTTGTCTCTTGAGGAATTCATTTAGTGTTAAAAATCAATCCAAAAGCTTATATCGATATCATCGTGCAACTACATACGGCAAAGACATTGTACAATAACGCTAAACTAAAGATATATAAGAAGTTACCAATTATCAGAATCAATAATCTAACTAAATTGGTCGCGCGTTTACAAAAACCACGTATGATATGATCGATATGCTTCTAAACATATTCTTCAGTTGTGTTGTTGAACCCACTTTGCACCTGTGTTATACGAAGAAAAAAAATCATTGTGATGATTAAATTGTTGACATCAGAATCATAATGTTGTCTACATAGAAAGTTAGGTTAGCATACAATCCAAAAACTTGAGATTACATATGTGACACAAACTTTGAAGATTGAAGATTAATGAAACGAATAATATGGATGACTGAAAAAATGTATCCATATGATGCTTATTAAATACTAATAATTCTAGATGATGTGAAATTCAGTGGCGGATCTTGAAGTTTTTAGTGGAGGGGGCCGGAAATTTTTTTGTCCTATCATTATATTTCGGTTAGTATATTAGGGGGGGCCGACTTAATAAATATAATTTTTTTCGGACGAAATACGGATAAGTTAGCACTACTGAGCGAAAAAACAGGGGTGGCCCGCCCCCTGGCCCCTACTAAGAACCGCCCCTGGTGAAATTCAAATGAGCACCACATATATATTAAGAAAGGTTGAATATCGGAAAAACTCTCCGAAGAAACTTAATGTGTTTTGGTTGTTATTTCAAAACTTAAATGATCTCCCATAATATTAAGGGTTTTCAAAAATGCTTACTGACGGAATTAATGTGCAAGACTTTTACTAGATGTAGGCAAAAACTCTTATTCAAGAACACTTAATGTGCATATGCATAAACATTCCAAGACAACAAATTCAAATTAATGTGCAAGACTTTTACTAGATGTAGGCAAAAACTCTTATTCAAGAACACTTAATGTGCATATGCATAAACATTCCAAGACAACAAAATCAACAGTGATTAAATAAAATGTGTAATAAAATTTTCCAACAAAGAAGATAAAGAAGCAAAATAATTTCATGTGATACTGGTTTATGAGCCTGCAAGATCAAAACGAAAATAAAAGTTTGATCAAAACAAAAATAAATTACTTTAGGAAAATATTGATAACGAATGCAATATCATAGATGATGAACATTGGTTAGGCTTTAAGAAATGGGAGAGGCGGATGAAAAAAGTGGAGGGAGGATCCGGTGATTTTCTTTGTTTTATGAAGAGGGTCCGAAAATGTTGCTTCTTCCTTTGAAAGATTTGACATTTTCAATTGTCATCCAAAATAAAGTCATACTTGTTTAATGCCTACCGAAAATAATGTTAAGTTAAAATTGTTATAGCAAAATGACTATTTTAGACACTCTAGAATTTCAGCATTACTTTTTAATAGGGGCATTTAACGTCTTTTTGAAGTGCTGTATATTAGTAAGTATAGATCAATGTTACATTTTATAATCTGAATTTGGGAAAATATATACAAGAGGAAATTTGAGTAAACAAAAAATAAATAATTTCGTGAGGAGTGATTATTAAAAAAAAAATTAATAATTCGAAACTTTTTTTTTTTTTTTTTTTTTTTTTTTTTCACACATTATACGACATATTTCACAAATGTCTTGGGTATCCATTCGAAACATCTTACTATCTTATAAAGTATTAAGACCTACTTAAATTAGAAACTATTAAAATTCAGCAATCCAAGTTACAAAGCTAAAAGTACAAGTAGTTAAAACACATTTTCAAACATTAAATACAATTACAAGTTCTTAAGGTCAAAGTACAACTAATTCAGCGTTGCTTATTATAGTAAGAAATACAATTAAAAATACAATTAAAACACAATTAATGTGGTCAAGATATTTAACGTAGTCAATTAATTAACTGGTCAATAAGTACAATTAATGCAGTTATTAAAACACCCCTTACATAACAAATACAACTTATCAAGTATATTATATAACCAACTCAAACACAATTATTAAATGTCACTAATACAAATAATAAAGCACATTATACAAATATTCAAGTCCAAACGGGCAACAGGTCAAAAGGGCTCGAGCCCGAACGGGCACGGGCCAAACGGGCCCGAGCCCGAACGGGCACGGAATAAACGAAATTCTTGATATCCGTAAATTTAAATTGTCAAAAAGAACATAATAAGCTAACATACATGATTCACTGGAAAATTTTATTTTAGGGTATCCGCCGCTGCAACGCGCGGGTACCCTGCTAGTTTATATAAAAGAGAAAAGTTCAATATAAATCCCAAATTTTTTAAAGATACAATAAATATATCTTGACAATTTATTTTTTCATCAAACAAAAAGAAACCAACTTTCATCTTTAAAAAAAAAAAAGTTAAATATCTTACAAACCGTTTATCGTTACACGAAAAAAATTCATAACATCACGACGAGTATTAAATCATTTTTCTATAAAGCGGCACTTCTATATACTTTCGTCGAACTATTTTTTTGACTTTTTTTGTGAGTGTTGAAATTTACTCTTTGAAAAATCACATGTGATTTATTATTCTAAGATTACATGTGATTTATGAAATCATATGTGATTTATGAAATCATACGTGATTTCTAAAATAACAAATCACATGTGATTTTTTTCAGACACAAATTATAACACTAAAGCAAAACTCAAAAAAAAAAAAGTTCGTTGAAAGTATATCGAAGTGCCCATCTACTGAAAGATAAAAAAGTTATCGTCGTAATGCTTTATTTTTTGTTGTTTAACATTTACCGTGTGAAAGATATTTAATTTAAAAAACAAAGCTAAAAAGTGGCTTTTTTTTTTTTTTTTTTTTTTTTTTTTTTCTTTTTTTTTTAATTCTGATGAAAAAATAAGTGGCAATAATTTGTTCATTTATATTTTTTGAGAATTTAAAACTTATATTGAACTCAACTCTTATGTAAAACCAAAAGTACAAAAACATAAATAATTAGTTATAAAGTGATCTCATAATCATTTGAAATACATATATAATTATATAAAATGAATAATTCAAAGTAGTATTTAATTTATATTATTATTTTATTATTATTATATTTTTTTTTGCCAAGGGTTATTTCAAGAACAAGGTGAAGGCACCCGCCGTAACGCGGCGGATTTTTTCGATTCTTTGAGAATGGTTTATGTTCACTACCTCCAGCATGTCGTAATATCTATCGCAAAGATTTTAGGAAAAGAACAGACATACACGAAACAACCATTCTTAATTCATATAAAGAAAGCACACACTGTTAGCTTAAAAAACAGAAAGTGCAATTATAGTTCCCAATTCAGCTAAATCAATTGATTAGGTATACGATAAGTGATAAACAATTTATATACTCGGTAGTAGGACAATGAAAGGCTGAATACAATTATGCTGAAGCGAAACTAACAAAGTTTGTGATGACGATACCCTGCTGACCGGATCTACACACACTCCTTGTGTTAGATGTGATACGAAGAATTATACTTAGTCTAGCACGCGGAATTTACTAGCTAGCACTTAGAAGACCTTGTTGTGTTTTGTATGAATTGAATGAAACAAAGAAACACAGAATAATAACTTCCAACGATTCAATATTATTAGAATAATAATATGAGTGATCTTCCTATCACTAGGGTTTACAACCTTGAATCTTTCTAATACGTATGAACTCACTCCTCTGTATGTTAACCTAGGCAATCCTTTTATAGACTAAGGATTCCTGTACAAGATAACTATCAATCTATTCTTATACGATATACACAATATATTTTCCATAATTATCTACTTTACATAAATTATAAACCGTCTTAACTTCTTCACTCAGCAGTCTTAACTGCTCTTGTCTTCAATACTCTTCAGCAGTCTTAACTTCTTCCTTCAACAGTTCTAACTGTTACCTCCAACAGTCTTAACTGCTTAAGCTTAATTCCTAACAATCCTCCCCTAAACTTATGATTTCACTCCAATCATTAAGTTTCTTCAAATTAAGCTTCTTCTTCTTAATGCTGAAAATTCTTTCAAATACCCATCAAGCAAATCTCTTCGATCTAGCTTTTACTTCTTGTGCAAGGTTGAATATCTTTGCCACTAGCATATCAGCCATCTCAGACTCTTCATTAGCTTCCAGTTTTGCAAATACCAGCATAGTCAACACACCTGGTCTGAGTGGATAGTATTTTTCAACCAGCATATATATCTCTACTCCATCCTTTGTAGATACTCTGTGTACTCCACATGTACTAAATAACTTCCAAGAGATATCCTTGACTTGAGCTTGAAATCTCCAAATCGATTCTCCACCATCAGGCTCATATATTCTCTTCAATTGAACCCATAGTTCTTTGTCTTTATCTTCAACTGGATCAATATCTCTGAACTTCTCTTTTACTAAGCTCCACAGCTGATTTAGATCTTCTTTGTCAAAGCCTTTAAGTAAATCTTCAAACAACTTATATCTTTCAGAAATATCTCCATGTCTAATAATCTTCCAACCCTTCATTCTACCATCAGTAAACACTTCCCAGTCAATTATTGGATGTTTGACCTGCAAAGGTTTAATGTAAGAATCCTCTGGAATAATTATCATCATGCTTTTGATATTCTCATCAGTTAATCCTTCTTCATCAGACTTTTGTTTCTTAGCAACTTCTGATTCCATAGATTCTGCTTCCCTCTTCTTACCTGTTTTGACATTTCTTCTTGAAGAATTCAAAATAGCATAAGTTTCACAGAATTCTTTTTCAATGATAGCATAAGACTTTCCCTTGAAATCTTTCATTGAGTAATTTGCTGAGTTCTTCAAATAATGCTTCATATCCTCAACAAGTTCTCTCTTTGTAGGTAACTTAGTCTTGTACCCTGACTTCTGGCTTTCTCTTATTCTATGAATCAGATCTTCCCACTTTGTAACTCCATTCTTCTTGAGTATAAATTCCTTAAGCTCCTCTGTCTTCTCATCTTCATTTAACTCTTGATCTCTAAGAACCATAGAAGCTTGTGCTCTTACCATCACATCAGAATCTAGAAAATATAGCAACTGTTCATTGAATTCTTCTACATCAACTTCATTTGATCTTTTTCTTTCCATGAATTCAGATATATTCCTTATATCATCAGCAGCTAATTTCCTTGCAAATTCTTCATCATGATCCATCTGGGCTTGTTTAGCTTCCTTTTCAGCTTCCTTATCAGCCAAATCTTCTTCTAACATTAGCCTTGCAACCTCTGCATCATGATCAATCTGTTCTTTAGTTTTTTTGGCTTCAACCTTTTAAGTCTTTCAAGTTCTTGAACAGCAACCTCTTCTTCAGATGTCATAGGTTTCTTTCCTTTATTTGCTCTTCTCCTTTCATATTCTTGTTCATCAGAAGTGTCTTCAGTTGGAACTGCTTGTTGTACTGACTTAGCAGTTTGAACTGTTACTTGCTCTGTCTCATGCTCTGCTTCAGCTGTTTGAACTGCTTCTTCATTAGGAACTGCTTGATATGTCTCAGCTGTTTCTTCATGAATATTACCAGACCCTGAACCAACATCATAACCTTTATCTTGTTCAGAACCTTCTTCATACCTCCCCTGAGATCCTGATCTATCCTTTTCTTCAAATTTCCTCTCTTTACCAGATTTCCTCCCCTGTTTGGAAGAATTTTCATCATCCCTGTCCGAACCATCTGAAACATCATCATCTGAATCATCATCCACTATCACTCTTGCCCTCTTTCTCTTCTTCAACTGTTCTTCAAGGTTCTTCACCCTTTTGGTTAGCTTTGTGTAAACTCTGGCAAATGTCTCCTTGTGAGCTTTAAATTCCTCCTTGGTTTGCTTTAGCTCCTTCTCCAAATTGTCAACCTGGGCTACTAACTTGGTACATAAAGCCGTCAATTTAGTTTGTGAAGAACTACCCTCATCACTTCTAGCTGTGTTACCTGCTATGAGAGGTGAATCTTTGGGCAAGGATGCAGTCACAACCCTAGTGAGACTAGGTTTAGACCTTCTCCTATAAGTGATGGGTGGTTGTTGGGTTGTTTCAAAGTCTTGAGTGGATGTGTGATGAGGATCAGTTGGAACTGCTGAACCTTCACCCAACTCAGTTTGAATCATTTGAGGAAATAATGGAACTGGTTCCCCTTGAAAATGTTTACTAGCCATAGTCATATTTTGAAAAACATTTGATTGTAAAATAGGCGTAGGAAAAATTTCAGTTGGTTCTGTAAGCAGGTTTTTCTTTTTATTCAAAATTGTTTGAACAAACCTGGGATACATTAAAAACTTTGTTTTACTATCAACATTTGATGCCATACCCTCAAAAATATATTTTGACCAGTTAAAAACTCTGTTTGTAGACAAGCAAATGAGAGCAATAGCAATATTGCTACTGAATTGTTCCCAAGCAGTCTTTTTATTACTTAAACATAATAGAAGAGTATGTATCAAAAATCTCCATTGGGATGAAAAACATGCTTTTTGAAAAGTCAATTTATGTTCAGATGTATTATACCCCATTTTTTCAAGTTCTTCCCAAATTTCAGTATTTAGCATAGTGTCGATACCATCTGAGTCATTTAGTTTAAGATGTCTCCTAAGTATAGACTCGGTAACAACAAATTTAATGCCATCTACTTTAGTATGAATTTCTAAGTTTCCATCATCACTTGTCAAGATAGATGAATTCTGCCAGAACTGTGTGATGTGCGAAACATAAAGAGTAGGAGAAACAGTTAGAGCATACCTTATTTGAGAGTGGTTGAGAAAATCCACAACCTCATAAAATTTTGGCCCATCTCCTTGCTCTGTTCTTTCTAAAAACGCAACCTGGTTGTGACGCTTAGCAAACTCCAATCTTGCCATTCTTAGTAGAAAATGTTAGTTAACAGCCGTGAATAGTAATAATGGTGAGTGAAAAGATAGAAGATGAAAGTAAAATTGAGAGTTTATGGAGAGAGTTAGGGTTACAAGTTGACCGACTTAAAGAATTTGGTAACTATTTATTTTAGTATAAGGATATAATAAAATAAAAGTTAAAAATATCTATAAGAGGATCCCTCGAAATCCGTAATTCATCCAGTAAAATTCGCAACAAACCGACAACGGCTATTTTTTACTCCAAAATTAATTA
Source organism: Artemisia tridentata subsp. tridentata (assembly GCA_021014915.2). Classification (NCBI taxonomy): domain Eukaryota; kingdom Viridiplantae; phylum Streptophyta; class Magnoliopsida; order Asterales; family Asteraceae; genus Artemisia; species Artemisia tridentata. Next base: position 103,146,910 of record CP139503.1, on the reverse strand, counting down.
CCGACACGTCAGTCATAACGGCTAGTTGAACCGTACCAATATTTTGTACTACCCGTCTCAACTGTTGAAATATTTTATTGAGCCGTCCTAACTTTTTGAAATAAGAATTTTAAAATAACATGGCTCATACATAGTTTTTAGCAAACTATCAGCTATCAACGGATTTGATATGTCTTTACCAATAGCCGTTTGCTTTGGACTAGCCAACTCTTCACACTTAGATATGGTGAGCTGATAACCATACAATTTTTGGTAAATTGTCAACCATAAATGGATTTGATTAGTCTTTACCAGAAACCATTTGCTCTGGACTAGTTGGTTCTTATGTGGATAAGACATGGTGAACCAATTACCATTTGTTGTATGCAAGAATCACATACTAATCTCCAGAACACCAGTTAGTCCAAAACATCAAGCATTCATAATCCCTTGGTGTTTACTCTCCAATCCTGCAATTGTTAGTCCAAAAACAAAGAAACCAAATACAAGCATATAACTAACAATGCATATAACAAGAAAAATTAATTTCCTTGTGAAACCCAAGCCAAATCAGACTTAGGCTTTCCTCTAGCATCAACATAGTTTATTCTTTTCAAAACAGTCTTAGCACCATTAGGTTGAATTGGTCTCCATACCCAACATGCTGAAGAATTCACCCCATTACCAATGTTTCCCTTAGCAGTGTTTTTATTTACACCAGTACCAATTACCCTGCTAGCAGTTGGAACTGCTGGCTTGGCAGTTGTTACCTTAGGTTTCCAAACTTGGTTTTTCACCACTGCTTTCTCATAAAAAGTTCTTTTACCAGTTGTGTATGATGGTTTAAAAACATTTATTGGATTTTAAACTGGTGGCCTTGGGTGAATTGGTCTCATAGGTCTGACAGTCGGAACTGTTGGTCTAGCAGTTGGAACTGCTGGTCTAGCAGTTGGAACTGCTCTAGATCCAGACCTTAAAAGAACTGATCTATGTATCATCCTATCATTCCTAGGAAAAGATTGAGGTCTTGCAATGCTCAACCTATGATTTGTATATCCAGATACCCATTTATCACAATAATCTGCAAGATGATCAAAACTACCACAAGAGTAACAAACTTTCCTATAGAAAACAAAATCCTTTCCTAATTGGTGGGATTTGAGGTCATTCCAATTCCTCTGGTTACCTCTTGGCTTGTTTGTGGTTCTATACATCTCTGCATACCTAACTGTTGGTCTAAAAGGTTTGGCATTTGAACTAGGCCTAACAGTCTCAGGTTTAACCATCTTTGGAACTTTTGGTTCCTCCACTTTAGTACTAACAGGCTTAACCACAGCCTGATCATCCTCATCATCAGAAGTCCATTCCTCAATTGTTGGAGCATCTGAGTCCTTAGGTGAGGACCTATCAGAAGATACCTTGTCCTCAGATAGTGATTTATCACTTGCACTAACAAACACAGGTTTATCAACTACATCCTTCTTAGGTTGAGGACCATAGTTAAGTTCAGGTAATTGAAATTCAGGCAGTCCTGTGTGTTCTAAGTCTATACCTTTAGGTGATGGAATTCCTCTATAAGGAGGTGGGACAGACTTATATCCTAGTCCCGACTTAGCTTTATTTTGAATCTGAATCTCAATTATCTTTTTAACACCTTGTGATGTGTATTCAAGTGTATCTACACTCATCTGAATGTTCTCCTTAGCCTTCTAAACCTGTTCTAGCTCATGTTTTAAAACAGTGATTTCATTCTCTCTAAACATTAAGTCTCTCTTAACAGTAATCATATCATCAGAAAACTTAGACTCATTGTTTTGATAATGAACAATTTTCTCTTCTAACACAGCTAAAGCTCTCTTATGATTTGCTAAGTTAAAAGCAGTTTCTCTTAATTCTTTCCATTGACTCTCATATTTTGTTTTAAGTGTTTCTAATTCTTTTAAAGCTTCACAAGATTTAGAACATTTTGAAACTTGTACCTCAGAATCAGAAAATGCCATGAGAGCAACCTCGGTAGATGCTACTGCTTCCTCCTCTGCAATATAGCTCCAGTCAAATCCTAAGCCATCAATAGCAACCATGGCTTTCGAGCTTGAATCAGTAACCTCCACAACTCCTGACTTGTTTCCATATGCTCTACTCTTTCCATCTTGTTGACTTGGCAATCTGCACTCCCTTGAGTAATGACCTTTCTTGTGGCAATTGTAGCACTCAATCTTGGATTTGTCATACCCTGCAACATCATTACTGTTTATGACAATCTTCTTGCCAGTCTTCTTCAAGAATCTTCTAGCTCTCAAACTGAGAAGAGAGAGCTGCCACTTAATGTCCATCTCTTCAATATCATCTTCATCAATCTCTTGAAGATCTGAATGAGTCAACATACTTCCATTGTGCTGAGTAGTCATGAATGCACAATAAATATCATCATTCAAAAGTCCACTAGTACTGCTTGAGGTGCTAGCAATACCAAGATTTGCACTAACAGTTCCAACTGCTCTAACAACTTGCACTTCTTCATCTGGACTTGAGGAACTGGGAGTTGATACAAAGGCCAAATTCCCTGAGCTTGAGCTTGAACTTGATCCAGCAGACTTCTTAATCTCATGTTCAACTATCTTGAAGTTGCTATATAGATCCATTAAGCTCATGGAATCTATATCAGGCTTGTTTTTCCATACTACCACATGCATAGCCCATTCAGAAGGTAGACTTCTCAGAAACTTAGAGTTGAGATCTTCCTGAGGCATCTCAATCCCTAAAACAGCCAGTTGACTCACCAACTTTTGAAGCCTATTGAACATATGATCCAACGACTCATTACTTGCTGCAGTAAAGTTCTCTAACTGATGCTTGAGAAGGGTCTTCTGAGTTTTCTTGGTGGCTTCATTCCCACCATATCTTGCAACAATAGCTTCAAAAAGAGATTTAGCACACTTGAACTTACTAAAGTTCAGCAACTGATCATTAGGAATGGTCATCAGAAGCAAACTTCTAGCTTTAAGATCATTCTTGTATCTTGCCTTCTCTTCATTAGAAATTGGCTTTGTCTGCACTGTAGTCTCAGATTTACCTTCAACAACAGTTGTTGTTTCAACAGGGGTAAACGAGTTTCCATCTTCAATGATCTCCCATAGTGCATAGTCTTGCACTTGGAAAAACTGCTCTATACTAAGTCTCCACATGTCGAACTCATTAGGTTTAAGCATAGGAAGCTTAGCAGCAATGTTGGTTGTGGATGGTGTTGTTTCCATGTCCATCTTTGTTCTTTTCGGATCTTCTAAATCTATGTATCAGCAACCTGTCTCTGATACCACTTGACCGGATCTACACACACTCCTTGTGTTAGATGTGATACGAAGAATTATACTTAGTCTAGCACGCGGAATTTACTAGCTAGCACTTAGAAGACCTTGTTGTGTTTTGTATGAATTGAATGTAACAAAGAAACACAGAATAATAACTTCCAACGATTCAATATTATTAGAATAATAATACGAGTGATCTTCCTATCACTAGGGTTTACAACCTTGAATCTTTCTAATACGTATGAACTCACTCCTCTGTATGTTAACCTAGGCAATCCTTTTATAGACTAAGGATTCCTGTACAAGATAACTATCAATCTATTCTTATACGATATACACAATATATTTTCCATAATTATCTACTTTACATAAATTATAAACCGTCTTAACTTCTTCACTCAGCAGTCTTAACTGCTCTTGTCTTCAATACTCTTCAGCAGTATTAACTTCTTCCTTCAACAGTTCTAACTGTTACCTTCAACAGTCTTAACTGCTTAAGCTTAATTCCTAACACCTGCCTTCTCGCAACAAACAATCGCATACTTCCTGCACAATTCATCACATAAATCGAATAAAGTACGGCACATCTAATATCAAGATGAAAAGGAAAACGGAGAGCAACATGTTACCATAGATGATAGCGTTCAAATTTAGAATGGATTGTAATTGTATTTTTTAAACCGACGTTACCCGTTGGTTTGAATAAGCGGAAAGCAGAACACTCTTACCAGCATCTGACAATACCTACAAGAAAAGTGATATGGAGAAAGCAGTTAGATATATAATCAAGAGGTCTTGGCATATATTGTAATGCGAATTTCAATATTACCACTTAACGATACCTTGCAGCCCAAAAAATGAAAATTAAGTTGTTGAAGTTTTCGGAAATAACCCATAAGTTGACGAATACATGAACTTCTGTTCATTGCCATATCTTGAAGCTCGTACAACGGCAAAATCAACACTGGGTCACAACATAACAGAGCCAGAAATGAGCATTATTTGTTAGCCACAATAGTATATAACAGAAACTCAAATAGATCAACACTCAATCGTTTCACATCCCAAAGAAACCTACTGTATTCTATTTTTTAGCTATCCAAGCAAATTCAAAATCATCTGGATCCGAGATTTCTACTTACATGTGGATCTCTTACACTCAGTTTATAACTTGTAACACCAACTTCAGGATATAAAGTAGCAATAACGATTTAGAAAAGCGTACATGTTTGACATGTTTGTTGGCTTTTTTAAGCCCCATTATGTAGAAGATCATACCCGCTCTTCCGCCTCGCCTCATCTTTGCAACGCCTCTATTTGTGTGTTCGCTAACTTAATCAATGATTTACTTCAAACAAAACAAACACACATCAGTAAGAAGTATATAAGAGAATAACACCAATTAAGGTATAGATATATAGTGAAATTCATACATCAAATTATATATATAAATATATATATAATTGAATCATAATTGGTATAGATGTGTATCTATACAGTATACACCATTGTTAAAACTGGGATGCACCATCAGTTTAGAAGAGAAATAACATAATTCAAAATCTCTTATCATTATTATTAACTAAAAGTTACTGCTTACAAACATGAATCAGCAAAAGAAATATAATAAAGAAAAAACTTACACAATCAAAGCGGTTGGTTTGGTTTCGTTCGGATACATGGGTTAAAGTTTGTTTCCCTTTTGGCAAGGATATGAATTTCTGCAGCTCAAACAATTGCGAGTGCTCCAGTCTCCCGTACGCCTAGCGCCAAAACCCATATTTTCATTACCGTTATCCACCGCAAACCTTATCATCCATAGTAACTTTGCATCTGGGTTTTAGATCAAAAAGTTTGTGTTGGTTTTGATAAGAATAAGCAACAAAAGGCGGTCAGTTGATATTACTATATATAAAATAGAGCGTCAATTCGGTGCATTCTGATTGGTTGCCCGCATTCCGCCCTTTTCATCACTCTTTGGGAGCCCAAAACCTTAGCCTTATAACTGGCCCAATCCAAAATCTTGCCGCCTTTAATAACTTCATCAACTTTGGATAACGATTACCGCTTTATCTTCACCGCCTTAAACTCGAACGTCTGTATCAGGTAATCTTGCTTTTCGTATTTCAGGTTTTTCTTTCTCAAACTGTCGACTGTATACTGCTTTCGTTGTTATGTTGTTTCCAATATATATATATATATATATATATATATATATATATATATATATATATATATATATATATATATATATATATATATATATATATATATATATATATATATATATATTTTCATTTTTGGTTCTCTGTCTTTGATGTTTTATTTGTTTTGGGATATTGAAACGAATATAGGGGTTTTTGACAGCGATTTTATGATGGTAACAGTTCCAGAGTAACTGGAAGACAAAGGGGTGTTTATACGGTGGTCGTGACGGGTTGTGTTTGGCCGACTAAATAAAGCTGCGGTTGAGATACAATACTGGGTTAGGGGGATGAAAAACCTCTGTAGTTGTTTGTTGGGTTTTATAGATTTGATGTGACAAAATAAATAAAAGAATGAAACAAGAAGGACTAAAGATGACAAAGAGAGAAAGCTACAATGATTAAAGATACAGGAAATATTCTATTATGTAGAAATGATTTATACATATTCTGTATTCTTATCTCTTTGTAAACCTAATGACTCTATTATATAAAGAGTCATAGGTACAGGTTTTACATATGTCTTCCACAATGTAGATAATAAAGGTGTGTGTGTGTGTGTTTAGGCGTGTGATTATAAACGCCTAAACAAGTTGTTCATAGCCTCCAAGATCAAAGGTGTCTTTGATCCTGTTACAAGTTTAGTGTAACCGTATTATTGTGATCGAATAATATTTGGAGGTGATGGTGTTTGGTAAAACTTTGTGTCAATAACAATTGTTTTGTTTTATTCCGCTGCATATTTGTTAATTGTTATTGTTGAACCCTAAGGCTCAAAACGATCCAAGAACTTATTTGATGATGGCGTGCATAAGTTCTATCAGGTGGTATCAGAGCTTGGGGAGCTCGTTACCTAGGTATTCACAAAGTAAATTTGACGACAGAAGCAGCTGTGATGGTACGATTGATTTTTTTTGGTATCGATATTTTGTTTTTAAACGGCGTTAAAACAGTGATAATTCAAGAATGTCGATGCAATTAATTGAAGGTACCTCGTACTGATGTCAATTATTATTATATTAAATATGCTTGTCGTTTCTTTTGAAGATGGATTAAATCTCGTACTACTTTATTGTTATTATCGATTTATTTTTATCGTTGGACGAGATGTGGTGCGATATGTTGACTCATTATAAATATTTGACTGATAAAGTGGGGCTGATTTACAAAGAAGTTTGTCGCATGTGGTAACTGGTCAATTGATTATCTTGTACTAATGGAGCAGAATTGAAAGGTTTGTCGTTTATGGCATATAATTTAATTGGGTCGGTCATGTGGATCTGATTGGTGAATTGAAAGTGGGGTCGATGCAATTAAATTCAAGACTGCTGATTGGTTTGAATGAGAAGCGTGAATTAATATGGTCAATATATGGTACTGTAATTCAACGTGAGTGGTAATTTTTGTTCTGCTGCTACGCTTATTACTCTGCTGCTGCATATATTATACTCTGCTGCTAAGTTATTTTACTCTGCTGCCGTGGTAATTTTACTCTGCTGCTATGTATGATACACTCTGCTGTTAGTTATAATACTCTGCTGTTAGCTTTGATCACTCTGCTGCTCAACATTGATCACTCTGCTGATACGCATATTGACTCTGCTGTTGGACTTACTCTCTGCTGTTACGTTATTGCTGGGTTTACATGATTGATAGTTGCATTATTTACGAGCAGTGAGGGGAAGTAAGTATGGTTATTGGTTTACACACACACAGGGGAAGTTCACACACACAAGGAGTTTGTTTATTTGTTCGTTAAAGTTTTAAAGGCTCGCATTAATTTTCTTATTGGAGGAGATGATTATTTATTATTTCTTTGATGATGCGGTTGAATTTATCAAGGTTGTGTCTTAGCATACCTTTCAGGTGAGGTAACTTGTTTGTTCGTTCAAGTGACTCGAATTGACAAAACACTTGAAGGAGTTACATTGTAGTGCTCAGTGGTTGTTGTCAAGAGATTGCGGTATCCCTATACGTGGAGTATATGTTCGAAGTCGTATTTAGTACAAGGCATAAGATACAAGGTTGGTTTCTTCTACTTCAACATCAAATTGGTAATGATTATTTTTCTTCAACAATACATAAAGCCTACAGATTTGAAGAATCATTTGATGTTCATGCACCACTCGAGGGGAAGTTGTTTGATTTTTGCTATTGTTGATCATTGTTACTACTGCTAGTTGGAGTTTCTATTGTTTTGGATTCATTATTCGTATTTGAGCTTCATGGAGGGCAATTTGAAACATTGGACGACTTGGATTGGAAGTTTGTGATATTGGTTAGTGGTGGTCAAGATTATATTTTCATACGTACCCTATTTGTTGATAACAAAAAGGGGAAGAGATGTGGTGGTGGCATGGCATGGCTTAAGGGGAAGACAAGATTGTTTCATTCATGGTGAGATTTAATTATCTCAACTTCTGCTACTTCGTCTAGGGAAGTTCGTACACGAATTTGTTTGTTTTGTCATCATCAAATAGGGGAAGATTGTTGGGTTTTATAGATTTGATGTGACAAAATAAATAAAAGAATGAAACAAGAAGGACTAAAGTTGACAAAGAGAGAAAGCTACAATGATTAAAGATACAGGAAATATTCTATTATGTAGAAACGATTTATACATATTCTGTATTCTTATCTCTTTGTAAACCTAATGACTCTATTATATAAAGAGTCATAGGTACAGGTTTTACATATGTCTTCCACAATGTAGATAATAAAGGTGTGTGTGTGTGTGTGTTTAGGCGTGTGATTATAAACGCCTAAACAAGTTGTTCATAGCCTCCAAGATCAAAGGTGTCTTTGATCCTGTTACAAGTTTAGTGTAACCGTATTATTGTGATCGAATAATATTTGGAGGTGATGGTGTTTGGTAAAACTTTGTGTCAATAACAATTGTTTTGTTTTATTCCGCTGCATATTTGTTAATTGTTATTGTTGAACCCTAAGGCTCAAAACGATCCAAGAACTTATTTGATGATGGCATGCATAAGTTCTATCATTGTTCCCTGAGAGTGATGGAGATGTCAGAAATGTTTAGCTGTTCCTGTTGATGCTTACACCGAGGTATAACTTTTTTTTTAATCAGTTTAATTTTCTGTTATGCATATGAAGTGTTTGATAAATTGTATATTTTTTTTATAATGGGGTGTTTACGACTATCTTATGGCTGAATTAACGGGATAGTTGGGACTGTTTTTACGATACTATGGAACTGCTAAGCTATTAAAAGTAAGCATATAGGCTTTCCAAGTTTAAATAAGCCTATAAGGCGTGAAAATTAGATTATCCAAACGCCCCCTCAATATATTTGGAGTCCAAAACTTTTGAAACTGATGTTTAGGTGTTTCAAAATAAATTGAATATATGATGCCATCATCAAATGAATAAAAATAAAAATATTTACTTCAAGTGCAGATGATCAGTAAGGCAAATTTAGATTCCAACTAACTGAATCATTTGTCTAAATATATTTTATCCAATTGAACTATCTTTGAAACAAATGCTTTATAATACTAAATCCTATATAAGCTTATTCTTTTTTGTGTTCCTGTAACTCCCATGCATGTTTCAAAGTCGACGTATTAAGCGCAAGAGGGACAATGTTGAATAGTTATATTTGAAGTTTTGTAATTTAAAACTTTTTGACATGTTAGTCACTGATTCGCTATATCCTGATTGCAGGCACGCTAGATCGGATCGTCATATGAATCAAGGCAAGTAAACTATTTAGTTTTCTATTAAGCTGAACTACTGTACATGATATAAATGACGGTTTAAGCTACGCTGATCCTTACAAATCTGTTCCTGTTATAGGTGCTTTACTTCAAAACACGTGGGGCAAAAGGAAACTATGTCTAGATGTGGCCTGTAACTATGACCTTATAACAGATTACGTGTCTGAAAATCATGCTTCCGGAAAGAGGCACTGAACCAGAGGTGGGACTGTTCACTTTGCTTATGACACTGCTGTTGCAACGGCGGATGGAGTAGGTACGTAACTTTCTACGAGGACTTCATATATAGAGGCCGCTTATTAGTATTAGTAAAAACTGATTGTATGTGTTGTTGTGGGTACTGTTGTTGGATCACCAAATGTCCCGACTTCCCGGGGTTGCAACAGCTGGCGCAATCAAACTATAAATAACTTTTTGGGTAAATTACAAAGAATATTGGTTCAAGTTACGTTAATCCTTTGCAACGTAATCAAACATTGAAAACTGAGTGTATAAAAATTCAAGTTGTGATATATGATTATTAGCCTTAACGCATATATCAAAACTAGAGAGCAACAACTTTTTATTTATTCCTTCATTTTTTAGTCTTTTAAGTTCCAATCTCAGAAAAATAAAAGAAAGTAATCGTCATCTTGATTGTGTGCAGACATCAAAAGGATGATTAAACCATATGGCCTTTACATATTTGTGTTGCAATGTAATCAAATATTGAAAACTGAGTGTATAAAAATTCAAGTTGTGATATATGATTATAGCCTTAACGCATATATCAAAACTAGAGAGCAACAACTTTTTATTTATTCCTTCATTTTTTAGTCTTTTAAGTTCCAATCTCAGAAAAATAAAAGAAAGTAATCGTCATCTTGATTGTGTGCAGACATCAAAAGGATGATTAAACCATATGGCCTTTACATATTTGTGGAATATGTAGCCACCAAAGGTACTTACCTGAATCTACATTGCTTTTCGTGAATCCAGAGTAACTGTGTGCAGTAAGATTTTAGTTTGGTTGTATTACAATATTAGACTGTCAACTACGTAGTTCTTATTATAACCTGATCTTTTGATATTTATAGCCATTTGACAGATGTGCAGTATTCATATTAGACGAGCAAATACGCATCTTAATAAAGCTGAACATGGTGAATGCGAACGAGTTGTACCACTGCATGATCTGGTACTTGACGATTCTGTATACCATCTAACGTCCGAGAAAGAACTCGAAAAGGTTTACAAACTTAAATATTCTTCATTTTTTGGCTATTTTTTAGAGGCAATAATGAAAGTATTTGCCCTTCGCTACAAACATAAAGTTATAATTTTGACTTCAAACTAAAAAAAAGCTACTTTTACAGTTCAAAGTCTATGTAGCTGAACAATTAGTTTATATGTGAACAAATATGAGCCCCTTTAACATGTTAGCAGGCAAATAGTATATTGTTAACCTCTATCTAATGGATATTATATTTTTTGACTTTTAGACTGGAGTGTTGCGTCCATTCATGTCGTTTGCTCAAGCGTTTGCATCAGTTATCACAGCTGCACTTACGGGCTTACTTTATTATGTGGCTGCATCTCCAAAAGGTTTGTATTACGTTTATTTAAAGCACTTATTTATCTGCTAATAGTCTAGCAACATATGTTTTTGTTTTTGCTTCAGATCCTGCTTACGTTATGGCACCAGTTTTGAGCTTGCGGTGTGGCCATCAGGAAATGAAAAAGCTAATTGCAGGTATAATCCTTTAGCTCCTTTAAGCACCAGCTTACTATTTTTTCTCTTAACTTGGTTTATTTATTTAAGAGGATTTACAGTGAACAAGATTTCGGGAGCGTCTGCTTCTGGAATTGTTCTGGGGCATCCAACTTGCTTATGTGAGAAAAATAACTGTTCGATAAGTGGATTGCAGTAATTTCAAATGAGTTGGGCGAATGCTCTATAAGGTAAGCAAAACATAAACACACTGACAGCTACCTATCCTTTTAGTTTGCCTCTAAATACTGCAAATGCAAAAAATTCGATATGCAAGTAGCGATTTTTTTCCCGTAGTTTCAGAGCTGCAGATGACTAAAAATGAGTTTTTTCGTGGTTTATCAACAACAGTAAGCCGCTCTTGAGGTCAACTGTATGACCATAAAGTTCAAAATTGGATAGGACTATCAAAGCTTAAATTGTGTTCTGAGCCTTGCGATCCTGTACATATATAAGACAACGCTTACATATCATACGAAGCTTAAAAAAATCCAATAGAATTTAAGCCAAGTAACTTCAACTTAGCTATTTAGGATTGAGACTGCTGCTCATAGGGGGGTGTTTGGGATTACTTATTGGCATAACTGCTCTTCGAGGCTGTGTGCCGCACCTTTTTTATATTTGTTATTCAGTGATTATTTATAGTTTATTGATAAGTGATGCGATTGTCACTATGCAGTGCTGTCGGAAGTTCGCAACTTACCAAGTGAAACACCTATGCGTATATAGAGACGAACATATCATTTGAGATAGTATTCCTAATTAGTTGTTTCATGACTTGCTGTGTAAAGTACAGGTAACGAGACTTGCCTATTGATCCATTTTACAATTTTTTTGCTGTTAATTTACTTTCACCAAAAACAGAATTGTAGTTTTATTCTTCTGAACATTTCTGTCCTGTGATCAAATGTAATGTTGAAGTTACGCTCATTTGAAACTAGGTTATGGACTCTTTTTTTTCTATAATGAAATGTTCACCGATAAATGTGTTGCGCCACCGTATGACATCCACTCAGGTTTAATGACAGCGGCCGCTTTTTCACGTTAGCTGAATTCTGGAGCCGTAAACATTTAATTTACATGTAAGCATAAGTGGTTTTCAGTTTTGTGAATATATATTTGAGTATTGATGTTATGACTTTTATGTTGATTGCAATGGAACAGGTTGATTACGAAACCAATGGTTGAGATACAAAGATAATCATATGGTCATTCCATGATGGCAGGAACACGAATATCGAGCCAATGGTTAAGTCATTCCAATATTCGAGTGAAGACCTTCCGAAAGAGGTAAACCATGTTGTATCCCTTTACTGTGTCCTCATCTAGAGGAAGATAAATTGGATTCGATGTCAGATAAGGATCCTGAATTAGAAGTAATATTTTGAAAACGGGTCAAAATGGTTTGAAGTTGTTGCTTACAATCCGTTCAGTCCACTTGACCCACTACCCTTTTAGGTGAACTTTTGAAATATATCAACTTTTGTGATCATCTTTAACACCCTGCTTATTTATAGAAGTCGCAAAATTCAAACTTGGATCGATCTATACCAAAGTCACCTGTTTGGTTGGTTACTCGACCTGTCAGCCCGCCCAATTTGCCACCTCAAATTTACATGTTTTTTCTGTTAAAACATGACTTTCCAGGATTTCATGGGTGGATGTCGACAGCTTCAAAGATGTTAACAGTATTGTCAACTCTTGAACTTCACAAGGTGCAGGTAAGTTCTCATACAAAAACCTTTTTTAGTCTTCCTTCAAGTTTTTAAAGTAGAATTAAAACGATGACCGGAGTAAGTCGTGCCCGTGGCTGTATGTTAGGATTGCAAAGACTTTAAATTAAATCACAGTCAATAGTTGATTCACTTTGATACCTTTTGATCAACTCTATATGGCTATATGTTCTACATCTCTATGTTTCATATCGTTTTCCACCAAAAATTGCGGATAAAACGACGCCCCGCCGCAATGCGGCGGCCCGACGCCCACCTCGTTATCATGAAAGAAGATGACATTTGGGCTGAGCGCTTTATTGGGCAAGTGTTAAAGGCGGTTGATGGGCTAACAATATCGGCCCCCGTGAAATATTATTATATTTCCCATCGACGTAGCGTTTTAATATATGACGTATCGAATTTCTCCCCAAATATTTTTCAAGCCTTCCCCGTTATCCTAAAACTGAAAGGGGTATGGGGCTATTTGTACAAACCGCGAAGCACATAGTACAACCGCGCGGAGCTTTATAAACTGCCCGAAACTGAAATTGGCAGTTTCAATCAATTCAAAACCGTCTTTGAATCACACTCCATACGTCAAGTCATCTTTTTTTAGAAAGAAAAACAGATTTCGGATGGTAAATTGAAGGCACACCATGTATGAAGTGTATGATTCGTCAATTAGCACAGATTCAAGGCATGGTAACTTGGTAATTAACATATAAATATATATCCCCTTTTTATTACTCATTTATGATTCTATTTAAGTTGATTGAATACAATCATAGAATATCAAAGCTATATCGATTTGTTGATATTTGTTTGATTATAATGTGTATTGCTGTAAGTCATAATTTCTGTCTCCTAGGCTTTTAATATACGAAATTGAGTTATGTTTGGGAGTTGATAGGGTTTGAATGAGATTAGTAGGGCATAAATGGATTTTTTTTTTTTTTTTTTTATTTATATTTATTTATTTATTTATTTTTGTAACTTGACCAACCTTATTGTGTTTTGAACCTCCAATTGAACTTCACCCCTTGATCATTAGTTTGGTTTCTGAATTTGGTTTATGCTTTTTGTCAGGTTGATCTTTGAATCTTTGTTTTTTTGTTGACAACAGACAACTTTTCTAGATGACATCTTTGATATATAATCAGTTGGCTATGTTATCTCTTCCGTTTACTTCATTTTTATTAAGTTTTCAGTTTCAAGTTTGATAATGTAATAACATTGTATGAAGATGCACACAAAGTATTTGCTGAAATGACACACTTAATTGCAGCTTTGCATACTTATTTGATTGATTAACTCAATGGATTGACCGATTGAAGTATGCATGCTCAGCGCACTTAAAAAGGATTTGAATGTCTAATCATAGTTTTAATTGATTTAATTGTTTTGGAGACTTACTGGTATAAGAAGAAACATGTGGGGAGACAACAATATCCAAAAGGTACATGCTGTAGCATTTACCAGTAAACAATATGATCAACATGTAGTTAATTGAATTTGAATGAGTAGTTTTGAGTGTTTAGCTAAAATCGGAATATTAATGAAAATATGTACGTATTAAACAGGTCGGAACCTGCTTATAATTATACTATACATGCTGTTTGAATAAGCAATCTCAACAGCCCCTAAAGTGTATTCCACTTATTTACTCGAAAATAAACAGATAACAGTTTCTTACGAACACTATATTCCACTAATTTGTAATAAAAAAGTCACTTAATAGTTATAAATTTTCACGAGTTGAGAGTCCCACATAATTTCCTTTTGCTAATAAACATTTCGGGAAAATCAGAAGGTAGAACGTGTCATTTAGATAAATGTGGTGAGCGTTAATTAAACTTAGTTATAAGTAGCTAAATGATGATACTAATTGATTGTAATGAGTTAGATTGTGTCTCAGACGCATTTATTAACTCATCTTTTTAGCTTTAAAGTAAATGATTTCAACCACGCATTGGTTGTCTCATTGATTACTCTATAGTGCTATCTCATGCATTAGAACACGCAAATATATATCCAATAAAGTTATCGGGATTTTCGGTATATCACCTATTTATATCACCTGATAAACAGATTGATCTTTTTTTAAAATACTGATTTTGCAATGATCTGCTTTTCGAATTCAATCATAGAATTATCCAAGGATTTTGCGATTAAGATGTTTTGCTGAAATTGTGTATGGAGAAATGACTTTATCATAGATAAGTAAGACCATTTTCTGAATTATTCAATACGGAAATTTATCTTATTCTCAATCCTTTTTAGATTTGCTTATAAGTAGCCTGAGACACAATATATTTATAATCAGTTGTATGGTCGATTTGACTGAGTCCTAGAGCAGAACTTCGGGTTACGATTAACACATCATAATAGATTTAAAATTGACTTTCATGCGCTTATACCTCTGTATTTCTGAAACTAAGTTGGCGGCTCAAATGGGATGAAAAAATGATTCATGTAGAATTATGGGTCAAACACACCATGTCTGAATGAAACAAGCTGAAATACAGGTTGTGTCCTGATTATGCACAATGTACAATATAGGAATGCCAACAAAATTCTTCCATTTTTGTTCTATTACAACAACTCCCTAAAACTGTTAAATGGGTTCTAAAAAGTGATCACTCATAAAGCTTTTTTTAACAAGTAATCTGGAATTCCAAGTCTAATTTGTGATCAACTAATTTAAAATGAGTCGAGCAATTCCAGATGTTATTTATTATATATCGAACTAATGTAATTATCTTACCTTCTTTTTTGCTTATTGGTGACTAATACAAAAGCCTTGGGGCCATCTTTTTTGATTAGTTTGTGGATATCTAGTACATTGGTTTGAGCTCGACAAAGATATGCTTATGCACTTAATTACCACTTAGTCTAAACTAAATTCTAACTGTCGGTGATAGAATGAGCAGGTTAGGTAATGAGTGAAAGTTGGGTTGGGAGTTGTTTCTTAGTACAGATTGGAACCGGTGGAACCTGGTCTACCCACAAACATAATATTAAAGTGGATTTTTGCTTCTATTAGAGTTAGATGTTGGAAGGTTGTTGTACTTATAAAAGTAGATCTATGTGCAGTGGTATAATACCCGCCATTCCATAATTATTTTGTTATTGTTGATAAAAGGGTATTCCAACATTCTTCATTAGTGCGGGTTACCTAACTTGTGTATTACTAATAGATGAATCATCCAGTCATTCACCAGATTAAAGGTGTTAGTTCTAAGCCTTTATTTTGTTTTCTCTTGGGAGTACTTCAGCTTACCAAGAATATTGATTTCATAAAATATGATTCTTTCATGTTAATAGTGTCAAAGCTGGCAACTTAAAATGAATATTTTACAAATTCAATAAGTTGACAAATCTATAAAATTAGATGTTACACACACCCCCTCAGTCTACCCACTTCCTGGTATTTACAAAATAAGATAGGTAATAGATGCTGCTGAAGGGTCTGTCTCCCGATCGGATGCTGTCCTTCTAAAGCCCAAGATACCCGAAGCTTTTGGTGTTCGTAGATAGCACCTGACAGAGTTTAGTCAATTATCACGGATGAAAAAGTGAGCGAGCACAAGAAAGAGAGAACAGCTAGTCAAATTACAACCTTCTTCAACTGCTGAGTCAACCCTAAAAGTGGATCTGGCATCAAGCCTATCCCTTGACCCTTTTTCTGGGATCAAGTACTACCAATTCAGGGGGGGGGGAGACTAGCCTCATTACTTCCCACTGGGCGAGAGGTGCACCTAACCCACATACCCACTCATCAATCACGGTGTTCAGCTGACTTGCACTGATAGACCCCTATTGTATTGGAAATAGGCGCCCATCTTTTGACTGTTGTCAACTAATCTTGTCTAACACTCAATTATTGTATGGTTAGTTGATTATGTGTATCATACCAACGGAAGCCAATTACCGGTGTAGGTTGCAGGAGTTTCAAAGTAAATTATTTCGGTGACTCAAAGGTATTGTGGTCATGTAAGATCATCGACAGTAATAGTTGTGAACTTAATTCACCTCATTATTACCTTTTTATGTTCTTAAAACTTCTTCTCACGTCTTACACTTTTCCTCGAATCCAAAAGCTAGGTTTATAAGTGTGCTTAATGACTGGTTTGAATGCCTACTTGCAGTTGCTTATAGTCAAAACGGGTCAGGCACGGTGGGTTGACCCATTAATTGAAGTGTGTCCCTTATTTTTAACTTGGTACATAACTGATATTATGCATTCAATAAGATTGCAACATATAACATCTTTTGAGGCACACTACAATTCAAATGATTATCCACTTCAGTATTCCCAAAACACATGTACTGAAAACTGCAAGTGTAATGTTGAATAGAAAACAACATGTTCCAAACTTACGTTTGTTATACTAAGAAAAATAATGGGCCCACCGAGGAAAATCGATGCCATGATTAATGATTGGATAATAGCCCTCAGCCCCCGATTATATGTACATCCCGTTGATTGTGGTGTGATCCAATGAGCTGCTCCTATCCAAAGGTTACAAAGAGCAGTAACAAAGTCGGTCCCTTGGTCACGGCGACAATTGAGAGGGTCCGATGTACTATAGTTAGTTTGATACCAAACAATATCCTCGAGCAATGCCAGCATAACTTTTAAAACTACTGATTGTGTCAAGAGAAGGCTGTCATTAATTCATTCAATTAAGAGCCTCTTCTTCCAATGCGATCCTGATCCTTGAAGCGTGTTAAGATGATTTGAATGATTAGTAAACAACATATACTAATTTTGAACATACAATTGCACAATATGCAGTGTATCCATTCAACCCATTTAAGATAAAATCATAACCTGAATCTACTCACTTATGCAAAATGGGTTGATATTGCCACTTCTAAGGTTATATAATTGTAATCATCTCATATTCAAATATGGCTATAATTTTAAGTACACAAGCTCGTAGTGCGATCCATAGATGTTAATACAAGCTCGTAGTAACATCCATAGATGTTAATACAACATCACCTGCGTAAACAGCCTCTTTTTTTCAGAACTTCATATTATTATTTCCTTCGACCCAAGAACGATGGCACATCGACCTATAAAGCCTAACAAAAATAGATGGCAAAACTAATAAATAAAATATTAGATAACCATCTTCAAACAATACGGCTTGGTTCTAATTATAATAACCAACACCATAAAGGGGAGAAGTAAAGAACACTTTCATTGTGGTCGATCTATATTAACATGCATATAGTCTGGATACAGTGGCATTTCTAAGTGTCTCTGTTCGTCTATATGACTTGATATGGAGGCGCTCCAACTTGAGGACGTTTAGAAATACATACTAATTAGCTATAGCTATACCGCTATACATATACATAACATCAGTTGTGCTTTATGTATATACATGTGTAAACTGTGTAGTCGCCCTGAAATTAGTCGGCTAGCAATGTCGAGTCGGAACCCAGGTAAAAAAAATTGTGTAGATACTACATGTTTTTCTATTTCTCTTCAAGTTCATTTCGATATTTTAAATTTTGGTCTCGGTGTACAATATTGGTGTTGGGTTATTAATTTATATTTGAACTAAACCAGAATGCAGCTCTTAAATTTCATCAATTGAGTAATCACATATCAAAACTGATGAGGTACCCCAAAACAAATAATATACCACTAAATTTCAGCAATTCCAATATGGAAACCCCTTACAAAGCAAAATAGATCACAAACATATGACGAAAACCTTAAATGCACTATTTTGAAAGAAAAATATACATTTATAACATTTTAGGTAGGAAGAGGATAATAGCAACTATAAAACGCAAGAGAATAACGTATATAGTTCATACAACAATGAGCAAAAATATTGTTCAAGAACGAAAAATAGAAACTAACCTGATTTAATTTCAGTTTCTCTCCATCCCTTCTGCTACAAAGGAGTCCCAAACCTCTGCTTCTAGTTATCATGTGACCAAATTTAAAGCACATCAAAAAAGAATACCATCAGCATCTTCTACATTAAAAAAAGAATCACATTATAGATTAATACATGTTGAATGATTAAAGATACAAAATCAAGATAATTATTAAGACGAGATGGATTTATACACATTCAACAAATAAACATATGTCAAGTGAGACAATCGGTGAGTATTCAATATACGTAAGCATTGTACGTAAGTAGCTCTAGTGTGATTTACATTGGGCTATTAAGATAATATATAACTACATGTAAGAATGATAGTGTAAAATTAGGAAATCTTATTATAAAATAACCTACAAAATGAACAAAAAAATTGTGAAGCATCATTGAATTAGTAGTTTATTTCTTCACTTTCTTATTCCATTTAAAATCTTGAACACCCATGTGTTTATCATATGCAATATAAATGTTTTGGTATTATGGCTAGCTATTATACACCCTACCTCAATCCCTGGTCAGCTTATTATTTAATGTTTTTCACAAAATATAAAAGATTATAAACATATGTGGTGTCGCTTAACTTACTGGTTAAGCCTGGCCCTTCTTTAGACTTTTTTAGAATGTGAGGCTAATATCTTAAACCTGGCCCTTCCTTAGACTTTTTTAGAATGTGATGTTGTTTAAGTTATTGGTTAAGCCTAGTCTAATTAGATTACAATGAATGAATTCGAGTAGAAACTATGCCATGATGAGTAGGAGTGCATACCAAATCTCCATGTTCAGTACCATATATCTAGACATGATCATAATTGGAATGAACAATTTACTCTTACATAAGGATGAAATCCTAGAACTTGATATTAAAAAGTAATTTTATTAATCGAAAACAAAGGCAACAAAAGAGAAGTAAAAAACATACCTTGATGGGAAATAACCGAAGTTGCCATAATTAACCTTTTCCCCATACCATGTGTAACTCCAGAACGGTCTAAAAACAACATCAGTTCACATCACTTTTAAAACTCATAAAAAGCTATAGGATGTTTAGAAAATAACACTCACAAACACCTAGCAATCTGTAAATTCACCACATCATATACAATAACTAACCTTAACATAGAAACACATATGCAATTAAGGAGAAAAACTAATGTACTTAATAGCTACAACTTGTCATGTCTTCTTTGAAAATTGGCATCCCTACGGTTGAGCAAAAGAGCAACGTAATCCATGCCAATAGTACTAAGATCTAACCTATGAAATAAGTACTTAGTGCCAGTGCGAACTCAACTAACTAAAATACATTATTAATTTAGTGGGCTACCTAATATCTCAGTATCCTATCCTCTTTTGATGCTTTTATCTCAGTTTTGGTGGTCTCCAAGGCATCAATTCATATCTATGACATAATTTGGTCCTAAATCATCTTTGGGTCGAAGTTAACTGAAACAATAGAGTAATTTGGAGAAATGTTACATTTACTTCACCAAAGACTTTCTCCATTGCACAATGAGCAACAATTTATGATTCCTGCATTGAGAAAAACAATTAGTACGCAACCGTCATAAAGCATAAGGCCATTCCCAACGCTAACGCACCTAGTGCGTTAAAGGTGAAAAAGGGTGCGTTAAAGTGGAGTTAACCCTTGAATGGGTGCTGCATTAACTCAGCGTTAAGGGGGTGCGTTAACCCCTTAACGTTGCGTTAAGGGTACTTTGTGTAAAAAAAAAAAAAATCACTTTCACCCCTTTTAAGGGTAGTTTGTGTAAATAAATATTTGATTTAAAAGTGAGTTAAGGTGAGTTATGTTTGGGAGTGTTTTTTTTTTAGTTAAAGGTGAAAAGGTTAAAGCTGACGTGGCAGTGTGTTAAAGTTTAACCCTGTTAGGGTTGGGAGTGCTCTAAGAAAGGTTCAACTAATCACAATTAATAGACTCCAATATGAAACAGGGTGTGGTCATGATCACGTTGTTTAAATCATTTGCATGTGTAACAAACAACCATAAATGGCAATATAAAACTTACGTGAAAGTTACCAAGATACTTTATTTTAGAAATGCAGTTGGATGTCACCAAGATACTTAATTAATGTATGTTCATTAGTTGATATATACGAACCTTCCAAAAAGTCGATAAGGTATTGTTAAAGGATTAATAATTATGCATGAAAGCAGATTGAAATTTTAAACCATATACGTATAATGAAGTAATAATTTCGTAGTAAACCACCACCCTATAACTTCACTAATAATAAGCTACATTCAGTAGTGACTTCTGCTAAAAAAAAATTCAAATAAAAGAAAAAGAAAATTAGCAATTGAAAAACCAAGTTTTACACCCTACAATTGGTGAACATTATCTCGAAATCAAACTCGCAAATAGTCATGTTTGTACAAACACAACCATTAATTCTTTGTTTGCGAAATTAATTTCATGTATAATTACTTAGCATAAAATAATCGAATTGAACGGAAAAAAAAAGGTTTAGAATAATCACATACTTGAGCCCAGCCAAAAACCAATTGGCATCTACAGTTTCTAATTGTGATTTCATCATTTGCAATATAGGTTACTAATATCAGGAGCATTTCATCAAACACGTGATGTGCACAAACTTTTAACACAGATCAGTTGTACATTCAATTTTGTAAAAAACCCCTTTATAGAATTTCAGCATACCTAAAACAACCTCGAGAGGCTTCCTGAGCACTCTTAGTGATTCGGTATCATTGATTTATTGGTTCTTCCCAAACCATGAAACCTCATTGAATCGAAATGACTTATATGAAAGGAATAGAGTATACTCCATGTCTTAGGATATCGTTTAAACGCAACCACTGTATCTCCTTGAATGGACACCTTTATTTAATGGATTTCATGAGTGAAGGAAAAATAATAGAAGGTTGCAGGGAGTTGAGGCAATTTTGAGAGGAGACAGTTTCCAGAGGCATTTGATTTTTAGGTTCGGTATCTTTTTGAAACAAAATTTACCACGTTCAAAAACTCTTGGGAAAACTGCTTCACGAAAAAGAAAATCACGCACAATTTGACACCTCACATAATGCTGACGTGTTTAGTCTAAATTTATGCCACGTATTGGTTATTATCTTGATTCAGTGATGTTATAGATACCATAGTATAATAATTCCACATCCGTAGATAATACTAACATAAACCAATCTTAGGACCTTTAAAACATAAACATAAGCACAATCACACAACAACAAAAAACCATAAAAAATTACCTAAATAGCAAAAAGATACATCCCATAAAACTTTTCAACATGAGTATCTTTAGAACCATCAGCAATCAAACTTTTAGAACCTTACTGTCAATCAAACAACTCCTAATCCTATTCTGATCTTTTTTCACTATTTACTCTCTTGTCAACTATCCACTATAACCCCCCAAACTATACTCCTTAAACCTGTTACCAACTTGTTGGTCCGGGTGCAGAAAGCCAACTGCGTGCATAAAATAAGCCAAAATATCTTGGATAACTACTGATATCTTTAGTTAGTTGCAACTATGAACTTTATTTATTTTATTTCATAATCTACAAACTATGATTATGGAAAGTGTTAGCATGTCACTTGTGACAGTTTTGAAAAAATGAAGCAAACTATGCAACATCGAATGTTTTTTATAGAACCATCATACCAACAATGTGTTACTTACGTTTCCTACATGCTCTTTTTCCATTTGCTTTTCCCGTTCATCTTTTTGTTCCTTAGTTGAAGCTTAGTGACTTATCTGTGTCATTCTTTGGTTTTAGGCTTTTATAACTAACGAAAACCCCTTTTCATCACATACACACACACACACATATATATATATATATATATATATATATATATATATATATATGTATGTATGTATGTATGTATGTATGTATGTATGTATGTATGTATGTATATATATATATATATATATATATATATATATATATATATATGTATGTATTTTACTACCAGCCAAGGTTCGATAGATATTGTTCAAGTCATACGGGTATGGTTTAGAGATTAGGCTGCAAAAAGGGCTAGTGTATGTAAATTCCAACCTATTTACTTACGAACACGTTATTTCGGGTATCCCTAATGGGTCAAATGAGATAGTACCGAAGAAAAAGAGGTTAAACTGGATGAGAGTACTCCAAAGATCATTTTAAATGCTTAATTATATGTAATTGAATTGTATTTATATTTAACATATTTGCTATTCCTTTAATTCTTTAAATATGAAATTATAGTTGTTTGCAAGTCAAATGTTGCCCTGATTCATTTCAATTTACATAAAAAAAACTACATGTATCAGCCTAACCAATGCAGACCCTGTTAACCAACCCGTCCGACGAGTTCATATTACCATTTTACTCTAAATTTTATAACAGAAATGAATGATTATTACCTTAAAGTGTGTCTCGTCACAACCAACACGCATGTTGTCTTAGAAGAACGTTCAAAACCCTTATTGCTTCATTAAATTGCTCTGAATCTTGTCTTTGAAGTGCATTGAAAATGGATTGTATCGGGATCTGGGTGAAATAGTTTATCTTAACATTATATTGTTTTCTTTTGACGTGGACACTGTGATCTCTTTGTATCCCCTCCATTCGGGCTGCCTCATACAGTTCTATAGAAACAACACGGGTTTAAGCATTGACAGGATTGTTAGGTCACAAATCTATCAAACAAGCTACGTAGATCTAGAGAGAGAAAGTTAGAGAGAGAAAAAATGGAAGGAACATGCATAAGAATAATGAAATGTATTAGAACATGAACTAACAACCTCTCCCTTTAAGGGAGGGGGTATTTATAGTACTTTACTTAGTGTTGGGGCGTTGCCCTAATAGAGTAATAAATAAAAGGCCATGGGCTTTCTACATAGGTCGAACCTTAATAACAAACATAAAGGCCTAAATAAATAAGCAACCTATTACATAAACTATGACCGATACTCGACAATATGAAATGTGTTCCCAACAATCTCCCCCTAAGTATTGGTCATCAAGGTTGCTTGACGTCTTCTTTGCTTCTTAGGCTTTGACGTCTTTCGTATCTTTGTTCTTTGTTCTTGTTGTGAGTGATATGGTAATGTAATGATCTGCCTTCCACCAACGTTCTTTTATCCTGGTGTCTTTACTTCTTTTCCACCATGCTCATACTTCTTTTAACTTTTGATCTTTATACTTCAAGTAATTCTCATTCTTAGACTTCGATCTTTGACTTTTGAACGTTTGCTTTGCTTTGATCTTTGTGAGAATTTCTTTCGTGATGGTAGCATGAGCATGATGGAAATGGTGGTCTCCATAAATACCTGCAAGTAAACAGTTAGCAATAAAGTATCCGGCACTTACAGGTTCGGACTTCGAGATCGTCAACAACATAGTGTGAAGACTTTCTCTAATCCTTGCCAAGGCCGTTCCTGAACCGGATGCCCCCAAGAGAGCTAACTCAGATACACCGAAGTGTATCAACGATTCAGGTGAGCCGCTGAAGTATACCGAAGTATCACTCCACGACTGTAGACCGTTTGGAACCACCTCGAAAACTAAGCGTAATCAACAAGGGATTACCGAAGTGACCTGCTATCAGGGCTGTTTGATGTTGACCCTGACAGGAATTTCCACTCGATCACTAAGAATCACAATTGTGAGTTCCCTCATGAGTGTTCTTGGCAGATTACTAAGATCTGCGTCGGATTCTTGTAATTTACAACTGGTTTCCATAATGTTGAACAACCAGTGTAGAAATGTTAAGTGTTCCTAAAAGATCTTTTGATGTATCTCGCGGCTCTAGACTCGATATAGTGCTTATTGGTTTTAGTCGTCGGAGGCATGGATCAGAGTGCCTCCTTTTCAATATCAACTTATCTCAGAATGAGAGGCTGATAGATTATGAGGGGTTCTCCGTAAGAAATGAAACAAGTATCTTTTGAGAGACACTTGAGTGGCTGGAAGGTTTAGTGCAGTGCGTCACTGGGTCCATGACGACTTAGTCTTCAATACCGGTGTCACTTGTAGTGACATCCTGTAGCATATGAATTGAACCCGATTTCTGCCCTAAGATTGAACATATGGAGGGCTATTTCTTTTCACCCTTTCATTTACTTTTCTTTTTAATTCTTCAACCCCTTATTTCTCCTTTCATTTTATTATTATTATTGTTGGGCTATAAAGTTAAAGTACTGCTGGAATATCAAAGTACTGCTAAAAGTCAAAGTACTGCTAATCAAGTCAAAGTACTGCTGCTCGTTAAAGGACTGCTATGCAAATTGTTTAAAGACTAATGTGTAATTCTAGAATGTTCGTATTAGATTAGAGTTATAATTAGAATTACTTGTCGTTCAAGTTTGTAAACCGAATAGGGTTTTCCTTGTGCCTATAAAAGGATCCCTAGGTTGGCATTAGAGATATACGATTAGATAAGATTTTAGAGAGACAAGTTTACACGAAGAAGCTTGTTAGAAGTATTAGTGATTAGAGTTTGTTAGTGAATCTGTGTAAGAAAGCAGGTTCAAGGTTTTAATAATATTCGAAGTTGATTATTAATTCTTCTTAGCTTTGTTGAAGTAGATTCCGCATACTTAGCAAAGTATATCAGTGTTTCATTATTAATAGTTTTGAATTCATTCAAAGTTGTTAAACCATAGACAAGCTACAAGTTAGTTTGGTCAGAGTATATCGATCCAACAACTGGTATCAAAGCTTGTGTGGAGACTCTAATTAAGAAGAAACCCTTAAAACCGATTTATCAACAAACCCTAAACGATGTCGACTGAAGTTGCACCTATCCCATCCATCACCTAACTCAGAATTCCTATCATCAAGAAGGGAGAATATGATCTCTGGAGCATGAAGATGAGGCAGTACCTTGCTATTACTGACCATGCTCTATGGGATGTGATTGTCAATGGTAATGTTGTTCTTGACGAACCTTTACAAGTTGAAGGACAACCCAAACCACCTCAACCAACCTTGCCAGCAGCTACAAAGAGAAATCAAGATAAGGCTCTCAACATACTGTTGTCTGCTATTCCTGATGGTCACCTACTAAAGTTTCATGATGCTAAGGATGCAAAGCAATTGTGGGCTGCGATCAAGACAAGATTTGGAGGTAATGATGCTTCAAAGAATATGCATAGAAACTTATTGAAGCAGCAGTTTGAAACTTTCACTGTTGGTGAAAGAGAAGGTCTTGATGCTGCCTATGACAGATTCCAAAATCTACTTAGTATGCTAGAACTGTATGGAGCAGAGGTATCTGTTGAAGATGCAAATTTGAAGTTCTTAAGGAGTTTGCCATCTGTCTGGCATGTGGTTGCTACTATGATTAGAGGACAACCTGGATTGGAGTCTATGGACTTTGATGATCTCTACAACAATTTGAAAGTGTACGAGCAAGAGATGAATGGTCACAGTTCTCAGAAAACTCACAACATAGCTTTTGTGTCTTCTGAAAACAGAAGCAGTACTTCCACTAAAAGTACTGCTTATCCTTCTCAAAGTACTGTTGGTGATTCACAGCATGTTTGCACAACCACAACTACTCCCAACCCATCACCAACAAACAACACCAATTCTGATGATGTTGTATGTTCCTTCTTTGCACAACAAGCCACTTTACCTGTTACCTATCAAGAAGACTTGTTGCAGATTGAAGAAGATGCTTTAGAGGAGATTGACATAAGATGGCAAGTAGCCATGATCACTGCAAGGATCAAGAAGTTCATGAACAAGACAGGAAGGGGAATTGATTTCAAAGCCAAACAAGGTATAACTTTTGACAAATCCAAGATTGAATGTTTCAATTGTCAAAAGCTTGGACACTTTGCAAGGGAATGCAAGTTTGCAAAATATCAGGCAAACAGGATGAATGAACAACCCAAGGTTGAAAGAAAAGAGGTTCCTATTACTGAATCACAACCAAAAGCTTTGGTGGCTCAAGAAAATCTAGCAGAGATTGACTGGAGTGCTGAATTTGATGATGAACCAGTAACCTATTCTATGGTTGCAATGGAAGAGTTTGATTGGAGCACAGCTTTTGATGAGGAACCAGGATATGCTGCTTTGGAATCAAGAGATGGTCTTGGAAGCTTTGACTGGAGCATGGAGGATGAAGATGAACCTGTTCAGATTGCTATGGTAGCTACTTCACCAAGTTCATCCAATGTCTCTGAGGTATGCTCTAAGTGTAATGATGTTTATCAAAAGTTGCTTAAAGAATATGTGACTGAAAGAGATAACTGTAGAACAGCTAGGTCTGAGGTAGCTGGTTATCAATTAACTTTAGAATCAATGGAAGCCAAAATATTAACACATGAAAATAATGAAATGGCTTGGGCAGAAAAATATGAGCAACAAGATTACCAATTGAAATTAAGTGAATGGAAGTTAGGATGTAAGGTGTCTGAATTAGAAAAGATTACTAAGGAAAGAGATGCTTTGTTAGAAAAACTTGGTAGTATTAAACAGGCTGGTCTATCACATGTTCAATTTGTTGAAAAACAAAGAGTCATAAACAGTAGAGCTGGACTAGGTTATGGTGAAGATAGTAGTTCAGATGAGACCTCACCTAGTGATAAGGAAGAGACCCCACCTAGTGATAAGGAAGAGATTCCACCTAGTGATGATGACCTTACAAGCTCAGAAGAAAACACATCTAGGAATGAGGAACCAATTAGTGAAACACCTCCTGAGTTTAAGAAAGATAAGGAGTACCACTCAATTCCTCCACCCACTGGTAAGTTTCAACCACTTAGGACAGATGTTTCTCGTTATGGTGTAGACAACCTAGAGTTTAGGAAGAAGCTTACTGGTCAATTTAGTTCTGAGAAACCCAAGGATGATTTTCAAAGGGGTAATGATCAAAAGTTTCCTACAGTCTTTCACAAACAAGCAGTACCTCCAAAAACTTTTCAAAGTACTGCTGGATATTCAGCAGTACCTCCAAGAGAAATTTTTCAAAATACTGCTCACTATAGGAAACCTTTTAATCATAGAAGAGGATTTGGGAATATGGAGAGAAAATTATGTTATGTATGCTATAGTCCTGATCATTTGATTAAGCATTGTGACTTACACTCAGAATATTTAAGTCAGTTCCCAAAGAATAGACCTGCCACCCATAAACCAAGAGAGACTAGACCAGTTTAGAATCACTCAAATAGGGTCAACCATAGTAATTTCTCTAAAGACTATAAGTACCCTCACCAGAAAAGAATATTTTCCAAACCACAAGTACCTTCACATACTGATAAGTCTCCAGAAGTACCTTCTCAAAGGACTGATAAGTTTTCACCCAATCATGGTACTGCTAACACTTTTTCACATAGAAGACCTAAGAGATTCAATTCATATAAAAGGTCTTACACCTCAAGCAGAATACCTAGATCAGAGAAACCTAAGGTCAAATGAAATTGGGTTAAGAAAGAAAGTACTGATGGGGAACAAGCAGTACTTTCATCAGATAAGGGTGAAACAGGGAGTGTTGTTGATAATACAACACAGGACATGGGACCAACTCAAATAATCATTGACCATGCCTTTAAAACCAGTGGAGATTACATACTGAAGGAATTCAAGTATGTCACTCCACAAGGGGAACACAAGTCAATAATGGCTTGGGTTCCTAAAAGAAACTAACCCTTTTCTTTACTGTGCAGGGCAACCCAGAAGAGGAGCTTAAAGATCATATTATTGTTGATAGTGGTTGCTCTGGCAGCATGACAGGGGACAAGGAGATCCTGTCAGATTTTAAGGCATATTATGGAGGAAGAGTTGCATTTGGTAATGATCCTTATGGAGGGAGAATCACTGGCAAAGGAACAATCAAGGCTGGATGTATTGATTTTGAGAATGTTAGATATGTGAAGGAACTCAAGTTCAACCTTTTGTCAGTATCTCAGATTTGTGACAAGAAGTACCCAATTCTGTTTACTGATACAGAATGTCTCATTCTGTCCCCTGAGTTCAAATTTGTTGATGATCACTTGGTAACATTGAGAGTACCAAGAACCAATGATGTGTACAGTTTAGACTTAAAGAGTCTCAATTCTGCTGGAAGAGCAACATGTTTAATAGCAAAAGCATCATTGGAAGAAGCACATCTATGGCACAGAAGACTAGGTCATGTTAATTTTAAGAACATCAACAAGCTGGTCAAAGGAAATTTAGTTAGAGGTTTACCTTCCAAAACATTCAAGACTGATCATTCATGTTTGGCTTGCAAGAAGGGTAAACAACATAAAGCTTCATGTAAGAAGCTTGGGGAAAGAGATATTAGAGAACCTTTGGAGTTGCTACACATGGATCTGTTTGGACCAGTTTCAGTAGAGAGTTTAAACAAGAAGAAGTACTGCTTGGTTGTGACAGATGATTGTAGCAGATTTAGTTGGGTCTTTTTCTTGGGATTCAAAAATGAAACCTTTGATGCTATCCATGACCTGATAGTAGCCCTTGAAAATCAATTGAGACTCAAAGTACGAGGTATTAGATGTGATAATGGAACAGAATTCAAGAACAAGCATATGGATGAATTCTGTGCCAAGAAAGGGATCAAGAGAGAGTTTAGCATTGCTAGAACACCCCAGCAGAATGGTGTTGCAGAAAGAAAGAACAGGAATTTGATAGAAGCAGCTAGAACAATGCTTGCAGATTCCCAATTACCTATTCTCTTTTGGGCTGAAGCCATAAGTACTGCTTGCTATGTGTTAAATAGAGTTTCAGTAACTAAACCTCAGATGAAGACACCTTATGAGTTACTAATGGGAAAGAAACCAAACATTCGTTTTCTAAAACCTTTTGGCTGCTCTCTGACTATTCTAAATACCATTGATTCTCTGGAAAAATTTGATGGTAAGTCAGATGAAGGATATCTATTGGGTTATTGTACAAATAGCAAAGGTTTTAGAGTTTATAACAGGAGTACCAAAAAGGTACAAGATTGTCTTCATGTTGAATTTTTGGAAGATAAGGAAACTCAGAAAGGTAAAGGTCCTGATTGGATGTTTGATCTTGATCTCAAGTTCACTCCATCTATGAATTATGTGCCTGTTAGAGAAGAGAATCAGGCTAATCACAAAGAAGATGATTCCCAATTCATTGTTCATGGAGTCAATGTTACACCAGAAGATGTTCCTGACAAAGAACCTGAAGTTACTGATGAGGAACAAAGTACTGCTCAACCAACCAATACAGTATCTGATGAAGATCAAGCCATACAAGATGAACTTAATAGGATGCTTTTTCAAGAAACTATAGCACAATCTATGAAGATAAACAAAGGAGGGCTTATGAAGCTGCAAAGAAAAAGAGTCAATTACAAGATACTGTCCACAGTACTTTTGATCAAAGTACTGATGATCCTTTTGACAGTACTTCTGGTGTGTTAGAACAATCAAATTGGAACAATGCTGATGATTCCAATGTTGATGATGATGATTTGGATAATGTTAACATTCCTGGATTAGAAGAAATTGATGATGAGCTTCATCAAGAAGGTATTTTCTCCAATGAAGGGATTGATTTTACTAACTTGGAGTCTGATCTTCCAGTACCACCAACTCCTACATTGAGAGTTCATAAAGCTCATCCTCAAATTAACATTATTGGATCACCCTCTTCAGGAGTGGTTACAAGAAACAAAGTTAAAGGACTTTCTAAGCA
Organism: Artemisia tridentata subsp. tridentata; assembly: GCA_021014915.2. Classification (NCBI taxonomy): domain Eukaryota; kingdom Viridiplantae; phylum Streptophyta; class Magnoliopsida; order Asterales; family Asteraceae; genus Artemisia; species Artemisia tridentata. The sequence goes on along the minus strand of CP139503.1, from coordinate 103,116,640 downwards.
ACATACTGCTTTACTTAGCTTTGTTTACAAACAAAACAGGATGAATCACAAGGATCAACAAACATGCCTGTTTGCTTGCTTTCTATCTCAAGAAGAACCCAAGAAGGTAGCTCAAGCTTTAGCTGATGAAAGTTGGGTTGAATCCATGCAAGAGGAGCTTCTACAATTCAAGCTTCAAGAAGTCTGGGTATTATGTGATTTACCAGATGGCAAAAGAGTCATTGGTACAAGATGGGTTTTCAGAATCAAAAGAGATGAAAGAGGGAATGTTATCAAAAATAAAGCTAGATTGGTTGCACAAGGATATCGCCAAGAAGAAGGAGTGGATTATGATGCAGTGTTTGCTCCTGTTGCAAGGATAGAGGCAATTAGGTTATTTCTTGCCTTTGCATCATATATGGGATTTCCTGTCTACCAAATGGATGTCAAAAGTGCTTTCCTTTATGGCACAATTTCTGAGGAAGTTTATGTTAAACAACCTCCTGGATTTGCAGATCCTGCACATCCAAACAAAGTCTACAAGGTGATCAAGGCACTGCATGGCCTTCATCAAGCTCCCAGAGCTTGGTATGAGAGACTCTCAAATTTTCTATTACAACATGGTTATAGGAGAGGAGCAATTGATAAGACTTTGTTTATCAAAAGGGATAAGAAAGACATTATGTTAGTCCAAGTCTATGTGGATGATATTATATTTGGAGCCACAAAGAAGTCTATGGTGAAAGAGTTTGAAGACCTTATGCAGAACGAGTTTCAAATGAGTTCTATGGGAGAATTAACCTTCTTTCTGGGGCTTCAAGTTAGACAAACAAGAGATGGAATCTTCATTAACCAAGAAAAATATGTTGCAGACATACTTAAAAGATTTGACCTTCCAAATCTCAGGCCTGCCACCACACCCATTGATAACAATAAACCCTTAGGCAAGGATGAAGATGGACAAGCTGTGGATGTCAAGCTTTATAGATCTATGATTGGTTGTCTTATGTACTTAACTGCATCAAGACCTGATATCATGTTTGCTGTTTGCTTGTGTGCAAGATATCAGGTTACACCCAAGGTTTCCCATATGTATGCAGTCAAGAGGATTTTTCGATATCTCAAGCATCAACCAAAGTTAGGATTATGGTATCCTAAGGAGTCACCTTTTCACTTGGAAGCTTTTTCTGATAGTGACTATGCAGGAGATAACTATGATAGAAGATCAACCTCCGGAGGATGTCAATATCTTGGAAGAAGATTAGTCTCCTGGCAATGTAAAAAGCAAACGATTGCTGCAACCTCCTCTACTGAAGCAGAATATGTTGCTGCTGCAAGCTGTTGTGGACAAGTTTTGTGGATGCAAAATCAACTCTTGGATTATGGATTCAATTTCAAAAACACTCCTATCAACATTGATAATGAGAGTACCATCTGTATTGTGAAGAATCCTGTTTATCACTCCAAGACCAAGCATATTCAGATTAGGCATCATTTCATTCGGGATTGTTATGAGCACAGGCTTATAAATGTGGTCAAGGTTCACACAAATGATAATGTAGCTGATCTACTCACAAAGGGATTTGATGTTTCAAGATTCAACCACTTAGTTGTGAGTATTGGGATGATTAACTACTAGGCTACATTTGAGGGGAGGCTTTAGTATTAGTTAGTATACTTTCTTTTAGTTCTTAATGAAAGTATTGGTTTTCGTAGTTTAGTTTAGACTATATGTTGTATTTGAGGGGAGGCAACATAAGTTATTAGTTAGAACTTAAGCATGAGCCATTTACAAGTTCTTGGTTTAAGTTTGAAGTGTTGATTGTGGATAAGAAGATGGAACGTACTGCTTTGTTGCTTAAAGTACTGACTCAGCAACGTACTGCTTCAACGTACTGCTTACGTGGACGTACTGTTCCAACGGTCAAAAAATGTGGGGCTACGGTTAATTAATTCCTTACGGCGGAGATAATAAGTTAATCAAAAAGGTAACTTTATTATTTTGAGTTTGATTTGTTTCCATCCTATTTAAAGAAACTCTCCCCAATTCCCCGCCTTTTACCTTATTTGAGAACCCTCATTCGCTTTTCCACCACAATCTTTTTAACGAAACACACATTCAAAGCGAATCCTTCTCTAAGACTCATCATGGCTAATCGAGTAACAATTAGCAAACACAACATGATCGCTAATTTGGACAAGAAAGGGATAATGTTGATTTTCATGCGATCATTGATTTCTTAACTGGGTCTTCCATCAACTACTCTATTTTAGTTGACCCTGATGTTATTGGTCCATGGATACAAGAATTTTGGGCTACTGCAACGATTGAAGATGACTCGTTGATTAGGGCTACGGTTGCTGGACGAACTATTCGGATTTCTGAAGCCACTGTTAGGGATGTTTTGATGTTTAATGATGAAGGAGGGGCAGTTCGTTTTGACAAACAAGTGCTTCGGGACACTTTAAGTGATATAGGTTATGAAGGAGATTTTACGAAACTTACTTTTCAGAAGCCTTTGTTTTGTTCTCATTGGAAGTACCTAATTCATGTCTTACTTCATTGTTTAAGTCCCAAGAGTACTTCTTTTGATCAATTTGGTCAAAATATTGCATCTGCTTTAGTGGGTTTGGCTACCGATCTACGATTCAACTTTTCAAGACTAATTTTAGATGGTATGCTTTCACACATTGCTAATGGTTCACCATTCTTAATGTATCCAAGGTTTGTTCAGTTATTCTTGAACAATCAACTTGAGGATGTCCCTAAACCTCAAAGTTTTTTACCCACTGTCAAACTTCCACCAAAGGTGTTTACTTTTCTATCTAAAAAGAGTGTCAAGTTTTCTGGAACAAACACACCTTTGACTGCTCATATATTGGGAGTTGCACAAGTTGTTAGAGATGCAGAGCAAGAGCAAGAGCAAGAACAAGAAGCAAACTCTGAATCAGCAAGCCAAGAGTCTCCAGTTTCAAGAGAAGTTAGTGTTCCTCAACCTACTGCTTCTCCATATACTGCTTCTCTACATTCTGCTACTCGGGAAGATACTGCTCCTATGGACATTCCTACTCATGAGGAGTCAGACCAAGTGTAAAACCCCGAAATTTATATAACCCGAAAAGACGAAAATACCCTATGAATTTGAACTTTTAGTAACATATAACACTATATAAGTATCATCATTCGTACCTTAACCTAAGTATCCGACGCGACAATATTTGAACATATGAACATAATAAGAATATTAAAACTTATGATATGCGAAGTTAAAATATGGTTACACATTTATTTAGCCTAGCCGAATCCATATGTACTATAACTAAAAACTTCGGTCCATGCTATGAAATAAATGTACATTTAAATTGATGGATCCTAGCCCAAAACAAGTCCAAACCCTCCCTAATTAGCCCATCAAAACAAAAGTCGGCATTTTTTTTTGTATATGACCGATCCTCATCAAAACAAATAAACCTAAAGAACCCTAATTCACAAAGGACCGGCCTCTCTTTTGCTACTACATCTGTCGATCCAAAACTCAGCCAACCAAGGAATTTTGTGGTGTTCTTGTTCAATCAATATCAAGGTAATCTTGTCTTCATGTTTTCAATCCATTCGAGTTAGCCCTAATCGACCATGTATGGGTTTCTTTTTCTTTTTTTTTCTGCTGTGCGATCCAACAAGAAGGGGAAGAAGGAGATTTTGGCGAATTTAACCTTGTTGTGTTCGTGTTCTTCGTGGTCTACGAGGGTATTGTATCAACCTCTTGTTAATTCTTGTGTATTCTTATGGTTCTTGTCAAGTTTTGATGTTTAATGAAATAATAAAAGTGACACATAAAATCATAAATTAAAAACCCTAAAAATCTTATAAGTAAATCGGTTCAGTGGTGTGTGATGGTTTTGATCCGTTTTGATTATGTTATGACCTGTGATAATTGACTTAAATATGTTATGGACTCATCTAAAATCGATTGGTGCCAAGAACTAATGATTTGAATGACGAAAACACTAAGATGGACATGTTTCTGTGAGGTCTGTTTCTGAGTTTGAACTTTTGGTCGACTTTAAACGGCTATAACTAAATGATGTGAATGTATATTTTGATGTTTCTGGAGTCTAGATTGTAGTTTAATGAAATAGCTACCTGGAGAAATTTATGTTGTAATTTTTAGAGGCATGGAAAGGTACTTTTTGATTTTTAGAAAATTATGTGTCTGGTCGGATTTGTGAGTCTGGAAAATCAGTCCGGGTTTTCCATTTTTAATTTTCAAACCGTGTTGAGTTAGAAGGTGTCCTTTGAACTGGGTAATATTCAAGATGTATATGACTTCCTGGAAATTTTATAGATTTTTGTGAATTTTTCTTAAAAGGTTTCTAGCTAATAACTTTTCATATAGTAAAATTTCTCAGAAATCTGAATGTGTTGTGAAAATGGATTTTTAATACATACCTATACTACATAATAAAATCTGGAAAAATTTGGTAAAATACTTTAGACATATGAGCACCTCTGGGAATTTTTGGGAATTTTAACACTGAGTTCTTATATGATTTATAATTTATGGAAAACCTGACAAATTCGTACTTAAAACTGTGTGATGTTATAAAAGGGTAGAATTGTGAACTAAAGGGTGTGATGTGTTTATTGTGTAACCTAAAGGGTGTAAATGGATATTTTGCTAAAAACCAAAGGTCATAACTTATAAAATCTGTAACTTGATGATATTTTCATATTATACCCTAAACTTATGATAATTACCTAATGAACCCTAAATTATGAAAACTACTACATGAACACTAAAACTTTGTAAAAGACATTAAGAATCTTGAACTATGAATATGATCATCTATAATACTTTGAATTTGCATACGGGAATGATATAACATAAAGTCACCTAATATGGAATGAGAACAAGAATGAAACCTTACGGTCCTATGAACTTATAAGAGAACTTGTGCTTATTTGTAGATCGGGTGAAGAGGGAGTGATCTCCTACTTGATTTGATTTTCATTTCTTGCTTGCGTGTTTCGTTAAGGTACAGATATTCTGCCCTTCTTTAATAAGGTGCCTTCGTCTCATTTCTGATTTCTGATTCACTGCCATGTTCTTTGATTCTGTGAACCTTTCTGGTTTCTTTCATGATATTATGAACCCTTGTCATGACCTTCTGTTATGAACCTTTCTGATATTGAACCTCTTATGATTATGAACCTTTCATGCATGAACCTTTGCCTATGAACCTTTACTTATGAACCCTTACTTATGAACCATGCTTATGAACCATGATTATGAACCACGATTATGAACTTATGAAACCAGATAATGACCTATGCAAGTAAACTTAAAACATGATTCATGATACTTGACCTTGACCCACAGTTTGATACTACGAGCCACTCACTAGGCATGAGGGTTTCATGTCCATGTCAGTCGATGCACCGATGGCATGACTCTAGGGCAGGAGAGTGATGACCTGTCCCGTCCCTGCATGTTATGTTTACGTAGAGGCAGATTATGGCCACCTGGGGCGTATGGATGCATCCTAGATTTGTTCATGTTCATGTTCATGTTATGTTATGTTATTCATGGTGACTGATGGTGTGTGCGATACACGTCTTTCACACTCTGGGAGCTAGCTACTCCAACCCATGATTGAGGACACCCCTCATATTTACAAGATACCCATGATGAGGACACCCCTCATATTTACAAGATACCCATGATGAGGACACCCCTCATATTTACAGGATACTAAGAGGTCTCCCCTCTACATGTTTATGATTATGATTATGCTTATGATTTCATGTTATGGGCTCGTAGTGGATTACTGACTTTCCCTTACCTTGCACCTTTACACTTTCCCTTACGACACCATGTATTCTTACCATGCATTCTTACCATGTATTCTTACCTTGTATTCTCACCATGTATTCATGCTTCCATTCTCATTTACTCATGTATTATTCATTATGCTACTGCTTTGTTTCCGTTATATCTGTTCACTGGGCTTTTTAAGCTCAGCCGCACGTTTTCTTTTCGTGTGCGGCAGATTTTAAGCAGGACGACGGGTTTGGGTATAAGTGAAGAGACTTTTGGACTTAGAAGACTTTGAGTAGAAGCTAATAGAAGAGATGTACTTATGGATTTTATAGACGGCTTTTATTTTCCTTTGTAACCCTTTGTATTGCAAGATTTCATTTGTAACCTTTGAGAACCATTGTATTACTATTTGATTGTATGCTATGTTTATCTGATATGAAACCATTTGCGTGACATCTTTACCCTTGTCGGGTTGGGGTGTTACAATTATGGTATCAGAGAGACAGGCTGCGATTCGTAATACACTTACCCTTGGCCTGTGTAAGTAGGACCACTAAGTTTCCCTGTAAGTGCTCATAAGATAACCTGTAAGATTTGCTTTAGGATCTCCCTGTAGGAACCTAAATTTGACCAGTGAGGAATGGGTAGACTAAGACATATATGTGAGTATCATTTGCTTCCGCATCACTCTGATTCGTGCCTCTGCCCTTAGTTAAACCTCATCAGAAACTTTTCAGGAGTTAGAAGTTTTGTAACTTAAGCTTAGTAACCAAGTCAGTTTGGAATACCTCGGAAAAACCCACCTGGATACCTTACACCATGTAAGTTTCATTTTCAGATTTTGACATCCACCTCCGATTTGTTTGATAAGCTGTTTAACACCTTTCCGACCATGTCGTAAGCCATTCAATCATAATGTGTTCGACACATTTTGTGAATTCATTGCTTATGCTGAATGCGAATGTATCGTCCGATACTACTTAACTTTGCATAAATCCGTTACTACTCCTATGAGAATTCTGGTAATTATTAACCATGGATATAGGAAGTTATGTTCCTTTCCTTTGAATGACGAATCTTGTTCTGCCAACCATTTCCTTTGGAAGGATATGATGCTATGTTACCTCTGTATGGATTTGTTAACTAAGCATGATGATGTTAATAACGGATATTCTGTACATCTCACTTTTGACAAATATACGATGTTCGTACTGCTGATAATACACATCCTACTTACTGCTTATGCTAAGAAGCTGAACAAATCCCCACACTTGAATCATTCGTTTATCCATCTCAACACTTTTATTGAAACATGTGCTGGATTTCGATATATGAACTATCCGTCTGATTAGATGACTGTATTCGTTCTATGAATCCTTTGATCTTGACATGTCTTATTGTGTGGTCTCTTATGTATGGACTGGATGACTATTTGTAAAGCTACCATAGACTACCGTATCTGAAATGTGATCTTAACAATTTATCTTACCCTATTTCGTTATGATGAATCTCTACACCTGAATCTGCTAAAGTTTTGCCACTATGGAAGCACCAACCCTGAACTCATATGATTATCAATTTTCCTGACAACCATTACTATTCACCCTTGGAAAGTTCCGCCATTAGAAATATTCCGTTGTACGAAGATTTTCCGGTATTTCAGGTGTAATATGAATTTTGCTCACCTCAGTGATTCTCTTGAAGTACTCTTGTTGGTCTATGAAGATGAAGTATGTGACGACGTATCGACTATTGTGCACCTAACCGTACCACTATCAGTAATCGTTATCCGTTTTCGCACATCAATGATTGATTTGGTCTTTCTTTTGAAACTTCGTATCTCGTTGCATCGTGCTAAATTTGAAGGGCTGAAGCAGCAACCACAAGAACTTCTAAGAAGGGGGTTAACTAACCGAGAGTAACCTTTGTGAAGTAGTTCAGTCTTACTTTGAAGAAGAAGGAAGGCGACATGAGGTGTATGTGAAAGTTTTTCCCCTAACCGATTTCAGAGACGGTCCTCGCGCTCGTTATAACCTTATGAGTTTGAGTGATGCCAATAGTATTGGCAAAAATGATCATGTCTTCGTGTGTTTTGGACAAATTGTCATAGTATAACATTGTGTTATGTTCAGAGAATGAAAGAAGAACATAGAGATTATTGGCAGGATGAGCCTTTGTTCTAGAAGAGAAATTCGGTTGACGTTCAGAGCTCTTAGTAGGCAACACTACCCTATATAATGTGAAGACAGAGTTTCACACAGAAAGGATCAAGATCGAAGACAATTATCAGCGTTAGAAACCTGGTGGGAGAATAGTAGAAGATGGTTGCGACAAGTATACCTTAGAAGAAGCACCTAGGAAGAAGAGAGGAACTGGATAGTACTCGACTACACATCATGCAACACGTGAAGATTGCAACTCGGGCATCAAGACAACCAGATCGTATGAGGCGAATCATTCAACACATACCCGGAGCTATGCTGGAAGACCTGTCGAAGATGCGCAGTCTTGCTTCTCTATTCATTTTAGTTGTACTAAGATGAATTGAGAGCAGAAGCAGACTTACGGATGGAGGGTTGCACGATGATCGTGTCAGAGGCTGCCGCTACGAAATCACCATATCAAGAAGAGTTGCTGAAGGCTTGAGGAATCAGACTCAAATTTGTAATTCCTTTTCACCATGGGATAAGATGGACAAACATAGATGAACCACTCCAACTTGAAAGAAATTTTGAAATTTAGTATTTGAATTGACGAATTTTGAAGTGGACATTTGCATTTAGACGAGGTGATTCTGTGAATGATGAAGCTATCGATGACGTAATTTGTTTTTTCCCTCAACCTACTTAAATACCGTTACCTGATAATGAAGTCCTTTGAATAATTTGGGTTTCTCTGTTAGAAATTTCGTCCTATGTCACTCTGCATTTGTTGAGTAACGAGTTATGTGGAATTTTGACGAATTATGGAAGGGACTTTGTGATTTATGTTTCAGAAAGGACGGATGTTGAAGTAACCACTGATATTGGCTGAGTTGATTTTGATAAGTTATGAAGTATTGACGCTATTAACGACGTACCTGAATTCTGATGGACATTTTCGGATTTCCGTTACTCTTCGAGTAATTTCGTTCTCTTAGTTATGATGTTTGATTTTAGTGACCTCTGAGATGGTAGGTGGACTAGGTGGATTTAGATAAGTTATGTTAATCACGACTTGAGATAAAGTATGACCATCGTGAGGGCATATTTATATGATGCAAGTATTATGACGTCTGGCCAGCGTGATAATACTTACATCATATAACGTGCACTCTTTGTGGGCATAGGATATTTCGAGAAGTGCCTTAGAAGCCTTAGAATTTCTGATATCTGTTTGAGATCATCCGCGTTTAGTGAGACTTTAGATTTATTCTAACTATATGATTGATCCGCTGTCTTTGATATACGATTTGATACATTTGATGATTCGTCACGCGCTTCGTTGACCGATGGTACGTTCCTTAGTTCGATCGGTATCTGCTTGGAATTGATGAGTTCTTCTATAGTGGTGCACTAGTTCCCTTTTCGTTAAGAATCTGGACTGAGCTGATGAGATTTTACTCTTTAGTACTACCTTCGTATTACTTACAACAGGAATGTTTCACGTATCTCTGTGTGAGATTTAAATCGTTATCCGCTACATTGTTGTTTCGTATTTCTTGGAACGGATTCGTTGTGAACTATGAAAGCCTAGGGCTTTTCGATGATTTTGATCAGGTTGGCAAGGTATCTCATCGCTTGGCGTTACCTTCCCAGTAATATCATGTATACGATGTATTCCATGTACCACTTCTTCGTTAGTATGATTATCATCCGCTTCATGTTGTGTTTTGCCCATTCGATCAGATTCGAGAAAATCTTTCGTATTGTGAAGAACCTGAGGCTGTTTTGAGCGTCAGAAAAGAGTCATGAGAAGTAAAACAATTCCGTTCGTAAAGATTCCTTGGAAGAACCATCCTGAGAGCAAGGCTACTTGGGAGACCGAAGAATCAATACGATCCAGTTATCCGAATTTTTCTTTTTGACTTGATACGTATTCATTTCGTTATTGCTTTCGATTTCGCATTTCATTTCGATTTCGCACTTCAATTTTCGAGGACGAAAAATTTTTTTTTTAAGAGGGGAAGAGTTGTAAAACCCCGAAATTTATATAACCCGAAAAGACGAAAATACCCTATGAATTTGAACTTTTAGTAACATATAACACTATATAAGTATCATCATTCGTACCTTAACCTAAGTATCCGACGCGACAATATTTGAACATATGAACATAATAAGAATATTAAAACTTATGATATGCGAAGTTAAAATATGGTTACACATTTATTTAGCCTAGCCGAATCCATATGTACTATAACTAAAAACTTCGGTCCATGCTATGAAATAAATGTACATTTAAATTGATGGATCCTAGCCCAAAACAAGTCCAAACCCTCCCTAATTAGCCCATCAAAACAAAAGTCGGCATTTTTTTTTGTATATGACCGATCCTCATCAAAACAAATAAACCTAAAGAACCCTAATTCACAAAGGACCGGCCTCTCTTTTGCTACTACATCTGTCGATCCAAAACTCAGCCAACCAAGGAATTTTGTGGTGTTCTTGTTCAATCAATATCAAGGTAATCTTGTCTTCATGTTTTCAATCCATTCGAGTTAGCCTTAATCGACCATGTATGGGTTTCTTTTTCTTTTTTTTTCTGCTGTGCGATCCAACAAGAAGGGGAAGAAGGAGATTTTGGCGAATTTAACCTTGTTGTGTTCGTGTTCTTCGTGGTCTACGAGGGTATTGTATCAACCTCTTGTTAATTCTTGTGTATTCTTATGGTTCTTGTCAAGTTTTGATGTTTAATGAAATAATAAAAGTGACACATAAAATCATAAATTAAAAACCCTAAAAATCTTATAAGTAAATCGGTTCAGTGGTGTGTGATGGTTTTGATCCGTTTTGATTATGTTATGACCTGTGATAATTGACTTAAATATGTTATGGACTCATCTAAAATCGATTGGTGCCAAGAACTAATGATTTGAATGACGAAAACACTAAGATGGACATGTTTCTGTGAGGTCTGTTTCTGAGTTTGAACTTTTGGTCGACTTTAAACGGCTATAACTAAATGATGTGAATGTATATTTTGATGTTTCTGGAGTCTAGATTGTAGTTTAATGAAATAGCTACCTGGAGAAATTTATGTTGTAATTTTTAGAGGCATGGAAAGGTACTTTTTGATTTTTAGAAAATTATGTGTCTGGTCGGATTTGTGAGTCTGGAAAATCAGTCCGGGTTTTCCATTTTTAATTTTCAAACCGTGTTGAGTTAGAAGGTGTCCTTTGAACTGGGTAATATTCAAGATGTATATGACTTCATGGAAATTTTATAGATTTTTGTGAATTTTTCTTAAAAGGTTTCTAGCTAATAACTTTTCGTATAGTAAAATTTCTCAGAAATCTGAATGTGTTGTGAAAATGGATTTTTAATACATACCTATACTACATAATAAAATCTGGAAAAATTTGGTAAAATACTTTAGACATATGAGCACCTCTGGGAATTTTTGGGAATTTTAACACTGAGTTCTTATATGATTTATAATTTATGGAAAACCTGACAAATTCGTACTTAAAACTGTGTGATGTTATAAAAGGGTAGAATTGTGAACTAAAGGGTGTGATGTGTTTATTGTGTAACCTAAAGGGTGTAAATGGATATTTTGCTAAAAACCAAAGGTCATAACTTATAAAATCTGTAACTTGATGATATTTTCATATTATACCCTAAACTTATGATAATTACCTAATGAACCCTAAATTATGAAAACTACTACATGAACACTAAAACTTTGTAAAAGACATTAAGAATCTTGAACTATGAATATGATCATCTATAATACTTTGAATTTGCATACGGGAATGATATAACATAAAGTCACCTAATATGGAATGAGAACAAGAATGAAACCTTACGGTCCTATGAACTTATAAGAGAACTTGTGCTTATTTGTAGATCGGGTGAAGAGGGAGTGATCTCCTACTTGATTTGATTTTCATTTCTTGCTTGCGTATTTCGTTAAGGTACAGATATTCTGCCCTTCTTTAATAAGGTGCCTTCGTCTCATTTCTGATTTCTGATTCACTGCCATGTTCTTTGATTCTGTGAACCTTTCTGGTTTCTTTCATGATATTATGAACCCTTGTCATGACCTTCTGTTATGAACCTTTCTGATATTGAACCTCTTATGATTATGAACCTTTCATGCATGAACCTTTGCCTATGAACCTTTACTTATGAACCCTTACTTATGAACCATGCTTATGAACCATGATTATGAACCATGATTATGAACTTATGAAACCAGATAATGACCTATGCAAGTAAACTTAAAACATGATTCATGATACTTGACCTTGACCCACAGTTTGATACTACGAGCCACTCACTAGGCATGAGGGTTTCATGTCCATGTCAGTCGATGCACCGATGGCATGACTCTAGGGCAGGAGAGTGATGACCTGTCCCGTCCCTGCATGTTATGTTTACGTAGAGGCAGATTATGGCCACCTGGGGCGTATGGATGCATCCTAGATTTGTTCATGTTCATGTTCATGTTATGTTATGTTATTCATGGTGACTGATGGTGTGTGCGATACACGTCTTTCACACTCTGGGAGCTAGCTACTCCAACCCATGATTGAGGACACCCCTCATATTTACAAGATACCCATGATGAGGACACCCCTCATATTTACAAGATACCCATGATGAGGACACCCCTCATATTTACAGGATACTAAGAGGTCTCCCCTCTACATGTTTATGATTATGATTATGCTTATGATTTCATGTTATGGGCTCGTAGTGGATTACTGACTTTCCCTTACCTTGCACCTTTACACTTTCCCTTACGACACCATGTATTCTTACCATGCATTCTTACCATGTATTCTTACCTTGTATTCTCACCATGTATTCATGCTTCCATTCTCATTTACTCATGTATTATTCATTATGCTACTGCTTTGTTTCCGTTATATCTGTTCACTGGGCTTTTTAAGCTCAGCCGCACGTTTTCTTTTCGTGTGCGGCAAATTTTAAGCAGGACGACGGGTTTGGGTATAAGTGAAGAGACTTTTGGACTTAGAAGACTTTGAGTAGAAGCTAATAGAAGAGATGTACTTATGGATTTTATAGACGGCTTTTATTTTCCTTTGTAACCCTTTGTATTGCAAGATTTCATTTGTAACCTTTGAGAACCATTGTATTACTATTTGATTGTATGCTATGTTTATCTGATATGAAACCATTTGCGTGACATCTTTACCCTTGTCGGGTTGGGGTGTTACACCAAGGTATGCATCAACCACCATCTCCTAATGATTATAATTCAACAAATATGTCTCAGCAATTTGAAGAAGAAGAGGCAGAGATGGATAATTATGCTTTAACAAGGGAGTTAAGGAGGCTGAAAAAGGAGAGTGAGGCTCAAGCTGCTAAGCTAGTCAAATTAAAGACTAAGTTTCAAAGATTGAAGAAGTTTGTTTGGCCACTAGTTCAATACCATCGATTATGGGTAAAGTCTCAGAAGCAGAGTGGTCAGAAACCTAAGAAGTCTTCTCAGTCAAAGAAGAAAAAGTCAAAGAAGCATTCTTCATTCCAATTGGGGAGGAATTTAGAGAATTTGAATGAAGATGCTGTATTTAATCAAGATGCTGGATTTAATCAAGATGCTGGATTTATGGATGATACTCAGATGACACCACCTAAAAATATTCCTCAAGATACTGCTGAGAGGAAGAGTGATGAAACAGAGCAAATCAATTTGGAAGAAGCTGCTGTTGAAGTAAGAAGTGGTGATACTGAGGAAGTAAATTTGGAAGGAGCTGAGGCTGAAAGTACTGCTCGACAAGGTACTGAGAGGCAATTTACTATTACACCTAGAACTTTGGATTTTGAAGAAGATATTGGTCCTTCAAGTCAAGTTCAAGAGGAAGTTGGCCCTTCTAAACCAGCTCAGGAAGAAGATGTTATAGCTCATACTAACAGTGATGATGAAACAATTGCTGACATCATGATTAATATGTCAAGTCAAAGAGGCATCAGTATTCATGAGGTTGAACAACAACATCATACTTCTTCTCAACCTACTCAGGAGATAGATCCAAAAGATAAAGGTAAAGGGATCTTGGTAGAAAAGAAGAAGAAGAAGATGACATTGGCACAGTTAAGACAAATTCAGATTGCCAAAAATGAGGAAGAAGCTAGACTATTGCAAGAAGAGATAGATGCTAAAGAATCTAGGAAGATTGGTGTTCAAACACAAAGGCCAATTAGTAAAGCTAGAGAAAGGAATGATATGATGGCTTATCTGAAAGGTCAAGGATATACAGGTTTGGTCAGATTGACATATACAGAGATGAAGGATCTATATGATGCTGTTAGAGAAGCTATAGAAAAGGATCTTGCAAGCATTATTTCTTTTGAAGACAAGGAGCTTGAAGATAAAAGAAAGGAAAGAGCTGTTACAAGAAGCTCAAAGAGGAAAAGAACAACTGATGAACAGCCATCAAAGAAGTTCAAGTTCAAGGATACTATTGAATTAAGAACAGACATAGTTGATGAGCTAAGGAATTATCTTAGAGTTGTTGACTTTGAACATCCAAAATTGAAAGAAGATACTGATAAGAAGTCCAAGATATCTACTTTTTCAGTTGTAGAATCACAAGAAGGAGATTATCTGATCTTTCATAGACAAGATGGAAGTTTTAGAGTGTTCAATTCATTATGGGATATACTACATCTGATTAACAGAGATGATATGCTTCAGTTATATCTCCAAATGAAAACTTATTTTGAGCATATTCCACCACAAGGAGTAGGTTTGATATTGTTAGGAGATCTCACAACAATCTGGGAGACAGAGGAAACAAAGGACAGTACTTTGTGGGAAAATCAAGACAACTGGGAGATTAACAGATGGAGATTCTTTGAATCAGTTGGAATACATGTTTTGGAGTTAGAAGATGGCACTATGATTCATATGCTAGCAGAACAGAGATATCCACTCACAAGAGATCTGATGATCAGGATGCTAGAGCATGGCATGGAAGTGGAACAAGATAATGAAGTAGCATTGATGGTCATAAAATTATTCATCAAGTGGACAACTGAATCTGAAGATTAATGCATAACTACTGGTATGGTTTAATTATTATATAAATCTTTTGAAAAATAAGTACTTTCTTCAAAGTACTGCTAGTCAAACAGTACTTTCTCAAAGTACTGCTTGCAGCATGAAACCAGTAAAGTCTTTTTGATAAAAGCAGTAATTTTTGATAAGTGCAAAAACGTTTTGAAGCACAAAGATTAAACAGCAACAAATGGTTTTGAAAGCAACAGCATGGTGTTAGTACTTGTACTACACAACAAATGGTAATTAACTCACCATGTTTAATAAACAATAAAGAGTTTGACTCATCATGAGGGTACGGCTCTGATGTGATTATCAAATCCGTTTTTAGTTGACAATTTACTAAAAATTGTATGGTTTTCAACTCACCATATCTATATTAGTGAAGAGTTGGCTAGCCCACAAGATAATGGCTTTGTGGTAAAGGCTGTGGAAAACCATTATATGGTAATTAGTTCACCATGGTAGTGATTGTACTAAAAGAACTAGCTAGTCCAAAAGCAAACGGCTATTTGGTAAAGACTACTCAAATCCGTTGATAGCTGATGATTTGCTAAAAATCATATGGTTATTAGTGTACCATGGTTTTTCCTAAACCTAAACATTGGCTACTCCAGAGTTAATGGCTTTGGTAAAGAGACATCAAAATCCATTAAGTTTTCAATGATTCACCTCTCACAGGAGTTAACACACCTGGAAGTGATGAGAATAGTATGAAACTTTTAAGATCTGATGTACCTATTGCCAATATGATGCTGAGTTGCTCAAAAGATATGATGCTGAAAAGAATTGTTGCTGATGAAGATTGAAGATACTGATTGCATTGATGATGACAAAACAACAACGAGACAGATTTTAAAGATACAACCTTTCCTTGAAGATAAAGTGTTGAAGTTAAAGAAATACAAAGGAACTTGAAATCAAGCAAGTAGAATTCAAGTTAGGGGAGGATTGTTGGGCTATAAAGTTAAAGTACTGCTGGAATATCAAAGTACTGCTAAAAGTCAAAGTACTGCTAATCAAGTCAAAGTACTGCTGCTCGTTGAAGGACTGCTATGCAAATTGTTTAAGGACTAATGTGTAATTCTAGAATGTTCGTATTAGATTAGAGTTATAATTAGAATTACTTGTCGTTCAAGTTTGTAAACCGACTAGGGTTTTCCTTGTGCCTATAAAAGGATCCCTAGGTTGGCATTAGAGATATACGATTAGATAAGATTTTAGAGAGACAAGTTTACACGAAGAAGCTTGTTAGAAGTATTAGTGATTAGAGTTTGTTAGTGAATCTGTGTAAGAAAGCAGGTTCAAGGTTTTAATAATATTCGAAGTTGATTATTAATTCTTCTTAGCTTTGTTGAAGTAGATTCCGCATACTTAGCAAAGTATATCAGTGTTTCATTATTAATAGTTTTGAATTCATTCAAAGTTGTTAAACCGTAGACAAGCTACAAGTTAGTTTGGTCAGAGTATATCGATCCAACAATTATTATTATTTTTTTCAATCTTACCTAAGGACTTTCTAGTTCTAAACTATTGGTATTGTCCATGGGTATATCCCTCCGGCTCTGGTGGATCATAGGACGTAATTCCTATACTTAGTCACCTTATTTCTCCATGACTATCCTATGTTGCTATAACCCAATCATTTGAAAAATCTCTCAAAGTGTTTATGATTGTAAAACATATATTGTTAACACTTTGAGAGTTTTTCATTTTCAGAAATACTCCTCCTTCACATGTGCTCATAAGTTGTTAAGATAAATTTGCACATGTCGGGTGGAGTTTAGCACTTTTGAATTGATTGATTTTCAGTGAATATGACCGTTGTGAGACACGTTTACATCACTAGTTAGACTAGCTTGAAATTATTACCCATCCAGGTCATATTCAAAGATAATCTCTCGAAAATGATACACTCTACTCAGACAAGTCCGTTGCGAGACACGTTTACATCACTGGATAAACCAGCTTGAAATTATTACCCGTCCAGGACAAGTCTTTTCGATTAATGACATTTAACTTTTGTCAATTCGAGGGTACAATCTGAGTCGAGCTCATGCGAGATTTCATACTTTTAGTTACCATATTTTAATCACATACTTATTCTCCCCCTCAAAAATAGCATATTCATGTTGTTTTTGAAAAACTTTTGATTAAAATATGCTTTTTGAGGTTTACGGGAAGAATTTCAACAAGAACTTATGTTTTGAACAAAGTTTTTGTTTCAAGTACTCCCCTTTAACAAGGGAATACTTGTTCTTTTGAGCAGAATTTTGAAAAACTTATAAAAATTCTGATTAATTCCACTCAAAAGTAATAAGCTTTCGCTCCTTATATTAGGATTGAGGCACTGAAGCGTACCTCAGGCTCCTTTCTTTACAAGTACGGGTTGTGCACTGTTATCTGTGCACAAGCCATATTCATATTTAAATAATTATTAATGATGAAAACCATATGACAATAATACCAGTGGTTTACTCCGGACGACGGAATGTGAGAATATTTGGATCTTTAGCTCTTCCACCCACATAACTTTCAAGCCTTCTCATCTGAACCCGATGCTTTAGCCTGTGGTCAATCCGTGCCAAGAACTTGACCGCTTGCTTTACATCATTTCTCCTCTAAGTCGTATGCCTCAACCAACCCTGCTTCCTTTCTTGTGTATGATTTTCCAGAATGTGATCAAGTTCAGCCCTGACTTGTATCAAAGTTTCATCGCTAAACTTGTGAATGTCTTGGTAGCCCATGAACTTTGGTCTTCAAGATCTCATGTACATGACTCCAAATGGTTTGTTGCTGAAGGAATATGGCTTCATTTCTGCAAAACCCGGAGGTCTAAGATCAGGTTTGATGAGATTCAACTACTTCTGGTAACTTTCAACACCAAGATGAACATCTTCGAATCTTGTCTTTATCACTATACTTCGGATGTAAAGGAGTAGAGAGTTGATGATGTCGTATCAAAGGCTACCAGGGTGATGCTCGAGTTTTCCTTGAATCTTGAGCAGGTACATATCTTCAATGTCGTTTAGATTCAAATGAGGATAATCTGCTTCATTGAATGAGTACTCCCTGTCATATTGTCTTCGAACCGTGATCTTAGTCAGAAAATTGTATCCATACTTTGACTCTGTCTCAGCACTCTTAATGGAAAGCATCTTACTTTTGTAGTATACCTTATGTTTCGAGGTAAACGTAAGTTTCCATTTGTAAAACCATTTCCTCATGTCAGGCCAGTGAAAGATTCCCAGAGCAGCTTCATCATTATATTCAGCAATTGAGGTGCTGAACAAGTCTCTGATCTGTTCTTCAAATCCTTCTTGCACATAGGTAGCGGCCTTGAACTTTGTGAGAGATGTAGCATACCTCTTTTCTGGATTAGTGTTCCCATATATCAGATACTCCAAGTCATTGTTGAAGAAATAAGCTTTAGGTATCTTGGGATTATGGGCATGACCAATAAGAGGTAAGGGTTGTGAGTAATCACGAAATTGGAATGTGTCAGTTTGCTGAGAAGATCTTGCATCATCCCAGTTAACGTTCTCAGATAAAGCTCGTGCAACTTGTTCCAGGTTATATTCAAATTCCCGTTGAGAAGTGGTTGAAGTCTTGAATTGAGAGAAACCTGCTTTGCGGATTTTGACAATATCGGTCAGTTTTAGTTTCTGGATCTTCATCACTTTCTTAAGTTTCTTTGTGAAGTCCACAACTGAGCCTTCTGCAGGAACTTCATCTTCTGGAATGTCTGGGTAAGCATCCACCATTTCTTCAAACCATTCAAACTTTTCACCATCAGGGTTAACCCATTCAGGAGCGGGTTTGAATGGTGCATCAACAAGTGGTGCAGGAACAACTTCAGCTCTATGAGGAACAGCTTCAGCTTCAGCTTGGTTAATAGTGATATCATCATGAGGTTCAGCTTCATCAATTGTTCCAGTCTCTTGAGGCACAAGTTCTTCTTCGCTCGTTTGCTGAACGTTAGAGGATGGCAGTGTAGCAGTAGGTCTAGTCATTCTCGTACGTTTCTCGCTTGGCTTCGCTTGGTCGTCTTTGTCATGATCTTCACGACGACGTTTGCTGGGCTTGACCTTCTTGCACGACTCAACCTTCTTTTCAGCTTTCTTCATTGATTTGATCAAAGCTTTGCAAAGATCATCCTCCTCCGGATTATTGATGATAGCCTCTAGCAACTGTCCTTTAAGATATGTGACAGAAGGCTTTGATGGTTTTGTTTGGATTGTGAGCGGTATTGATTGTATGTGATGAGCTACAATTCCATCAAGCTTCCTCTTGACATATTCCTTTAGAAGAGTTGGAAGTGTCTCCTGAAGGAACAAGTTGATTGTCAGTTGATTGCGGTGTTGATTCATATGGAATGAGTTGATTCGATGAGGTTTGTTGAGGATAAGCAAAGTGATGTTGTTGTTGGACAAACGCCTGGTTTGACTGTGGAGGTGGAGCAAAATGAGATTGAGCTATTAGTGCCAATGAGTTTGGAGTTGTTGACGGTGAATAAGTACCACGTAAAGCTCGATCTTTATCAACTTCTGACTGATGATGTTTCAAATAATCATACAACAACCCATAAGATGCGTTGTGTAGATTTTTTGCTTGCCAAACAAAGGTGACATATTTCTGCCAGTCTGGACCAAGACAACTGAGGAACTTTGTGTTGACTGCAATCCTGGGTAGAATAATGTTGTGTCTGTTCAAGTCGTTTATGATATTGGTGAACCGACGGTAATAAGACTCTAGTGATTCTCCTGCTTCAATCATGAACATTGTGTATTCGAGATAGAGTTTTGATTCCATATCTTCTTGGTTCAATTCAGTGCCTTCCATGAGAAGATGAACATGTTTCCATATGTCCTTGGCAGTTTTCTGAGCATCAATACTTCTGAAGATTGGATTAGGAATTCCCTGAAGAATGTAAGACATTGCAAGTTCATTGGCTTCCAGGTGAAGTATTTGTTCTGCTGTAAGCTGAGCATCAGGAATAGGGGTCACAGTTGCTTCTCTTGGAGGAATAGCATTTGGATCTCCAGGAACCGTTGTAGTTGGCACTTAGAATGGCCCTTCAATGATAGCCTTTTTCATTTATTTTCCATGCGGTTTCTTGTGTTCGATGAACCGTAAAAATCGACTTGCCAATTGCACATAGTTACCCGGAGTGAGCATAGGGGGTGTGTCTAACGATCCAGCCTCATGTCTTGATTGTTGACTACTTATGGCTTCACACATCTAATCAAACCAGTGTGGTTGTTTTGCTGGAAGTGGGTAGGACTGCATTGATTATTGTTGATATGGTTGTTGAGGGAAAAATTGATGTTGTTGCATAAAGAGTTGTTGTTGAGGATATTGCGGTTGTGGATGATATTGTTGTTGCTGATGATACTGCTGTTGTTGATTGTAAAAGTAGTTATAGTTCGGTGGTTGAGACATTATGTAGAAGTAACTTGTGGATGATGGATCTTTTAGGATAAAGAAGGTTGTTGTAAGTAGAAGATTTGAAGAAAAAAAAATCCTTAGTTGAAGAATTAATCATACTTACTCGAAGAAATGGTTACTTGAAGAAATCAGTTCTTACTTGAAGCCTCTTACTCGAAGAACTTAATTGGTTACTCGAAGAACTTAATTCCTTACTCGAAGACTAAATAGTGAAGAAGTATATGTTCTCTTACTTGAAGAAATTAAATCCTGATAAGTTCTAATTTCCTAACTCGGAAAGTATAAACAAAACTTTGTTACTCGAAGAACTTGCTTGCTCGAAGAAACCTTACTCGAAGAACTTGCTTGCTCGAAGAAACCTTACTCGAAGAACTTGCTTGCTCGAAGAATAAGATTTCACCAAGTATATAATCCCTTAGTAGAAGGATTATAAATGAAGAAGTTCTGATTTCCTAACTCGGAAAGTATAAACAGAACTGAAGAGTAATCTTCTAACTCGAAGAATGTTGCTCGAAGAATTCTTCTAACTCGAAGAATGTTGCTCGAAGAGATCTTCTAACTCAAAGAATTAAGTCTTACTAGAAAGCTAAGTTGAAGAATTACTTCTAACTCGAAGATCTTCAACTCACTTACTCGAAGAACTTAAGCTAACTCGAAGGACTTAGTTGAAGAAAGTCTTCTAACTCGAAGATCTTCAACAGTTACTCGAAGGACAGTAGTTCAAAATCTTCAAATTTTCAACAAAATCTAATCTAAAACAACCTAATCTATCCCTTGGCGATTGATACCACTTGTTAGGTCACAAATCTATCACACAAGCTACGTAGATCTAGAGAGAGAAAGAATGGAAGGAACATGCATAAGAATAATGAAATGTATTAGAACATGAACCAACAACCTCTCCCTTCAAGGGAGGGGGTATTTATAGTACTTTACATAGTATTGGGGCGTTGCCTTAATAGAGTAATAAATAAAAGGCCACGGCCCATGGGCCTTCTACATAGGCCGAACCTTAATAACAAACATAAAGGCCTAAATAAATAAGCAACCTATTACATAAACTATTGTTCCCAACAAGGATTCTTAAATGAATCAAGTAGAGACAAAATTATTTTGACACTGTTTACCTATTTGATGATAGATTCTCTAAGATAACAGTGGACTCAAGCTTATTCATGTGAAATGGGCGACTGTAAACGAAGTCTTCTCACCATCATATCAAAACCCTTTACCACCCATCTCGGACTCGTATGTTTTATAAACCATATCAAGTACTTTTCTGCCCACACCTTTTGGCTCAACAAGATTTCCATCTCCATAGAAAAAAGTTACTTTCTAACATAAAAAAATGGCATACCGTGGCACGGTGATACTTCAATATCGCCAAAGGATTTCCTTTCTTATAATTGTAAATCATAATACTGTTATCACATCGAAATGGGAATAAATCATTGATCTATACACAGAGTTTAGTTGCATATATATAAACTGAAATATTTTAGTAAAAAATGATTCTGGTACCGTCTAGACTCAACGGAAACGGGAGTGCTTGGTTTTATTCAACATATGAATCATGAAACCATAAATTATATTTATCAATTTGTAATGTCAGTGAACATGGATGACCCAACCCTGATCACTAAAACTTACTATATAGTACTAACCTGTGATCCCATCCAGCAATCCCTAATATTTTGCAATATGGACGTGAAGTTCTAGCTATGCCGGGACGTATATGGACGTGAAGTTCCAGCTATGCCGGGACGCTCCAAACTTGTTTCTTTCTTCACCAGGCAAGAACCCTAATTATGGCAAGAACCGTACTATATGATCAGTCTATGATCATGTAACCTTAAACTACACATGCCACAACCTAGCTGAGTTAGAATTCAAAAGAATGATATATAGAAGTTAATCTCAACATGAATATGGGATCCATACCAATGAATGGTCGGAGTACATAACAATTTTGTCATATGCACCTCCTAAAACACCCCCGTTGAACGTCCCATCCAGACACAAGCTGCTTGGGCAGATGCTTGTAAAGTTGAGGCATCACCAACTTAGGCTTGTTTGTTAAAGTTTTAGTTTTCACCCCTATGCTTTTGTAGATCTCTCCGTTTTGTTTTTGTTTTTTTGACACGTATATTTTTATACCAATCTTTTATATCAAAACAATTTTTTATAGCTTTTGGCCAATTAATGAAATATTTAGCCTTTTTTCTTCTTTAAACATTTTTTCTAAAAATTAAAATTAATTCAACTTTTACCAAATAAGGTATGATTTGATTTTTTTGAAATGAAAAAGTCCTCACTAGAGGTTTTGTTTTATTATATAAAAGATACATTCTTGTAAACGATAGTATTTAATAAATTAACATTTAAAGTAATAGCAAATCATCTTTATCAACTTAAGGGTATCATGTTAAAAAAAAAAAAAAAAAAAAAAAAAAAAAAAAAAAAAAAAAAAAAAAACCTTAAGGGTTTCATTGTTTACCTGTTTTTTTAACGACGGTATAATATTAAAAAAGCTACTAATAAGGCACTAGAAGCTAAAAAGTACAGATACAATTTTGAAAGAAACAAAGCTACACTATCTTGATTCCTCTCAGGGCTTTAGCTGCGATGACTGCAAAAGGGATGAAAAACTCTTTCCAATCACAGAGAATCGAGACAAGAGAAAGATCCCCACCCACAGAGGCCGAGCCACTAGTTTTTACTGCACAGAGTATTTTTTATGCAAACCCATACACAGGGCCGTCTCAACGTTTTTGGAGACCTAAAGCGAAACATAAAAATGTGGCCCTTTCTAATAGAGCGGAAAAAATTAAAAGTCACGTTTAAACCCTCCTCTTTTATCCGGGCTTGGGACCGGCAATAATAAACTAACACGTTTATCTTTGGCAGAGTTAATAAACTAACACGTTTAAACCCTCCTCTAGCTTTTTGCGAAGCAAATTGTTTAATAAAACTATCATAATCAACGTTTTTTAACAAATCTTTTTCAATTGATAAAGTAGCCAAACCGTTCAATCTTTCTTGTGACATTGAAGATCTTAAGTAATTTTTTATCAACTTTAATTTTGAAAAACTTCGTTCTGCAGAAGCAACAGTTACAGGTATAGTTAGTAAGATTCTATAAGCAATATAAGCATTCGGAAAAGAACCAAACTTTTTAATATATTCTAGTATATTAGTAAGTGTGTCACATTCTATGTGGATAATATCTCTTAAAATTTTTAGTTCTTGGTATAAATCTAAACCATTAATATCTAAGTTATCATCATGTTTCAATATTGTTTCAAGATTAATACATTTTTCTTTCAAGCTTTTCTCATCAAAAGATTTTAACTTTTTAATACTAAACAAAAAACCAAAATTACTTTCAAGCTCCTTGAATTGTTCAAATCTACTTTTAAGTGAAGAACTAGCTTGATCTATTATATATAGAAAATAATCAATTTTAAAACATTCAAGAGGGGTTTTTATTGTTTCATTATCAACATTTTCATCATATTTTCTATTTCTATGAATAACGCGTTTTTCACGAAAATTAGGCTCTATACCCATCTCATTTGCTTTCATTTGCTTGATCTATTATCAACATTTTCATCATATTTTCTATTTCTATGTACATTCATTAACATCAAATAACTTGCAACAAAAACAAAATACTTTATCTAACTCCTTAGAATAAACCAACCATTTTCTTTCATATTTTTCTCCATTCGGTAACTTTTGCGTATAATAAAAAGATGAAAAATATATAGAATTTACATCTTTTGGACCTTCAAAATCCTTGAACTTAACGGGGCCCTTTTCTACTAGTAGATCTCTTAAATTACTAGTCATATTGTTCCATTGACTAGGATCGCTAATATCTAAAGGTTCACTAACATTAATAGGTTCATCATCATTTATATGCTCATCAACACCAATAGGTTCATCATCATCATCATCATCAATAGGCTCATGAACATTATTAAATGGCTCGTGATCAACATTAACAGGTTCATCAACGTTGTTAAGAGGTTCATCAACATCATTAACAGGTTTATTAGATTTCGTAACGTAGTTTAGCATTGCTCCACTTTGTGACTTCCTTAAAGCATTTTCTCTTAATTTTTTTTCCTTTTAGAATGTCCGGATTCAAATTTTCGCTTTGCCATTGAACTAATGATCTAAACACTAAGATCTCTATTCTCTAAATAAATTAAAAAAACAAAGACAGAGTAATAAACAAAGTAATAATAAACAAAGAGGGACAGAATTAATCAAAATAAACTAAGTAATAAAAACAAAGAGGACTAACCTGGCGTAGAAGTGCTGTAGTCTGTATAACAGACGAGTAGAACTCAGATTGTAAATTGGAACTGAGATTACGGGCTTCGATTCTTCGATCAGAACTGAGATTGAAGAGATTAGAGATGGATGAACGAATTGGGGATTCTTCGAGTAGAAGCAGGCTTCGATTTTTTGATCAGAACTCAGATTGTAAATTGGCGATTTTGATTTGTGAATTGTGAAATTGCTTGAACTTTGAGTCTGGATTTAAAGGGATGTGGGTAACGTTCATCGTGATTTTCGAAATCAATAGAACGATACATTGATTTAGCATTGATTGTTTGAGAAGACTGTTGAAATTTTCCATGAGATTGGCGGCCAAGATACTAAAAAGACGCTTCAATTTTCCATGAGATCTCGTCCTCACCTATTACAAAATTCTAACTTTCAAGTCTGGTCCATTAAGCCCAAAGCCCAAAACATACAATTTTTTTCAAAAAATGGGAGGCCCTAGGCTTGGGCTTGGTTCGCCTGGCCCATGGGCCGGCCCTGTTTTATGCAAACCCATACAAGCCTTAGGGAAAAGAAAAAAGAAATTACAAACTAACAATGACTAGAATTTTTCATCCAAGTATTCCAATCAAAATTAAATTTACAACGACTAGCATTGTTTACCTTTAATACTTAATAGTTTAGGTTATTCAATGAGACACATAGCAAAGTTTAGGGCAGTAAAATGCATTTTGACCATCTGTATTATGGAAAAGCAAGAGAAAGTTGGTTGATAATTAGTAAAGACGTGTTTTTATATGTTTTAGAAGGTGTTTGGATTGCATTCTAACTTATTGGCGCAATTTGTAGTTGCTAAAAATAAGTTTTGAATTTTTGTTATTAAACTAATTATGAGTTTGATACAACCAATATAATAAGATTTGAATCTATGAAGTTGCAATTAATTAAAAATCACCTAGTCATACCTTAAGTTAACCTATCACTAAAAAGTCTGATCATCTCATTTTGATTCAAACTCTTTAATTTTCGAGAATGCAAACAACTCTATTTGTGTAGTCATACTAAGTAGTGCACACTCTACAAATTTGAAGTTGAATACATGCAAAAGAGCTGGTTATGGATCCTGGAATTGCATGCCTCTACTTTACCAATATTGTTTCTGTCAACCCGGCTAGTGTTTCATACAAACAAGAGAACATTTTGTATTTAAAAGTAATGTTTCTCAAATGAATGATAAGAAAGGTTCTTTTTAAAAACTATTTTTAGTCATATGATGAACTTTGCAAATTGAACCACAAAACATTTCACAAAAATTCAGGCTAAAAAACTTCTTGCAGAAACAAGTGTCTTCATCTCTTTTTATGTAGAAGTTTATAACATTCCATAAGCATCCAAATAATATGTTATAGAACCTATCTAATCAGGGTTAAAACCAGAGTTCGCGCTAAACATGGCCAACATGTATTTATGGAAGGTGGCCAAGGGATTTGAGAGTGTTTTGAGTGAGGTTTCAAGACCGTCTTTTGTGAAAATCCATCGAGCATTTGTCACTGCTTCAAAACCACTGCAAAAAGTAAGTATTCTATAGATCTTGACATTTACTTATAGGAAACAAATGTTGTTCTGTTTTCTAATAATTTGATGATTTCTAGGATAGTTCCGATGAAAAGGTTGAAAAGACTTGTGATCAGGTAAGTGCAGCAGCTGATGCGGTTAAAAAAGGGGCAACGCAGGTAAATTTGTGATATTTTCTGAGTTTCAATGTAAAACATACATTCTTATCTACCAATATGATCAACATACTTTACATTTTGTGTCAATATGAAAAAAAGTAGATTTTACACATATTTATTTTGATAAATGCTCATTGATCTTAGGTTACAAACATGACCAAAGACGTTAGAGGCAAAGTATCTGAAGCCGCAGACACCATTACTCAAAAAACAAAAGATGATGTCGTCGACGTGGCTGGGAAAAAACTTAAACAAAAAGTTGTTGGCGATAAGTGAAAAAAAAATTACTCTATGAATGTTGATTTACTTATTTCTTAAATTGAATATGTTCTTGATTTGATTAGTTTTCTGGCATATGATGATATGTAATTGTTTTCTTATAACGTTGATATTATTTTCGAGTAATTCAATGTCAATTGCTAAGTAAAATAGTTGAGATTCATCCGATCTTATTTTTATTATGATATCAATTTCTTTTAATTATTATAATCACACAATCAATTATTCAAATAAAATGAATGATCTAGAACAATCATAGAGTAACTAAGGACTTGTTTACTAAATTAAGTGGTTTGAAGAGAGAGTCTTAATTAGCCTCTTAAAAGGGAGAATAAGGCTTTAATTTGGTGAAAAGTAAACAACCCCTAAATATGGGCCCTAAATATGGACTATATATAGTAGATAATGTCTAATAAGCTCCACGGTTGAGCGTTAGGTGGACGAACAATCAAACTAGAGCTGAACTCCGAAAATATTGATGATTGAAGGCTCTTTGTAAAATATCTTTAAACTGATAGCATTGTAGCACATGAAGAACCGAACCTCACCAGCAGAAGAACAAAGTGGATGCCGATATCAATTGTGCTTCGTACGTTGGTGCTGAACCGTGTTTTCAAAAAGGTACAGGGCACTAACATTATCACAGTACACGATGATCGCAGAAAAATAAAGGTGCATGGAGTTCATGTAGCAAATTGTGATTCTAGGTAGTATCAGCCACAACATTGGCTACTCCCTTGTATTCGGCTTCAATACTATATTAGATCGAACAACGTATCCTAACGTTTGGCTGACCATGAATGTAAATTTTCCAAGAAACACACGGTACCCCGAACGTGGACCGGCGTGTAGCGGGACAACATCCCAATCAACATCAGAATGAGCTGTAAGAGATGTAGTGAATGATGCGTACAAATGTAAACCATAATCAAAAGTCCCCTTAAATTATCGTAAAATGCGTTTGAGAGCTGCAAAATGCGGTTCATGAGGGCCATGCATATACAAACCACACATGTTTAAGAGCATAAGACAGATCTGATACCATATGGTTCACGAGGGCCATGCATATACAAACACACATGTTTAAGAGCATAAGAGCAGATCTGATACCATATTATGAAATGAGGTGAGATCCCTGCAAAGCATGTAATCTCTAAAGAACAAATAACGCAATCTCAGCCATCCATTCACCTTTCATCCAATGGCTGAGATGAAAGCCAAAAATTACAAACAAGGGCACATAAGTAATTTCACCCATCTCATTTAATACATCACTTTCTCTCTCATAAAAAAACCTATATCTATTTTCTCTCTCCTAACCACTCACCAGAATCACCTAACCACCGCCTGAATCACCATGAAACCGCCGTCTCCGGCAACCACCATTGCTGGAATATTTTTCGGCCAACCACCAACTCACCCCAAAACATAGATCAAGCCTCCCTGATCATATCTGGAAAGTTTGAAGACCCACGGAGTCCATTTGACCCTTGTTCGAAGCATCACAGCCACCACCCACCGCCGGAATCATCAATAAAACCGTCGGATTCATCAATAAAATCGTCGGATTAATCAATAATATAGTTACACAAGATGTTTTAGATGATTTACTAAAAGATAAAGATGATGCAAATACCTTGAGATGTTTCAGAATAAAGATGATTTACACCTCACACGTCTATGGCTACCTTGGGATTCTCCTTGAAGGGTTTGAGCGTTTTGTAGATTATGAATCACATGGGATTCAACATGAATCACATATGAATCCCATGTGATTCATTATGAATCCCATGGGATTTATAATCAATCACATGGGATTCAGCATGAATCACATGTGAATCCCATGTGATCATTATGAATCCCATGGGATTGATAATCAATCACATGGGATTCAGCATGAATCACATGGGATTCAACATGAATCCCATGGGATTCATTATGAATCCCATGGGATTCACGCATGAATCACATGTGAATCCGATGTGATTCATTATGAATAGGTACATTTACACACCTTCCCACTTATCACTCAAGTCCACATGTCACACATGCCTTTGACTCCATCCCACGCCAATAAACATTCTGAATTAGATGGTATAAAACTATTTGTTTCAGGAGGCTTTTTTTTCAGAATAAACTATTTGACTCCATCTTCTATATCACCTCCACCACGCCACGCCATAAAACTATTTGTTTCAGAATAAACTATTTGACTCCATCTCTTATATCACCTCCACCACGCCATGCGCTACCTCCATCCCACGCGCAACAACCCCACGCGCCACCCCAACCCATCGGCCGTATCCTCGGTCGTCCACTTGAAGACATACGCGCCACCTACACCATCGGACGAGAGCTAGGCCGAGGTCAATTCGGAGTCACGCATCTAGTCAACGAAAGGTTTCTTGTGACCCTCGTCTTAAAGATCTTGAGTGTAGTATCGAGTAAGGTTTGTTTGCTTCAGATCTTGAGTGAAATTTTACTGATCGAATGAAGGTGATTGAAGGTGATGACGTCACCTTCGAGTTTAATCAGATTCAGTTCACCGATGAAGGTGATGACTCTGTTAACTGCTTGAATTACTTGAGATGTCGCCGAAAAATTGCATCAGTCGCCAGAAACTTTCGTTGATGAGAGTGAATGAGAGTGTGTGTAAAATGAAGAATTGAAATAAAATGAGGAGGGTGTAACTGATGTGTTTAGCTTGGAGTGATGTTACAAAAGTGTCTTTCAATAATTAATTATATTAAAATGAGGATTAATCTAGACCTTTAGATTTAAAATAGATGGATGGTTGAGATGGAGCGATTTGTTCTTTGATTTTTTATTTATTTTTTTTTTTTTTTTTTGTTTGTATTGAACTTTCCTCCATAATGAAATTAATTTCCATGATTATTTCTTGATCACACAATCAATTATACAAGTGTTAGGAATGATCTAAAATAAGCATAAGTGGGCTAGGCCCATGATTAACTAAATATGGACTATAACACATCATGTCTTATAATTTAAGGGGCCATTTGTTTTGGTTTGCATGATCCAGCAAATATTTAAAAGCGAGATTGCATTTCACGACTTTCATGGTTGCATAATTTATAAAACGAGGTGGGCTACGGCCGTCGCGTTGCGGCGGGCTACTATTTTTGGCTCTGAAATATGCGGTTTCTGAATGACGAAAGTAGTTTCGGTTTATGGAGTGTTATAAAGATTGGTGTCCCAGTTGAATAGCACTCGATATACACATAAACAAAATGCGAAAAGATTAATGAGAACAACAAAACTCATAAACACCGTTTGTTTGAGATGTGTCTCTCTGGCCTAATGAAAAAAAAAAAAAAAAAAAAAAAAAAAAAAAAAAAAAACTATCTTTTTTGCTTAAATGTTTTTGTGTATGTAAAGCTAACACAAATTTTAAAGTTATTTGATAGATACTCTATATATATTAAACGTAAACATTTTTATAAAATCGTACGTATGTTAAAAGCATATCAATATTGGGCTCGTTTTGTACGTTATCGAAAGACCTTTTTGCCAATATTTTTTTCATTCAAGAATTCGTGAGATATCTGTTAGATACTTGGTAAATTAAGTTTGTTGTATAAAAAAATCGTAAATAGCAAGAAGTTGAAGGTGTGATTTGTAAATAATTTTTTTTACTTGTTTTTTGGCCCGTTGCTTAATTTTTTATTCGTTTGTGGCAAGGATTTTCTGATTTTTTTATTCCTTTGTGGCACCAAGATTTGCTTAATTTTTTGTTTGTTTATGGCAAGGATTTTCTGATTTTTTTATTCCTTTGTGGGCCAAGGTCATGGGCCGGACAAAGTGAAAAAAAAATGGTATGGGCTGCAAAGATGTCGTGATCTTGCGTCATTTGACGCTCTATTACTATATATATAATTTATGAGTTTCATGTGGAGAGAAAAAAGAAAGTGAATGCGGGTATTATAAGATACAGGGTTGTAAGTGACTTAGAATTAGGGTAATGAATTTGTCATTCAATATTTAAATGTAGACAACTATTGTTCTTAAAAAATCACGAAAATAGATTCAAAGTTTACTTTAGAGTTAACTACATTTTTGGTCCTCGTGGTTTACCGGGTGTAACGATTTTGGTCCAATAGTTTCAAAAGTAACGGATCTTGTCATATTTTCGCTGACCCGTAACGGGTTTGGTCCATTTTTAATAACTCCGTTAAATTGACTATGTTTGACCGTCAATTTTTAAGGGTATTTCTGTCATTCACAAGTCTTCTTCCCCAAAGTCACCTAGCTTTACCAAACACAGCGAAACCACAAGTCTTCTTCCCCAAAGTCACCTAGCTTTACCAAACACTAAACTCAAAAACCCTAATTACCAACAATGGCCATTACAAATTACTCTGTTAACCATTACAAAAACAACAGATTGGTAATCAAAATCAATAGAAAATAAACTGTATCACTCATGAACAACAATGTACCAAAAATCTAACAATACAACAAATTAAAAATGAACCAGTATGCTACATCTTACTAAAATGAGACTTAGGTGTACCCCAAGCACTAACACCATCCTCGCCACTACAGACCACCACTACCTCAGGCGATTTCTCAGCCGTAACCAACACCGTGGGCTTAACATCTGGCAAATCGGGCACAATTTCACCTTTCAACATCTTAACAACATCCTTCATAACCGGCCTCATTTCATGGTTCGGATGTACACAAATCAACCCAAGCATTAACATCAGCTCCATATCCATCCGATTAAACTCACCAAACAAATTACTATCACCGCAATCCACTAACCTTTTCTCCTCCCATAAATCCCACACCCAATCCACCACCGTAACACCAGCCTCATCCACAGCCCGCCGCCCCAATCCGATGATTCAGGCTCCGATGATTCCGATGATGATTCACAAGCCAATGTTCCAACTGTCATTATAAAACCCATTTCTTCAAAACCCATGAAAAACGATAATCAATCAAACCCAGATACGAAAAAAGCGAAAAAAACGGATGAGGACCAAAAATGTAGTTAACTCTATTATCCTCTCACAACCATCATCAGCCAAGAATCACCATAACCATCCACTACTACCATAACTAGTTAATGAAAACATTAACCCATTTATTTTAACCCTTAAATCGAACCAAAAACTATAAACATAACTCGACACAGTCGAGTTGTTGCACACCGAGTCGCAACCACGGGTGACTCGGTGTTACCCACCTTTGGTACTCTCGGATGTGGACGAATCTTGGTCAGAAAATTATGTGGTGGCGCGTGGTGATGTTGGAAGGAAGGTTTTGAGCGCGTACAGTAGGGAAAAACCACAAGGAGATTAAAAGACGAGGGTTGGTGGTGGTGGTGTAAGAAAAAGAATGGCGGTGAGGGCTTGTGGTGTTGGCCGGAACTTGGCCGGAGGAGATGAGGGGGAAGAGAGAAGATGGGCTGTGAAGGTGAAGAAAAAAAAAGAATAAGCCTAAATGAGTTATTTTCTCTTTATATTCCTTTGTTTAATAATAATAATAATAATAATAATAATAATAATAATAATAATAATAATAATAATATAATAATAATAATAATAAAGGAAAGGGGCATTTTAGTCATTGTACATCATCATCCGAGGGTATTTTAGTCATTTCATGTTTTTTTAACGAGTCAAACTAACGGTCAATGAAAAATGGACCAAACCCGTTACGGGTCAGCGAAAATAGGACAAGATCCGTTACTTTTGAAATTATTGGACCAAAATCGTTATACCCGATAAATCACGAGGACCAAAAATATAGTTAACTCTTTACTTTATTGGAGTAACACCCGATTGCTTGGGGTCAAAAAAGGGCTGAAAATAAGTAAAGCAAATTGGGCCTACAACCGAAGCAAAGCAAAGTGGGCTGAAATCAAGCGGACAGGATTGGGCCCAAAAAATGACGTGAGCTTGCGTCATTTGACGCTCTATTAATATATATAGTAATTGTTTAGATTGTTATAGAAAAATATACACTTAAGCGATCGCATGCTTTGGCCGGTTTGTTTTCTTTGTGCCTTGCGGAAAAAACCGTATCTTACACGTATTTTATGAATAATCATGGCACATATAAGCCTTTCCTTATTTAGTCTATATCATTTCATTTTAGCTAGTCACCCCTCTAAAAAATAGATGCATAAGCAATGGTGTTGTATCATAGTCAAATATAAAAATGTCCTTGATGATTTTATTTGTTTGAGTTTTACGATGGTGCATCTAGAGACCAAGCCTTGGAGTGATTTAGAAGACGTTCAGTAAGTAGTAGCTACTTGTTTAAAAAACGTGTTTGGTAACGTAGCTGTAGATGTAATTATAAAATGTAAAATTACGAAAAAGGGCATATACAATTCTTAGACCAAAGGCATCTCCCGCAACGCAAGCAGCATTGTTCGCCACCACCCGAGAATATGAGCAAATAATAATGCAAGTATATAAATTCCATTGGTTTCAAGATGTCTGTACTCATAAGCTAAATAGCTAGTAATGGTCTTCGTTTCACTAAGATTTCAGCCAATATTTAAAAAACATGCATAGGAAAAACATGCATAGACGATAGTTGAGGGAAAAAAGAAAAGAAGACCAGTTGTATACTTGTGAATGTTATTTTCGTGGGTAAATTGGTAATATTAAAAATAAAATGCTAGCAGCATATCTGGAATGCTTCTTTAGGAAGCATTAAGATTGGAAGCAGTTTAGGTGTTGCTAAACGCTAGCAGCAGCATTGCCAAACAAGCATTAAGACTGGCATGCTTGCCGCTTAACGCTCTTAAACGCTTCCAAAAGGGTGTTGCCAAACATGACCGTTGTGATAGGAGCAGTAATTCAAAGTTCATTCCAAATACTTACAAAATTGCGTATATCATTTACAAGCATTAGTGCACGCGCATCTTTTACATAAATTTTTTTATTATTTTTTAATACTTATTAATATTTTGTATATATTGTTGATGCAAATAATGTTCTAAAAATGTTATTTATATCTTTCGATAACTTCACGTTTTGATGATAACAAAATGTGAAAACACTTTACGTTAAAATTAACGTAAACAAGTTTTTAGTCGAAATATCCCGTTTCTACGTATATCACTCTAGGTATGAACAAACAAATTTACAACTTGACAAATGATCAAAGAAATGAATTTGTGTTCCAAACTTCACATTTTTAATGTGACAAAATATTTTTTCAAAATTATACCTTATAAGTTATTTTTGAATTATAAAGAAATGTTTTATTGGAAAAATAAGTTTAAAATTCATAACAGCTATTTTCCCCCCCCCCCCCCCAAAAAATCAGCTCCAAACTTCCCCAAATAAACTTTCACCACTAAAAACAAAAATTGGAGCGTCCTTGTCTGGCACGGTACCATGGTACCACTAAATTTAGTGGTACCGTGTGACATTTAGTGGTACCGTGTCCCTATAACGGTCAGATTTCTTCTACCTATAAATACCAGCCCTCTTCACAGTTTTTGGGCATCCTTTTTCACACACAACTTTCTGAGTTTAAAACTCTTATCACATCTTCTCTTCTTGATCATTTAGTTTAGTTTTCTTTTGTTTAAAGAGTGATCCAATCATCCAACCAAGTGATCACCTTTATTCCTCTACTAGTGCAAGAGAAGAACACAAGGTATCAAAGAAGATACAAAGTGTTGTAGTTATAGTTAGTGCACTTGTAACACTTGTTACATACTTGTTGTATCCTAGCATACATCAAGTTCATTTTCTTTTGAGTAGTTTGTGAGAGTAGATCATTGTGATCTTGTTGAGATCTTGGAGATCTCTTGTAGCTTGTGAGCTAGTGAGTTTATCAAGTAGATCAAGGGTAGATTAGGTAGATAGAGTCAAGTGAGAATAGATCATTGTGATCTTGTTGAGATCTTGGAGATCTCTTGTAGCTTGTGGGCTTGTGTGTTGATCAAGTGGATCAAGGGTAGATCGGGTAGATCGAGTCAAGTATGTTGATTGTGTGAAGTAGTAAGGATCGTGGTAGATTGGTATTAGCTAAGATTAGTACTCGACATTTAGCTTAGTGTCAGAAATAAGGATAAGTGACGTTGTACGGTTTTCTCCGCCTGAAGGGAGCTTTGTTGACATAGTGCTTAGAACTCTCGAGTGTGGTACTCGGGGAGTGGAGTAGGGCGAAGAAGAGCTTCGTGACCGAACCACTATAAATCTCTTTGTCCCGGTTTGATCTTTCCATCTCATTTCTTTATATTTATTGTTTATATTAGTAAGTATTGTTTAGCGTTCATATTGGTGTTGATTGATTTCACAAAAGAATCAAATCAAATTTTTCACAAGTAAAGTTTTTAAAACGAATTAAAAACCGGTAAAACTATTCAACTCCCCCTTCTAGTTTTCCACAATTGGTACCAGAGCCACGTCAGGCAAGATTTTAAAATAAATTGTATTTTAAAACTTGAATCGATCAATGGATTTCGATAAATATCAAGAAGGGCAATCTATGCAAAGACCACCACTTTTTGAAACCAATTGTTTTATATATTGGAAAACAAGATTCGAAACGTATGTGAAATCAAAAGACATTGATCTTTGGCGTATTATTACCGATGGTGACTTTCAACCGATTTAAAAGAATCCGGAAACAAAAAGGGATGAAATAGTTCCTTATAATAAACTGTTGGGCTATAAAAGTCAAAGTACTGCTACTCAAGTCAAAGTACTGTTACTCAAGTCAAAGTACTGCTGTTCGATTAAAGTACTGCTGCTCGTTGAAGGACTGCTATGCAAATAGTTTAAGGACTAACGTGTAATTCT
The DNA here is from genome assembly GCA_021014915.2 of Artemisia tridentata subsp. tridentata. Classification (NCBI taxonomy): domain Eukaryota; kingdom Viridiplantae; phylum Streptophyta; class Magnoliopsida; order Asterales; family Asteraceae; genus Artemisia; species Artemisia tridentata. The sequence goes on along the minus strand of CP139503.1, from coordinate 103,081,051 downwards.
AGAAAGTTCGTATTAGATTAGAGTTATAATTAGAATTACTTGTCGTTCAAGTATTGTAAACCGACTAGGGTTTTCCTTGTGCCTATAAAAGGATCCCTAGGTTGGCATTAGAGATATATGTTTTAGAGAGACAAGTATATGCGATTAGAGATATACGATTATTAGAAGTATTAGAGTTTAGAGTTTGTTAGTGAATCTGTGTAAGAAAGCAGGTTCAAGGTTTTAATAATATTCAAAGTCGTTTATTAATTCTTCTTAGCTTTGTTGAAGTAGATTCCGCATACTTAGCAAAGTATATCAGTGTTTCATTATTAATAGTTTTGAATTCATTCAAAGTTGTTAAACCGTAGACAAGCTACAAGTTAGTTTGGTCAGAGTATATCGATCCAACAAGTGGTATCAGAGCTTGTGTGGAGACTCTGATTAAGAAGAAACCCTTAAAACCGATTTATCAACAAACCCTCAACAATGTCGACTGAAGCTGCACCTATCCCATCCATCACCTCACTCAGAATTCCTATCATCAAGAAGGGAGAATATGATCTCTGGAGTATGAAGATGAGGCAGTACCTTGCTATTACTGATCATGCTCTATGGGATGTAATTGTCAATGGTAATGTTGTTCTTGATGAACCTCTACAAGTTGAAGGACAACCCAAACCACCTCAACCAACCTTACCAGCAGCTACAAAGAGAAATCAAGATAAGGCTCTCAACATACTGCTGTCTGCTATTCCTGATGGTCACCTACTGAAGTTCCATGATGCTAAGGATGCAAAACAATTATGGGCTGCGATCAAGACAAGATTTGGAGGTAATGATGCTTCAAAGAAGATGCATAGAAACTTATTGAAGCAGCAATTTGAAACCTTCACTGTTGGTGAAAGAGAAAGTCTTGATGCTGCTTATGACAGATTCCAAAATCTCCTTAGTATGCTAGAACTGTATGGAGCAGAGGTATCTGTTGAAGATGCAAATTTGAAATTCTTAAGGAGTTTGCCATCTGTCTGGCATGTGGTTGCTACTATGATTAGAGGACAACCTGGATTGGAGTCTATGGACTTTGATGATCTCTATAACAATCTGAAAGTGTACGAGCAAGAGATGAATGGTCACAGTTCTCAGAAAACTCACAACATAGCCTTTGTATCTTCTGAAAACAGAAGCAGTACTTCCACTAAAAGTACTGCTTATCCTTCTCAAAGTACTGTTGGTGATTCACAGCATGTTTGCACAACCACAACTACTCCCAACCCATCACCAACAAACAAAACCAATTCTGATGAAGTTGTATGTTCCTTCTTTGCACAACAAGCCACTTTACCTGTTACCTATCAAGAAGACTTGTTGCAGATTGAAGAAGATGCTTTAGAAGAGATTGACATAAGATGGCAAGTAGCTATGATTACTGCTAGGATCAAGAAGTTCATGAACAAGACAGGAAGGGAATTGATTTCAAAGCCAAACAAGGTATAACTTTTGACAAATCCAAGATTGAATGTTTCAATTGTCAAAAGCTTGGACACTTTGCAAGGGAATGCAAGTTTGCAAAATATCAGGCAAACAGGATGATTGAACAACCCAAGGTTGAAAGAAAGGAGGTTCCTATTACTGAATCACAACCAAAAGCTTTGGTGGCTCAAGAAAATTTAGCAGAGATTGACTGGAGTGCTGAATTTGATGATGAACCTGTAACCTATTCTATGGTTGCAATGGAAGAGTTTGATTGGGGCACAGCTTTTGATGAGGAACCTGGATATGCTGCTTTGGAATCCAGAGATGGTCTTGGAAGCTTTGACTGGAGCATGGAGGATGAAGATGAACCTGTTCAGATTGCTATGGTAGCCACTTCACCTAGTTCATCCAATGTCACTGAGGTATGCTCTAAGTGTAATGATGTTTATCAAAAGTTGCTTAAAGATTATGTGACTGAAAGAGATAATTGTAGAACAGCTAGGTCTGAGGTAGCTGGTTATCAATTAACTTTAGAGTCAATGGAAGCCAAAATATTAACACATGAAAATAATGAAATGGCTTGGGCAGAAAAATATGAGCAACAAGATTACCAATTGAAATTAAGTGAATGGAAGTTAGGATGTAAGGTGTCTGAATTAGAAAAGATTACTAAGGAAAGGGATACTTTGTTAGAAAAACTTGGTAGTATTAAACAGGCTGGTCTATCACATGTTCAATTTGTTGAAAAACAAAGAGTCATAAATAGTAGAGCTGGACTAGGTTATGGTGAAGATAGTAGTTCAGATGAGACCTCACCTAGTGATAAGGAAGAGACCCCACCTAGTGCTAAGGAAGAGATTCCACCTAGTGATGATGATCTTACAAGCTCAGAAGAAAACACATCTAGGAATGAGGAACCACTTAGTGAATTACCTCCTGAGTTTAAGAAAGATAAGGAGTATCACTCAGTTCCTCCACCCACTGGTCAGTTTCAACCTCTTAGGACAGATGTTTCTCGTTATGGTGTAGACAACCTAGAGTTTAGGAAGAAGCTTACTGGACAATTTAGTTCTGAGAAACCTAAGAATGATTTTCAAAAGGGTAATGATCAAAAGTTTCCTACAGCTTTTCAAAAACAAGCAGTACCTCCAAAAACTTTTCAAAGTACTGCTGGACATTCAGCAGTACCTCCAAGAGAAAATTTTCAAAATACTGCTTACTATAGGAAACCTTTTAATCATAGAAGAGGATTTGGGAATATGGGGAGAAAGTTATGTTATGTATGCTATAGTCCTGATCACTTGATTAAGCACTGTGACTTACACTCAGAATACTTAAGTCAGTTTCCAAAGAATAGACCTCCCACCCATAAGCCAAGAGAGACTAGACCAGTTTGGAATCACTCAAATAGGGTCAACCATAGTAACTTCTCAAAAGACTATAGGTACCCTCACCAGAAAAGAATGTTTTCCAAATCACCAGTACCTTCACACTCTGATAAGTCTCAAGAAGTACCTTCTCAAAGGACTGATAAGTTTTCACCCACTCATGGTACTGCTCATACTTTTTCACATAGAAGACCTAAGAGATTCAATTCATATAACAGGTCTTACACCTCAAGCAGAATACCTAGATCAGAGAAACCTAAGGTCAAACGAAATTGGATTAAGAAAGAAAGTACTGATAGGGAACAAGAAGTACTTTCATCAGATAAGGGTGAAACAGGGAGTGTTGTTGATATTACAACATAGGACATGGGACCAACTCAAATAATAATTGACCATGCCTTTAAAACCAGTGGAGATTACATACTGAAGGAATTCAAGTATGTCACTCCACAAGGGGAACACAAGTCAGTAATGGCTTGGGTTCCTAAAAGAAACTAACCCTTTTCTTTCATGAGCAGGGCAACCCAGAGGAGGAGCTTAAAGATCATATTATTGTTGATAGTGGTTGCTCTGGCAGCATGACAGGGGACAAGGAGATCCTGTCAAATTTTAAGGCATATTATGGAGGAAGAGTTGCATTTGGTAATGATCCTGATGGAGGAAGAATCACTGGCAAAGGAACAATCAAGGCTGGATGTATTGATTTTGAGAATGTTAGATATGTGAAGGAGCTCAAGTTCAACCTATTGTCAGTATCTCAAATTTGTGACAAGAAGTACCCAATTCTGTTCACTGATACAGAATGTCTCATTCTCTCCCCTGAGTTCAAATTTGTTGATGATCACTTGGTGACATTGAGAGTACCAAGAACCAATGATGTATACAGTTTAGACTTAAAGAGTCTCAATTCTGCTGGAAGAGCAACATGTTTAGTAGCAAAGGCATCATTGGAAGAAGAACATCTGTGGCACAGAAGACTAGGTCATGTTAATTTTAAGAACATCAACAAGCTGGTCAAAGGAAATTTAGTTAGAGGTTTACCTTCCAAAACATTCAAGGCTGATCATTCATGTTTGGCTTGCAAGAAGGGTAAACAACATAAAGCTTCATGTAAGAAGCTTGGGGAAAGAGATATTAGAGAACCTTTGGAGTTGCTACACATGGATCTGTTTGGACCAGTTTCAGTAGAAAGTTTAAACAAGAAGAAGTACTGCTTGGTAGTAACAGATGATTGTAGCAGATTTAGTTGGGTCTTTTTCTTGGGATTCAAAGATGAAACCTTTGATGCTATCCATGACCTGATAGTAGCCCTTGAAAATCAATTAAGACTCAAAGTAAGAGGTATTAGATGTGACAATGGAACAGAATTCAAGAACAAGCATATGGATGAATTCTGTGCCAAGAAAGGGATCAAGAGAGAGTTTAGCATTGCTAGAACACCACAGCAGAATGGTGTTGCAGAAAGAAAGAACAGGACTTTGATAGAAGCAGCTAGAACAATGCTTGCAGATTCCCAATTACCTATTCTCTTTTGGGCTGAAGCCATAAGTACTGCTTGCTATGTGTTGAATAGAGTTTCAGTAACTAAACCTCAGATGAAGACACCTTATGAGTTACTAATGGGTAAGAAACCAAACATTCGTTTTCTAAAACCTTTTGGCTGCTCTCTAACTATTCTAAATACCATTGACTCTCTGGGAAAATTTGATGGTAAGTCAGATGAAGGATATTTATTGGGTTATTGTACAAATAGCAAAGGATTTAGAGTTTATAACAGGAATACCAAAAAGGTACAAGATTGTCTTCATGTTGAATTTTTGGAAGATAAGGAAACTCAGAAAGGTAAAGGTCCTGATTGGATGTTTGATCTTGATCTCAAGTTCACACCATCCATGAATTATGTTCCTGTTAGAGAAGAGAATCAGGCTAATTACAAAGAAGATGATTCACAGTACATTGTTCATGGAGTCAATGTTACACCAGAAGAAGTACCTGACAAAGAACCTGAAGTTACTAATGAGGAACAAAGTACTGCTGAGCCATCTAATACAGTATCTGATGAAGATCAAGCCATACAAGATGAACTTAATAGGATGCTTTTTCAAGAAACTATAGCACAATCCTATGAAGATGAACAAAGGAAGGCTTATGAAGCTGCAAAGAAAAAGAGTAAAATTCAAGATACTGTTCACAGTACTTTTGGTCAAAGTACTGATGATCTCTTTGACAGTACTTCTGATGTATTAGAGCAATCAAATTGGAACAATGCTGATGATTCCAATGTTGATGATGATGATTTAATTAATGCTAATATTCCTGGATTAGAAGAAGTTGATGATGAGCTTAATCCAGAAGGTATTTTCTCCAATGAAGGCATTGATTTTACTAACTTAGAGTCTGATCTTCCAGTACCACCAACTCCTACATTGAGAGTTCATAAAGCTCATCCTCAGAGTAACATCATTGGATCACCCTCTTCAGGAGTGGTTACAAGGAACAAAGTTAAAGGACTTTCTAAGCAACATACTGCTTTACTTAGCTTTGTTTACAAACAAAACAGGATGAATCACAAGGATCAACAAACATGCCTGTTTGCTTGCTTTTTATCTCAAGAAGAACCCAAGAAGGTAGCTCAAGCTTTAGCAGATGAAAGTTGGGTTGAAGCCATGCAAGAGGAGCTTCTACAATTCAAGCTTTAAGAAGTCTGGGTATTATGTGATTTACCAGATGGCAAAAGAGTCATTGGTACCAGATGGGTTTTCAGAATCAAAAGAGATGAAAGAGGGAATGTTATAAAAAATAAAGCAAGATTGGTTGCACAAGGATATCGCCAAGAAGAAGGAGTGGATTATGATGAAGTGTTTGCTCCTGTTGCAAGGATAGAGGCAATAAGGTTATTTCTTGCCTTTGCATCATACATGGGATTTCCTGTCTACCAAATGGATGTGAAAAGTGCTTTCCTTTATGGCACAATTTCTGAGGAAGTTTATGTTAAACAACCTCCTGGTTTTGAAGATCCTGCACATCCAAACAAAGTCTACAAGGTTATCAAGGCACTGTATGGCCTTCATCAAGCTCCCAGAGCTTGGTATGAGAGACTCTCAAATTTTCTACTACAACATGGATATAGGAGAGGAGCAATTGATAAGACTTTGTTCATCAAGAGGGATAAGAAAGACATTATGTTAGTCCAAGTATATGTGGATGATATTATATTTGGAGCTACAAAGAAGTCTATGGTGAAAGAATTTGAAGATCTTATGCAGAAGGAGTTTCAAATGAGTTCTATGGGAGAATTAACTTTCTTTTTGGGTCTTCAAGTTAGACAAACAAGAGATGGAATCTTCATTAATCAAGAAAAGTATGTTGCAGACATACTTAAAAGATTTGACCTTCCAAATCTCAGGCCTGCCACCACACCCATTGATAAAAATAAACCCTTAGGCAAGGATGAAGATGGACAAGCTGTGGATGTCAAGCTTTACAGATCTATGATTGGTTGTCTTATGTACTTAACTGCATCAAGACCTGACATCATGTTTGCTGTTTGCTTGTGTGCAAGATTTCAGGTTACACCCAAGGTTTCTCATATGTATGCAGTCAAGAGGATTTTTAGATATCTCAAGCATCAACCAAAGTTAGGATTATGGTATCCTAAGGAGTCACCTTTTCACTTGGAAGCCTTTTCAGATAGTGACTATGCAGGGGATAATTATGATAGAAGATCAACCTCAGGAGGATGTCAATATCTTGGTAGAAGATTAGTCTCCTGGCAATGTAAGAAGCAAACCATTGCTGCAACCTCCTCTACTGAAGCAGAATATGTTGCTGCTGCAAGCTGTTGTGGACAAGTTTTGTGGATGCAAAATCAACTCTTGGATTATGGATTCAATTTCAAGAATACTCCTATCAACATTGATAATGAGAGTACCATCTGCATTGTGAAGAATCCTGTTTATCACTCCAAGACCAAGCATATTCAGATTAGGCATCACTTTATTCGGGATTGTTATGAGCACAGGCTTATAAATGTGGTTAAGGTTCACACAGATGATAATGTAGCTGATCTACTCACTAAGGGATTTGATGTTTCAAGATTCAACCACTTAGTTGTGAGCATTGGGATGATCAACTACTAGGCTACATTTGAGGGGAGGCTTTAGTATTAGTTAGAATACTTTCTATTCGGTTTTAATGAAAGTATTGGTTTTTAGTAATTTAGTTTAGCCTATATGTTGTATTTGAGGGGAGGCAACATTAGCTATTAGTTAGAACTTAAGCATGAACCATTTACAAGTTCTTGGTTTTAGTTTGGAGTATTGATTATGGATAAGAAGATGGAACGTACTGCTTTGTTGCTTAAAGTACTGCTTCAGCAACGTACTGCTTCAACGTACTGCTTACGTGGACGTACTGTTCCAACGGTCAAAAAATTGTGGGGCTCCGGTTAATTAATTCCTTACGGCGGAGATAATAAGTTAATCCAAACGGTAACTTTATTATTATGAGTTTGATTTATTTCCATCCTATTTAAAGAAACTCACACCTATTTCCCCGCCTTTTACCGTATTTGAGATCCCTCATTCGCTTTTACACCACAATCTTTTTATCGAAACACACACTCAAAGCGAATTCTTCTCTACCACTCATCATGGCTAATCGACTTACTGTTAGCAAACACAATATGATCGCTAATTTGGACAAGACAAGGGATAATCTTGATTTTCATGCGATCATTGATTTCTTAACTGGGTCTTCCATCAACTACTCTATTTTAGTTGACCCTGATGTTATTGGTCCCTGGATGCAAGAATTTTGGGATACTGCAACGATTGAAGATGATTCGTTGATTAGGGCTACGGTTGCTGGACGAGCTATTAGGATTTCTGAAGCCACGATTAGGGATGTTTTGATGTTTAATGATGAAGAGGGGGCTGTTCGTTTTGAAAAACAAGTGCTTTGGGACACTTTAAGTGATTTAGGTTATGAAGGCGCTCTGACGAAGCTTACTTTTCAAAAGCCTTTGTTTTGTTCTCATTGGAAGTACCTCATTCATGTTCTACTTCATTGTTTGAGTCCCAAGAGTACTTCTTTTGATCAATTTGGTCAAAATATTGCATCTGCATTAGTGGGTTTGGCTACTGATCGAAGATTCAATTTTTCAAGACTCATTCTGGATGGTATGCTTACACATATTGGTAATGGTTCACCATTCTTGATGTATCCAAGGTTTGTTCAGTTATTTTTGAACAATTAACTTGAGGATGTTCCTAAACCTCAAAGTTTTCTACCCACTGTCAAACTTCCATCAAAGGTGTTTACTTTTCTATCTAAACAAAGTGTCAAGTTTTCTAGAACCAACACACCTTTGACTGCTCATATATTGGGAATTGCACAAGTTGTTAGAGATGCAGAGCAAGAGCAAGAGCAAGAAGCAAATTCTGAATCAGCAAGCCAAGAGTCTCCAGTTTCAAGAGAAGTTAGTCTTCCTCAACCTACTGCTTCTCAACATACTGCTTCTCCACATTCTGTTACTAGGGAAGATACTGCTCCTATGGACATTCCTACTCATGAGGAGTCCAACCAAGGTATGAACCAACCACCATCTCCTATTGATAATTCTTCCACAAATATGTCTAAGCAATTTGAAGAAGAAGAGAGAGAATTGGACAATTATGCTTTAACAAGGGAGTTAAAGAGGCTGAAGAAGGAGAGTGAGGCTCAAGCTGCTAAGATAGACAAATTAAAGACTAAGTTTCAAAAATTAAAGAGGTATGTTTGGCCACTAGTTCAACACCATAGATTATGGGTGAAGTCTCAGAAGCAGAGTGGTAGGATACCTACGAAGATTTCTAAGTCAAAGAAGAAAAAGTCTAAGAAGCAATCTTCATTCCAATTGGGGAGGAATTTAGAGAATTTGAATGAAGATGATGCTGGTTTTGAACAAGATTTTGAACAAGATGCTGGATTTATGGATGATACTCAGAGGACACCACCTGAAGATATTCCTCAAAATACTGTTGAGAGGAAGAGTGATGAAACAGAGCAAATAAATTTGGAAGAAGCTACTGTTGAAGTAAGAAGTGGTGATACTGAGGAAATAAACTTGGAAGGAGCTGAAGCTGAAAGTACTGCTCAACAAGGTACTGAGAGGCAATTCACTATTACACCTAGAACCTTAGATTTTGAAGAAGATATTGGTCCTTCAATTCAAGTTCAAGAGGAAGTAGGTCCTTCTAAACCAGCTCAGGAAGAAGATGTTATAGCTCATACTAACAGTGATGATGAAACAATTGCTGACATCATGCTTAATATGTCAAGTCAAAGAGGCATCAGTATTCATGAGATTGAACAACAACATCATACTTCTTCTCAACCTGCACAAGAGATAGATCCAAAAGATAAAGTCAAAGTACTGTTACTCAAGTCAAAGTACTGCTGTTCGATTAAAGTACTGCTGCTCGTTGAAGGACTGCTATGCAAATAGTTTAAGGACTAACGTGTAATTCTAGAAAGTTCGTATTAGATTAGAGTTATAATTAGAATTACTTGTCGTTCAAGTATTGTAAACCGACTAGGGTTTTCCTTGTGCCTATAAAAGGATCCCTAGGTTGGCATTAGAGATATATGTTTTAGAGAGACAAGTATATGCGATTAGAGATATACGATTATTAGAAGTATTAGAGTTTAGAGTTTGTTAGTGAATCTGTGTAAGAAAGCAGGTTCAAGGTTTTAATAATATTCAAAGTCGTTTATTAATTCTTCTTAGCTTTGTTGAAGTAGATTCCGCATACTTAGCAAAGTATATCAGTGTTTCATTATTAATAGTTTTGAATTCATTCAAAGTTGTTAAACCGTAGACAAGCTACAAGTTAGTTTGGTCAGAGTATAAACTTGGAAGAGTGATGAAACAGAGCAAATAAATTTGGAAGAAGCTACTGTTGAAGTAAGAAGTGGTGATACTGAGGAAATAAACTTGGAAGGAGCTGAAGCTGAAAGTACTGCTCAACAAGGTACTGAGAGGCAATTCACTATTACACCTAGAACCTTAGATTTTGAAGAAGATATTGGTCCTTCAATTCAAGTTCAAGAGGAAGTAGGTCCTTCTAAACCAGCTCAGGAAGAAGATGTTATAGCTCATACTAACAGTGATGATGAAACAATTGCTGACATCATGCTTAATATGTCAAGTCAAAGAGGCATCAGTATTCATGAGATTGAACAACAACATCATACTTCTTCTCAACCTGCACAAGAGATAGATCCAAAAGATAAAGGCAAAGGGATCTTGGTAGAAAAGAAGAAGAAGAAGATGACATTGGCACAATTAAGACAAATTCAGGTTGCCAAAAATGAGGAAGCAGCTAGAATATTACAAGCAGAGATAGATGCTGAAGAATCAAGGAAGAATGTTCAATCAAAAAGGCCAATTAGTAAAGCTAGAGAAAGGAATGATATGATGGCTTATCTAAAAGGTCAAGGATACACAGGTTTAGTTAGATTGTCATATACAGAGATGAAGGATCTGTATGATGCTGTTAGAGAAGCTATTCAAAAGGATCTTGCAAGCATTATTTCTTTTGAAGATAAGGAGCTTGAAGATAAAAGAAAGGAAAGAGCTGCTACAAGAAGCTCAAAGAGGAAAAGAATCACTGATGTACAGCCATCAAAGAAGTTCAAGGAAGCTGTTGAATTAAGAACAGACACAGTTGATGAGCTCAGAAATTATCTTAGAGTTGTTGACTTTGAAAATCCAAAATTGAAAGAAGATACTGATAAGAAGTCCAAGATATCTACTTTTTCAGTTGTAGAATCTAAAGAAGGAGATTATCTGATCTTTCATAGACAAGATGGAAGTTTTAGAGTATTCAATTCATTATGGGATATACTACATCTGATTGATAGAGATGATATGCTTCAGTTATATCTCCAAGTGCAAACTTATTTTGAGCATATTCCACCACAAGGAGTAGGTTTGATATTGTTAGGAGATCTCACAACAATCTGGGAGACAGAGGAATCTAAGGACAGTGCTTTGTGGGAAAATCAAGACAACTGGGAGATTAACAGATGGAGATTCTTTGAATCAGTTGGGATACATGTTTTGGAGTTAGAAGATGGCACTATGATTCATATGCTAGCAGAACAAAGATATCCACTCTCAAGAGATCTGATGATCAGGATGCTAGAGCATGGAATGGAAGTGGAACAAGAGGATGAAGTAGCATTGATGGTCATAAAATTATTCATCAAATGGACTACTGAATCTGAAGATTAATGCATAACTACTGGTATGGTTTAATTATTATATAAATCTTTTGAAAAATAAAGTACTTTCTTCAAAGTACTGCTGGTCAGACAGTACTTTCACAAAGTACTGCTTGCAGCATAAAACCAGTAAAGTCTTTTGATAAAATCAGTAATTTTTGATAAGTGCAAAAACATTTTGAAGCACAAAGATTAAACAGCAACAAATGGTTTTGAAAGCAACAGCATGGTGTTAGTACTTGTACTACACAACAAATGGTAATCAACTCACCATGTTTAATAAACAAGAAAGAGTTTGACTCATCATGGGGTACGGCTCTGATGTGATTATCAAATCCGTTTTTAGTTGGCAATTTACTAAAAATTGTATGGTTTTCAACTCACCATATCTATATTAGTGAAGAGTTGGCTAGCCCACAAGATAATGGCTTTGTGGTAAAGGCTGTGGAAAACCATTATATGGTAATTAGTTCACCATGGTAGTGATTGTACTAAAAGAACTAGCTAGTCCAAAAGCAAACGGCTATTTGGTAAAGACTACTCAAATCCGTTGATAGCTGATGATTTGCTAAAAATCATATGGTTATCAATGTACCATGGTTTTTCCTAAATCTAAACATTGGCTACTCCAGAGTTAATGGCTTTGGTAAAGAGACATCAAAATCCATTAAGTTTTCAATGATTCACCTCTCACAGGAGTTAACACACCTGGAAGTGATGAGAATAGTATGAAACTTTTAAGATCTGATGTACATATTGCCAATATGATGCTGAGTTGCTGAAAAGGTCTGATGCTGAAAAGAATTGTTGCTGATGAAGATTGAAGATACTGATTGCATTGATGATGACAAAACAACGAGTCAGATTTTAGAAAAACAACCTTTCCTTGAAGATAAAGTGTTGAAGTTAAAGACATACAAAGAAACTTGAAATCAAGCAAGTAGAATTCAAGTTAGGGGAGGATTGTTGGGCTATAAAAGTCAAAGTACTGCTACTCAAGTCAAAGTACTGCTACTCAAGTCAAAGTACTGCTATTCGATTAAAGTACTGCTGCTCGTTGAAGGACTGCTATGCAAATAGTTTAAGGACTAATGTGTAATTCTAGAAAGTTCGTATTAGATTAGAGTTATAATTAGAATTACTTGTCGTTCAAGTATTGTAAACCGACTAGGGTTTTCCTTGTGCCTATAAAAGGATCCCTAGGTTGGCATTAGAGATATATGTTTTAGAGAGACAAGTATATGCGATTAGAGATATACGATTATTAGAAGTATTAGAGTTTAGAGTTTGTTAGTGAATCTGTGTAAGAAAGCAGGTTCAAGGTTTTAATAATATTCAAAGTCGTTTATTAATTCTTCTTAGCTTTGTTGAAGTAGATTCCGCATACTTAGCAAAGTATATCAGTGTTTCATTATTAATAGTTTTGAATTCATTCAAAGTTGTTAAACCGTAGACAAGCTACAAGTTAGTTTGGTCAGAGTATATCGATCCAACATAAACAAAGTGACAACCTTAAAAGAAAACTAGCCAAAAATGATAATTTATAATGTTTTGCCGAAAAAGGAATTTGAAAGAATTTTTATGTGTAATACGACAAAAGAAATTTGGAAAACTTTGTTAGTCACTCACCAAGGTAATAATCAAGTCAAGAGAACAAGATAGATCTTCTTGTGCAACAATATGAACAATTTTCCATTCTGGAAGATGAATCTATTGATAATGCTTTTGCTAGATTTAATACTATTATTACTAGTCTTAAAGCTCTTGATGAAGGTTATTCTAGCAAGAACTATGTCAGGATAAGATTTGCCTAGCAACCATAGATGATAATTCCACTCTATGGCATAAGAGACTAGGTCACGCCAATATGCGTTTGATATAATCATTGGCGTCTAAGGAACTAGTTAGAAACCTACCTAAGATTAAGTTTGATAAACACTTTTGTGACGCTTGTAAAGTTGGAAAACAAGCTCATTCTAGTCACAAAGCTAAGAATATGGTCTCAACCTCTAGATGCCTAGAACTCCTTCACATGGACTTATTTGGTCCATCCGCCGTACGGAGCTACGGAGGAAAATACTACACCTTAGTAATAGTTGATGACTACTCTAGGTATACTTGGAATAGATTTCTTAAGAATAAGACACAAGCTTTCGAGGAATTCGAAATCTTTAGTAAGAAGGTCCAAAATCAACTAGGGTGTACAATAGTCTCAATTAGGACAGATCATGGTCGGGAATTTGATAATGAAGTGCAATTTGGAGTATATTGTGATGCTAATGGTATTACACACAATTTCTCGGCTCCACGCACTCCACAATCAAATGGGGTAGTTGAGCGGAAAAATTGTACTCTACAAGAGATGAGTAGAACGATGTTGAATGAACAATCAATTCCGCAAAAGTTTTGGTGTAATGCGGTTGACACCTCAACTTACATACTTAATAGGATCTTGATTAGACCAATCTTAGGAAAAACACCATACGAAATCTTGAAAGGTAGAAAACCTACTCTAGATTACTTTAGAGTGTTTGGAAGCAAGTGCTTCATACTAAACACTAAAGACTACCTCACCAAGTTTGACCCAAAGTCTTACGAAGGTGTTTTCCTAGGTTACTCCCAAAATAGTAAAGCCTATGTTGTCCTAAACAAGGAAATAATGAAAGTCGAAGAATCACTCAACGTGACATTCGATGAAAGTCCTCCACCAACTAAGACATCACCCTTGGTGGATGATGACTTAGATGAGGAAGAAGCCATTAAGGTCAATGGCAAGAAAACCTTAGAAAATGACATTGAGGATGAAATAGTTGAAGTTGACGAAGTTGTCCACATTAAGGAATCCAAGAACCATCCAATTGAAAATGTCATAGGAAACCTAAACCAAAGAATCCTTAGGTCACAAGCACAAAACAAAAGTAATTTCTTTTGTTTTATATCGACCGTAGAACCTAAGAATGTCGGTGAAGCGATTAATGATGAAAGCTGGGTAGTTGCCATGCAAGAAGAGTTAAATCAAATCACCGCAAACCAAGTTTGGGATCTGGTGCCTCCACCTAAGAATCAAACCATCATAGGAACTAAGTGGGTGTTTAGAAATAAACTCGACAAAAATGGCGTCGTAACTAGGAATAAGGCAAGGTTGGTAGCACAAGGCTATAACCAACAAGAAGGAATAGATTACGATGAAACTTATGCACCCGTAGCTAGATTAGAGTCTATTAGGATACTCCTTGCCTATGCTTGTGCCTTAGACTTTAAATTATACCAAATGGACGAGAAAAGTGCATTCCTAAATGGTTATATGAACGAGGAGGTATACATTGCAAAACCTCCGGGATTCGTTGATTTCGAAAAACCGAATCATGTTTATAAACTCAAAAAAGCACTCTATGGTCTCAAACAAGCTCCTAAAGCTTGGTATGATAGACTAAAAACATTCTTGATTGAGCATGAATATACCATGGGAATGGTTGACAACACACTTTTCACGAAGAAACGAAATTCACATCTCATCATTGTTCAAATATATGTCGACGACATTATATTCAGCTCAACTTGTCTAGAACTGTGCGATGATTTTTCAAAGATCATGCGTGACAAGTTTTAGAAGAGCATGATGGGCGAATTAAATTTCTTCCTTGGTCTACAAATAAAACAAATGGAAGATGGTATCTTCTTTAATCAATCTAAGTATAGTAAGTAGATGCTTAAGAAATTTAGTTTAGAAGAGTCTAAGCCCATGAAAACTCCCATGTCTACGGAAACGAAACTCACGAAAGATGAAGAAGGTGAGTCCGTGGATAGCACTAAGTATAGAGGTATGATAGGAAGTTTATTATACCTAACGGCAAGTAGGCTCGATATCATGTTTATTGTCTACCTTTGTGCTCGCTTCCAAGAGGATCACAAAACCTCTCACCTTGAAGCGGTTTAAGCGTATCTTCCGATACATTAAAGGAACTATACACTTGGGATTATTCTATCCCAAGGGGACCGGTGTAGAAACTATTGTCTATGCCAACTCTGATCATGCGGGAGATTATGTGGATCGAAAAAGTACGAGTGACGTTTGTACCTTCATGGGTTGTTGTCTAACTTCTTGGTTCTCCAAGAAACAAACGGCTCTTGTTATCTCTACGACCGAAGCCGAATATGTAAGCGCTGGAAAGGCATGTCAACAAGCACTGTGAAAACGTAGAGGGGGGTGAATACGTTACCGTTTTAAAATCTTAAAACTTGTTGTATCAAATATCCGTTTAAGCTTGTTCTAATATGAAAGATGTTTATAACTTGCATAAGTTAAAACATGTTGTCACACAAGTATCATCAACTAATCACAACACAAGCAATTACATAAAGCAAACATAAAATTAAAGTAGTAAGTAAAAGAAAGTGCAAACCAAACACAATGATTTATAGTGGTTCGGTCACGGAGCTCCTCTACGCCCTAATCTACTCCCCGAGTACCCAACTCGAGAGTTACTTCACTAGATCAACAAGCTCCCTTCTCGGCGGAGAAA
Organism: Artemisia tridentata subsp. tridentata; assembly: GCA_021014915.2. Taxonomy (NCBI): domain Eukaryota; kingdom Viridiplantae; phylum Streptophyta; class Magnoliopsida; order Asterales; family Asteraceae; genus Artemisia; species Artemisia tridentata. The sequence continues at coordinate 103,065,417 of CP139503.1, read as the reverse complement.
ACCTTACAATCGTCGCTTACACTTTTTCCGGTACAAAGCTAAATACCGGGTTCTAGTTCGAGGTAGAACCAACCTAACATCGCTTACACCTTTTCCGACACTAAGCTAGATGTCGAGTTCTTTTACAAGGGTACAACCACTCCCGCTAGTTCTTTTACAAGGGTACAACCACTCCTGCTATGTTTTATGGCCCAACATAGAAACCTTGTGTTTTATGGCACAAACACATAAACCATCTAATCTAATAAGAATAGATTACAATGATGATCCATGACATAAATGGGTCATGGATATGAATGCCTAATCTAAATGAACTTCCATTGATAGGAAGCCTTCAATGGATGAAGATCACAAGCTCCCTAAACTTGTTGTGATGGATCTTCATATATGTATATGGAATCTACATGAACTTCTTGAATAAGAAGTCTTCAATCATTGAGGATGTCAAGTGCCCTTGAATCTTCATATGTTGGAATGCTTTGGTGAATGATGACTTCAAGATCTTCTAACCTTCTTGGTGGATCAGGAAGTATGCAAGCTTATGATGGATGATGACTCGCGATCTCTGAGCTAGCTTAACAGGATCATTATGAGTGTATGCTTACAACATAATGAAAGTTAGTAATATTATGATCATTATGTAAAGGGTGATTAATGTGTGTTTCTACATGATAAACTACTGATCTAAATGTATGCAAAATGGTAGAGGAAATGTGTGTTCTAGTTGCTTGAAAACTATGGGTAAACAATGGGCTACTATTTATAGGAAAACAATTTGTACATGCCACGGATTTGGCGGATCCAAATAAAGGGATCCGCCCTTTATGCTGTTTGGTTCCGTCGGGACCTGACAGCTAAGATTTTCACAAATCTTTCCATATCTTGCCATATCTATCCATATCTACCAAAGTCAACTTTGTTACTTAAGAATCTTTCCAAAATATATCTTTCCATATCTTGCCATATCTATCCATATCTACCAAAGTCAACTTTGTTACTTAAGAATCTTTCCAAAATATATTTCAAATCTTCCTAAGATTTTCTAATGAGGTATGCCATGATGTCATGTATATATTTCCATTTTAAGATTTAAAATGTAAATAATGTAAATGTATATATGTATGTAACATGTATCCTAGTGATCATGTAACATGTATATACTAGCTTAACTAATATATGTTTACCAAGATGTATCATGTTAATTTGACACCTAAAGTGTACTTATCCTATTAAACTTAGGAAACATGATGTACAAGTAAAAATACTTGTTTATGCAAAGTGTAAAATGAGGTTCTAAGTAGAATGGTTAACCTTTTAAAATACTTAATGACCTAACCGTATTTTAAACATTCTAAGTGGTTTGTTAAGGGTTTGATCATAATGCCACATAACAAACATGTACGAACCTGTGTTGTATCATACGAGGACTCGAGAGGTGTTGAATGTATGTTGAGACAAAATAAGATTACAAGTAACTTGTACATTTTACGTTATGTATCAAGTTACATTTTTGTCATCAATCAAAACAAACGAGATTGCTTGCACTAACAATCTCCCCAACGAGACTGCTTGCACTAACAATCTCCCCCTTTTTGATGATGACAAAATATGTAAACGTGATAGAAAGTAAAATGCAAAAAGTTACTTGTGTCCGTAATTACTTACTTTCTCCTTGTGTCCGCTTCTCCATTTACACCTTTCTCCCTTTTCTCCTTGTGTCCGTAATTACTTACTTTCTCCCCCTTTTGTCGAAGCAAAAAGGGTGTGCCCTTGGAGTTAACTTCATTTCTCCCCAAAATGGCGAGCTTGCATCATCCCTAGTGAAGTTAAATAGACTACTCCAATCTCCTATGGTTGTTGCGTTCCCTAGGTTGTTAGCGGATCCATGGATCAAATTAAGACTCTTAACCTACATCAAGATTAGTGGTGTGCAACATAAAAAGAATATATATATGAAAAATGCATGATGAATGAAATGCATATAGCCAACGATACACGTAGGTAAGCTATGTTGGACTATCTTGGCCTATCTCCTCCTTTTTGTCGAAACACAAAAGTGTGTCGAAGAATGAGAATTCTTAAGAATGCGAACATGCTCCCCCTTGACTGTAGCTCCCCCTTAATCAATACTCCCCGTTGCTAGGGTACCAACGTATATGATGTAAGGATTATGAATGCTACAAAACAAGGATTAGTACATGATATGCTCCCCCTTGATCAATACTCCCCGTTGCTAGGGTACCGACGTATATGATCCAAGGATGAAGAATCCTACAAAATAAAGGTTAGTATAAAACAATATTTGTCCTTGGACAAGTATGTGATATACACCAATGCGTGTATATGATGCATAAAAAAAATGTTTGACGAAGGCTCCCCCTTGCTTTAGGGCGTCAAGATAAACCTACAAAACAAAAATTAGCACAATAGAGACTATGTCTTAAGACATATATGTCATATACGACCAAGTGTATAGACGATGCAATATGATTGCTAAACTTCTCTTGGTCTGAGGACATCACAAAGCACCAAAAAAAGAAAAATAATCGATGCAAACTTCATCCAATGATGAGTATGCTATATACGATCGAGCGTATAAGTTGATGAACCTACAATGAAATGGTTAGTGCAATATATTTTATCTCAAAGAAAAATATGATGCAACATATCAATAATCTAATCACAAGCAACTTAAGTCAGAGAACTATGATTATTTGGCAAGCCATGTCATACCAATTGTGATACCAATTGTGATTATCTAGTAAACCATGTTATAAAGTGTGTAATCTTCTAATAAGAATTACAATTACAAGAATATGATAAAATCCTACAAAACAATGCCTATAAGGAGGATATGAAGTGGAGTTAAAGTGAGTGATGCTAGTGTTTACTAGTGATAACTCAATTGATAACTAAAGATTGATGCAGACAGGTTTTTCATTAATCCATGGGGTTGATGATTAGTGAAAGAGGTGATGGAAGGTGGTGGTTATAATCAATGCAATGAATTCAGAAACTCTAATGTATAGCAAATGCTATAAGAGTATTGAAGACGGTTAAGGTTATGATATTATCATCTACCAAAGATGATGAATCGTGCCATAATAAATGCTCGAATGGAATTAAGAGGAAGTGAAGACAATGATCACTTAGGAATAAAAATTCCATATGCAACTATTAGAAATACTGGATACCTATATGAGGATGAAAATGTCATCATGAGAGAGTGTTGGTTGGACCAACGTGTTGACACTGGTATTTTTGATATATCGTTTGCACTAACAATGACGTGCTTGATATGTATCAAGAATGAAAAGGATGAGATCCTATGATGGTGTTCTAGACAATGAAGTTGTGAAGGAAAATCCTAGACTCGGTTGTGAGAGAGTTGTCTGTTTTAAATGGTTAAAAACTGAACCTGGTACCCGCGGATTGGGTGGAACCAAAACTTTGGTTCCGTCTGTCTTATCGAAGGGTACCGTGGAACCAGAATTGATTTGGTCATGTTTTGTCGTTTTTGATCAAACGAAGGTTCAAGCCAAGGTCTATTTACTTATAACTATGGATTTGATTTCACTAATCCTAGTCAAAGTCTAAGGAGACTTAATGCTTCATGTTTAAGAGGTTTGTCAAACACACGATATGTTTTTGATGAGGTACTGGTGCATAAGTGTGATGTTGGGATAATAAGGTTTGAAACACTTGTGATTTTGTAAACTAGTTTTAACTAAATGGTGTGAACCTATGTGTCGGTATTTGAGGGTGTAAAGGACATGAGTAAGTGTTCTTTGATATAAAGAGACAATTATGTGAATGAATTTCTCTCCTCCTTAATTGGTGGACATCCAACATAATGTGTGATGTATCGAATGAGGAATAACGATGAATGTTAGCAATGTTTTTGCTGATGTTGGTTAGCATACAAAGAACTTCATCCTTGAAGTTACATAGCTCTTCTCTATCAATGCGAGATGATGAGGTATGTGGTTTCCTTATGGGAGGTGTGTTTTGTTAACTAAAAGGTGATGGAAATGTTGTTAGGAAAGCGGAAGAAACAATATGATTTGGAGAGAGGTATATTGAAAGATACCCAAACACAAATTTCAAACCTCTAAAGCTTAATCCTATTATCTTTAAAAGCTATATGCAAGATAATGGGTCCCATAAACATATTACTAATCTACGTAGCAATAAAGGGATTACAATCATGCAGAGTAGGCATAACACAGTGAGATAATAACTAATTTGTTATCAACCTATAGCACAAAAGTGTTAATGATAAATGACATGTTTATCATAAAATAACATCTTATACAAACAAAAACAAATATTCAACTACTAGACAAAAAGCTACCACATAGCATCAAGACAAATAATCATATTGCAAGAAAGCATGACATTGTTTGAAATACTACTTAGTGAAATTGTTTTGATGTAATGCTTAGTCACTTAAGCATACTTACTCATTAATTAATCCAATGATCTATGTGATTAAGGATAAAAATGACTTCTAGATGTTAATCATACTAAAAGCACTCAGACACATTACATGGCAATCAACTAGTGTGACAAAGTCACAAAAGAAGTGAGACGACAGGTTCATGCAAACAATTCTAACATTTTAGAAGCATGCATCATTTAGACTATCCTACGAAAAAGCTCAATGAATGTCAACTAAAGACAAGAGCTATCTACCATCATGTATTAAAAATGACATATCATGAGTTAACAAGAACCATGTTAATCTTGTGAAATATCATATAACAAGGAATGAAAATATCATATAAAACATGAAGCATATAAGCATGCAGACAAAACCTTTCTAAGGTTTCTTCATTTGATTATTAATCAATTAGTTATCATGATTATGTCAAGATACTTGTGGAAAACTAGAAGGGGGGTTGAATAGTTTTACGTCTTTTTATTTTATTTTGAAAACTTTTGTTTACTTTTAAAAACTTAGATTCGAATTTATGTGAACTCAATTCTTGAACAATATGAACAAATATAAGTGTATCTAAACTAACGATGTAAGTAATGTAATGAAATGAAATAAAAGATAGAGATGGAAAGATCTAACCGAGAGACAAAGGATTTATAGTGGTTCGGCTGCAAGGACACCTTCCTTGCCCTACTCCACTCCTCGAGCACCTAACTCGAGAGTTTTCTTCACTATATCAACAAGCTCCCTTATGGCGGAGAAAACCTTACACAACTTTGGCTTACACCGGTTTAACGACACAAAGCTAGATGTCGAGTTCTAATCGTAGCTAGAACTAATCTCACAACTTCACTACACGACTTATTCACACCTTCTTCACGACTTCTTCACACCTTCTTCACGACTTATTCACACCTTCTTCACTACGGCTTCACGACTACTTCACAACCTATCACTACCTATGTACTTCTCTACTTCTTCACACCTTCACTACTTACACACCTTCACTTCTTCACAACTTCACTACTTACACACAAATCTAGCCTATACAAATATACATACTCCTATCTAACAAATATACACAACTTTTACAAATGAGTGAATAATTAACAACCAACTTAGATAACAAGATGATACTAAGTTGTAACACTTCTAATCTTGATCACTAGAAGTATTCTTCTTTTGCACTTTGATGGTGGAAGCTTTGGATCACTTGAAACAAAAGCTTATAATTATATGATCAAAGGGTTTTTGAAGATATGAAATGAGATCTAGAACTGAAAGTTTTTAGTGCAAAAGGTGATAAAAAAATCCAGGGGAAGGCTGGTATTTATAGGCAGAAAACTGGACAGCTGGAAGCTAGAGGAGCGTGGTCGGCCCCCTTAAATAGGGGGGCGGTCCCCTTAAATTTAAGGGGGCCGCCCAAACCAACCGTTGCCCAGTTTTGTCTTTTTGTGGGGAAGGTTTTTCTGGAATATTTTTACTGATTTTGGTTAAAAATTTGAATTCATAATTTTATAATGAATTAAACTTTTTTACTTATTACCAAAAATGTTTTTCTAAAAGATATAAAATGTTTTTGACATTTTATAAAAAATCTAGTGTTTAAGAAAATGTTCCTTTGATCATATAATGCATTAAGCACTTGTTTATTCATACCTTAAGTGATTAAGTTGTAGAAATGAATATTTACAACTAAATACTTGTTTATTTGATAAGATTATGTTTAATGAGTTTACATTTTGTGATTATCAAAACATAGAGATATGAATAAGTATGAATAATGTTTTTAGGCATTATTTATGTCAACAATACCTAATCATATCAAACAAATAACATATAATCAACACATGTATGTGAAAAGCAAGTGATTCTAAATAAACTAATGAAAAATCACATCTACACCTTGTTTGATTAATATTCCTAAGACAAGATAAAATATCATCTTTTAATACTTACTTTAGGCAAGTATAGGAATAAAGATTTTTCAAGTTGGAGAATGAATATGAGACTATTACTAGCGGTGCTCAATTCAGGCTAAACACGACCATTTTTACGGGTGATTCCACATACCCAACTTCTCTGCTGGAAGCAATGTAACCGTTAGGTTAAATTGAGTTTCTAGTGCAATAGATTCTCCAGTAGTCATTCTCATGTCTGAAATATAGGAATTCCTATTTTTGCCTATCGAAGTATATAAAATATGATAGTTCACCAATACTTGGCTTAATGAGATTCAACTATTTCTATTGAAACTAAGGTGATGAAGATGTCATGTTAAACACGGGAATTTGACAAATATGTGTCAACAGATTTTAATCTTTGTGTTTGGAATCTAATGGTTGAATGATCTAAAGGGTGACATCTTTAATGTTGAGTTTAAGTATGTGTTATGCAAGTGATTTGATCATCTAAGACCATGAGATATGTTTGTGTGTGATAATGAAATATGTTAAGAACGTTCTCAAGAAAGCTATTTGGAACAAGAATCTGAGTAAAGTTACCAACTTTAATAGATCTTGTGTATGCTCTAGAGATGTATAGGATACACAAGGTTTGAACTAGATTATGAGCAAGGTTTGGTTATGATGTACGCTTGAAAGAAGATAGATACATAAAGTATCTTTCAACAAGTAAGATTATCATGCTTATGAAAACAAGTATGAAAAGATGAGGAAGAAAGTTCATATAACTTGTAGGTGTAATGAAATCTCACAACATTCATGTTGCAAGAAGAGAATGATGCATATGATATACATTATCCTTTTAACAAGATGAAAACTAAATGCATGATTTAAGCATAATGTTTTTCGAAACATCATGTTTTCCTATATAAAGATATGAACTTAAAGTGTTTGAGATGGATAGACTTATCTTAAATTTACTAGATGAATACATGAGAAATTCACTTGAGTTTCTTATGTATACTCCTCAAGAATCATTGTCATGAGATTTGCTTAGAGATTACATTATAACATAAATTGTTACAATGTTGATCTAAGGTTTAATGAGACTAATGCAGAAGTCAAATGACAAAGTATTACCAATACTTTGATGAATTATGGTATTACTTAAACCTAGTGGAAATTGATAAACAATGAATGTGAGCATCATGCTCATCTGATGGTGAAGGTTCTAATCCTATAGGTGATAAAGTATGGTTGAGTTGATTCAACGTGCATTTGATGAGTGTTGAACTACGGGTTTTTTTTAGCAATGCTCTCAACTGATTCAAATGATGGAAAGGATTTTGGATTGGTTGATTTAGATGGAGTGTCTAACTAAGGATGTGGTGATGCAGAGATCTGTTGTACTATAGAAGTACTTTGGGTTTCATGAATGTTGAAAATGACAAGAATGGATATTGATTCTTGTGGTTCACTAGTGGATGAAGTGCTTGGTTATGTTTGTGAAACCTAAGGGCTGAATGAGATGAAGACTAATTCTTATGGTCCATCGGTTTGTATAACTAGTGTGTGATGTGATTTGAAGCTTAGGGCCTGAGACATATCATAGAAGTGAAAGTACAATCGTAAGTCAAATTCACTTGAATATTTCGGAATAATGGTGAAAGTACAAGTGTATTTGGGTGTTGATTCTTTCGGATGTGACTTTTAATGACTACAATCGTAAGTCAAATTCACTTGAATATTTCGGATGAAACACTTAAGTTGTCAATCCTACTTTGTTGAGATTGGATAGCATTCAAGGATAGCAAGACTTTGATAATACATCTATAACTTAAGTGTGAGTTATGACTCGATGTAAATCTTAATCGTCTTGAAGGATGACATGTTAACCAAGAAAGGCAACATATGTGGATACAAGATAATATCTACAGTCATGAGTTGGGTTTGTAATATGTGATATCTTTGCAAATGAGGAGTTTGGATTTATTGTGAGGTTGTCAATTTAACAAATCAATCTAATGGATGAGTAAAGGACAAGAGGATGCAATGAGTGTGTGTAATGAACACAAATACTCAGTGGTTCACTAAAAAGGTACTTTGGAGCATTTTCATGAAATATGAGACTGTGATTTGATATGATTATCCTATTGGTGTAAGTGAGATGTCATGATCCTAATTTAAGTGAACATCAGTGATAAGAATCCTAGTGATGAAAGTGAGTGACCATGAGTGCGGGATTTAAACGAAGATTTGAAAAACTAGCTGTTAGTTTTGGCGGAACCAATTCATAACAAAGGCGGAGCCCAGTTTTTGGTTTCGCGGAATCCGTGGGGTGAAAGTTGGCGGATCAAAAGACTACAACAGGCGGAACCCAGATTTTGGTTCCGCCATTTCTGCCGAATGGAAATTCTTAACAGAGAGTATGCTAAAATACCCGAACCCCGTTCAATTCCCAAAAATTGTCCTAAAACATATGCAACTACTTATTTGTGATTGATTAAAACCAAAAACACAGGTTCTAACACACGTTTGCACATAGATCAATCTGATGATAATAACTTACCATAAATGGATGTTAAGCCAAACAGTGGCTTAAACACGGAAACTTGATAACATCAAAATGTTATTGTCCTGCATTGTCACGGTTAGTTCACATGATCATTCAAAGATAAGTTTCTATCCTATGACAAGACAAATACATTAAACATCATGATTAGAAGCAAATGAACCAAACACCTTTTTCAAAGATACTATATGTTTACACATTTTAACACTTGAGCTAAAGTTTGTGCAAGACAATACTTTTGAAGACACTAAGCTAGTTTCACTTAATTCTCATTCCTAAGTAAGTTATGCAAGGTTTTCACATAACATATGCAAACAAAAATATTTAAGTCTATAAATGAAACAAACACAGTTTATCAACTTATTGCACAATATCTAGCAAATGTCCTATTATGCATAACACAAGCAATTGATGAACAAGCAAATAAGTATCATGGCAAGACACTTATGTATTACAAATAAACAAGTACAATCATACCTATCAACAAGCAAACAACATGTATGTAAACAACTAGAACAAGTAGTCACATAGCATAAAAAAATATACTTTTCGTCACTTTTTGTTTAAATATGAAGATGTATACCAAGCTTGATTTGTTTCCTTTATATAAACCAAATTTTTTAGTTTCAAAAGAAATCATATCAATGTTCAAAGGATACCAACTTACATTACCCGACTCAAAAGTTTAAGTTACTGTGTCAAAATGAAACTTAATATTTTGAATAGGTTGTAGTATTTGATTTGTTTTTCCTACTTCACTTTAGATTTAGGAAATTAGATTATTTTTAAATGAAAGTAGACTTAATTCCCTTCAAAATGATAGGTGGCGCGACTCCTACGGACTTACGGTTAATTAGTTATGAATTTTTAAAGTTGGACAAAAATTGCATACTATACAGACGGATTTGGCGGAACCAAATCAAGGGATCCGTCTTTAATGTGATTTGGTTCCGCGGGTCTCTGTACCAGATTCAACAAAACTAGTATTTTGACATAGAGAAAGTGTGTGGGACTTACTAGATTAGATAGTAAACTTACAACATACTTATTTAACATTATTTCTACTAATGTGACTTATCTAAACATTTACAAAGTGATTTTTTAACTAAATTAATAGTTATGCCAAACGCTCCTTTAAAACCCGTGTTTTTCGTAAATTAGCTTTACGCACACAATTTGACACTCAATCTTTTTAAGAAATATTTTATTTTATTTTTCAAGGATATCTTCAAGCTTGGATACAAATTAACATCTAACAAAAAAATTTCTAAGTATACTTAGCGAAACATTTTTCATATTATATTCTGCTTCAATGGTAATTTGATACATGGATCGTACTTGTAGAGAGCAAGAATTACGTTTTGAGGTGGAGGAAACACGATAAACACGAACTAAAGATTAAACATTGAATATTCGGTTTATTGATTGCCGAGGTGTGTATGTTTTCTAAAGAGAGAAGTAAAGAAAACACACACACCTCTTGTGTTACTGATGAGTGTCTAAATACTCATCATTTCTGTCACATTTAAACTACAAAAAACATTTAAAAACATGCAAATATGCTTCAAAATACAGGAAATATCATTTGATTGTGTTTTTATGTGTTTCAAGTGCAAAAGGATTGAAAACAGGTGAAAACAAACAAAGTTTTCATAAATGACAGTTTCAGTCCCTGAACTTTCAAAAGTTGTCAAAAGTAGTCCTTGGTTTTCAAAAATAGAAAATTATCTTTTATGGTCCTTGTACTATTGAAACTTGGCAAAAAATGGTCCTTGTAATAATCTTTGGAAAATTATCACTTCAGCCCCTAAAAATCCAAATGTTACAAAAATGGTCCTTGTGCTTATTTAACAAACCATCCGGACCCTTTAATAAATTAAACCCAAACCCATTAAAAAATTACCCAACCCTTTTTAAATAAAAACCCAATCCAATCCACCAACCCAATCCACCCTTTTATTAATAAAAACCCAACCCCGTTTGACTTCGGTCAAACTTCTCCTCCTTCTTCCTCAAACCGCCAAAACACCAAAACCATACCACCCTTCCCATAGTATTGCTCTGCTACATCCCATCAACCCCCTCCACCTTCCCAATACTTCACCTACCAGCCAAAACGCATTCAATGCGTCTTCCCCATCACACTTCACCCTGTCCATGTGCTGTATTTCCACTACTACCACTTTTGGCGCCAAAACTAGTTTCAAGGGCTGAGATCAAGTCAAAGCCATCCAAGGGTGCAGAAAGACTCAGAGAAGAAGAGAAGACCCATCCCACTTTATTTTTGTATAAATAGAAGCTCAATGTAGCCTTAATTGGCAAGTAGTTAACTTAGTTAAATCGTATTTCAATTTTAGTGATCATAGTTTGTAATTTTCATTTCTCAGTTGTAATTTATGTTGAATGCAATCAAAGTAATCTTATTTCAAGCAATCTTGTTCTAGATTTTAAGTTATGCTCAGTTTCAAGTAACCTGTTAATCCGAATAAGCTCGAAGTCCTTATTAATTATCACAAAAAGCTCAAATCCCCTTACTATAAGCTTATACAAGCTTAATATAGCTTTCTGTAAGCTTATATAGTGTAAATCAGTTCTGAATTTCAAATATGAAGAAAGTCAACAAAAAGTCAACATAAGCTCCAAAAAGCTGTTTCTGGGTAATAAGCTAATTTGGAAGGCTTTTCTGGTTTCTAGCTTGTTCATAACAAGCTAGGATTGGTTCTGATCTAGTTCTTGCTATCCCAATAGCCCCTTTTCAGTTGTAAGAAATTTCTAAGTTCATTTAAAATTCAAAGTTACTGTACAATAGCTTAAATTTAGCTTATTATTGTAGTTCTCAGCTTATTTGTAGTTTAGAAGTATATTTAATCAGTTTCATTGTCATTAATTAGTTTGTACTTAAATTTACTTAAAAAACTTATAAAAGCCAAAAACAGCTAGAATTAGTATAGCTTAATAATCTGCTTATTTATACTTTAAAAGTTGCTCAACATAGTTAAAATAAGTCATTAGTCAATAATTGTTCAATATCTTAGCTTAAATAATCAATTTCAGTTAGAAAAATCCAACACAGACACCTAAAGGGGTGTTTGGTTTTAAGCAGTCAACTAGCCAAAATCTTAAGTTACTGTACATTTGCCATTAGACCAACTTTGTTCCAGCTTTTCTTAGCCAATATTAGCTATTACCTAGTTTTGATCAGCCTTAGAGGTAGAAAATCAAGTTTTATACACCCTGTGATCATTTTAGTCCATAAAAGAACCAAATAAGCCATAAGCTGACACAAGCTTATTTGGTACTTGTATTTGGTATTTCTGAGGTTCATATAATGTATTGAATAGAGATCAAGTGGTTTAAAACCTTTGTGACTTCTGTGCACAAGTCTGCACACAAAACTAACCAACAGCAGACTAAAGTTCTTGTTTTTCAGGTTTTTAAAGATTTTGTGTGATTTTTCATTAAGCCATCATAAGCCCTCATAAGCTGATTCTCTGCACCAATAAGCTCACCCAGCTCAACTTCATTGTAGTAATTTTATTTCATTTTTTTATAATTTTTTAGAGCCCAAAAACCAGGCCTGCAATTGGCTGATTTTGCCCTGTGGAAGGTCAGTATACACTGACCCAGTTTAGAAGCTAGCTTATTTAAGCTTTTCTGGCTTATCAGCCAGCTTATCTTGAATCCCTTGGCTTATTTGTAGGTTACTCAGTCCCTTTTAGCTTTCTCTTTTAGCTTATAGCTTTTATACAAGCTTATACCTTAATTGATTCAATTTCTAGTTCTTAAAGGCCAAAAGTTAACTGTTAAGCTAGTGAGCTTGTTTCCAGCTTATTCAGCCTAATCTAAAAATATTTCCTTTGTTAAAGTAACTTATAAATTGCTTAAAAGTAAGTAGCAAAAAGAAAAAATCCAAAAAAAAATTAGTTTTACAAAAAGGCCTGGGTAGGATTCGAACCCCAGACCTCCTGCTCACAACACACAGCCCTTACCAACATGCCCTTGGGTCTTTTTCAATTTAGTTTACATATTCAATTTACTTAACCTTGTTTCAGTTTTAAGCTTATTTAGCTTTTTAGCTTATTAGCAGCTTATCCACATAAGCTGTTATCACCTTTTTATTTTTCTTAGCTTTGTAATAACTTAAAGTAATTTAGAAAAAAAGTTTCAGATTTTTATTAATAGTTTTAATATTTTTAATCTTTTAATTAGTTTAAAATAGTAATTAAATCATAATAAATAGAATAATAATCAGAAAAATATAATTTTAATTTTCAAAATTTTATTTTATTAAGTAGAATCTAGGAAAAATATAATAATCTCTGTAGACCTTAGGAAAAATAAAATATAAAATAAGTGATAGTTTCTATTTAATAGATTTTATCTTTTTAAATTTTTAATTAAGCACTTTTCATTTTTATAATTTTCTTAGCTTCTTTTTACCTCATAATATTTATATAAAAAGTTTTAGATTTTTCTTTGTTCATTTAGTATTTATTATAAATTAAAATAATTTAAAAAGTAATTAAATAATAAATAATTAATAATAATTAGATAAAAAGTGTAAAAATATATAATTTTAGTTTTAAAATAAGTTTTAAATAATATTACACTTGTAGGTTTTAATTTCATAGATTTCACTTTTTATTCGCGTTTTTATAATTCACGTAACGCGTTTTAATTATAATTTGTTAACCTTAATTTTATTTTGAGAATTTGTTTCTCATTATTTAATTAGAACATCATAAGCAATCAAAAATCTCAATCCCATATCATCAGTCACTCTAATCCTAGCTTTCAAACAATTGCCCATTCACACTTCGTTGGGAAACGATCCGGGTAATCACTTACCTGGTTTCACACTACACACACAAACGTGAGTTTTTGCAAGTATCCTTTTTCACAAAAGGGTGATTTGTATTTATTCACGTGTATCCGTCGTTGCATAATATTTATATATCTATTTAGCACGGATCAAATTTTGGCGCCGCTGCCGGGGAGGTGTGTTGCGACAATATTGTTTAGAGTTTAAGCGATTAGTGATTTGAGATCCTTCCTCGTGAAGTTCCTATTTCCCATAAACCATATAAAATACAAAAATATTTTTCTTTTCTTTTATATATATAATATCATATAAAAATTAAAAACCCAAAAACATTTTCCGTTTTATTGTTAAAATAAAAGATTAAAAGCAAAATTAACATAATATTCCTCAACTTGGGTATTATCATAATAAGATTCCCAAACATCAGATTTAAAACTTGCCTCTGTATCACTTGCGAATATCGGCTCACCTTTGACTGATAAACAAACTATAAAGGAGGTTTAAGGATAGTTTGACATTAAATTGTCGAACTGAAAGAAGCGGGTTTTTAAGGAGCATTAATTGCCCACCTTTGCTTCTCCGCCACTCTGTGCGTCTATCTTTTAGAGAGCTACCGTACGCTTGTTGATTGTTGGTTTAAGTTCACTTGTGTTTTTGCTTCGATCTTGATTTAATTGAAAATTTTTGCTAAAAGTGCATGCGCACTCGTTCTTCTAGGTCATCAAGCCCTTTCCGTGAGCTTGTCAACATACCTCGAAGACGTCGTAGACGTTCTGCTCCATCAGTCGTACCCGAGATACGTACTGATCCCAAAACCACTGTCATCATGGCAGAAGACCGTCCTATGAATGAGCTTCTCCAAGCTCCCACCGAGGGCTATGAAGATGCCATTATTGTTCCAGCCATCGTGGCTGAGAATTTTGAGCTTAAAACCGGGTTGATAAACCTTGTAACATCGCGTCAATTCTATGGTTTTGAAAGGGACGATCCTCAAGATCACATTCGATGGTTCAATAAAATCACATCCACCATCAAATGCAAAAATGTCCCTGAGGAATCAATCAAACTTCTTCTTTTCCCGTTTTCCATCGATGGGGCGGCCCGGATTTGGCTTGATAAACAACCCCCTCGATCAATTGGAACATGGGAAGATTTGGTTCAAAAGTTCGTAAATGAATTCTTTCCTCCTTCTAAAACCACGCATCTTAAAAATGAAATCATGAAATTCTCTCAAAGGTTTGATGAACCATTTGGAGAGGCATGGGATCGTTTCAAAGAATTGCTCCGCAAATGTCCTCATCACGGTTTCACCGATTTGATGCAAATGGACACTTTCTACAATGGGTTAAACCTATCTGACCAAGATTCTCTCAATGCCTCAGCTGGAGGTAATTTTCTGAGCAAATCCACTAAGGAAGCCATTGCACTCATTGAAAATAAGTCTAAGGTCCGCACTGCACGAACCAGGCCATATAATTCCCAGGCTATTGCTGGTCCTTCCACTTCATCTCCCGTGAGTTCTTCTAATACTGATACTCAGCTTGCTGAACTCACGAAGGCTATTCAAGCTTTGGTTTTCTCCACACAAAAGAAAGAGTCCGCTCCGCAAACTGCTCACACTGCTGAAGTCAAAAAGATAGAAGTTTGTGTTACTTGTGGTGGTCCTCACGCTTACTACAATTGTACTGCCACCGATGGCACTACATTTGAGGCTAATGCTATAGCCGGAACTTCCAATCAAGGAGGTAATCAATACCGTCCTCAAGTGGACCCAAACCACCATGCTAGCAACCAATTTGGACCACCCGAATTTCCTCCTCCCAACAATCCAAATAGGATTAATCCTAATCAACAAAGAGGGCAAAACGTGCAAAATCAATTTCATGCCCCAAACAATCAATACCCACCCCAGAGGGGTAATCAAGGGTATTCAGCTCCTAATTACCAGGGACCTCTCTCAAATGAACTTGATAACTACATCAAGTTTAATGAGACCAAAATGAAGGCAATGCAAAATCAGATCTCTAATTTGAAGAATGAATTTCAATCTTCAATATACAAGCAAGGAACTGAGCTAAAGAATGAGCTTTCAAACAAAATTGATCACTCTCAAAGCGAGGTTAAGAATATGCTTGCCAGTCTCATGAACCATCTCAATCCACCTTCTACCTCAGGAGGTCTCCCTGGTAACACTGTTGTCAACCCAAAGGGTGAACTCAAGGCCGTCACCACACGCAGTGGTAAAGCATATGATGGACCCACTATTCCTACTACCACTTCTTCTTCTTCCCCCAAGGTAGTGGAAAGTGAACTTGAGGTGACTAAGGACAAGATACTTCCTACTAATAACGGAGGTACCGACAACGTCCAACCTCAAGTTGTCCCGAAACCGAAGACTAAACCTGGAGTTGTCTTTGAATCGCATGAAATCCCTGTTGAAAACCCTAAATCCAAACCTTCTATTCCTTACCCATCACGTTTAAATGAGCAAAAGCTCCGCGAAAAGGCTAGTCAACAAATGGACAAATTCTTTCAAATCTTTAAAGAATTACATTTTGACATAAATTTTGCGGATGCTATCATTCTGATTCCCAAGTTTGCATCAACAATCAAACACTTGTTAAGCAATAAGGAAAAACTGATTGAAAGGGCTAAAACTCCATTAAATGAGAACTGCTCAGCGGTTATCTTGAAAAAGCTTCCCGAGAAGCTTGGAGATCCTGGAAAGTTTCTAATACCTTGTGTATTTCCGGGAATGGTTGAATGCTATGCCTTGGCCGATCTTGGTGCAAGCATCAACCTGATGCCTCATTCAGTGTGGAAGAAACTTTCTCTTCCGGCTCTTACTCCTACCTGCATGACTCTTGTGCTTGCAGATCGTACTATATCACTTCCTCTCGGCATTGCCGAGGATGTGTTTGTGAAAGTAGGGAAGTTCCATTTTCCAGCTGACTTTGTGGTTGTTGAATTCGACGCAGATCAAAAGGTTCCTCTCATTCTTGGAAGAGGATTCCTAAGAACGGGCCATGCTCTGATTGACGTATTTGAGCATGAAATCATGTTGATCCCAGTTGAGCTTCACGATCTTATTAATTGCTTTAGATAAATCTAAGACAATCGGTATAGAAACTGATCTTGAGTTGTATATCAAATATTATGCGGAAACTAATATTTGATCTTAAGAAGAATAAACACAAACAAATTATCAAACAACACTTCAATTATATTAATAACGATTGCTCAATAGCAATAGGGTTACAGAAACCTTGAAGTGTAAACAATAATGATACGTATGCTAAGATAATCGATTTCTAACCCTAACCCTAGAACCTCCTTTTATAGCGTAAGGAATCCTAGTCGGTTTACAAAACTTTCTATACAAGAAAAATATTCTTACGTATCTTTTCTATACTTATCCTTAACATACTATACATATCTAATAAGCAGCAGAGTAAATCTTCTAGCAGCAGAGTCTTCGTGAGCTAGCAGCAGAGTTACACTATGCCTATTATTCCAAACCAGCAGAGTCACAAACAGCAGAGTCATTGTACTAATCAGCAGAGTCACATAACTATTCAGCAGAGTTATGTGTCTCGAATCAGTAGCATCTTTTAGACCCAACAAATCACATTACGTGTGGGTAATGAAGCTGTTACTTTTAACCTTGATCAAACTTCGAGGTACTCCTCAAATTATGATTCTGAATCGGTTAACCGAATCGATGTCATTGATGTTGCTTCAGAGGAGTACTCTCAAGAGTTTCTTGGTTATTCTCATAATTCTATGAGTGGAGATCCCACCACATCTTCTCCACATATCATTTCCAACTCTTCCCCTTCTCTCACTCCGTTTGAGGGAAGTGATTTCAATTTGAAAGAGATCGAGGCTTTTCTCAAGTGTGATTCATTTCTGGAAGGAATTGATGACGCTGAGATTGATCTGGAGGGAGATATTCTTCTTCTTGAGAAATTGTTGAATCAGGACAATTCTCTTCCACTCCCTCCCGTTGAACTTCATAATGAGGAAATTAAATCAGTTGAGAAAATCGATGAATTTCCTGTGGTCGAACTCAAAGACTTACCACCTCATCTTGAGTACGCATTTTTGGAAGGTGATGATAAATTACCCGTCATTATTGCTAAAGATTTAAGTGATGAGGAAAAGACTGCTCTAATAAAGGTCTTGAAGTCACACAAGCAAGCAATTGCTTGGAAACTCTCCGACATAAAGGGTATCGACCCTGAATTTTGTACTCACAAGATTTTAATGGAGGATGACTTTAAACCAGCAGTCCAACACCAACGAAGGGTGAATCCCAAAATGCACGATGTTATCAAACAAGAGGTTCTCAAACTTCTTGATTCAGGATTGATTTATCCCATCTCTGATAGTCCTTGGGTTAGTCCCATTCACTGTGTTCCAAAAAAGGGTGGCATAACTGTTGTCACAAATGAGGAGAATGAGTTGATTCCAACTCGATTGGTTACGGGGTGGCGTGTTTGCATTGACTATCGTAAGTTAAATGATGCCACCCGAAAAGACCACTTTCCTCTACCCTTTATGGATCAGATGCTTGAGAGATTAGCGGGAAACGAGTACTATTGTTTCCTTGATGGTTTCTCGGGTTACTTTCAAATCCCCATTGATCCACAAGATCAAGAAAAGACTACCTTCACATGCCCTTATGGAACCTTTGCTTATAAACGTATGCCTTTCGGCTTATGTAATGCTCCAGGCACATTCCAAAGGTGCATGATGTCCATATTCTCCGACATGATCGGGAAAACGATGGAGGTCTTTATGGATGACTTCTCGGTCATTGGGGATTCATTCGAAACATGTCTCTCCCATTTAGAAAACATGCTGAAACGGTGTGAAGACACCAATCTTTGTCTAAATTGGGAGAAGAGTCATTTTATGGTCAAAGAGGGCATTGTCCTCGGCCATAAGATATCAAAGAACGGGATTGAGGTTGACAGAGCTAAAGTTGATGTCATTGGTAAATTACCTCATCCCACTACCGTCAAAGGTATTAGGAGTTTTTTGGGTCATGCCGGTTTCTATCGTAGATTCATACAAGATTTTTCTAAAATCGCCCGGCCTATGACTCATCTTCTTGAAAAGGATGCTCCTTTTATCTTCTCACCCGAATGCATCGAAGCTTTTGAAACATTAAAGAAAAAGCTTACTGAAGCACCCATTCTGGTTGCCCCCGACTGGGATTTTCCCTTTGAGCTCATGTGCGATGCAAGTGATTTTGCTATCGGTGCAGTCCTGGGGCAACGAAAAACCAAACACTTTCAGCCTATCCACTACGCAAGTAAAACCATGACTGAAGCTCAAACTCATTACACCACTATAGAAAAAGAATTATTGGCTGTGGTGTATGCCTTTGAGAAGTTTCGGCCATATTTAATCTTGACGAAATGTGTAGTGTATACGGATCACTCGGCTCTCAAATATCTCTTTGCAAAACAAGATGCAAAGCAGAGATTGCTCCGTTGGGTTCTCCTCCTGCAAGAATTTGATATCATTATACGTGATAAAAAAGGAGCTGAGAACCTAGCTGCTGATCATCTATCCCGATTAGAGAACCCACACCAAGATGTTTTCGAGAAAAAGGAAATAAATGAAACATTTCCTCTCGAGACACTCAATGCGGTTGCTTTTCGTGGAGATTCTACTACCCCATGGTTTGCTGACTTCGCAAATTACCATGCGGGTAACTTCATAGTGAAAGGAATGTCGACCCAACAAAAGAATAAATTCTTCAAAGATGTGAAGCATTACTTTTGGGACGACCCCTACTTGTTTAAAGTATGTGCGGATCAAGTCATCCGGCGGTATGTTCACGGCCAAGAGGCCGATGATATTCTTAAGGCATGCCACAATGGACCCACAGGGGGACATCATGGTGCAAATTACACCGCCAAGAAGGTGTTTGATTCCGGTTTCTATTGGCCTACGATCTACCGTGATGACCATGACTTAGTCAAATCTTGTGACTCTTGTCAACGTCACGGGAAGATCTCTCAAAGAGATGAAATGCCACAAAACTTCGTTCAAGTTTGTGAAATCTTTGACGTTTGGGGCATTGACTTTATGGGCCCGTTCCCGTCTTCACGAGGGAACAAGTATATACTCGTGGCTGTCGATTATTTGTCTAAATGGGTCGAAGCAAAAGCTCTCCCCACCAACGACGCCCGAGTAGTGTGTAAATTTTTAAAATCACTCTTTTCTCGGTTTGGAACTCCCCGTGCTATCATTAGTGATCGCGGTACGCACTTTTGCAATGAACAATTTGCAAAAGTCATGCTTAAATACGGTATTACTCACCATCTTTCTACCGCGTATCACCCACAAACAAGTGGACAAGTGGAAGTTTCAAATCGTGGTATTAAAAGAATACTGGAAAGGACTGTAGGAGAAAATCGTGCATCCTGGTCAGATAAATTGGATGATGCATTATGGGCCTTCCGTACAGCTTACAAAACACCCATCGGGTGTACGCCTTACAAGCTTGTGTACGGAAAGGCATGTCATCTTCCGATCGAATTAGAGCACAAAGCCTACTGGGCCTTGAAGCATGCTAACTTTGACCTCCAAACTGCGGGTGATCACCGTAAAGTTCAAATGAATGAATTAAATGAACTGCGTGATCAAGCCTACGAGAACTCTTTGATCTACAAAGAAAAGATAAAGAAGATTCATGACTCTAAAATCAAGAACCGCGTTTTTAACGTTGGTGATCGAGTCCTTCTTTTCAATTCAAGATTAAAGATCTTCTCAGGCAAACTCAAATCCCGTTGGTCTGGTCCATTCACTATTACAAAGGTTTATCCATATGGTACCGTTGAGTTATCTCAAAATGACGGTCCAAATTTTAAAGTGAATGGCCATCGGTTAAAACACTACTTTGGAGAGGACATACCACCCATGGTTGTCCCGGATCTTCAAACTTTCCCCATGAACCAATGAATGCGGGGTCGAGTCAAGCTAGTGACTCGGTGAACAAAAACATTAGCAAAACATGGGTTTTCACCCGTGTCTCTGTCTTCTTTCTCTGTTCTACCACCCAAGTGTGGGGGAGTTACCCCTGTTGTTGTATATATTTCTAAAAAAAAAAAAAAAAAAATGTGTGTATATAAGAATAATGGCTATTAGTATTTCCTTTTTACGTTCTAAGTGTCGGCATAATAGCCGGTACTTTGAATATTGAGGGCAATATTCAGTTCTAATGTGTGGGGGGGGGGGAATTCTAGCGAATTTTATCATATGTACCATCTAGTACCCCCATTTTTGCCAAAATTTTTAAATTTTTTTCTCACTTAGAATGCAATAAATGGTTATCAGTCCGCCATGTCTAACCCACATAAGGATTGGCTAATCCGAGAGCAAACGGCTCTTGGTAAAGATATCTCAAATCCGTTTATGGCTTACAATTTGCCAAAAATTTTATGGTATTCAACTCACCATATCTTTGATAAGTGAAGAGTTGGCTAGCCCACAAGGTTATGGCTTGTGGTAAAGGCAGTAGAAAAACCATAATTGGTAATCAGCTCACCAAAGATAATAACTGTCTTTTATCTAAGAGTTGGCTAGTCCAGAAGCAAACGGATTTTGGTAAAGACAAATCAAACCCGTTGACAGCTGATGATTTGCTCAAAATCATTTGGTTATCATTGTACCAAAGTATCACATACTAAAACATTGGCTACTCCAGAAGTAATGGCTTTTGGTAAAGAGACATAAAATCCATTAAATTTTCATAAAAGATTGCTAGGGACTAGCAATAGTTTAGTGTGGGGGATTGATGAGTGTCTAAATACTCATCATTTCTGTCACATTTAAACTACAAAAAACATTTAAAAACATGCAAATATGCTTCAAAATACAGGAAATATCATTTGATTGTGTTTTTATGTGTTACAAGTGCAAAAGGATTGAAAACAGGTGAAAACAAACAAAGTTTGCATAATTGGCAATTTCAGTCCCTGAACTTTCAAAAGTTGTCAAAAGTAGTCCTTGGTTTTCAAAAATAGAAAATTATCTTTTATGGTCCTTGTACTATTGAAACTTGGCAAAAAATGGTCCTTGTAATAATCTTTGGAAAATTATCACTTCAGCCCCTAAAAATCCAAATGTTACAAAAATGGTCCTTGTGCTTATTTAACAAACCATCCAGACCCTTTACTAAATTAAACCCAAACCCATTAAAAAATTACCCAACCCTTTTTAAATAAAAACCCAATCCAATCCACCAGCCCAATCCACCCTTTTATTAATAAAAACCCAACCCCGTTTGACTTCGGTCAAACTTCTCCTCCTTCTTCCTCAAACCGCCAAAACACCAAAACCATACCACCCTTCCCATAGTATTGCTCTGCTACATCCCATCAACCCCCCTCCTCCTTCCCAATACTTCACTTACCAGCCAAAACGCATTCAATGCGTCTTCCCCATCACACTTCACCCTGTCCATGTGCTGTATTTCCACTACTACCACTTTTGGCGCCAAAACTAGTTTCAAGGGCTGAGATCAAGTCAAAGCCATCCAAGGGTGCAGAAAGACTCAGAGAAGAAGAGAAGACCCATCCCACTTTATTTTTGTATAAATAGAAGCTCAATGTAGCCTTAATTGGCAAGTAGTTAACTTAGTTAAATCGTATTTCAATTTTAGTGATCATAGTTTGTAATTTTCATTTCTCAGTTGTAATTTATGTTGAATGCAATCAAAGTAATCTTATTTCAAGCACTCTTGTTCTAGATTTTAAGTTATGGTCAGTTTCAAGTAACCTGTTAATCCGAAGAAGTCCTTATTAATTATCACAAAAAGCTCAAATCCCCTTACTATAAGCTTATACAAGCTTAATATAGCTTTCTGTAAGCTTATATAGTGTAAATCAGTTCTGAATTTCAAATATGAAGAAAGTCAACAAAAAGTCAACATAAGCTCCAAAAAGCTGTTTCTGGGTAATAAGCTAATTTGGAAGGCTTTTCTGGTTTCTAGCTTGTTCATAACAAGCTAGGATTGGTTCTGATCTAGTTCTTGCTATCCCAATAGCCCCTTTTCAGTTGTAAGAAATTTCCAAGTTCATTTAAAATTCAAAGTTACTGTACAATAGCTTAAATTTAGCTTATTATTGTAGTTCTCAGCTTATTTGTATTTTAGAAGTATATTTAATCAGTTTCATTGTCATTAATTAGTTTGTACTTAAATTTACTTAAAAAACTTATAAAAGCCAAAAACAGCTAGAATTAGTATAGCTTAATAATCTGCTTATTTATACTTTAAAAGTTGCTCAACATAGTTAAAATAAGTCATTAGTCAATAATTGTTCAATATCTTAGCTTAAATAATCAATTTCAGTTAGAAAAATCCAACACAGACACCTAAAGGGGTGTTTGGTTTTAAGCAGTCAACTAGCCAAAATCTTAAGTTACTGTACATTTGCCATTAGACCAACTTTGTTCCAGCTTTTCTTAGCCAATATAAGCTATTACCTAGTTCTGATCAGCCTTAGAGGTAGAAAATCAAGTTTTATACACCCTGTGATCATTTCAGTCCATAAAAGAACCAAATAAGCCATAAGCTGACACAAGCTTATTTGGTACTTGTATTTGGTATTTCTGAGGTTCATATAATGTATTGAATAGAGATCAAGTGGTTTAAAACCTTTGTGACTTCTGTGCACAAGTCTGCACACAAAACAAACCAACAGCAGACTAAAGTTCTTGTTTTTCAGGTTTTTAAAGATTTTGTGTGATTTTTCATTAAGCCATCATAAGCCCTCATAAGCTGATTCTCTGCACCAATAAGCTCACCCAGCTCAACTTCATTGTAGTAATTTTATTTCATTTTTTTATAATTTTTTAGAGCCCAAAAACCAGGCCTGCAATTGGCTGATTTTGCCCTGTGCAAGGTCAGTATACACTGACCCAGTTTAGAAGCTAGCTTATTTAAGCTTTTCTGGCTTATCAGCCAGCTTATCTTGAATCCCTTGGCTTATTTGTAGGTTACTCAGTCCCTTTTAGCTTTCTCTTTTAGCTTATAGCTTTTATACAAGCTTATACC
Source organism: Artemisia tridentata subsp. tridentata (assembly GCA_021014915.2). Classification (NCBI taxonomy): domain Eukaryota; kingdom Viridiplantae; phylum Streptophyta; class Magnoliopsida; order Asterales; family Asteraceae; genus Artemisia; species Artemisia tridentata. The sequence goes on along the minus strand of CP139503.1, from coordinate 103,041,603 downwards.
TTAAGTGATTCAATTTCTAGTTCTTAAAGGCCAAAAGTTAACTGTTAAGCTAGTGAGCTTGTTTCCAGCTTATTCAGCCTAATCTAAAAATATTTCCTTTGTTAAAGTAGCTTATAAATTGCTTAAAAGTAAGTAGCAAAAAGAAAAAATCCAAAAAAAATTAGTTTTACAAAAAGGCCTGGGTAGGATTCGAACCCCAGACCTCCTGCTCACAACACACAGCCCTTACCAACGTGCCCTTGGGTCTTTTTCAATTTAGTTTACATATTCAATTTACTTAACCTTGTTTCAGTTTTAAGCTTATTTAATCAGTTAGCTTATTAGCAGCTTATTCACATAAGCTGTTATCACCTTTTTATTTTTCTTAGCTTTGTAATAACTTAAAGTAATTTAGAAAAAAGTTTCAGATTTTTATTAATAGTTTTAATATTTTTAATCTTTTAATTAGTTTAAAATAGTAATTAAATCATAATAAATAGAATAATAATCAGAAAAATATAATTTTAATTTTCAAAATTTTCTTTTATTAAGTAGAATCTAGGAAAAATATAATAATCTCTGTAGACCTTAGGAAAAATAAAATATAAAATAAGTGATAGTTTCTATTTAATAGATTTTATCTTTTTAAATTTTTAATTAAGCACTTTTCATTTTTATAATTTTCTTAGCTTCTTTTCACCTCATAATATTTATAGAAAAAGTTTTAGATTTTTCTTTGTTCATTTAGTATTTATTATAAATTAAAATAATTTAAAAAGTAATTAAATAATAAATAATTAATAATAATTAGATAAAAAGTGTAAAAATATATAATTTTAGTTTTAAAATAAGTTTTAAGTAATATTACACTTGTAGGTTTTAATTTTATAGATTTCACTTTTTATTCGCGTTTTTATAATTCACGTAACGCGTTTTAATTATAATTTGTTAACCTTAATTTTATTTTGAGAATTTGTTTCTCATTATTTAATTAGAACATCATAAGCAATCAAAAATCTCAATCTCATATCATCAGTCACTCTAATCCAAGCTTTCAAACAATTGCCCATTCACACTTCGTTGGGAAACGATCCGGGTAATCACTTACCTGGTTTCACACTACACACACAAACGTGAGTTTTTGCAAGTATCCTTTTTCACAAAAGGGTGATTTGTATTTATTCACGTGTATCCGTCGTTGCATAATATTTATATATCTATTTAGCACGGATCAGTTACAAGTGAATCCCCAACCCTCCTAGTTGACTAGGAGGGTATTTATTACAAATAATTCAGGTTCTAACTTAACAATATGACTAAACTAGTCCTTGTACTTTAAATGCTATTGCAATTCCCACATATGACAAAACTTTAAAGCTAACAATCTCTCCCCAAAGTGATGTCATATGGGAATTGCTTACAATGTTCCCTACAAGTAAAATTCAATACAAAAACATGAGAAAGATCTTCAAACTTCATTACTTCGTTCAGCTTGCAGAATCTTCTCAGCCGCCATTTCTTTACTTGCAGACGAACTAAGTGAGCAAATCTAATTAGGGTTTAAATCAGAGTGCCCTGAGTGCTCTCCCCGTGCTCTCCCCTAATTAGTGCTCTCCCCCAAACTGACAACCTCATATTTTGAATGCCCTGAGTGCCCTGCAGTTCGGGGGAATATGGTATCAACATCTTTATCTCACCAAATGCATCCCAGTTATTTTTCCCATGAGAGATCAGCCCGTACATTTCTCTCCCCTGTTGGTTACGATATATCGGAATCAGCATACTGATGTGTACGTGAAATACAAACTGGAAGCCCTTTATCAGGAATCATATCAGCCCGTGAGAAGATGTCGATATACCCAATCTAACCTCCTGTATCAAAAACAACGGCTTCATGTAGTGACTACTGATGGAGAAAACCCACTATGACGAACTTGAGACTGAAGTAGAATAACCCAAACTTGGGACTTAAACTTGCACTGTTGTATGACTAAGTACCTATACTGAGCACTACAACGTAACTCCTTAAAGCATAGGTCGTTTCATATACCCATCCAACCTTCCTTAATAGTATATGAACATCTCTTGAATTATCCACATCTTTGTGTGACACTGAGTACTACAACGTATCTCCTTTAAGTGATAGTTAACTAGGTCTTCGTCCGTCCACCCCTTGACCTATGAAAACTAGATAAATCAAGACTTAATCATTCAATGATCTGTTAGCTCAAGCAAGGATCTCGAAGAATCATGCATCCAACCAACCCCGATATCTTCAAGATACTAAGTACACGTACCCGAGATATTCCACTTCAACTTCAAATAAGTAATAATGAATCATCATCCTTGTAGTCACAGCTGATAATTTAACCATTGTCATTTGATTGTGAATCTTGATCAGGATCTTTTTGGCTATACGTGGTGATGTTGAAGGTGTAGGCCAAAAATATCATTTGTGATTTTGGTGTGAAATATGCCATAAAATGACATTCTAATGATGCTGGAAAAATTTGAGTTTAAGAATTTTTTTTTTTTTTTTTAATTGCGATAGGTTGGGCCTGTCCGATATCTGAATTGGATAGTCTGTCCGATATCTGAATTGAGGAAAGATCTCGGACAGAGCTGTGTTTGCTGATTTGCGATAAGACTGCCAATGAGTCAATTGCGATATTTTTATCGGAAATCAATTGCGATAAAGCTCAGTTTTGCAATTTCGACAAAATTGTCAAAATCCAAATTCCGATACCTATCGCAATCTTATACAAGATTGCGATAACTTATGGCGAATTGCGATAAAAGCTAGGTCCTTCTGAATTGCGATAGCAGTCTTGACTTTTAGCCACTTGCCCACTTGTTGTGCCCATGCTTTGTCAGACTTATCACTGCCAACTATCACCAACTCTTGCAATAATTCTTGACCAATAATTGCACACAAATAACAATTAAAAAATCCAAGAAACAAATCTCACACAATCTTGAATGATTTTTTTTCGATCTAAACTCTTAGAACAACAAAAAATCCAAACTTAAAGCACCATATTCGACTATAAATCTGTGAGATTTTCGCAAAACCACGCTTCAAACCACGAACAAACACAACCTTAAACCTTTATTTGTGTGAACGATTCCAAGATAAACATAAAACAACCACGTTTTTGAAGATCAAAAACGCAACAGTGGGTATTTTTTGGAACAAAAATCGAACACAAAAACCTAAAAATCTCGACTGAACAAGATCAAACACACCAAAAAATCACATTTTTTACCTCAAACACACCACGATTCGCCCCCGGTTAGCTCTTGATACCAATTGTAATGACCAAGAATCGTGTTTATCACCTTCAGGAGGTCGAGGTTGATGAAAATATAAGAGATCCATGTTAGTTTTAGAGAGATAAGGTAGAGAGAAGGTGGAGAGTTGAAAACCGGATTTTATTGATATGGATAAGGTTATCACAGCCACACCCCTAAAGTGAAGACATGAGGGGTATTTATATGACATACAAGACAACTATTCGAGTATTACATTATAAGTCCCTGCACTTTATGCATACTTAGTTGTCTATTCCAATTCACGTAAATATCGCACAGCTTCATTTCTAACAGTACTCCATTTTAAAAACCATTTGTTTTGAAAATAAGAGCCACGAGGCTCTGATACCAATTGTGAAAACGTAGAGGGGGGTGAATACGTTACCGTTTTAATGTCTTAAAACTTGTTGTATCAAATATCTGTTTAAGCTTGTTCTAATATGAAAGATGTTTATAACTTGCATAAGTTAAAACATGTTGTCACACAAGTATCATCAACTAATCACAACACAAGCAATCACATAAAGCAAACATAAAAGTAAAGTAGTAAGTAAAAGAAAGCGCAAACCGAACACGATGATTTATAGTAGTTCGGTCACGGAGCTCCTCTCCGCCCTACTCCACTCCCCGAGTACCCAACTCGAGAGTTACTTCACTAGATCAACAAGCTCCCTTCTCGGCGGAGAAAACCTTACAATCGTCGCTTACACTTTTTCCGGTACAAAGCTAAATACCGGGTTCTAGATCGAGGTAGAACCAACCTAACGTCGCTTACACCTTTTCCGACACTAAACTAGATGTCGAGTTCTTTTACAAGGGTACAACCACTCCCGCTAGTTCTTTTACAAGGGTACAACCACTCCCGCTATGTTTTATGGCCCAACATAGAAACCTTGTGTTTTATGGCACAAACACATAAACCATCTAATCTAATAAGAATAGATTACAATGATGATCCATGACATAAATGGGTCATGGATATGAATGCCTAATCTAAATGAACTTCCATTGATAGGAAGCCTTCAATGGATGAAGATCACAAGCTCCCTAAACTTGTTGTGATGGATCTTCATATATGCATATGGAATCTACATGAACTTCTTGAATAAGAAGTCTTCAATCATTGAGGATGTCAAGTGCCCTTGAATCTTCATATGTTGGAATGCTTTGGTGAATGATGACTTCAAGATCTTCTAACCTTCTTGGTGGATCAGGAAGTATGCAAGCTTATGATGGATGATGACTCACGATCTCTGAGCTAGCTTAACAGGATCATTATGAGTGTATGCTTACAACATAATGAAAGTTAGTAATATTATGATCATTATGTAAAGGGTGATTAATGTGTGTTTCTACATGATAAACTACTGATCTAAATGTATGCAAAATGGTAGAGGGAATGTGTGTTCTAGTTGCTTGAAAACTATGGGTAAACAATGGGCTACTATTTATAGGAAAACAATTTGTACATGCCACGGATTTGGCGGATCCAAATAAAGGGATCCGCCCTTTATGCTGTTTGGTTCCGCCGGGACCTGACAGCTAAGATTTTCACAAATCTTTCCATATCTTGCCATATCTATCCATATCTACCAAAGTCAACTTTGTTACTTAAGAATCTTTCCAAAATATATTTCAAATCTTCCTAAGATTTTCTAATGAGGTATGCCATGATGTCATGTATATATTTCCATTTTAAGATTTAAAATGTAAATAATGTAAATGTATATATGTATGTAACATGTATCCTAGTGATCATGTAACATGTATATACTAGCTTAACTAATATATGTTTACCAAGATGTATCATGTTAATTTGACACCTAAAATGTACTTATCCTATTAAACTTAGGAAACATGATGTACAAGTAAAAATACTTGTTTATGCAAAGTGTAAAATGAGGTTCTAAGTAGAATGGTTAACCTTTTAAAATACTTAACGACCTAACCGTATTTTAAACATTCTAAGTGGTTTGTTAAGGGTTTGATCATAATGCCACATAACAAACATGTACAAACCTGTGTTGTATCATACAAGGACTCGAGAGGTGTTGAATGTATTTTGAGACAAAATAAGATTACAAGTAACTTGTACATTTTACGTTATGTATCAAGTTACATTTTTTTCATCAATCAAAACAAACGAGATTGCTTGCACTAACAATCTCCCCAACGAGACTGCTTGCACTAACAAGCACTATGGATGAAACAAGCTCTTATTGACTACAACATCCATCTCGACGACGTACCTATTACGTGCGATAACAAAGGTGCTATTGACTTGAGCAAAAACCCTGTTCAACACTCTCGTACTAAACACATCGAAATTCTTCACCGCTTCCTTCGCGATAACGTCCAAAAAGGAAACATTTCTATTGAGAAAGTTCCCTCTCAAGACAATATCGCCGACATCTTGACCAAACCTCTCAAACGAGAATCCTTCAACTATATTCATCTAGGTCTAGGAATGATGAAACATATTCCATAAATATTATGACTATCTAAATATTTCACTGGAAATATTAAAGTCATCCCTCGTACCTCTCGTCTCATGACTCTTTAAATATTTCACTGGAAATATTGAGTCATCCTTCACATCCCTCGTATGACTACTTGAATATTTCACTGGAAATATTAAAGTCATCTCTTTTCGTCTAGTCTAGGTCTTCTCGTTAAAAGAATTTATTAGGTATAAATTCTTTCCTCGTGTCAAAAAGTCTCACTAAATCAGCGAGACTTATTCGTCAAAAATCAAAATGGGATAAAAATTCATCCCAGCAGATCACGGCACCACTAAAGTGGCACGACACCATTAAATGGTATCGTGGTACCGTGTATCTGATACAATCCGTATTTCAGTCCTCTTTTCCCACATTATTCATTTTTAAACTTTCCCAACTTCTGCCATTGCTGTCAAAACCAAACCTCACAACCCAAAATTCAATTACACCCTTTCAAGATCTAATTCAAGGCATTAATTTTCAAGATTATCAACTACTTCCACTTTTTCAACATAAATTGTAAGTCATTTGACTCTAATTTTCTTTAATCTTGAGTCTAGGGTTTGTTCATACATGAAAATTGAATTGGGGTTTTTCAATTTTGATTGAGTATTTATGAAATTAGGACTAGGTTTAGACAATGCATAACCTTCATGATTCCCTTAACTTAGGATTTACATAAACCCACTTATATCATACATTTTGGTCTGAATTTTGCTTTTAAGTAAATAGCTTTGTAGGTCACGAAGATATCTCAAACACACTCGTTAAGACTAATAAGACCTCGTACTACTACACTAGAATAAGCTACGTATAAAGAGAGAATAAGCTAATATGATAACTAAATAAGATAAGAGAATAAGAAGAAGAATAAGAAGAGTGATCGGCTTTCACTTAATCAAACGTTACATGGACAGAGCTTTCGCAATATTACATGAAAACCAACAAATAAGAATGCATCCCATGCCTTCTATTTATAGGCAATGGGAGGGGAATAATTCTAAGAATATTCCCTTGCATGTGATAAGAATAAACTTTACTAATGTGACCGGTCCATGGACTACTAATGGACCGGTTCATAATTACAAACAATATAGTCCTTAAACGTGCAACATTACATTTAAATGAACAAGACTTGTAAATATTTGAAACGTGTTCCTAACAATCTCCCCCTAAGTCTTGATCATCAATGTTGCTCGACGTCTTCTTTGCTTCTTGGGCTTCTGACGTCTTTATAATCTTTGTTTCTTGTTCTTGAATAATGATGGTATGATGTTGTCTCAATCTGCCAATCTTCAATGTCTTCTCGTCTTCTCCATGCTCATATGTCTTTGACTTGTTTTGAATCATATATTGAACTTTTGATGTTACTGAGTCTTTGTGAAAACATTACTTCAAGATATGAGCATGATGGAGTCTTGATGGTCGAACTCCAGCTCCTCAGCAGCAGCAGCAGCAGCAACAGCAACATCAGTCACGAACCAACCGGTACTTACAGGCTCAGACTTGAGATCATCAACAGCATAGTGTGAAGACTTTCTCAAATCCTAACCCAGACCGTTCTGAACCGGATTCCCCCGAAAGGGATTACACGGACACACCGAAGTGCACCCACGATTCAGTGAGTCGCTGGAGATCACCCCACGACTGTAGACCGTTTGGAGCAAACACTAAGCGTAACCCACAAGGAGTTTCCGAAGTGACCTGCTGTCAGAGTTGTTTGATGTTGCTCTGGCAGGATTTCCATTCAATCATTGATAATCACAATTGTGACTTCTCTCATGAATGTTCTCGGCAGATTGCTAAGATCTGCGAAGGACACTTTCTTAATTTTACATCTGCTGCCCATGATGTAGAACAATAGAGTAATACTAAGTGTACCTAAGAGATCTTTTATGAATCTCATGGCTCTAGACTCAATCAGTGCACATTTGTTTGGTCATCGGAGGCATGGAGCAGATTACCTCCTTTTCAATATCAACACTCTCGTAATGAGAGGTCGATAGATTATGAAGGGTTCTCCGTGTGAATGAAACAAATGTATTTTGAGAGACACTTGAGTGGCTTAGAAGGTTTATTAGTGCGTCACTGGGTCCATGACGTCTTTAGTCTTCAATACCGGTGATGCTCATCAACCAGTAGATTATGAATTGAACACGGTGTCTGCCCTAAGGTTGAACAAATGGAGGGCTATTTCTTTTCACCCTTTTCTTTGCTTTTCTTTTTAATTCTTCAACCCCTTCTTTCTCCGTTCATTCATTTTCTCCTTTTTATATCATACCTAGGACTTTCTAGTTCTAAACTATTGGTATTGTCCTTGGGTAGATCCCTCCAGCTCTGGCGGATCATAGGACGGTTTTCCCTAACCTTAGTCACCTTATAACTCCATGACTATCCTAATGATGCCATAAACCAAACCATTGAAAATCTCTCAAAGTGTCAATAATTGTAAAGACATTTTGTTGACACCTTGAGAGTTTGATGATTTTCAGAAATACTCCCCCTTAACATGTGCTCATAAGTATTAAATTTTGAAATTTGCACATGCCGGAAAGAGTTGGCACTTTTGAATTGATTGACTTTTAATGAACCTGATCGTTGCGAGACACGCTTACATCACCAGTTAAACTGGCTTGAAATTATTACCCGTCCAGATCAGATTCAAAGATTATCGCTCGAAATCGGTACATTCTACTCAGACACATCCTTTGCGAGACACGCTTACATCACCAGTTAAACTGGCTTGAAATTATTACCCGTCCGGGACATGTCCTTTCGACTACTGACTTTCCTATTCGTCAATTCGAGAGTCAATTCTGAGTTTGAGCACACGAGATTCCAGCAATTGAGACATCATATTTTAATCATCTTTTTCTTCTCCCCCTCAAAAATAGCATACTCATGATGTTTTTGAAAAACGTTTATGATTAAAATATGCTGTTTTTGAGTTTTAGGGAAGAATATCAAGAAAATTTATAATTCTTTGAACAAAGATTATATTTTTCAAATACTCCCCCTTAACAAGGGAATATTTGTCCTTATGAGCAGAATGTTTGGAAAAACTTTAGAAAACATTCTGGTTTTAATTCTGCTCATAAGTAAGAAGCTTTCGCTCCTTTTTCAGGATTGAGGCACTGAAGCGTACCTCAGGGTCCTTTCTTTGGGGTCCGGGTTGTACACTGTTATGTGTGCACAAGCCGTAATGCACAGGCCAATGTGAAGGAATAATGAGAAAAGAATAATGTATAATGATACTATATTCTTACATCAACCGCCTTTGCCAAAAGTTGTGAACACTGGGTCAGTCCTCTGAAATAGTCTGATAGCAAACGGTGGACGACCCCCAACATAGCTTTCTAGCCTCCTCATCTGATCCCGATGGTATAACCGTTCTTCCATCTTCCGAATAAATTCCTTGACTTGTCGCAGCTCCTTCGAATTCCATCTTCTTGATTTTTCCAACACCGAATCTCGAACTCTATTAGCTAACCCATCACGTACACTCTTTAGGGTATCGTCACAGATCTGTTGTGCTTCTGTAAACGAACCCGAAGACTGGACTATGTAGCATGGTGTACTGAGGGTCCTTTTTGCTGTTTAGAAGGAATTGTGGTTCAACAAGGTTAAGCTGAGTCTGATAACTTTCAACACCAAGCTGGAGATCTTCTACACGTTCTTTGATGATGGTTCTCCTGATGTAATGACAGAGGGAAGTACTGAGTGCATATCGAAGCTCGTTGGTCAGATGCTGCAGTTTGCCTTGGACCTTCATTAGATACATGTCTTCGATATCATTCAGATTTAAATCAGGAAAATCCGCCTCTGAGAATGTGTAGAGATTGTTGTCGATTCTTTTTACTGTGATCTCTTCGAGAAATATATAATCGCATCTTCTGGATCCACTCACATTGATGACGGCCATTATTCTGAGATCACTGTAAACTGGTTCTCGGGATTTCTGTAGAGCAAGTTTGTACTTGTACCAGCTTTGTCGTTTAGAATACCAGTGATGAATCCCCAACTCTGCATCTCGATCATATTGGACGAGCTTTTTAACAAACAGACGTCTGTTAATAGCTTCTTCTTCAATAGCTGATTGTGTGTAATGAGCCGCTGGTGTGAAAGTGATTGATGTAGCATACTTTGTCGTTCCTTGAGCTCCATTCTTTAGAAGTTCCAGATCGTTGTTGAAGAAGATTTGGAAGGGAATTTTGGAGTAGTGAGATCTTCTTATCACGGACAGTGGCTTAGTCCAATCAGTGATGAATGGTTGATTCTTGCCAACTTTCCTGACGACGTCTGGACTAGCCCAGTCGAAGTCACTTGACATTGCACGTGCAATGTTTTCAAGGTGATATTCAAGTTCTGCTGCGCTATTGGATTTGTCTTTCAGAAGAAGGAAAGCATCATTCTTGATCCGACGAAGTTCCCTTTTGGTCATCTTCTTAATGTTAAGACTTCTTTTAATCTCTTGAGTTACAGCAAAGGTGCTGTCTTCAACTCGGGAAGCTTCGTCAGTCTGAACTTGAGCACTTGCTAGATGATCGAACCAGTCATTTCCTAGCTCATCCGTATCATTATCCAGCCATGTGACAACAGCTGGTCCAGTAGATGACTTTTTGCTGTGTGAAGGCTTGGACTTGGAGGGCTTTGGTTTTGGTGGTGATGGTGATGAATGAGGTTGATCATCTTGTGGCTGGAATTCCACATTTTCAGTCGTAAAATGCTCATAGTGATGTTCGGTTTCATTGGGACCAGAGGATTGATGTTTAGGAGGTTGAGATGATGTTTTATGTCCAGTTGGCTCCTGAATATGAATCCCTGACCCGCCTTTGTGTTTCTTATGTTCGGGTTTAGGGTCCTGATCATCCTCATCATCTTCTCGAATACGTTTTCCTTTGTCAGCAGCTTCCTTGCATGATTTCTTCTCAATGTGTGCTTGAAGGGCCGCGATCAGGTTAATTTCTTCTTGAGAAGGAGAGGTGATTTCAAAGAGTCTGTCGAGAAGCACAAGCTCGATGTATTCAGTGGTGAGTTCAGGAAGTGGTTTGGTTTGGGAAGAAGAAGAGACGGCTTCTTTGATCTTTTCTTCAAGTTGGGAATCAATATGTTCATTTATGTTTTGTTGAAGATCAGGAAGAAATTGCTTAACAAATTTCTTTGTCTTGCGTGTCATATGATCTTTGATATTGAAACCAAGGAATTCATCTATCTGCTTCTTGCTTTCCTACATCTCTTCCATTTGTTGAGACAGTTTCTTAACTAAACTTTCCATGTCAGCTAGTTTAGTTGATGTATGTTTGTCTCGTTGTGCTTGTGCTTTCTTTATTGCCTGTTTGAGTTTCTTTGCTGCAGGAGACACAACTTCAACTTTTGTAACGTGGACGATTCTTCTCTTGCTCTTTCCTTTGTAGGCCTTATGAATATTTTCAGAAACAGTTGCTTTTGATTTTGGTGATGAAGACCTCGAAGATGATGGAGTGAGTGAAGGGATTGGATCATCAGATTTAGCATTTGATTCCTTTTGAGGTAAGGGTGGAGGTGTAGGATTCTTAGGCGGTGATCCAGGAGGTGTCTTGGGTGAAGAGGCAGACGAGGGCTGAACTGGTGGTTATTCTTGCTGCTGTTGTGGGTTATGAACGACCATAGCCAGTTTAGATTCGGTTGTGTCCTTTGGAGGGGAAGGAGGAGGCGTTGGAGTGTGAGAACGAAGGTAGCTATCTGCTTCCAGGTTAGCTTGAGCATCCTCCTTACGTTTCCTTTCTTCCTCTTGTCTTCTCTGTTCCTCAAGATCCTTGGCTGCTTTAATTGTTTGATCTCCCAGAATGTCTTTTTCTTCTTCTATGTTCCAATCTTCAGTATCATCATTACGTGGTTGTTCCTCGGGATTGTCGTCAAACATAGAATCAGAGATATCCTTGTCAGATAAAACAATATTGCTATCCTGATCTTTTTCCTTCTCCTCCTGAGTTGGTGCGCCCAAGTCGGGTTGATTAACCGAACCTGTTTGCTGAGAAGAGACCTTTGTTGATTCAGCTCCAGACCCTCCGGGTTGATTAACCGGATCATCTTGGGTCAAAGCTGCTTTAGGAACAGTTTGTGATCCTCCAACTCCATGTGTTCTTTCATACTCCATCTGTTGTTCCAATACTTTCCTTGCTCTACGCTCTTCATCTTCTTTTAGTGATTTGAGACTCTACTTTTGTGCATTCTCATGAGAGATCTTATTGTGAAGTTCAGCCTCTTCAACAGTCATAAAGACATGTTCTTCTTCGGATTCAGATGATTCAGATGCAGATTCAGTGTCTTCATCAATGATTCTATTTGGTTCAGGTTTTGGTTGAGGTTTACTGGGTACTCTCCTCTTGATGAAAGTGGTTCTGGGATGTTTTTGCTTAGGTTCAGAGACACTTGATGCACTAGCAGTCTTGGTCTTACTTCGAGAACGAGTCTTTGAAGATCCTGATTCTTCAACCAATTTTGCAAGACCCACACGACGTTCACGGTATGCCTTGTCGTAATCATGATAAGCTTTAGTTTCTTTGACCTCATCAGGCATCAAAAATTCTGGCAACCGTGCACCTTGTTTTCGTGTGCTTTCTTTCGGGAAGTAGACTTTGCTCAATGTTTTATCCATGCTATACTCATGAACCTCTTGATCAGTGGGACGCTTATCAAGGTCTTCATGTTGATCAAGTAGATAGCTGATAAGAACTTTGGTGTATCGTACAAATGGGATTTTCTTGGATGCTTTACGCATTAAGTACATTATGTCTTCCCAGATGAGAGCAGCAAAATCAATTGGTTCCTGGTTAAGAAATCCCTATAAGACTTGAAGATGAGAGAGTCTTGGATGCTCAAACCCACTATCTCTTCCAGTTATGGAATGAGTTATGATGAAGAAGATAGTCCTCCAGGGTTGAGGAATGTATCTAGCATTGACCTTGGAGATTGTGGTTAATGGAGTATCAGGTTGAACATCATAACCAATGTCTTCCAGGAATTGCATGACCTCAGACTCTGAAGGTGTTGGGTGGAATCGGTTAGAAGCCTCAGGTGCATTTGGAAGTTTTAAAGCTTTGCGGAGTGTAGCAGGTGTAACTCTGATTTTCTTTCGATCCAGTGTACAAGTGAAGTACTTGTCATCAATGCTTCTTGTGAAGGTATCCCAGAATTGATGAATGTAGAGCTCTGGAATTGTGTCTGAGCTATCAAGAAGATCCCTGCATTTATGAGCTTTGAGAATCTCTACTGCAATTTGGCAACTTGGATCAGAACACTTGATCTTGTCCAGTTCTACTCGTGAATTGTTCTTCCCTATTTCCAGAGTATACCCACGAGGAAAGACTTCTTCTTTGGTGAGAGCAGGAAGAGGTTGTTGTTGTGAAGTTGCCATTGATGTGTTTCTGAATCAACAATCATATACAAGTATACAGAATGTATGTTTGTTAGAAAAAATTGTTAGCTTTTAAGAACAACACATAGCACCCTATTGTATTAATGATTGTTTGTTACATGCTTGGTCAAAGAATTTATCAAGAATTAGCCAAATTCTATAAAATTTGATTAATTTTAATATGTATAAAAGGATATACTTAAGAAAAATTGATCACACTTTTATATCAGATCACAACTGCGATAATTATGTCAAATGCGATAATTAATGTCAACTGCGATAATTATGACAACTGCGATAATTATTCAATCAAGATAAGTATCTTAATTGCAATATTTATCCAACTGCGATAATTAACTCAACTGCGATAACCATCCCAACTGCGATAATTAGCCCAACTGCGATAATTATGTCAATCAAGATAATTAAACCAATCAAGATAAGAATCTCAACTGCGATAATTAGCCCAACTGCGATAATTATCCCAACTGCGATAACTATCCCAACTGCGATAATTTTGGCCAACTTCGATAAACTCTTATACAAGAGTTTACGAACACTTTTGACGATGAACATACACTTAAATCTTTATCGTGATTCATTATAATGCATGATTTGTGTCCACAGATTTTCACAAACAATTTGAATAACTATGATGGACATTTTGGCTAAGTTATAACAAAAACGAACCACAAATAAGCATAGATCAAACTGCTAGTGTCCATGTTCTTCATAAACCCTAAAATTGAATTGATTCACTTGAATTGTTTCTGGGTACAAATCAATCATGCCAAAATTCAATTAAGCATCAAACAACAACATTCCAATAAACACATTACACAATAACGCTTAAACATGGTTTTCCCCAAATTGATGCTTAAACCCTAAAATTCAATTTGAACGATTTATAGTGATTGGGTATAATTAAGCATACAATAAAGGTTGCTAAACAATGTATCAACATTATCGTACAATTGTTTTTCACACAAACATTCTAAATCCAAAATCCCTAATTTAACGCAAAACCCTAGAACTACATATTACGATTTTGATTGTTCTAGCCGTTGGATCAAGAATCTGTTTAAAACCATCTTTTATAATCACATATTAATCATAAGATCACTCACAAAAATCGAAAATCTTGAGCGGATTTGCAGATTGAATGTTAGCCGTCGATGATGGTGGGTGGGTATATTGAATGCGGTTGGTGTAATTGGCAGAGATAATAACTGCGATAATTAATTTTGCTTGACTTAAATATCTACCAATTTATCTTTGCACGTTTTACACATTTAGCCCCCTAACCTTGATTATTTTGAACACTGGTTCCTAAACCACCACCATACAAACACTAAGTCTCATTTTATGACATTTAAGGCATACAACCTTTTTATCTTAAAAATCTTATCACCAAATTTTGTGAAACAACAATTTCTGAGAATATATGCAAGTACAATTTAAAAAATTGTGGTAAAAATTATCTCCCCCTCAACACGTGTTAAAAAATAATTAGAGACATTGTAAAAAATAAACAACGTGTTGGAAGAGGGATTGTACTTGCATTTTTTTTTTTTTTTTTTTTTTTTATATTTACAAAGATAGTTTTGGAAATGTTTGACTTGGTTAATTATTTTTAAGAAACTTTTCCAAATCATTTGACGTCAAACATCTCATACCAATCCGGTGAACCAGATCCACAAATCTTGCATGAGGCAAGGCTTTTGTGAACAGATCCGCCAGTTGGTGTTCAGTTCCCACAAAGTATAATTCAACAGTTCCCTTTTCCACGTGTTCCTTGATGAAATGGTACCGAAGATCAATATGCTTGGACTTCGAATGCTGGACTGTGTTGCATGAAATGGCAATGGCACTCTTGGAGTCGCAATACATCGGAATCTTGTTGAATGTGTAACCGTAGTCCATTAGTTGTGATCTCATCCAGATGACTTGAGCACAACAAGCAGACATGGCTACATACTCAGATTCTGTTGAAGACAGTGAGGTGCAGTCTTGTTTCTTTGATTGCCAAGAGACGAGCTTGTCACCCAAGAATTGAACTCCCCCTGATGTACTCTTGCGTGTGTCTAAGTGTAGGGTATTCACAATGCAAGAAACACTAGTTTGAGGCTTAGTTATGGATCGATTGGACAAAGAACTTAGAGAGAGAAAGTGATGGGAACTTCTAGAGAGAGAAACAATGTGTGTATTAGCTTAAGATAATGTGAAGTTCCAACCCTTCCCATGTGTGGGAAGGGGTATTTATACTTACAATATATTATGCCCCTAGCGGGCTGTAGAGTGAGCTGACAGAGGGTAAAGACCCGACCCACTCCACAATACTAATAATAACTAAGCTACTAATAACATTACTGATAATCCTATGAGCTATGATGTACTGATAATTACTCGGGGTGGCCGAGTCTTCAGCTGAATATTCATATTCCTAACAATCTCCCCCTAAGGGAGGTCACCCCAGAAGTAATGTTCTGAATTTCAGCACTTCTTCCTTGGATCTTGACATCATAGCTCGTAATCATTGAATCTTCAATGTCATAGATTGTTATGCAAACATCAGTGATCAGAAGATGACTTCTCTTTTGTCTTGGATGAACTTTGAGTAATCTTTGAAAGTATCATCCCACTTGAGTCTCCAAGTCATCTTTCAGTAGTACGACTCCATGTGATGAAATATACTTAGAGCCGACATGCTCACACGATATGGTGTCATGATCTTCAGCATCAGAGTTAGCAGAAGCTGTGTTGAAGGTCTTTTAGGGTGATCATGACTTCTTTGATGATGATGTGGTGTGAACATGTGGTGATGGATTGGCATCTTTTCTGCAACCAGCTACAACAGCAACCAGCTACAGCATTCCACAGCAACAACCGCCAGATATTCCTGCATACGACAGTTAGCAATAATTCGACCGGTACTAACAAGTTTGGACTTCGAGATAGTCAACAGCATAGTGTGAAGACTCTCTCTAATCCTTACCAAGACCGTTCCTAATCGAAAACCCACAGAGGGCTTTTTAAGATTTTACCGTAGTAAATCAACGATTAGGTGAGTCGCTGGAGATCACTCCACGACTGTAGACCGGTTGAAACCGCCGCGACCACTAAGCGTAATCCACGAGGAATTACCGAAGTGACCTGCTTTCAGGGCTGCTTGATGTTGACCCTGGCAGGAATTTCCATTCAATCATTGAGAATTACATAAGTAAATTCTCTCATAAATGTTCTGGCAGATTGCTAAGATCTGCGTAGGACTCATGAGATTACAACTGGTGTCCTTAATGTTGAACAACCAGTGTAGAAATAATTCGTGTCCCTATGAGATCTTGTTATGCATCTCGTGGCTCTAGACTCAATTGTGCGTTTTGATTTAGTGATCGGAGGTTGGAGAGGACTGCCACCTTTTCAATATCATCTAACTCGGAGTGAGAGAGACGATAGAAATGTATTGAACTCCGTGACAATTGAAACAAGAGTCCTTTGAGGGACCTTGAGTGGCTAGGGAGGGTTGTGCAGCGTATCACTGGGTCCATGATACTTTGTCTTCAATGCCAGCAATCAACTAAGTGATTCTGACAGCATATGTATTGACCCGGTTTCTGCCTAAGTTGTAAGAAGGGCTTCTTTCTTTTCACCCTTTCTCTTTACAATTCTTTTTCATTCTTCAACCCCTTCAGTGCTTACCGAGACTTCAAAACTAACACCTTGTTGGGTTTGTTCCAGTGTCAGCTCCATCTCAGTCGGCACTCTTCCCTCATTCACTTTTCTCCTTTTTAATCATACCTAAGGACTTCTACACTAACTAGTGGATTATCCCTGGGTAGATCCCTCCGGCTCTGGCGGGATCATGGGAACTTGAACCTAACCTAACCATCCTTATAACTCCATGCGTTAATTAAAATGGTCGGTCTTTGATATTCATCCATGATTGCCAAACCAAATCCTTGAAAAATCTCTCAAAGTGTTCATGATTTTGAAACACATTTTTGCAAACACTTGAGAGTTTTATATTTTTCAAATGCTCCCCCTCAACATGTGCTCGAGTGATAGTTTTATAAATTTGCACATGTTAGGTAGAGCTCGCACTTTTTGAATTGATCCACTTTCAGTGAACATGACCGATTCGAGACACGCTTACATCGCTAGTTAGACTAGCTTGAAATTATTACCCGGCCTGGTCAAGTCCACAGAAAGTTTCTCGAAATGGTACACTCTACTCAGATACATCTTTTTCGAGACACGCTTACATCACTGGTTAGACCAGCTTGAAATTATTACCCGGCCAAGACGTATCCTTTCGATTGATGGCAATTCAAGTTTCGTCAATTCATTGGTGAAGTCTGAGCCTTGCTCACGTGAGATGCCAAATCCTTTGTTTTGTTAAACTCATTTGCTCCCCCTCAATATGTGCATCTATATAAAAAAGATTTTCGCACATATGGAAGAGCTTGCTTTAATGACCAAAACATTTTGCTCCCCCTCAATATGTGCCTTGATATACAAAATGGTTTAGCACATACGGGAGAGCATACATTAACTTCCAAAATCATCACATTTTATCAGAATTTCCTATTTAAATCACATTCTCTCCCCCGATCAAAAATTTCAAACCATTTGAGATTTGTGATCCCAAGTGATTTAAATAAGTTTAGAGAATTTGGGAGAAAATGTGGTCAGGTTTAAATGTATTCTGATTTTGAAGCATACTATGCTTCCCTTGAAACACCGAGAGAGTGTCACTGCTGATGTTGCACAAATTTGGCAAGGTGTCGGAAATTTGAACAAATATGCCCCCCTCAATTAATGACCCGTTTTCCATTAAAGGAGCTGTAGTCATTCAATTGAGCGACGGG
Source organism: Artemisia tridentata subsp. tridentata (assembly GCA_021014915.2). Classification (NCBI taxonomy): domain Eukaryota; kingdom Viridiplantae; phylum Streptophyta; class Magnoliopsida; order Asterales; family Asteraceae; genus Artemisia; species Artemisia tridentata. The sequence goes on along the minus strand of CP139503.1, from coordinate 103,023,547 downwards.
TATTTGTGAAAATTTAAATCAATTTACCACCTTGTGTAACATCAAGACTCTCTTGAAGAATCAAACAAGATAAAGAGTCTGATGTAAAGAAGACTTCTCTTCTAATACACGAAATGACGCACTGAAACGTACATCAAGTCGGGAGAACATGGATATAAAGTAATCCATGCCCAGGTGAACATCACCCGGTTGGAGGAACAGCTGTCTTTTTGGCGACATGCTTTCCCCATTGTACAGTGCGGGTTGCAGTATGAAGTAACTGCAAGCCATTAAGACATGTTTTAACGGATTAGTATAACTTCTGCTCGAGCTTCATTTAAGAATCCGTGCCATTGTTGAATGACATTTCTAGATCCGTAAATGTTATCGATAAACAGAAGACATGCCTAGGTAGGACTATTTTTGGTATTTTCTGATTTTTCGATTTTTATGGTTTTTTTTTTTTTTTTTTTTATAGGTTTTATATTTTTGTATTTTTCTTTTTGATTTAAGATATATACAACTATGTACAAGGATATAAGAAGACAATCCTTTACTCCTCCTTTTCTTCCTGAAGACACTTGAGGGTTTCAGGAGTCATGCTTTTCATGCCAAGGCGTGGGAGAATAAACTGAAACCTTTCTCTTGGGAGGGCCTTGGTGAAGATGTCAGCTAACTGAAACTCTGTCCTCACGAAGTATAGTTCCACAATTCCTTTTTCCACCTGTTCCCTGATGAAGTGATGCCTGATGTCGATATGTTTTGACCTGGAGTGCTGAACATTGTTACAACAAAGAGCAATGGCGCTTTTGTTGTCACAATATAGGGGAATTTTGTTGTATGAGAATCCATAGTCCGAAAGTTGTGATCGCATCCAAAGGATTTGTGCACAATAAGCAGACATAGCAATGTACTCAGCTTCAGTAGATGATATGGAAGTACTCATCTGCTTCTTAGAAGACCAACTAACCAACTTTTCCCCTAAAAACTGAGCTCCTCCTGAAGTACTTCGACGAGTGTCTTGACATCCCGCATGATCAGCATCCGCGTAAGCCGTTAACTCCATTGCAGTGTCCTTAGGATACCAGAGACCCATATGAACCGTGCCTTGAAGATATCGGAAGATCCTTTTCACTGCTTCAACATGCTTCTTGGTTGGTCTGGATTGATACCTAGCACACATACACACAGCAAACAGAAGATCTGGTCTGCTAGCCGTGATGTACATCAAAGATCCAATCATGCTTCGATACTTTGTTATATCTACTGGAATCCCTGAAGGATCTTCATCCAGCTTAGTTCTATCAACCATGGGAGTGTCAACAGGTTCACTTGAATAGAATCCAAACTTTTTCAAGATCTCGTTGGCGTATTTGGATTGATTAATGAATATGCCTCCGGGACTTTGAGAAACTTGTAATCCTAAGAAGAATGACATTTGTCCCATCATGGACATTTGGAACTTGGAATTCATTTCCTTTGAAAAACTATCACATTCACCAGGATCTGTTGAAGCAAAGATGATATCATCTACATATATCTGAACTAGTAGTAGATGGTTTCTTGACTTCCTGGTGAATAGTGTGGGATCAACAACACCCTTGGAGAATCCGTTCACTAGGAGGAACTTGGACAATGTATCGTACCATGCCCTTGGCGCCTGTTTTAACCCATAAAGAGCCTTCTTCAAGCGGTAAACATGAGTAGGATGTTCAGCATCCACGAATCCTTCTGGTTGACTCACATAAACTTCTTCCTTTAAGTCACCATTCAAGAATGCCGTTTTGACATCCATCTGGTAGACTATCATATTTCGACTAGCAGCATTTGCAAGGAAGATTCTTATAGCTTCGATTCTAGCAACCGGAGCAAACGATTCTTCAAAATCAATGCCCTCTTCTTGTCTAAACCCTTTAGCAACTAGCCGTGCCTTGTTCTTTAAAACATCACCATACTCATCAAGCTTCACTTTGAAGATCCACTTTAAAGCAATGATCATTACACGCTCTGGAGGAGGCACTAATTCCCATACTTCAAGTCGATCAAATTCATGGATTTCATCCTGCATAGCCTGGAACCAGCAATCTTTAGTCATTGCTTCTTTGGCATCTTTTGGTTCGACTTTGGACAGTACGAAATTGAAGAAGCACCATAGTGCATCAGTGGCTAGTTGACTACGTGTGGATACTGGACGTGAGGGATTGCCTATGATGTTGTCGATTGGATGATCACTAGTCCATTTCCTGAGATGGTCGTGAGGTTGAGGGTTATGAACAGACGTAGCAGTGCTGAGTTCTTCAAGCAAGGATGTGTCTGATGAATGTTCAGGAGCAAATATGTTTTGAAAAGGAGCCTCATCAACAGGAGCAAAAGGATTAACTTCCAAAGAATGATTATCTGAAGATTCTTGCATTACTGGAGAAGATTGAGCGTTTGATGACGAAGGTGATTGACTGGCAGCTGGAGCATTGTGACTGACTGATACTGAAGCTGTAGGGCCTTCTGAACCTTGTGGGGCTTGAACCTCAGTCATAGGAAGTATAGCAGGTTCACTCGGGATGGTTCCATTTGTTGGCTCAAAGTATTCATCAAACATACGATCGAATAACTTCTTCAACTCCTCACATGTAGGTGGCACATAAGAATCTGCAGGCGTGGAATTCTGTACAAGTCCTGAACTAATGGGTCCAGGTGACAAAAGGTTAAGATCGGGTCCAGAACTAATTTGTCCTGAAGCAGGTTGCTCACTCAGCTCATCGAACGTAACATGAATGGTTTCCATGATTTTACGGGTTCTCTTATTGTAGATTCGATACCCTTTACTGTCTGGTGCGTATCCAACAAAAATACCTACATCTGCTTTAGCTCTTAACTTTCCCAAATCTTGACTATCGTTAGTTGGATAGCAAAGTGCACCAAACACACGGAGAAAAGAGAGATCTGGTTTCTTGTTATGAATTAACTCAAAGGGAGTCTTCTCATGAACAGGATGGATTAGGGATCGGTTTTGGGTGTAACATACTGTTGCAATAGCCTCTGCCCAGAGAAACATCGGTGTCTTTGAAAATATAAGCATAGTTCTTGCAGCCTCTACCAGAGTACGGTTTCTTCGTTCAACCACTCCGTTCTGTTGAGGAGTGCGAGGGATACTTTTCTGATGCGTGATGCCAATACTTTCATAAAAATTACGGAGTTGTTGGTTAACAAACTCAGTACCATTATCAGTGCGGATGATTCTGACAGTTTTGTCGAGCCTTACTTGCAGCTGTTTTATCAGTTTAATGATAACCTCTGAAGTTTCGTCCTTGGTTCTCAAAAACTTTACCCATGTGAACCGAGAATAATCATCAACTATCACCAAAACGTACTTCTTTCCATTTATGGTTTGTATTCTCATTGGACCGCACAAGTCCATGTGGAGGGTATGAAGAACTTCCAAGTTGGTGTTGATGGTTTTGGGCTTGTGAGTTTGTTTCTTGCTTTTACCCAGTTGACATGCAGAGCAGAGATGATCTTTCTCATATTTCAGTCTGGGCATCCCTCTAACAAGATCTTTACGGGAAAGATTATTTATGGTACCGAAGTTCAAGTGGTTCAAACGACGATGCCACAGCCATGATTTTGTTTTAGAGGCTTTAGAAAGCAAGCATATGGGAGAGGACTTCAACATTTCTTCAATCGATATGGTGTATAGATTGGTGCCCCGACTGCCCTTGAGGAGATCTATACCATCCAATTCTCTGACGAAACATGTATGCTTTCTGAAAGCCACTTCCAGATCTGAATCACAAAATTGACCCACAGAAAACAGATTGTGCCCTAGTCCTTCCACATAATATACCCTTGAGATTACACTGTTACCAAACACATAATCTCCATAACCCATAATAGCACCAAAGTGGTCGTTCCCAAATCTAACTGTCCCGATAAACTTTTTCACGAAGTTCTTGAGCCGCGAGCGATCCCCAGTCATATGTTTTGAGCAGCCTGAGTCCAAATACCACAGGAAGATTTGTACGACCTGCATTTGAAACCAGACAACAATGGATAACTGAAAAATGTGGATCCCCAAGTGCAATTGGGGTCCATTTGGTGAGCACACACATATTCAGGAACCATAGATTTCACAGATGCTACTGTCTTTACTGAGGAGACAGAACTAGAGGCAGGACAAGACCTAGATGGAAGGCATTGTGACTCTAAAGACAGGATTCTACCAGTTGGTCTCCATTCCTTATTCATCACAATTTTATGCATATTCATTTTAGGTAATGATCTCTGTTTTCCTAAATTGAATTTCCTTCCAGTGGGTCTCCATTCCTTAACATTCACAATTTTATGCTTATTCATTTTAGGTAACGTGCACTGTTTTCCTAAATTGAATTTCCTTCCAGTGGGTCTCCATTGATAGCCTATGCTAGCAAATGTTTTTCCTGTTGCTTTCCAAACCTTTTTGCATGCTTCAGTTATCCTACCATTCTTAACAAGGGATGATGCAGAAGACATCAAGAAAGACACAACACATTCATCATGATTAGCAGAAATTAAACAATTGTCGCATGTTTTACAGATAGCATTAGAATTCGAATTAATTACAGTACTTTTGATACTAGAATCAACACGATTCATCCTACTCATTGCAAACTTATTGTTCCTAGGTTGGGCTTCTACATTCTTCAAGTGATCATTCTTAGCTGGCGCAGTCCTATCCTTTCTTGCATTTCCTCTAGACCTTGACCCGCTAGCTTGGGTGTCACTTTTTACTCCTGTAGAAGCATCGAAGGTAACATTAGTTTGTTTTTCTGTCACATGCCTTCCTGATAATGATGTGTTGGGTTCTGATGTTTTAGGTGGTAGATCAAAGGCTACATGCTTGTTCTCAACATTGGATGATGATGCCACAAATCTATCTCTATGGCAGCTAAACTTAGGAATTGAGCCTATTGCATATTCTAAGTTTTCCTGAATCCTTTTCGTGAGTTTGCAAGCATAGACAACTGCCCTAGCAAGTGGCTTATCAGCCCTATCCTCTTCAACGACCTCACGAAGTGTATCAAGGCCCTCTCTAAGATGATCGAGATATGTTTGATGGGCAAAGCTGTTATTACTAAGCTTAAACGGAATACGCCCAACATCAACATCATACTTTTTACTATCAGTAGCCTTTGGTGCATCACAATTACAAGTGGTGCATGGCATTTTACCTTTCACCCGAACCTTCAGATTCTCAATTTCATTTGTCAAAGAGGTTATTTGATCATTGTGATTGCTTCTTGTAACTTTAATAGAATCATATAACTCTTTGAAATGTTGTTTAACCTTTGAATTTTCTTCTCGATAACACTCATTTTCATAATGTAACTTATTTATGGTGTTTTGATATTGAAAATTCTGAGAATCTGAAGACGAAGGTTTATTGGTGCCATACACTTCACACTTGTTGGATTTCAATTGGGCAATTTGGGCCCTCAGCAGTCAAATCGTGTTCGTGTGAGCTTGAATTGTCTCATCTCGTTTGCTTAATTCAAAGTAAGTATCAAATTCAGGAGCATCCAAGGATACCTTGCCATTTGATATTTTATGTTTTTCATTTAAATGTTGATGTTTCAATTGCAAATTAAGATATTCAACTTCTAATTTAGAAAAACGTTTAACCATATTCTCATGGTCATCATTTTGAATTTTTTCAAGCAATTTTAAATTCTCCCCCTCAAGCTCAACAACACGATTTTGGGTGACATTTAACGCAATAGCATACTCATTAAATTGACAAGCAGACAATGCAGAATCAGTGACAGTGTAAAATACATCTTGTGCAATACATTTAGCAATCAAGTTGTCGTTAGTAATGAGTATGTTTTTTCTTTCAATCTCTCGACTCTTAAGTTCTATTGCATATTCATTCACCTCACTTTCCATATCTTTAAACACTACTTCCATTTCTTTTATTTCGGCTTTAAGGGCAGTTTGCAACCCTTTAAAGTGTTCTTTAATTAGTTTAAAGAATGGCATGACCTCAGTTAAGTAACACCTTTTTGCATGTTCAAAACACCTTTCCCCCTCAGTAATGCCAGTGGGTGTGATTCTCTTCTTACATGTTTTATCGAAATCAGCAAACAGTTGCCAAAGCACATATAAGCTAATAAAGGTTTTGCATTCAGTGGGAAGAGACAAAGGCACCAAATTCCTAGGTGTATTGGGAGGATACACCGTTATGGACGCAACTTTTCTAATGAGGGGGGTGTTGGCCTTAAGTTTTTCTACCTTAAGTTTTTCATTATCTTGTTTCCAAAATATATGTTCAGGTGTTAACTTCTTTTGAGGAGCAAACACAGTCAAACGATTCTCCTCATAATAATCATGGGGTTTGATTATTATTCGTCTGGCTATGCACTCGGGATCCCTCATTTTCTCATTCATTCTTTCCTTTGTTCTCTCACTCATCTCCTCCTCCTCTTTAGTGTAGAGAAGCTCAGGCGGGTCATGATTAGGCATAAACATCACATTGGAATCATTTAATGCAGGTTGGGCTATCTTAGCAATCTCATGAATAGCTAATTTAGATCTACCTACATTGTTTTCACTATGCTTGTCACTTAACTTTCTGTGCTTATACATCATTTGAGCAGTCTGTCTGGTTTGGTCTTGTGTGTACAACTTATCTTCAAGCTTATTTTTTAACGTCTTGAGTCTAGAGAAATCATTTAAAAGTGTTGATTCTTTTTGTTTGAATTCTAGCTTAAGTGTATCAACACACTTTTGTGCTTCCTGTTTCTGTTTGACAGACTGTTCTAGCTGACTTTTCAAAGAACTCAACTCTAATTTTAATGTTTCTTCTCTTACTCTAGACTCTTTAATAAGTGTACTCATTTGACCTTCTAATTTCTGCTCTCGTTCATTAAGCTCAAACTTAGCACGCTGTTCATACATAGCCACTTGTTCTTTATAGATGTTTAGTTTCGTGATCAAGTTATCATCAGGGATAGGCAATTTGTTCTCTTGGCACTCGCATGCATTATCTATATTATCCGCATTATCTAAGGCACATACATTCCTCCTAACACAAACATCATTATTGACAAAAGATTCACCATTTGGTACATCAGGCGAGTTGTTGTGATTCAAATACTGTTCATATGAAATAATATTGCTATTTTCCATGTCAACATTACTTGATTCAGAAACATTTGCCTGATGTACTTCTTCGGGATTCTTTTGTCCCTTGACAATATTATATGTGTCATAAATTTTTAGTACCTTAGATATCACGGATGCATTAGAAGGACCAGCTTGACGGGGAGATGAGACCATGGAAGACAAGTTAGCCATGAAGATTGTTTGAGCCGTAGGTTCATCATCTACATCAGAGTCATATGCATCACAGTCATCTGCCTTGAAGATGTTAGGATCATTAAGTGCTAGATCCTGAACAGGTTTCTCATCCACATCTTCATCAAAAGTATTTCCTCCATCTCCTGCCAAGAACAATAACTCTTCCTCATCCAATACAGCTCCATTCTCTTGAGCTTGCATTAACAGCATCTTGTCTTTGAAGTAATCTGAGTTCTGAGGACGTTTAGGTTGATTGCAGTTTCTAGCAATGTGTCCGAGCCCCCCACAATTATAGCACTTGATCTGTTTCCCTTGCCCCTGATTGGCATTCCCTGCTCTATTCTGCACATAACCTAGACCCATGTTTCTACCAGCTCTCCCTTGCACATTCTGAACCACAATTTTCCCATCCTCCACCATTGCTAGATTGCGTGGGTTGGATGAATTCCTTAACTGATTGTTGGTCTGAGGGAGTGATGCTTGAAACTGTTGAACCAGTAATGAAACTTGATTGGTGAGATTGTCAATCATTTTGTTGGTCTGAGAGTAGCCTGAGTCAAGTTGAGAGCTCATAGCAGGTACTTGTGAGTGAAGTTGATGATAGCTTGGGTTGGATGATGATTGGATTGTCGGTTGAACATTTGTCATGAACGCCAGTGGATCATTTGTAGTTGAAGGATTTAACTTTTCTCTCAGCACCCGATCATAGACAGCATGCTTCTCATGTTGTTGCAGGTATGCATACAGCTGTTCATAGTTGGTATCCCTTAAACCTTTGTTGAGTTTGACAGCAGTAACAAATCTGTCCCATTCAGGAGTCATGTTGTTCACAAACTTTGAGTTAAGTTGGATATTGGGCATAGTCATTCTGATCATCCTCATATCATTCACCAACTTATGAAATCTCACATAGTAGTCTGTGATATTCTCTCCTGGGTTCATTTTGAAATGCTCGAACTCATCATACAGCTGTGACTCACGATCTTCCTTTGTGAGTTCTGACCCTGCCAACAACATTTTAACGTTGTCCCACACAGCTTTGGCTTCAGTGTTGAAATTGATGAGCTTGTATACATCCTTTGGAAGACCTTGAATGACTATGTTTGAGGCTCTAATATCAGCATCATACCTCTTCTTTTCTTCTTCATTAAGATCATTGTAGTTTCTAGGTCTGTCGATGCCCCAAGTTACAGTCCCATCTTCACCAGTTGTAACAACGTCTCTGGTGGTACCCATCTGATAAGGTCCTTCGTCAATTGACTTAAGAATGTTAACACCATTATCTTTTCCCAAGCAGTAAAGTCTTATCCGTTGTGCCCAAGACTCATAATCCGTCCTATCTAGCATAGGTGGACGAGTGTCAGATCCTGCTGCTTGAATATCTTCTGATGATGTGCTTGATGTGGTAGCCATAGTAACTACGGAATTTTACAGATCTTGTGATTTAACCGAGAAATTGAATCTTTCGCGGGAATTTCTAAAATCACCAAGACACAAACCGAGTTCACACTGCAGAAACAAACCGCGTTGATACAAACCGAGTACACACTGCAGAGACAAACTGAGTAGACACAAACCAAGTAGACTTTTCAGAGACAAACCGCGTCTACACAAGCCGAGTAAATTCCTCAGAGACAAACCGAGTCTACACAAACCGAGTACACGCTGGAGGGACAAATCGAGTAGGCACAAACCGAGTAAATTCCTCAGAGACAAACCGAGTCTACACAAACCGAGTACACGCTGGAGGGACAAATCGAGTAGGCACAAACCGAGTACACGCAGCAGGGACAAACCGAGTAGACACAAACTCCCAAGCACGTCGCTTTCACTGCCTTTTGTCTTTTTGCCTAAACAAGTAATAAGACAAACCGTTACTTCTAAGTGACACAAACCGAGTCCAAGAACATGTCCCAAGGACACAAACCGCTGCGAAGAACACAACACTAAACACCCACGAATTACCCCAAAATCACCACACACGTTCTTAGATCTGTGAATCCAAACACCAAATACCACTCTAATACTATTCTTAAGCTAGAAAGTACAAGGTATAACAACTTCTAATCACTAAACAAAGCACAAAATGAAATTTATGCTACTTATCAAATCGAACCAAAAATCCTCAAAAACTACACAAATCCGTGAATACCAACTCTCATGGACCTAACCATGGCTCTTGATACCAATTGTAGGGTATTCACAATGCAAGAAACACTAGTTTGAGGCTTAGTTATGGATCGATTGGACAAAGAACTTAGAGAGAGAAAGTGATGGGAACTTCTAGAGAGAGAAACAATGTGTGTATTAGCTTAAGATAATGTGAAGTTCCAACCCTTCCCATGTGTGGGAAGGGGTATTTATACTTACAATATATTATGCCCCTAGCGGGCTGTAGAGTGAGCTGACAGAGGGTAAAGACCCGACCCACTCCACAATACTAATAATAACTAAGCTACTAATAATATTACTGATAATCCTATGAGCTATGATGTACTAATAATTACTCGGGGTGACCGAGTCTTCAGCTGAATATTCATATTCCTAACACTAAGCATCCTGCATGGTCAGCGTCTGAAAAAGCAACAAGTTCAAACCCAGAATCCTTTGGATACCAGATCCCCAAATTAATGGTTCCCTTGATGTATCTAAGGATTCTTTTAACGGCTGACAAATGCCGCTCAGTCGGTCTAGACTGATATCAGGAGCAAAGATATGTGGCAAATACAACATCTGGTCTGCTAGCTGTGAGATACATGATCGAGCCAATCATACTACGATACTTCGTAGGATCAATGGGTGTCCCATGTATGTCAGCATCTAGCTTTGGGGATGAGGAGGACATTGGGGTATTATAGGTGTCACAGCTGGTCATACCATGCTTTTTCAGGATTTCCTGAGCATATTTTGACTGACTTAGAAATATACCACAGGGTGATTGATGAACTTGCAATCCTAGAAAGAAATTAAGTTCACCCATCATAGACATCTCAAAGTTTTGTTTCATTAGTTTAGAAAAAGCGTTTGAATATTTTTTATTGGTTGAACCAAAAATAATATCATCCACATAAATTTGTACAATGAGAATGTCTTCCCCGTGTGTTTGTATAAATAAAGTCGGGTCAACAGTTCCAATGGTAAAATGATTAGCAAGGAGAAATGCAGACAGTTTATCGTACCATGCCCTCGGGGCTTGTTTAAGGCCGTAAAGGGCTTTCTTAAGCCGATATAAATGGTTAGGATGATCTGGATCCACGAAGCCTTCTGGTTGTGATACGTACACCTCTTCTCGGAGTTGTCCATTAAGAAATGCCGTCTTTACATCCATCTGATAGACTGTGATATTCTTGTGGGCGGCGTATGCCAGAAACATTCTAACTGCCTCAATCCGAGCTACTGGAGCAAACGATTCCTCGAAGTCAATTCCCTCTTCTTGGCTGTATCCTTTTGCTACCAGTCGGGTCTTGTTACGAATCACTGTACCATCTGCACCTAGCTTGTTTTTCCAAATCCACTTCAATCCAACCACATAAACTCCATCTGGTCTTTCAACTAATTCCCAAACTTCCAAACGTTTGAATTGTTCCAACTCTTCTTGCATGGATTCAATCCAGTTGTCGTAGGTAAGGGCTTCTTTGATGTTTTTAGGTTCAGATTGACAAACAGTGAGTGCATACATGCAGTGTTCACTGTCTGAATGAAGTTTTTGTCTTGTGATGACTGGATTGTTAGGATTTCCAATTATATTTACCAAAGGATGATCTCTTGTCCATTTGTGGGTGGATGGAAAATGTTGAATGTTGTTATGGTGATCTGAGGGGTCCATATTACTCGAGGATGATTCTCCTAGTTCTGGAATGGCTGGTGGTGGAGCAAATGGATTGAAGAATGCATTCCCGTCATAATCTGATGGTGTGGAAACTTGATTAGAAGTGGGGGAAGAATCTTCAACTGCTGGTTGAGGTGTTTTATCCATTGATGATGATGATTCAGGTTGTGGTGCATCGGCAGCAACTACGGTAGAGGTAGATGCTGATGGATCAGGTGTGTGGAAAACTAGAAGGGGGGGTTGAATAGTTTTACGTCTTTTTAATTTATTATAAAAACCTTTGTTTTTTATACTTTTTAAAAAACTTTAGATTCTAGTTTGTTATGAAAAATAAAACTTAAATCTTATTATTAGTTATATATGTATTCTTTTAAATTGATTGTAAAAGTTTTGGTTTCTTGAATGGATTTTCAATTTGATCTTTATGTGAAGTCGACCTCTAATTAATACTAGCAATTATATAAGCCTATGTGTATGAAAGTAATGACGATGCAAGTAAAGAAATAAATAAGGTATGGAAAGATCTAACCGAGACACGAGAGATTTATAGTGGTTCGGCTACAAGGACACCTTCCTTGCCCTACTCCACTCCCCGAGCACACCTTGCTCGAGAGTTTTCTTCACAACTTCAATAAGCTCCCTTATGGCGGAGAAAACCGTACACAACTTTGGCTTACACGGGTTTAACGACACAAAGCTAAATGTCGAGTTCTAATCGTAGCTAGAACCAATCTCACAACTTCACAACACAACTTCTACACGACTTAATCACGACTTCTTCACAATGGCTTCACGACTTCTTCACGACTTCAACACGACCGCTACACAACCTCTATGATGCGGCTTCACGACTTCAACACTATGTCTTCATGACTTAAGACTTCACGACTTCAACATGACCGCTACACAACCTCTATGCTACGGCTTCACGACTTCAACACTAGGACTTCACGACTAGGACTTCACGGCTTCAACACGACCGCTACACAACTTCTATGCTACGGCTTCACGACTTCAACACTAGGACTTCACGACTAGGACTTCACAACTTTAACACGACCGCTTCACAGCTTCTATGCTACGGCTTCATGTCTTCTAAGCTACGGCTTCACAACTTCTACACCACGGCTTCACGACTTCTACATTTTGACCTCACAACTTCTATACCACAACTACTTATACAACATCTTCACTACTTACACACAACACTAATCTACAACACACACCTTACATACAAATGAATGAATGATTTACAAACTTTGTTAAACACACAACTTAAGTAACAAAATGATACTAAGTTGTAATACTTCTAATCTTGATTGATAGAAGTATTCTTCTTTTGCACTTGGATGGTGGAAGCTTGGATCACTTGGAAACCAATGCTTAAGATTACATGATCAAAGGTTTATTTAAGATATGAAATGAGATCTACAACAGAAAGTTTTAGTGCAAAAGGGTTGAGAAAAAAATCCAGGAGAAGGCTTGTATTTATAGGGAAAAATCTGGACAGCTGGAGCCTACTGGAGCGGGGGCGGTCCCCTTAATTTTACTAGCCGGTCCCCTTAATAATTAAGGGGGCCGCCTAGTAAAATTTTCTGAACGTTGCCCAGATTTGTCCTTTTGTGGGGAAGGTTTTTCTGGAACATTTTTACTGATTTTGGTTAAAAATTTGAATTCATGTTTTTATAAAAGATTAAACATTTTTATTTAATACCAAAATTGTTTTTCAAAAATATATAAAATGTTTTTGACATTTTATAAAAAGTTTAGAAATAAATAAAATGTTCCTTTGATCATATGATGCATTAAGCATTAGTTCATTCATACCTTAAGTGATTTTAGTTGTAGAAGTGAATATTTACAACTAAGTACTTGTTTAATTTATAAGTTTATGTTTTAATGAGTTTACATTTTGTGATCATCAAAACATAGAGATATGAATAAATATTGATAATGTTTTTAGGCATTTATTTATGTCAACAATCTCCCTCTTTTTGATGATTACAAAACCTAAACTCATTAAACCAAAAAGTTTATTTTTGGACAAGTATTTAGTGAGTTTATATTCACTTCTCCCCCTTTTTGTAGAATCAAAAAGGTTATGCCGACAAGTTTTTGAGACAAAATTTGTCGGGACGAGAACTCCCCCTTGATGTGTGCTCCCCCTCGTTTGAGGGCACCAAGGAATCGATATATGGAATACTTGCAAGAAAAATATTAGAAGCACAAGCATATATATAGCAAAAATAAGCATGCATATAAAGACATTCATTAAAAATGTTGTGTATAAATACACAACCATCCAAGATTATATTCAATCCTACATTAGCTAGTAAGTAATGCAATCTACATAATCATTCTAGGAGTACATGATCTTCCATGGGGCTTGCACACAAAATGGTTTGAAAAATTATTTTTGATTAAGCATTGCATATGCTTAATTTGGTGAGAATGAAGGTGGTGGTAGTGTAGTGGGTGAAAATGATGGAGGTTGTGGTGGAGGTTGGTTGTTAAGCATGTGTTCAAGGGATGAAAACATGTAGTGTATCTCATCTCTAAGACCAAAGATGATGGTTTGGTTGTGGATGTGGTGGTATTGGTGATGATGAGAAATGAGCATCAAGAGGTGTTATTGGTGATATGGAAATGACAAGTTGGGTGAATGGAGGTTCTTGAGTAGGAGGTGGAGTTGATGCTCTTGATGGTGGTGATGAAAGGTGTGAGTTGATGTAGGTAAGGTTTGGGCTAGATAAAAGGGGTCGCAAGATGCAAAAGAAAACAGTAAATTTTACTGCCCAGATGGCCGGTCCCCTTAATTGTAGGCCGGCCCCCTTAAAATTAAGGGGACCGCCTAGGGAATTAAGGGGGCCGCCCATCTGGTGTTTTCCCAGGCGACCAAATTTGAAAAATTTCCAGAAAAGGGTCATTTTTAGGGTGTTTTTGCAGCAAGCTCCATTTGAATCATGTACATCAAGAATGATTAAATAGTGACATAAACATGTTAATTACGCATGCATACATTTAAAACATATTATGGAATAAGCATGTTATTAATCATCAAGCATGTATATATATATCATGATATCAAGTATACAAGCAATAAGCATAACAATCATATATTAAAGACAAGAAATAAAGCATTCATTAGTTGAAAATAATTATGTTAAAAACATAATTATTGATACAACACATATTATGCTTATAGCATGCAATAAGTAGAAAATTTTAAATTGCCTAAGAGATCCATTGGACTTGCTTGAGACATGAAAACTTGGATTATTTTGGATGGATGATGGTAAAGAGGGGGTAAAAAAAATTGGATTAATGGGGTTGTAAGTTTGGGTGTATGGATGTTGGAGAGAGTGTTGATGGAGGAATTGGAGGTGGAGAGCTTGGACTTGACCATGTTGAATGAGGGTTTTGATGTTGTTCAAGTGGTGGTGTTGGATTAGATCTAGTGAGAAGATACTCAATCCAAGTGAGACGCTCATTTAAGGTGATGGTTTGATTTTGGAGAAAGATGCAACAAGGACTATTGTTGACATGTTTCTCAATTTGACTCAAGTGATGTGGTGATGATGGTAATGATGGTGATATGGATGGTGATGGGTTTAAGTTGCTTTGAGCAAGGTGCAAAGCAAGGAGAGCATTAAGCTCATGGGCTTCCTTGAGTTCTTCAATGAACTTCAAGTGTTGAGTGGAAGGTGATGATGATGGAGAGTGGTTGTTATTTGGTGGAAGTGGTGGTGACACTTTTGGTGGTGGAGACACTTGTGAACTTGGGTAATTATGAGTGAATGAAGGTGGACATATGGATGATTGGTTATGTGTGTGAAAGGGTTCATTAGGATGAGGTTTAGGTGTTGGTTGAGTTTGAACAACATCATTTGTTGGGTTATGGCAAATGTCAAGCTTCCTCCTCCAAATGGGCATTTATGGTGTAGTGATGATGTGATTGTGAAAGGTAAATTTTGGAGAGTGGTTTGTGACAATATGTGTTTGTGAATTTTGGGAAGTATAGGATAAAATGGGTTGGAAATTGAAAAGGAAAATAGTAATCCGTCACTCCAGATGGCCGGTCCCCTTAATTTTAAGGGGGCCGCCTGAGTATTTAAGGGGGCCGCCCATCTGCTGACTTCCAGATTACTGGAAATGGGTTTTTGGCATAAATTTGTAGAAAAGGTTGTGTTTTTGGGTTTAGTTTCAAGCAAGTCCAACTTCTTTCAAGGCAATTTAGGATTTAATAACTCATATATGCTAAGCATATTTATTTAAGCAACTTTATCTAACATGCAAACTACTCATTAAGCATATAACATGTATATATATATATATTAGACAAGTAGATAATACATAGCACCATGTAATTCATAGTATTATACTTAGGAAGATTAAAAGGCTAGTTAATTAATCCTAATGATTATCTATGTACAAGGGAATGGGGAGTTGTGATAGCATGGACTTCTAGACTTGTACCAAGTGAGATCTTTAATAAGTAAACCATGATTTTTCATTTTTGATTTAGTTCACTTATAAGTGTCATATACACAAGTATATATGACATATATGAGATCACCAAGCATGATTTAAAGAAATGTTTTTGGCATTATTCAACAATGCTTGAAAGTAGGTTTTATGTGGATGTGAAAAATATATTACTGAAATAGTTTTGGCTTTATTTCAAAATGTTTTTATGAGGAAAGAAAACATATTTTTCCAATCTTTGGTTTTTGATAAACACGTAATTATAGACACAAGTTTGGAAGAAAGTAGGATGGTGAAACATGTTTAATAGAAATGTGTCATAATCTTTTGAAAAATCATTTTTCCAAAATGTGAAGTTTTTGCAAATTTAAAAATAAGTCTCATTAATTATAGGTTTAAAAATAGTGGTTTGTAAAAGATCTCGTGCTCAAGGGCATTGGTTAAGTCTATTGTCACATGCTACCTCTTTCTACATATCCTATGGCATTTAAGCATGTATTATGACTAAATACAAAAATACATCATGTCAGAGTAGTTAGAGAAAAACAAAAGCTATTATAATGACAATGCATTCAACAACTAAATAAATAATTACGAAGGCATGCAGTCAAATCACATAGGAGCAAGTAAACATCTAGAAATTTTATATACGCAAGATGACATAAATCTAGGAATGAAAAGCTCTAGTGAAAAGCAAAGTTCATAACAGTAAACTATCGTTAGGTATATTTAGGAAGAATAATGTATTCAAGTTGGAGAATGAGTATGAGACTATTACTAGTGGTGCTCAATTCAGGCTAAACACGACCGTTTTTACGGGTTACACACACCCAACTTCTCACATAGAAGCAATTCAACCATTAGGTCAAATTGAGTTTCTAGTCAATAGATTCTCCAGTAGTCATTCTCTTTTTAGAAGAAATTAAGTTCCTAAATTTACTTATCGAAGAGTACCAAATATGAAGATTGCTTGGTTCACTAACACTTAGGGGGACTAACTAAAGGGTTTCTAGTTTATTAAGCCACAGAACGAATATAACTAAAGTGTAAAGGCAAAGCAACCTATCAGACTAAGCATATCCTAAGGCATTAATAAGATTATATGCATGAAGTAATTACTTATGAAATTTTAAATAGAGAACTTATCTCACGTCCTAGCTTTTCTTCGTAATGTCTCAGATGATGATCTTATTAAAACCGAAGTGGCTTGACCCGAACATGTCTTGTACGGATCATGATCTTCTCCTTCGTCTGTGTCACTTCATGATTTTGGATTGAGTTCACTTTGGAGTTGATTCATGTAGTCTTCATCGCTAACACCTACATTAACAACATTTGAACTAGTAGCACATGTATCTATTTTATCTAAAAGTTTATCTATTAAATTTCTAACATAACTAATTCATGTACAAGATTAAAATCCTCATCTTTGGCTTGACATTTTTCTTGATGAAAGTTTTAAAAAAATTTTCCAAATATCATTTGCCGTTTTACAGAAGAATATTCTTTCATATTCAACTTTCGGCAATGTTTTTATAAATAATTATTTTAGCTTTATTATTTATTTCATTCTTTGTTTTCAAATAATCAATTTGACTTTCAAAATCCGTTTTTGTTTGATTTTCAAAATCACCAATCGAAATGACATGCCAAAGATCTAGATCAATTGATTTCATATAAGTTTCAAATTTATTTTTCCATTCAAGAAAAGTATAGTTTTCAAATAGTGGTGGTTTTAGCAAAGATTCCCCTTCTAGATATTTTTCGAATTCCATAGATCGATTCAAGTTTTAAAATACAGTATATTTTAAAGATCTTGATTGACGTGGCTCTTGATACCAATTGTGGAAAACTAGAAGGGGGGGGGTTGAATAGTTTTACGTCTTTTTAATTTATTATAAAAACCTTTGTTTTATACTTTTTAAAAAACTTTAGATTCTAGTTTGTTATGAAAAATAAAACTTAAATCTTATTATTAGTTATATATGTATTCTTTTAAATTGATTGTAAAAGTTTTGGTTTCTTGAATGGATTTTCAATTTGATCTTTATGTGAAGTCGACCTCTAATTAATACTAGCAATTATATAAGCCTATGTGTATGAAAGTAATGACGATGCAAGTAAAGAAATAAATAAGGTATGGAAAGATCTAACCGAGACACGAGAGATTTATAGTGGTTCGGCTACAAGGACACCTTCCTTGCCCTACTCCACTCCCCGAGCACACCTTGCTCGAGAGTTTTCTTCACAAATTCAATAAGCTCCCTTATGGCGGAGAAAACCGTACACAACTTTGGCTTACACGGGTTTAACGACACAAAGCTAAATGTCGAGTTCTAATCGTAGCTAGAACCAATCTCACAACTTCACAACACAACTTCTAAACGACTTAATCACGACTTCTTCACAATGGCTTCACGACTTCTTCACGACTTCAACACGACCGCTACACAACCTCTATGATGCGGCTTCACGACTTCAACACTATGTCTTCATGACTTAAGACTTCACGACTTCAACATGACCGCTACACAACCTCTATGCTACGGCTTCACGACTTCAACACTAGGACTTCACGACTAGGACTTCACGGCTTCAACACGACCGCTACACAACTTCTATGCTACGGCTTCACGACTTCAACACTAGGACTTCACGACTAGGACTTCACAACTTTAACACGACCGCTTCACAGCTTCTATGCTACGGCTTCATGTCTTCTAAGCTACGGCTTCACAACTTCTACACCACGGCTTCACGACTTCTACATTTTGACCTCACAACTTCTATACCACAACTACTTATACAACATCTTCACTACTTACACACAACACTAATCTACAACACACACCTTACATACAAATGAATGAATGATTTACAAACTTTGTTAAACACACAACTTAAGTAACAAAATGATACTAAGTTGTAATACTTCTAATCTTGATTGATAGAAGTATTCTTCTTTTGCACTTGGATGGTGGAAGCTTGGATCACTTGGAAACCAATGCTTAAGATTACATGATCAAAGGTTTATTTAAGATATGAAATGAGATCTACAACAGAAAGTTTTAGTGCAAAAGGGTTGAGAAAAAAATCCAGGAGAAGGCTTGTATTTATAGGGAAAAATCTGGACAGCTGGAGCCTACTGGAGCGGGGGCGGTCCCCTTAAATAGGGGGCGGTCCCCTTAATTTTACTAGCCGGTCCCCTTAATAATTAAGGGGGCCGCCTAGTAAAATTTTCTGAACGTTGCCCAGATTTGTCCTTTTGTGGGGAAGGTTTTTCTGGAACATTTTTACTGATTTTGGTTAAAAATTTGAATTCATGTTTTTATAAAAGATTAAACATTTTATTTAATACCAAAATTGTTTTTCAAAAATATATAAAATGTTTTTGACATTTTATAAAAAGTTTAGAAATAAATAAAATGTTCCTTTGATCATATGATGCATTAAGCATTAGTTCATTCATACCTTAAGTGATTTTAGTTGTAGAAGTGAATATTTACAACTAAGTACTTGTTTAATTTATAAGTTTATGTTTTAATGAGTTTACATTTTGTGATCATCAAAACATAGAGATATGAATAAATATTGATAATGTTTTTAGGCATTTATTTATGTCAACAAGGTGCTTGTTGTATGACATGTTGAGCAGCGGAACTGGTGGAAGCATCTGATGCACTGGTAACACGAACGTCATCAAACATTGGTGCAAACAAATCTTCCAGATCCTTCCTGTTGAAAGGTAGGGGTGCAGCCGAAGATTCAGGAAAGTTCAGACGGTTGAGTGCGGGTTCCAAGCGGTCTTGCTCAGAAGCCATCTCAGTGAGTTCATCAAAATTAGCGTGTATGGTTTCTTGAATATCCCCGGTCCGACGATTCCAAATTCTGTATCCCTTGGAGTTTTCACAGTATCCAACAAATATCCCAATATCTGCTTTAGCCTTAAGTTTACCAAGATCATCTTTATCATTCTTCGGATAACACAATGCTCCAAAGACGTAAAAATAGTTGATGTTTGGTTTTCTTCCTTGTATAAGCTCATATGGTGTTTTGCTGTGTCGTTTGTTGATCATGGCACGATTCTGAGTATAACAAGCAGTATTGACAGCTTCAGCCCAAAGATAATCCGGTAATTGAGCATTGATCAACATAGTTCGAGCTGCTTCCACGAGCGTACGGTTTCGTCTTTCGACTACACCATTTTGTTCTGGAGTGCGAGCTATTGAAGTCTGATGAACAATACCATGTTTCTCAGTGAATTCCCAAATGATTTGATTCTTAAATTCAGTCCCATTGTCTGTTCTGATGATGCGGACGGTGTTGCGGACTTGAACTTGAATCTTTGTGAGAAACATGATGAGGATAGAAGGAACTTGATCTTTAGTCCGAAGAAAATAGACCCAAGTCCATCGTGAGTAGTCATCCACTATTACCAGAATATACTTCTTCCCGTTAATACTCTGAACTCGCATCGGACCACACAAATCCATATGAAGCAGTTGTAGGACATGATCTGTGCTGTGTTCTGTTTTGGGAGGAAAATGAGCACGGTGACTTTTTCCTTGTTCATACGCAGAACACAAGTGATCCTTGGCATATCTGAATTTAGGTAGACCGTCAACTAATTTTTTCTTGGCAAGGTCAGTGATGGTTTTAAAATTGAGATGAGACAATCTTTTGTGCCATAACCAAGCCTTTGTGGGATGAGCCTTGGAGAGTAGACAAATAGGAGTAGAAGCTGTCATGCCTTCAAGGGAGATAGTATACAGACTGGTTCCGCGCTTCCCTTTCATGAGGTCGTTGCCTTGAAGATCACGAATAAAGCAATTTTTCTCCCTGAATGCTACTTCCAAGTCTCCATCGCAGAATTGTCCCACGAAGAATAAATTATGACCAAGGCCTTCAACATAATACACACGGCTGATTTCGATGTTCCCATTAATGTAATCCCCATAGCCCATAATTGCAGCGAAGTGATCATTCCCGAATCTGACCGTTCCGATAAACTTTGCAATGAAGTTTTGAAGAAGTTTAAGATTGCCGGTCATGTGTCGGGAGCACCCGCTATCAACAATCCAAAGGACGATTTGAATCACCTGCATCACAAATATTGGAAACAGGTGGAGATTTGATAACGGTTGGATCCGCTGGGTTAGTAACACAAGAGGTTAGTACTTTAGGTAACCATTTAAAACCAAAAGTGTGTTGTAACCAACGTTGCCAGGTCCAACTAGTCTCTGCCTTTTTCCTAATGTATGCACTAGGTGAAGCAGTTGTTTTGGATTTGGGCTTGTCCATTGTCTTCTCAGAAACAGCTAGTGGGGGCATTCCTAAAATGGACTTTGCACTGGTTTTAAGCCTAGAGGAAGTGCCACTAGTTCGTTTCTTTCTCTTAGTCAGCAAAGTTTTAGCAACACATTTTGTATGATCACCAGATAATATGCTATTCCGACAAAAAACACAAGTAGCATCAACCAAAAACATCTTCATTAATATTTAAAGATTTATCATCTGTTACATCAATCTTAGAACTAGACTCAGATAAGTGCAATTCTATTCCTGATGTTACATTTGTCTTATTCAAACTACTAGCTGGAACTTCTTCAGACTTAGATAACTCCTGCCTAGGTTTCTTGACTCTATTCTTCCTCTGTTTCTTGTGAGTCTTGGAATGGCTGACCTTAGGTGTGGTTTCTAGTCCTGTGGAAGTACAAGTAGCTGAATTAGTGGTTACATCAGATGCTTGGGTGTGTTCTTTGTTCACTACATACATCCCTGGGGCAATCTTATGAGTGTTTGTTTTGCCTGTGTCTAAAACTCTGATTTTCTTCTTCAAATCAATAATGATGTGTTGGAACTCTTGATTTTGTGAATCTAATTTTCGATTGAGGCGGACTGTGTCATTTCGGTTTTGAAGAATTTCATCCAGTTCCTTTTCATTTTCAAACAATTTAATTCGTAAAAAAGCTTTTGTTTCCTTAAACTTTTCAGGAACATGACTGTTTTGAAATGATAAAGATGCTATAAGATGTTGAAATTTAAGTTCAAATTCAACACTCTGTTTTTGACACCAGTCAAGCCTTTTTTGAAGATTAAAAGCTTTGTTTTCCACATCATTGTTGATCTGTCGAAGAATCTCATTCTCATGTACCAGATTATCAATCTCCATACGCAACATCTTACTATCCACAGCATGATCATTCACAAGTAAAGCATTACCAGATTCATAGAGCGAATTCATAATTACAGACACCACGTCATAACACAAAACTTTTTCCAAGAGTCGATCATTTTCTTTGGCTAAAAATTTCCTTTGAAGTTTTTGACGTTGAACCTTGTCATCTTTAGCTTTGAAAATGGTTTGCATAGATGCTACCTCTGTGTATAACTGATGCGTGGTTTTGCAACCTTACAACAGGTTTTACCTCTCGAGGGATCTCAAGAGGCTTACAACCCCACCAGGCAGTGTACCTGACCGATGTAGTATAGTGTAGTGGTAAGTACGGGGGATTGATCGTTCTCCACAGGGAATAGTGTTCGTTAGGTGTGAAAGGCTACTCTAATTAGGTCTAAGGGTTGAGGGAGATTCTTTTTATGTTTTTATAATTTTTATGAAAGCAAGTAAAATCTCGGGTTTGAAAGAGTGGGCGGAATTAGTTGCTAGTCAACTAACCCAAATTACTACGAATGCAAATAAAATAAAATAACAAAAATGAAAATGTTTGGTGGAAACTATGTGTAGAGAAATGTGTTTAATTAGATTTCCTTACTCCCTAACTATCTTTTACCGGTTGATTAGTGTGTATTAATCGCGTGGATGACGGGTGTATTCCTTAATACCAATCGTGGGGTGGCGTACGTACTTCCCCAACTCTACAAGCTCCTACTTCACTCCTATGTCGAGCCGGCTAGGAAGCTCCTAACATGGGATCACTAGAATTCGCTTGTGCATTAAATACAACCATAAAAACCTTTAGTACGCATTTGGTTCATGTTTCTTAAGACGTTCAAGCAAGTTACCGAATAGGAAGTTAGCCAGTTTTCTTAAGCCTAACATAGATGAACAATCATCCAATACAACTAATAACACACTAATAACCAATAATCAATAGCTAGGTTTCATTAGATCTAAGCAAACACAAGATAAATCTAGCCTAACATGTTAATCAAAAGACAAGAACAAGATAGAATCAAACAACACATAGACATATTGAATGATTAATTGATAACTTATCTTCAATGTAACATGGAAGATCTCAAGGCAAAAAGCCTTGAAAAAGATGCTAAAATCGTCTTAGGGTTTTCTCCCAAGAATTCCACACTAAGTTCCACACCTAATGACAAAAAATTAGAAAACTATATATAGACTTTTGGATCTGACGGCGTCACGTTATGGAGTGTGACGCCGTCACCTCGCCGCTTTTAGGGTTCCCGGATGACCTTCTTGACGCCGTCCCTCTTTAGCTCTCTAAAATCCGTTCTGGCTTATCAAGGCTTGACGCCGTCAGACCTTGAACGTGACGCCGTCCCTCTTTGAATTAAGCCGTGACGCCCTTGATCAGGTTAAAGCGTGACGCCGTCAGAATTCACATGCAATTTTCACTGGCTTATCATGAGTAAATTTCACATCCACCTTTTCTTGCCAAGGCATGACGCCGTCTGGAGTAAATCCTGACGCCGTCAAAGGTAACTTTCAGCCGATTTTTGAGACTTTGTCGTTTTCTTCACTTTTATGCTCCAAAAACGTCCAAAATGCTTCCTTTTCCAGATTTCTCCTCAAAAGTACCTAAAATGACAAAAGGAACGATTTAGGGCAATATTTGATCAAATAAATACGATTTAGGGCTTAAATGACCCCTTAAAAGCGGTACACTTTTCGCTTCATCAAATACCCTTACACTTGAGATTTGCTTGTCCTCAAGCAAATGCGCTTTTATTCTAATCAAAATACAAGTTAGGGGTCATTTAATGCTAACATAAAAGTAATTACAACAAATATTCGTTCCACTTTAATCATAATAAGCACGGAGATTACAAACTAGCACCTCACAAGTAGTGTTTAGATACTCACATCTCTCAAGTGTCATCAAAATAAATCTCATAAATGAAAACGGATAATATCTCTCACTACCTGTCATAGCAAATAGATTACCATAGGCTTGGGAAAGGATCGAAAACCTCCTCCACTAGGCGTAAGCACCAAAGATAAACTATCAAAGAGGGCTTTTAAACGGGTTATAACGTTAGGTGTAGGGAAAAGGAAAACACGGTTTTGTTGGATAAGGGATATTTTACTGGTGGCGAGTTAAAGACCTTGATCAATTACATGTACTATACAATGTTGCTAAGCCAAGACTAGACTCGATCTTAAGCTAGAAACGAAATAACAAAATAACAAAAACATAAAACAAACATAAAATGAAACGGGATGGTAGTCCGTATGTTTTTTCTATTTTTTTCATTTTCTCATTTTTTTGTATTTTTCTTGATTTTTTCGATTTTTTTTTTTTTTTTTTTTTTTTTTTTTTTTTTTTTTTTTTTTTGCATACACTTTTGCCCTACCATCCAAAATAATACATCATAGGGGCATTGCATCCCCCTTACACTTGAACTTTTACATAACTTTACAAATACTAATCTAATGACTCGAATTAAGATAATTGAAAAACTTGGAGTACTTTTAAAACATTTAGCACATATGGGGGTAATAAATGATGTTCTTCCCCATTACTCCATTATACTAGTACTTTACCCATGAGTCCCAATCGTCCCAAAACAATATGTACAAGGATATGACTCGACTTAGCAACCATGTAATCAACTAGATAATTAACTTGGGGTTTAAACAAATGTTGTAACAATAATGCACTAAAAATGAGTGCATACAAGGTAGGCTAAGGCGATTTGGGTGTACATTTAAGTGGGGTGTAAACAAATTCTTCCTTTAAGTAAAATGCTTAAAGGTCGAAATGAAAAGATAGGCTCTGAGGGGTGTACTAGGGGTATCGTGTACTAAAAATGAGTACAACGCAAAGGGTGTGGGAGAATTACTTGACCAATGTAGCCAATGTAATTATAACAAAAACACAGGTGTAAAACAATGGGTTAATCCTAATGCCTCTTATCATGTAGTAAATCTAACTACACGAATGTAGTCTCACTTGTGGCCTTGGAATGGTCCTAACGCAAGTTCTAGAATCTAAGTGCTACCGGTACACACATCATAGCATAAATGCTTTTCCTACCAATTCTAGGGGCGAACCTCACATATTTGGGGTTGGAAAATTTTTTAGTGGTACGGTTTTTGTGCTAGTCATATAACTCCTATCCGTGAGACGCTCATTAAGATTAAAGTTTCACTCCTATATGTTGTAAAAAAAATTTTAAATTTGGCACTAAAATTGCCCTAACAGGTATTTATCTCAGTTTTATTACACATCTACTATTAAACAAACAAAAATCAAGCGCAATTGTATTCTCTAAAATCGTACTTTTACCCCCCCCCCCCCTTACACTTAAGATGAACATTGTCCCCAATGTTCAAATAATAAGATGTAAAAGCATAAAGTAAAAGAATGAAATCAAATACTCCCCTGATTTGCTCGGTGGATAATGAAGTTACACGGTTAGATATTCTTCCAAGGTAATGTTGAAGCTCCATGACTAATACATCGCCAAAAGCTTGATCCAAAACATTTCCTTGTCCAAAATAACCTGTTAAACCTGAGAAAACAAACACGAAAACCTGCATAACATCGGCGGGAAAAATCTATATATAAGGATATAATGCTTGTGGAATGATAATTTTGCAGATTCCTGGAGATTATAAGTTAGAGATTTAATAAAAACTTTTTATGAAAACAAAACTTTCAAAAAATTTTCAGAAAATTAAACCTGACGCCGTCAGGTTGTAAAGTCTGACGCCGTCAGAAATGATCTGACAGAATTCTCATGTTACGTTTCCGGAAAAATTTTGGAAAAACCTACACCTTACTTCCTGGAAATCCTGCAAAACATCATTATGACTCGATACAAGCATTTGACTCAAACAAATACTAATATGTATGTTCATTTATTATTATTATGATTCATGTTCATTTGTGTTCTAATGAACCGATGTAGATTTCCCTTACACTTAACTTTTGCAAAATACCTTTATATGTAGTTAAGACGAAGTTAAAAACAAAATAAAGCATTTTCACAAATTAGTTTTGAACATGAATCAATAATAATAAAAATTAAACATACATACGGAAACAAATAAAAACAAACAAACAAATAAATAAAACACACAAAGCAAATAAAACTTGGGTTGCCTCCCAAGAAGCGCTTGTTTTTGTTCGAGTCACGAGCCTGACTCTACCCTTATTTAACGGATAAAGGAGAGGTTTTTCCTACACTTAGGATTAAGTGCGGGTGATAGTAGCGATACACACCATCTCGGTGGAAGTATGCTGCGTTAGGAAAGAGTGGTGGATGAATTATATGCTCAGAGATGTGGGATCC
The DNA here is from genome assembly GCA_021014915.2 of Artemisia tridentata subsp. tridentata. Lineage (NCBI taxonomy): Eukaryota > Viridiplantae > Streptophyta > Magnoliopsida > Asterales > Asteraceae > Artemisia > Artemisia tridentata. The sequence goes on along the minus strand of CP139503.1, from coordinate 102,997,413 downwards.
AATCATCATAACCTTACTTAGTTCAATTGGGTCAATGGGTGAATTGAAGTTTTCTCCTAGAAAGGGATCATCTTCTATCAACTTTGAGAGATTCCTAGTTGGGAATCCATCTTGACCTAATAAACCCGGTTTAAACCCATAATGTTTCTTGTGATCAATCATGAATGGGTGATGTAAGTATGTAAGGTCATTTTTCACTCCTATATTGTCTTCCTCACTACAAGGCTTAGAGTCTACTACCTTCAACATGAAACTACCCGGACTATATGGTTTGATGGGTGGATCGGGACCTAATTCAATTCCTAAGTTCACATCTAAGGATGGAAGATTAGGTAACGGTTTTGGTTTAGGCTCCGGTTCATCAAAACTAGGAACTTCCATAGAACTAAAAGAAAGGTTATGACTACAAGTATTCAAACCTATTTCCTCTAGTTGTGTTTGGTTCAAAGGTTCTACCTCCATCGGGATTCCTAAAGTCTCTTCTACTTCTTCCGGGTAAGTCACGGGCGGTGTGTGTGCCTCAAATGATGGTAGGACTTGTGGGGTACTTGGTAGGTTTGTGTTATTTACCTCATCCTTCCTTGTCTCTATATCAATTATATCCACATCATGTGTTTTAGTAGAATCTAACCCAAACATGTTCCTAAGTATCTCAAATCCTTCTCTAGCCATTTCAAGTTCTAAGTCCGATTCATAAGAATCTTCCCCGATAACATGATTACTATGTTCAATTTGCCTAAAGGATTCATCATGTGTTCCTTGAGATTCAAAGTCATTGATCATAAAACCTAGGTCTTTTTGCTCAATATGCTCATGTTCGGCTAAATCCTCCTCAATTGTTTCCTCAAGTTGTGATGTATACGAACCCATTAATTCATTAAACTTATGGTTCACGGTTAGGAGGCTTTCCTCAAAAATTTTCCAAAGGGTCTTATTAAAAGGAGTTGATCCTAACAATGATTGTTTAATAGAAGCCACACATGCACATAATTCATCAAACCTATCAAACTTTATACCCATCTCCTCTTGTATATATCTAAGATCACTTAAAAATTCATTGGAACAACAGGAAGCAAATCTATCCGTGTAAAGTAATTGTTCCTCTATTGTTAATGATCTAAATGGAATTTCATCCGCCATGGTGACAAATGAAAATGGTTCTACAAACAAAGGGCACAAAGAAAAAGATAGACTAAAGAAATCCTAGAAAAATAAAATAAAAACCCCACTAGAAAGGAATCTAGTGAGTAGACCTAATAAAATAAAAATCTCAACCTAAACAATAACTATTCCCCGGCAACGGCGCCAAAAACTTGATGCGTGGTTTTGCAACCTTACAACAGGTTTTACCTCTCGAGGGATCTCAAGAGGCTTACAACCCCACCAGGCAGTGTACCTGACCGATGTAGTATAGTGTAGTGGTAAGTACGGGGGATTGATCGTTCTCCACAGGGAATAGTGTTCGTTAGGTATGAAAGACTACTCTAATTAGGTCTAAGGGTTGAGGGAGATTCTTTTTATGTTTTTATAATTTTTATGAAAGCAAGTAAAATCTCGGGTTTGAAAGAGTGGGCGGAATTAGTTGCTAGTCAACTAACCCAAATTACTACGAATGCAAATAAAATAAAATAACAAAAATGAAAATGTTAGGTGGAAACTATGTGTAGAGAAATGTGTTTACTTAGATTTCCTTACTCCCTAACTATCTTTTACCGGTTGATTAGTGTGTATTAATCGCGTGGATGACGGGTGTATTCCTTAATACCAATCGTGGGGTGGCGTACGTACTTCCCCAACTCTACAAGCTCCTACTTCACTCCTATGTCGAGCCGGCTAGGAAGCTCCTAACATGGGATCACTAGAATTCGCTTGTGCATTAAATACAACCATAAAAACCTTTAGTACGCATTTGGTTCATGTTTCTTAAGACGTTCAAGCAAGTTACCGAATAGGAAGTTAGCCAGTTTTCTTAAGCCTAACATAGATGAACAATCATCCAATACAACTAATAACACACTAATAACCAATAATCAATAGCTAGGTTTCATTAGATCTAAGCAAACACAAGATAAATCTAGCCTAACATGTTAATCAAAAGACAAGAACAAGATAGAATCAAACAACACATAGACATATTGAATGATTAATTGATAACTTATCTTCAATGTAACATGGAAGATCTCAAGGCAAAAAGCCTTGAAAAAGATGCTAAAATCGTCTTAGGGTTTTCTCCCAAGAATTCCACACTAAGTTCCACACCTAATGACAAAAAATTAGAAAACTATATATAGACTTTTGGATCTGACGGCGTCACGTTATGGAGTGTGACGCCGTCACCTCACCGCTTTTAGGGTTCCCGGATGACCTTCTTGACGCCGTCCCTCTTTAGCTCTCTAAAATCCGTTCTGGCTTATCAAGGCTTGACGCCGTCAGACCTTGAACGTGACGCCGTCCCTCTTTGAATTAAGCCGTGACGCCCTTGATCAGGTTAAAGCGTGACGCCGTCAGAATTCACATGCAATTTTCACTGGCTTATCATGAGTAAATTTCACATCCACCTTTTCTTGCCAAGGCATGACGCCGTCTGGAGTAAATCCTGACGCCGTCAAAGGTAACTTTCAGCCGATTTTTGAGACTTTTTCGTTTTCTTCACTTTTATGCTCCAAAAACGTCCAAAATGCTTTCTTTTCCAGATTTCTCCTCAAAAGTACCTAAAATGACAAAAGGAACGATTTAGGGCAATATTTGATCAAATAAATACGATTTAGGGCTTAAATGACCCCTTAAAAGCGGTACACTTTTCGCTTCATCAATAACTCCTCTTCCCATTTTGTTGCACATTTCTTTAGATTTCTGACATGAGGAAGAATTTTCTTTTGAAGAATCTCTTTCTTTTCTTTTTGAACAGGAGAAAGAAAAGAAGAGATAGGAATTTGAGAACTAAACTCAATTTCATTCTCCAAACGAGAAATGTCATCCATAAATGTCTGAAATATCGAAGAACTTGACATTTTGGAGGCATTTGTGGATCAGCAAGATCCTCTGTCAGACACTCTTTGAAATGTATAGCAGTCGTGGGAACATGAGTTGTAGACGAAGGAGCACTTATGTTTGTGTATGTTAACGTTTGTTCTGGATGGTCCTTAGGAGGGACAAATGATTTGCTCAAATGAGGTAGTGCATTATAATCATAATGTACTTTTGAAAACTCTTTTTGTGAATTGGATCGACCCTCAATCTTTTGTGCCAGAAAATCAGTTTCTTCATCAACAGAATACATAACAACACGTTGAAAGGTATCATCTAACAAAAATGTTGCATCGTATAACTTGGGATTGTCTTTGAGTGCTTTGTGTGAATTACGGGGTGTGTTACTTCCAAGTGCAAAACTTACTCCTTTAGGACTTGGTTTCACAGTCAGTTTTTGAATTTGTGTTACAGAATTACCCGTTTTATACACAACATTTTGAAATTCTTTGAGTTTGGTTTCCAAATCCAGAATTTGATCAAGATATGAGTCAACGCGTTTCCTAGTGGCTTGCTTTTCTTCAAGAAGATCCTGCTGAGAAGTTGAAAGCTCAAATTGAGATTTTAACAACTCAGAAGTTAAAGCATCAATTTGTTTTTTGAATTCAAATTGATCCTTTTCTTTTTGAGAGAGAAGCTCAGCTTTGGCAACAGTTAGCTCACGAACTTGACTTTCTAAATTTTGAACTTTGACATATTCTTGTTGGAAAGCTATTTCAAAACCTTTTTCACGTTTATCTTGTTTTAGATAACCCGAAAGTTGTAGTTGGTAGCACTCATTATCCTTTGTTAACAATGCAATCTTATCTTTGAGCTTTTGATTGATGTCATTGCATTTTTCTATTTGTGACTGGGTGGTCAATAACAAGGCCTGTAACTCCGAATCTTGATCAGTCAAAGGATCTGTTTGATCAAGATGATCACAATTGTCATCATCAATGAGATCATCAAAAGAAACAACGGTATTATCATCATCAAATGATACTACCGTGTTTATTTGATCATCGGATGGTGATGAGAATGAATCATGTTGATCAAACGTTTCATTTGTAGATGAAGATGCAGCCGGTAAAGCAATTTCATGGATGAGACATGTAGGATCAGGTACCTGAGAAAGACCATCGGTATCATATACCGGGCCTGACTCGGACATATTCATTTCTTGCATATTAGCCATAAGCATTACTGCAGCATTTGCTTCTAGATCTTCCATTTCATCATCTGATTCCACATTAGCCATAAAACTTTGATCATTCTGAGTCAACCTTCCAGCAGCTTTTTCATCTTTGAGTGCCATCAGAAGAGCCTCTTTGTGATAAGCACTGCCCATTGTTCTTGGCTTCGGACAAGCATTTTCCATGTGACCGTTCCCCCCACAGTTATAACATGTGATAGACGTATTTGCAATGCCTCTCTGAACATTCTCAACAGTCGAATTTCCTCTCTGATCATTCCCCATATTGTTTCTGTTTGCCCCTGCAGTATTGAACCTATTTCCTCCTGACTGAACCCTTTGAGTACTATATCCACGATTTCCCGAACCATATCTGCCTGAAGACCTGTTACGAATTTCGACTCTGCCATCATTAACAACTGCCTGATTCCTGGTATTTGAAGATGAACGAAGACGGTTGTTGGATTTGGTGAATCTGCCAAATGCGTTAGCAATCAATCCAAATGCTTCGTTAAGAGAGTTGAAAGCATCCTCTTCTTCATCATAATCTGCATTTGAGTACAGCATTGAATCGGTGTTGTTGTATGGAACCAGCTGGTTATCAGAGTATTGTTGTGGTGCTTCATAAGGAATGATTTGATTATGAGGTTGGGGTGGAGGACTTAGTTGAAACGATGAGTGGCCAAATTCCTGGTGTGGTAAAGAGAAGTTAGATTGAGCAATGAGAGCAAGTGAGTTTGATGTTGGTGCGGGTGTGAAACCTCCTCGTGCTGCAATTTCTTTATCCACTTCTGATTGATGTTGTCTGAGGTAATCATACATGAGTCCATATTTGACATCACCAATTTTCTTTGTCTGCCTTACAAAAGTTGCATACTTCTGCCATTCAGGACCAAGACATCCAAGGAATTTTGAGTTGACAGCAATCTTTGGTAACTTTATATCATGACGATCAAGGTCATTGATAATGTTGGTGAAACGGTGATAGTAAGATTCAATGGTTTCCCCTGGTTCCATGATGAAGTGGGTGTACTCCATATACAATTTTGACTCAAGATCTTCCTGGTTTAACTCTGTTCCTTCCATGAGAAGATGAACATGTTCCCACATATCTTTGGCTGTCTTTTGAGCATCAATACTTAGATAGATAGGATTGGGAATTCCTTGAAGTATGAAAGACATGGCCAATTGGTTTGCTTCTTGTTGTAATGTTTGCTCAGTTGTGTAGTTGGCAACAGGAGTGGGAGTGGTTGTTTCTTCTCTTTCTGAAGTTGCTGGAACAACAGTAGCTGGAATAGGATAGGGTCCTTCTTCAATGACTTTCTTGAGGTATTGACCATGAGGTTTTTTCAGTTCAACGAATCTGAGGAATCTACTAGCCCATTGCACGTAGTTACCCGGAGTTAGCATTGGTGGAGTTTCTTGACTTCCAGCTTCATGACGTGATTGCTGACTACTAATTGCCTCACACATCTTGTTAAACCAATGAGGTTCCCTGGAGTAGGATGAATAATTCTGCAGTTGTTGATTCTGTTGCATGATTTGTTGTGGGGACACTTGTGGTGGAGAGAGAAATTGATGTTGTTGTACGAATGCTTGTTGTTGTTGATACTGAGGATGAAATTGCTGTTGTTGTGGATGTTACTGTAGCTGGTAGTAGTAATTGAAATGAGGTGGTTGAGACATATCTGGATCTTTTAAGATAATTAAGATATGTGTTGGTGAGATATATTAAGTTGGTTTAGAAATCTGAAGATTTTGTCCAAATGCGATAAAGTACTGTTCACCAAATGCGATAAGACAGTTCACCAAGTGCGATAACCAAGTGCGATAATGACAGTTCACCAAGTGCGATAAGATCAGTTCACCAAGTGCGATAAGGACACTATACCAAGTGCGATAACCTTCAATAGCGATAACGAAAGTAGAAAATGCGATAAAACTATCAAGTGCGATAAATAATGACAATTGAAATATGTTATCTTAAAGTGCGATAATTTATAGCAAACTGCGATAAAATATCCAACAGCGATAAGATAATATATCAAACTACAATGATTTATAGATTTATCACAAATCCAAGTTCGATAATTCTCAACTCTTGTACAAGAGAAGAGAAGCAACCAAGTCGAAGTATTACTACTTTCTAATACAAGAAAGTCCAATACTGAGTCCCAAATGCGATAATTGAAGATCTCCCAAATGCGATGAAACCCTAACTTATCTTGATTCGAACTGCGATAAAACCCTTAGTTATCTGGATTGCAACTGCGATAAAACCCGTCAAATGCGATGAAACCCTAACTTGTCGAAGTTCACTCAGAAACCAAAACTATCACTTTTCATCAACTTTTCCAATACGCTAAGAATACGGATTACACCAAATCGTCTAAATAACCAATAAACCCGATTGTTTTTTACCTTAAACGATTAGTAATCAAAAGATTTAATGAAGATTAAGCTTTTTAACGTAGAAAATATGAAAAACCGATGAAGATTAATGAAAGTTTAACGATCTCAAAGCTACTTTTCCAATACAAACGAGAGTTTAACGTTAAGTTTGAACAAAAATCTTACAAAATCTATAAAACCAACGTAAATAATGATACTAATTACGCAAACACACGATCCTAATTATCCCTAGGCGAATGATACCACTTGTAGGTCACGAAGATATCTCAAACACACTCGTTAAGACTAATAAGACCTCGTACTACTACACTAGAATAAGCTACGTATAAAGAGAGAATAAGCTAATATGATAACTAAATAAGATAAGAGAATAAGAAGAAGAATAAGAAGAGTGATCGGCTTTCACTTAATCAAACGTTACATGGATAGAGCTTTCGCAATATTACATGAAAACCAACAAATAAGAATGCATCCCATGCCTTCTATTTATAGGCAATGGGAGGGGAGTAATTCTAAGAATATTCCCTTGCATGTGATAATAATAAACTTTACTAATGTGACCGGTCCATGGACTACTAATGGACCGGTTCATAATTACAAACAATATAGTCCTTAAACGTGCAACATTACATTTAAATGAACAAGACTTGTAAATATTTGAAACGTGTTCCTAACAAGCTTTAAGAGGAATCATGTCTAGGATACTTGTTATTGCATTAGAAGTCATTAACACTAAAGTCTTTCAAACTTAAAACTCTTAGCGTTAAAACATTAAAGTCGCCAAACACCCCAATTCCATTGTTTTCAAAAATTTCATGAAACTAGGATCATGAAACGTTTTTCATGCATTGTTGAAACAAACTAAAAACGTTTTCTCATGCATACATGATCTCATGAATATTGATCGAATTACATAACTAATATGTATTTATCGACATATTCATTTGAGCAAAAGTGAAGTTAGGAGCGTTTGGGTAATCTCATTATTTTTAGTTCTAGAGTCGAGATTACCGCACCTCCACATGGTTTGTATATAGGCATACACTAGGCACGTATCTTTAAAACAACTATTCTCAATTTTATTTTTTCGTAAAATTTTCTTATAGGTAACAAAAATGTCTAATGAATATGATTTTGATCATCTTCTAACCGACACCTATACTCCCAAAATCTCTCGTGAACCTACAACACCCGGTAGTCACATTCGTGCCTATGTTAATCTTGAAACCCGTCGGTTTCATGAAGGTCGAGTCGTTGATCCATCCTTAGTTTATCATACGGATATCAACACCTCATTTAGAGCTATAGGATCTGATTGCTTGCTTCACATCAACGAGCACATTTGTCCTCGTTTTGTGTTGGAGTTCTTTCGACAAGTTGAACTCGTACGTAACGAGGATCAATCTTTGTCACTTTGGTTTTGGATCCGAAATTTCAAATTTGTCTTAACTCTTGAGCAATTTTCTCAAATTCTCCGAATCCCCAATCATGGGGAATGTGCCTATACTGAAGATTGGTGTCTTGAGTCTCTCTTCAACTATCGAGAAGAGGATAGTCCGTATTGTTCCTACAAACCCTCTCCTACTGAACTTACCAAACTCATTCGTACTCATAAGTACTCTTCTTACCTAGATCCAACGAAAATTCGTTTGGAAGAGGTTCGTTATGAACTACTTTCTTGGGCAGTCATCCTGCGAGAAAATGTTCTCAGTCTAAAAGGAATTCGTGAGCAACTTCTGGCGTGTTGTGCTCATATGATTTACTGTCTTCTTACTCAACAATTGTACAATCTTGCCTACTTCTTCGCTAAGCGAATTGTACATCTCAAGGGTAACAAAAATAAATTGATACCCTATGGGATGTTCCTGACTCGTCTTTATCACCACTTCATGAACTCCCATCCATACCTTCGTGGTCCTCAATACTGACTCTTCAATCCCGTCATGAAACCCCTTAATGAGTCGTATGTCTCATCTGTCCACATTTCTGAATCTTCCACCAACTATGCACCCTTTGATGATCCAAATCATGAGGAAAAAATGCATGCTCAAGACGAGAGCGTGATGAAAACGGGAGCAAGCTCAAGTCATAAGTAGTTAGGGAGGGATTAGCACCCCTATTAGGATTTATCTTTGGTAGATTATATTAGGACTTAATACTCCTATCTATCTTGCATGCTTGACTATTGTTCCATCACCTTGCATGATTTCAAATTATGTAATTCTTGGATGATAGCTTATTTTGCCCTTTTTGATTGCATGCTCACAACTTATCTTAGATAGTTGCATGATAATCTTTTATTGCTAGGAGTAGCTAAATATGGGATATATTTGGCAAGTAAATCTTTAGTGGTTTGAGGCACTAACATTTCCTGCAAATAGTCCCCCTAGAAAACTTCCCTTTAGCTGCCCAGAACTAGGCTGCACAGGAAAATTCGTGACTTCCAGGTCACGATACCGTTAAATAGGCCACGGTACCGTTAAATGTAACGGTACCGTGTGGTATTTAGTGGTACTGTGCCCTTGTTTGACGAATTTTCACTGTTTCCTCTAGATCCCTGCATCCCTAACCTCAAACCGGCAATATTTTGCAAACTCTCATACACCCTAAGATTCCCTCACTACACCATAGGACACTACCACCAACTTTAATTCAAATCCCACAACTCTTGCCTATATAAGGCCTCACCATTGCAAGCTTATCTTGCATCTCATCTTCAACCCCACATTACTCATTCACCATGTCTTCCACACAAGGATCAACAACCCAGATCTCTAAGAAGCCTAGGATCACCGTAAGACCACCATCCAAACCTATCCTTGTTGATCTCACCAAAGATGATGAAGTCACAACACCACCTTCCCAAGCCACTCCTAACTCACCATCTCTACCTAATGCTCCTTCCAAAACATCATCTACTAGAACAACATCTTCATCATCTCCCTCTTTGAACACCATGCCATCATCCATGGACTACACACTCTCACCTATTACCCCATTGGATTATGCCATGCCAAACCCATAACCAACAAACTCACCACCACCTCCTTCTCCAATCATGGGCCAACCTATCCAACCTCATCCGGTTGATTTACATAGTGCCCATTGCCTATGTTGCCTTCACAACCGCAACCTCATCTTCTCTTTGAGAGATGAGATACACTTCATGTTCTCCTATGTGGAACATCTCTTGACACCACCACCTCCTCCAATCATGTCACCCTCTCGACCTCCCACTAGCCCATTTAACTAAACATATTCATGTTTAGTTTCCAACAATAAACATCTAGGATCCCTTTTGAAAATGAAGCTGATCTTAGGGCCTCTTGACACTAAAGATTTAGATGTGCTTCTTATAGTTTCTTTTTATGTTTATGTCGTAGTCATACTTCGTGTATGACATTTCATTCTATGAATTAATGGGCTTATTATGTGGTTGTCTTATCTTTTATGGTTTTTGGCGTTTTAGCCCTTTTCTTAGTTTATGGTTGGATATTTGTTGCTACATGTTAGATATTGTATATGTGTCATCTAACTTTGTTTTGTAGCAAGAACCATTGCTCGATTTCTTGGTGTCCTCCAAATGAGGAGGAGTATACATCAAGGGGGAGCCTTAGCAACCTTTTTGCTTCGACAAAAAGGGGGAGAAATGGGATATAAACTCATGCTAAAAACTTGTTAAAATTAATTTTAACTTAAAATGAGTTTAGGTTTTGTCATCATCAAAAATGGGGAGATTGTTGATGCAAATTGTTAGACCCGTTTCCCGGACGCAACTAGGCCCCACTCTAGATGAGTTGAATAAGGCTTGTTGTAATTGGTTAGTCAATGGGAGTTGTGTAGCGGTCAAACCCGATAGTCAAAGTATGTATAATCTGGCTATATAAATATGTTGTGTCTCATTTAGAAAGGAAATAGACTTCAAGGACCTAAGTTGCCAAGGACTAAATGTGTTATAAGTTAGTTGTGGCCAAAGTAGGAAAAAAGGGAATTAAGGGACTAGTTATGTCATTTAGCCAAAGATGCAATCTAACTAGTATAAACTAGGAGATTCTATACATTTCCATCATTATTTTAGAGTGTGTTTGAGGTCCGGTTCTTAGAGGAGAAAAAGAGAGGGAAAGTGAGGAAGGTTGATGGGTTGAAGATGGCTATTTATTAGCATGATCCTTGCAAGTAAGTAACCTCCAATTAGTGTTTAATTGATTAATTCAAGAGTTAGGGTTTATGTACCCAATTTGGGGAAATTGGGTAAATGGTGTTTTAAGTACAATTAAGAGGTAATGATGATTATGTGATGGGTTGATAATGGGTTTAGTTAGTATTTTAAAGGGTGTGCATCATATGATCAAAGTATGATCATACGATGACTAAGTATGTTAAAGGGTGTGTTAGTTGTTATAGTTTTTGATTATGTGTTATTAAGTGTTTATGAATGATGATTATGAACTAGGAAATGATGGTGATGATGTGATGATGGTGACGATAATGATGAATATGATGATGATGGTGGTATCATGAATTGTAGCTTAGCTTTGGAAGCTAAGGTAAGTAACTTTGATTACTATATGCGTTAATATGAATGTTCTCATGTTATGTGTTAATGAACGAGTTGATAGGATTAAGCCTTGGATTAGTAAGTTGAATTAATAAGAGGTATGTTAATGAGCTAGGATCAAGAGATAGGACATGAGGTTGAGAGGTCTAAGGTAAGTTTATGTTTGTTATGTGTATAATGTTATGATGTTAATGTGATATGGCTATGATGTGGCTATGATAATGGTAATGAGATTGGTTTGGTCATGAGCCAAATGATTAAAGATGTTCTTGATGCATATATATTTGAATGAAGGTATTAATCATGTATTAATCTAGTTACTTATTTTTATTTTTTTTTTTATTTTTTTTTTGAAAGGTATTAATCTAGTTACTTACTAATCTAGTTAATCTAGTTACTTACTAAGCGAAAGCTTACGTTTTAGTGTTTCAATGTCCTTGTAGGTTTATGTGCGACGGAAAGAAGGTACATGGGTTATAGCTTAAGGATTTGGAAGCGGATTGGAAGATAGTAAACGTTAGGAGCTAGGTAGAATACCGAGCTCGAGTCAAGGTTGTACCCTCGAGAGTCCTTTAGTGAATTGTAAAGTAAAGTCAAGTGTCAAAATGTATGTTAAAGAGGTCATAACGATTTGGGGGTCTAACGGTGTGTCAAAGTCCGTGTTGTTATGGGTTTATGAGTAAAGTTTAAGGAGTGTTTGGAATAAGCGTATTTTTACCCATTTTGGGTTGTAAACGGGTCAAGTAATTATGTAACATGTTTAATATGTTAAGTTAATGATTTTGGTTAAGTTTGACGTAATACGGATGTGGTATGGGTTGTATATCGCGAAAAATGGGCTAAAATGTAAATTTAAGGGGTCTGCAGGTCCCCAACCGGCGGCTGGGATCCCAGCCGGGGCGGTTGGGACCTTCTGTGAAGCCCAACCGGCAGCTGGGATCCCAGCCGGGGCGGTTGGGACCTTCTGTGAGGCCCAACCGGCGGTTGGGTGGTGATTTCAGGTTTTGGCGATTTTCGAAAAATCATATCTTTTAAACCGTAAGTCGTCACGGGTCGCGTCACCCGTTGTTTTGAAGGTAATTGAGTCTAGTTTCATTTAAAAATAGTTTCAAGGTCTGAATATTTATGTATTTTTATAAATGGTCAAAAGAGTAACAAGATGTCCGTAAAAGTCAAGCGTTTCCGCGCAAAAAGTTTTAATTTTTTGTCTAAGCGGGCACAGGGTGTAACATAAATAATGTTTTAAAACCGTTATTTATATCTTTCGATAACTTCACGTTTTGATGATAACAAAATGTGAAAACACTTTACGTTAAAATTAACGTAAACAAGTTTTTAGTTGAAATATCCCGTTTCTACGTATATCACTCTAGGTATGAACACACAAATTTACAACTTGACAAATGATCAAAGAAGTGAATTTGTGTTCTAAACTTCACATTTTTAATGTGACAAAATATTTTTTCAAAAATATACCTTACAAGTTATTTTTGAATTATAAAGAAATGTTTTATTGGAAAAATAAGTTTAAAAATCATAACAGCTATTTTCCCCCACAAAATCAGCTCCAAACTTCCCCAAATAAACTTTCACCACTAAAAACAAAAATTGGAGCGTCCTTGTCGGGCACCAAACTAATAATTAACACATAGCAACAAGGCATGTAAAACGCTTGTGATTATAGATATAATTAATTTAGTGGTACCGTGTGACATTTAGTGGTACCGTGTCCCTATAACGGTCAGATTTCTTCTGCCTATAAATACCAGCCCTCTTCACAGTTTTTGGGCATCCTTTTTCACACACAACTTTCTGAGTTTAAAACTCTTATCACATCTTCTCTTCTTGATCATTTAGTTTAGTTTTCTTTTGTTTAAAGAGTGATCCAATCATCCAACCAAGTGATCACCTTCATTCCTCTACTAGTGCAAGAGAAGAACACAAGGTATCAAAGAAGATACAAAGTGTTGTAGTTATAGTTAGTGCACTTGTAACACTTGTTACATACTTGTTGTATCCTAGCATACATCAAGTTCATTTTCTTTTGAGTAGTTTGTGAGAGTAGATCATTGTGATCTTGTTGAGATCTTGGAGATCTCTTGTAGCTTGTGAGCTTGTGAGTTGATCAAGTAGATCAAGGGTAGATCGGGTAGATAGAGTCAAGTGAGAATAGATCATTGTGATCTTGTTGAGATCTTGGAGATCTCTTGTAGCTTGTGGGCTTGTGTGTTGATCAAGTGGATCAAGGGTAGATCGGGTAGATCGAGTCAAGTGTGTTGATTGTGTGAAGTAGTAAGGATCGTGGTAGATTGGTACTAGCTAAGATTAGTACTCGACATTTAGCTTAGTGTCGGAAATAAGGATAAGCGACGTTGTACGGTTTTCTCCACCTGAAGGGAGCTTTGTTGACATAGTGCTTAGAACTCTCGAGTGTGGTACTCCGGGAGTGGAGTAGGGCGAAGAAGAGCTTCGTGACCGAACCACTATAAATCTCTTTGTCCCGGTTTGATCTTTCCATCTCATTTCTTTATATTTATTGTTTATATTAGTAAGTATTGTTTAGCGTTCATATTGGTGTTGATTGATTTCACAAAAGAATCGAATCAAATTTTTTCACATGTAAAGTTTTTAAAACGAATTAAAAAACGGTAAAACTGTTCAACCCCCCTTCTAGTTTTCCACATATATTTTTGTTAGACGAAAAATTGGACTTTGTTTAACTGACATAGAGTTGAGGTTGATGTGTTTTAGATTTTAACAATTGATATCACGGCGTAATAACCATTGAAAAATGTTTTTCCGGATATCCTTATTTAAACTTTAAGGATAAATTACATAAGTCGTTGATATATATACTATCTTCATTCATGGGAAGGGATCCAATAACAAGAATAATTAAAATGAGAAGAGTAAGAAGTAATTCTATTCACACATTTTAATTTGGGAGGAAAAATTTGAATGAAGATGCATCCATTTTTGTAGGTACATCTAGAATGTGTGGTTGTGATTACTTCTTATCATTCTTATTTTTATTATTCTTCTTATTTGATCCTAACTCCTTCATTCTATATGTTTCTAATTTGGTTGACATAAATAATGCCTAAAAACATTATTCATATCTCTATGTTTTAATGATCACAAAATATAAACTCATTAAACATAAACTTATCAAATAAACAAGTATTTAGTTGTAAATATTCACTTCTACAACTTAATCACTTAAGGTATGAATAAACAAGTGCTTAATGCATTATATGATCAAAGGAACATTTTCTTAAACACTAGATTTTTTATAAAATGTCAAAAACATTTTATATCTTTTAGAAAAACATTTTTGGTAATAAATAAAAAGGTTTAATTCATTATAAATTTATGAATTCAAATTTTTAACCAAAATCAGTAAAAATGTTCCAGAAAAACTTTCCCAACAAAAAGACAAAACTGGCCAACGGGTAGGGAGGGCGGCCCCCTTAATTATGCTAGGCGGCCCCCTTAAAATTAAGGGGACCGCCCCCTATTTAAGGGGGCCGGCCACGCTCCTGTAGGTTCCATCTGTCCAGTTTTTCTGCCTATAAATACTAGCCTTCCCCTGGATTTTTACTTACCTTTTGCACACTGAAACTTTCTGTTGTAAATCACATTTCATATCTTCAAAAACCCTTTGATCATATAATCTTAATCTTTGGTTTCTAAGTGATCCAAGCTTCCTCCATTCAAGTGCAAGAGAAGAATACTCCTTCAACTACTAGAGAAGAAGTATTGCAACTTAGATACCTAAGTTGTTTGTGTCATTATTCATTTGTATATAAGTTGTGTATTATGGTTAGATAGTTGTGTGAATAATTGTTTGGGATAGGTTAGTGTGTAAGTAGAGAAGTTGTGTTGTTAAGGTGTGTAAGTAGTGAAGTTGTGAAGAAGTAGAAGTGTTGATGAACTCAAATAAGTACATTTTATTACTATCATTTATCCTATTAATTTGACTTGTTTTACTATATTATGTATGAGGATTGATACTTAATCGTTTACTTTTGTAATTCTCAGGTAAAAACAAGCATTCGGTGAAACTTAGCGATTTTGGACTGATTATGGAGCAAAACATGCAAAAAGTTAAGAGTCTACTGAAATGAAGAAGATCAAGACTAATCTGCTCCAGATGCGCCGCATCTCACTCATTACATACGGCGCATCTCTATTAAGATTCCACCAGATACGATCCAAGATACAAGAGGACATGCGCCGCATCTAATCATGGAGTTACGCCGCATCTTCTGGCGGTGTACGAATATTCCTGAATATTATAATCTTGGACCCCACGCGAAGTTAAGTCAATGCGCCGCATCTACTTACTAGATGCGCCGCATCTTCCCTCAGACAGAAACTATAAATACCCCAAGGCCAGACGAATTTTGGGTGCATTATTATAGATTCGAAGACCGAAGCAGAAGAACCCTAGGACGAATTCAGTCAAGGCAGCAGCACAAGACACACCAAACGAAGATACAAGAGCTGTAAGAAGGTGCTGCATGTGTTTAATTCATTAAGTAGTTTTGTTTTATTGTGTTAGCAAACTTTAATTCATCAGGATTGATGGGCTTGTGTTATGTTATCATTCACTTCAACTCCCCTTAAAATTGCTTTCCCATCGACTAAAGTTTATATGTTGATGTCTTTGGTTACTACTTATTAGTGCATTGATCACCTCTGTGTTTATTAGTGGCTTGTGTAATGTGGCAACGGAAAGGTTGCACTCCCACGGTTATTACTAAATTGATCACTTAGGAATAACTTTTAGACATAAGTCATCATTAAGGGTTTACTCGCCGATAAGCTTAGGACCAACGAGAAAGGATTAACTACATACACTTCATATAAAGCTATCAATAAAACAAGTGACAAACTACTTAATTATAAGGACAACCCTCTTATTGTCTCAAGTATTTATCTGTGTACGTGTGTGCTACTTGCTGATTCGTGCCTATTGGTTTATTTTATTATTTAATTGCAAACAAAACCGTGCCAGTCTCTCAGGCTGAAACCCCCTTGCGTTAGGATATTAAAATACTGATTAGAATAACGAGATAATACGTTCCACTCTTAGTGATCGACACTCTACTTACCATTATATTCATACTGACCGGGTACACTGCTCGTTAAGTGTGTGTGTTATTGATAAGTCGGCTAAATATAAATTTAAAACTTGAGTAGGCATTAAAACTGCTAAACCGCAACGACACACACGCAGCACATCAAGTTTTTGGCGCCGCTGCCGGGGAGTGAATTGTTATTATCTGTTAATTTGATTAGTATTTTAATTAGGTTTTTCTTTTTATTAGATTAATTGCATCATTGTATTATTTTGCATATTTGTTGTATTGTGTGTTAATTGTTTTCTTTTATTTTTGTGTGTTTTATTTTCGTTGTGTGTTTTTTTGTTTTTATTTTTCGTATTTTTTCCGTTCTGCTATCGTTGTACTGTGCTAAATCAAACGATACGGCGCATCTGATCTCTCAGATACGGCGTATTGCGTTTAATT
This sequence comes from Artemisia tridentata subsp. tridentata, assembly GCA_021014915.2. Taxonomy (NCBI): domain Eukaryota; kingdom Viridiplantae; phylum Streptophyta; class Magnoliopsida; order Asterales; family Asteraceae; genus Artemisia; species Artemisia tridentata. The sequence goes on along the minus strand of CP139503.1, from coordinate 102,980,708 downwards.
TTTAAAAAAATACAACGCGTTTAATTAATTCGATACGACGCATCTTTTCCTCAAGATACGGCGTATCCGTTTTTGATAAAAATTTTTTCTAAACGTTAACGCCATACGACGCATCTGCTTTAGCAGATACGGCGTATCTTTTTTTTTTTTTTTTTTTGATAAAAAAATTTTTCTAAACGTTAACGCCATACGACGCATCTGCTTTAGCAGATACGGCGTATCTATTATTTTAATTAAAAACAGTTTGCGAATTATTAAACAGATACGGCGTATCGATCTCTGTCGATACGGCGCATCTTCTGAATCAAAAATCTTGTATTTTTAAACGTAACGAAAATACGGCGCATTAACTTTCGTTAATACGACGCATTTAATTTTAAATAAATATCGATTTTTGATTAATTAATTCGATACGGCGCATTCATAAATTCTAAGCGGCGTATCTATTTTCTGGATAAAGTCTGATTAAATTTTAACGATTATAAGATACGGCGTATCCAACTTTTTGGATACGGCGCATCGTGTGCAGACATCAGAAATTTGTATTCATATATCCGTTTCTAAATTCATTAATTTTTCTTCTTAGCGAACAGATCCTACTGATGCTTTTGTGATTATTTCAGAAGGAAAATGGAAGGATTCGGAGAACTAATTGACTTCGACTTCGAAGCCAATTTTATGAACGATGTATTAGTGCATGAAAAATCACCCGAACGTTACAATGGGGACTACATTGAACTTAATGACCTTAATGGACCATTAGAATCCAATGACCTATTCATGGATGATGCGGAATCTGAGTTAGAAGAAGGAGAAATTCTTGATAGTCCAAAAATTAACGTTATTAATACTAGGAATTACGATGAATTTGAAGGGTATGATGGTTCTTGGGACTATGGTAGAAGGATCCACGCCGATTGTGCTTACAATTTGCAATTCACATGCATGATTGGGTACAAGTGTATTGACGCCAATTTCTTTCCTATTTTACCAATCAATGTCATGTCAAGAAGGTTTTACAATTCCATTATGAGAAATAAAGTGGAGTATAAGGGAAAGAATGTAGTTGGTGCCTTCATTAATGTCCCGATCTTCGTTGGACGCTTTACTATTGTAACTGAGTTCGCCGTTGTTGAAGACATGAATGCCTATTGTGACAGCAATATGGGTGACGTGATTGTTGGAAAACTATTTTTTAGGGAGATCACTATTATTGCAAAACGATTTGAAGGAAAGATCACCTTTCAATGTGGAAACGACATTATCACTTATATGATGCCCCGAACTCATCCTGGATTTAAACATGCCACTAGTAGGATCTGCTACAAATTTTCTCCATTCCTTTTTATTAGTGATGATGACATGAAGAGAGGGATTGAGTACCCATATCAAATAATGGATGGATTCTACAATGGAGTTTTGAATTTGGGACCTGAATATATACGTGACGATTTAGTTGCTAAATGGATCCTACGTGGCCATGTAGGAATCAATGATCGATACTGCTGAGCTGAACGTGAGTCTAACTTGAAGACTCTGGAATAAAGACAAGTGCTGACCGGGAGACAACCCGGAGAATTTTTATTATTCTGTTTTTGTGTCGAGTCAGTCCAGGCCGCATGAGGATACGGCGCATCTCAATCCTGAGATGCGACGCATCTCCTGCAATGGTCATATCTTATTTTATTTTTCTGCATTTTTATTTTCAACTTTAAAACTATTTATCAGTTTATTTTAATGCGGCGCATCCCTGGTTAAGGATGCGGCGCATCTTTTATTCTGATCCGTATTAATTCCAGGCTCGATACGGCGTATCTTCTTCAATAAGATACGGCGCATCGACTGACCTGATGATTTTCAGTTTTAATTTTCAATTTTATTTTTATCTAACTACTAATGTATTATGCAAGTTTGAACCTTTCTTATCTTAGGTGTGTTTTGAAGCATTGGTGGTATTATAGTTTCCTGGATTTCCTGTGGATACATCAAGTATGAAGCTTTAACGTTCTAATCCACAAGAAGTTGATGTTTGCTCTTATACTAATGGAGGATCATACCGAGCAAATCTCAGGGGAGTTTTATTGTTCTAATTCTTTTATTTTCCAGTTTTTAACCTTTTATACAAACAACGAGGACGTTGTTTAACTTAAGTGGGGGGATTGGAGAATTAGAACACTTAACAATTACTTGTCCTAAACTTTTTCAAAAATTATGCTTAAAATGTGCTTAATATATCAAACTTAAAAATTTTTAGCATGTTTTTGTTTAAGATCTAAGTTGCATAGCTGCACACATGACGTTATTTTCAAAAATTGTGATTTTTCAAAATTCACAAATCTATGAGTGTGCCGGTGACTTGTAAACTTTAGAACTTGGCTTGTATACTATTCGAGACCACCATAATGAGTATTATTTATATAATTGGAATGACTTGTTTAAATTGGTAAAATTCTAGGATTACACCCAAATAGCCTATTATATGTTATGTGTTATTAGCTAACTACACTGGTTAGTTAACCCCCGTATAAACCCTTTTGTTACTCTCATTTTTAGAGTAAGATACCCCTAGAAAAACACTCAGAGCCATTCCTTTCGTTTCTTACACCTATGTTTAAAATGTTTCGTTACACCCTTACACCTTAGCCTACCCTGTAGATTAAAGTCCGTGGTTGGTTAATTGCTATAGGCAAAGTGTGTTTCCTTACATTACCTGTGTTCGCGTGCGTAATTCATTATCTTTGGTTAGGTCGGGAAATTGCACAATGCAATTGGAGTGAAAGTAAATATTGTATATTTTTGAGTTTATTTTTCGTGTGTTTACTACTTTCACTATTACCGTTATTTCTGAAGTATGAAAAGTATAGAAAAATTATCCAGAATTATCATTATAGTGATGTGGTGAAATTTTACACATCTTTAGTTAAAAAAAAAAAAAAAAAAAAAAAAAAAAAAAAAAAAAAAGAGAAAAGTTGGATGTTTGTTTTTAAACCAACGATGTAAAGTTATGTAAGTGGTTCATATGGCCACTATTTGTTGTACTATATCTATGGATTGAATGGGAATTGGCAGTTATGGGAACGCCAATTAAGGTTTATTCTTTGATTAAGATCTTGTTGAGTATAATTCGTGTCTACCTAAAGCGTGTGTTTCAAGTGTTAAAGCGTGAGTTATTCAATGATATGAGTCTTATTCATGGGATGGTTGGGATAGTGATTAACCACACTTAGGATTTTAATTTATTTGTTTTGTTTATTTTTATTTTTACACCAATTTATATCCCAAATATTATCCATACCCTATATTATTCTTTATCCAACCAAACCTTTGATTTATTGAGATTAGGGATTTGAGCAATCTTAAGTATCGTAGTCGTGGATTCGACTATGTATTTATGATTTTGTCGCCCTTTTTGATATATTATTATTGGTGAAGTTTGGACCTATCTTTAGCCTATTCGAGTTAAGGATTTGAGCAATTGCAAGTATCGTGTTCATGGATTCGATCATGTATTTGTGATTTTGTCGCCTTTTCTGGAATTTGAGATCGATAGTGAAAAGAGAATAATTAACCCTTAAGCCTAAAAACCCTTTTTACCGCTTTAGACTTGTTATTCCTTGGCTTTAGTGGGGGAGATGTGTATACTTGCCAAGCTTATGATAGAATATTCGTCGCGACTGGACAGTTAAACGATTAGATTTGCTTTTATCAAATTATTTTATTATACTTCTAATTCGTTAAAGTGTTTAGTTGTGTGATTATGAATTAAACGAATACATGCTTGATATAAAAATAAATCCTAACATCTTTTAGGATACATTTTCATAAGAGAAATTCTAAGGTTTACTTGGGGACAAGTAAAGTTCAAGTGGGGGGATATTTGATGAACTCAAATAAGTACATTTTATTACTATCATTTATCCTATTAATTTGACTTGTTTTACTATATTATGTATGAGGATTGATACTTAATCGTTTACTTTTGTAATTCTCAGGTAAAAACAAGCATTTGGTGAAACTTAGCGATTTTGGACTGATTATGGAGCAAAACATGCAAGAAGTTAAGAGTCTACTGAAATGAAGAAGATCAAGACTAATCTGCTCCAGATGCGCCGCATCTCACTCATTACATACGGCGCATCTCTATTAAGATTCCACCAGATACGATCCAAGATACAAGAGGACATGCGCCGCATCTAATCATGGAGTTACGCCGCATCTTCTGGCGGTGTACGAATATTCCTGAATATTATAATCTTGGACCCCACGCGAAGTTAAGTCAATGCGCCGCATCTACTTACTAGATGCGCCGCATCTTCCCTCAGACAGAAACTATAAATACCCCAAGGCCAGACGAATTTTGGGTGCATTATTATAGATTCGAAGACCGAAGCAGAAAAACCCTAGGACGAATTCAGTCAAGGCAGCAGCACAAGACACACCAAACGAAGATACAAGAGCTGTAAGAAGGTGCTGCATGTGTTTAATTCATTAAGTAGTTTTTTTTTATTGTGTTAGCAAACTTTAATTCATCAAGATTGATGGGCTTGTGTTATGTTATCATTCACTTCAACTCCCCTTAAAATTGCTTTCCCATCGATTAAAGTTTATATGTTGATGTCTTTGGTTACTACTTATTAGTACATTGATCACCTCTGTGTTTATTAGTGGCTTGTGTAATGTGGCAACGGAAAGGTTGCACTCCCACGGTTATTACTAAATTGATCACTTAGGAATAACTTTTAGACATAAGTCATCATTAAGGGTTTACTCGCCGATAAGCTTAGGACCAACGAGAAAGGATTAACTACATACACTTCATATAAAGCTATCAATAAAACAAGTAACAAACTACTTAATTATAAGGACAGCCCTCTTATTGTCTCAAGTATTTATCTGTGTACGTGTGTGCTACTTGCTGATTCGTGCCTATTGGTTTATTTTATTATTTAATTGCAAACAAAACCGTGCCAGTCTCTCAGGCTGAAACCCCCTTGCGTTAGGATATTAAAATACTGATTAGAATAACGAGATAATACGTTCCACTCTTAGTGATCGACACTCTACTTACCATTATATTCATACTGACCGGGTACACTGCTCGTTAAGTGTGTGTGTTATTGATAAGTCGGCTAAATATAAATTTAAAACTTGAGTAGGCATTAAAACTGCTAAACCGCAACGACACATCACGCGCAGCACATCAAGTGTACATAGGTTGTGCTTAGTTGTGAAGTGATAGTGAAGAAGTCGTGAAGAAGTTGTGAAGAAGTCGTGAAGAAGTCGTGAAGAAGAAGGTGTGATTAAGTCGTTTTTAAGTTGTGAGATTGGTTCTAGCTACGATTAGAACTCGACATCTAGCTTTGTGTCGTTAAGCCGGTGTAAGCTAAAGTTGTGTAAGGTTTTCTCCGCCATAAGGGAGCTTGTTGACATAGTGAAAAAAACTCTCGAGTTAGGTGCTCGGGGAGTGGAGTAGGGAAAGGAAGGTGTCCTTGTAGCCGAACCACTATAAATCTCTTGTCTCTCGGTTAGATCTTTCCATCTCTAACTTTCATTTCATTTTATTACCTTACTTGCATTACTTATTTATATCTACTTATATACATATTGTTCATATTGTTCAAAGAGTTGAGATCACATAAATTCGAATCTAAGTTTTAAAAAGTAAACAAAGTTTTCATAATATAAATTTAAAAGGACATAAAACTATTCAACCCCCCCCCCCCCCTTCTAGTTTTCCACAATTGGTATCAAGAGCCACGTCAAACAAGATTTTTAAAATTAACTGTATTTTAAAACTTGAAACGATCTATGGAATCTTTAAAATATTTAGAAGGGCAATCTATGCAAAGACCACCACTATTTGAAAGTGATGGTTTTCTTTGTTGGAAAAAAGATTCGAAACTTATGTGAAATCAAATGATCTTGATCTTTGGCATGTTATTACCTATGGTGATTTTCCTCCTATTCAAAATAATCCTTTAACTAAAATAGATGAAATTGTACCTTTTGAAAAACAAAATGATGATTTGAAAAAGAAGCTAGCAAAAAATAATGAGGCTAAAATGGTAATTTATAATGCGCTACCACGCAAAGAATATGAAAGAATTTTTATGTGTCAAACCGCAAAAGAAATTTGGGATTCTTTACTAATCACTCACCAAGGTAATAGTCAAGTCAAAGATAACAAAATAGATCTTCTTGTTCAACAATATGAACAATTTACAATTCCTGAAGAGGAATCTATTGATAATGCATTTGCTAAATTTAACACAATCATCACAAGTTTAAAAGCACTTGATGAGACTTTCTCTAGCAAAAATTGTGTAAGTAAATTTCTTAGGGCATTGCATCCAAAATGGCGCGCGAAAGTCACGGCTATTGAAGAATCGAAGAACTTGATGACGCTATCGCTTGATGAACTTATTGGCAACTTGAAGGTCCATGAAGAAATCATAAAGAGAGACTTTGAAACGGTCAAGAGTAAGAAAGATCAAATAAAAACTCTTGCGCTAAAAGTCAAAAAGGAGGTTAGTGATGATGACGATTCAAGTGACGATAGTGAAGACGAAGAATATGCAATGGCCGTGAGAGAATTCAAGAAATTCTTCAAGAGACGAGGAAGATTCCCGAGACAACCGCGAGATGAAAGAAGATCGCTTCAAAGAAATAGAAATGATAACTACGGGAAAAGAAAGTGCTTTAGATGTGGAAGTCAAAACCATCTCATTGGCGAATGTCCAAAGCCACCGGGTTATGATTACGAAAGCGCATTTGTTAGTGGAACATGGAGTGATAGCGACAAAGATGAAGCGGACAAAGCAAAAGATGAAAAGTGCCTTGTAGCTCAAGCCACCGATGAAATATGTCTAGGGATAAATTTGGAGCCCGACGAATGGATTAAGGATAGCGGATGCTCGAAGCACATGACGTGAAACCGGAAGCTATTCTCCTCCTACAAGGCATACAACGGAGGTAATGTTATTTTCGGTAGTGATTTTCGTGGAAAAATCATTGGCAAATGTACGATCTCTCAAGACTCCCTAACTATTGAAAATGTTGAGCATGTAGATAATTTAACATATAACTTGCTTAGTATAGGACAAATATGTGATAATAAGTGTAGGGTTACTTTTACAAGTAAAGATAGCGAAATAGTTAAGGACGGAAAGGTCATAGGTAGAGGAGTTAGGAAAGGTGGCGTATATGTTATGAAACTGGGAAATAAACCGGAAGATAAAATATGTCTAGCAACCTTAGATGAAAACTCTACATTGTGGCATAGAAGATTAGGTCACGCAAATATGCAACAAATACAATCCCTAGCCTCTAAAGAATTAGTTAGAAACTTGCCTAACCTAAGATATGATCAACACTTTTGCGATGCATGTAAAATAGGAAAACAAGCACATGCTAGTCACAAAGCTAAGAATATAGTCTCCACTACTAGATGCCTAGAATTATTACACATGGACCTTTTTGGTCCAACCGTTGTGCGGAGTTACGGAGGTAATCGTTATACCTTAGTAATTGTAGATGACTATTCACGATACACGTGGACTAGATTTTTAAGTGATAAAACCGAAGCCTTTAATAAGTTTGAAATATTTAGTAAAATGATTCAAAATAAATTAGGATGTTCTATAGTATCAATTAGGACGGACCATGGTCGGGAATTTGATAACGAAGTGCAATTCAGAAAATATTGTGATTTAAATGGGATATCTCACAATTTCTCCGCTCCTCGCACTCCACAATCAAATGGGGTAGTAGAAAGAAAGAATCGAACATTACAAGAAATGAGTAGAACAATGCTAAATGAACAATCTATCCCACAAAAATTTTGGTGCCATGCCGTAGATACATCAACATATATAATAAATAGAGTCTCAATTAGGCGAATTTTAGGAAAAACCCCATATGAGTTATTAAGAGGTAGAAAACCTAATCTAAATTACTTTAGGGTATTCGGGAGCAAATGTTTTGTTCTCAATACAAAAGATTACCTTACTAAGTTTGATCCTAAGTCGTACGAAGGAATCTTTCTAGGGTATTCACAAAATAGTAAAGCATACATAATACTTAATAAACACACTATGAAAGTAGAAGAGTCCTTAAATGTAACTTTTGATGAAACTCCACCACCACCTAAGACATTGCCCCTAGAAGATGATGATCTAGTTGAAGAAGAAGCTATTGAGGTTAGTAAAATTAAACCCTTAGGCGATGATAATGAAGATATAATATTAGGAGAAAACGAAATAGTAAATGTTAAGGAATCTAAATCACACCCATTAGATAATATAATAGGAAACCTAAATCAAAGAACCCTTAGATCACAAGCTCAAGATAAAAATAACTTCTTTTGTTTCCTATCAACTATAGAACCTAAAAATATAAATGAGGCATTAAAAGATGAAAGTTGGGTTATGGCTATGCAAGAAGAACTCAATCAATTTAAGACTAATGACGTTTGGGAACTAGTCCCAAATCCCATGAACATGACCATCATAGGAACTAAATGGGTTTATAGAAATAAGTTAGATGAAAATGAAATAGTTACTAGGAACAAAGCTAGGTTAGTTGCCCAAGGTTATAATCAACAGGAAGGAATTGATTATGACGAAACTTATGCCCCCGTAGCTAGATTAGAATCTATAAGAATACTACTTGCCTATGCATGCGCCCTAGATTTTAAGTTATTTCAAATGGACGTGAAAAGTGCATTCCTTAACGGTTTTATCAATGAGGAGGTATACGTGGCACAACCTCCAGGATTCATTGACTTCGCAAAACCTGATTATGTTTATAAAATCAAGAAAGCTTTATATGGACTCAAACAAGCTCCCAAGGCTTGGTATGATCGATTAAAGGCATTTCTTATTAAACATGATTATTCCATGGGAATGGTAGATAACACTCTTTTCACGAAAAAGAAAAGCCCAAATCTCATCATTGTCCAAATATATGTCGACGACATTATATTCGGATCGACTTTTCAGGATATGTGTGATGAATTCGCCAAAATCATGCATGACGAGTTTGAGATGAGTATGATGGGTGAACTTAATTTCTTCCTAGGATTACAAATAAAACAATTAGAAGATGGAATATTTTTTAATTAATCTAAGTACATTAAGGAAATGCTCAAGAAATTTGGATTAAAAGACGCTAAGCCCATGAAAACACCGATGTCTACGGAAGTAAAACTCACAAGAGATGAAGAGAGTGAGTCCGTAGAAAACACTAAGTATAGAGGAATGATAGGTAGTTTACTATACTTAACGGCAAGTAGACCGGATATCATGTTTAGTGTCTGCCTTTGTGCTCGCTTTCAAGAGGATCCCAAAACCTCTCACCTAGAAGCAATTAAACGTATCTTCCGATACATTAAAGGCACTATACACTTAGGATTATGGTATCCTAAGGGATCCGGCATAGAAACCATCGTCTATGCGGATTCGGATCATGCGGGAGACTACGTGGATAGAAAAAGCACTAGCGGAATTTGCACGTTCATGGGATGTTGTCTAACATCTTGGTTCTCGAAGAAGCAAACCACTCTTGCTATTTCTACCACAGAAGCCGAATATGTAAGCGCTGGAAAGGCATGTCAACAAGCACTATGGATGAAACAAGCTCTCGTAGATTATGGCATTAGGTTAGATGATGTCCCAATTATGTGTGATAACAAAGGTGTCATAGATTTAAGTAAGAATCCCGTTCAACACTCTAGGACTAAACATATAGAAATACGCCACCACTTCCTCCGCGATAACGTCCAAAAAGGAAACATATCTATAGAAAAGGTTGCATCGGAAGATAACTTAGCAGACATATTCACTAAGCCCCTTAAGCGTGAACTCTTTAACCACTTACGTTTAGGCCTAGGAATGATGGAACAAATTGACTGAATTTTCTGCATCCTTGGTACATTTTTTTTCCAGATGGGCGGACCCCTTAATGTTATAAAGGCGGTCCCCTTAATTATTAAGGGGACCGGCTTGTCATTAAGGGGACCGGCCATCTGTCTGTAAATTTTTTTTTCTATTTCCTCCCATCTGAGTCTAGGAATCTGTTTTGCACAAAATAAAAGATTGAGATATTTTTTTTTACATAAACATATTTGTAAACAAAACCCAATCTATTTTCTACAAATCATTCTCACATCTAGGACAACACATGAAAACCATTTTCCTTACATTGTTGAATAATGCTAAAAACATTTTTTTTTCATGCATAAGATCTCACATGACTTGTCAAAATATATAATCTAATATATATCTTTGATATTCATATATTGAGCAAAATTAAATCAAGGAGACCTTGGATTGTTTCTTAGGAAATTTTTGCATTTAGGAGTCGAAACAATCACATCTCCACATTTGTTGCATATAGGCACACACTAGAACAAGCTTATTAATCACATCCTCACAATTGTTCCATCACCTATTCCCCATTAGTTTCTAGTGCATTTGCTCTATTACCCTTGCCTTAGATAATTAATTGCCTTAATTCTCTAAATTGCTAGATATAACTTATTGCTTGTTTATCTTATATGCCATGCATGCTTAATATGTTTCTCTATTGCCTCAAAGAGTGGGACTTGCCTAAAACCAAAAGCTCAAAACATAGCCATCCTCACCTATTTCTGCAGAAAAACCCATTTCTGGAACCCAGAAAGGTACCAGATGGGCGGCCCCCTTAATTATTAAGGGGACCGCCCATAATTAAGGGGACCGGCCATCTGCTGGACGGGTTCACAGAATCTTTTTCTGCTTTTTAGCCCATTTGATCCTATACTTCCCCAAATTCACAAACACATTCTGTCCTAATCACCCAACAAGCCTATCCATTCCTAAACAACACAAATCATCCACTATAAATAACCCCATATCTCACCACATTCAATCATCCCATCATGTCTTCTCCTATCAACCAAAAACCTCAAAGCTAGCAAGGATGACCTTAAAACCCGGGTGGAAAAGAAAACCTCACCCTCACCACAAGCCCATCACAAATGGTGCGACTAGACAACCAACACCTCCATCATCATTCATCCCCAACTACTCTTCAAGATCACAACCTCATTCCATTGAACCATTTCACAAACCCTATCATTTTGGCCAAACATCCATTCCAAACTACTCACCTAAACATCAAACCAACTTCAATGGAATCCTTGAAAACCCTCATCACCTTGGTCAAACATCAAACTTTTCACCCCAATACCATCCATTTCCACCAAATAACCAAATCCCCATTCATGAAAGGCAAAAGCTTCATGAAGAGATTAACCAAATCCATGATCTTAGTGATCTCCTTGCTATGCACCTCACACAACGCAACAAGGGACAACCTCCATCCTCACCTTACTCAAATTGCCTACCCCACTCTCTTAACTTGGATCAAGTTACAAACCACACCCACTATTGCCCTTGTTGCATCTTCCTTCAAAAACAAATTCTCCACCTAAGTGAAGATATTTCTTGGATCGAATATCTACTCACTCGTCCTCATCCCATTCCTCCCCTATAACGATATAACATCAGTGGATCCGCTCCATTTCCCTCACCATCACATAACTAAAACCCATCCACATGCTTTCCGCCTCAAAATAAAATCCCTCACCCTTTTGTGTCGCAAGCAAGTCCAATCGCTCTCTTTGGCAATATGAGGACCATTAGTGTTTCTAGTTATGTTGTAATCGTTATGTTTTAAGTACTTTATGTAATGTAATGATGATTCATATGTTATCATCTTGAATGCATGAATAAACTAGTTGGTTGTTCTAAATATTTTTGCTATGCATATATTTGTATCTTGTGTCTCCTAACTTGTTTTTGCAGCCAAGATTTCCATAGCTCGTCTCCTTGGTGCCCTCGAACGAGGGGGAGTAAACATCAAGGGGGAGTTCTCTTCCCGACAAATTTAGTCTCTAAAACTTGTCGGCATAACCTTTTTGATTCTACAAAAAGGGGGAGAAGTGAATATAAACTCACTAAATACTTGTCCAAAAAAAATAAATTTTTGGATTTAATAAGTTTAAGTTTTGTAATCATCAAAAAGGGGGAGATTGTTGACATAAATAATGCCTAAAAACATTATTCATATCTCTATGTTTTAATGATCACAAAATATAAACTCATTAAACATAAACTTATCAAATAAACAAGTATTTAGTTGTAAATATTCACTTCTACAACTTAATCACTTAAGGTATGAATAAACAAGTGCTTAATGCATTATATGATCAAAGGAACATTTTCTTAAACACTAGATTTTTTATAAAATGTCAAAAACATTTTATATCTTTTAGAAAAACATTTTTGGTAATAAATAAAAAGGTTTAATTCATTATAAATTTATGAATTCAAATTTTTAACCAAAATCAGTAAAAATGTTCCAGAAAAACCTTCCCCACAAAAAGACAAAACTGGCCAACGGGCAGGGAGGGCGGCCCCCTTAATTATGCTAGGCGGCCCCCTTAAAATTAAGGGGGCCGGCCACGCTCCTGTAGGTTCCAGCTGTCCAGTTTTTCTGCCTATAAATACCAGCCTTCCCCTGGATTTTTACTTACCTTTTGCACACTGAAACTTTCTGTTGTAAATCACATTTCATATCTTCAAAAACCCTTTGATCATATAATCTTAAGCTTTGGTTTCTAAGTGATCCAAGCTTCCTCCATTCAAGTGCAAGAGAAGAATACTCCTTCAACTACTAGAGAAGAAGTATTGCAACTTAGATACCTAAGTTGTTTGTGTCATTATTCATTTGTATATAAGTTGTGTATTGTGGTTAGATAGTTGTGTGAATAATTGTTTGGGATAGGTTAGTGTGTAAGTAGAGAAGTTGTGTTGTTAAGGTGTGTAAGTAGTGAAGTTGTGAAGAAGTAGAAGTGTACATAGGTTGTGCTTAGTTGTGAAGTGATAGTGAAGAAGTCGTGAAGAAGTCGTGAAGAAGTTGTGAAGAAGTCGTGAAGAAGTCGTGAAGAAGAAGGTGTGATTAAGTCGTGTTTAAGTTGTGAGATTGGTTCTAGCTACGATTAGAACTCGACATCTAGCTTTGTGTCGTTAAGCCGGTGTAAGCTAAAGTTGTGTAAGGTTTTCTCCGCCATAAGGGAGCTTGTTGACATAGTGAAGAAAACTCTCGAGTTAGGTGCTCGGGGAGTGGAGTAGGGCAAGGAAGGTGTCCTTGTAGCCGAACCACTATAAATCTCTTGTCTCTCGGTTAGATCTTTCCATCTCTAACTTTCATTTCATTTTATTACCTTACTTGCATTACTTATTTATATCTACTTATATACATATTGTTCAAAGAGTTGAGATCACATAAATTCGAATCTAAGTTTTAAAAAGTAAACAAAGTTTTCATAATATAAATTTAAAAGGACATAAAACTATTCAACCCCCCCCCCCCCTTCTAGTTTTCCACACTCCTTCATTCTATATGTTTCTAATTTGTTTGATTTCATATTGATTACAAACTACTTTGGTTAGCTTTCAATAATAAAGTGTTATGACACATTTTTACATATTAAGTCATCGTAAGTGATAATGTTATTTATTTTGTGTTTGATGCTTTAGTATATTTCAACAACTATACTATAAAGACTTTTTGATGCATACACTAGGTTGTTAAGTAAGATTTTGTCGGTGGTTCTAGCATTTCTTATTGAAAATACCCGTATTCTTTCTTTTTAATACACAAATTCATGAAACTATCCATTCATCAGGGGAGTCTCAAATCTACTCATATATATAAAACTTGTAAATATCAGAGAGAGAGAGAGAGAGAAAAAAAGAAAAACAAAATAACTTTTTTAGAAGAAACCTATTTATTACTCTATCAAAGCAAACTAAAACCTTGAATTTCACTTAAACCCTGTATTAGACGAAGAAGAGTAAAACGATGAGGTCATAGCAGGAACACCATTTTCTTCAAAAGATGATCATGATCTCTATCCCTTTTAATTTCCTTCAACATTGCAGCGACATCTTTCATCGTTGGTCTTTCTTCTGGTGATGAGTTAACACATAGTAATGCAATGCCTAACATTTGTGTCATTTCTTCAATGTCGGATTCGGGTTGAGATAATAAGCTTTGGTCGAGAAGTTTGGGTTTAAGTTTTTGTTTTCGGACCCAGTCTACTATGTGTAATCCGTCTGGTATCGTTGGGTCGATTGGTTGTTTCCCTGTTAGGACTTCGAGTATGACGACTCCGTAGCTGTATACGTCACTTTTCTCGGTTATTTTCATCATGTAACCGTATTCTGCAGCGTTGAAAAGTTGAACTGTTAGGTCTGGTATTACAAGGTTTTTATTTATTTATTTATTTATTTATTTATTATTATTATTTTTTTCCTTTTTGTGTGCCTATAACAGTATTGCATGTTTGTGAAAACGTCTATATGAAACATTTGTACCGGAAACGAGTTGCTTTGGTAAAAAGAGTTTAGTACATTAGACATGTAATTTGCTTTATTTCCCACTTATGTACATGAACTAAAAATTCTCAACCGAAGAACATAAACTTTCAAAAAGTGTTTCATTATGCACAATCTGGTATATGAAATGTGCATATTGTAAAAACATTAAGGAAATCTACATTTAATGCAACCTATGTACTAATGTGGAGCATTACGAAATCTATTTAATAGCTTAAGCGCTTATCAGATAACTAATGGAGTTTTGTTTGTCTTAGTTAGTTTTGTTGGTAAATTTTATTTTATCTGGTAGGTGTTTGGGATTATGCATTAGCAAAATGGTGTTTTTACAAAGTAGGTCTCAATTTGCTTTCTGAAAAATGTGCTTATAGTGCTGAGAATAACTTAACTCAAAGGGATTTGCAGACACAGTTTTTGAGTTTCACTACAACAAAACTGGCCTAATGTAACCGTCCAAATACGATGCAAATCCGTTGCAAAAGGCTATTTGCAACGGAAATGCAACGGATTTCGACTATTGCAAAAAGGCTCCATGGAAATTTAATTTGCAACCGAATTGCAACAAAATGAAAACTTTTTGCAACCGTTTTGCGACGAAAGATAATTCGTTGGAACTAAAGACTCTTTTTGCAACGAAGACCTTTTTCCACAATTTTGCAACGAATATTTTTATAATTTGCAACAGAAAAAATAAAAATAAATGTAAAAGAAATTAGTTTATATTTTACAACGGATTTGCAACCATTTTCTTTCTCGTTGCTATTCGGTTGGTAATTCGTTGCATTACGGTTGCAAACTTGCAACGGAAATCTACTGTTGCAAATTTTCGTTGCATTAGCCTAGTTTTGTAGTAGTGTTTTACTTGTGTTTTGTAAATGCAGTAATAAGATGATTTTCCTTAAAACACAATCCCAAACAATAGTATGTATAGACGCGTATATTATAGGAGGTATAAAGGAAAGAAATGTTTACCTGGTGCAATATATCCATAGGAACCCGCTACTGTTTTAGAGGACCGAGCAAAATCCCCATCATCAACAAGCTTTGCGAGTCCAAAATCTGCGATATATGGCTCATATTCTAGACCAATTAGAATGTTATTGGGCTTGATATCCCTGTGAACAATTGGAGGAACACAATCATGGTGCAAATAAGCAATCCCTTGTGCTGCTCCTAGCAAGATTCGGTACCTTAACTCCCACTCTAAAGTACTGCCTTTCCGTTCATGAAGGAGGCTACCTAAACTCCCATTAGGCATGTAATCGTACATGATCAATCTTGTTTTTTGGTTCCAGCAACAACCCAGGAATCGCACAATGTTTTTGTGTCGTATTGTGCCTAAAGTTTTCACCTCTGCTGAAAAAGAGTCTCTAACTACTGATTTCTCTTTGTTGCAACCACCAGAAACTGTCATTGACGGCCATAGCTTCTTCACAGCTATACTCTCACCATTGTCCATATCAGCACGATAAACAACCCCTGAATATCCTTTTCCAATCACATTTGTGTCCACTAAGCATTTCAGAATTTGATCCACGGAAACATTAAGCTTCTGAAATGGGGTAAACTGCCATAACCACGAGTCTCCTAACTCAGACTCGTCATCACCCTTAATCATATTCTTCCTCCCCCTTAAAACCGCAACAATTCCCATTATCATCATTGCAATTGTGAAAAGAACGAGCATTGCAATCACAATCCTTAGTCTCATGGTATTCCTTGATCTATATTCATCTTTTCCATTACCTGTTTTGCCAACATTGCTCAAGAAACACGAGTCTTTCCCAAAAGAACATAACCCTTGATTCCCCACAATATCCATATTAGATAACTGCCTGAAGAGCTGGGTGTCGGGTAGAAAGCCACTGAAATTATTGTGTGAAATATTTAAGGAGACAAGGTTGTCAAGATGAGAGAGTGAACTCAAGTTTCCATCAAGCATGTTGTATGACATGTCAATAAGAGAAAGCTTGTTGAGTGGAGATATTTGAATCGGCATAGGCCCTGATAGTCTGTTGCAGCTCAGGT
The DNA here is from genome assembly GCA_021014915.2 of Artemisia tridentata subsp. tridentata. Taxonomy (NCBI): domain Eukaryota; kingdom Viridiplantae; phylum Streptophyta; class Magnoliopsida; order Asterales; family Asteraceae; genus Artemisia; species Artemisia tridentata. Next base: position 102,964,236 of record CP139503.1, on the reverse strand, counting down.
TTAATGCGATCTCAAGTGCATCAATGTCGCATAACTCTTTTGGGATTTCACCAGTCAACTCGTTGCTACTCAAATCAAGCAACTGGAGACTCGAACATAAACCAATTGAAGTTGGGATTGATCCAGAGAACATGTTCTTGCTCAATACAAGTTTGTTTAGAGAAACTAACCGTCCCAAACTAGCAGGAATTGGACCAGAAAATTGATTATTTGAAACATCCAAAACTTGAAGACTGGATAAAGACGATAAGGAATTTGGTAATGAGCCTTCTAACATGTTATTGCTGATATCTACCATTTGCAGCTCTGTACAGCCAGAAATCTCATCAGGGACCGCCCCAGAAAGCCGATTTCCTGACAAATCAAGAAAGTTTATACTCTTCAAACCCTCTATTTCTTTTGGGATTTCACCAGTAATGCGGTTATTTCCCAACCTCAACCTCACTAACGACACACAACCCCCAATCTCTTTAGGTATTGAGCCCAAAATATCATTTGAAATCAGAAGCAATTTGGTGAGGTTTTGTAGTTGAAACAAACCTGTGGGAATACTACCAGTGAGTGAATTATGGGACATATCTAGTGCTTGCAGATTACTACAATTACCCAAACTCAAAGGTAGGCTTCCTTCAAGCTGATTATCCCAAGCGAAAAACACTTCAAGATTTTGCAACTTTCCAATATCAGCAGGAATTAAACCCGATATTTGATTAGTATCAAGCTGCAACTGCTTGAGACTAACAACATTTGATATAACCATAGGTATCGAACCAGATATATTGTTGTTACTGATCATAAACTCTTCTAACTCAACTAGATAACCAACAGACCATGGGATTATACCCGACAACGAGTTCAAAGAAACATCAAACATTTTCAATTTAGTACAGTTTCCTATTTCTTCAGGAATACCTCCAACAAAACTATTCTGCCAAAGCAACAATTTTTCAAGCTTTATAAGTTTTCCAAATTCTGGTATGATCGAACCAGAAAGACCATTCTCATACAAGTACACTTCGACAAGCTCAGAACAGTTGCCAATCTCTGGTGGGATTTCACCAGAGAGCATAGTAGTGTATATAGACAGTGTTTGTAGTTTGTTTAGCTTACCCAATGAGCTAGGGAGCGATCCAGATAACTTCGTGTCAGCTAGACCAAGAAAAGTCAAGTTACCGCAGTTTCCTATCTCATCTGGAATCTTTCCACTGACGTCCTTGTTTCCACCAGCACGGATAACTTCAAGGTTTTGCAACTGTCCCAGTTCAGTTGGGATGTTTCCTGTTAACTGGTTATCGAATATGACAAGGTTCTTGAGGCTCTTACATTTCCCTATCTCATTTGGAATGATTCCAGTAAGCTGGTTGGAGTTCAAGATCAAGTCTTAAAGCTTTACAAGATTGCCAATGGATGTTGGGATTGGACCCAAGAGACTATTGGAGCTTAAATCAATGGAAACAAGTTCCGGGCAGTTGCCAATGTCATCAGGAATAGTTCCAGTGATGTTAGAATCGGATATCACAAGTTTTTTAAGATAAGGAAATGAAGAAAGATTGGTTGATAAAGATACTTGTAAAGGTACAGACTGAATATTGATTTCAGTCACAAAACCAAATGAGTTGCATGTAATGTAAGTCCAGTTACATGGTGTGGAATCAAGTTTCCAATTTGAGAAAGACCCATGAAGCCACGTGAACAAGACACCGGCTTCATGGTTAGAACTACTGCCGCTGCTGTCACTTACGCCAGCAGCGGTAGTAGAAAAAATCAAGAAAAGGATGTATGTGTAAAGTGAAGGTTTCAAGAAAGAATGAAGTGTAAGATGGTTATGGTTATGGGGTTTAGAGCTTTTAGATATCATGAACATTTTGCATCAAATTGCAAAGTTTTCTTGGGTTTATGTCATTTGGGATTCGGGTTTGGGGGTTTGTTTTCTTAATTTTTGTAATGTAGTCTTTTTTTCAGGGTTTTTCTTGGTAGAGGTGGGTGATGAAGGAGTATCACAAATTGCATGGGGTTTTACACCAATTTAATTATTAAAAAGTTTAAAAACAGTAAAGGTGATTAAAGAAATGGTAATGAAGAAGCAAGGAATACATTGAAGTTTGTAAAATGGCATCACCATCACTACTGGTATATGCATCAATCTCTAAGTAACTATGCTTTCCTTCATTTTATATTCCTTTCATAAGTGGCCGGTTTGTTTGTGTATTGTATATTGTAATTTACCTTCACCATATAAGTTGTCTAAGTCTTATAAGTTACAGTCTTGCAAGTTGCAAACTAGTAGTACTATTATTCAATTTTTCGATCTGTTAGTAGTGTTTTCAAAAGAATCAGTTTTGCAATTCAAAAATAGCTAGCGGCGCAGCTTGTTACTCGTTTTCTATATAAATCCAAATTGATTATATATATGATTTTTTGATAGTGTATACAAAATATCCTAATTTTGTTAATAGTCTATGGCTATAATATTTTAGAGGTTATGTTTGACAAACTAGCGGTAGCTATAATATTCTGGATCGTTAACATCAAGTTATTAACTATACCTGCTCATGGCCTACTCATTTATACAAACAAACAGATTGTTAAAATAATCATAATTTGACATTTTAACTAATATTTGGTTTACATTATGTTGCTATTGCGCGCTAAAAAGGTTTTTTAGGCAAGTTTATATTCCTGTAAGGTAACGGATTTTTGGTTTATACATATCAGTCACTAGTTTGAGTCATAGAGGAGTTAAAAAGATTTAAACTTACATGAGTGATGAGTTTCATCCAAAGAGTGTAACGAACATTAAAAAGTTTGTGTATTTGCTAGGCCCAAATTGTTTATTGTATAAGATAATAAATTGTAGTTGGTATATGTTGTAGGATTTAAGGAAAGGGTTTGTAGATACTCTAAACAATTGGTCTAAGCCCTGTTTCCTGGGTCGTCTTCTTGGGAAGGTCTCCCATTTGAGGGAATCTTTACACGTTTTTAAGCATATGATTGTAGTTTTAAAAATATGTCCATACTCAAATAAGATTAAATTAGTAGTTCTCTAGTTGCACTTTTTCTTTAACTTTTTTCATAACATGTGAATATGTAATATACTAGGTTAAAGTGTACATAACAATGGGTCTTTGTATATGATTGACGGATTGACCTAATCAACAAATGATTTAAGGTTTACGTTGTTAATGGATATTTCTTAGTGTGTAGTATTATTGTGTTGTCCAAATCTAGTTTGTATGGGGTAAGGCCCAAAGTGTCCTTATATATGTATTGTATCCATGTATGTTTTTGATCGATCAATAACACAACACTTTACCTTCTTACATGGTATCACAGCCTCCATCGATCCTCCCCTAAATATCTATACAAACCCTATTTTTTTTTCCCCCTCGTTTTCATCACAAGCACCATATACACGATTATCCATATCCTTTTCCATATCCTTTTCCATAATTAATTTCAGATATAAACATTATCTGTCAACTGAGTGATCTCATCCGAAGCTCGATTCGCCACATACAACCTATTGATTATTATAATCAAAGGGACATTATTGAGTCTGGTGCGTTGATGTCAGCAGTTGCATCACGATCCATTGTAGTTTGATTGGCTTTGAAATTAATTCAAGTGTTATTGTGTTTTGAAATTGGTTTGGAGACTTTTGAAGAGTTTATTGATTATTATAATCAAAGGGACATCATGACTAATGCACAAGTCACGGCATTTCAACAAAGAGCCCTGCTTCTTCAACTTGCTCAAGCACAACAACAAGTAATAGCACAGTATCAGTTTCTACAAAAACTGGGCGAGACTCAACACACTTTTCAGCAGGCCCACGTGGCTAGTCCAGTCCAATCGAGTACTCTACAAGCTTTTAACGCACTGAATCCTCAAGACTACAAGGGTTGGAATATGGATACAGGTGCGTATTCCCATTTAAATTCAAATGCAAATAATCTTAGTACTATTTATAATAAAAGTATTTATCCGTCTGTCTTTGTTGGTGACGGTAAATCCATACCCGTCATTAACACGGGTCATAGCTTGTTGCCTAACCCTCACCGTCCACTTCATCTTCACAATGTTTTAGTTACTCCACATATTGTAAAAAAATTTAATTTCTGTACGCCAGTTTACTCGTGACAACAAAGTTTCTATTGAATTTGACGAGTTTGGTTTTTCTGTGAAAGACTATTTGACTCGGCAAATTCTCCTCCGTTGTGATAGCACCGGAGACCTCTAACCTGTCACCTTGCCTACATCCTACCCACAAGCTTTTCTTGCTAGTCATCACACGTGGCACCAACGACTTGGACATCCGGGAAATGAAGTGCTACGTTCTTTACTTTCCAATAATTCTATTTTGTGTAATAAAGTGAAGTCTCCTCACCTTTGCCATGCTTGTCAACTTGGGAAGCATGTGAGGCTTCCGTTTTCTGTTTCTGATACTGTAGTCAATTTTGCTTTTGATATTGTGCATTCGGATTTGTGGACTTCCCCACTTGCGAGTCAAAGTGGTATCAAATACTATGTTATTTTTTTGGACCATTATTCTCATTACTTGTGGGTATATCCTTTGCATAACAAATTTGACACTTTTGCTAAATTTGTTGAATTTCGTTCTCTTGTAAAAACTCAGTTTAATAAGGAAATTAAAGCTTTTCAATGTGACCATGGTGGTGCGTTTGATAACACCATATTTCACCAATTATTTACCAAACACGGCATTCAAACACGTTTCTCATGCCCCGGTACCTCTCAACAAAAAGGTAAATCCGAACGCATGATTCGGACAATAAACAACCTTATCCGTACCTTACTTTTTCAAGCCCATCTTCCTCCTCATTTTTGGGTTGAAGCCCTTCACATGGCCACCTACCTCTTAAATATCTTACTATCCACCGCCATAAATAACGACATACCTCACTTTCGTCTATATAACACAAACCCAAACTACACGTCTTTACGTGTCTTTGGTTGTTTGTGTTATGTCCACATTGACACCAATCATAAACTTGGCCCACGCTCCACACCCTGTATTTTCCTTGGCTACCCGTCCAACCACCGTGGATTTCGTTGCCTTAACCTTTCCACTAATAAAATCATTATTTCCCATCATGTCACCTTTGATGAGACCATTTTTCCATTCGGGTCTGTCACACCTAATGATGCCCCTTCCTACACATTTCTCGACACCACTCCAAACCTTATTGCTCGTCATATTCTCCAACAACCAACACCACATGTTCAGCCCACCGCCCCAACTCCCCTCCCCAATACCACCAACCCACTCCCCACACCGGTTACTCCTGGCCCAACTACTCCTATCCCTCCTACCATCGACCCAACCATCACACCGGTTATTACCGACCCAACACCACATGTCCAGCTCAACCCACCTCCACCTCCATCTCCAGTTCCTAATCCAGCTGCACCTAATCCTCATCCAAACCCAACCTCAACTCATCCCATGGTCACGCGTTTTCATGTTGGTACTAATAAAAAGAATCCTCGTTATAATTGTCATGTGTCTACCATTTCTCCTCTTCCCAAATCATACGCCATAGCCATCAAAGATCCTAACTGGCAACGAGCTATGCTTGACGAATATAATGCTTTAATTAAAAATAATACTTGGGTTCTTGTGCCACGGCCATCGGACGCGAACATTGTTCGTTCCATGTGGTTGTTTAAGCACAAGCATTTTGCAGATGGATCTTTAAGTAGGTACAAAGCACGGCTTGTAGCTAATGGGAACAGTCAACAACTTGGCGTTGACTATGATGAGACATTTAGTCCGGTTGTTAAACCGGCCACGATTCGCACGGTGCTCAGTCTAGCTGCATCTCGACATTGGCCTGTTCATCAGCTTGATGTCAAGAATGCATTTCTACATGGTACCTTGTCTGAGACTGTTTACATGCATCAGCCTCCTTGTTTTCGGGATCCTCAGCGTCCCGACCATGTTTGTCTCTTACAGCGATCGTTATATGGCCTTAAGCAGGCACCTCGTGCATGGTTTCAGCGGTTTGCGAGTTATGCTACTCGTGTTGGTTTTCGTCACAGCAGATGCGATTCGTCCTTGTTCATCTATAAACAAGGATCTGATGTTGCTTACTTATTACTTTATGTGGATGATATTTTGTTGACAGCTTCTTCTACAGCATTTTTACAGAGGATTATCACTTCCTTACATCAGGAGTTTTCTATGACTGATATTGGTCCGGTGAACTATTTTCTGGGCATCTCTGTCACCCGTACCACCAAGGGGATGTTTCTTTGCCAGAAAAAGTATGCAACGGAGGTTCTTGAGCGCGCAGGTATGCGCAATTGTCATTCGTGCAAGACTCCCGTTCATACGGAGTCCAAGTTGGGGGCTGATGGCACTCCGGTTGCTGATCCGACTCTTTATAGAAGCCTTGCAGGGGCTTTACAATATCTCACCTTCACTAGACCTGATTTGTCTTATGCGGTTCAGCAGGTTTGTCTTTATATGCATGATCCTCGGGAGCCTCATCTTGCTGCTCTTAAGAGGATCTTACGTTATGTCCGTGGCACTTTGGATTATGGTCTTCGATTGTACTCTTCCTCGACTTCTTCTCTGGTTGCTTATTCAGATGCTGATTGGGCAGGCTTTCCAACTACTCGTCGTTCTACTTCAGGTTATTGTGTTTTCCTTGGCAACAATTTACTCTCTTGGTCGTCTAAGAGGCAGTACACTCTGTCTCGTTCTAGTGCCGAGGCTGAGTATCGTGGTGTTGCCAATGCAGTGGCTGAGACGTCCTGGTTGCGGAATCTTCTTCGAGAGCTCCACTCTCCTGTACATTCTGCCACCATTGTTTATTGTGATAATGTCAGTGCGGTTTATTTATCCTCCAATCCCGTGCAGCATCAACGCACGAAGCATATCGAGATTGACATTCACTTTGTTCGAGATCAGGTTGCTACTGGTCAGGTTCGCGTTTTGCATGTTCCATCTCGTTATCAGTATGCGGATATTTTCACAAAGGGACTCCCGTCTGCTCTGTTTGATGAGTTTCGCACCAGTTTGAGCGTTCAACGCCCTCCCGCTCCAACTGCGGGGGGCTGTTAGTGGATATTTCGTAGTGTGTAGTATTATTGTGTTGTCCAAGTCTAGTTTGTATGGGCTAAGGCCCAAAGTGTCCTTATATATGTATTGTATCCATGTATGTTTCTGATCGATCAATAACACAACACTTTACCTTCTTACATACGTTACAACTGAAACATTTTGCGTGAATTGAGTGTAAAATGCTTGTGAATCTCAACCTTTCCGAAACAAATCAAAGCCTTTGTTACTTAGAGTACCAGGCATGGTGATCATAACAAAGCTTGTAAATTAGTCACATATAAAATTAGTTCACTGGAAAAAGATATAGAAAATCGTTATAGTGTGTCTATGCATTTCAAAAAAAAATAAAAATAAAAAAAAGGTAGTCGGTGCGGGGTTAGTCGGTTCGCAATGTCGAGTCGGATACCCCATATTACAAAAAAAAAAAAAAAAAAAAAAAAAAAAAAAAAAAAAAAAAAAAAAAAAAAAAAACTGAACTGATATTTTTTATATTCTAGAAGTACGTTATGACTTATTATGAACAATCTCATAAGCTTTTACTGACTTTTTAAACCAGCTTATGATAACAAGTTGGTAAGCTAGGGCTTTTGAATTAGATTATGCTCCCAAAATGAATATAAAAAATTATATCAAAGGAAACAAGCTATTTCAGTCTCAAAATAAGATACAAAATTTAACTTGTAAAGATCCAAATTAAGATTTTTTTTGAACTTGTCCAGAAGTAGAACGTTGAAAATATACTATATTTTTTCTTTGGGAAAATGATGCCTGCTTCTGGAGGTAGCCAATTGCCTGCTTCCCTTTGAAAAAAAGGATGGGGACAGGGGGAAAACATGTAACAGTGACTTACCGGAGGGGCTAAATTGTACATTTTTTAAACTTTTTACAAAGAGGAAGCAGACAATTTGCCTACCTCCGGAAGCAGACATCATATCCCCTATTTTTTCTTAACAAGTAATTAGACCCGCAAAATAAAACAAAGCGTCTATGCCTCACATTTAGAAGTATACCTCTGAAAAGGGAAATAATCCTCGCTGCAAGCAGCAGCAAACTTACCTGCTGTTGGTATGCAGGTAATAAGCCCAATTTTGTTGTTGTTTGCATGCAGGTAAGTAGCAGGATCATTTCCCCCTTTGAAAATATATATTATTAATCCGTGTCAAGATTTTTTTGTAGTAGAAGTAATAAGCCCAATTTTGTGGCTCAACTGCAAAACTTAGAACTTGGCTAGTGGCAAGTACTCCATAGAAAACAATATTAGATAGTAATAAGCCCAAATTCCGTCCCAACTGCTCATATTTGCCATCTCGTTTCATTTACAATTCATGTCATTTCTTAAGAACTCTTTCTTAAGTATAATTTGTTGAAAGTTGAATTTGTAATTATGTGAATTGTGAAGGCATATAATGAATTACACATGTCTAACGTCTTCATCGTTTGCTTAAGGGGGAAATTATCTAGCTATATAACTGTCAAGACAAAGCGATCACACAAACATAAACTTATATGTACAACCCGTTGAACACAAAAACTTTTAACACAATCCAAGAATAATTAACAATCACTAAAACCGGAATCTAAAGAAAGATAGAAGATTGACATTTTGCAGACTTCTGTTAAAAATGTACACACAAATGCTTTAAAAAGTTTCACACTACCGGATCACCGAGTTCTATTTCATTAAATGATAGATACTTCGTACAAGCCTGGTTATGAGCGTATGGTACATTTATGTTCATGATGCAGGTTTTGTGAAGCAAGCTTTACAACTTTCTATGAAGTGTATTAATCGCAGTGTAATAGAGTGTAGGAAAGACACAGGGTATTAATCGTTCTCTAAAGAAATAATGAGGTAGGCTCGTAAAGACAATTAAATATAAATGCAAGAAACGTAAATGTTGTGCAAACAATAGATGTGAAGCCGTATTTAAGACTTTAAGTAGGGTGCACAACTCCTTAATAAGAGTAAATTGCAAAAATCGTCCCTAAAGTTTGGTCAAATTGCAAGTTTCGTTCCAAATGTTTGGAAAGTGCAAGGATCGTCCCTGTGGTAAACCTTTGAGGCAAAAATCGTCCTTGACCAACATCAAACGACTAAAATACCCTTGTCTTCTTCATTTTCTATATTTCATTTCAGTTTCTTACACAAATGGTCCTTGTGTTTCGCCAGGTTTTACAATTTTAGTCATGATTTTTTTTTAATTATTTATTTAACAATTAATATTAGTATTATTTTTTTATACGTTTTAGTCAGTTTTTCTTACGTTTTTGTCCATTTTTTTACGTGTTTTTCCGTTTTCATACGTTTTTGTCCATTTTTCTTACGTTTTTATCCGTTTTCATACGTTTTTATACGTTTTCGCCCGTTTTCTTATGTTTTCATCCGTTTTATTACGTTTTTGTCCATTTTTCTTACGTTTTTTTTTCCGTTTTCATACGTTTTGTTCGTTTTTATACATTTTTTTGTCCGTTTTTATACGTTTTCGCCCGTTTTCTTACGTTTTCATCCGTTTTTATATGTTTTCGTCCATTTTTCTTAAGTTTTGTTCGTTTTTTCCGTTTTGCTTACGTTTTTGGCTGTTTTAATTTGTTTTCATACATTTTTATCCGTTTTTATACGTTCTCGCCCGTTTTCTTAAGCTTTCATCCGTTTTTATCGTTTTCGCCCGTTTTTCTTACGTTTTTATCAATTTTTCTTACATTTCTGTGGAAAACTAGAAGGGGGTTGAATAGTTTTTACCGTTTTAAATTTAATTCGCTTTGTGACTTAACGTGATTTCAAAGTAAATACTCACAAACAAACAATATAAGAAAAGTAAGTAAGGATAGGAACAATCAAACCACAACACGGAGATTTATAGTGGTTCGGCTACAAGGACTCTCTTCCTTGCCCTACTCCACTCCTCGAGCCTCTAACTCGAGAGTTTTTCTTCACTAAGAAACAAACTCCCTTCTCGGCGGAGAAAACCTTTATACACGTCGCTTACACTTTATCCGGTACTAAGCTAAACACCGGGTTCTTTACAAGGGTACAACCACTCCCGTTGGTTCTTTAACAAGGGTACAACCACTCCCGTTGGTTCTTTAACAAGGGTACAACCACTCCCGACACTCTATGTGTTTTGAGGACTAAAACACTAACCAAACACTACTGAATGAAATGTGTAAACAATGATGTGTGAACACTAACAAATCACACAGTATCTAACTAGTTAAACTTGCAACAGTATGTATGTTGAAGCTTGTATGCTCGATCTTCTTTGCTACAAAAGTGAGATCAATGAAATGAAAGAATGATATGGGTTAGTAATGTACAAATGAATGAATATCTAATTTAGGCTATATGAGTGATGGATGTGCCTGAATGATCAGCTTGCTATTTATAGGCAAAGCTGATCAACAGGGCATGGATTTGGCGGATCCCAAAAATTGGATCCGCCTTTGTACTGGTTTGGTTCCGCGGGGACCAGGACAACTAAGATATTCCCATATCTTTCCATATCTTGCAGAATCCTTCAATATCTTCCAAGGTCAACTCTTTAGCTTGAAGATCTATACAAGATATCACCTAAATCCTCAAGATATCCTAAAGATATCAAAATGATGTATGCCATGATGTCATGTTTAATATTTCTAATTTAAGAAATAAAAGTAAAACGTGTAAATGTAAAATGTATATATGCAATGTGATTCCTAGTGATCATGTAATGTGTAAAATGTGTTTATAAAAGACTTGTTGCTATAAATTCAAAAGACTTAATCTTATATTTATGTCTTGCTTAAAGATAGACTTTGTGATTGTCATTAACAAAATTAAGCAAAGATCGTAAAATATAAATAACGTTTTTAGGACGATATTTGTATTAACAATCTCCCCCTTTTTGTTGATGACAAAACATAAAGTGTATTTTTAAGCAAAGAACTAAATAAAGTGTGAGTCTTTAAAAATATAGATTAAGTTGGTTTTATGCACGTTTTAAAAACTATTTTAAGCATAAAAGTATGTACTGTGATGTTTCACAGTGATGTACAGTTAATCATATCTCCCCATTTTTGTCGAAACAAAAAGAAGATATGCGTAGCGGAATGTGATGAACATTTCTTGGTTATCACTCCCCCTAAATTGGAGTACCAAGAGTGTTTCAATGATTTTGAGAACTTTAAAGCTCCCCCTTGGATTATACTCCCCCTAAATGGAGTACCAAGGTCATAATGCATGATCCTACAAAACAAATGGTTAGAATATGATAATGCACCCCCTCGATGTATACTCCCCATTGCTAGGGTACCAACGCATACTTTTCAAGGATGAGAAATGCTATAAAATGATGAGTTAGTACATGATATACTCCCCCTTGATCTATACTCCCCGTTGCTAGGGTACCAACGTATATGATTCAAAGTTAAGAGAAGCTACAAAACAAAGGTTAGTTGTGAATTAATCCAACCAAGTAGCATAATGCATATGTATAAGTCAACCAACATAAGATTTCAACCCATTTGACTTTAAAAAGTCAAAAATATGTGTCTGATCAAAAATGCACCTAAGTAGAAGTGGTCCAACCATACAATCAAGTTAGTAAATTAATCAAACCAAGATATTATGCCAAATAGTGATCACCCATAAGCATAAATATAACATCCATTACTTGAAAATTTGTTTGTGACATAAGTCATAAAACATGATGTTACAAAAATAAAAAAAGTTCCTAAAAATAGAAAATTCCTAAAACAATCCTATGAAATCATATAAAAGGAAACTAGGAAGAAACTAAAATTTTCCTATTGCGGTGGATGAGAGATTGCATTTAGGCGTTCGAGAATATGGTTCAAAATGAACCTCATCTCGTTTTGAAGCTCATGGACCAAGATGTTGGTCCTTTGGGCCAAGTGAGCGGTCCTCTCGCATTGTGAGAAGTCATGCCTTGGAAAGTTGGGAGGAAGGGTGGGCTCAACGGCTTGTGGTGGTGGTGGTGGTTGGTTGTTTGATGGTGGAGGTGGTGGAATGTAGGTTGGTTGTTGGGTGGTAGTTGTTTGTGGAGTTGTGATGGAGGCAAGCAAAATGGATTGAAGATCCATGGCTTCACTAAGGTGGGAATCCACCATATTTGAGAAAGCATAGAGATGATCTAGCTCCTCATTGATCTCTTGTTGGGATTGAGGTTGATTTATCCACATTTCCTCATCTATGGCTTGGAGGGTGGATCTTGGTGATAGTTGTTGAATTTGTGGCTGTGGTGGTGGTGCATCATGGTAAAGTGGACCATGGATATCCCGATAAATAGGATGGAAGAGCATAGGTGTATGACCTTCAAGGTCATGGGAGGAGGATTGGTTGACCTTGGTGGAAGGTCTTCCAAATCATCCAAGTATGGATGAGGTGATGAAGGTGGAGTTCTAAACAATTCTAGGGGCTGAAGTTGTGGTGAATGTGGTGGTGAAGGTGATCTATTAGGTTGTGATGGAGCGGGTGGTGGTGTGGTTGCTACAGGAGTGATTGTTGGAGGTGGTGTGTTGATGATGGTGTTAGATGGTGTTGGAGTAGCAAGATTGAGAAAATTCTCATTGGCTATTGATGAGGATATGTTAAGTGGAGATGACTCCTCTGATGATGAATTAGCTAAGTTCAAAAAGCAACAAGGACGGGAACTTATACGAGCTATCCTTCTTGCGGGTCTGCTTGTGGATGAGTTACTTGATTTTGTCATTTGGAAAGTGAGAATAGTAGCTCTAAAGTACAGGAATGATAGTTAGTGATAATGGTGAGTGAGTGAGTTGTGATGATCCTAAGGTTCTAATTTATAGACAGAAGGAGTGTTGATCTTTGTGTTTGGATTTGATGTGAATCCAATGAGGAATGTTGGTTCCTAATGATTTGGAACAAAAATTTGTGCTAGTCACATCATTTAAGTCAAACCATAGAGCTTAAGTTGAGTGAATTTTAGAAGATTTGCAGTTATTGCAAAGAGTGAGTGGAAATTCTGTTGATGTGATGTTCCCACGGATTTCAAGGAACCAATTTGAGGGTTCCTTGCTTCTTACAAAAATGTAACTCACATGGAAAATTTGAATATTCAAATTTTGGTGGGAAATGGATTTCTTATGATTCTAAGAGTTCCTAAATAATCCTAATGAGTGTAATGATCAGTAGAAGAATTCTAAAAACTAGATGCAATAATCTAAGGCTCGGGATTTGCAGTAGAAGGAATCAATCGGTCAATCCCAATCAATCGATCAAATCGTCCTTTTGAAACAAAATCCCAATCGATCAATCCCTTCTTCTTTTTTGGATCTAGATCTTCCAAGCGATCGACTTCCTTTGTATTTTAATTAAATGAAAAGGTATCTTTGTGGGGTATGTTTTTTGTAATGTAAGTCGCCCTTACTGGGGCACCCAATCGCCTGAAGGTCACTGGAGAGAGAAAGCTGATGTGGCAGAGAAAATGGGAGGGATTGACCAACATTACTGCATTTAGCCTAAGGATCGGGATTAGTCGGGAATTTTGAAATAGTTACTGTTTGATACGGCGTATCCAATCGATAACAAGTGCGGATCCCTTATTTGGGTTTCGCAGAATCCGCAGGGTGAGAGATGGCGGAGCCAAAGTGCATAACAGGCGGAACCAAAATTTGGGTTCCGCCAAATCCGCCATTCAAAAGTACTAATTTAAAACAGTGAACATGTCATATTTTTCGTTACCCGTTCAAATCCTGAAAATTCTCCTAAAACATATGTAACTACGAATATGTGATAGAATAAAACTAAAAACACGGGTTCTAACACACGTTTGCACATAGATTAATTCGATGATAATAACTTACCATAAAAGTGGTTAAGCCAAACGGTGGCTTAATTTCCGAAAATCGATAACAATAGATGTTATCATCCTGCAATGTTGAGTTAGTTCATATACAAGTTAAGTACAAGCATAATATCCTAAGAAACACACAAGTTCAACACATCATTGTTTGAAAATATCTAATACCAAACACTCCCAATACTTCACTTCTTGCTCATTTTCTTGTGAAGCTTCATGATCCAACGGCCCAAATTCTTCACCATTCCTTTGGTTTGTCGAAACTCCGCTGATTCATTCAGGATTGGAGGAAGTTGACTCAAGTACTCGGGTGGTGAGATCCTAGAGTTTGGCAAACCATCCTCTTCACTCATGGATGATGATGATGATGATGATGATGTAGGAGGATGAGCTCGTTTTCCCTTTGCTACGGCTACCCTATGATCACTTAGAGGGACAAAAGTGTGTGGAATTTTGAGGTAGTCGGGAACGAATCCTAAAGCATTTCGAGGAATGGGCTCAAAGGCTCTATAGAGACGGGTCAAAAGCATCCCGTAAGGCATTGCGGTGGTACCTTGAACTGGAATATCGGCCATTCTTTTGGCGATATAATAAGCGAGGTTGAAGGGTTGATGGTTTGACACGCAATACATCATGTAGCAAAGACTTGTGTTAACATGATCTCTATTCCCTATGGTGCACATGACATTAGCCCTTAGAACTTCTTCTGGTTTCTTAAATTGGGGCCTAAGTTCATTTAGCTCCATGGCAAATGGATCCCTATCCACTTGACGACCTCGACTTAACCTAGTTTGGTTGTTCCTAGGCACAAAGAGATTATCACGAATGGTTTCTTTTGCGATTAATGGTGTGGCATATGGTGCCGAACGATCAAGGTTGGACTCTAGAATGGTTAACGACCACTTGTCCGAATAGAAACAAGTACCTTGATTTGGAACTCCTAAGACATCTCCAAATTGATCTAAAGGAATGTTGAATTGAAACCCGTTGACTTTGAAATGGACATTCACGTATCCATAGTCATTTGAACTAAGTCCTACACTGGCATAGAACTCGAGAATGAACCTAGGGATGATGGGCTCATCGATGTCAAGAAGGCTATCGAAATGAATCGCGGCTAATTGTTCTCGGAGAATGGTACCTTCATAGAATGAGGGGTCTACGGTTCTACCCTCGTGTACGTACCGTTTTTCTAAGGCTTTGAATATTTCAACTTGTTCCTCACTAAGTCCTTTGGTTTTGTGATGTTTAGGTAGGTATTTAACGGTTTCTTTGTGATCATAAAAATTTGCGGGAGGCATGTTTATCCTAGACACGAAAATATATAGTTTAGTCACAATTAATGAAAATTTGCATATATATATTTCTAGTGTGTGCCTATATGAAGACAATGTGGAGGTACGGTTATCTCGACTCCTTTTGATGCATGAAAATTTTGTTTATGCAAGTTTTATGATAAAACAAGAGATAACCCAAACGCTCCTACTTCAATGTAGCTTCGATTGAATGTACCCGAAAATACATATTAGTTATGTATTCTCTTTAGAATTCAAGAGACATTATGCTAGTGATGTTTAAAACATAACATTTTTGATTTTGTATGAACAATGTCCAAAAACCGTTTTTTCTAGTCGTGAGAAGATTTTAGCAAAAATTTCTCATGGGGTTTTTGATGAATTATGATAATGCCTTATGATGTGCAATTCCTAACTATGAAAAACATGATTTGTTATGCAATTCAGTAAATATGCTTCATGATTTTACAAGAATTATGCATAAACCCCAAGTTTTGATTTTGTGCATGAAATAGAAATCCTAAACACAGATCAGGAATGTAGACATGATAAGGATACTTACAGTGATGATTAGAGCACAAATTGGTTGTGAAAGATGGCCTAAATTGTGAATTTGGTGTGATAATGGTCGAGTTCCAGTAGCTAGTATGTTTTTGGGAAGTGTGATGAATAGTACATGGAGTTTATTTAATATGCAGAAAATTGGCTCAGCAGGCCACGGATCCGGCGGATCCAAAACAAGGGATCCGCCCTTGTTGTCGTTTGGATCCGCAGGATCAGAACACAAAACTTGGTTATTGCCGTGTTTGGTTAATCTAAGGTTTGAGCTTACGTTTTATCTACTCACTAGGTTCCATTAATCCTAAACCTAGTCTAAGATAGTTGAAAGGTTCTCTCTTAAGGGGTTTTGTGAGAATGTCGGCAATGTTGTCCTCTGAGGATACTTTCTCGATTGAGATGTTTCCCTTCTGAACATTGTCGCGTAGAAAATGGTGTCGTATTTCTATGTGTTTGGTTCTAGCGTGTTGGACTGGATTTTTGTTGAGGTCGATAGCTCCTTTGTTGTCGCAAAGAATGGGAATGTCGTTGAGTTCAATTCCATAGTCGACGAGAGCTTGTTTCATCCAGAGTGCTTGTTGGCAAGCTTTTCCTGCTGACACGTACTCGGCTTCAGTTGTTGATATTGCGAGGGCCGTTTGTTTCTTAGCAAACCATGAGGTGAGACAATGTCCTACAAAAGTAAAAATACCGCTTGTACTTTTCCTATCAACATAATCACCTGCATGGTCTGAGTCGGCATACACTATGGTTTCCATTCCCGTTCCTTTGGGATACCATAATTCTAAATGTGTAGTGCCTTTTATGTACCTAAAGATCCGTTTAACGGCTTCAAGATGGGATGTTTTGGGATCTTCTTGAAAGCGTGCACATAGACAAACACTAAACATAATGTCCGGTCTACTAGCCGTTAGGTAGAGCAAACTACCAATCATTCCCCTATATTTAGTGCTATCTACGGATTCACTTTCTTCATCCTTAGTGAGTTTAGTCTCCGAGGACATTGGTGTTTTAATAGGTTTTGAATCTTCAAGACCAAACTTCTTAAGCATATCCTTGATATACTTAGATTGGTTGAAGAATATCCCATCTTCTAATTGTTTTATTTAGAGACCTAAGAAAAAGTTTAGTTCCCCCATCATACTCATTTCAAACTCACCATGCATGATTTTTGAGAATTCATCGCATAACTATTGACAAGTTGAACCGAATATAATGTCATCCACATATATCTGGACTATGATAATATGTGATCCCTTTTTCTTGGTAAAAAGAGTGTTGTCTACTTGGCCCATGGTATACTTATGGTCAACTAGGAAAGTCTTAAGTCGATCATACCAAGCTTTTGGTGCTTGCTTAAGTCCGTATAATGCTTTCTTAAGTTTGTAGACATGATTTGGTTTTTCAAAATCGGCAAAGCCGGGAGGTTGTGCTACATACACTTCCTCGTTTATAAAACCATTAAGAAATGCACTTTTGACATCCATTTGAAATAGTTTAAAGTCATGTGCACATGCATATGCGAGTAGTATCCTAATTGACTCAAGTCTAGCGACGGGTGCAAATGTTTCATCGTAATCAATACCTTCTTGTTGATTGTAGCCTTGTGCTACTAGCCTAGCTTTGTTTCTAGATACTATGCTATTTTCATCCATTTTGTTTCTAAAAACCCATTTTGTACCTATTATGGTTTGATTTTTAGGTTGTGGAACTAATGTCCAAACATCATTCCTAACAAATTGATTTAATTCCTCTTGCATCGCAATGACCCAAGATTCATCTTTTATGGCTTCATTAATATTTTTAGGTTCAATTGTTGAAACAAAACAAAAGAAATTACTTTCATTTTGGGCTTTAGACCTTAATGTTCTTTCATTGATTTTTCCTATGACGTTTTCTAATGGATGACTTTTGGTTTCTTTGATATTAACTATTTCTCTTTTTACCGGTTCATCTTCTTTGTCACTTTCAATGTTTTCTTGGTTTTCAACCATTTGACTTTCAACTAAGTCATCATCTACCAAAGGTGATGTCTTAGAAGGAGGTGGACTTTCATCGAATGTTACGTTCAATGATTCCTCGACTCTTGAGGTTTCTTTGTTCAAAACTATATATGCTTTACTAGTTTGTGAATATCCTAGAAATACACCTTCATACGACTTTGGGTCGAATTTGGTGAGATAATCCTTTGTGTTTAAAATGAAGCACTTGCTTCCAAACACTCTAAAATATCCTAATTAAAGTAGGCTTTTTGCCTCTGTATAACTCATATGGAGTCTTTTTCAAGAATGGTCTAATTAGAACTCGATTTAGGATATATGTGGATGTATCTACAGCGTGACACCAAAACTTTTGAGGTATGTTTTGTTCATTTAACATGGTTCTACTCATTTCTTGAATTGTCCTATTTTTGCGTTCTACTACACCATTAGATTGAGGAGTTCGAGGAGCTGAGAAATTATGTGTTATGCCATTAGCATCACAAAAAGCTCCGAATTGGATTTCGTTGTCAAATTCACGACCATGGTCAGTTCTTATTGACACTATGTTACTTCCTATTTGATTTTGAATTTTCTTACTTAAGATTTCAAATTTATCAAACGCTTCGTTTTTAGCTTTCAAAAACTTAGTCCATGTATATCCAGAGTAATCATCTACTATTACCAAAGTGTAGAAGTTTCCCCCGTAACTTTGTATAGCGGATGGTCCAAACAAATCCATATGTAACAATTCTAGACACCTAGATGTAGACACCATGTTTTTAGCCTTATGGCTATTATGAACTTGTTTTCCTATTTTGCAAACATCCCAAAAGTGTTGGTCATATTTCAACTTGGGCAGGTTCCTAACGAGTTCCTTAGATGATAAGGATTGAATTAACCTCATATTGGCGTAACCTAAGCGTCGATGCCATAGAGTTGAGTTATCGTCCAAAGAAGTGAGACAAAGTTTGTCTTTAGGTGTTTTATCTAATTTCATAACATATACGTTATTCTTTAAAACACCTTTTCCTACGGTTATACCGTCTCTAAGTATTTTACTTCCATTTTCACTAAAAAGGACGTTATACTTTTTACGGCATAGTTGACTAATACTAAGCATGTTAAAACCTAAGTTATCTACATGAGCAACATCATCAATAGTGAGAGAGTCATGAGAGATTGTACCTTTTCTGATGATTTTACTTTTAAGCTTGCTACCGAATGTGACATTACCTCCGTCGTACACTTGGTAGGTAGAGAAAAGGCTTTTGTTTCCCGTCATGTGTCTTGAACACCCACTATCTTTAATCCACTCATCTGGTTCTAACTCAACTTTCAAGCACACCTAAGTTCAAGAAAAACTCAAGCGTTTGGTCCCCAATATCTCATGGGTCCGTTTGGGTTAAACATAATTATTTTGGTAATGATGTTGCGAGTTGAAGTTACTCTTTGGAAAGGGGTGTTTGGGAAAACTGGTTTTAGGTGTCTGTTGAACCGTTTTAACTCTATACTCATTTCTAACTTGGCCTTTTCCTATAGAGACTGATGGTTTTTGTTTGTTAACAGTTGTACTAGTGCTAGGTTTTCTAGTGACCTTAACAAATTCAGTACGATTCATTTTAAGAACCTTCTGTTCATCAACAGTACCTGCGGATCCCTTGGGTACAACTGGCGGATCTAAAATTTTGGATCCGTCGGATCCGTGGGTGTCTGACTCAGTTGGAACAGTTTCTTTTTCTTTCACTGTTTGTTTCTTAAACTCACTTAAGCTTCCTAGTTTCATAAAACCTAGTCCGGTTTTATCATGAGGTAATTTTTGCATCTTCATTATCTCATCTATACAACTTATGTTTTTGTCGAACTTTTTAAATTTAGAATTTTGCTTAATGAGATCTTCCTGTGTGGTTTTAAGAGTTTCTAATTCTAGTTTAAGTTCTTGAAACGAGACACAGGTTTCTTTACTATTTTTACCTTTTTCCATTCGAATCTCTTTTTCTTTAAGCCAATAAACTTCTTTTTCTAAAAGTGTTGTTTTGGTTTTTAAGAACTTATTTTTGTTTATGATTTTTAAAGTGATATCACACAGTTTGTTATATTCTACTTCTAAGGTTTCATCATCTATAGAAGAGTATGACGAGTCAGAATGTACCTCTTCTGTGTCATGAGCCATGAGAGCAACTTCGTCGTTCTTAGGCTCGTCGTCATCTCCTTCACTATCACTCCAAGCTCCACTGACAAAGGCTCTTTGAGACTTGTTCTTTGGAGGCTTTGGACATTCTCCTATTAAGTTACTAGAATCACCACACCTATAACACTTCCTGTCTACCTTTCCTTTCCTATCGTCACGGTCTTTTCGGAAGGATTTCTTTTCTTCACGGGGTGGTCTAACGAACTTTCCTCGTCTCCTAAAGAATTTCTTGAAATCTCTTACTGCCATGGCATACTCTTCGTCTTCGCTATTGGAACAAGACTCTTCATCATCACTTGACTCTGCCTTAGCTTTCAAGGCAATGGACTTCATCTTCTCCTTTTTGCCTTTAACTATTTCTGAGTCTTTTTCCATCACCATCTCATGAACTTTGAGATTTCCTATGAGCTCGTCCAGTGTAATACTTGAAAGATCTTTAGATTCTTCAATAGCTGTCACCTTTGCTCTCCACTTCGGGTGGAGTGCTCTTAGAAATTTTCTGACAAAATTCTTACTAGAAAAAGATTCGTCAAGTGCTTTAAGAGATGTAATAATAGTATTAAACCTAGCAAACGCACTATCAATGGTCTCATCTTCAGAGATAACAAATTGTTCATATTGTTGAACAAGAATATCAATTTTTTTATCTTTGACTTGTGAGTTCCCTTGATGAGTGATAATTAGTGATTGCCAAATATCTTTAGCCGTTTTACACATAAAAACTCTTTCATATTCTTTCTTAGGTAAGGCATTGTAAAGCATCATTTTGGCTTCATTATTTTTGGCAATCAACCTCTTTTGCTCATCACTGTGACGAGTAAGAGAAGTACCTACATCCCGACCACCTGAAATATCATTACTTATGGGCTTGTAATCACCCTCTACAATTATATACCACAGATCTATGTCCTTTGACTTCACATACGTCTCAAAGCGATTTTTCCAATATATGAAACAATTTGGTTCAAATAGTGGTGGTCTTTGCATAGATTGCCCTTCTTTAAAGTTTTCAAAATCCATTGATCGTTTCAAGTTTTTAAAATACAATATATTTTGAAAATCTTGAGTAACACTGCTCTGGTACCAATTGTGGAAAACTAGAAGGGGGGTTGAATAGTTTTACCGTTTTTAAAATTAATTCGCTTTGTGACTTAACGTGATTTCAAAGTAAGTATGCACAAAGAAACAATATAATATAAGTAAGTAAGGAAAGGAATGATCAAACCACACAACACGGATATTTATAGTGGTTCGGCTACAAGGACTCTCTTCCTTGCCCTACTCCACTCCTCGAGCCTCTAACTCGAGAGTTTTTCTTCACTAAGAAACAAGCTCCCTTCTAGGCGGAGAAAACCTTTACACGTTGCTTACTCTTTATCCGGTACTAAGCTAAACACCGGGTTCTTTACAAGGGTACAACCACTCCCGTTGGTTCTTTCACAAGGGTACAACCACTCCCGTTGGTTCTTTCACAAGGGTACAACCACTCCCGACACTCTTTGTGTTTTAAGGACTAAAACACTAACCAAACTCTACTGAATAAATGATACAAACAATGATGTGTGAACTAATACAAAATCACACAGAGTCTATACTAAAAGGATAACAACAGTAGGTTGATCCTTATATGCTTTGATCTCTTTGCTACAAAAGGAAAGATCAATGAAATGAAAGAATGATATGGGTTAGTGATATGTAAATGAATGAGTATGTATTTAAGCTATATGAGTGATGAAAATGCCCAAATGATCAGCTTGCTATTTATAGGTAAACTGATTCAACAGTTGGCGGATCTGGCGGATCCCAAAAATTGGATCCGCCCTTGTATGGGTTTGGATCCGCCACTTCAGGACAGCTAAGAGATTCTCAAATCTTTCCATATCTTGCCATATCTTTCCATATCTTCCAATGTCAACTCTTTGGCTTGAAGATCAATACAAGATATCTCAAAATGTTTCTAAGATTGTGTTCATGATGCATGCCATGATGTCATCCTAATATTTAAGAAATAAAGTTTCTAATTTAAGGAAGAAACTTGTAAATGTATATATGTATATAATGTTACTCCTAGAGATCTTGTAATATGTAAATATGTTTTAAAAGACTTATCACTATAAATGTAAAAGGCTTATTCTTATATTTATGCTTTTGCTTGAAGATAAACTTTGTATTTGTCATTAACAAAATTAAGTAAAGATCGTAAAATATAAATAACGTTTTTGGGATGATATTTGTATTAACATACTGGTTTGGTTCCGCGAGGACCAGGACAGCTAAGATATTCCCATATCTTTCCATATCTTGCACAATCCTTCCATATCTTCCAAGGTCAACTCTTTAGCTTGAAGATCTATACAAGATATCACCTAAATCCTCAAGATATCCTAAATATATCAAAATGAGGTATGCCATGATGTCATATTTAATATTTCTAATTTAAGAAATAAAAGTAAAACATGTAAATGTAAAATGTATATATGCAATGTGATTCCTAGTGATCATGTAATGTGTAAAATGTGTTTATAAAAGACTCGTTGCTATAAATTCAAAAGACTTAATCTTATATTTATGTCTTGCTTAAAGATAGACTTTGTGATTGTCATTAACAAAATTAACAAAGATCGTAAATTATAAATAACGTTTTTAGGACGATATTTGTATTAACAGTTTCTTCCGTTTTCATACATTTTTGTCCGTTTTTATATGTTTTCGCCCGTTTTCTAACATTTTCATATGTTTTTTATGTTTTTGTCCGTTTTTCTTGAGTTTTTGACCCTTCTTATCCATTTTTTATCCGTTTTCATATGTTTTTGCTCGTTTTTATACGTTTTCGTCTTTTTTTTACGTTTGGGTACGTACCAAACGAGTAAAATGGACGAAAAGTATACAAATGGAAGAAAGTGTATAAAAACGGATGAAAGCGTCAGAAAATGGGAGAAAACGCATAAAAACGCATGAAAACATATAAAAACAGACAAAAATATTAGAATAACAGACACAAACGGATAAAAACTCAAGGAAAACAGACAAAAACGTATAAAAACGGATGAAAACGTAAGAAAATGGAAAAAAAACGGATAAAAATGTATGAAAACGGAAAAAACGTAAGAAAATCTGATAAAAACGTAAGAAAAACAGGCGAAAACGTATAAAACGGATGAAAGCGTAAGAAAACGGACGAAAACGTATAAAAACGGAAAAAACGTATAAAAACGGAAAAAAAGTAAGAAGAGTGAATTCAGGAGTTCCAGGCAGGCGATAGGGGCTTCGGGGGGATAACATGAAAAAAATGGAGAAAAACGGATAAAAACGAACAAAAACATAATAAAAACGGGCGAAAACGATAAAAACAGATGAAAGTGTAAGAAAACGGGCAAAACGTATAAAAACGGATAAAAATGTATGAAAACAAATAAATACGGACAAAAATGTAAGAAAACGGATAAAACGGACAAAAACCCAAGAAAAAAGGACGAAAACGCATAAAAACAGATGAAAACGTAAGAAAACGGGCAAAAACGTATAAAAGCAAACAAAAACGTATGAAAACGAAAAAAGTGTAAGAAAAGCGGACGAAAACATAAGAAAACGGATGAAAACGGACGAAAACGTATAAAAACGGACAAAAATGTATGAAAAATGGACAAAAACGAAAAATGCGTAAGAAAAATGGACAAAAACGTAAGAAAAACGGACGAAAACATATAAAAAAAATAATACTAATATTAATTGTTAAATAAATAATTAAAAAAAAAATCAGGACTAAATTTGTATAACCTGGCGAAACACAAGGACCATTTGTGTAAGAAACTGAAATGAAATATAGAAAATGAAGAAGACAAGGGTATTTTAGTCATTTGATGTTGGTCAGGGACGATTTTTGCCTCAAAGGTTTACCACAGGGACGATCCTTGCACTTTCCAAACATTTGGGGCGAAACTTGCAATTTGACCAAACTTTAGGGACGATTTTTGCAATTTACTCTTCAATAAATGAGCGCAAGTTTGCTGCTAAAAATTATATATCTTATAAATCAAGTGAATGCCCATTTAAGTTGACTGAATAGTGAGCCATTTTACACGAACACGAAAAGAAAATCTGGTAAGTTGACTGAATCGTGTCACTTTTTTCGAACACGAACACGACACGAAAATTAACAGGTTACACGATAAGGAATATGGTAAGGGACCTGTTAACAAAATTAACAGGTTACACGAAAAGAAGTTTGACCTCAGGTTGTAAACCATCATTGGTGTCAAAACTGAAAAAGAGATGAAATTGTCGTTTGTTTGATTCGAACTCAAAAGGAAATCAGAAGCGAGGTAGGGCAGTCATAGAACATGTCTCATAAACGAAACCCACAACCAAATCAAACAACAAATCCGACTAATCTAATCCCAACACCAATCTCATCGAACATCATATTAACCACCTCCACTCCACATCCATAATAGTCGAAACAAAAAGAAAAATCATTCGATCTCAGATATCTATCGTGTTGTACAATAAAATTTTCAGACCTTAAAAGATCAAAATCAACACGAAAAGATTTCTTCATCAATCTATAAAAAATCTCAAAATCTTACGTTTAATTTTCGAAAAGTTAAAGAAAGAATTATAACAAATCTGATATCCTCTTTCTTTCGTTCGATTCAAAGCAAAAACGAAATAAACACAACAAAAAGATCATAAGTAGACCCTACCTGAGACCCTCCAAAGGATCTTGAAGCATTAAAAAACGTCTTCTTGATTCAAATTGAGCAGAAATTGAAAAGATTTAGGTACGATTGTGCTCGTGATGATTTGATTAGTAGGACTTGTATAGAATGATGATGTGATGATAAAGATGAGATCAGATTTGATATTGTTCTTGTGGGAGAGATGGTTACTGCAAGGATAAGATGGGGAGGGGGAAAAATTATGTTAGGGTTAGGATTTTAGAACATATATATATAACATTATAACAGGTATGTTAACATGTCTATTCGTGTCTTAACAGGTCCGGACCTGTTAAGACACGAAACCTAAAACGTTTTGTGTTCTTTACTTGCATAAACATTTACTTGGTATTAGTACGTGTGTACAAGAACGTGATACAATTACATTATTGATTGTATCTTGGACTGGATTACAAAAAGGTAATGGGTAATTCCAATAATCCACATAAACCCTAATTAGGGTTCTTAAGTTGATTGCTTGGAATTAGATTCTTGTTTGGCTAGAATCTTAAGGCACACTACTATTTATGTTTGGTTAATTAATTTATACATTATATGTTCCTACTTGCTTTCGCTATTACTTTGATGCTTTATGTGTTTAATTTATGCTTGTTATGACATTAAAATTCCGACAGTGGCATCACGAGCCTTGGATAATGTGTAATTAATTACCAAAACGCATAAAAACGAATCTTGAATTGTGTTTTATATTGTTAGTCGATTTTTTAGGGTTATAAAAATTGAACCCTAATTTTTTTGGGGGGACGATTACCTCTAATTAATTTTAGGGTTTAGGTTTTAATTTTAATTTGATTAGAAACCCTAGATTAACATGTTTATGTGTTAGTATGCGATCTTGTGGCAACTTGATAATTGTTATGTACAATCCATGAAAACGTGCATATTTGGCATGGATTTATTGTTATGATAATTTAAATTGTTTAAATTTGCTATATGAATTAATGGTTAAGTTTTACACATGTAATTTAATTGATAGATGTCGAATTGGGGAAGACTCCAATACATTAAGTAATCAATTACGTGATATGTGCTGTATATTTAATTATGGCTTACGCAATTGATTCGTCAATGCACGTGGTTCACTTCCTTTGAAGTGAGGGCCTTAGTTGAACATATACAATATAAACATAGAATTGATTATTAATATGTTTTATCGAATTAAGTTTGCATGTGGCTACATGTTTTACACATATTAATTGTTATGTTATATGTGTTTATTTAGTTGTGTTATTTTTTATTATTACTTGTTTTGTTTATATTATGTTTGACATGTTTGAAACAAAAGTGTAATTTTGAATAGAAAAATAATATGGACTAAATAATGGTGAAACAATGAATTGTTTTTCGAAGAATTAAATTTTCAAGTGTTTAATTGATTGTTGAGTTTTGTA
Source organism: Artemisia tridentata subsp. tridentata (assembly GCA_021014915.2). Classification (NCBI taxonomy): domain Eukaryota; kingdom Viridiplantae; phylum Streptophyta; class Magnoliopsida; order Asterales; family Asteraceae; genus Artemisia; species Artemisia tridentata. Next base: position 102,938,175 of record CP139503.1, on the reverse strand, counting down.
CCAATAGTACGAACGGCTCACCCAATTGTGACAAACTATAAGAGGGGTATAAGGAGGATTGACCTTAAATTGTCAAACCGAAAGAAACGGGTTTTTAATTGGCTTTTAATGGTGAACTTAGTTTCTCCGCTCCTTTGTGCGTCAAATTGGAGCTACCAAGTACGACTATTTTTATGTACAAAATCATCTTAGCTTTAATTCCATGCGCCACTTTGTGGTAATTATCCGAAACACTAAGTCTTTAGACTTATGCAAAAGTACGATATAATGGATGATAATTAAAGGTAAATTCTTTAATTGGTGAACCCAATACCTCAATCAAAACTTTGATAATTTGATCTTATTGAATTGGTAAATAAAAAGGTTTTATTAAACTTATGATACGAAGATGTATGCATGCTTCTTCGTACATATTTTGATTATAAACATCAAAAACTAGTACCCTTAAAATTAAGTTAATGCCATCTAATTAAAAGAACACTTGAAGTTGTAATTTACGTCATGTGAGAGCTTGGACTAGATTACAATGGAAAGGTAAATTTCATACTTTCATTACTAGCAGATCAACTGATGTAATGGACCTATGATAAGTTGCAGTTTTTTAAATTAGACGACTTAATTGAGTTGTAAGTGAGAGCTTTGACTCAAGGCATAAGATGGGGATAAAACATGCTTACATTGGAAATTGTTTGCCAATGTAAATCCCATAATGATCTAGGAATTGAAATTGTTTGCCAATTATTGTTCTACAGATTACCTTATTTTATACTTTCAGTACTAGCAGATCAACTGATGTAATGAAACTCGTAACTCTCTTAAGCAAATTGCTCCGTAATCAATTACTAGTAAACTCGTAGCTTATTAGATTTATTTATTTATTTATTTATTTTTATTTTTATTTTTATTTTATTTTATTTTATTTATTATTACAATTATTTATTTATTTATTTATTTTTGTTAAAGGGATTTTACCCTGATAAATGATATACATCAAAATAAGTTCAGGCGATATGATACAACACCAAATCGACTATACAAACACACGCACCATTTGTGAATACTTTATTCTAACCGAATACTAAGATATTTTCCTACATTCTCGGGATGTACCGAGAAAAATCAATGAACCGAATAGTTTTGAACGTACCAAATACTTAAAAAAAAACCGCAACTTTTCACCAAAAATCGTTCAAAACTTTAGTTCTAGTGTTTCTAATCCGTTTTTGTTCCAGTAGATCTTAACTATATGTCCTAATACTTTATAAAACAAACTTTTTATGATTTTTAGCCGTTAATAATTGAATTTTGATCTAAAAAGTTCTCGTGACAACTTTTAACACAAAAACAACTAGAACTATAATTTTAGTGTTTCAAATTCGTTTTTTTTTGGTAAAAGGGTTTAAACCCTGGTAAATATATTACGCCAAAAACAATGAAGTACAATTGACATGGGTGAATCCCATTCCCTCAGCCCGTTACATAGGCACTTACATGAAGAAACATAACAGTCCCACAGGACACTAACCAATGACCACTATATAAGAGTGACACACCACTCTTATAACTAAAAAATGAACAAAAACTACAACGACTATAAGAATACAAATTAAAAACTTGTTAAACCTCATGATTCTTCAAAAGTCGTCCTAGATGTCCATAACGTACAGCGATGCAGCCTTATCCATGGTAGTACACGAACAGCACCAAACCACACTAAATAGCTACAACGAACTCCCATTGATCCAAAAGGACCAAACCAGCAAAGTCCATAACAGACACATTAATACTATGATTAGAACAATACCTCAACTGCTTCGGCTTTAACGGAGTAAAACCGTAGCTAAGAATGGAACCCAGTGTAACATGAATAATCATAAACAAAAAATAGCTGTATGGAAACGATCATAGGGTTAATCAACCCTAACTTACATTAATGACGACCAGAACCTAATTAAACGTTAGGACCATGAATGTAACATATCACAATCCAACCGCATTGTTGCACATGAAACTACTCGTCCTTGGAATAACAATCATAAGGTTTTCCAAACCCTAACTTCCATGCGAAACTGAAACACCAGGTCTGATGAGAACGAGGGCACCACTAGATTAACAACAGATCAACAACTCTCCTCAAGGACCCAGTAGCAACAACGACCATATAGGGTTTTCAAAACCCTAACTTCCAAGTCAATAACAGCAGGTCTTGAATGTAAAGACCAGCGACAAGGAATAGAACAATCACACGATCAAGGAATAGATCATACGCATACAGATCTGTGAAAGTAGGGTTTTTGAATAAGGTTCCCTCAAACTTAACTTACATCTTTCCAAAACCCACGTACGCAAAACAAACATCCCGCAGCAGAACAATCATCTCACAACAAACCCTAAAACGGGTTACTTGCATTCACAGAATAGTAGAGTAACGTTAAGCACATCACAACCATAGGGACGCTTCAAAACTTGCATGGGAATCACGTGAATTAGATAACAGAACCAAATAAATTAGAACTCCACCGTCCCACGTGAAGAAACATGCAAGAATCAAATACCCCACGGCAGATCACATAAATAATAATATAATTAATCAGCCGACCCACTAAAAAATAGGAGATCGGAAGTTAAACAATGAAGACCAATCAATCGCAAAGAAAAAACGAATTAAAAAGTAACCGACCCACGATCGATTTAATAATTATAGATTTATGAGTCGTGAGGACGAGTTAATCGATCAAAAAGGGATTCGTTTTTTCTTCTTTTTCGACATGGAGATTTCTTATAGTTGTATAAATTATATGCATCAGCCGCCAATCCAATTAAGTAGAAACACACCGATCCCATGTATTGCATACCCAAAACCGATGTTAAAAGGTAGAGAGGACATGGGAAGGTGGCTTTTGGCCGGAATTAGGAGCGGGATTGGCGGCCGGAAATCACCATGGGGAGAGAGACTTTCTTGGAGTTACCTAATGGAAAAAGGGCTATGGAAAAAGGGCTAAAACAACTAGAACTATAATTTTAGTGTTTCAAATTCGTTTTTCTTTCAATAGAACTTAACCAAATGACCTAAGACATCATAAAAATAACAACTTTCAACTATTCAACCACAAAAGCTAAGGTTTTGATCAAGAGAGTTGTCGGTTGTACTTTTTGAACACGAAATCGATTTTAAACACTATTTTGATCACCTTTTTTTCAACAAAATCACTCCATTAGCATGTGCAAGTTCTGATACCAATTGTAGGATCCCAATAAGTATCAAGATTCACACACAATAATGATATAAAGTTTAAAGAGAGAAAGTTAGAGAGAAAAAAGTGGAAAGAATTATGTGTATATTAGATTAGCAAATGAAAGCTTACACCCTCAAAACCCTTCCACACATGAAATGAGTTTATATAGTTATACATTGGGCCTCATGGGTCGTGCAAATGGACATATAATGGACTAAACTATTATAAGTTAAACCAAGTTCATAACTAATCACCACTTTAATTTCTAACAACCAACTACATTTAATACATACTATAAATACATGTGTGTATCATTTCAACTATATATAACACTTCGTAAATCGTTTGGGAAAAAACACTTCATCAAAAAAGGTAGAGAAAACAATATTGTAGAAGAAGATAAATGATACAACTAATTGTTGTCAATTTTTATTTTCAATTTTACTAAATATTTTTGGGGATTTGCTATAAGTGTCTGCTGTGCATCTTTTAAACTATAAATACATGCATTTGACGTGTAATTAATACACTCAAACTTCCATTTTCAATCAAAAATGCATTTAATGAACATTAAATAAGTATAAAATTTACTATAATTAAATGTAATTTTCAATTTAATACACTCAAAATTTTCATATTTTTTTTAGAACGACAATTCTTTATAACATAACCAACTATCTCACATGTCTCCAACGATTCTCAAACTTTTCATATGTTTACACTTTAAAAAATGGCTAGTGGGCACCCATTAGCAAATCCTATATTTTTTTATGCTATTTGATACATTTTAAAAATCGTTATTTGGGTTAAATTATCGTATGTTACAACATTTACTCAATTACATTTTAATTATTTTATGTTGTAAAGATAAAAGTTATGCAAAACAATTAACCAAAATATCTCAACTATAATTATTTGCTGCAATAAAATTTTGTCATTTTGTTTGGGCAATCGTCTAGTCCCCATGTAAATGCAGTCATGCAGATACGAAATTGTTAGGATTGAAACTAAGTTAATCCAAAAGGAAAGGCCCCTACCATATATTAATGTGTGGGAAAGAGGACCTACCCACAAACTAGAGTCACATGGGGCTAAGTTCATGGGTCCAGACCTCACATGACTTCCATCTTAATCTTCACTTGACCACCACACCCCACCTTTTCCTATGTTAATTCAAGGGTAGCCTTCGGATTTTGTAGATCTTTTTTATAATAACATCAAAATATATATATATATATATTTGATCTAGTTATGATAAATGTAGCTTCCTTTATGTCATTTTCTCATTGTCTTGTAAGTTTCATTATTTTCTTCCCATGTTATCGTTTATTCGAGAACATGGTCACAACATTTGTCGTATGATAGGTTTCTGAATTGAAAGTGCCTTGAAAAGGAATTTGATTACAATGTCTAGAACGTTAAAGTCGTTAAATGCTCCTCTGTTCTTACCATACATAATGTAGGTTCGTTATTCTTTGCTCGTAACAGAAACCAAATGATATTATCATATCAGATTTGCATAGAATTACTTTCTCAAGTAACGAATGTTTGGATCATTTTAGGAAAATTAAAGAATAGATAAGTGTGTTGTGTGTACGTTTGATTTTTCTTATAAGTTACGCTTAACCTCTATGAAGAATCCCATGAGCTTGATCATGTCATGGGAACAACATCATTAGATGTGTTTGACATGCAAACATAGGTTTCTCAAACCTTTTGTGGTAGTGTGGTACCAATTATCATCATTCAGTATCCCAAAATTAAGACCCTCTTCCTCCACGTTAAACTTTTTGTTTCTCAATCAACACAAAAGGTAAAAAGATCACACCACATATGTCATCAATCCACAACCAAAAATATATATAAAAGCAAGAAAAAGATTCTTGCTTTGGCAAGAAAGTAAGTAGAAAGTGCAAAGATTTACTCCATAACAAATAATTTCCCCTTTTTTCCTCCTTTTTCATTAATCATAAGTTTTTGACATTCACACTATCACTTGTATGAGAAACTAACATTACCAAGATAAATATATAAAAAAGGTAGACAATGCAAATGTTTCGGGTTAGAAAAAGGGGACAATGGGATCGATAGAATGGGGATGAACAACGCTACGCTCCTAAGCAATGGTGACATGTTTATGTAGAGAGCTTGGGCCGAGGTTGCACAATAGCAAAGTGGGGACAACAATGGACGAACGAAAACCAAATAAGATAGAAAAAAGAAAAAAAAGGTAGTGTATAAAAATGATGGGATGTGAAGGATTTATATATATAGGTGGGTGATGAAAACCGGAAAAAGAAAGTGATTCTTTACGATATGGGGTAGTAGTTAGCACTGGCGGCCCCTACGACAACCAAGCACCCCAGCACCAGATGTGATAGTACCGACCAATGAAGATGACTTTGCGCCCAAACTTGACGCCCTGGCATAACTTGTTGAGGCTCCAGCACCAGATGGTGTGAAATAAGCGCCATTAAGAAGTAGATCACCTTCTGATCTCCAGTTCCATCCATGCCATTGGCTTGCATCTGTGTCCACTCTCTTAGTAACCTGTCATTTTCAAATTAAATTTCTATAAATTTATTTGACTTTTTAATCAACAAGCAAGAAAGGGACATAAGATATTAATTGCAACTAGAGAGTATACTAAACAGTACCTCTTTGGCAAAAGGATTGACAGGGGCAAGGTATCTATTGCCTTGGCTGTTGATGGTGGGGTTTGCACTTCCACCAATTGCATACATCTCCCAGTGGGTGTAGTCATTGTTCACCACATGGAAATATCCATGTCTGCATCTGTAAAATTATAACAAATTTTGTAAGTCATTATATGATTGGCATCAAAACCAGAATAAGATAATCTCAGTTGTTTAAGTGTTTGGCTTAGTTATTTCAGGATTAACATGTAAAAATACCTATATCATAGTTATAAGTAATTTATGGTAACGACTACTAAACTGGTTATTGAGAAAAAGAATCCGTGGATTAGTACCTAGGCATTCTTTGCATAAGACCTTCTCCGAAATGGTTATAGGCAATAGTCACTTGCATTAGCTTGTCCTTTGTATACGAGTCACTATGGCCCAACAGCATCACCTGTTTCATCGCTTTTATTAGAAAATTCTAGTGTATAGTAAATTTATCAGATGAAAAAGGGTATTTAAGGTTTACAAACCTCGTTGTGGTGAGTAAAGTAATTATTGGAAATGGTGATTGCGGTTGAGCCCATGACGGCATCAACAAGTCCATCAGCGCAGTTGGATAGAGAGTTATGATCTACCCATATATGGCTCGAGCCAAAGATGGATATAGCATCACCATCAGCCATTGTCCTATAACCATAATGGGAGGGCGAGCTTCTAACCAAGGCGTTACCAGTTGGTTTGCAATCATGAATATGTAACCCGTGAATAATCACATTTGTAATGTATTGAATTGTAAGGCAAGCTCCATTAGCAATGTGGACATTGACTCCACGAGCATCAATGGTCTTAAAGCTGTTCATGATAAGTTCTTGTTTCAATTGGATAACCATGTCACGTTTGAACACAATCCAAAGAGGGGCATCTTGGATGACAGCATGACGTAGGGTGCCTGGTCGTGGGTTAACAGGGTCATCGTCTCCAGAATCAGTGACCACATAAAAGCGACCATCACGGCCTCCAATTGCGTTTCGGCCAAAACCAATACCACAATCAGCAAGACGCTTACGGTTTTTCTGCCAATTTGGGTCGCACCTCCAACAATCATCAATTGGATTACCAGTTCCACATGATAAGAATCCAAGTTTCCTCCTTTCGGTGCTATTTCTCATGCTCCTGTTAAACATCACAAAATATCATTATAATGACCTTTTGAGGAGCATTAAGTGAATTCTCTAACGGACGCCTAAAACTATGACAATATAGAAAGCCTTTTATCGATTGATACACACTAACTCATGCATTTAACATTTGTACAATGTACACCGATGTGTGAAAACAAAAAAGTAATATGTGCTAATCATTTCCAATTCATTAGTAATAATTTTATAAATCAATCTTTAGCTATGACTTATTTTTTCCTTTCTAAAAGAGTTTTTCATAAGCATGTTAGGAGTTGTTTATTTCTTATTGTTTATCTGATATTAAACTGAGATTACTTTTTACACTCGTAACTAACCTAAACCATTTGATAAATAAACTTGATTGAAAATTTCTATTGAAATTATTATTTTCACCAATATTATTTCGTTATTTAAGCAAATCCAAACATTAGTTTCAAAAGTACTTATGTATAAGTACTTATTTTTATGCAGAATCATAAGCAGAAAAAAAAAAAGAAGCAATTTCAAACACCCTCTTGAAGATTACTAACGTATTTAACTTATATAAAATTTTGGCCTTTGAAAATTCTGAAGACTAAAGCTATTGTTTTAGTAGTGGTTAGTTAATAAGACCATGTATCATCAGGCTTGTGGTCCACTTATTCAGTTAAGCGTACCCGGGTGAGAATAGTACCGGTATGGGTGACCTACCGGGAAGTCCTCAATTGTGGACCACAAGCTCTGTTGATATTAGGCAATGAAGAGGAGAGCCTGTAAGTCAATAGTTGCGCAGGTTCGAATCTGAGCCGGCCCCGGTTTTCATCCGGCCGTTACTCCAGCGAATTATACTCGTGTGGAGGCGGTACGGTTTCCGGGCGGACGCCGTTAAAAATCCTCACTACGCCAGCATAGACCCAGTTAAGACAACATAGTCTGGGTATGTGATGGATGAGGGCCTGCCGAGGTGGCGGGTGCGACTCTAATCCAAAAAAATGAAAGTCACCGTTAAAAAAAAAAAGTTAATAAGACCATGTTGTTAGTTGAGTGTGAAAAAGACCTGTGTACAACAGTTTAACTATTCTTAAAACTTATGAGCATGTGCAGTTGTGTGCTTTACCAAAATGGAAGGATGTTAGGTACTTCTATGGCTTGTCGGTGTGTGCATTTATCTCAGTTTGCCTTTGCCGTACACATATAATATACAGTAGTGTCTAGCAACAGTACTTTACTGTTGCTAAAATCAGTTGTATTAATTTTTCGAAGACCATACTTTTTCATGTATGTTTTAGGTGTCAGAATTTTAAAGACCATGATAACTGAATTAAAAGAAATAATTTTATACACAACACTTGAGGTCAAAAAGTATTTAATTGACAAACAATAATGCATAAACTTGAAACAAATATGCAATATAATTTAAAGTGGAAGGCTAGTTACAAAAGGTTTGATGATATCAAAGCAGTCCCAAAATGGAAAATATTGGTCAAGAATAAGTTTTAGGTGTCAGAATTTTAATTTGTTATCACAATTCCTACAAAATAAATGAAAATAGAACTAGAATAAAATAATGGAACCATATCCTTGACAACCATAGGTCTACCATTAAGTGTGATTTTACATGTATCTCACTTGGTGTCAAAACAATGTGCAGCATTTGAAGGAAAGGTAGGTGTACCAATATGTTTAATGCTATAAAATAAGACTACCCATATCCGCCCCTGGAGGGTTGCAGGGGCGGAGCCATGATGTTTGATTCTTGTGTTATTTACAATGGAGTAGACATGATGTTAAGAGTAACAAGGCAAAAAGATAACATAGATCCTTAACTATCCCATCTATGTGAAAGAAAAATGTGCAATGCCAATAAATGTTCAAGTTAGAGTAGTGGATATATAAATTAGGAGTGAAAAAAGTGGGTTGAAGCTTTAGGTCCAATTTGGCCACATGAACAATTCCCTTATGACCTCAACTACTATTGCAACCAAAAATTAATGCTATTATATCACCTTTTGAATTTTCAAGTTGATATTAATTTATGCATGTTTACGTAAAAAATCCAATTGATAGATTATCTGATGTTTTGTACCGCAATTTTCGGACACACGAACATTTTGTAGCCAAAAAAAAAAAAAAAAAACTAGGCGAGCTTATTGGTCGAATTAAATTTGACATTATAGATAGAGATTCATACATTTCGACCATGGAAACAACCTCCTCTGGATCTTGAACTGCTTTCTCATTCAAATATTCAGACTTCTTTGCTCTGCATAAAAATTAATAAAATAATTAAATAAATAAACAAAGAACTATAGTTTTCAGATCTTTAATGTAAGCAACATAAAAAAAAAAAAAATCAATTAATTAATTTATAGGAAATTCAATATCATTCAAACTTCCACATTAACGGAAAAAACACACAAATTGGGAATGTTAATGAGAAGCACAGATAGTGACGCACACCAATAACTCAACAGATAAAAAGACCAAACGACCCACCTTTAAAGCGTTTTTTAGCAAATTAGCCCGAGGGTAGTTTGTAAATATACAAAAACCGACTTTTTTTCAATCAATTAAGTAATTAACTAGTGGGATTAAAAGTGGATGAACGTTAAAATACACTCTGCGACCATTCATAATTCACAATTGCTGTTTGTGTAAATACTGTTTTTTAGAAAAGAAAAAAAAGTATATACGAGTTTTTTTAGTGTGTAAAAGAGAATGCATAAACCGAAAAAATAACGGAAAACAGATAAAACTGTTGGAAACAACCAATTTTACTGTGTTGTCAAATAACTCTAATGAATTTTGGAGATCTCAAAAGATGTTCAAAATTGTGATTTTACATTCTAACGGTAACGGAACCAGAACCAAATATGACCTGGTGTACAAATTTGTTGGAACCGTAATATAGAAACACATTTCGATAAACCGGTTGCATTTTAGATACATTTAGAAAAATTGATGTTTTTTCAAAAACTAACACTACACCGAAAAAATCCATATGGGTCTCGGGAACCCTTCCGTCCCTGTTTTTGCAATGCGTTGCGATCAATATAATGCTCATGGGACAAACTGTGAATTACAATGAGCTTATAAAGTCTGCTCACTCAGCAGAGTGTTTATGAGAAAGTGACTATAATAAAAAAAAATCTTGCAATAAAAAATAATCGATCGAGTACACGTCTATAGAGACGGGCCACAATTCAATTTTATTTTTCCATTTTTATTTTTTTATTTTTTATTTTCCATTCTATAGACACTAAATTTGGAATATATTTATACCTGGCTTCCATTGATGACATATTCATGCTTTGTAACATCTCTGTTTCAACAACCCTGCACCCATTACACACACATAATTAACATAACAACAAATGAAAAAACACATAATTGAGCTCAAAACACTACAATGCAACAAACCTAATACTCAAATCATCATCAGTGGCATTCGCGAAAACGACACCAACCAAAAGCAAAGATATCATTAACAAAAACAAACACACAAACAGTGATTTCATAACCACAGCCATTGTTGTCAGTCACACACACTATTCTTAACTTTTGTTACGTATCACACACACAGTTAGTTTGTGTGTGTGTGTTAGAGTGTGTGTTATAGTTTGTGTGAGTTTGGATCTGAAAAAAAGAGCTAGGTAAGGGACGATATATATGTGTTTAGAGAGAGGGAAATGACAAATATAAGCTACCCCTATGTAACGGCCTCATTTATAGACTAACAAAAAAAAAGCCATAATATTTAACGGCCATTTGATTTGGACATCTTGATAACATACTGTAACTTTTTTTATTTTTTTTTATTTTTATTTTTTTTTCTTTTTTTTTTTTAATCTTTTTTACCTAATAAAAGTTACGATGTTTGAACGTATCGTCGAACAAAAATAAACCAAGAAAGTCTCGCCTCTTGTTTGAGCAGGTTAGCGTGATTTTACAACTATCATAAATTGAACTTATTATCTATCACATTTTTAATTAGTTTCACATCATAGTTATAAGAGCATGTATAATTTAGAGATTTAAATAGCTTTATAAGTTTATCAAATCATCAATTTATAAATATTTTGATCTAATAAGTTTATAGTACTCAACAATTACACATGGTTTAAATTGTGAAAAGATTCAAAACCCAAACCAAGGTTTTTAAAATCGGGATCCTACTTAGGATCGTTTTCGTCTTTGCAAGATCGTGATCGTAAGAACGGATCGGGATCCTAAGATCCTACTATAATGTCATTTTTAATAATCTTTGTAATATTATTAAAATCTACAAATTATTATATATCATAAACACAAAATTATATGAATGTTTCATGAAAACATTGTCCTAAATTATGAATATGAGATGTTTAAAAAGAATCACATATTGTCTTTTAAGTTATTTAAAAACATAATCTAAAACTTTGTAGTTTTTTAGTTTAAGTTTCGAGAAAAGTAAGATAGGATCGAATTAGATCTTAAAATCCTATGGTCAAGCTCGGGATCATATAATATCTTAAGCTTGCTAAGATTCTACGTAGGATCCGGATCATTTTTGCTTTGTAGAATCGTAAAATCGTAAGATCCTAAGATCAGGATCGGGATGTTAACAACTATGCCCAAAACCTCTTCATGTTGCTTAAACATGATACTCCCTCCGTCTCAATTTATTTGTCCATATTTCCTTTTATGGATGTCTCAAATTAATTGTCCACTTTCCTTATTTAGTAAAAACTAGAGAATCTAAAGGAGGAATATTCTATTTTAGTGGTTGAAAATAAAAGTGGCCCCACTTTTATTAAACTTTGTGTTTTCTCTCTCCTGACAAATAAATTGAGACGGAGGGAGTATATGAACTCATTATGATTAAAAAATTTATAAACCCTGTGTTATACTCCCTCCGTCTCAATTTAATTGTCCATATTTTCTTTTATGGATGTCTCAAATTAATTGTCCACTTTCCTTATTTAGTACTCCCTCCGTCCCATATTAAGTGTCCACTTTTCAAATGCACAAAGTTTTAGGAAAGTGGGGCCAACTACACTCTCCACCAATCAAATATTACTATTACCCACTAAAGTCTCTTCTCATTGGTTGAAAATATTCCCTGGACACTTAATTTGGGACATCCCAAGATTCCATTATGGACACTTAATATGGGACGGAGGGAGTAAAAACTAGAGAATCTAGTGTAGGAATATTCCATTTTAGTGGTTGAAAATTAAAGTGGCCCCACTTTTATTAAACTTTGTGTTTTCTTTCTTCTGACAAATAAATTGAGACGGAGGGAGTATATATTTTCTTAAACCTATTATTGTTAAGGGGATAACATACCTGCAGTTGGGGGGCAGGGGAATTGCCTGCCTTCCCCTTTGTAAAAAGTTTGAAAAATGTACAATTTAGCCCCTCCGATAAGTGACTGATACACATTTTCCCCCTGTCCCCACCCTTTTTTACAAAGAGAAGCAGGCAATTGCCTGCCCCCAACTGCAGGCATCATTTTCTTAAACCTATTATTGTTAAAGCCCTAACAGCTATAAACCTTTTATAACTTTTGTTTTAGAAACATAACTTTAACTCTGGGTAAGTTTGTTTACTCAGCTACGCATGTTTAATTAATTAGAATTAGGGACGTAAATCAACTGAGCATTCATTGAACAACACAGGAAACGTTTGGTAAAAATTCATTTATATTCGTTTATTTATTAAATGGATGAACATAAATAATATCTTACGCTCGTTTAGTTAAATGAACGAACATGAACAAAAGTGATGTATGTTCATTTATGTTCGTAAATGTCCGATTTGCGTTTATTGACGTTCGTTTATGTTCATTTATTTATTTATGTTCATATATCATATCTTTTAATTGTATACTTTTAAAACTGGTTTGTATAAACAAGACCACACTTATAAAACAAAATATTATCCATAATTTAATAAAGTTTAGTTTGTTTTTCGACATTCATTTATGTTTGATCGTCTATGTTTGTTTAAAGTTTTTTAGTGTCTTAATAAACAAACATGAACAACTCATTTTTTTAATAAACGAACATAAACAAAAAAATCGCTCATTTAAACGCTTATATCCGTTTATTTGTCCGATTAAACTTAAACAAACGAATATAAACAAAATTTCCTTCGTGTTTATCCGATTCGTTTACGGAGCTAACTAAAATCTTCGTTAACTAAGTTAACGCCTAACGGTGATGAGTTATTTGCTTTGTGAGTGTTATTGGATAATATTTCGGGTGGGGTTGAAATATCATGATAACATGGTTGACCGTACCAACATTCTGCTGGATAATTTTTTTCTTTTTTGTTTTTTTTTTTCTAATATTATTAAATATTATCCTTATTTTATTTAATTGTTTGCGTAGAAATTAATTTTCAATTGCTTCCGAAATTCTCGGCGGAGGTCATTGAAGGAGGAATTGCTGACAGTCTGTTTGAATATTTATATTTTTTTTATTTGTATCTACCAAGTATAAATTTCATGGGTCCTACTATTAATACCTACTTTACCTCAATGTTTTAAATACTGGTAAATACCGGCCGGTATTACCGGTACCGGGGCATGGCCGGTATAACTTGTCACGGTATTTTGATTATACCGCCCTACGGTAATACCGGCCGGTATTTGCAAAATACCGGAAATACCGGTATGTTAATACTGGCAGTAAGTATATTTGTATAAAAAAAAGATTTAATTAAAAAAGGAAAACAAAAAAGGGATCGGCCTTTTATCTTATTTGACAAAACATTGTTAACTTTTTAGTATATAAACACTATTAGTCATTTTGCACTCTTTGTTAACTTTTTATTTGGTATTGTAGAAAATGATTGTGGTTTTAGTCTTGTTGATGAGGACGGAGTTGAAGGCGATAGTGAGTTCCGTCCTTTAAGCGATTGCACACTCGACGCATACAACACTCCTACGTCTGATTCTGTTCTGTTTTTCTGCTCCAGGTTGTGTCCGGTATATACCGTCCGGTATACCGGTATTACCGGTACCGGAGGATAATCCGGTATATCTAAAATACCGGTATTTAAAACATTGCTTTACCTCATTTCATATTCTTATCATCTTGTCCACTTCTGTTTAGAGAAATGTTGCAAAAATCGGCCGAATCGGCCGATTAATCACCGACTAATCGGTTATCGGCTTTATATCTTGTTGATTTTTGAAAATCGGTGTAAAGAATGGGCCTAAGCAAAAACCGGCCACTAATAATTCAAAAATCGGCCGAATCGGTCAAAAATCGGCCGAATAATTCAAAAATCGGCCGAATCGGTCAAATCGGTCAACTTAAAAAAAAATAATGTAGACATTCTACTTAATTTGGAGATCGTTTATTTCACTTATAACGCACAATGAGCCTCATAATCAGAATTAGAGCCTTTTATTGAGATTTGGAAACATAGTAGGCTTGAAATCAATTAAGATATTTAGTTTGGTCTCCAGAAATACACAAAACTTGCAGGAAATGCCAATCCGATTAATCACCTATTAATCCCGCCTTGACCGATTAATCGTTGCAGGGTGGTCGACCGCCGGACTACCGATTCACGATTTTTGCAACATTGGTTTACAGTATAACATAATTTTATCAGTTTTTATTTCGCATTTTCTATCCGTTTAATACTTTTAATTTATTAAACTTTATATTTTATGTTCTATACTTTTAGTTTTATAGTTTTTTTAATATAAACGAAATTATAAAAATAACGAATAAATAAAAATAAACCGAAAAAACATAAGGAGTGCATTGTTGGTCTTTTAGGGTGGAGGGAGTGGGTAGGTACATATAACCTATCCCAAAATTCTTTTACATGAAACATGTATATAGATGCTAACTATTTTTTGTGTGTGTAAAACGTAAAGAAGAAGAATAATAAATATGGTACAAAAAAAGAGAAAAGAAGTGGAGAGGAAAAAAATGTTTGGCTTTTGTTTTATTTTCTCAAATCAGAAAGAAACTGAGAATAAAACCAAATTATGCTTAAAACCCGTATTCTATCCAAACCATCCTAATTTAGAAAGAAGATTTGAAGTAAAATTTTGGCATGATTCACTCTCCTCTTATCTTATCTTATCTTACCTTATCTTCTATTCTGTTCAACAAAAACGTAAGAACATGAAAAATATTTTATTTTCTTTCCGCTTCTCTTCTTTTCTCTTCAAAATGAATATTCAGGAACAGAATAATTTATTTCTTATATAAGTCACATTACATCTAAATTTTAATTATTTGTGCATACAAATTGTATATTATCTGATTTTAATAATACAATTGGTTAAGAATGTAAATTTCTATTTTGGCATTGTAAAGCATGTCCGGATGCATATATGAAGGTGTTAAATAATATTTTTCTATAACATTATGTAAAAACTTTTTTTTTACTTATATAGTTATAATACTCGTGTTAGCGTTATTCTTGGTGCTCGCCTCCTCCATTATCCTATCATGGCCCAAACTTTTCCTGGCCCGATCTTGTATCTTGCTGGTCTAAGTAGATCTTGGGAGGAGGCTCCCTCGCATCATGCCATCCTTGTTGATGGCAATGGCATGCTTTTTGAGTTTTTGGATTTCTCTATTCTCGTTGCTCTCCTTTTTTTCTCATACATTTTTTGTTATTATGCCTTCTTGTAGAAATGACTTTGAAAAACTTTCTACACATTCTTAGCAATCACAATGTTACGTTTTCTGCTAGACATGAAGACACTCATTTGGTCGTGTTAAGCCCTTCTATTAAGGTTGCGAAGCCTCCTATTGAGGAGGAGCTGGACGCAGGTTCCGTTGGACCTGTCGACTAGCATATTATTGAGGATCAGGATGAGGAAGAGACTCGTTCTATTGGGGTTAATCCTGGAGTAGCCAGTGGAATTATTCATAGAAGGTATATAACTGCTATGAAAGAGGAAGCTTTATCCAAGGGGAAACGGGTTATGGGGTCAAGCTCCGGGAGTGTTCATCTGGAGGCCAAAAAGAGGACGCAAGATGCTCCCAAGCATGGTAAAAGGATAATGTCCCCCCCTCCCCTCCTCCCCCCCCCCCCGGTCGCAGCCTCGAGCTCCGTACCTAAAGGTGTTGGGAAGCAAGCTAGAGTGGTGGCCAGTCAGTTAGGTCTGAAAGGCTTTGGAGACAATGAACCTTTTTCTCCTAGTAAGTGTTTTTCTTCTTTTACTTACAAATATTATGTATTACTTCTGGTGATTTGTTGGTTACCCGCATGGCCTATAAAAAATGCAAAGAAGAAAATAAGCACACAAAGGCAATGCAGCCAAAACACTAATTAGCCAGATATTCTAATCAGCGATATAACCTAATCTAACACGTATAAAGGGCGTTTATAAAAGACTTAATTGTTCCTGCAGTCGTGTAAGCTTCTAGACCAGTCTGCTTGCACGAAATCACCTTCTTTTTTCCTTCTCTTTTTGGTTCGACCAGTTTAGGGTTTTTTGGGAGAAAATCTGAACTTGGATCGTATCAGGTATCCACCGGTATTACGCAGGTAGAGGCTTCGAACCTATGCTAGTTGGCGAGCACGAAACGGGGTAAACTAGTCGACTAGGGATTGTCGACTAGTAAGGTTTTCGACCCTATGATCGGTCGACAAAGAGTGGAGAGAGAGAGATATAGAGAGAGAGAGAGAGAGAGAGAGAGAAGAGAGAGAGAAGGAGAGGGAGAGAGATAGAGAGAGAGGGGGAAGGAGGGAGGGGGAGGGAGTGAGAGAGAGAGGGAGTGAGAGAAGGGGGGGAGAGAGAGAGAGAGAGAGAGATACAGAGAGATAGAGAGAGAGAGAATTAAGGTTTAATGTATGTGATTACATCAATAAGAACATATATTTAGCACAGGTTTAGTGCATGTGATTATATCAAATATGAACATATATTTAGCATTATTATCCCATGAATATTGCCCCTATTTATAGCATTTATATAAGAAATGACAATGTTTTGCTATAAAGTTGTATTGCAATGTTTCTTTGGAGCTGATAACACTCGATTTGTTAGTTTCTTAATGTTTCTTATGGACTTTCGATACTTAATTGCATGAAAATACATTTAAGGTCAAATCAACAAAGAATCTCCATTATCAAGATAAAGCGCAAGACTTGGAGTTAAGTCCGAGCTAAAGTAAAGAAATGTCAAAATATCAAAAGTGTGCCGCTTTTCTACACAAGTACGCCGGTTACAGGATCTATAATCAATGCTATAATCCGAGTCAGTATCACAAGTATGACGATCTTTATCACCAAGATCGCTGGTCTTCGGTTTAATTATGACCGTTTGGCGCCAAGAAAAGTCATGAAGCCCCCCGGTTTTATCACCAAGGTCCGCGGTATCGCTGTTGAAGCCTGCTGATCTTTTCCACAAGTGCGGCATACTTCAGAAGCTGATCACTCACAGTCAGCCTTGAAATAGCAACCCAATCCACCATAATCCACACAACTATGATTCCAACTTATCCCTATGTTTGCTTACATCATATCTCAGTCAATAACATTAATTGGAGTGGTTCGTATGAAGAATAATCTTGGGTATAAGTTGAAGTACAATTTTGGGTATTGGTATAATCGATTACTAGTGACGATAGTGCAATTAGTATTCGATTCTAGGTTGTATGTCTATCTTTACATTTTGTTTTGTTACTGTTATCATGATCACTAAAGCCATGTTAGGCTAAACTCTTTGTGATTACTTGGATATGTTTATATAATAAAGTGGAGTTGGCTATGATTTAATCTTATTCGATTTCTTGTTTATGTTAAGACCTTGTTGTACTTGAAACTCGTCTACATTGTTTAACACTTCTAGTTATATGTATTAATTGGTAAAGGTCGAAAGAACCAATTGGTATTATATAATTATCGAGGTATGTCTATGTGCTTTGATCAATTGGTTGGAGAAATCCGCTCTTGTTAAGTAATAAACAACTGAGTTTCTAGTGTTGCAATTATCCTTGTGAACTTGTGAAAACATATTTTCTTGATAAAAACATAAGTCTTGAATCAACCGGTTAATTTGTGAAAATGCCATTTTTACGAAAATAGCGATTCATGAATTGAACTTGCTTTTACCATTAAGATCGTCATCATTTGACTACCACTGAATTATAGAAGCTATCCAAGTAATCATACTTGTCCCATATTTGAATCCTTTTCTAAGTAGCCGTTATTTGCACAATTTGCTAGAACACTTTCCAAAATCAATCTAAGTAGTTTTACGTGATTAATAAAATAACCTCAGTCCCTGTGGAACGACATGGTCTTACCTAAACTCTTTACTATAAACGAGAGTTATACTTTTACCTGTGTGTTTTGAAATTAAGAGAAATGGTAGAACTAGTATTATAAATTTAAAGCTTTCGAGACACATCAGGAACATTGGAGCAATTCTCTCTAAAAAGACCAAAAATGCGAGCAAAAGAAGCCAAAAAGTGAAGAAGTTGATATTCTAGCCAAGATATACGTCGTATGCCCATACTCTTGCATAGGGCGTACACAATTGTACTTCGAAGAAATATCTAACTGTTGAAGACTACACGACGTATTCCCAAATCTAAGCATACACCGTATGGAACTGAAGATCGACGACGTGTCCAGTGCAATCAAGACCTATACGGCGTATACGGCCCAATAGGTATATGCCATACGAGTTTACGGGATTGGACCTTTTTAGCATAAATACCCCGACCTACCACAATTTAGGTCGCGCTTTCATTCCCAAGTTTCAAAGGACGAATATCAAAGGCTGTAACACGGATTCCAAGGCTAGAAACACCATATGATCAAAGAATTACACATCATAATCATTTTTTATCTTTGGTTTGATCATTATGTCTTTGATTACTCTTTCAAAATCGATTATCTTTGCTTAACATTTGTAATGAAAGGCTAAGCCTTTAGGGCCTTGCCTTGTTATGAATATAGTCTATTTAATTACATGATTGTTACGTTTATCTTGGCTGTATTGTGGATGATTTATATGTGTATTCTCTAACGGACGCCTAAAACTATGACACTATAGAAAGCCTTTTATCGATTGATACACACTAACTCATGCATTTAACATTTGTACAATGTACACCGATGTGTGAAAACAAAAAAGTAACCCTGAAATCTAATTACTTGAATCATATAAGATACTTGGCAAGTAACCCTTAGTGGCTAGGACCATGACCATTTGTTTAGCGACGTTAAAAGTGGTAGATAATAAGATTTAAGATTTAATGAACTATAAACTGGTAACTTACATAGTAATTAAGTGTCTGGCAAACACACAAAACCTTGTCATATAGATCAGTTGAGGGACTTAATGCTCGAAATATAGATCGACCAACGATTGTGACCATCGACGTGGAATTTATGGAAAGAAGCTGTAGGGAGTGCCGACCAAATCACACTTGCACTACATAAGACTCACTGCAATACAACTGAATGAACCTTGCACATGCAATCATGAAGTTAATTGAATAGATGATTAACATGGCGAGTACAACTTTATCTATTGATCATTTCCAGTTTAATTAGTCTTTTATTCATTTACCGTGTTTAGTAATTTAGTAGTTTAATTAATTAAATAATCACGTGAATTAAAAGCACAATTGTCGTTAAAATAGTTTACTTTGATACACTTACATACCCTCGCTCCAGCTAATGACCCGATCTTACCGACTTTTTACTATCACAAATGGGTATACTGCCCGTGAGTCTTGGTGAAGTCTTAATAGAATCGGTTTAAAAAAAATACTCAAACTAGATTTCATATATTAAGTTTTTAGCGCCGCTATCGGGGAGTGTTTTGTGTTATTTGGGTGATTGGAAGTAGATTAATTCCAGGTTTTATTTCTGTATTTGCGTTTATTAGTTTAAATTTTGTGAGCTTGGAATTCAGTTTTGTTGACCTTTATGTCTGCAGGCCTATACGCCGTATATTAAAACAATAGTATACAACGTATTTAATTGTAACACCCCGACCCGACAAGGTCAAGATATCGCAGTATGGTGTGATACAAAGCATACATAAAACGCAAGCGGAAGTCTTTTAATTAAATAACTATGTCTTGAACATCAAGACTAGTGTCCAAAAGATAATCCAATGCATAACGGGTTAACCAAACAAACCAAAGTAATTAAATAATATCTGAAGTACGGAAATAAATAAACGTCCGAAACAATGGACAACGAATGATAATTAAATGGGTCTCTCAAATCCTAAGCTCTCTCATTCCCAAGCCCGTCGCCCCGCTTATTACCTGCCGCATAAGAAAGAAAACATGCGGCTGAGCTTAAAAAGCCCAGTGAACAGATATATATACAAAGCATAATATAACGGTAAATAAGCAAAAGCAACAAAGGAATAAGAATACGAAACGAATAACATAAGCATGTAAGATAACGAAATCAAAATTAAGAGTGCATGAGAACTGAATAGCAAATGAATCAGAAATGAAATGAAAACAAAGGAGGGTTCATGTAAAGATGTGCCATAAGAACTCCATACATAATCCGTCAAATCAAATCTAGAGCACATATAAGTATACGAAGAGGGGAGACCTCTAAGTAATAATAAAAGTGTGAGAAGGAGTGCAAGGCACACACCACCTGGTCACCATAATCATACTAAACATAAAACCTAGGATATATCCATACGCTCCCTAACATAAGTATGTGTGTCAGCTCTAGACTAAGCACACATAAGGGGTTGGCCAATAGTAAACGCGTTATAATACATATACATAAGGGGGAACGCCGCAGATCTATCACACCTCTACGGGGGTGTCATGCCTAAGGTGCCATCAAAGACATGGTCCTAGTACCTCTAGAACTAGTTAAGCTCAGGCACGGAATATCATATCATACAAAATCAAAACTAGCATGGCAAGAGAAACGAGAAAGTAACTCAAATAAGCATGGCAAACACATAAGCATAGCATGGCAGAGACATTTAAATAAATGTCAGAAGGGATCATAGGAATGACAGTCATACAATGAATGTCATGAATCAACTAAGGGAAACATAGCAGGCATAGGATCGCTAGAAAATATCCCTACTGAGAAGGGAAAGAATATCTGTACCTTAACGAAATACGCAAGCAAAAGAAATGAAAAGCAAATCAACTAGGAGATCACTCCTTCTTCACCCGATCTACAAATAATCATAATGTACTTATAAGTTTCATAGTCATAAAGGTTCCATTTTAATTGTCTTTCTATTTTAGGTAACTTTCCAAAAATAGTAAGTTTCCATATTTAGTAACTTTCCAAAAATAGTAAGTTTCCATATTTAGTAACTTTCCAAAAATAGTAAGTTTCCATATTTAGTAACTTTGGTTATTAACATTCCCGTATGTCAATTTAAAGTATTAATGATGACCATGTTCGTAGTTTAAGGTTCATAATGTCATTTATGTAAGTTTAGGGTTCATAAAGTAGTTTTCATAAGTTTAGGGATTAGTATGCAATTCTCATAAATTTAGGGTATAAAATGTAATTACTATAAAGTTACAGGTTTTCATAAGTTTGGTCCCTTAATTTAGAAAAAATGACAATTTACACCCTTAAGTTTAACAATTAAACACATAGCACCATTTTAATATCTTTTAAACCTTAATAGCCTTTTATACATACGATTTTAACACGTATCAAATAATTTATGAATCACATTACTACTTCGAATTAAAATCTATCAAAAATTCACACACGCTCCTAAATGTCTTAAGTATTTTATCTAATGTTTCCAGATTTTATTAAGTTGTCTAGGTACGAATGAAAAATCCATTTCTATAACATGTTCCAGAATCGTATCTGATGAAACACTCGACAAGTTTATACTTTTTTACCCCTTCAGATAAATTCATAAAAATCTACAAAAATTCCAGTTATTATTAGACATAATGAATATGACTCAGTTCAAAGGACGTCTTCTAATTCGATACGGTTTGAAAATTAAAATTCATAAACACGGACTAATTTTCCAGACATACGAATTTGGTTAGACACTTAATTTTCCAAAAATCAAAAAGTAACGTTCTAGGCCTCTAAAAATCACAAGACTAATTTTCCCAGATAGCTATTTCTTTGAACTTAGTTTTAGACTCTGAAAACACCCAAAAACACGTTCACATCATTTAGATACATTCGATTTAAGTTGGACCTTTTTTTCTGGACAGCACTGTTTTTATCATATCATGTAATCTCTTAGGGTTTCGTCATTCCAATCTTTAGTTTTTAACACAAAACGATTATAGATGAGTTCATAACATGTCTAGGTCGATTTACATCTGGTCTTAACATAATCAAAACGAATAAATTCATCATATATATACATGGTTCGATTTATACATATTAGGTTTTAGGGTTTCATTATTTATGAAGATACTTATGATTTTATGTGGATCTTTTATATGATTCGACAAGGACAAGAACAAGAATGAAATCAACAAGGATGATACACAATACCCTCGTAGCGTGATCAAAGAATCAAGAACAAGACACCACACGAATGAATCCTTCTCCTTCCTTCCTTGGTTCGATTGGCAGAAAAAGAAAACACATAACATGGCTCGATTAGGGTTTTTGCAAGAATACGAATGGATAGAAAACATGAGAACATGATTACCTTGGATACAACTAGAACAAGAACACACCAAAACTTCCTTGGTTGCAGCAAAGGGATCGAATGGAAGAGAGCAAGAGGAGGCCGATCTTTTGTGAGAGGGAGTTTAGGGTTTCTTGGTTTCTTGTTTGTGAAGTTCGGTTATAACAAAAGAAAAGGGAATACCGTGTTTTTGATAAGCACAAATTGGGATTGATTGGACCTTCATCATGGGCTAAACAAATCTTAGTTATCTCTTCTTGTTTCTAACTCCTTTGGGCCGAAAGTTTGGAAGGTCTAGGTACACAAAACATAAAAAAAAACGCCTAGCTTATTTGATGTGAGACTTTATTTATTTGGTACTTTTATTTACATAAGGTATAGTTTACATTGACTTAATTTCCTTGGTAACTTAGGTTAAGTTCAAATGAGGTTACTTATATGATGTTATAAGTTCTTAAAAGTTCAAATTCAGAGGGTATTTTCGTCAATTCGGATTATATTAATTTTGGGGTTTTACAGTATACAACGTATTTTCGTGTCTAGGGCTCATATACGGTGTATACTCACTTAGTAGTCTATGGCGTATATACCTTGATACGGTGTATTGACATACTTGTCCATACGCCGTACCAAAGTTTTGTTAGGATTTTTAATTTTTTGTTTTTGTGTCATGTGTTTTGTTTTTAGTGTTTATTTGCTTGATACATGTTCTAATGATACTCTCTTATATGTTTTAAGATTGTAAGCAGCAATGGGTAATGAAATAAAGAACATGAAAATGGAGCAATACATGGCAAAAACTCGCGCCGACTTTGGTGCGGGTGTGGTAAGACCACGGATCTAGGACGACAATGCGTTATCAATTTCTGAAAGAGGTAAGGGACATTCCCTTCAACGGTAGTGACGATAATGACACCAATGAATACATCGAAAAGGTACTTGAAATCCCGACATGTTTCATGTACCCAAGGTAACTGAAGATCAGGTCATGTTGCGTATTTTCCTGAAAACCCTTGTTGGAGCAGCTAAAAGGTGGATAAATAGTGAACCCATGGGTTCTATCATTATTGGATCGTGTTTTGATTGATATTGTGATTCGGGAGGTCGGGTATGATGGAAATACATCAAAGCCATAGTTAGAGAGAGAGTAGAGAGAGAGATAGGAAACCTGGTGTTTTATTAAATGATAATGAAAGGTGAAATACACACACAAGTCTCACCCTCCTAGTGAAGTCTAGGAGGGCTTATATAGGGCAACATACACACTACTTTACAATATTGACGGTTTCAGTACCTGTGTATGTGCCATACATCATAACTAATGTAATCCCGTAAATATCGTTCCATTTACATGTTAGGAGCATTCCCAACAATCTTCCCCCAATGGGACGATATAAGGGATTACTTACACCATTTCCTACTAGTACAAAAATAAGTAAAATAAAGTCTTCATAAGCTCTTCAAATGCTGAGGATGACTGCAGTTTACGCTCTTTGTCTTCATCTTGTACCTCGTCTTGAGAACTTTTCTTCACTTGTAGGCAAATGATGTAATATGCATGAACTGGATTAACTTCCCCCCAATTCATGCTGCATGTCTTTAGCGGCTTCTTCGTACACTTCTTTTTGGCGAAGTTTCTGAATCAGCTTCCCCCCAAACTGACAACCGTCTTCAGCAGATTCGAAACTTTGATGTAGTTAACATGTCTTCTAACTTTTGAAGTTTTAAGTACGCAGCGGAATTTGTAGATAACATCGTAAACCACACCAAGCAAATCTGACTGCGGAAACTCCGTTCGGGGGTAACATGCAAGAAATCAGCAAGATCTTCTCACATATGCAGATGCTTCACACCAAAAAACCACGAAAAATGAAATAATACTTCCCCCTGATTGTTGCGGTCTATCGGAATAATAATCACCTGTGTACATGCGAATACTCGATAATATGACCATGTGTGAGGCATCATAATGCGGTTAAAACATCACATGTAGGTAACTTCACACAAAACAACCCGTGAAAGTAGAAATGATTACACCAAAATCACAAAACTGAACCACTGATCATCTCTGCGGACGTCTCTCCGGTAGTAATAAAATTGTAAGCTCGATCACGTAAATCTGTTATGCGTCCCTGATGTGCACATTTCTTCTCCATGACTGCAGATACATGTGGAAAAAGTGTGTTTTCGCAAAGAAGTCAAGAAAATTCAAAGAACATCCACTCTCTCTTCCCCCACGATGTCTTCGCGGAATCGGAAGCATACACACTATGTTTACGATGGAAACGGAAGCAGCGTAACCCTGTATGTCTAATTAGTCGAAGATGTGTGAAGTACCATAAATAGTCCGTGAGAATCAACTGCTGATAAAATCTCTACTATTTGATACTCTTCTCTGCTAACTCTTTACCGACCCCATTATCATTCTGACGGCTTTTTGTAGTGACTACTGATGGAGAAAACCCAGTATTACGAACTTGAGACTGAAGTAAAATAACCCAAACTTGTGACTTAAACTTGCACTATTGTCTGACTAAGAACCAATACTGAGAATTTCAATAAAGGTAGAATCATATACCCATCCAACCATCCTTAACTGTATATGAACTTCTCTCGAATTATCCACAGCTTTTTGGGACACTTGAGCACTACAACGTAACTCCTTTAAAGTGATAGCTATACACTGTGAGCATAACAACGTAACTCCTTACATTAGGTATAACTAGAAAAATCAAGTCTTAATCATTCTGACGGTTAAAAGCTCGAACAAGGATCTTGAAGAATCATGCATCCAACCAACCCCGATATCTTCAGATACTAAGTACACGCGCCCGTGAAATTTCACTTCAAGTTCAAATAAGTAATAATTAATTAACCCCGTAGTCACATCTTGCGGTTCAATACCGAAAACTAGCCTTTGTTACTTGGTTAGAATAAACTTTGATAATGGTTTTTCCCGATCTTGTCAAAATTACGTATCCCCAAAGATTAGTCACTTTATCATTACGAACCCCAAAACTAACCAATAAACCAATAATTAGACCATGAAATTCATCTTTATAAAAAATTTGAGTCCATTGACAAACAAGAAATTAGACAAATTTTTGGATCAATCCTTCTAGCCCATGTTTGGTTTAACATCCTAATACTTGGATAAAGCCCAAAAACAAAATTGTGTGATATAATCATCTTAAGCACAATCCAATGGATAACAGCTCTAATCTAATGCAACACAATCCCTAATATTACGGTATAAAAGACTTGACCTAAGTGTCTCATACCCTAATTATCCCTTTTTCATCCGCCCCCTTTTCTCATTTGTATAACAGCCACCAAATCCTTCATATTTCATAATGAAAAAATGCAACCCCCTTCATTGTGATATCTTGAAGATTACGAGACCAGGTAGGTTTATTTATTTATTTTTTTTTGTGTTTCGTTTTCTGTTTCAACCGAAAGAAGGAGAGATGATAACATAATTGTTATTGTCTTTTCCTTTTAGACTTCCGGATATAAAAGGAACGAGTTTAATCTCTTCAAAGATCTATGATGTTTTAAATTTCTTGTGTTGGATCCTTTTAAAGATCTTGAAATTTCTTGTGAGACACGAAATAAAATCCTGAGGTCGTTTTATCTTCTAGTTTCGGATCTATGATGATGTCTTTTCGTGTGTTTGAACTTGTAAAGTTCTTTGGGCTTTGTACGACACGAAAAAGAATCTGAGATTCTCATTTAATTTTCGTTTTAGTTTGATGTTATAGGATGAGGGATGGTGTGATGTTATTGTTGACCGATTAGATTATTGGAGGTGGGTTTTAGGATAGTGAATGGACTCGGTGTTGTGTTGGTTCGGCTGTGATGTTGGTTTTTCCTTTTTCAATTGTTTTCATTATCTTTTAAACTGAGGTCGATGAGTCTTGGTATAAGGTTTGTGGTCAATGTCTGCTTCATCTTCATCTTTCTCTTCTTTTCATATTGACTGTTAATGGACCAAGGAAGATTGTAACAGATCTGAGGTCATTATAGAGTTGGTATATGGTTGTGGTTAGTTGGTCTTCTTCATTTTTTTCCTTCTTTATTTTGTAATTCTGATAAGTGGTCATAAAACCAAAATGCGATAACATTGACTTGTTGACCTGTCGAATTGCGATGATTGAGTCCAATTCCGACAGGTTCAATTCCGACGGGTCAATTCCGATGGATCAATTCCGATGGATCAATTCTGACGGGTCAATTCTGACGGGTCTTATCGAATTTCTTTACAAGAAATCGATTCTAATTCCGATGAACTAGGGTCTGTCGGAATTGCTTTACAAGCAATTCCGATAAAAAAGGTTTTTATAATTCCGATGAGTTACTGACCAATTTTTTTTCCGACCATATATTCAGACCATAAATTCCGACCAGTTATCCAACCAGCTTTATCCGACCACTTTTCGACCATAATACTTTCTTCACGGGATGGTACAAAAAATCATGAAACGTTGATAGTCAAATAAAACTGATAAAGTATGGACCTTTTGACTATTTTGATACCATAAACTTGTAATAAAACAGTTAACCCAAAAAAGTATATAATAACAGTTAAAGAATATGGTATAAAACTGTAAACCCAAAAGATAGTAAAAAACAGCGAAGAAATTTGGCACAAGAGATTTAAAGTGACAATTTTGACAAGAAAAAACACCACTAAAATCAACCAAAACTAATAACCCCGCTCTGATACCAATTGTTGGATCGTGTTTTGATTGATATTATGATTCAAGAGGTCGGGTATGATGGAAATACATCAAAGCCATAGTTAGAGAGAGAGAGAGAGAGAGTAGAGAGAGAGATAGGAAACCTAGTGTTTTATTAAATGATAATGAAAGGTGAAATACACACACAAGTCTCACCCTCCTAGTGAAGTCTAGGAGGGCTTATATAAGGCAACATATACACTACTTTACAATATTGATGGTTTCAGTACCTGTGTATGTGCCATACATCATAACTAATGTAATCTCGTAAATATCGTTCCATTTACATGTTAGGAGCATTCCCAACGATCATCACATAGGCAACCATGAAGAACAAATTCCTTGCTAAATATTGCCCACCTTCAAAGACTGCCAGACAAATTGAAGATATCCAAAACTTTAAAAAAGAAGTTGTTGAAACCCTTTACAAGGCATGGGAAAGGTATAAAACCATCTTGTTCAATTTTCCCCAATATGACCTAAATGAAAGGTTTACATTTGCCAACTAGGAAAATGCTAGGTTCGCATGGTCCGATCACTAAAATGACTCCTGCTAATAGGAAAAAGGCAATCCAAGATATGGTTGACCACTCTCAAATGTGGCACAAGGGTGCTTCTAGTAGGAAAAAGGTAATGGATAACACCGATGGTTTGGCTGCACTCAACACTAAACTTGACAAGGCGGGTAGTGAAATGACTAAATAAGTAATATGAAAACTATAGGTTATAAAATAAATAAATACAAGTTAATAATATTTATCCTAAACTATAACGTACCTAAATAAAATACATAAATTACAAATCTTTATCCTAAATCCTATACATAAACGACACATCTTTTAAAAGTAAAAACGCACACGATTTGGAGAGTGATAAGACCGTATATGTGCATATGAAATTGAGATACGATTGTCTTCTTGCCATAAAAACACCACACGATATTCCATTTGTATACAATATTCACAAGCCTTCTTGGTTAACTCACATAATATCTCTGTACCTTTCTCCCTCACAAAGAAAATCAGAAAAATAATAAACCTAAAAAAGTTCCAAGTCAAGTATTCTCTCTGCAAAGATACAAGAGTTGAAGACCTGCAGTTTTGGTGATCGACTTGTATATGAGGTTTTGGAGCAGGGTTTGGGGTTCGTGTGTGTGGTGATTCGTGTGCAGCCCTTCCTTTCTTTTGACCTTCCTTAATCCAGCCTCAAGTACTTTTGATTTTCAGTTTGTTATATACCACACGACATATATGATATAAAACCTAATCTAAAACATGCTGCTGCTACATCTCGTTGTGATTTCATGTACACGCCACATATAATGATATAGAATCTGGTTACATGATGTCGAATCTGGTTTAGAAAGTTTATGTTGTGTGTGTATTCTTCTATTATCGAATCTTCCTCCTTCTTGTGTCGACCCAAGTACTTTTACCAACCCTAATTTGTCATTGAATACACATTAAATACGACATGTATAAAAAAGAAACCCTAGGCATTAGTTGACGATGGTTAAAAGGGGTTTAGGGTTTCGTGGCTTGTGATTTCATGTGTGGTTCGTGATGCTTGTGCCTCGTATATCTTGGTGTTTGTGTTGGTGATTGTGTGTGTTTAGTGTCGATGTAAAGGGTTTGTGTACATAGTATATGGTCGTGTAATCAAAAGGGTATACCGAGAGGGGTTTTAATGTGAGTGAGTTCGGTGTGTTTGGTTTCGAGAGAGGGTGTACTTAAAAAGGGTTAATGTGAGTTTGGTCTCATTAGTAAATTCAAGAAGGGTTGTGGGTTATTTGAGTACGTCTGTCCAGTATGATTTAATACCGAGAGTCATGTTGTGTTTGATTCCGAGGTTGTGATCACAAATCTGTCTCATTACACATGTTGTCCAGAATTTTGGGTCGCCTGAAAGGAGGTCTAATTTGTTGATAACAACGAGTTTTGACACGATTCCAAAGCCTAAAATTAAGTTCAAGGTGTATATTTTCTGAATATGTAAGTCTTTTAGTCATTGGAGGTCGGTAATGTGGTCGTTTAAGTTTTATAAGATTGATTGTGAAATCTGAATATTTTGAGTCTGAAATCAGTCGGTTTCTATGATTTTTAATTCACAAAATATAATGTCTGAGAACCCCAAATTTTGGCCGGAGAATAGTCAATATGTTTATTAGTTACTATCATTTTTGTACATTTTTCTAGAAGGTTTAAATGTGTTAATAAAATACAAACTTTTTGGGTATACGAGCAGGTCATTTTCTGGACAGATGTGAAAATGATGATTTTTACAAAATACTTACACTAGGGAATAAAATCTGTAAAATTTTTGGGAAGTACTATATACATATAGGTGTCACTGGTAAAATTTATAGAACCTCAAGAGCTTATTTGATGTGTCATAAAAATTATAAGAAAAACTGAACCAAATTCACATGAGAAACCCTAAACATGTTATTAAATACCAATAAGTGTAAAATCAGTTATGACATTAAATAAACTTATAAAATGGACTCATAAATGATAAATGACTGTTAATTCAGGAAGATCTTTTGAAGAAAGACTAATTGTGTTTCCGAGTGTTCTTTCATTTTCGTTAAGGTACATATATTCCATCCTTTCTCAGTAAGGATATCTCATGAATTGATCCTTCATATTTGCTATTTTGAGTCATGATCCATTTGATATTCGTTTGATTATTCGGTTTGATATGATATTCATTTCTGTTGGACATTATCTTAGTTGGACAATTAGAAATTGTCCCTATGCTTATTTATATCTTTTGCCTTATTCTATTGCCCGAGCTATCTGAACTAGTCATGGAGGTACCATGACCATGTTATTGAGACACCAATGGCATAACACTATCTGTGGAGGTGTGATTAGTCCATGGCATTCCCTTTTGTATGCTATAACACTTGATCATTATTATTATTTACATATGTATATATACTCGTCATTGTACTTGTGTATATGGGTATGACTTTATTTTGCAGAGAGCGTATGGATGCATCCTAGGTACTTAGTTGTGTTATGATTTAGTGAATGGACTTGTGTTTTCCATACACCCCATTTTACTTTTGGTAAATTGTGAGCTAGGTACTCCATGTACACATTGCTATTACAGGAGATATTTGTATGTTTTATTATTTTGCCTATTCATGTACCATGTTTAGGTTTATGTTTCGAGCTCGTGGGCAATTCCTTATTATTCTTTGATTCTTTATCTCTTGTGTTTCTTATGACATATGATTCACATGTTTTCTTATCTCATTTGATTCTTATGACTTATGACATTATTGTTCAGCAGGTTCTGATGATTTTCTTTTTACTTACTTATTCATGTTAGTTATTCATTTGTTTATATCTGTTCACTGAGCTTTTTAAGCTCAAGCACATTTCTTTTTCCTGCGGCAGGTTATAGGAGGGAAGCTGGGATTTGAGTGAAGAGTGCTTAGGAGCTCTTAGTGGACTACCCTGACGATAGTTTCCCAATTGCTTGGATTAGACTTGGACGTTTAGTTTACCTTTCATTTAGACTTAGTTAGATTTTTAATTCATTTTGGACGTCATCATGTTTTGATTTATTATTTCCTTAGAAAACTTATGTAACCTTAATATTAATAAAAGTCTTCCGCTTGCGTATGTTCTGTTGACGCTAAAAATGTGGCATTTGATCCGTTCTCGGGTAAGGGCGTTACAATTATGGTATCAGAGCTTAGGCTTCGACTTGTAGTACTTAAGTCATGACATGTGAAGATTTGGCCTTAGGTTTTCAATGTAGGAGCTTATGAAATCACCTTGAGAATTTGCTTTAGGTTTCCTTCTGTAGAAACTTAAGTTATGAATGGTGAGGATTGGGTAGATTATATGATAAGACATTTGTTAGATATCTTCCTTCCGCATCAATCTGATTCGTGCCCGTGTCTTTAGTTTAGCCCTTTTAAGATCAGACTTTCTAGAAATTTAGAAAACTTATCATAGTGCACAACATAAGTTTAGTAATCAAATAAGGTTAGAATGCCTTGAGAATTTGTGGTAATACCTTACACTATATAGGTTTCACCTTCTGATTTGATCACATTATTTTGAATTTCAATCTTAATTTCTGATTCGTTTGTTAATCATATAGATGCCTCTTCGTCTATTCTGAGAATCCTTATAAACATGATATGTTTGACACATTTTGTGGTTTCTCTTGCTTTTGTTGAACATATTTAGGTCCCCTCTACATTATTCGATTATGCCTTAACCATTTGTATTCCTATGAGAAATCTTGTGATTATTATGCACGAGTATTGGAATTATCCATTACATTTTGATGATACGGTACATTCTGTTGATTTGCTTCCTTTAGAAATGTTTGATTTCGATATTATTCTAGGAATGAATTAACTGACTAAGCATCGAGCTGGTATTGACTATTATACCTGAGGTATTATCTTTGGCGATTTGAAAAATCCTGAATTCAGTTACCATGGTCCCCAACCTGGTAAGCCAATCATTTCTGCTCTAGAAACTCGTATGTTAATTCCTTATGGGTGTGAAGGTTTCTTAGCATCTATTAAGATATTTCGTTGAACGAATCTCACCTTGAGAGTCCTCTAGTAATCTAAAATTTTCCTGATATATATTCTTTGATGAACTACCAAAATTACCACCTGTGTGAGAAGTTGATTTGTTCTGGTGCTGAGAGATTGTTTAGTCACAACTCGAGGTAGAATATGATATCAATAAAGGCATGTTTATATGATGCAAGTATTATGACACCTGGCCAACGTGATAATAGTTACATCATATAACTTGAACTTATTAGAATCATAGGATGTCTTGAGAAGTGCCTGAGAACAGTAAGTTGGATAAGTCAGAATTCTATATGTATAGAACGACGTTTTGCCTAATTCTGAAACTCCATATCGAATGACATCAGTTGAATGGAAAGAATTGAAGGAGCAGCAACAGGAACTTCTAAAAAGTGGTTTCACTCATCCGAGTGCATCTCCGTGGGGTGCTCCAGTTAGAACCGCTATCCTTTACCTCGAATCGATGATTTGTTTGA
Source organism: Artemisia tridentata subsp. tridentata (assembly GCA_021014915.2). Classification (NCBI taxonomy): domain Eukaryota; kingdom Viridiplantae; phylum Streptophyta; class Magnoliopsida; order Asterales; family Asteraceae; genus Artemisia; species Artemisia tridentata. The sequence goes on along the minus strand of CP139503.1, from coordinate 102,905,745 downwards.
TCGACTTTAGGGTGTGAAGTTTTCTCCAAGTTTGATTTAGGGTTTGGTTATCATCAGTTGCATGTTAAGAAAAAAGATATTCCTAAAACTGGTTTCCGTACTCGTTATGGTCACATATAGTTTCTAGTAATGCCAATTGTATTGGCTAATGTTCCAGCTGTTTTATGGACTTGATGAATCGTGTCTTCCATGAGTACTTGGACAAATTGTCATAGTATGACATTTTAGTGTATTCAGAGATGAAAGAGAAGCACGGGGATCATCTTCGTATTGTGTTGGAAATTTTGCGTCAGAAGAAACTTAAGGCAGAATTCTCGAAGTGTGATTTTGGTTGAGACTAGTGACGTTCTTAGGTCACCTTGTATCAGTTAATGGTATTACTATGGATCCTGCAAAGATTGAGACTATCACCAAATGGCCAAGACCGACGACAGTTACCAAAGTTTGAAGCTTTTGGGTCTTGCGAGGTATTATAGAAGATTTGTGGAAGATTTTTCACGTTCGGCTTTACCTTTTACAAAGCTTATGAGAAAAAGGAGAAGAAGTTTGTTTAGGATAAGGAATGAGAGAAGAATTTTGAAAAGCTGAAAAAGAGATTTGTTTCTGCTCCCATACTTACATTTCCTTCTGGAGCAGGTGAGTACCAAATTTTGGGATGCGTCTTGGAAAAGACTTGTTTATGCCCTTATGCAGCACGGGAATGTTATTGCTTATGCATCAAGACAACTAAAACTGTATGAGGCGAATTATCAGATACGTGACTTCGGAGTTGAGTTGTGGCGAACGTGAAGGTTGAATCTAATATCATATTACAGATTAAATAAGCTTCGGAGCAAGATGGCGAATTATGATATGAGTTAGAAGACTTGAAAGGAGCTGTTTTGACTGAGGCACACAGTTCTACCTTCTCTATCCATCCTAGTTATACTAAGATGTATAGAGACTTGAAGCAGAATTTATGCTGGAATGGTATGAAGCAAGTTGTGACTACAAGGGTGGCGAAGTGTTTAGCGTATTAAAAAGTTAAGATTGAACATTAACGTGCAAGTGTCCTTCTTTAGATATTCCTACTTAGAAGTGGGATCAGATTTCCAAGGACTTTGTAATGGGATTACATCACACATTTAAGAATAATGATGTAATTTGGGTTGTGGTAGATCGTTTCACTAAGTCAGCTCACTTTTTGCCATTCAGGAAGACACTCAGTTAGCAAGTTGGCAGAAATCTTTTGACAAGAGATTTATTCGATTACATGGCACACCTACAGCGATCGTGTCAGAGATCCGTGTTTTACTTCACATTTCTAGGAAGAATTACAGAAGGCTTTGGGAATTAGACTTAGGTTTAGTACTACTTTTCACCCTCAGAATGATGGACAGACAGAACGAGCTATTCGGACTTTGGAGGAGATGTTGAGATCATGTACTCTTGAATGGACGGAAATTGGGACGAACATTTATGTTTGGTTGAGTTGATTACAATAATAGATGGCATGCAGGTAACAAAGGGATTCCTTTCAAAAAAATTTGTATGAACGGAAGTGTAGAGCACCTTTTGGTTGGAATAAGGTCGGAGAGCTTCTTATTGAAGGTCCTAAGTTGATTAAAGTGACTAATGCAATATTTACCATTGCGGAGGGGAAACTTTGGAATTTTAGGCCGGGGATTGTGTGTTTCTTAGGGTATCTCCGTACAGAAGTGTTAGACGTTTTGGCACATAAGGGAGATTTAGCCTGTGATTCATTAGTCCTTAGGTTCATTCTTATCAGTAGGAATGTTCTACCCTTCTCATTTTTGCATTTTGATACGTTTGATAATTCGATATGTGCCTCGTTGATCGTTAGTACGTTTCCTTGGACCATTCGAAATCTTAGAGAGAATTGATGAAGTTTTCCTACCATTTAGCATTACCTCCATATTTGTCTCATATTCATATCGTGTTCTTGTATATCTCTTGTGAGGTTACAACAATCATCTGTTACATGTTTGTTTCATATCCGTTGGATAAGATTCATTATGATTTGTTTTATTGGAGAGCCTGAGACTATTTTGGATCTTCAGATCGGGTCATGAGAAATAAAAAATTTCAGTTCATTAAAACCCTTTGGAAGAATCTTTCGAGCGTGAGGCTATTTATGTTCATTTCTTTTCGTAATTTGGTACGATTCTGTCTAAGTTTTGAAACTTCAATTTTGCGGACAAAAATTTCGTTTTAGAGGGGAAGAATTATAATGCCCTAAAAATTTGGATTAACATTTATATATATATTTGAATATACCCTGAGTTGTTTAGATAAATAAGTAATATGAATACTATAAGTTATAAAATAAATAAATACAAGTTAATAACCTTTGTCCTAAACAATAACCTACCTAAATAAAATACATAAATTAAAAATCCTTTTCCTAAATCCTATACATAAATGACACATCTTTTAAAAGTAAAAGCCCACACGTTTTGGAGAGTGATAAGACCGTATATGTGCATATCAAATTGAGATACGATTGTCTTCTTGCCATAACAACACCACACGATATTCCATCTTTATACAATATTCACACGCCTTCTTGATTAACTCACATAATATCTCTGTACCTTTCTCCCTCACACCGAAAATCAGAAAAAAGATAAACCTAAACAAGTTCCAAGTCATGTATTCTCACTACAAAGATACGAGAGATGAAGACCTGCAGTTTTGGTGATCGACTTGTGGATAGGGTTCTGCAACAGCTTTTTGGGTTCGTGTGTGTGGTGATTCGAGTGCAGTCCTTCCTTTCTTTCGACCCTCCTTAATCCAGCCTAAGGTACTTTTGATTTTCAGTTTTTTATATACCACACGACATATATGATATAAACCCTAATCTAAAACATGCTGCTGCTACATCTCGTTTTGATTTCATGTACACACCACATATAATGATATAGATTCTGGTTACATGATGTCGAATCTGGTTTAGAAAGTTTGTGTCGTGTGTGTATTCTTCTATTATCGAATCTTCCTCCTTCTTGTGTCGACCTAAGTACTTTTACCAACCCTAGGTATTAATTGACGATGGTTAAAAGGGGTTTAGGGTTTCGTGGCTTGTGATTTCATGTGTGGTTCATGATGCTTGTACCTCGTATACCTTGGTGTTTGTGTTGGTGATTGTGTGTGTTTAGTGTCGATGTAAAGGATTTGTGCACATAGTATATGGTCGTGAATTCAAAAGGGTATACCGAGAGGGGTTTTAATGTGAGTGAGTTCGGTGTGTTTGGTTTCGAGAGAGGGTGTTCCGAAAAAGGGTTAGTGTGAGTGTGGTCTCATTAGTAAATTCGAGAAGGGTTGTGGGTTATTTGAGTATGTGTGTCTCGGTATGATTTAATACCGAGAGTCTTGTTGTGTTTGATTTCAAGGTTGTGGTCACGAATCTGTCTCATTACACATGCTTTCCAGAATTTTGTGTTGCCTTAAAGGAGGTCTAATTTGATGATAACAACGAGTTTTGACATGATTTCAAAGCCTAAAAATAAGTTCAAGATGTATATTTTCTGAATATGAAAGTCTCTTAGTCATTGGAGGTCGGGAAAGTGGTTGTTAGATTTTTATAAAATTGATTGTCAAATCTGAATATTTTGAGTCTAAAATCAGTCAGTTTCTCTGATTTTTAATTCACAAATATAACGTCTGAGAACCCCAAATTTTGGCAGGAGAATATTCAATATGTATATTAGTTACTGTAATTTTTCTAGATTTTTCTGGAAGGTTTAAATGTGTTAATAAAATACAAACTTTTCGGGTATACGAGCAGGTCATTTTCTAGACAGATGTGAAAAGGATGATTTTTATGAAATACTTACACTAGGGAATAAAATCTGTAAAAGTTATGGGAAGTAGTAGACATATATAGGTGTTACTAGTAGAATTTATAGAGCCTCAGGAGGTTGTTTGATGTGTCATAAAAATTATAAGAAAATTAGCCAGATTCACATGTGAAACCCTAAACATGTTATTTAATACCGATAAGTGTAAAATCAGTTATGACAAGTAAACTTATAAAATAGACTCCTAAATGATAAATGACTGTTAATTTAGGAAGATATGTTGAAAAAGGAGTTATTGTGTTTTCGAGTGTTCTTTCATTTGCATTAATGTACAGTTATTCTATCCTTTCAAAGTAAGGATATCTTATGACTTGATCCTTCATATTTGCTATTCTGATTACAAATGCATTTGATATTCGTTTGATTATTCTGTTTGATATGAGATTCATTTCTGTAAGACATTATCTTAGTTGGAAAATTAGTAATTGTCCTTATGCTTATTTATATCCTTTGCCTTATTCTGTTGCCCGAGCTATCTGAACTAGTCATAGAAGTACCATGACCATGTCATTGAGGCACCAATGGCATGCCACTATCTATGGAGGTGTGATTAGTCCATGAAGTTCCCTTTTGTATGCTATAGCACTTGATCATTATTATTATTTACATATGTATATATACTCATCATTGTACTTTTGTATATGGGTATGACTTTATTTTGCAGGGAGCGTATGGATGCATCCTAGGTACTTAGTTGTGTTATGATTTAGTGAATGGACTTGTGTGTGCCATACACCCCATTTCACTTTTGGTACATTGTGAGCTAGCTAATCCATGCAACATACACATTGCTATTACAAGAGATATTTGTATGTTTGATTATTTGTCCTATTCATGTATCATGTTTAGGTATATGTTTCAAGCTCGTGGGCAATTCCTTATTGTTCTTTGATTCTTTATCTCCTGTGTTTCTTATGACATATGATTTACATGTTTTCTTATCTCATTTGATTCTTATGACTTATTACATTATTGTTAGTAGGTTCTGATGATTTTCTTTTCACTTACTTATTTCATGTTAGTTATTCGTTTGTTTATATCTGTTCACTGAGCTTTTTTAGCTCAGCTGCATTTCTTTTTCCAGCAGCAGGTTATAGGAGGAATCTGGGATTTGAGTGAAGAGTGCTTAGGAGCTCTTAGTGGACTACCCTGACGATAGTTTCCCAATTGCTTGGATTAGACTTGGACATTTAGTTTACCTTTCATTTAGACTTAGTTGGATTTGTAATTCCTTTTGAAAGTCATCATGTTTTGATTTATTATTTCCTTAGAAAACTTATGTAACCTTAATATTAATAAAATTCTTCTGCTTGCGTATGTTCTGTTGACGCGATAAATGTGACATTTGTCCCATTCTCGAATAGGCCAAAATAGATTCTGACAGGTCAACAGCGCGCCAGGTTCTGTTTGGAACCGGCTCGGTTTTTGAATGTCAGCTTTCCTCTTACCCAACAAATGTGGATCTTTCAATATAGGTTTGAATATGATAATTGAGTAATTATGTAAACTTGCAACAAGGTTTGGATTTAGAGAGATCATAAAACAAGCTCTCCCGTTTTTGAAAAACGCCAACTCAAACTCATTACTAAATGCCTTTAACCAAGGCCAAAACTCTTTTTCCAAACCTAGGACATTCATACTTTCAATGTATCATCAAAAAGAAAAGTATTCATATGACCATAACCCGTGCGTACATCTTCTCTAATCACATTATGGGTTTACTCCCCTATTGGTCAAACTAAGTGAAAGCTCATTTGCGTAAATGCATCCTTTCTCTTTATGGGAAGTGCTTTACTTGTGGTGCAAATTACTTATCTTATTTGCATCAAGGTGATTATTGAATATGTCAAGTGTTGCTTAATCATGGATTGTCTTATGTGAATAATTGAGTTTGGATGTTAGGAAGTTGATTTGTTCTTTGTATACTTACACTTCCCAACAAACAAAACCTTTTTACACACTCCCACATTCAATATTATTGTCTCCCACATTCTCAACACAATCCCATTTCATTCCCCACATTTCATCACACATTCTCCTAATCATTTGGTTGTCACAAACTATCTAGACAACATACCATATTACACATTCTACACATTACTATTCAACCTTCTTCTTCTTCTTCTTCCTCACCACGTAAACCTTAAACCATTATCAAGCCTTCACTACATATCACCTCCCCAAGCTTGAATTTGAATGGGCCAACTCACATCTATTACACACTTCTCTCACACTCAATCCTCTCACAACCGTCAACATACACATTTAAACAATGATTGTTTATTCAAGCTTGTTCCTCACTTTCCAATATAGGCTCCTATATGTCATAACCCACATTTCCTTTACAACTCACTCACAATTGTTAACCCACCTTTAGCCCATGTAATATTTGAATTTCAAAATTTCCCTCTCACATCATCCGCCCTTCTTCTCCAAGTTGAGTTAAGTTAACTAAAGCCAACTTATGACAACTCACACCTCTCTCACAACACCACACTTCCTCTCCAGTATTTAGTTTTCCAACCATTGCCAACTCATATTGTCATAACCTACTTCCTAAACACTCAACCCTCTCACAATATACTACTCCCACATTTGAATAATCATATTTTAATCCCTCTTGTCTCCTTCATCCTAACATAGGCTCCTGCATGTCTCATAACTCTCACACAACATATGAAGTTGAATTTTAAATGTTTCCCTCTCATCCTTCTACAACTCACAATACCACTTCTACACTCAACCTTCTTACAACTTTAATTTGAATTTTGAAATTCAAATTTTGAAGGCATTCTATTATCCAACCCCTTGGGGAATACTTATGTATAATCCCTTTGTCCATTGATTCTTTTCTCTCCCTCTTTAACAATGGACAACACACCAAACTATCCTTTTAACACTTCATAAAATGTTCTAACACGTGGCTAATTGAGTTGGCTGAGCATATAACACTTTAAGTGTTGGATTGAACTTGGAAAGGTCAAAGTGTGAAGTGCACTTGGGGGTTTAGCAAGACAGGAATTTATAAACCACAACATCAAGACCTGATCCCAGCACGCAAGCAGCGTGTAACACCCCCAAAATATCACAGCGAAAGATAGTGTCATTTGGGGTGTTACTTCATAGCTTACAATACAAGTTACAGAAAACGACTCCAAATGAGACGTTTTGAAATAAATTATCATTCGATTTATATAAATGATGTGCTACATCGGGTGCAAGTTTGAAGTTTATAAGCGTGATTTACCGAATCTATTAATAACACATACGAGCAAGTGAACTCGTCCGTTATAAAAAGATTATGATGGTAAGTCGGGATCGTTCGCAGGGATTTGTATGTGAATCGAATAGTAAGTAATTAAATCTACTAATAGTAAATCAAAGGTACTCAACAATAAGCAATAATGATGATGAAAATTCAAATGATTAAAACTACACATGCTTAGACTAGTTTATTACTTTTGATAAGAATGATTGTGATAACTCCTTTTAACATGTTGGTTATGATAATTAGTTGGTGTTCTAATCTATTGTTCTTACAAGTTAAACCTTCATCAAGATTTTAGTTTATAAAAACAAGCATTAAGTTTAACCAATCAATTCAAGATCAATTCAAGTTTCATAAGTTTGATTCACGTTAGTTTCACAAACTTAAACAAATAAACATTCCTTTGTTTTATCAAATTTGCTTAGGAAATGGTCAATACAAAAGCTAACTGATCATAGACAAAAAGGCTATAATTGATTGCAAACAACTAATCTTTTGACCTATGAGGTGGTTTCCAATCAATCCAATTTGACAACCAAAAGTATTCTTATTACAACCACAATTAAGTTTCTTTGTTTAACCAAGAATAATGGGTAAAAACAATCATTTATAGACAAATGATTATGACTAGTTGAATAACAATAAACCTTTAGACCTTTAGAATTAGTAACATCTAGTCAAACTTGATTAACAAATGTCACTATGAAACTTATGCATAATTGGATCTTAGAATTAACTTGAAATTGAATTAAAACATGTTATCACAATAATAAGTAAATCATTATATAATAAACATTATCTAAGCAAGTGCACAAAGGCACTAGCCACTCATAGCAAACATGAACATGAACTTAGAATTTTGAAAATTAGAAAACATAATTAAGAGTCTTACAATGATTGGAATAAGATTACAAATGATGAGGTAATGATACCCAAAGTATTGGTGTTGAATTCTTGATGGTTTGACTTCCAAATGTTGACTTCTTGGACCTCCAAAGTTTCCTGGACTTCTAAGGACGAAATTGAGAGACTTTAAGAGTGCTTTTATGATTAGAGAGTTGATTGGTAATTGTGTGTCTTCAAATGATTGCAAGTGGCTCCATTTATACTACTCTCAAGGCTTATTGTGTTTAATGCGTCAACTTGGCCAACAAGCAGAGTAGAATGGCCTAGAATCGTTGGTATTAAGCTGGGAATCTTAGTGATAAAGTTTGGGCAAAACAGGCATCTCCAGCAGATTGGTTGGGAAAAACAGGCTTCTCCAGCCGATCGGTTGGGACTCCAGCCGATTGGCTGGTCTTGGACAAATTCTCCAGCCGAATCAGTTGCAGGCTACGACCGATCAACTGGAGCTCTTCAGCAGCCTTTTTCTTGACTTCTTTCGTTGGCTTGCCGATTGCTTGTTTCTTATTTGTTTCTCTTAAATCTTTATCCAAACTTGATCTTCTCTTTGTCTTGGAACTTGGGATGTTGAGTACTTAGATCTTCATTCTTTGAAATGCCTTTTGATGCGAATCTTGATACGGGAATCTTCGTACGATCATGAATCTTCATTTATTCACCATTTCTTCCATTTTTCCTTCACTTTCCTGTACTTAGCTATATATACTTGGCAAACATTCTTTGGAATGATTAGGTAACAAAAGCATATAAATATAACCAAATAATATACATAAAAGTACGGATAATGCTACTAAAAACATGCACAATTTGAGCGTTATAAATAAAACATCAGAGTTTAAGAGGTCCCAACAAGTTTGTAAAACTTAAAAAGCATAATATAAATGTTTAAAAGCTTTATCGAATGATAATGATGCATTGTCTTCAAAATATATCTGTGCACCTTCACATGCCAGCTAATAGAGACCTGAGATAAAACATGCTAAAAAGTCAACACAAAGGTAGAGTGAATTCATAGGTTTAAGTATGTAAAAGTTGTGATCACAAGATTTCAAGTTCAAGTGGCAATTGCATAACTCACAATAGTCATAAAGTACTTATTATTGCACTACGCTTATGACACCAAAACGTTAACATGTACATAGCACATGCCCCCTAGTAGGGAATTTGTCATTTACCCAATATCTCAAATATAGTGCGTCTATTTTCCTAATCGGTCAAACTAGACGGGATTCGTCAATCCCGATAGGCCTATCCACAATATTCGCGCTCACACACAAGTGATTCATGGTTCATGATTAGGGGCCTTTTTTAGCACAAGTGGGACTTGGGAAACAATACATTCATGATACAGTTTTCAAGCAGTTATGATCATAATTAAAGTAAGTAGCATGTATCTCCCCCACGGAGTTTGTAAAAGAATTAAAGTAAAAATTGAGGCTAAGAACTCACCGTAAGCCAAGTGAACAATCAAAGTGAAGGTAGTGATGTATAAACCGCAAGTGTCCTACGAGCAACCTAGACATATACGCGTGTGTTAGATTCTAAAATAATAAGGTAAGTATATCTATATGCCTTATTGATTATTATCTCAATTTTGCTTGGTACATAATATGTAATAAGTGTCAAGATTTAGTTTTGACACTTTAAAATAATTACAAGTCCGAATTATATAAGTTATCGCAAAAATCAAGTCTTAAGTCAAATTTTAGTCCATAATTCAAAGACAAGTCATAAGGGTTCGATTTAAGTCCAAGGTTTCAAATTAAGTAAAAAAGGTTCAAATTACTTCAAAATTTCAAATTAAGTCAAAGAGTTCAAAATATATTAAATGGTTCAAAATCAAATTTAAGGGTTCCAAATATATGTCATGAGCTCAAATTAGTCGTTTTTAGTTTCTTTAGTCTATGAAAGGATTTACGGGTCTATTTCCGATAGTGGGTCCTACCACTTCGGTTTTTATGTAAAAATGGTCAAGTGGTGTTATTTGACAAGTTTCTAATAGTCCAAGGGTCCATTTTTATAAGTTAATAACTTTTTACACATTTTAAATACATAGCTGTTAGAAATTTTATAAACATGTCCATCTTCAAAAATTCATTACACGCAAACCGTAAGTCAAAAAATTATGTTCTTTATATTCCCGGAAAGGTATTTGAGTTTATTAACTAGATTTGTGGGTCCCACTGAGTCAAAAATTACCTAAAAGTAGTGAAATTACCAATTTACCCTTAACTACCCAGTTCTGATTTTAACAGCATCGCAACAGTCCCGGGAAAAATGCGATATCTAGAGTTCTACAAGCCCGTTTAACCCGATTTTTACAGCCACATTTAAGTTAAGATGTTAGCTACCACTTTCATTCTTTGAGAAACAGTTGGTTATACTAAAAAAATGACTTTTATAGGTTACAAATATGTTACTCAGAATATGACATGTTTCACGAAAACATTTTTAGTTTAGTCAGCGGGTGTCGTCAAGGGATGCGCCACCCGACAAAATGACCACAAGACATAGATTTTAAGCCAATATTTTTAGTTTATGTCTAAAGTCAACTGATTAGTGCAGTTAATTCTGTTTTTACCCCTGATCAGAAATCACCTTTGCATGTCTAGTCCTCTAATGATTTCTAGTAATTCAAAGCATGTACCAAGCATAACCAAGCATAATAAACTTATGAAACATATAAAATACATAATTTAACATGTAATCACAGAAGTAAAATGAAAAGTGTGAGTTTGGTATCCTTACAATCCTTGAAGAACAAGAAAAACAAGAAGTACAAGATCACTAGACCTAAATCTTTACCAGTAACCCTTGCACCTTTCTTCAACACTTTTACCCAATATTTATACCCTTGATTTACCCTTGAAAATATCTTAAAATGACAGCAATTAAACCCTTTCAAAATAACCTTTGAATGACCACCATTAAACCCTTTCAAAATAACCTTTGATATCTTCAACTTTACCCAATGAATGATCATTATAAATCAAGAACAAGACTAGATCTTCAAGATCTTTAATCTAAGATCAAGATATTAGAAAAATGATTGATGAAATGTGTGTTTTTTGGCTGTGTTGGGTGGTTCAAGAGAGCAAAGGGCGAAAGAAAATGGTGAAAATGGTGATAAGAACAAGAAATGAGATGTATTAGTGTTTTATGTTTAGCTAGTGTGGTCAAATGGGGTAACACTTGTCCAAATAAGTGGACAAGTGTGTAGTGTTCATGGAAAGTGACACAAACAAGGGGTGGAAAAGTTAGTGATCTGTTTTGATGATTCAATTTGATGTTCTATAATTATAAGTGTAGTTTTTGATTCCCGGTAATTAAAACGTAGAGTTGTTAAGACGCGTAACGTGAAAACTGGTAGTGTAAAATTATAGAACTTCCAAAAATATTAAAACTTGTTATCATGGCCTATTTTAGTAGTTTAGATGAGTGGTGAATTAATCGGAGGGTTTAAACATTGTTAGAACCTTACAACGTAGGTTTAAATCGCATAAAACGTAAAAGGTGCAAGGTTTACGTAAAATTGGAAAAAGAAAATTATGACTTTTAAAATAGGATTGTAAGGAACCAAAAATACATATAATGTGTAGACTTGGCATAGTCTAGTTTCGGTTTGAATTAATTGTACGTGTTACGACGTACGCGGGTAACTTTCCCGGAAATGAAAGTAAATTTACTTAAAAGAGAATAATAAGTAAATAAAAATAGGAATTCAATGATCTGAAATTTTCACGGGTGTTATACAGCGCGCTAGGTTTTATCTTGAACTTTGGTTTTGGTCTATAAATTTCTCATCGTGGCTTGTGTATTCCTCAACTCCTGTCATTCATTATTTCTCTCTTATATCTTCTCTCTATCCCTCTAAGTCTAATACTCTTCTTGTTTTATAGTCTACTCTCTTATCATCTTTGAGAAGAAAAAAAAAAACACATCTCTACAAGAGAAGATTCACAAAAACCTAATCTACACTTGTGAATTATGTCGAGGGTCATCTTCTATACCATTTCTATTAGAATCGAGTCTATAGGATAGGTTAGACTTGGTTCGTACTAAACAACAATATTCATTTTTTTACGGGTGTAACATGTCTTGTACCTTTGTGGTCAATCCAAGATCGAGTGAAGATATTGTTGGGGTTTGATACTTCCGAGGGAAGTTCTTGGTGGTCTTAGCGGTTAAGTCAAATCACAAGATTCTTGTGGGTGGTTTCTGAAGTCAGAATTCCGTTGGGAGTATCTCTTCTTAGTGACTCATGATCTTTGTGCATATCGATGGAGTGAAGTTGTAATGGTTTATAATCCACCATAAGGATTATACTTAGTAATAATATTTGTGTCTTGGATTTGCAACTGGATGTACGGATGTTATAAACCCCCCATCCCGAACCTGTATATATTGTGGTGTCTCTCTCTCTCTCTCTCTACACTCTTTCTATTGTGTTTGTGATTGTTGTTTTGCAAAACCACTTGTTGGATCTTTGAGACTTGAAGTTGATAAAAATCGGATAAGTTGAAAAGACCGTATTCACCCCCTCTACGGTTCTACAATTGGTATCAGAGCGGGATACTCATGTTTTTGAGCGTTTAAACCTTCCCGTGAAGATGTTTTAAAGCAAAAACTTCTTTTTCAAATGTTCGAATATCATACGATAATTTTTGGAAAAGTCGAGTATATATACATGGCTCAAGAGAACTATGTTGAGGGGTGCTCTATGCAAATACCACCTTTGCTAGACCGGAGAGTTTTTGCTTTTGGAAAACCCGGTTTGAGACTTATGTTAAGTCTAAGAATATTGACTTGTGGGAGGTTATTAAAAATGGTGCCTTTGTTTTCATGATGAGGATCCGAAAACAAAGTTGAAAGTGGAGAAACCATTTTTGTAGTTAAAAGATGATAAGAAAAAGAAACTCATAAAAAATAATGAAGCCAATATTACTCTTTACAATGCTCTACCGCGTAAAATCGCCAAGGAGGTTTGTCATACACTTATTATTACTCGTCAAGGTAACTCACAAGTCAAAGACTATAAAATAGATCTTCTTATTCAACAATATGAGAAGTTTACAATCTCGGATGAAGAAACTATCGATAACGGTTACACCGGTTCAATGCTCTTGTTACTAGCCTCAAATACTTAGATCAAGGCTATTCTAACAAGAACCATGTTAGAAAGATTCTTCGAGCTCTTCCGGTGAAGTGGATGCCAAAGGTAACTACAATTGGAGGGGCCAAGGATGTGGTGGATCTTCCTCTTGACTCCCTAATCAGTAACCTTAAGGTGTACGTAATAGTCGTAGAGAATGACAAGCTCGTCTCTAAGGATAAAAATGAGAAGGTTAGTCGCTAGCTCTTAAAGCCAAAGTCACTAGGTGATCAAACTAGTGATGATGGTGAAAGTCAAGATGGAAGTGGTAGAGAAGACGATGAAGAAGATGACGAAGAGTTCAACCTTATGACTAGGAACTTTAGAAAGTTCTTTAGAAGAGGTGGTCAATTTAGGCGTGGTAATTGCTTTGGTAATAATGGTGATAGGAACGGTAGGAGTAAGGTCGGAAGAGGTCGTGATTATGATAATAGAGGTGCTAGAAGCTTAAGACAAGAACACGGATACTATAATTGCGGGGACAATGGTCACTTCATAAAGTGAATGTCCAAAGCCCAAGGAAACAATGCATTTGTTGGCGGAGCATGGATCTATAGTGAGGACAGTGATCAACTGGAAAAGGAAGAAACATGTCTCATGGCAATAGAATCTCTAGAGGTACATCCTAAAACTTCTATTTCTAATAATGATTTAGATATTCATAAATTGCAAAAAGATAATGAGGTAACGAGAATTTTATGAAAACTTTTTAAAAAGTTGTTAAAGAAAAACCCTCTCTTGAAAGTGAACATACTAAACTTTTTAACAAAATCAATGAACTCGAACTTGAAGTAAGGAAACTTACTAAAGCTAAAGAAGTGATCCAACCTTGTAAAAAATGTGAAGTACTCATACAAGAGGTTAACTCTTTAAAAGGTAATGTTTCTAAGCATCAAGAAGAGGCATTGAGTTTTTCGAATTTCAAGAAGAGTAGTGGTGTTTTAGATAATATTTTAAGTCATCAGAATTTGTCCCAAGATAAGGAAAGTCTTGGATTTTCGAATAATAATGAAACCGCTTCCAAAAGTCCAAAAAAAGCAATAGTGTTCGTAAAAGAAAGACAAATTGAAACACCAGGAATACCTATTCCTGGCACGCTAGCTGACGCGCCAGCACACCAGCAGTGCGCCAGGAACTATTCAGAAAGGGGTGTTTCTTCAAATGTTTTTATTAAACTCGTTGCTCCTCAAACCCGTTTTGCTAATACTCAAGGTACTCAAACACACATTGAAATAAGTGAAACCACAACACAATTTTCTAAATCGGTTTCACACAATGGACTTGGATACACTCAAACTCGAGTCGACCTAGATGTGTTAAATTTCAACTTTAATTTTAAAAACCTAAAACATTAAATAAAATTTTAAACTAAACCATAAAGCGGGAAACAACCAATTTTAAAAGTGAAGACATAAATTTAAGGGCCCGTTTGGTTTGTAGGTGGGTTTTCATTTGGGATTATTCTAAGTTTTCAGAAAAACTTATTTTATCACAGATTTTAAAATATAAAATGTGCTAGATGTGTTAAATTTCAACTTAAATGTTATAAACCTAAAACATTAAATAAAATTTTAAACCAAACCATAAAGCGGGAAACAACCAATTTTAAAAGTAAAGACATAAATTTAAAGGCATGTTTGGTTTGTAGGTGGGTTTAGGATTTGGATTTGGATTTAGATTTGAATATGGATTAGGATTTGGATTTGGATTTGATTTAAGAAACAGAAAATAATTTTATTGTTTGGTTTGACTATTAGGTTTAGATATATAATTTCATAAAAAAATGGTTTGTAGTAGGGTAGATTTGGTCAGAAATAATCAAGTTGACAAATTTAAATATGTATGAAAGATTATAAATAAAATGAAGTATGACGCAAGTGGGGCAGCAAATACAAAAAGTGTGGGACCAAATGAGGGAATGAAATTTGACACTTACCTATTTCATGAGTAATGGATTTTCAGGAATGACTCACCGTTATCATTTCTATACATACATGCCAAAAACTTATATACATATATCAATCCATTCCTTTATTTCCACACCCACAAACCAAACAAGCCCTAAACTACTTTAAAATCCTAACCAAATAGATGCATAAGCCCGACCATCATCTTCTGCAACCTTCTCCAGCAATCTTCATCAGTTGCTGCAACAACTTCTGTCCAGTGCTCCTCTTCACTTCCCATATATTGTATATCTTAAAAACTAGATCCTTATTACATACGTAAGAAAATGAGAGACAAAAATTTAGTTATGCAATAACCTAAGGTTTTAGCAGTATTCTCCTTGTCCTTTTCAGCTAGACCATTTGGACAAGTTCTCGACCAGTGACCTTTCTCACTGCACTTGCAGCAAACAAATCCATTTTTGGATTTATTTCCTTTGAATACTGGCTTGGAAATCATATTCTTCTTCCCTTTGCGTCCTCTCCTATACCACTTGCCACTGTTCTTGCCATACGTCCCATAAGTAATCACCAGCTCATCTTTCGACTTCTGCTACATGCCTTTTTCAACAATTTTGAGCATGACGTGGAGCTCGGCCATGGTCCCGCCCTCAACATTATTCATGTTGTTGAGTATAAACTACTTATACTCCTTACTCAAAGATTTGAGAATGAGATCAATAGCAAGCTCGGTTGCATTGGTGTTACCTAGCCTTTCCAGTCGACTAATGTGGCTAATTATCTTGATTAGATGTGCACTCACTAGTGATCCATCAACCATCTTGTAGTTACTTAAATTGACAATTGCATCGAACCTTTATGCTCAAGCCTATGTTAGAAAAGTAGTAGTAGTTGGTTGATTAGATCAAATGCTCCAATGTCCATGTAGTTCACTTGGAGCTCAGGTGTCATTCACATGCTTAGTATAAGCATTCTTGACTGCTCCGTTACTCTCTTGAACTTTGAACACGAATATAACTTAAATAACTATAAGTTATAACTTGAGAATTACAAAATACTAAAACCTATAACCTAAGTATTATAAAAGTCGACACATGGAATTCTAAGTTACATATCACACGTCTAAAGTCTCCATAAGGGCCGAAATTGTTTTAAATCTGTACACAACTTTTAGCTCGTGATTGTGATTTGAAAAGAGATTGGTCTTCTTTTTACTCCCCTATACTCGGCCATATTCCCCTTATATCTCATACCTCTCCTCCTCATTACTCTAGAACCAAATACACCTTCAAAAACACACAGTAAAGCCTAGCAAATAATACAAAGTTGGTAGCTTATTCTTGTCATTCTTCGAGTGGTTTAAAGGTGGTACGTTGGAGGGTTCTTGGTCCCGTGCAGTTTTGAAAGGGCATAACAAAGGTGGTGGTTGATCATGGTGATATTGGGTTCGAGGGTTCTTGTTTTGTTCGAATAAGGTTTCTGGTTCTTGGGTCCTTTGGTTCTTGTTTCCTTCTTCAAACCGACCCAAAGGTATAACCTACTTTCGTTCTTTGTTCTCTCAACATGTACACATAATACGTTTATAATTTGTAACCTGAAACTAAGTTATGATGGGTTTAAAAAGAATATGAATGAAATGTTATTATGTCACGTAAAATACTGATATAACTATCACATGAAATGATGGAACATATATATGTTGATATTGAGTTTTAATTGGCTGTTCGAATTGGGTTACATACACGTTTGGTTTGGATCTTTTTTATACATGCAAAATCTGGAATTATACGTATAAAACACGGAAGAATGCATGCATGTTAGGTCGTATTTATTGTGGTTGAAAAACGGAAAACTATGGTGTGTTTGGATTGTTATTTCATGTGTGGTGTGATGTAATATGGTGTGGTTGTGGTGTGTCGTATGGGTTGAAAAGGGGTGTCGTGTGTGTGTTAATAGTGTCGAGATTAAGAATTGTAACACAAGAAAACATGGGTCGATTGTGGGTAATTGTTTTGGTTCGCAAATGTGTTGTCTTGTTTGGTTTTGGACTCGCAAGAAATGGTTAACGAGAAGAGTTAAAATGGTCGAGTTTTGGTTCGATTTGAAAAGAAAGGGTGATGTCTCATAGGTTGTGAATAAGAGGGTGTGTTCGTGTGTGAGTACTCGGCTAGGTGTGTGTTAAATGGGTCGAATAGAGTTAAGTGCACAAAAGGGGGTTCTCGGGTTGTTTTGGTGTCGAGATTGGGTTTTCAAATAAACAAAGTCGAATAATTTTGCATCGGTGTGTTTATTGAAATTCATGAAATCGGCAAACCTAGGAAATTGTCATCTATTTACATAATAGAGCCTAAACTTTGCTATATTGACAATTTAAACATAAACTATTATAATTTGTCATATTAAACCCTAAACTATTATGTTGATCATATTAAACCTTTAAGTTAATTAAATTGTCATTTGTAAATCTAATTTATAAAACTTACTTAATTTGGAAAATTACTAATTCGGG
This sequence comes from Artemisia tridentata subsp. tridentata, assembly GCA_021014915.2. Lineage (NCBI taxonomy): Eukaryota > Viridiplantae > Streptophyta > Magnoliopsida > Asterales > Asteraceae > Artemisia > Artemisia tridentata. The sequence continues at coordinate 102,888,146 of CP139503.1, read as the reverse complement.
AAAGTTGCTAATTATGGAAAGTTATTTAATCTGGAAAGTTATTAAATATGGAAACTTACTAAAAATGGAAAGATTCTAAAAATGGAAAGAAACCCCAAATGTGTAATCGGATTAAAATGAACTTGTAAGTAATGCGTGATCATTAATTCATGTAGATTTTGTGAAGAGGGAGTAGTTCCGGTTTCCGTGTACTTTCCTGATTTGTTTTGCTTGCTTTGCATTAGGTACAAATATTCTACCCTTTCTTAGTAAGTGTTATGATCTCATGACTTTCCGATCCTTGACTTGATTCATTTGCTTTAATATGATTCCGTTTGATATGATTCGTTGATATGATCCGTTTGATATTATCATTTGATATGATTTTGTTTGCTATCCATTCTGTTCTGATGATCTGTATATTATCTCATTGATATGAGATTCTGTTATGTTGATATGCTCTGATTGATTATGCTAGAGTAGCTCTGTTATGATTATGTATAGCTTTGCTTTGCTTTACTTTACTTGTTCTGTTCTGTTACCCGAGCTATTTCTGAACTAGCCATGGAGGTACTATGGCCATGTCATTGAGGCACCAATGGCATGACACTTTCTGTGGAGGTGTGATTAATCCTCGGCGTTCCCTTCTATTCCGATTATATGATTATTTGCGCACATGACCATTCTGTTATATATATGCATAGTCTCGTACTTGTATATGTATTCTGTTTCAGGGAGCGTATGGATGCATCCTAGGTATATGATTTGATATGGATATGATATGACTTAGTGACTGGTTTGTACATGCCATGTACCCCATTTCATTTCTGGTACTTGAGAGGTCTCCCCTCCTTGTGCATTTATGCTATGACAGGATTATGTGACTAAGCATGTGGTATGCTTTCTGAGCTTGTGGGCATTTCTGTTATGTTCTGTTTTGTTCAGTTATATGATGATTATTGTCTGGTTTATTTTTGTGACTTCATTATGGTTCTTCTGTTGAATCTATGCGTTGCTTCTATGATTATGTGATACTTTGTTCAGCAGTTTCCTTGCTTCCGTTGTTTATTCATTTGATTCAGTTATTTGTTCTGATATATCTGTTCACTGGGCTTTTTAAGCTCAGCCGCGTTTCTTTTCCATGCGGCAGGTAATAAGCGGGATGCTGAGCATGAGTGATGAGAGTAGGAGCTTAGAAGACCTACCTTGATTAGATTCCCCATTTATTTTGGATTATGATTAGACTTGTGTTTTGGATATTTCATTTCATTTCATGTTCGTTTAGACTTGTTGGGAGTGTGTAAGTTTGGAAGTCATGATGTTATTGACTTTACATTATTTATAAAGTCTTCCGCTTGCGTTTATTTTATATGCTCTGATAGACACCATAATGTGGCATTTTAACCCTTGTCGGGTTGGGGTGTTACAATTATGGTATCAGAGCCTCCAGGTTTCGCCCTGTAGGAATAAGGATTTGACATGTGAGGATTGGGTAGACATTAGGCTTCACTTTTGACACGTTCTATTCCTTCATATTTTGATCCTTATCTTTGTTTTGTCTTCGTTGATTTGTTTATGACCTTTCTGATGGTGAACACTCGAAATACTGAAGATTTCAGTTCAAACCCTGCTTTTAATACCGCAGTCCAGCGGGTCATTGATACACTGTTACCGGGCCTTACCACACGGATCGCAAATGAGGTCCGTCAGAATACGGCCAGTGGTAGTGGTAGTGGTGGTGCTGGTGGTGGTGCTCCGCCGGTGACTATTGATACTTGGTTGGAGAGGTTTTGTAAGCAAAAGCCTCAATCGTTCAGCTCTGCGACTGCTCCGTTTGAGGCGGAGAATTGGATCGCGCATATTGAGAAGATATTTGAAGTTCAGGGATGTGATGACGTGTTCAAAGATCGACTTGCTAGCTATAAGTTTGAGGGTGATGCCCTCAACTGGTGAAAAGTATATAAGCTAGCTAAAGGTGGAGATGATTTTGTTGCTACTTTGTCATGGAACGACTTCCGTGATACTTTCTTCCTTCAGTATTTTCCGAGGTCCGAGAAGGAGAAGTTTGAGAGGTAGTTTCATTCGATTTATCAGTTTGAGAGGGAGACTAGTACTGAGTTCATGAAGAGGTTTCTTCGTTTGGCTGGATTCTTGGGGCCAAGGCAGGAACCCAGGAAGAACAGGCTAAGGCTTTCAAGTGGGCACTTCGGAATGATCTTTTGGATGGGATTGTGAATACCCATTTTGATGATGTAGCATAGGTTGCTAACGCTGCTCGCAACATTGAGATTATGCAGGAGAGGGCTAGACAGGGTGTTAAGAGAAATCGCGACGGGGATCGAGTTCTACCAGTTCAGGGGAACAATCAGCGGGGTAGTGATTCGAGGGGTAATGATCGTCGGGGTTATGATAGACGGAGTTTTGACAGGCGGGGAAACGACAACCAGAGGTCATGGCGAGACAAGGATCACCAATCCCGTTGTTATCAGCAGCATCGTTCTTCAGGTTCGTCTGGTCAGAGGGGTGGTACCGATCAGGTTTTGGCTACTGCTTGTAATACTTGTGGAAAGTTTCACCCTGGGAGGGCTTGTTATAAGACTTGGGGTGCATGTTTCTCATGTGGTTCGACTGATCATATTAGGAGGGATTGTCCTAAGTATGGCGGCAACAACAACAACAACAGGGATGCCAGGGACAACAAACCAGCTGCTACTAAGGGTCGGGTGTACTCTATGACCAGGGATCAGGCAGCTCGTGCTTCAGGTACCGTTTTAGGCATTCTTTATTTACATGATCGCACTGTATTTGTTTTATTTGATACGGGTGCTACACATTCGGTGGTTTCTAATTCGTTTGCCAAACATATTAATATACCCGCAACACCATTAAAATATGCTCTATCTATTTCGACTCCTATGAAGAATCATGTGGTTATTAATCACAAATTTCTGAAATGTCCTTTATGTTTTACCGATAAGATCCGTTCTGCTAATCTGCTTCCGTTGGACATGCACGATTTTGACATTATTCTGGGCATGGACTGGTTGTCCGAGCATCGGGCGACTATCGACTGTCATACCAGACGAGTTATTTTTGGTAATCTGAGTGCTCCTGAATTTGTTTACCATGGTTCCCAACCTGGTAAGTCTGTTAAGATCATTTCGGCTATGAAAGCTCGTTCGTTACTTTCACATGGTTGTGAAGGATTTTTAGCTTCGATTAAAGATACTTCATTGGATGGTCCTCATATCGAGAGTCATCCAGTTGTTTGTGATTTTCCTGATGTGTTTCCTGATGAACTTCCGGGTATGCCACTCGAGCGCGAAGTCGAATTCAGTATTGATTTGATTCCGGGTGCCGAACCTCTTTCGAAAGCTCCATACCGTATGGCACCGATTGAGTTGAAAGAATTGAAGGAGCAGCTGCAAGATCTTCTTGCGTGTGGTTTTATCCGTCCGAGTGTCTCTCTGTGGGGTGCTCCTGTATTGTTTGTAAAGAAGAAAGATGGCAGTATGAGATTATGTATTGATTACCGTGAGTTAAATCGTATCACCGTTAGAAATCGTTATCCTCTTCCTCGTATCGATGATTTGTTTGATCAGCTTCAGGGAGCAAAATTCTTTTCCAAAAAAAATTGATTTAAGATCCGGCTACCATCAGTTGCGAGTGAAGGAACAAGATGTTCCTAAGACCGCATTTCGCACTCGATATGTTCATTATGAGTTCCTTGTGATGCCATTCGGTTTGACTAATGCACCTGCAGTCTTTATGGATTTGATGAACCGTGTATTCCATGAGTATCTGGATAAATTCGTCATTGTGTTTATTGATGACATTCTGGTATATTCTAAGACGAAGGAGGAGCACGAAAATCATCTTCGCAATCTGTTAGAGACTCTGCGTCAAAAGAAGCTTTATGCTAAATTTTTGAAATGCGAGTTTTGGTTGGGGCAAGTAGCATTTCTGGGACACGTTGTATTCGCCGATGGGATTACCATGGATACGAAAAAAGTTGAGGCTATTACTAAATGGCCAAGACTGACGACGGTGACTGATGTTAGAAGCTTTTTGGGGCCTGCTGGTTATTATCGGAGGTTTGTGGAAGGGTGATGCTCGTGTGCGTATGCTCTAATTTATACCCACGGTATGTCATTGTGGTTTTAGCAGTATTCAAGTTTTAAATTTATATTTAGCCAACTTATCAATAACACACACACTTTAACGAGCAGTGTACCCGGTCAGTATGAATATAATGGTAAGTAGAGTGTCGATCACTAAGAGTGGAACGTATTATCTAGTTATTCTAATCAGTATTTTAATATCTTAAGTTAGCTATACAACCTAATCTAACGCAAGGGGGTTTCAGCCTGAGAGACTGGCACGGTTTGGTTGTGATTAATTATAAACTAAACTAATAAGCACGAATCAGCGAGTAGCACAGACGTACACAGATAAATACTTGAGACAATAAGAAGACCTGTCCTGATAGTTAAGTAGCTTGTCACTTGTTTTATTGCTAGTTTTATATGAAGTGTATAGTTCGATGCAACGCACCGAGATTAAGTCCTTTCTCGTTGGTTCTAATCTTATCGGCGAGTAAACCCTTAATGATTACTTATGACTATCCTATTTATCTTTCTTCCTACTTTTCTACAGACGATAGAATGCATAGGCGATCTAATAAACAGGCGAGGAAGGGGCATGGTGACCCAAGCAATGCTCAGCTAGACACAGAGGTTATCAATGCACTAATAAAAGTCACCAAAGACATCAACATATAAACTTTAATTAATGGGAAAACAATTTTAAGGGGAGTTGAAGTGAATGATAACATAACACAAGCCCATCAATCCTGACCAATTAAAGTGTACTAATACAATAAAACAAAACTACTTAATGAATTGAATACATGCAGGACCTTCTTACAGCTCTCGTATCTTTGTTCAAGGTGTGTCTTGTGCTGCTACTTCGACTGAATTCGGCCTAGGGTTTCTTCTGTCTCGTCCTTCGTATATATTATGCTCCCGAAATTCGTCTGACCTTGGGGTATTTATAGTTTCTGTCTGAGGGTTAGATGCGGCGCATAGAATAAGTAGATGCGGCGCATTGACTTAACTTCGCGTGGGGTCCAAGATTAATATATTCAGGAATATTCGTACACCGCCAGAAGATGCGGCGTAACTCCATTCTTAGATGCGGCGCATGTCCTTGCTGTCTTGGATCGTAGCTTGTGAAATCTTGATAGTGATGCGCCGTATATAATAAGTAGGATGCGGCGTATCTGGAGCAGAATGATCTTGATCTTGTACATTTCAGTAGACTCTTAACTTCTTGCTTGTTTTGCTCCATAATTAGTCCAAAATCGCCAAGTTTCACATAATACTTGTTTTTACCTGAGAATTACAAAAGTAAACATTAACGTATCAATTCTCACAGATAATATAATAAAACAAGTCAAATAAATAGGATAAATGACGGTAATAAAATATACTTATTTGAGTTCATCAAATATCCCCCCACTTGAACTTTACTTGTCCCCAAGTAAACCTTAGAATTAATCTTATGAAAATGTATCCTAAAAGATATTAGGATTTATTTTTATATTTAACCATGTATTCATTTTTTGTCATGATCACACAACCAAACACTTAACGAATTAGAAGTAAAATAAAATATTCTGATAAAAGCAAATCTAATCGTTTAACTGTCCAGTCGTGACGAATATTCTATCATAAGCTTGGCAAGTATACGCATCTCCTCCACTAAAGCCAAGGAATAACAAGTCTAAAGCGGTAAAAAGGGTTTATAGGTTAAGGGTTAATCATTCTTCTTAATCTCTATCGATCTCAAATTCCAGAAAAGGCGACAAAATCACAAATACATGATCGAATCCACGAACACGATACTTGCAATTGCTCAAATCCTTAACTCGAATAGGCTAAAGATAGGACCAAGTAATCTTCACCAATAATATTATATCAAAAAGGGCGACAAAATCATAAATACATAGCCGAATCCACGACTACGATACTTAAGATTGCTCAAATCCCTAATCTCAATAAATCAAAGGTTTGGATAAAGAATAATATAGGGTATGGATAATATTTGGGATACAAATTGGTGTAAAATGAAAAATAAACAAAACAGATAAATTAAAATCCTAAGTGTGGTTAATCACTATCCCAACCATCCCATGAATAAGACTCATATCATAGAATAACTCACGCTTTAACACTTGAAACACACGCTTTAGGTAGACATGAATTATACTCAACAAGATCTCAATCAAAGAATAACCTTAAGTTGGCGTTCCCATAACGTTCAATTCCCATTCAATCCATAGATATAATATACAACAACTAGTGGTGATATCGACCACTTAATACAAAACTTTACATGAGTTGGTTAAAACAAACATCCAACTCTTCCTTTTTCTTTTTCTTTTCTTATTTTTTCGTTTTTTTTTTTTTTTTTTTTTTTTTTTTTTTTTTTTTTTTTTTTTACTTGAACTTCAAACATAAACATAGATGTGTAAAATTTCACAACTTTTCTATAACGATAACTCTGGATAATTTTTCCATACTTTTCATGACTTCAGAAATAACGGTAATAGTGAAAGTAGTAAACACACGAAAAATAAACTCAAGATATACAATATTTACTTTCACTCCAATTGCATTGTGCAATTTCCCGACCTAACCATAGATAATGAATTACGCACGCGAACACAGTTAATGTAAGGAAACACACTTTGCCTAAAGCAATTAACCAATCACGGATTTTAATCTACAGGGTAGGCTAAGGTGTAAGGGTGTAACGAAACATTATAACAAAGGTGCAAGAAATGAAAGGAATGGCTCTGAGTGTTTTTCTAGGGGTATCTTACTCTAAAAATGAGAGTAACAAAAGGGTTTATACGGGGGTTAACTAACCAGTGTAGTTAGCTAATAACACAAAACATATAATAGGCTATTTGGGTGTAATCCTAGAATTTTACCAATTTAGACAAGTCATTCCAATTATAAAAATAATACTTATTATGGTGGTCTCGAATAGTATACAAGCCAAGTTCTAAAGTTTACAAGTCACCGGCACACTCATAGATTTGTGAATTTTGAAAAATCACAATTTTTGAAAATAACGTCATGTGTGCAGCTATGCAACTTAGACTTTAAACAAAAACATGCTAAAAATTTTAAATTTTGATATATTAAGCACATTTTAAGCATATTTTGAAAAGTTTAGGACAAGTAAGTGTTCTAATTCTCCAATCCCCCCACTTAAGTTAAACAACGTCCTCGTTGTTTGTATCAAAGGTTAAAAACTGGAAAATAAAAGAATTAGAACAGAAAAACTCCCCTGAGATTTGCTCGGTATGATCCTCCATTATTTGTATAAGAGCAAAAATCATCTTTCTTGTGGATGAGAACGTTTAAGCTTCATATTTGATGTATCCACAGGAAATGCAGGAATCTATAATACCACCAAAACTTTAAACACACCTAAGTTAAGAAGGTTCAAACTTGCATAATACATTAATAGTTAGCAAAAATAAAACATAAAAATTAAAATGAAAATCATCAGGTCAGTCGATGCGCCGTATCTTATGGAAGAAGATACGCCGTATCGAGCCTGGAATAAATACGAATCAGAATAGAAGATGCGTCGCGTCCTTAACCAGGGATGCGCCGCATTAAAATAAACTGACAAAAAGTTTTAAAGTCAAAAATAAAAATGCAGAAAAATAAAGTAAGATATGACCAGTGCAGGAGATGCGTCGCATCTAGGGATTGAGATGCGCCGTATCTGCTGCGGGCCTGACTGACTCGACACAGAACAGAATAGTAAAAATTTTCTCCGGGTTGTCTCCCGGTCAGCACTTGTCTTTATTCCAGAGTCTTCAAGTTAGACTCACGTTCAGCTCTTTAATATCGATCATTGAAGGAGTCGGAAGCATCGCGCTCCCTCATCGCCAATTCAGTAATATTGAACATTCCTTGCTCGTCCTTAATTTCCACGCCGTTCTTCTTTAATATCTGTATAAATAAAGTTCTGTCCCTTTCGGGTAGAGATGACAAAATGATAGACGGGAAATTCTTATTATCATAAAGGCATAAATAAGCAAGGTGGGTGGTAGTTCAATAAACACATCATTATTCAAATTCGTATGCTCAACTATTCTCCTACGTTTGTTAATCACTACGCAATCATACCATTCATCATCAGAATCAATAACAATATCGCGCCTAAGTTCGGTAGGTACATTAAGGTCAATAAATTCCTCAAAGTTCTCATGATTAGGATTAGTTGAGTTGTTTTGAATCAATGTTTCTCCCATAAGCCTAGCTTCAAGATCGAGGTCCATACGCTCTCTTAATCCTAGCACATAGACGCCTCTAATTATGCTTTTAACAGGATCTTGGCAATTATAGACTAGTTTATTATTCCCTACCCTTAATGAGAATTTTCTTTTAAACACATCAATCTTAGCGTGGGCGGTAGACAAGAAAGGTCTTCCAAGGATTAAAGGAATCTTAACATCCTCGGGCATATCTAATATAACAAAGTCTACAGGGAAAACAAACTTCTCAATCTTAACTAGCACATTATTAGCAATCCCTTCAGGTCGTTTTATCGTTTTATTAGCCAATTCAATAAGCAACTTAGTTGGTGCTAATTTTCCTAGACCTAGGGTAGTGAATGTCTTAAGGGGCATTACACTAACGCTAGCTCCTAAGTCAGCTAACACATTATTGAAAGATATATCATTAATTGAACAAGGTAAAGTAAAACTTCCTGGGTCCTTTTCTTTATGAGGCAAGGCATGTAAGTCGATTGCAGAGCTCTCTTCTTTCATTGTAGCCTTGAATTCCTCTTCAATCTTTGTCTTCTCTTTGAGTAGTCTCCTTAAACTGATTGAAGAATTAAAGAAAAATTCGGGTCTTGCACCATCATTACCATTCATCAGTCTTCTAGGAAAAGGAATGTTAGGAGTGACTTCTTCAGTGGTGCTTATGGTCTTGACATGATCTCTTGGGTTGGTTTCAGTTGAGCTAGGTAAACTTCCATATCCCCTTTCTTGAAGAACTTTGCTCATTTGACCAATTTGTTGTTCCAATGCTTTGATCGAAGCTCCTTGATTTCTTGTAATAGTGTCCGTTGAAGCTCGGATTTCTTTGATCATAGCAGTATTCTCTTCATGTCTTTTAGCAGCATCGGCCATAATTTGCTTTAAAGTGTCATCTAAAGTCTGCCTCCTTTCTTGATAAGCGGGATTAAAGTTGTTCTTTTGATAGAATCCCGGAGTGGCTTCCCTAAATCTTCCTGAAGGTCGGAATGGTTGTCCAAATTGTGTGTAGTATGCTTCTTCAAAAGTCTCACTTTCATTCTTATTCGGGCAATCTTTAGTGTAGTGAGGTCCTTCGCATTTTTCACATCCAACTTGGGCAGCATACACTTTTTCATCACGCTTCTTCATCTCTCTACTAATTTTATTCAATTGAGCTTGAATAGCAGCAAACCCGTCAGAATTAGTGCTGCTCTTAGATCTAGTAGAGGTCCCATCGTGCCATTTTTGAGAATGATCAGCAACTTCTTGGATAGCTTTCCTAGCATTAGCTGCACTCATTTGAGGCACAGCTCCCTTAGCATCCAAGATTTGTCTAGTAGGCACGTCCAATCCTTGATAAAACAATATTATCTCCTGCATTGGGGTTAGATAGTGTTGAGGACATTTTACCAGTAAATCTTTAAACCGTTCCCAAGCTTGATAAAGAGTTTCATCAGGCTCTTGCTTGAAACTGTTGATAGCCTCCATCTTTTTAGCGGTCTTAGCAGGTGGACAATATCTTTTCAGGAATTTGCTCTTCAAATCTTCCCACGTTGTGATTGAACTAGCAGGTTCATTCCTTAGCCACTTATTAGCAGCTCCTTTAAGTGAAATTGGAAAGATTCTAAGCATAAGTTGATCGTCAGTTACTCCTTCTGTAGTAAACAAATCTGCAATCTCGAGGACCTTTTCAACTTGTTCATTAGCATCTTCATGTTCCGATCTACTGAAAGCATTTTCTCTTAGCTCCTTGAGAAACTGACCCTTCAACTCAAACTTTGACTTATCATCAAACTTTGGTCTAGCAACTCCTGAACTGTAATCAGCACGGGTATTGTTCATGTATTCCTCCATAGTTGTGTTTTCGCCCATTGTTTCTGTTTCTTCTTCCTCTTTCTCTTCAGAAAAATAATCAAGCTCGAATGAACTTGAAATATCAAAGCTTTTTGTGTTGAAAAGCCTTTTTAGCGAATGAAAGGCTCGTTCAGGATCTTCGAAAGGTGTAATCAAGTTCTTAGTAGAACTCCTGGTCATGCACTTCCTGAAACTATCACAAAAGCATCAGTAGGGTATGTTCAAGAAAGTAATATATCAGAAAATCAACAACGAAAACGGAATACGAAAAATTAAAGTTACTGATATCTGCAGACGATGCGCCGTATCCAAAAAGTTGGATACGCCGTATCTTATAATCGTTAAAATTTAATCAGACTTTATTCAGAAAATAGATACGCCGCTTATAAATTAGAATGCGCCGTATCAGTTTTAATTATCAAAAATCAATATACTTATTAAAATTAAATGCGTCGTATTAACAAAGGTTAATGCGTCGTATTTTCGTTACGTTTCAAAATACAAGATTTTTGATTCAGAAGATGCGCCGTATCGATAAAGATCGATGCGTCGTATCTGTTTAATAATTCGGAAACTGTTTTTAATTAAAATAATAGATACGCCGTATCTGCAAAAGCAGATGCGTCGTATGGCGTTATCGCTTAGAAAAAATTTCTTATTAAAAACAGATACGCCGTATCTTGGGGAAAGATGCGTCGTATCGAATTAATTAAACGCGTTGTATTTTATAAAAAGTAAACGCAATACGCCGTATCTATGAAAATAGATGCGCCGTATCGTTTGAATAAGCTCAGTACAACGATAGCAGAATACAGAAAATACGAAAAATAAAAACAAAAATAAAAATAAACGAAAATAAACAAAAATAAAAGAAAACAAATAACACACAAAACAGAAAATATGCAAATAATACAATGAATGCAATTTAACCTAATATACAACAGAGTTAGTGGTTAGAATTAAAATTAAAAAGAAAAACCTAATTAAAATACTAACCAAATTAACAGATAATAACAATTCACTCCCCGGCAACGGCGCCAAAAACTTGATGCGCGTGTGCGTATGCTCTAATTTATACCCACGGTATGTCGTTGTGGTTTTAGCAGTATTCAAGTTTTAAATTTATATTTAGCCGACTTATCAATAACACACACACTTTAACGAGCAGTGTACCCGGTCAGTATGAATATAATGGTAAGTAGAGTGTCGATCACTAAGAGTGGAACGTATTATCTAGTTATTCTAATCAGTATTTTAATATCTTAAGTTAGCTATACAACCTAATCTAACGCAAGGGGGTTTCAGCCTGAGAGACTGGCACGGTTTGGTTGTGATTAATTATAAACTAAACTAATAAGCACGAATCAGCGAGTAGCACACACGTACACAGATAAATACTTGAGACAATAAGAAGACCTGTCCTGATAGTTAAGTAGCTTGTCACTTGTTTTATTGCTAGTTTTATATGAAGTGTATAGTTCGATGCAACGCACCGAGATTAAGTCCTTTCTTGTTGGTTCTAATCTTATCGGCGAGTAAACCCTTAATGATTACTTATGACTATCCTATTTATCTTTCTTCCTACTTTTCTACAGATGATAGAATGCATAGGCGATCTAATAAACAGGCGAGGAAGGGGCATGGCGACCCAAGCAATGCTCAGCTAGACACAGAGGTTATCAATGCACTAATAAAAGTCACCAAAGACATCAACATATAAACTTTAATTAATGGGAAAGCAATTTTAAGGGGAGTTGAAGTGAATGATAACATAACACAAGCCCATCAATCCTGACCAATTAAAGTGTACTAATACAATAAAACAAAACTACTTAATGAATTGAATACATGCAGGACCTTCTTACAGCTCTCGTATCTTTGTTCAAGGTGTGTCTTGTGCTGCTACTTCGACTGAATTCGGCCTAGGGTTTCTTCTGTCTCGTCCTTCGTATATATTATGCTCCCGAAATTCGTCTGACCTTGGGGTATTTATAGTTTCTGTCTGAGGGTTAGATGCGGCGCATAGAATAAGTAGATGCGGCGCATTGACTTAACTTCGCGTGGGGTCCAAGATTAATATATTCAAGAATATTCGTACACCGCCAGAAGATGCGGCGTAACTCCATTCTTAGATGCGGCGCATGTCCTTGCTGTCTTGGATCGTAGCTTGTGAAATCTTGATAGTGATGCGCCGTATATAATAAGTAGGATGCGGCGTATCTGGAGCAGAATGATCTTGATCTTGTACATTTCAGTAGACTCTTAACTTCTTGCTTGTTTTGCTCCATAATTAGTCCAAAATCGCCAAGTTTCACATAATACTTGTTTTTACCTGAGAATTACAAAAGTAAACATTAACGTATCAATTCTCACAGATAATATAATAAAACAAGTCAAATAAATAGGATAAATGACGGTAATAAAATGTACTTATTTGAGTTCATCAAAGGGTTCTCACGTTTAGCTTTGCCATTGACGAAGCTTATGCGGAAAAGTGAGTAGTTTGTTTGGACTGATGAACGGGAGGAAAGTTTCGAGGCGCTAAAGAATAGATTAGTCTCTACTCCTATACTTACTTTTCCTTCTGGTACGGGTGGTTATCAGATTTACAGCGATGCTTCAAAGAAAGGTTTGGGATGTGTTCTTACGCAGCATGGTAAGGTTATCGCCTACGCATCTAGACAGTTGAAACCGTACGAGGAGAATTATCCGACGCATGATTTGGAATTAGCAGCGGTGGTTTTTGCACTAAAGATTTGGAGGCACTATTTGTATGGTGAGACATGTGACATTTTTACCGACCATAAGAGCCTCAAATACATTTTCACTCAGAAGGAGTTAAATATGAGGCAAAGACGTTGGTTGGAACTACTTAAAGATTACGATGCTAATATTCAGTACCATCTGGGTAAAGCCAATGTTGTGGCAGACGCGCTTAGTAGAAAGTCGGGGATGATTGCTAGTCTTGAGATCGAGCCTAGGATACTCAATGACTTAGAACTCATGGAGGTTGAGTTGTGTGTTCGTGGATGTGATGGTTACTGGGCTAGTCTGAAGGTTGAGTCTAACCTTATGCTACGAATTAAAGAAGCTCAGAAAGATGATGGCGAACTGTGGTCTATTGTTCAAAACCTTGAGGAAGGTAGACAGACGGAGTTTCGGGTTGATAATGATGGGATTGTGTGGTTTGGTGATCGTTTATGTGTTCCTGATGATCCTTCTCTTCGAGAAGCTGTGTTATCCGAGGCACACAGTTCTCCTTTTACTATTCATCCAGGTTCTACTAAGATGTATAGGGATTTGAAGCAGCATTTCTGGTGGAACGGTATGAAGCAAGACGTGGCTATGTTTATGGATAAGTGTATGACCTGTCAGCAGGTTAAGATCGAACATCAACGTGCTAGTGGTCTTTTACAGCCTTTAGATATTCCTACTTGGAAGTGGGATCAGATCTCTATGGATTTTGTTACAGGCTTACCTCGTACTCTTCAGAAGCATGATGCTATCTGGGTGGTTGTTGATTTTTTAACCAAATCCGTTCATTTTCTGCCCATTCAGAAGGACTATTCGGTTAGTAAGTTGGCCAAAAAATTTCAGCAGGAGATTGTTCGTTTACATGGCACACCGGCAGCTAATATATCTGACAGAGATCCTCGGTTTATGATGAACTCAAATAAGTACATTTTATTACCATCATTTATCCTATTTATTTGACTTGTTTTATTATATTATCTGTGAGAATCGATACGTTAATGTTTACTTTTGTAATTCTCAGGTAAAAACAAGTATTATGTGAAACTTGGCGATTTTGGACTAATTATGGAGCAAAACAAGCAAGAAGATAAGAGTCTACTAAAATGTACAAGATCAAGATCATTCTGCTCCAGATACGCCGCATCCTACTCCTAACATACGGCGCATCACTATCAAGATTTCACAAGCTACGATCCAAGACAGCAAGGACATGCGCCGCATCTAGAAATGGAGTTACGCCGCATCTTCTGGCGGTGTACGAATATTCCTGAATATATTAATCTTGGACCCCACGCGAAGTTAAGTCAATGCGCCGCATCTACTTATCCTATGCGCCGCATCTAGCCCTCAGACAGAAACTATAAATACCCCAAAGTCAGACGAATTTCGGGGTTCGACATTTAGCTAAACACAAAGACCGAAGAAACCCTAGGCCGAATTCAGACGAAGTAGCAGCACAAGACACACCTTGAACGAAGATACAAGAGCTGTAAGAAGGTCCTGCATGTATTCAATTCATTAAGTAGTTTTGTTTTATTGTATTAGTACACTTTAATTTATCAGGATTGATGGGCTTGTGTCATTGATTTATTCATGCACTTCAACTCCCCTTAAAATTGCTTTCCCATTAATTAAAGTTTATATGTTGATGTCTTTGGTGACTTTTATTAGTGAATTGATAACCTCTGTGTCTAGCTGAGCATTGATCGGGTCGCCATGCCTCTGTCCTCGCCTATTTATTCTATCGCCTATGCATTCTATCGTCTGTAGAAAAGTAGGAAGAAAGATAAGTAGGATAGACATAAGTAATCATTAAGGGTTTACTCGCCGATAAGATTAGAACCAACGAGAAAGGGTTAATTACATACACTTCATATAAAACTAGCAATAAAACAAGTGACAAGCTATTTAACTATCAGGACAGGTCTTCTTATTGTCTCAAGTATCTATCTGTGTACGTGTGTGCTAATCGCTGATTCGTGCTTATTAGTTTAGTTTATATTTAATCATAACCAAACCGTGCCAGTCTCTCAGGCTGAACCCCTTGCGTTAGATTAGGTTGTATAGCTAACTTAAGATATTAAAATACTGATTAGAATAACTAGATAATACGTTCCACTCTTAGTGATCGACACTCTACTTACCATTATATTCATACTGACCGGGTACACTGCTCGTTAAAGTGTATGTGTTATTGATAAGTCGGCTAAATATAAATTTAAAACTTGAATACTGCTAAAACCACAATGACATACCGTGGGTATAAATTAGAGCACTACGCACACGCGCACCAAGTTTTTTGGCGCCGCTTCCGGGGAGTGAATTGTTATTATCTGTTAATTTGATTAGTATTTAAATTAGTTTTTCTTTTTAATTTTTATTCTAACCGCTAACCCCGTTGTATATTAGTTAAATTGCATTCATTGTATTATTTGCATATTTTTTGTTTTGTGTGTTATTTGTTTTCTTTTATTTTTGTTTCTTTTCGTTTGTTTTTATTTTTATTTTCCGTATTTTTCTTGTATTCTGCTATCGTTGTACTGAGTTAATTCAAACGATACGGCGCATCTATTTTCATAGATACGGCGTATTGCGTTTACTTTTTATAAAATACAACGCGTTTAATAAATTCGATACGACGCATCTTTCCCCAAGATACGGCGTATCTGTTTTTAATAAGAAATTTTTCTAAACGATAACGCCATACGACGCATCTGTTTTTACAGATACGGCGTATCTATTATTTAAATTAAAAACAGTTTTCGAATTATTAAACAGATACGACGCATCGATTTTTATCTATACGGCGCATCTTCTGAATCAAAAATCTTGTATTTTGAAACATAACGAAAATACGGCGCATTAACTTTTGTTAATACGACGCATTTAATTTTAAATAAATATCGATTTTTGATAATTAAAACTGATACGGCACATTTAAATTCTAAGCGGCGTATCTGCTTTCTGAATAAAAGTCTGATTAAATTTTAACGATTATAAGATACGGCGTATCCAACTTTTTGGATACGGCGCATCGTCTGCAGATATCAGCGACTTTTATTTTTCTTATTCCCGAACGGAAAATATTCTAACCTTTTCACTTGGAAGTTTTTACTTTGAAATCTACCTGTCTTTAATTTTCAGGAACAATGTTCGATATTTTCCCCAACTGGTTCGGAAGACCCCAAAGAAACCTTACCATGGAAGAGTTTGCACTACAAATCGCTCAAGCAAATGAAAAAGAACATCATGAAGCAAGAAACTTTATTAATGAATTCAAAGGCAGTCATGAGCTGTTACTAAAGGAACAAAACAACATGATTTATGGATTGGCAATTGAAGTGCACCAATTGTGAACGGTGCTTAACAAGATTCTTTTGGTAAAACACGATTTGAAAGGGATTACAACTAGAGGCGGAAAGTCAACCTTTCAAATCGGAGAGACACCCGAGGATGACAGTACAAACAAGATTTCCCCTGAATCTATATCATCTGAGCAAGAGCAACTAAAAGAGACTAATCCAGAACCTGTAATTAGAGAAGAACCTTCTGTTGAACCTAAACGATCAACACTACCTTTCCCACATAGGGTAAGGAAGGAGAAAGAAGATGCCTATCAAAAGAAGTTCTTGGAAAATCTCAAGCAGCTGCAGCTAAGTATACCATTTATGGAAGCCCTAGTGCAAATGCCAAAATACGCTAAATATCTGAAGAGCTTACTTACATATACATATTTATATATTTTTGTAGGTAACAATGCCTCGCACCGATAACCAAGACACAAAATCTTACATCCCTTCACTAATCGATGATCCAAACATTCCTGATGAGCAAAAAGCTTATCTTTTTAAAGCCCAACATCGATATATACACGAAGGTCGTGTAGTCGATGCTTATTTTGCTCCTTTAAATGGCATAAATGTATGCTTTCCCACTATCCACTTTGATTGTTTATATAAAATAAATGATCAAATTTGTCCTCGTTTCTTCCTCGAATTCTATAGTCGTGTTCATACCTTCAATGATCATGAGGGTAATGTCTTCCTCGATTTTTGGATTCAAAATGAACATATCGTTTTGTCCATCACCGAACTCGGTGACATTCTAGGTGTTCCTTCCTATAGTCAATGTGCCTACACAGAAGACCATTCCTTAGAGTCACTTCACTATCATCTTGAAAGTGAAGGTCCATATCTAACCGAAATCCCCGACCTTCAAAGCATAAAGCAACATGTCCAAATCCCTCGAGTCGCCAACACGTACCAAAAACGTGATGGTTCTATAGTCCACCTCGACCCAAACCGTATCTATCTCAAATAAATTCTTCCCGATCTCAAAAATTGGGAGCTTCTTCTTCATGAGAATGTCTTGTGTCTTGCGGGTAACCGGGATCATGTTCCGGCAAGTCTAGCCCATATGCTCTATTGCCTTAGTAACGAGGAGCCATACAACCTCGCATACTACATGGCAAACATTCATAGTCGGTCCGATAAGCTCATGCCATACGGTATGTTACTTACTCGTCTCTTCCGTTGGGTTATGGATAATTACCCACATCTCAATAGCGTCGACTATTTCCTTGTTGATCCCATCATGAAACCCCTTGGTGGACCACAACGTCGCACAAAGCAACGTAGTGACAAACGGTCCAAACGTGGTCGTAAATCCACTTCCGATGCTACTTTCTCTTCTTCCTCCTTCCGTCATGGATCGTCATCTCACCCTATAGATGCAGAACTGGTAAAAATGTCAACTGCAGGCCACGGCACCACTAAATAGGGCACGACACCACTAAATTTAGTGGTACCGTCCACTGGGAAGACGTTTTTAACTGTTTGCTTTCACTTTTTGACTTTCTATCCCTTAGAATCTGCAAACATGTGCTGATTTCAACACTCCCAATTCCCTAAACTCACCATCCTACCTATCCTTGCATGCCTTTGATTTGTTTATTTAAGCTCTTATCATGCATTCATCTTCCTCACCATCAAACACTCATTATAAACTTACCATGTCTTCTACCATGGCTACCACCTCTCACAAAGCAAAGAAACCAAGACTCAACATAAAACCACCCAATGAAATACTTCTCATTGATCTTACATTAGACGATGATGAAGACATTCACACACCATTACCCTCAACCAATTCAACCTCATCAATTTCTACACCTTTGGCTCCTTCTAAAGCCATCTCTACAAGGCCAACCTCATCATCCTCTTCCACAATTAGGACTACCACACCCTTACCTCCACCTAGTCCTCCTCAACCATTGGCACTAACATTCACCCTTTCACCAACAACTTTGAGCTTGGGTCCAACACATCATCATCTTCCGCCTCTCCATCACCACAACCACTAATGGGTCACCCTATTCTCTACCCTCTAGAGCCACATAACCTAAGTTGTGCATGTTGTCATCACAATCGAAACCTCATCTTCAACCTTAGGGATGAATTGAACTTCATGTTCTCCTACCTTGAACACCTCCTAACACAACCACAAGAGCCCATCAAACCATCTCCTCCACCAACCAATAGCCCAAACAACTAAACACTTTCACGTTTAGTTTCCAAAAATAAAAGCCTAGGATCCCTTTTGCCATTGAAGCAAATCTTAGGGTCTCATGTCACTAAGGGGGTTGGCAATGCATCCCTCACCCTCTTTCCCATCACTCACTCCCAACCAATCCCCTTATGCCACATCATTCACTACTTTTTCCATCACTCACCCATATTTTTGTTCGCAGCACATCACTCACTACATCCCATCACTCACTTTAATTTTTTTTTTAAAACAAAATTAAATTCCATTAAAATTAAAAAAAAACATTACATAATATTACTAAAAAACATAAAATAACTAAATTCCATTAAAATTAAAAACCTTACATAAAATATTACTAAAAAAAACTTAAAACTAAATTAAAACTAACGTAAAAACATAAAATCCTACAAACTACACGGCCAACCGTATTTGAAGGCTCGGTATAATTTTTTTTAAAGGCTGGCTCCATGTTTTTTTTAAAGGCTCGGTATAATTTTTTTTTGAAGTGAGTTGCTATTTGTATTCCCATTGTTTGCAAAAGTATCCAATATATAAAAAAAAAAATATAGCCGTTTGGCCTCAAACGGTCGAAATAATCAATGCCCCAACGTTCCAATTCTTTCCCTCCCGTGCGTGACCATCTCACGCAAATTTATCCCGTCCCGTGTTTTTTTTGAAGGCGGCGGTGTTCTAGTGCCACACCGGTCCCGTGTGGTGCTTTCACGTGGGTGTTGCCAGCCCCCTAAAGATTTCTATGTGCTTCTTGTAGTTTACTTTTATTTTTATGTTGTAGTCATACATTATGTATGACATTTGTTTTTATCAATGGATGGGCTTATTATGTGGTTGTTTTATCTTTTATGATTTTTGGCTTCTTAGCCATTTTCTTAGTTTATGGTTGGATATTTGTCTTGATTGCAACATGTTAGATATTGTATATGTGTCATCTAACTTTGTTTTGTAGCAAGAACCATTGCTCGATTCATTGGTGTCCTCCAAACGAGGGGGAGTATACATCAAGGGGGAGCCTTAGCAACCTTTTTGCTTCGACAAAAAAGGGGGAGAAATGGGATATAAACTCATGCTAAAAACTTGTCAAAATTAATTTTTAACTTAAAATGAGTTTATTTTTTGTCATCATCAAAAAGGGAGAGATTGTTGATGCAAATAATGTTCTAAAAACGTTATTTATATCTTTCGATAACTTCACGTTTTGATGATAACAAAATGTGAAATCACTTTACATTAAAATTAACGTAAACAAGTATTTTAGTCGAAATATCCCGTTTCTACGTATATCACTCTAGGTATGAACAAACAAATTTACAACTTGACTAATGATCAAAGAAGTGAATTTGTGTTTCAAACTTCACATTTTTAATGTGACAAAACATTTTTTCAAAAATATACCTTACAAGTTATTTTTGAATTATAAAGAAATGTTTTATTGGAAAAATAAGTTTAAAAATCATAACAGCTATTTTTCCCCCTAAAATTAGCTCCAAACTTCCCCAAATAAACTTTCACCACTAAAAATAAAAATTGGAGCGTCCTTGTCTGGCATGGTACCACTAAATTTAGTGGTACCGTGTGACATTTAGTGGTACCGTGTCCTTATAACGGTCAGATTTCTTCTGCATATAAATATCAGCCCTCTTCACACTTTTTGGGCATCCTTTTTCACACACAACTTTTTGAGTTTAAAACTCTTATCACATCTTCTCTTCTTGATCATTTAGTTTAGTTTTCTTTTATTTAAAGATTGATCCAATCATCCAACCAAGGGATCACCTTCATTCATCTACTAGTGTAAGAGAAGAACACAAGGTATCAAAGAAGATACAAAGTGTTGTAGTTATAGTTAGTGCACTTGTAACACTTGTTACATACTTGTTGTATCCTAGCATACATCAAGTTCATTTTCTTTTGAGTAATTTGTGAGAGTAGATCATTGTGATCTTGTTGAGATCTTGGAGATCTCTTGTAGCTTGTGAGCTTGTGAGTTGATCAAGTAGATCAAGGGTACATCGGGTAGATAGTGTCAAGTGAGAATAGATCATGTGATCTTGTTGAGATCTTGGAGATCTCTTGTAGCTTGTGGGCTTTTGTGTTGATCAAGTAGATCAAGGGTAGATCGAGTCAAGTGTGTTGATTGTGTGAAGTAGTAAGGATCGCGTGGATCATGGTAGATTGGTACTAGCTAAGATTAGTACTCGACATTTAGTTTAGTGTCGGAAATAAGGATAAGCGACATTGTACGGTTTTCTCCGCCTGAAGGGAGCTTTGTTGACATAGTGCTTAGAACTCTCGAGTATGGTACTCGGTGAGTGAAATAGGGCGAAGAAGAGCTTCATGACCGAACCACTATAAATCTTTTTGTCCCGGTTTGATCTTTCCATCTCATTTATTTATATTTATTGTTTATATTAGTAAGTATTGTTTAACGTTCATATTGGTGTTGATTGATTTCACAAAAAAATCGAATCAAAGTTTTTCACAAGTATGGTTTTAAAACGAATTAAAAACCGGTAAAACTGTTCAACCCCCCTTCTAGTTTTCCACAGGGCATTTTTGTCACTTTCATGTATTATATTAACAAAGTGAATAGTTCCACACATAAGCTACCAAAGGCATCCTACACCCCCAAATCTTTTCTCATTTCCACACTTTCTTCACTATCTTTCTAATAAAAGTTATCTTTAAAAAAAATTCTCTCTTAACAACCACCACCACCTCTGCCGTCCACCACCTCTAGCAACCAACACTGTGCACCACCACCTCCGCTTATCTCGGCGGAATCCCGCAATCAACCACCAAACACTTTCAATTATAAACACTCAAAAAACCCAAAAATATTACAAAGATGAAAAACCTTAACCCTGAAGTTTCAACTCAAATTACAAAATTAACTAGATAAATGACTAAGTCACACTCAAACAGCACAAACCTTTTAATCAATTCCTCCAATTCAAAAAAAAAAATAAACGAAAAGCCCCAAATTTATGAGAAGAAAAAAACCCTAACCTTAATTATTTCATTTTGAATAAAAAATTAACCAAAACAGATTAGTGGACGTGGCAGTGGGTTTTGTCTTTGAATATTAAACTTTTATTTTACTTATTTATTTATTTATTTTGGTTGAATTCACCAAAGTGGGGTTTGTCTTTGAATGTTAAAGGAAATAAAAGACTTTTTTTTTTCTTTTTGTTTCTCCTTTTGTTGGTTTAGGTGATTTTTGGTGTTTTGTTTGTTGAAGAATGCAAAAGAATAAAAGTGTTTGGTTGGGTTGGCTTAGAAGAACGAGGTTGAAAAAAGATAAAGATGAAAAAGTTTTGGAATTGGGTTTATGTATATATTGAAAAAGATTAAATAAGGGTGTTTGGATAGGATTTTCTGGATATAATAATAATAATAATAACAATAATAATAAGAAGAAAAAAGTGATGTTTTTATAAATAAAATAAAATAATAATAATAATAATAATAATTGGATTTGGTCTTCTAAATGGGTAACTCCCTGGAGGTCCAAGGTTCAAATCTTGGGGAGAAAATTAATCTCCATGTGGCCACGGAGGTTCACTTGCGATGACTTCGGGCTATCCAAAAAGGGTAGTCGCTCTGGGATTAGTCGGCTCGCAATGTTGAGTCGGAACTCAGGTAAAAAAATAATAATAATAATAATAAAAAAAATAATATAACGGAGGGTACTTTAGTCATATATATCACCAATACATGAATAATTTAAGCACTTCATATTTATTAACTGGTTAAAATTGGACTAAACCCGAAATATTTTTAGAAATTAGATTGAATGCGCCGACAAACCATAAGGATATTAAATGTAGTTAAGTCTAATAATAACGAGGCATGCAGAACCCGTGCTACGCACAGGCTTTTAATCTAATTGTTAATTGCGCGTATTGTTTTTGTGTATTGTCGAGTGAATTTGTATTTTTAGTTTAGTATGTTGTATGAAACATTTTTATTTTGTTGTTTAAAAATATAAAAATGGTTGATATTGTTTTGGTTTTTTGGTCTTTATATTTTCTAAATGGGGTTGTCGTTATTAAATTGTCATACGCTTGATGTAATTTCCTTTGATTGTTTTGGCCTATTACGTAACCCAACAATAATTTTGCATTATATGATTTTTGCATGGTAATACGAAGCACACTGGCTTTTTCTTATTTGTTATAGTGTAATTTGCGTTAATTATTTTTTTTATTAGGTTCGTAAGTTATGATTGTATTACATCTGTTGTAAGTATGCCATTAGTTGTTTGGTGATTTTTATATTTAATATTTTTATAACATATTAGTATTTATTTATAAAGTTTATGATTAAAAACTAAAGTTAGCTTCATCTCATTTTATTGTACAACTAATTTCATTGGAAATTAACATTGAAGTCTAACTAATATTAATAAATTTTATCAATAAACTCAATTCCAAATAGCTAACCAAATGAATATTAATTAATACACTATTAATAATTCCTAAAACCTTTTGGACTCCACTATTATGTCTTAAACTTAATTTTTTTAATTTACAAATGGGTTCGAGCAAAAAATTATGTACTTTTCCTTTTATATTCATTATTCAAGTTGCATGCTTACATATACTAATCACGCTAAAAAATATCATTTAACCATTTAAATGTTGCTTTACATATATGCTCGTGCACATTTTCTTGAATCAATTCACACATGTGAGCTGCATCAATAGAAAACACACATAAATTACTTGTATATGAAAATGCATTAACATAATACATATATCTATATATATTGCATTAGGTTAAATTATCAATTATTCTTGCAACCTTTTCAACTTCATCTCAATCAATAACCAACTTTTAATTCTCTACTAATTACTAAATATCATGTGATCAATTTCGGCAAGCCTTGCACTTCCATCTTGATGTTGTATATACTTCACATTAAATGCACTGGTTTTGTTTTTCGATAAAAGTTTGAACTTTTGCTTATGTTTAAAACTCAACTTTTTTATTTGATATTATAATTTACAAATGGCTTTAAGTCAAAATAATGTATTTTTTCCTTTCTATTCGTTACTCAATGTGATATTTTTAATATGTTGTATTTTGCTATTATGGCAAACTCATTTAATGGGCGTCAATATTGGTTTCTTACTAATGATTCTACATATAGAAAAAGAAAACACTTTGCGATGCGCGAACCTTCTTCTTTTCAATAATAATTCAATTGCACACAATAAATTCATTCTAATATTTCTCAAAGAGCATTCGAAAGCAACTACTTACATAAACTAATCACACTAAAAAGTATCATTTAACCATTTAAATGTTGCTTTACATACATGCTCGTGTACATTTTCTTGAATCAATTCGCACATGTGAGCTACATCAATAGAAAACGCACATAAATTACTTGTATATGAAAATGCATTAACATAATACATATATCTATATATATGCTTATCTATAACGATAACCTAAATATGTATGAAACAAAGAAAATAGTTGGTATCCCAGTCTTTGGTTCCATTTATCTGAGCATGCATTATCTTGTATGAGTTGCATGGTACCTGCGTATGATAACTAAATTAAGAAAAAAAGAAGGCCAGGTTAATTACAAAGATCTAAAAGATGTGTGAATCATGTCCTAAATGTTGCAAAAGAGAATTTACATACCGCTACCAACAATCAAAGATCTAAAAGATGTGTGAATCTGTACATACTAAATGTGATTTTGGCCGGTTTATATAGGCATGAATTAGGTTATATCATTAATTATTCTTGCAACCTTTCGCAACCCTTGCACTTCATCTAGCCGACTTTAATTCTATACTAAATGCCATGTGATCAATTCGGGCAACCCTTGCACTTCATCTCCTTTCATGATTGTATAGTTATTATGAGGTTGCATTGAATTTCGAGTATTAGCTATCTTGTACTATATGCAATGGGACTCCATCTTGAGTATCTTGATTACTCCACATTAAAATGAATTCGATACAAAAAATGGAGCCTAAGATTACCCCTTCCCACTAATTACGACACATTCTCACTTTCATGTCCCTACAAACATTCCAAAACTCATCTTTTCATTAATAACAACATCAAATTTTATACATATTTGTAAGATCAAAATTAAAACAAATAATTTGTGAACTTCAATTAATACCATATAGTAACCATTGGTAAAGAGACCCTCAAATCCCTATAAAATAACGTAGATTAAAATAAATTCTCAAAATATTAATTTTGTCTAGTTATACTTTCCATCAATTCAACTTTGATTTTGTATTATTTCTAATGTCATGGGGTGGATACATTGCAACCTCTTAAACTGCTTAAGTAGAAGGAAAAATAAAATAAAAGCAAGATTCAAGCCACCATTAATATTCATCAAAGCTTTGTGACACTAATTATAAACCTTGTTTACATATGATTTTCATTATCTTGCATGCCTAATTTTTTGACAGTTCTTTCATAAATGTGGAGATATTATCCACTCCGTCTCCATCTTCCACTTTGTTTTGTTATCAACATCTTGATATACCCCGTTAGCGTCACTAACCACTTATCAATACCTGCAAGAATAACATTAATAAACTAATAACCAACCCAAAATTTTAAAATAGGTTTGCAGATCTAACCCTCGGTTCCTTCTCAGGCAACAACACATCCATTTGTCTTCCATAAACTTCAAAGCTGGACTATCAACCGACTTCACATGCAAGCAAGTTAACCATTTGCTTACCTTTGCACGTATACCCCCTTACGTTAATCAAGTCAATATTTCTACATGAACCATTGCACGTAACATTAATATGGATAGTACACTTTCATTGGACGGAGAAATTTTACATTAACCAACTAAATTCAATTCCATAGGTGAGAAGCTACACCAAAAAGAACTTTATCACACTATAAGAAAAAATATGGAAAAACTATTGACTGAAAAATATGATCATGTCAATATCTATTTCAAAACTATTTATCTAATTAGCAAGCTTGTTAATTCACAGATCTTGAGCCATAAAAACAGATGGGGTACATACCAAGGTTACGGTTATTGATGCCAATGAGTTCAATGCCATCAATTGCTAGCATGCGATCCATTTCATTCTCATCATGTGCCTAGAAACAAAAAGTAGAGATCAAAAGGAAATTGGTTAGTTGGTGTTGCACTGAATTTACACACAAACAATAATAAACTAACAACAAACATGTGATTCATAAAAAATCATCAAACTACACACAAATTAAAGTTTCACACACACACACACACATCAGTAACAAAGACCAAATGGTGTTATTTATAGTATTCAATGATGGTGGTTCAAGGGTTTGTACATTTATTTGAAGACAAATGAAAGGAGCAAATGATTAAATGAAAATAAAGGCTAGCAACACTTCGTATGGTTTCAATCATTTATATTTGAAACACTAAATATAGCTCATATGTACTTACCACTTAAGCATGAACATTAAATCAAGGTACTTACGCATGAAGCCTCCGCATAATGAAACTCTATTTTCTGTATTTAATTCCGAGTATTAGGTAACTTGTACTCTATGCAATCTTGACGCCTCCACAATAAATTAGAGGGCCTAATCTTATAGTATTATAGATACCTTAGAATAATGCACATTTTTTGGAAAGGAAAATATAATAATTTGTTTTCATGAATCATTGTCGGCTTGCATAATCAGAAAACATCTTATTTCGTTTAACTCCAAGTGCAATAAACAGGAACTTAAAGTTAACATTTACCAACCGAATATCTCATAAATTATTGTATGAGATTAATTATTTTATAAAATCACTTTGCATGTAGGGTTGATCATACAGTTGGTTGAGATTTTCTTGTGGAACGAAAACTAATTCATACATTGCCTTATGATGAGCTAAAATAGGTCAACTAACTAATCTATTATCATTTCAAAATTTATATAATTTAGAGTAAATTGCAGAAATCGTCCTTGTGGTTTGCCAAAATTGCATTTATCGTCCCTGGTCTTCAATAATTGCAGGCGGCCTCCCCGTGAGGAAACTTTTGGTTCGTTTTAGTCTCTGGCACTAACGACCGTTAGTCCCTCTCAGTTAGTTGATAATACTTTAAGGGCATTTAAGTCTTCTTCATTCATTCATTTTCTTCTTCATCGTTTCCACTCCACAAAATTTATAAAAATCTGTACATATAATTAAACCTCAATTCTGTATATAAGAAGAAAAAAAAACCCATTAATGGAAGTCTCATCATCTTCTTCATCATGCTGCTCATCGCCATTTTCCTTCCACCGGATCCACTCCGCCCCACCAATCTCAACCCGACCCATTTCAAGATTTTCAAAACCCATCTCCAAAATCACTTCATCTTCATTACCCTTCAAGGGTACTTCATTATCTCACAAACCCATTCTCAAAAAGGCTAAAAAAGGCAAGTCTTTTAACATAGTTTGTGGGGTTTTTGAAAGGTTTGCTGAAAGAGCTATTAAAGCTGTTATATTTTCGCAAAAAGAAGCGAAAAGTATGGGTCAAGATATGGTCTTTACTCAGCATCTTTTGTTGGGTTTGATTGCTGAAGATAAGTCTCAAAATGGGTTTCTGGAAAGTGGTATAAAGATTGATGATGCCAAGGATGTTGTTAGGAGTTTATGGAGCTATGAGGGTGAAGGTGGAGAAAGTGGTTCAAAATGGGTTTCTGGAAAGTGGTATAAAGATTGATGATGCCAGGGATGTTGTTAGGAGTTTATGGAGCTATGAGGGTGAAGGTGGAGAAAGTGGTTCGGGTTCTGCGACTGATGTGTCGTTTTCGAGTAGTACGAAACGGGTGTTTGAAGCTGCGGTTGAGTATTCGAGAAGTATGGGGTATAAGAAGAAAATGAAGGACGGTAAAAGACTTAAATGCCCTTAAAGTATTATCAACTAACTGAGAGGGACTAACGGTCGTTAGTCCCAGTGACTAAAACGAACCAAAAGTATCCCCACAGTGAGGCCGCCTGCAATTATTGAAGACCAGGGACGATAAATTCAATTTTGGCAAACCACAAGGATGATTTCTGCAATTTACTCTATAATTTATTTCTTGTTGCATATCGTGCAGTAATTTGGGTTATCAAGCCCCCCATCGAAGGCTTTAACATGGGGGAGCAGTATCATGGTTGGTAGTCATGCAAACAACCCAGATGACTTCCATCATTGAAAAACATTTCGCGCTCACCTTTCTATTTTCATCTTTTATATTTTACCTTTAACCTCTATAAAAAGACTGCAATCAATGATTTCAATTGTGGTTAACAATCAGATAATAGTAATTTTATTTTCTTCGTATGCATGGAAGAGCATTATAGTATGCACTATATTATACATCTATATATTCACAAATAACAGCAAATATTATATGTTTTTTTTTTAACCTTTTCAACATTAGGAACATATATAATCATGCAATTGCACAAGCTTCTTCATGGATCACACGGGACCAAACTAACAATATCATCATCATGCATGCTCAAAACCACGAGAACTTGTATGTTGTCAGTATACACAATGTAAAGATATTTGGTATTATATTCTAACGTTAAAATTTTTCAATTTTAGTCGTCCAAACCAAAGAAATGCAACAGGAAATGAAATGTTACGCTTCAATAGAATGAATTCGGTAGTATTCTACCCTATGGTAGATCGAAGGTCCTGTGCCACTTGAACTCAAATCTATCTTACCTTCAATCCATCGTTGTCCAGCCAAGCCAGCCCATAACAAAATGTTAGACCGGCTGACACAACCGAATTGATTTAGGAAAAGGAAAGCCCAGCGACCAAGCACTCCCGCCCCCAAAAGCGGAGACCGAAGAACCGCCAGGTTGTCGAGGACACGTCTGAAGAGGAGGCCGGCGGCCTCTTAGTCGTCAATTTGTACATCACTCTGCTTTCTTGCAAGGGTAAACTCCCATGGATTTACCTGCCCTAGGGTGGAGGGAGTCGTTTCCTCATTTTCTCCTCCTCTCATTTACATATTATTGGCGCTACATTTGCATCATCGACTTTTCTTTCTTGTTAATCATTTTCATTTAATATTTTGAACACCTTCATCTACTTTTATTCAATTTAATGACATTTTTAATTTATAAAAACACAAACATAAATTGCTCTTCCTCCTCTCAGCAAAACTCGGTCCCCGCAAAAGGGAGTAAAAATGCACCAAAGGTAAGGGGAACAGTGTTACCGAGCTTGCTGCCCTTTCCCTCTTATTCCCACCCCTTGGCCGCTTACAACATCGTTCACTCATGATTTAGTACCCCGGCCCCTGTCATCAGATGTCTGATATGAGATCAAACCATTATCATTATTAAGGTATAAATTGCAACAAAGCGGTGTGTTATATTTGTTCTACATATAGTGGATTTTGAAAATTTAACAAATTGATTTAAGATTTTATATCTTATAAGAGCACAGGGTGTCATCACTCAAGTTAAACTTTCATCCAGTGTCACGTCAGCGCCACATCAGCTTTAACCTTTTCACCTTTAACTAAAAAAAACACACCTTATCATAACTCAACCTTAACTCAAATACTACTAGACGTTAGAGGGGGCAAAAGTTTTTTTTTTTTTTTTTTTTTTTTTTTTTTTTTTTTTTTTTTTTACAAACACCCTTCACGCAGCGTTAAAGGTTTAATGTGGGTGCTTGCTTTGGCCTTTAACGCAAGACCACGGTGTGGTTAACGTGGGTTTAAAGCAAAAATGTGAAACTTTCACCCACTTGCATGGTTAACACACCTTGTACTCTAAGTCAATTGCTTCATGGATTAACATGCAGAAATATTTCTTTCACTATATTGTTCTAAGTACGAATCCAAAATCAAAGAAAAACCAAGTGAATCGTGTTTTGTATAAAAAGATAGAACAACAAACAAAACAAAAAGGTAAAATATTATTTTATCAAACCAAAAAAAAAAGGTAAACTGTTATACTATTTGGAGGGTTGTAATATCGTAGAAAGTGAAGAAAATCTAAAAAATCATCACATGTTGACAATTGTCCCTTTTCACTTTTGTCATATATATATATATATATATATATATATATATATATATATATATATATATATATAATATATTTTTCTTTTTATTTTTACTCTTAACTGATAAACATAGTGATCTAATAGATAAACATTGTGCTTGTTTAGAAAACTGATAAACAACGTGATTTTGGTTTTAGAAAACTGATAAACAAACGTGATTTTTTTAAAAAAACTAATGAGCTGATAAACAATATATTTTTTTTAGAAAACTGATGAACTGATAAACAACGTTTTTTTTTTTCTTTTTTTTAAGAAAACTAATTAAATGATGACCAAAATGATTTTTTTTAAAGAAAACTGATGAAAAACGTGATTTTTTTAGAAACTTGATGAACTGATGAACAACATGATTTTTTCTAGAGAACTGATGAATAACATGATCTAACTGATGAACATTGTGATGTAACGATAAAAAGCAAAAAAAAAAAAAAAAAAAAAAAAAAAAAAAAAAAAAAAAAAAACTGATGAAAATCGTAATGTTATTCAGTAAAAAAATTGATGAACTGATATTGCAGTAAAACACATGTAAAAATAATGATAGCATGTATTGTTAGTTTTGTTGACATAAATTAGTAGTTGTGTGTTAGGATCAAACTCGAGATCACGGGATTGTACACTTTACGTATGAAGAGTAAATGAATAATAATTATTTATAAAAACGTTATATTTAATTATTAATAACACAAAATATATATAACGACCGTTAGTATTTAATGGATTATAACTAACGACCGTTAAACCGGAAAAAGGAAAGTTTTATAGGTAGAATTAATTAGAGAACAAGAAGGATCTAGAACACCCTTTGGGTGTGTATGTCGACCAGCCTAGGGAGGGGAAATCCAACCCAAAGCCTAACTTGTTCCCTAAGTTTCTAATCCTATAAATAGAGGGCCAAGGTTTATTGTTTTAAATATCTTGTCACATACAATACCCTAAACCTTTTCTCTTCTCTTTTCTTGTTGAGTTCGATTGATCCCTAAACCCTGTAGGGGTGATTGACTTTTGTTTTCATTAAACAAATTGTTTGTTTTTTTTTGTTTTGTGTTCTTTTACTTAGCATAAACGTTTACTTGGTATTAGTACGTGTGTACAAGAAAGTGATTCAATCACACTATTGATTGAATCTTGGATTGAATTACAAAAAGGTAAGGGGTAATTCCAATAATCCACATAAACCCTAATTAGGGTTCATAAGGTTAATTGCTTGGAATTGATTCTTGTTTGGCTAGAATCATAAGGTACACATACTATTTATGTTTGGTTAATTAGTTTACATATTATATGATCCTATACGTTTCCGCATGTATACTTGATATTTAGGTTATCTAATTATGATTGTCATGTATTAAAATTCCAACAGAAAACGTTTGTAAATTTGATCTTAATGAATTGGTAAATAAAAAGGTTTTATTAAACTTATGATACGAAGATGTATGCATGCTTCTTCGTACATATTTTGATTATAAACATCAAAAACTAGTACCCTTAAAATTAAGTTGATGCCATCTAATTAAAAGAACACTTGAAGTTGTGATTTACGTCATGTGAGAGCTTGGACTAGATTGCAATGGAAAGGTAAATTCATACTTTCATTACTAGCAGATCAACTGATGTAATGGAACTATGTTAATTTGCAGTTCTTTAAATTAGATGACTTAATTGAGTTGTAAGTGAGAGCTTGGACTCAAGGCATAAGATGGGAATAACACATTCTTACATTGCAATAATGTTTGGCAATGTAAATTCCATAAAGATCTAGGAATTGGAAATTGTTTGCCAATTATTGTTCGACAATTACCTTGTTGAATACTTTCATTACTAGCAGATCAACTGATGTAATGGAATTATGTCAATTAGGATCCTAGCTTTAAGAAAATTCTATGGTTTATATGAATATTAACCAATGGGTATTTAATTTTCTTAAAGATTGTATTATCGAAAATACTAAAATTGAATTTTGTAAATTCTTTTAAATGTATTAATGAAACATTAAACCGTAAACGTGTGATATTCTTTTATTGGTAAATTGATCTACACCCGTAGGGGTTTTTTGCTAGAGTCAACTTTACTAAAAGGATAAACCTAGTCTCCTTTCCATGAGAGAAGAGTGAGACTTAATCCTATTCCTTTTCATGAATGAGAAAGGTATGATAGGAAAATTAGAATTGTCTAAATTCTAAATACATAAATCATAGCAAACTTTAATAGTTAAGATTATTGCACATTTTATGAGTTATTAAATTAGAAGCTAGACTAATTACCGCAAAATGGTAAAAGACAAACTAGTATATTTTATCTAGTTCTTTTGTTTTGACCATTTAAATGTGTTACATACTATTGTGGGGATGGTAGACCTATTAAGGAAGAAATTGCACTCTCAATTTTTCAAGTTAATTGCATTGATGGATAGTCCATCATTTACAAAGTAGAATACATTCTTTTAGTACCTAAGTAATTGTTACGTATGGGTTTTCTCAAAGATGTAGGAAAGTAAATAGCACACTATTTTCTTTCACTGGTTAATGAAACACTTACAATGTTGTCAAATCCAGTGGGAGCATTGTATTCTTATTATTGAATAAGGAATTATTGTAATGATCTCTAATTCAATGGGAGCTACAAGTTTTTGTTATCTTGGTGGTAATCTACATTATCTTTTGAATGTCTAAAGATAAATACTTTCCAAATATAGACACTAATATTTTCAATGATAGTCATGTGCGTTTTCTTGTTAATCAAGTAGCTCTATATCTACTAGTTATGCTAATATCAATGACACAATCATATTGTTCACATTAACAAACGCGTGTCGTGTTGTTTATCTGGTACATGATGTTGTTCCATGCACAAGTGGGAGAAATCTTTAATGTGTGCAAGGTACAACACATAGGAATATGATTTAAAGGATTCTCTTGACTGCAAGGTAAGAGACTAACATTCTAATATGACTTATACACATCTAATCCAAGAAACACTTGGTGTTGTAATTTAGCTTAAGTGAGACCTTGACTAGATTACAACAACAAGGTGAATTTCCATGATTACGTGAGACCGTACATGGATAATTTACTGTTTCTAAATTAGACACCTATTGGAACATGTGTCAATATGATAACGAGACTACTTAAACTCTAATATTTATGTATTCTTGGAATGACATAAATAAATGAAGTAATCTAATACTACTTCAATTTGAATAGTTATGTATTCTTGGAATGACATAAATAAATGAAGTAATAAATTAACTTGAAATTACTATTGAAACCAAATGGTGGTGTTCACGATTACTTTAGTTATACATGTTTATATCATCTTATAAACATGAAGTCTTTTAACTGTTACAAGACTTATAATAAAGTAAGACGTTAACTTGTTATGTTTTTTAAACAAGAAGACATTGAGTTGATCAATGATTTATAACGTATAATGGGAATATATAACAGTTTATGTTTTCTTGAAACATGGACATGAAGTAACTTGGTGACCAAGTACATGTGTTATAAAGCATGCAATTGGCTTAGGAATACTATTATACAATTAAGTTGACTTAGTTGGAAAATAGATAAGCCAAATGAGTATATGTTTATCTTACATATTGTTAGATTGTCTCATAATATTAGTTCTAATGAAGTACCACAAGTTTGTGGTGTGTTCAGTTAGGAGAATCAAACTTTATTGGTATTGTTTGATTAAAAATAACTATAACTTCTTTTCTTTCAAAAGTTATCAAGGTTAAGAATATTGATTATGGATTGTACATACTTAATAAGACTCCAACCTAGAAGATTAATAAGTGATGAACTCAAATAAGTACATTTTATTATCATCATTTATCCTATTTATTTGACTTGTTTTATTATATTATATATGAGAATTGATACGTTAATGTTTACTTTTGTAATTCTCAGGTAAAAACAAGTATTATGTGAAACATGGCGATTTTGGACTAATTATGGAGCAAAACAAGCAAGATGTTAAGAGTCTACTGAAATGTACAAGATCAAGATCATTCTGCTCCAGATACGCCGCAACATACTTCTTACATACGGCGTATCACTATCAAGATTTCACAAGTTACAATCCAAGACAGCAAAGGACATGCGCCGCATAGAGAAATGGAGTTACGCCGCATCTTAAGGCGGTGTACGAATATTCCTGAATATATTAATCTTGGACCCCACGCGAAGTTAACTCAATGCACCGCATCTGCTTATCCTATACGCCACATCTAACCCTCAGACAGAAACTATAAATACCCCAAGGTCAGACGAATTTGAGAGGTTGGACAGTGCACGATACCATACGTACGAGTACCAAACCAGAGATGAATTCAGACGTATTAGCAGCACAAGGCACACCCTGAACAAAGATACAAGAGCTGTAAGAAGGTCCTGCATGTATTCAATTCATTAAGTAGTTTTGTTTTATTGTATCAGTGCACTTTAATTCATCAGGATTGATGGGCTGATGTCATGTGACTACGGAAAATCATGCGCACCCCTTAATATTGCTTTCCCATTAATTAAAGTTTATATGTTGATGTCTTTGGTGACTTTTATTAGTGCATTGATAACCTCTGTGTCTAGCTGAGCATTGCTTGGGTCGCCATGCCCCTTCCTCGCCTATTTAAGAGACGCTAAATAAATAGGATAGACATAAGTAATCATTAAGGGTTTACTCGCCGATAAGATTAGAGCCAACGAGAAAGGTTTAATTATATGCACTTCATATAAAACTAGCAATAAAACAAGTGACAAGCTACTTAATTATCAGGACAGGTCTTCTTATTGTCTCAAGTATCTATCTGTGTACGTGTGTGCTAATCGCTGATTCGTGCTCATTAGTTTAGTTTATTATTTAATCATAACCAAACTGTGCCAGTCTCTCAGGCTGAACCCCCCTTGCGTTAGATTAGGTTGTACAACTAACTTAAGATATTAAAATACTGATTAGAATAACTAGATAATACGTTCCACTCTTAGTGATCGACATTCTACTTACCATTATATTCATACTGACCGGGTACACTGCTCGTTAAGTGTGTGTGTTATTGATAAGTCGGCTAAATATAAATTTAAAACTTGAGTAGGCATTAATACTGCTAAACCGCAACGACACGCGCACGCATCAAGTTTTTGGCGCCGTTGCCGGGGAGTGAATTGTTATTATCTGTTAATTTGATTAGTATTTTAATTAGGTTTTTCTTTTTAATTTTTAGATTCTAACCGCTAACCCTGTTATATATTAGATAGATTGCATTCATTGTATAGTTTGCATATTTTCTGTTTTTGTGTGTTTTTATTTTCTGTAATTTTTGTTTGTTTTTGTTTGATTTTATTTTTGTTTTTCTTTTCTGTATTTTTCTGCATTCTGCTATCGTTGTATTGTGCTAATACAAACGATACGGCGCATCTGTTTTCACAGATACGGCGTATTGCGTTTAATTTTTATAAAATACAACGCGTTTAATAAATTCGAGTACGACGCATCTTTCCCCAAGATACGGCGTATTCTGTTTTTAATAATTTTTTTTCTAAACCTTAACGCCATACGACGCATCTGTTTTAACAGATACGGCGTATTTTCGATTTAAATTAAAAACAGTTTTCGAATTATTAAACAGATACGACGCATCGATCTTTATCGATACGGCGCATCTGCTAAATCAAAAATCTTGTATTCTGAAACGTAACGAAAATACGGCGCATTAGCTTTTGTTAATACGACGCATTTAATTTTAATAAATATAATCGATTTTTGATAATTTAAACTGGATACGGCGCATTCTAAAATCATAAGCGGCGTATCTGTTTTCTGAATAAAAGTCTGATTAAATTTTAACGATTATAAGATACGGCGTATCCAACTTTCTGGATACGGCGCATCATCTGCAGATATCAGTTATTTTTATATCCGTTTCTAAATTCATTAATTTCTCTTCTAGCGAACAGATCCTACTGACGATTTTACCTATGATGACAGGTTTTGCTATGGAAGACATGTCAGTGAACGGATATCTTGCTAAGGAACTTATGGATGATAAGCACAATGAAAAGTCCCGCACCAAAAAGCCGTTAATTCTGGAAAGTGATGACGAGTGTGATAACTATGAAGTTAGCTTGAGCAAGTTCCCAGCATTAAGCATTACTAAAAGCTCAGAATCGGAAAAGGAACTCTTGCTTTCGGATTCATTCGAAAATTTCGATGCTATTACTTGCAACTTACCTACGATCGATGCTTTACTCAAATCCGTATCTCAAGTCAACATGCCCGTCTACTCTGTGGAAGTTTATGAAGATGTCAACTTCAATGTACTCACGATTGATGCCGATTTATTTTCTTGGGAAACCCCTCTTGAAGCTACTTATATGGAATTCAAACGCTTATGCAATATTGAAGATGGGGTATTCTCTTAAGATTTACTGATGAGCTACACTGAAGATGAATTGTTACTCTTATGGCCTATCATTGAATCTAAAGGATTAACTTGGACGACTATCGAAGAAAAATATGGGAAATTCCAAATTGAATACATGAATTCAGCTAATGCGGTCAACAAATTGAGCAACAAAAGCTATGGTAGAGGAAACATTCCACCTATACAAACTTCTTATATGCCTTATTCCGAACAGTATTGGGGATTAGATAAAAGCAATCTGGACGATGAACGAATTTATGCTGAATCGGAGATACTGTTTCATAAAAAGTTTGTAAGGTTGATGGATATCTCTTTAGAAGAATGGCTTGAACTTAAATACGGTGATCCCAAATTTGCTCCTACGAATGAAGTCAAACGGATTGTGACCTCATGGTTGACGCGAAGTTTTAAAGAACAATTTAATGAGTTCATGGAGATAAGGAGGAAAATGATTGGTAATACTAGCTTTGACGTTAACTACGATCCTAACAATGTTGATTTTTCAGATTGGTTAGCTAGTAAGTTCAATAACCATAAGATCATGGACCGAGCTACTAAAGATGTGTTATGGGTATATTGGATGAGAGGTGAAGATGAGGAAGTAGAAAGCAACAATGGATCATCACATGACAATTCAACGATCGAGGAAGGCATTGAAGAATTGTTCAGCATAGACATTGATGTGTTCAATTATGAGACACCCTTGTGCAAACAATTCAAAGAATTTAATTACCTTCTTCAAATTGACGCTGATGTGCTAACTGGAGATCTACCGGGATTCAAAACTTATGATGAGTTCAAAAACACCTGGTACTACGAATGGAATGACCAGATACCATGGGTTTGGGATAAACCATGGGAATTTGAGCATATTAATCACACTTGTAAACCTTTCCGTTTCAAGGATGGAAGTAGTGAATGGCCAACCTGTGATTGGAAGAACGATGGAACCTGCAATGGGGGAAGTATAATTGGTATGAAACGGGTTGGAAACGATGTATACTTTGAAGACGATGATTGGTATGAAAAAGTTGAAGACTGCCCACGTAGAGCAGAGGCTTTGCAAGAAAAAGGTAGAATCAACTACTTAAAAGAACTTAAGGGAGCATCAAACACTACTTTCTGGGAATGGGTGCATGGACAATTTGATGATTACACAAAGCTTAGTCGACGCTTACAATGGGAATTGAAAAAAGAGTGGGACGAGATTCAAGATAATTATCAAGCCATTAACATGGTTAATTGTGATCCCTACAATGATGACGATGAGTCACAAGAAGAAATAATTGATGAACTTGATGACTATTTATATAAGGATCCTTATTTCAAGTTTGTTGATAAAGACGAAGAAGAATTCATCAAGAGAAAATGTCAACTACTTGGGATCCCTTATAATGACCCACCCATGATAATTTCTGAAAAATTTAAAGTCATCAAATACTCTTTGGGACCAGATGAGGAATATGTTGCGACGAAGACCAAAAAATATATTAGATTAAGTCGAACGAAAGAAAATGTTGCGGAGCTATACGGTAACGTCTTTCGGATGAAAGAAGTAGGATGGCACGTAACAAGAACTAAATAAGGAGCTGAACGTGAGTCTAACTTGAAGACTCTGGAATAAAGACAAGTGCTGACCGGGAGACAACCCGGAAGAAAAATTTTTACATTCTGTTCTGTGTCGAGTCTGTCAGACCTGCAGAAGATACGGCGCATCTCCATCATGAGATGCGACGCATCGCCTGCACTGGTCATATCTTATTTAATTTTCTGCATTTTTATTTTTGACTTTAAAACTTTTTGTCAGTTTATTTAATGCGGCGCATCCCTGGTTAAGGATGCGACGCATCTTTTATTCTTATTCGTATTTATTCCAGGCTCGATACGGTGTATCTTCTTCCATAAGATACGGCGTATCAACTGACCTGATGATTTACAATTTAATTTTTTATGTTTTTATTTTTACTAACTACTAATGTATTATGCAAGTTTGAACCTTCTTAATTCAGGTGTGTTAAAGTCTAAATGGTATTATAGATTCTTGCATTTCTGTGGATACATCATCTATGAAGCTTAAACGTTCTAATCCACAAGAAAGTTGATTTTTGCTCTTATACGAATAATGGAGGATCATACCGAGCAAATCTCAGGGGAGTTTTTCTGTTCTAATTCTTTTATTTTCCAGTTTTTAACTTTTGACACAAACAACGAGGACGTTGTTTAACTTAAGTGGGGGGATTGGAGAATTAGAACACTTACTTGTCCTAAACT
Source organism: Artemisia tridentata subsp. tridentata (assembly GCA_021014915.2). Lineage (NCBI taxonomy): Eukaryota > Viridiplantae > Streptophyta > Magnoliopsida > Asterales > Asteraceae > Artemisia > Artemisia tridentata. The sequence goes on along the minus strand of CP139503.1, from coordinate 102,849,920 downwards.
TTTTCAAAATATGCTTAAAATGCGCTTAATATATCAAAATTTAAAATTTTATAGCATGTTTTTGTTTAAAGTCTAAATTACATAGCTGCACACATAACATTATTTCCAAAAATTGTGAACTTATCAAAATTCACAAATCTATGAGTGTGCCGGTGACTTGTAAACTTTAGAACTTGGCTTATATACTATTCGAGACCACCATAATAAGTATTATCTATATAATTGGAGTGACTTGTCTAAATTGGTAAATTTCTAGGATTACACCCAAATAGCCTTTATATGTTATGTGATATTAACTAACTACACTGGTTAGTTAACCCCCGTATAAACCCTTTGTTACTCTCACTTTTAGAGTAAGATACCCCTAGAAAAACCCTCAGAGCCATTCCTTTCGTTTCTTACACCTTTGTTATAATGTTTCGATACACCCTTACACCTTAGCCTACCCTGTAGATTAATATCCGTGGTTAATTGCTTTAGGCAAAGTGTGTTTCCTTACATTACCTGTGTTCGCGTGCGTAATTCATTATCTTTGGTTAGGTCGGGAAATTGCACAATGCAATCGGTATGAAAGTAAATATTGTATATCTTTGAGTTTATTTTTCGTGTGTTTGCTACTTTCGCTATTACAGTTATTTCTGAAAGTATGAAGAGTATGGAAAAATTATCCGGAAAAATAGTGATAGAAAAGTTGTGAAATTTTACACATATGTTGATGTCAAAAAAAAAAAAAAAAAAAAAAAAATCGAAAAAAAAATAGAAAAGAAAAAGAAAAAGGAAAAGTTGGAAGTTTGTTTTAACCAACTTATGTAAAGTTTTGTATTAAGTGGTTGATATCACCACTATTTGTTGTATATTATATTTATGGATTGAATGGGAGTTGGCCGTTATGGGAACGCCAACTAAGGTTATTCTTTGATTGAGATCTTGTTGAGTATAATTCGTGTCTACCCAAAGCGTGTGTTTCAAGTGTTAAAGCGTGAGTTATTCAATGATATGAGTCTTATTCATGGGATGGTTGGGATAGTTATTAACCACACTTAGGATTTTAATTTATCTGTTTTGTTTATTTTTCATTTTACACCAATTTGTATCCCAAATATTATCCATACCCTATATCATTATTCATCCAAACCTTTGATTTATTGAGATTAGGGATTTGAACAATCTTAAGTATCGTAGTCGTGGATTCGACTATGTATTTATGATTTTGTCGCCCTTTTTGATATAATATTATTGGTGAAGATTACTTGGTCCTATCTTTAGCCCATTCGAGTTAAGGATTTGAGCAATTGCAAGTATCGTGGTCGTGGATTCGATCATGTATTTGTAATTTTGTCGCCTTTTCTGGAATATGAGATCGATAGAGATTAAAAAGGATGATCAACCCTTAACCAACAAACCCTTTTTACCGCTTTAGACTTTTTATTCCTTGGCTTTAGTGGGGGAGATGCGTATACTTGCCAAGCTTATGATAGAATATTCGTCACGACTGGACAGTTAAACGATTAGATTTGCTTTTATCGAAATATTTTATTTTATTTCTAATTCGTTAAGTGTTTGGTTGTGCAATTATGACAAAACGAATACATGCTTAAATATAAAAATTAATCCTAATATCTTTTAGGATACATTTTCATAAGATTTATTCTAAGGTTTACTTGGGGACAAGTAAAGTTCAAGTGGGGGGATATTTGATGAACTCAAATAAGTACATTTTATTATCATCATTTATCCTATTTATTTGACTTGTTTTATTATATTATATATGAGAATTGATACGTTAATGTTTACTTTTGTAATTCTCAGGTAAAAACAAGTATTATGTGAAACTTGGCGATTTTGGACTAATTATGGAGCAAAACAAGCAAGATGTTAAGAGTCTACTGAAATGTACAAGATCAAGATCATTATGCTCCAGATACGCCGCAACATACTTCTTACATACGGCGTATCACTATCAAGATTTCACAAGTTACAATTCAAGACAACAAAGGACATGCGCCGCATAGATGATGAGTGTCTAAATACTCATCATTTTTACCTAATTTGAGCTGCTAAAACATCAAAAAACACTCAGAAATGCATCATAGTACTGAAATTATCCCAGAATTGTGTTTTATATGTTTCAGATGCAAAATGTTTAAAAACAGATAAAAAACGAACAAAGTTTGCATAATTGGCAGTTTCAGTCCCTCAACTTTCAAAAGTTGTCAAAACTAGTCCCTGGTTATTCTAAAAACAGGAAAAGTCATCAAAGGTCCTTTAAGAATCATAAATTATCATATTTAGTCCTTTGGTGAAAAGTTTAAATAATTTACAAGTTTGGTCCCTGCACTTTCAGAATTTGCAAAAATGATCCCTGGGAAATATTATTTTTTGGAAACATCATGTATGGTCCCTGGATTATTGAAACATGGCAGGAATTACCCTTGGTGTATTTTGGAAGATGTGCAAGTTGGGTCCTCCAAATTTCAGAAGTTACAAGATTGGTCCTTGTGATTTAATTATAAACCAAACCGGATCCAAAATAAACAAACAAACCCATCCTAAAAATAACCCAACCCATCACTTATCTAAACCCAGCCCAATCATAGCCCAATCCTTACCCGATCCAACCCAACCTTTATTAGTTAAACCGAAGGTTTGACTTTGGTCAAACCTTTCCCTTCAAACCGCCAAAACACCAATACCACCATCCAATACCACCATTGTCCACCACCTCCTGACACACCCACTCCCCCTCCTCCTACACGTTACCTAACAATACAAATGCATTGAATGCTTCTTCTCCACCTCCCTGAAATGCATTAATTGCAGTAACCTGCTCAATCCACTATATCCACTTTTGGCGCCAAAATTAGTTTAAACGGCTTGGATTAATTTGACTCATCCAATGGTCAATATTATTGATGGGATATGTTCAGAATCAAGTGGGGAGTCTCAGAGATCAATATATATCAAGGGAGAAGCAGAGGAAATATATATCTAGTGTAATTTTAGTTTATGTAATTCGTATAAGTTAATTTCTAAATTCTAGTGTATTGTTTAGCTTTTAAGCATTGTATCAAGCTCTTTCAGTGTAATCTTAACCTTTTCTAATAATCAAATTCAAGTTTTAGTATCTGTCTCAGTTTATGCAATTTCATTTTTATTTCAAAAATTCTCATTAGCTTAATTGTTGTTTATGTTTAATGATTTGGACTCCTAGGCTCACATAAGCTCCTATATAGCTTATAAAAGCTATTAGTAATCCTTAAAATCAGTTTAGTAATAAAAAATCAAAAATACAAAAAAGTCAACAATAGTCAAAATTCAGAAATTCAGACATGATGATCAAGAGAGCTGGAGCAAGGTAAATCTTGGATGGCCTTTGGGTTAAGAAGTTGATTGAAAGGGTATTGCAAGTGGTCCTTGGTCCTTGTTCTTGGTTTTTAGCTGGAGTGCATTTTGTAAGCATAATCTCTTCAATATTGCATTTTACAAAATCAGTTGTTTATTGCTTGAATTTTGGTGTTCTTATGTCTCTGTGGTAATTGTTAAGTAATATAAAGTTTAAAATCAGTTGCTTGTTCTTTGATTTTGATAGTTGCTAAAATCTCATCATAACAGTCACAATAGCAATTGGTCTATCTCTGTGTTTCTTACTGCTATCATTGGATTTTCATGCTTATTTGACCTGTTATAATCATTAGGAAGTGTTTGAAATCAGTGTTGTGGTTTGAATTTCTCAGTTGCTTTGAAAATCAGTTGTTTAAGGGTTGTTTGGATTTTACTGTTCCATCTGTGTTGTTGAGTGTTTGTGTTGTTAACTGCTATTGATACATGTTACTTTAGTCAAGAACAACTCAGAGAAACATTAAAAACTAGTCCTTATTCAGTGAAAAGTCAAAATCACTTTTAATCTCTCATAAGTTCATCACTGTTGGATTTTTAACCTGTGAAATTCATCACAGTTGATCAAAACTTGTTAAGATAGCTTAATCTCATCTTAGTTTATCTTAATACATCATAATCAGTCATTAGGATTGACCCAAAGTTCATATAAGTCAAACTAGTTCCTAAATCAAAAAGTCAAAAATGCCAAATTCTTTCAAAATGGTCAGTTAGTCCAGATCTTGCACAAGGTTTAATTGAGATTGGAAATAAGTAATTTTTGTTGATTTGTGTTAAGTTGTTGGTTGTTTACATAGTCCAAAAAGAAAATCTGAGTTTGGATTACATTTGCTTATTAAAAAGCACTCTCAAAGTTCCCTGATTTTGCCCTGTGCAAAGCAATCAGTGTATACTGATTGCTGAATCAACTGATTTTGGGTCTAATTGGACTTCAATTGAAGTGTTTGTGATGGGGCTTTTCATGTTTTTGTGAACCCAGTACTATAAGCTAACTTTTGCCCCCTTAAAATTCAACTTATCAGCTTATTTAGTCTGCTTAATTTGCCCTGCAAGTTTGCATAATTCTGCTATTTTCTGTCTTAATTTTGCAACTGTCATAGTGCTTAATTGGCTTATTTTGTGGATTAGCTGTTTGAATTAAGTTGTTTTGTGCTTGTATAAGTTGGTTAAGCTTGTCCTGAGCTTTTGGTGAACTTTTGTGCTTATTAGCTTATTTTTGGCTTATTTGCCAAACTGCTTATTGCCCAAATCTGCTTATTGGGCTTAGTTAACTTCTGCTTTTATTTTTCCTATCTTTTAAATAATATTTTAGACTTATCCTGAATTTTTCAGATTTTTCCAAAGTTATTTAATATTTTTAATCTTTTTAATTAGTTTAAAATAATAATTGAATCATAATAAATAGAAAAATAATCAGAAAATATAAATCCAATTTTCATAATTTTCTTTTGTCATTTTTAATCTAGGAAAAATATAATTATATTTTTAGACTTTAAGAAAAACCAAAAATAGAAATATAGTGATAGCTTCTATTTAATAGAATTTATCTTTTTATATTTTAATTAAGTAATTTTCATTTTTATAATTTTCTTAGCTTTTATTTACTTAATAATATTTTTAGAAAAAGTTTTAGAATTTTCCTTGTTCATTTAGTATTTTTTATAAATTTAATTAGTTTAATTAGTAATTAAATAATAAATAATTAGTAATAATTAAATAAAAAGTGTAAAAAAATATAATTTAAGTTTTTAAATAAGTTTTAAGTAATTTTACATTTTTAGGTTTTAATTTCATAAATTTTGTTTTTGTCCCATTTTAGATTCCCCGTTTAGCATTTTTCTGTTTAGTATAATTCGCGTTTAATTTTCCTGTGTATATCTGTTTTCGTTTGTTATTTAGAATTATTAAATAAAGCAAAATCAAAAATATCATATCATCAATCACTCTAATCCTAGCTTTTCACAGTTTGCCCATTCACACCTCGTTGGGAAACGATTCGGGTAATTACTTACCTGTCTTAACACTACACACGAACGTGAGTTTTTGCAAGTATCTTTTTTCACAAAGAGGTAATTTGTAATTATTCACGAGCATCCGCTGTCTGCATTTATTTATAGGTGTATTTAGCACGGATCAAATTTTGGCGCCGCTGCCGGGGACGTGTGCTGCGACAGTTGTGTAAGTTTTAGCGATTAGTGATTCGAGATCCTTCTTTCAAGAAGTTCCTATTTTCCAAAAACAATATAAAATACCAAATATATTTTTCTTTTCTTTTCTATATATATTATTATTATTATTATCATATAAAAAATTAAAAACCCAAAAACATTTTCCGTTTTCTTTAATAATAAACAAATAATAAAAATTAACCATCGAGAACCAAGACTGAGTACTACCTAACTGGGGGTACGGCCATAATAAGTTCCCAAACCTAAGATAAAAACTTTCCTTTGTATCACTTGCGAATATCGGCTCACCTTTGATTGATAAACAAACTATAACGGAGGTTTAAGGATAGTCTGACATTAAATTGTCGGACTGAAAGAAGCGGGTTTTTAAGGAGCATTTAATTGCCCACCTTTGCTTCTCCGCCACTCTGTGCGTTTATCTTTTAGAGAGCTACCGTACGCTTGTTGATTATTGGTTTAAGTTCACTTGTGTTTTTTCTCGATCTTGATTTTAATTGAAAAATTTTGCTAAGTGCATGCGCACTCGTTCTTCTAGGTCATCAAGCCCTCTCCGTGAGCTTGGAAACATACCTCGAAGACGTCGGAGACGTTCTGCTCCATCAGTCGTACCCGAGATACGGACTGATCCCCAAACCCCTGTCATCATGGCAGAAGACCGTCCTATGAATGAGCTTCTCCAAGCTCCCACCGAGGGTTATGGAGATGCCATTATTGTTCCAGCCATCGTGGCTGAGAATTTTGAGCTTAAAACTGGGTTGATAAACCTTGTAACATCGCGTCAATTCTATGGTTTTGAGAGGGACGATCCTCAAGATCACGTTCGATGGTTCAATAAAATCACATCCACCATCAAATGTAAAAATGTCCCGGAGGAATCAATCAAACTTCTTCTTTTCCCGTTTTCTATCGATGGGGCAGCCCGGATTTGGCTTGACAAACAACCCCCTCGATCAATTAGAACATGGGAAGATTTGGTTCAAAAGTTCGTAAATGAATTCTTTCCTCCTTCTAAAACCACGCATCTTAAAAATGAAATCATGAAATTCACTCAAAGGTTTGATGAACCATTTGGAGAAGCATGGGATCGTTTCAAAGAATTGCTCCGCAAATGTCCTCATCACGGTTTCACCGATTTGATGCAGATGGACACTTTTTACAGTGGGTTAAACCCATCTGATCAAGATTCTCTCAATGCCTCAGCTGGAGGTAATTTTCTGAGCAAATCCACTAAGGAAGCCATCGCACTCATTGAAAATAAGTCTAAGGTCCGCACTACACGAAACAGGACATATAATTCCCAGGCTAGTGTTGGTCCTTCCACTTCATCTCCCGTGAGTCAGTCCAGTACTGATTCTCAGCTTGCTGAACTAACAAAGGTTATTCAAGCTTTGGTTTTCTCCACACAAAAGAAAGTGTCCGCTCCGCAAACTTCTCACACTGCTGAAGTCAAAAAAATAGAAGTTTGTGTTACTTGTGGTGGTCCTCACGCTTACTATAATTGTACTGCCACCGATGGCAATACATTTGATGTTAATGCTATAGCCGGAACATCCAATCAAGGAGGTAATCAATACCGTCCTCAAGTGGACCCAAACCACCGTGCTAGCAATCAATTTGGACCACCCGGATTTCCTCCTCCCAACAATCCAAATAGGATTAATCCTAATCAACAGAGAGGGTGACTGTTTACTTTTGGTCAAACGGTTCACAAGTCAAACCTCTCACGAAGAAAAGTCAACTTAAAACCATTAACGCAAAAACAATCTAGTTATAATAACCGGGCAAGCGTATACCCGGGTCGTTCTCCCTGCGAGGCGTGAAATTGAGAATATCGTTTTCGGTTTGGTATTAAAATGCTTGAAAAGACGAGAGTTGATTGTGTCTCTAAAATCTATTAAAACGAAAATTAAATAACGTAAACGATAAACTACGAACGAGTAAAAACGTAAAATATTTGAAAAACTAATCCTATGGATATCAAAATAATTTTTATAAATTCTAAATGACAAAAGAAAATTTTGGAAAAAAAAAAAAGAAAAATATTTTTTTGACTTTTAGATAATTTTTTATAATTTAAAAACTATTTAAACTATTTAAATGATTTAAAAATATTAAAACAACTTGGAAAATTCTGAAAATTTTTCTGAAATTACTTTTTACTACTAGAAAGCCAGGAAAAATATAAAAAGTTTAAAAAGCTAAATGATAAGCTGTTTATAAGCTTAAACAGTTTGATAAGCTAATTAAAGAAGGCTTAGTTAAATATTAAATTTTGTAAAATTAAACTAAGTAGAAACAAGAGCAGAGTGGTGATGTTGTTGGGTTGTGAACTGGGTGACCTGGGTTCGAGTCCCAGGTCTGTCACTTTTTTTTGCTATTGTCTATTGTTTTTTGCTATTTTTTTTTTTTTTTTTTTTTCTCTTTGATTTTTCTACTTTAAACTCAAGTAATAAAAACTTTTTAAACTAGAAATACCTTTTTTACTTGACAAAATCTCAAAATAAGTAAACAGATTCAATTTTTGTAACTAAAAATTATATTTGAAACTCATAAAACTAAACACAATAAGCTGAGTCTGCTGAGACAGTGAGTGGGTTTTGTTACCTAAGCTTATGCAAAACCAAATGAAGCTAAACCCAAAACTCATAACGACCTAAATGAACTAATAACAGTGCAAAAAGAAGGACACAACAAGCTCAAACTAGCTTATGGCTATTTTTTCTAACTTTTCTTTGTGCATTTAGTCATAAACTACCTAAACTAAGCAGACAAGCAAACAATCAAGGTGAAGCCGCAACTTTATCTATATATAAAAAAACGGACCTTAAACAACAAATAAAGCAGACAACAACACAAACTATATAAAGCAACTTAAAACAAAAACATCAACTACATCAAGCACTCGACATAAAAGCAAATTTACGCAGAAACTTTAAATAAGCAGCAATAACATAAGCAGTACAATAAAAAAATAAGCAGTAAATTAACACTTTAAATAAAAACTGAATTAAAATTAAAATTAAAAATAAATTACAATGCTTGAAAAAAATAAAAATACCTTAAGAAAAAAAAAGCTAAATAAATCCTAAGGAAGAAACCTCTAACTGCTACTTCGACTCCTTTTTATACTACTAAAAAAAAAAATACAAAAACCCTACTACTTGTGTTTTCTATGTGAGAGTGTTCCCCATTCGCTTGTTTGTGCTTCTTTGATGGCCCTTGGATGAATTCTTGGTGACCACTTCTTTAATCTTGAACCGTTGATCTATCTTTTGGGACACGGATTGATGAGGTGGAGGTGAGGGGACCATGGACACACCCATGTGACTACTTTGGCTGGTTGTGGTGAGGTGGAGAGGGTGATTAGCGGGCGGGTATTTAGGGAAGAAGAAGAAGTGAGGGTGATTGAATAGTAGTTAGGGTTTGTTTGATTAGAATGTTGACCGAGTTTGGGGGTTTGACCCTTACTTATTGACCGAGTGTTTAGCTAAGCTTGGGATGGGTCGGGTTATGGTGTGTGGGTTGGACGGGTCATGTAATGTTGTGGGCTGGGGATAGTAATGTTGTGGGCTGGGGCTTAAGTTTAGTGTATCGATGGGTTGAATGGGTTAAACATGGGATGGGTTTAGTTGGGATTATTTTTGATGGGATCCGGTTGTGTTGGGCTTTGGTTTTAGCTTTAGGATCCGGATGATTTTAGAGTTGGTATAGAATTAAAAATCAAGGACCAAAGGTGTAATTTATGAAATCGTAGGGACCATTTTTGCCATCTTTTCAAAGTTCATCCGAGGACCAATTTTGCCAACTAAAAATAATCCAAGGGCTCTTCGGGATTTTTGAACAATAACTCGAACCAAACTCGTGAAATTCTTCCCGGGTCCCGGCTTTTGAGCTCTTGTCCAATCCATGCTCGGTTTTGCCTCATATTTGCCTCGTTTTCAATCCTTTTGTACCTGCAACACATAAAACACAATCCAAGGATATTTGTAACAATATATGGTCCATTTGGGTGTTTTTGGTCGTTTTTGTGGGGTTTTTCGGGTCTAAAATGATGAGTAAAAGGCCACTCATCAATCCCCCACACTAAGCAATTGCTAGTCCCTAGCAATCCGATCATATAAAGTAATGAAAGGATTAAAAATATCAAGGTTACCAAAAATACCACCCCGTTTTGACTTTATAAAATGCAAGTAACTAAAACGAGAACAAACGTAAATATCATGCTTGATTATCAAAAATGGCATCATGGAACGGGAATCACACAAAATGGGTGACTCCGGGGAATTGTAATCGTCATCCTCTTTTTATACTCCCCAACTAAGTCTAAAACCCTTGTGCAAACGTTTTTATAAAATGCTAACACTACTTATATTAGCAACCTATGTAAGCCAAGACTTAACTTTTCACTCCCACAATTATTCATAAGTTAGGTGTGTGTGCTTGTTTTCAAAGTTTTGATCGTAAAAATCGACATTTGTTAGGGTTAAAAACCGACAATGATTTAGAAATTAGAGATTCAAAGGTGAGATCACTCCATGTAGCGACTTTCTTCTCAGCTTATCCTTAGTAAACTTAGGAGGCTAGGTTTTTACACCCTCGAGAATAGTATCGGAGCTCACGGGATCTTTGAAGTCAACAATTTCTAAATCACCGTCCAACTTTTAGACAATATTGACGAATACTAGTTCAACTTTCGATTTAAATTTAAAAAGAAGCAAGTTTCTCACACTTATTCATAAACAAACATAAACAGTTTTTTCATTTTTTTCATTTTTCATCACTTTTTCACTTTTTTTTTTTTTTTTTTTTTTTTTTTTTTTTTTTTTTTTTTTTTTCATAACTTTTTACTTATGTACCCTAAACGACGGAGCTTCACGGTTTAGTTCCAAGACCTTACACCTTTCGGAATAAAGGATCCAAGGGCCGTTACAACGGAGTGTTCCAAGACTCTAGACATTCCTGAAATGAGGATCCAAGGTGGTTAGACCAAGACCTCACACATTCCTGAACTAGAGGTCCAAGGGCCGGTGCAAGAGGGTAGCCAAGACCTAAACGCCTTCCGGAAATAAGGATCCAAGGCCCGATCTCGAATCCGTAGCTTAGAGCACTTATTTATTCATACTTAAAACTTTAACTTTTGCAACTTTCAAGCAATGACTCACTTTCATTTTGCATTCTTATTGGGTTTGTAAGAAAGTATGCTTGTTCCAAAATTTAAATAAAACTTTGAACTAGTATTCTAAATCAAGATTGCATAAAAATTTATTTGCTTAACAAAAACGGTTTTTGCGTTCAAAAGTTTGAAAATAGCACTTATTTTAGTCAGATTAGGAGCTCCTGGGAGGAAAAGCCATAGATTACTTATATAAGCTCTAAAGAGAACCAACTACTCCACGCTTAGCATTTTCATTTGCACAATTCGTAAAAACTTAGTCTAAACGTTAAGGGTAGCAGCTAGATCAACACTCTAGCAGAGTCGGGATTCCCCTTGTTCTAGCCTAATCAAGTCTAAACTTTCATTAATACCGAAGTATTAATGTTTAGCAAATTATTTTTTATTGTGCATAGCACTTCTTTTAGACGAAAAATACGATAAAAATTTTAAAATTTTTGGTCAAAACGGGGGTGCTAGGGGACTAGTAGGTACAAAATGTGAAAATTTTTAAAATTTGGTCAAATGAGAATTCCCCCCCACACTTAGAATTGAATATTGCCCTCAATATTCAAAGTACCGGCCTGAGCCGACACAATAGAACGTAAAAAGGTAAGACTACTACCTAAGTGTGGAAACGAAATCTTTTTTTTTTTTTTTTTTTTTTTTTTTTTTTCACAAAAAGGATTTTAAGATATCCCTGGATAATCATAAATACAAAGATAGGATATTGGGCGGCTGGATTGAAAACAGGCGCGTCAATCATCACAATCTACGGGAATCCTGAAAACAAAGGCAAACATACAACAACAAAGCAACAAGTAGAGGAACTCCCCCACACTTAATGTTAGAAAATAGATAGAAGATAGAATGATAGGCATGGGTTGCCACCCACGAAGCGCTTGTTTTTGCTAACCGAGTCACGAGCCTGACTCGACCCCGAATTCATTTGTCCATGGGGAAGCAAGTGGAAGAAACAATCTCCATCGGACTTTCATTCAAAATGTTTGGATAAACATTGAAGCATATGAAAGTTCCACTCCGATGAGATAAACCCGCGGTATTTTAATAGTAGAAACTATTAGGGGCGATACCGGGGTCAAATATGGTGTCCTCACTCCCGAAGGAGTGAAAGAGATGAGAAATCACAACAAATGTGATGAAGAGAAGAAAGATTTTTATGACTATCATAAAAAACTCTCCATCATCAAAAGCAATATTTTCTTCAATGGGAGGGAGGGTTGGGATGAAATTTTCAATAAGTAAATTCTTATAATCAAGCACACCTCCCCCCAGACAAATATCTTCCTCAAGATCAAAGTAGAAATGATCATATTCCGGAGGAGATATACTATGAGGGAGTTCATCGGAGAACTCCTCATGATAACGATCATTCACATCAAAATGAAATGAATCATATTCTGGAAGAGAAAGATAAGAATGGGAAGTGGTACTGCCACTACCCGTCTCTTCCGAATGATCGATATCAAAGGAAAAGGCTTCGTAAGCCGAGAGTGAATAATCAGGATGAGAAGTGGGACTGCCACTACTCTCCTCTTTGTCATCAAACACAAAACTCTCATATTCGGGAAAAGCATCCTTGAGCTCGAGCTCCACAGGATCAGACTGCTTTTCCTCAATAACAACTTTCTTCGGGGGGAGAGAAAATAATGGTTCATCAAATATCATTTTTTCCAACAACGGAGCGTCTCCCCCGGATCACAATCGGGCTCAACAATTTCCGGTGAAATTGGAGCATCAAACAAGAAAACCTCGAGCTCTTCCTTATAGATATCACTTCCCTCAAACGGAGGAGAAGGATGGGAAGAGTCGGAAATGAATGGTGCGGAAATATCGATACGATAAACCGATTCCGGAGGTGGGGCAAGTGGTGCGCTCTTAGAGCTAGCAGTTTTCACCACTTCCGTTGTATCCTCCGATTCGTGTTCATCGTAATCAAGAACACTTTTAACTTCAGCACAACTCTTAAACCATTGACTTGAACCAGGGGCAATTTTCTTTGCTTTGAGCTCAGCACGTTTTTGTGACATACTCTTGACCGTAAATCTTGAAAGTATATCAGATTTTTGATCAATCGTAGCAACGGTGCATTTAGACCCCTGATTAATATTAAACGTGACCGCTTCATTATCAACACGAATGGTTAATTCTTCAGCGTATACATCAATGAGAGCACGGCTCGTTCTTAAGAAAGCTCTACCCAAAATGAGTAGAACTCGAGGATCAGCATCAAAGTTTACCACAACAAAATCAGTGGGAAAGTGAAATTTTCCTACTTTCATAACAACGTCCTCGGCTATTCCAAGCGGATGAGTAATAGTACGGTCCGCTAGCTCGAGTGTCATGCAAGTAGGTGTAAGCTTTGGAAGAGACAATTTTTCCCATATCGAGAGTGGCATAAGGTTAATGCTGGCACCAAGATCGGCCAAGGCGGAGCATTGAACCATCCCCGAGAAATCACATGGGATTAAAAACTTGCCGGGGTCTCCGAGCTTTTCGGGAAGCTTTTTGAGGATAACCGCCGAACATTGTTCGTTTAGGGGGGTTTTTGCCATCTCCGACAACTTTTCCTTGTTGCTTAGCAAACTTTTCAGTTTAGATGCAAATTTTGGCATAAGAACGAGAGCATCTGCAAGGCTTATGTCGAAATGCAACTCATTGAAGATTTGAAAGAACTTTTCCATTTGTTGATTGTTTTTTTCTTTATGCTTTTGATCATTAAGCCTTGAAGGATATGGTATTGAAGGCTTAGAATTTGTCTTCGGAACATCGGGTTCCGGAATTTGAGTTTGGGTTACTGGAGGTGGGACGTGTGCGGTACTTTGTGGGCTTGAGGTGTGCACCTTGTCCTTTGTTACCTCCTCCTCTCGTTCCACTTCCTTCACCGGAGAAGGAGTAGGAATCGAGGGTCCGTCATAAGCTTTACCACTTCGGGTGGTAACAGCTTTCAACTCTCCCTTTGGGTTAAGAATTGTATTAGCTGGGAGAGTTCCTGAAGTAGAAGCTTGATTAGCTTGATTAGCTAAATTAGCTTGCTGAAATTGATGGATGAGGGTATCAAACATGTTTTCAATCTTTGTTTGCGATTGATCAATTTTGCTTTTGAGCTCATTACCCTGCTTAGTCAAAGCATTTTGAAAATCGTTTTTCAAAATTGTGATTTGATTTTGCATGGACCTCATTTTCACCTCATTTGTCTGAATGTAATTTGCAAGATCATTTGAGGGAGCAATCGGGGCAGGGTAATTAGGAGCTTGATACCCTTGAGTGAAATTGACCCCTTGGGTCGGGTATTGATTCGTAGGGGCTTGATATGGAACATTTTGCCCTCTACTTTGGTTTTGATTAAACTTGTTTTGATTGTTTGGGTGAGAAAAACCGGGTGGTCCTGCTTGATAGTTAGCACGATAGCTCGGGTCATTTTGAGGATGGTATTGAGTACCTCCTTGATTTAAAGACCCGGCTACGGCATTGCTTTTAAAAGGACTGCCATCGGTGGCGGTACAATTATAATAAGCATGAGGACCACCACAAGTGACACAACTTTCTTCCACCGCTTTGACTTGAGCGGGTGGAGAAGCTTGTGGGGAAGAAGAAAGAATTTTTGGGATGGAGAGAACCAAAGCTTGTACGGTATCCGTAAGCTTGTCAATTTTAGCATCCGTGCTAGAAGTATTCATCGTTTGTGAACAAGAAGGCGAAGCACTCACTTGGGAAACAACCGGTTTGCTTCGTGAAGTGCGAACCTTTGACTTGTTCTCGATGATGGACAAAGCATCTCTCGTAGTCCGATTCAATATAAAACCACCGGAGGCGGCGTTTAGAGAATCTTGGTCGATTTGGTTCAATCCATTGTAAAAAGTATCAATTTGGTGTAACTCGGAAAAACCGTGGTGAGGACATTTGCGAAGTAATTCTTTAAAACGGTCCCACGCTTCACTAAAAGATTCATCAAATTTTTGAGTAAATTTGGTAATTTCATTTTTTAAACTTGTGGTTTTTGAAGGTGGAAAGAACTCGTTCACAAATTTCGACACCAAATCTTCCCAAGTTAAGATAGAACGAGGGGGTTGTTTTTCAAGCCAAATCCGGGCTGCCCCCTCAAGAGAGAAAGGAAAGAGAAGCAATTTGATTGCTTCTGGAGGAACATCCCTACATTTGATGGTCGATGAAATTTTGTTGAACCATCGAATGTGGGAATGAGGGTCATCCCTCTCGAAACCGTAAAATTGATTCGACGTTACTAAGGATAGTAAAGCCGGGTTAAGTTCGAAATTTTCGGCAACGATCGGGGGAACAACGATAGCATCTCCGTAACCCTCGGTGGGTGCTTGGAGAAGCTCAAGCATGGTGCGATTCTCCGCCATTATGACAATGGGAGGATCGGGATTAGTACGAATCTCGGGTTCGACTAATTGGGCAGCACGTTTACGATAACGTGTGCGCATGCACCAAGAACATTAGGGTAAAAAAAGGAAAGAAGAATATTTTTGGGTTTTTTGGTTTTTTAATTTTTTTGGATTTTTGGATAAAAAATATTCACAAGATATATACGAAACTTCACGAGGAAGGTTCTTCAAGTCACTAATCGTCAAACCGTGACGATATTGTCGCAACACAATTCCCCGGCAGCGGCGCCAAAAACTGACTGTTTACTAACATAAGCAAGTGATTAAAAACAAGCAGAACACATATACTAACATAAGCAAGTGATTAAAAAGATAAGCTAAACAAAATAACCATATCAAACTTCAACAAGCAGAACAAAAAAAACAAGATAAGCTAAACTATATTTTTTTTTTCTTCTTTTTTCAAGCTTAAACTAACTTATCACATAAGCAGTAACACGAATTCAATAAGCATAAATAAAGCGGTAAATAAACTAAACAATAAACTTGACTTATATTAAAATAAAAAGTAAAATTACAACCGAAAAAAAAGTACAAATTACCTTAAAAAAACTAGCTAAAATAAACCTACATTTCTGAAAATAAATTACAACTAAAAAAAATAAAAACATACCGAAAGCTAAGCTAAAATAAAACCTAAACCTCTAACTGCTACTTCGACTCCTTTTTATACTACTAAAAAAAAATACAAAAACCCTACTACTTGTGTTTTCTATGTGAGAGTGTTCCCCATTCGCTTGTTTGTGCTTCTTTGATGGCCCTTGGATGAATTCTTGGTGACCACTTCTTTAATCTTAAACCGTTGATCTATCTTTTGGGACACGGATTGATGAGGTGGAGGTGAGGGGACCATGGACACACCCATGTGACTACTTTGGCTGGTTGTGGTGAGGTGGAGAGGGTGATTAGCGGGCGGGTATTTAGGGAAGAAGAAGAAGTGAGGGTGATTGAATAGTAGTTAGGGTTTGTTTGATTAGAATGTTGACCGAGTTTGGGGGTTTGACCCTTACTTATTGACCGAGTGTTTAGCTAAGCTTGGGATGGGTCGGGTTATGGTGTGTGGGTTGGACGGGTCATGTAATGTTGTGGGCTGGGGATAGTAATGTTGTGGGCTGGGGCTTAAGTTTAGTGTATCGATGGGTTGAATGGGTTAAACATGGGATGGGTTTAGTTGGGATTATTTTTTATGGGATCCGGTTGTGTTGGGCTTTGGTTTTAGCTTTAGGATCCGGATGATTTTAGAGTTGGTATAGAATTAAAAATCAAGGACCAAAGGTGTAATTTATGAAATCGTAGGGACCATTTTTGCCATCTTTTCAAAGTTCATCCGAGGACCAATTTTGCCAACTAAAAATAATCCAAGGGCTCTTCGGGATTTTTGAACAATAACTCGAACCAAACTCGTGAAATTCTTCCCGGGTCCCGGCTTTTGAGCTCTTGTCCAATCCATGCTCGGTTTTGCCTCATATTTGCCTCGTTTTCAATCCTTTTGTACCTGCAACACATAAAACACAATCCAAGGATATTTGTAACAATATATGGTCCATTTGGGTGTTTTTGGTCATTTTTGTGGGGTTTTTCGGGTCTAAAATGATGAGTAAAAGGCCACTCATCAGAGGGAAAAACATGCAAAATCAATTTAATGCCCCAAACAATCAATACCCACCCCAGAGAGGTAATCAAGGGTATTCAGCTCCTAATCACCAAGGACCTCTCCCAAACGAACTTGATAACTACATCAAGTTTAATGAGAACAAAATGAAGGCAATACAAAATCAGATCTCTGGATTGGGGAATGAATTTCAAACTTCAATATACAAGCAAGGAACTGAGCTTAAGAATGAGCTTTCAAATAAAATTGATCACTCTCAAAGCGAAGTTAAGAATATGCTTACCAGTCTCATGAACCATATCAACCCACCTTCTACCTCGGGAGGTCTCCCTGGTAATACCATTCCAAACCCAAAGGGTGAACTCAAAGCTGTCACCACACGCAGTGGTAAAGCTTATGATGGACCCACTATTCCTACTACCTTTTCTTCTCCTCTCCCCAAGGTAGTGGAAAGTGAACCTGAGGTGACTAAGGACAAGGAACTTCCTACTAATAACGGAGGTGCCGACAACGTCCTACCTCAAGTTGTCCAGAAACCAAAACCCAAACCAGGAGTTGTTTTTGAAATCCCTGTTGAAAACCCTAAATCCAAACCTTCTATTCCTTATCCATCACGTTTACATGAGCAAAAGCTCCGCGAAAAAGCTAGTCAACAAATGGAAAAGTTTTTCAAAATTTTCCAGGAATTACATTTTGACATAAGCTTTGCGGATGCTATCATTCTGATGCCCAAATTCGCATCCACAATCAAACATTTGTTAAGCAACAAGGAAAAACTGTTTGAAATGGCAAAGACTCCGTTAAATGAGAACTGCTCAGCAGTTATCTTGAAAAAGCTTCCGGTGAAGCTTGGAGATCCTGGAAGATTTTTACTACCTTGTGTCTTTCCAGGAATGGTTGAATGCTATGCCTTGGCCGATCTTGGTGCAAGCATCAACCTGATGCCTTATTCAGTCTGGGAGAAACTTTCTCTTCCTGAACTCACTACTACCTGCATGACTCTTGAGCTTGCAGATCGTTCCACATCTCATCCACGCGGCATTGCTGAGGATGTATTTGTGAAAGTAGGAAAGTTCCATTTTCCAGCTGACTTTGTGGTTGTCGATTTCGATGCTGATCCTAGGGTTCCTCTCATTCTTGGAAGAGGATTCCCAAAAACGGGCCGTGCTCTCATTGATGTTTTTGAACATGAAATCACATTACGTGTGGATAATGAAGCTGTTACTTTTAACCTCGATCAAACTTCGAGGTACTCCTCAAATTATGATTCTGAATCGGTTAACCGAATCGATGTCATTGATATTGTTTCAGAGGAGTACTCTCAAGAGTTTCTTGGTTATTCTCATAATTCTGTGAGTGGGGATACCACCACATCTTCTCTACCTATCATTTCCGACTCTTCCCCTTCTCTCACTCCGTTTGAGGGAAGTAATTTCAATTTGGAAGAGATCGAGGCTTTTCTCGAGTGTGATTCATTTCTGGAAGGAATTGATGATGCTGAGATTGATCTGGAGGGAGATATTCTTCTTCTTGAGACATTGTTAAATTAGGACAATTCTCCTCCACTCCCTCCCGTTGAACTTCATAATGAGGAAATTAAATCAGTTGAGAAAACTGATGGATTTCCTGTGGTCGAACTCAAAGACTTGCCACCTCATCTTGAGTACGCATTTTTGGAGGGTGATGATAAATTACCCGTCATTATTGCTAAAGACTTAAGTGATGAGGAAAAGACTGCTCTAATAAAGGTCTTGAAGTCACACAAGCAAGCCATTGCTTGAAAACTCTCCGACATAAAGGGTATCGACCCTGAATTTTGTACTCACAAGATATTAATGGAGGATGACTTTAAACCAGCAGTCCAACACCAGCGAAGGGTAAATCCCAAAATCCACGATGTTATCAAACAAGAGGTTCTCAAACTTCTTGATGCAGGATTGATTTATCCCATCTCTGATAGTCCTTGGGTTAGTCCCATTCACTGTGTTCCAAAAAAGGGTGGCATAACTGTTGTCACAAATGAGGATAATGAGTTGATCCCAACTCGATTGGTTACTGGGTGGCGTGTTTGCATTGACTATCGTAAGTTAAATGATGCCACCCGAAAAGACCATTTTCCTCTACCCTTCATGGATCAGATGCTTGAGAGATTAGCGGGAAACGAGTACTATTGTTTCCTTGATGGTTTCTCGGGTTACATTCAAATCCCCATTGATCCGCAAGATCAAGAAAAGACCACCTTTACATGCCCTTATGGAACCTTTGCTTATAAACGTATGCCTTTCGGCTTATGTAATGCTCCAGGCACATTCCAAAGGTGCATGATGTCCATATTTTTCGACATGATCGGAAAAACGATGGAGGTCTTTATGGATGACTTCTCGATCATTGGGGATTCATTCGAAACATGTCTCTCCCATTTAGAAAACATGTTGAAACGGTGTGAAGACACCAATCTTTGTCTAAATCGGGAGAAGAGTCACTTTATGGTCAGAGAGGGCATTGTCCTCGGCCATAAGATATCAAAGAACGGGATTGAGGTTGACAGATCTAAAGTTGATGTCATTGGTAAATTACCTCATCCCACTACCGTCAAAGGTATTAGGAGTTTTTTTGGGTCATGCCGGTTTCTATCGTAGATTCATACAAGATTTTTCTAAAATCGCCCGGCCTATGACTCATCTTCTTGAAAAGGATGCTCCTTTTATCTTCTCACCCGAGTGCATCGAAGCTTTCGAAACATTAAAGAAAAAGCTTACTGAAGCACCCATTCTAGTTGCCCCCGACTGGGATTTTCCCTTTGAACTCATGTGCGATGCAAGCGATTTTGCTATCGGTGCAGTCCTGGGGCAACGAAAAGCTAAACATTTTCAGCCTATCTACTACGCAAGTAAAACCATGACTGAAGCTCAAACTCATTACACCACTACAGAAAAAGAATTGTTGGCTGTGGTGTATGCCTTTGAGAAGTTTCGGCCATATTTAATCTTGACGAAATGTGTAGTGTATACGGATCATTCGGCTCTCAAATATCTCTTTGCAAAACAAGATGCAAAGCCGAGATTGCTCGGTTGGGTTCTCCTCCTACAAGAATTTGATATCACCATACGTGATAAAAAGGGAGCCGAGAACCTAGCTGCTGATCATGTGTCCTGATTAGAGAACCCACACCAAGATGTTTTCGAGAAAAAGGAAATAAATGAAACATTTCCTCTCGAGACACTCAGTGCGGTTGCTTTTCGTGGAGATTCTACTACCCCATGGTTTGCTGACTTCGCAAATTACCATGCGGGTAACTTCATAGTGAAAGGGATGTCGACCCAACAGAAGAATAAATTCTTCAAGGATGTTAAACATTATTTTTGGGACGACCCCTACTTATTCAAAATCTGTGCGGATCAAGTCATCCGACGGTGTGTTTACGGACAGGAAGCTATTGACATTCTCAAAGCTTGCCATGCTGGACCGAATGGGGGCCATCATAGTCCAAACTACACTGCCAAAAAGGTGTTTGATTCCAGGTTTTATTGGCCCACAATCTATAAGGATGCCCAAGAACTCATAAAAACTTGTGAAGCTTGTCAGCGTCATGGAAATATTTCACAACGAAATGAAATGCCACAAAATGCTATTCAAGTCTGTGAAATCTTTGATGTCTGGGGCATTGACTTTATGGGGCCATTTCCATCATCTCGAGGAAATAAATACATTCTCGTGGCTGTTGACTATTTGTCAAAATGGGTTGAAGCAAAAGCTTTACCCACTAATGATGCCCGAGTGGTTGTAAAATTCCTGAAAGCTCTGTTTGCCCGTTTTGGAACTCCACGTGCTATAATCAGTGATCGTGTTACGCATTTTTGCAATGACAAATTTGATAAAGTCATGCAAAAGTATGGTGTAACTCACCGTCTTTCTACTGCATATCACCCACAAACAAGTGGACAAGTAGAAGTTTCAAATCGGGGTATTAAAAGAATCCTGGAAAGGACTGTAGGAGAAAATCGTGCATCCTGGTCGGATAAATTGGATGATGCACTATGGGCCTTCCGTACAGCTTACAAAACACCCATCGGGTGTACACCTTACAAGCTTGTGTACGGAAAGGCATTTCATCTGCCGATCGAATTAGAGCACAAAGCCTACTGGGCCTTGAAACATGCTAACTTTGACCTCCAAAGTGCGGGTGATCACCGTAAAGTTCAAATGAATGAACTAAATGAACTGCGTGATCAGGCCTACGAGAACTCTTTGATCTATAAAGAAAAGACAAAGAAGATTCATGACTCAAAAATAAAGAACCGCGTTTTTAACGTTGGTGATCGAGTCCTTCTTTTCAATTCAAGATTAAAGATCTTCTCAGGCAAACTCAAATCCCGATGGTCTGGTCCATTCACTATCACAAAGGTTTATCCATATGGTACCGTTGAGTTATCTCAAGCTGACGGGCCTAATTTTAAAGTGAATGGTCATCGGTTAAAACATTACTTTGAAGAGGACATACCACCCATGGTTGTCCCGGATCTTCAAACTTTCCCCATGAACCAATGAATGCGGGGATCGAGTCAAGCTAGTGACTCGGTGATCAAAAACATTAGCACAACATGGGTTCTCACCCGTGTCTCTGTTTTCTTTCTCTGTTCTACCATCTAGTGTGGGGGAGATGCCCCACATGTTGTATATATGTAAATTTCGAAAAAAAAAAAAAAGTGTGTGTATATAAAATAATGGCTATTAGTATTTCCTTTTCACGTTCTAAGTGTTGGTTTAACAACCGGTTCTGTGAATATTGAGGGCAATATTCAGTTCTAAGTGTGGGGGGGGGGGAATTCTTGAGAATTTGATCAAATGTACCATCTAGTACCCCCATTTTAGCCAAAATTTAATTTTTTTTCACTTAGAACTCAATAAATGGTTATCAGTCCGCCATGTCTAACCCACATAAGGATTGGCTAATCCAAGAGCAAACGGCTCTTGGTAAAGATATATCAAATCCGTTTATGGCTTACAATTTGCCCAAAATTGTATTGTATTCGACTCACCATATCTTCATAAGTGAAGAGTAGGCTAGCCCGCAAGGTTATGGCTTGTGGTTAAGGCAGTGAAAATCCATGATTGGTAATCAGCTCACCAAAGATAATAGTTATAATTTATCTAAGAGTTGGCTAGTCCAGAAGCAAACGGCTTTTGGTAAAGACAAATCAAACCCGTTGACAGCTGATGGTTTGCTCAAAATCATTTGGTTATCATTGTACCAAAGTATCACATACTAAAACATTGGCTACTCCAGAAGTAATGGCTTTTGGTAAAGAGATAAATCCATTAAGTTTTCTCAAATGATTGCTAGGGACTAGCAATAGTTTAGTGTGGGGGATTGATGAGTGTCTAAATACTCATCATTTTTACCTAATTTGAGCTGCCAAAACATCCAAAAACACTCAGAAATGCATCATAATACTGAAATTATCCCAGAATTGTGTTTTATATGTTTCAGATGCAAAATGTTTAAAAACAGATAAAAAACGAACAAAGTTTGCATAATTGGCAGTTTCAGTCCCTCAACTTTCAAAAGTTGTCAAAACTAGTCCCTGGTTATTCTAAAAACAGGAAAAGTCATCAAAGGTCATTTAAGAATCATAAATTATCATATTTAGTCCTTTGGTGAAAAGTTTAAATAATTTACAAGTTTGGTCCCTGCACTTTCAGAATTTGCAAAAATGATCCCTGGGAAATATTATTTTTTGGAAACATCATGTATGGTCCCTGGATTATTGAAACATGGCAGGAATTACCCTTGGTGTATTTTGGAAGATGTGCAAGTTGGGGCCTCCAAATTTTAGAAGTTACAAGATTGGTCCTTGTGATTTAATTATAAACCAAACCGGATCCAAAATAAACAAACAAACCCATCCTAAAAATAACCCAACCCATCACTTATCTAAACCCAGCCCAATCATAGCCCAATCCTTACCCGATCCAACCCAACCTTTATTAGTTAAACCGAAGGTTTGACTTCGGTCAAACCTTTCCCTTCAAACCGCCAAAACACCAATACCACCATCCAATACCACCATTGTCCACCACCTCCTGACACACCCACTCCCCCTCCTCCTACACGTTACCTAACAATACAAATGCATTGAATGCTTCTTCTCCACCTCCCTGAAATGCATTAATTGCAGTAACCTGCTCAATCCACTATATCCACTTTTGGCGCCAAAGTTAGTTTAAACGGCTTGGATTAATTTGACTCATCCAATGGTCAATATTATTGATGGGATATGTTCAGAATCAAGTGGGGAGTCTCAGAGATCAATATATATCAAGGGAGAAGCAGAGGAAATATCTATCTAGTGTAATTTTAGTTTATGTAATTCGTATAAGTTAATTTCTAAATTCTAGTGTATTGTTTAGCTTTTAAGCATTGTATCAAGCTCTTTCAGTGTAATCTTAACCTTTTCTAATAATCAAATTCAAGTTTTAGTATCTGTCTCAGTTTATGCAATTTCATTTTTATTTCAAAAATTCTCATTAGCTTAATTGTTGTTTCTGTTTAATGATTTGGACTCCTAGGCTCACATAAGCTCCTATATAGCTTATAAAAGCTATTAGTAATCCTTAAAATCAGTTTAGTAATAAAAAATCAAAAATACAAAAAAGTCAACAATAGTCAAAATTCAGAAATTCAGACATGATGATCAAGAGAGCTGGAGCAAGGTAAATCTTGGATGGCCTTTGGGTTAAGAAGTTGATTGAAAGGGTATTGCAAGTGGTCCTTGGTCCTTGTTCTTGGTTTTTAGCTGGAGTGCATTTTGTAAGCATAATCTCTTCAATATTGCATTTTACAAAATCAGTTGTTTATTGCTTGAATTTTGGTGTTCTTATGTCTCTGTGGTAATTGTTAAGTAATATAAAGTTTAAAATCAGTTGCTTGTTCTTTGATTTTGATAGTTGCTAAAATCTCATCATAACAGTCACAATAGCAATTGGTCTATCTCTGTGTTTCTTACTGCTATCATTGGATTTTCATGCTTATTTGACCTGTTATAATCATTAGGAAGTGTTTGAAATCAGTGTTGTGGTTTGAATTTCTCAGTTGCTTTGAAAATCAGTTGTTTAAGGGTTGTTTGGATTTTACTGTTCCATCTGTGTTGTTGAGTGTTTGTGTTGTTAACTGCTATTGATACATGTTACTTTAGTCAAGAACAACTCAGAGAAACATTAAAAACTAGTCCTTATTCAGTGAAAAGTCAAAATCACTTTTAATCTCTCATAAGTTCATCACTGTTGGATTTTTAACCTGTGAAATTCATCACAGTTGATCAAAACTTGTTAAGATAGCTTAATCTCATCTTAGTTTATCTTAATACATCATAATCAGTCATTAGGATTGACCCAAAGTTCATATAAGTCAAACTAGTTCCTAAATCAAAAAGTCAAAAATGCCAAATTCTTTCAAAATGGTCAGTTAGTCCAGATCTTGCACAAGGTTTAATTGAGATTGGAAATAAGTAATTTTTGTTGATTTGTGTTAAGTTGTTGGTTGTTTACATAGTCCAAAAAGAAAATATGAGTTTGGATTGCATTTGCTTATTAAAAAGCACTCTCAAAGTCCCCTGATTTTGCCCTGTGCAAAGTAATCAGTGTATACTGATTGCTGAATCAACTGATCTTGGGTCTAATTGGACTTCAATTGAAGTGTTTGTGATGGGGCTTTTCATGTTTTTGTGTACCCAGTAGTATAAGCTAACTTTTGCCCCCTTAAAATTCAACTTATCAGCTTATTTAGTCTGCTTAATTTGCCCTGCAAGTTTGCATAATTCTGCTATTTTCTGTCTTAATTTTGCAACTGTCATAGTGCTTAATTGGCTTATTTTGTGGATTAGCTGTTTGAATTAAGTTGTTTTGTGCTTGTATAAGTTGATTAAGCTTGTCCGAGCTTTTGGTGAATTTTTGTGCTTATTAGCTTATTTTTGGCTTATTTGCCAAACTGCTTATTGCCCAAATCTGCTTATTGGGCTTAGTTAACTTATGCTTTTATTTTTCCTATATTTTAAATAATATTTTAGACTTATCCTGAATTTTTCAGATTTTTCCTAAGTCATTTAATATTTTTAATCTTTTTAATTAGTTTAAAATAATAATTAAATCATAATAAATAGAAAAATAATCAGAAAATATAAATCCAATTTTCATAATTTTCTTTTGTCATTTTTAATCTAGGAAAAATATAATTATATTTTTAGACTTTAAGAAAAACCAAAAATAGAAATATAGTGATAGCTTCTATTTAATAGAATTTATCTTTTTAAATTTTAATTAAGTAATTTTCATTTTTATAATTTTCTTAGCTTTTATTTACTTAATAATATTTTTAGAAAAAGTTTTAGAATTTTCCTTGTTCATTTAGTATTTTTTATAAATTTAATTAGTTTAATTAGTAATTAAATAATAAATAATTAGTAATAATTAAATAAAAAGTGTAAAAAAATATAATTTAAGTTTTTAAATAAGTTTTAAGTAATTTTACATTTTTAGGTTTTAATTTCATAAATTTTGTTTTTGTCCCATTTTAGATTCCCCGTTTAGCATTTTTCTGTTTAGTATAATTCGCGTTTAATTTTCCTGTGTATATCTGTTTTCGTTTGTTATTTAGAATTATTAAATAAAGCAAAATCAAAAATATCATATCATCAATCACTCTAATCCTAGCTTTTCACAGTTTGCCCATTCACACCTCGTTGGGAAACGATTCGGGTAATTACTTACCTGTCTTAACACTACACACGAACGTGAGTTTTTGCAAGTATCCTTTTTCACAAAGGGGTAATTTGTAATTATTCACGAGCATCCGCCGTCTGCATTTATTTATAGGTGTATTTAGCACGGATCAATAGAGAAATGGAGTTACGCCGCATCTTAAGGCGGTGTACGAATATTCCTGAATATATTAATCTTGGACCCCACGCGAAGTTAAGTCAATGCGCCGCATCTGCTTATCCTATACGCCGCATCTAACCCTCAGACAGAAACTATAAATACCCCAAGGTCAGACGAATTTGAAAGGTTGGACAGTGCAAGATACCATACGTACGAGTACCATACCAGAGACGAATTCAGACGTATTAGCAGCACAAGGCCCACCCTGAACGAAGATACAAGAGCTGTAAGAAGGTCCTGCATGTATTCAATTCATTAAGTAGTTTTGTTTTATTGTATTAGTACACTTTAATTCATCAAGATTGATGGGCTGATATCATGTGACTACGGAAGATCATGCGCACCCCTTAAAATTGCTTTCCCATTAATTAAAGTTTATATGTTGATGTCTTTGGTGACTTTTATTAGTGCATTGATAACCTCTGTGTCTAGCTGACCATTGCTTGGGTCACCATGCCCCTTCCTCGCCTGTTTAAGAGACGCTAAATAAATAGGATAGACATAAGTAATCATTAAGGGTTTACTCGCCGATAAGATTAGAGCCAACGAGAAAGGTTTAATTATATACACTTCATATAAAACTAGCAATAAAACAAGTGACAAGCTACTTAATTATCAGGACAGGTCTTCTTATTGTCTCAAGTATCTATCTGTGTACGTGTGTGCTAATCGCTGATTCGTGCTCATTAGTTTAATTTATTATTTAATCATAACCAAACCGTGCCAGTCTCTCAGGCTGAACCCCCCTTGCGTTAGATTAGGTTGTACAGCTAACTTAAGATATTAAAATACTGATTAGAATAACTAGATAATACGTTCCACTCTTAGTGATCGACACTCTACTTACCATTATATTCATACTGACCGGGTACACTGCTCGTTAAGTGTGTGTGTTATTGATAAGTTGGCTAAATATAAATTTAAAACTTGAGTAGGCATTAATACTGCTAAACCGTAACGACACGCGCACGCATCAATAAGACACCATTATATTATGGAATGTGATGACTCACATTAAGTCTTAAAATTGAAGTTTTGAATTTGTTAAACAACTTATGAAGTAGGATATTAACAAACTAATGTAAGAAAATGTCGATGTTTATTTGTAATGTCCCAAAAGAGAACAATTTCGCTAAGTATTTATAGATAGTCTATAAATTACAAAAGGTAAGTGGGAGTTTTATCTTAAAGGGATAAAATTACAAGATACATAATCTTCTAAAACATACTAGTGAATATCATGATAAAGCTAGACATGTAAATGTTAAACCTCAAGATGATGGAATTCTCATTCATAAATCCGTAAGGATATCTCAGATATTTGATTAATATGCTGAGAATTATGAGTAACAGGATTATGGTAAACCTGATGATCATTATGATGCATTACCAAATATTGAATTGGGTAAATTACTCACTCTATGAATGAAAAGATGATGTCCATCAGGATAATCAATTTTGGAAATTTGGTTTATCTTGAACTCTATAGTTAGACTAGAGAATGAAAATGAGTTTCTTCAAGAGATGGAAAACCCTATAGTGGTTTAAATCTTTATGTAGAAATCATATGGACAATATTGTACACATATTTAATGCATGTCTTATGACAAGATTATTGAACACACTTAAGTAATTAACTGTGATTGAATATTCTTTCATAGGCACATTAAATATATTAAGATAATAATTGTCATACCTATTTTCATTAATATGAAAAATGACAATGGAATATCAAAACTCTTTCTTGAGTGATTACTTAAGCGAGGACGGTAAGTCATCGAAAGGACTTTTGAATTCATAATAATCTTTGGAAGTGTACAAAGTGCAATAATTCATGAATGAATTAATGCATGCATCTAAGAGATAATTCTTATGTTTAAATATTAAATTCAAGTTTTGAATTGATAATTAAAATAAGATAATTCCTAAGTATTCCTGAAAGCTAGTGGGAGTATTATGTTTATTTTCTTGAATCATATATGTTGTATAACATATAGGAAGTAACATTCCATATAAGTTAAATGTTAAGACTTAATTTGGAATGAAACTTCACATAAAAGATTTAGTAAGAAAAACATATAACCTTGGAATATATGTTTATTATTATAAACATATGCGGTAAATAAATCTAATAGAACATGATATATCATTTAGAAAATCTAAATGGATACGAATCTTTTGGAAAGATAGAATATGAACAAAATCTAAGTATGACTCGAAGATTTTTCATGAACATCATGTTACATAAACGAATTGTTATAAGATGTTATGACAATGTTGATATCTTAATTGAAAGTTATTAGATAACTAGTGTAATGAATATTCTAATGGAATATGTTTGGATATAGAATTACATACTCAGCCTGGAACAGCTTCCAAATTCTATAGATGAACAATTTGTCAATTGTTGTGAAAATTGTCATAGCCAACAAACTTGAAAGTTTGAAAGGCATCAAACATTACACAGTAGATATTAAAGTTTACAGAATTTTAAAGAGCATATTGTTGTTTGTTTACAATGATGCTGGTTTAATTGAGATGACACTCAATACTAGTCATGGTAGGATTTCATCCTTGGCCATGTGAACTAGTTATGCTCACTAAGAGCATAGTTGCATTATACATTAAAAGAATAAGAATACTTTAAACTTTAAAAATATTTGAAAGTTTGATAATCATAAATTGGTGATTGAGGTTGTCACACACTTTAAGAAATATTATGTGGCAATATCAAATTATTTGAATGTACACATATAAGAACTTCACCAGTGAATTCTTGAAATAAGTATTCTCAAAATTCTGATAGATCAAAGTTGGTTGATTTATGTCTTGTCAACAAGTATGATTGTCATAGCTTGAGACATAATTCATCAACTAGAATTTTTATGCATTGATCTATTTAGTATTTGGATAAAGGATGTTAAGTGTTTATTATTTGTAATGAATTTAAGTACTTGGTACGTTTATTTTCATTAATAATAAATTGTGTCCTATATTTGCATGTTTAATCCATGAATAATTTAGTTATTCTAAATTGTCTATTGTCAATTAATGATATGGGAATATCATTAAATTAAGACAAATGTGAGTTTTGGTATAATATACTTGAAAGTATATTGATGCATTGACATACAAAATTCACATGATATTCAATGAATTGAATATAGGACTTATCCCAAACTACATGATGTTACTTTATGCATATTGTTATTAAGTAAATCATGAATAGTTATCCTCAGACTTGAGATACCAGATAACTGTTATGAATGTAGTGCATTCTGTGGAACAATTTAACGCTACACGTAACTGGTAGTAATAAGGATTATTTTCGGAAGTGTTACAAAATTCATGGGTTATGCTTGTGGTCAAGATAGAATTTGTTCCTTCAAATTTATTTTGGAGTTTAATACTGTTGGGCCCCTCGTAGGGTTGACAAGATATTTGCGTGGCCACGCCCAAGATCTCCCTTGAATATGTTCAAAAGATTTGGTAATCTTGCTCAATCACAAACAACGAGAAATAGAACAGTTGAATGAAGAATGACTTAGATCCATATCTTTATTTAATGTGGTATTAGTGACAAAAGGATAATAATAATGATGAATCATTAAAAGGTTTTTCCAGGAGACCTTACTCTAGTTGTACTAGAGGCATCGAAGTGTTGCTAGACGCTAACCGATGTGATCACATTATTAAAATATGTCCAAGTGGGAGTTGTTAGTTTTGTGGACATAAATTAGTAGTTGTGTGTTAGGATCGAACTCGAAATCACGGGATTGCACACTTTACGTATGAAGAGTAAATGAATAATAATTATTTATAAAATGTTATATTTAATTATTAATAACACAAAATGCTGGGAATTAAACCAACAGTTAGTACTGCCAAGTATAATGTTACAACTGCTGAAGTTAACACTAACAGTACAAACTAGGTTAGTACTGCTAGTACAGAAGATTAGTACTGCTTATGTGCTGAAGACAAATGTGTGAAGAGATAAGTATAGAAAAGATTTAGTGTATATTCTATATAGTTAGAGTTATACGAATATTGTGCTTGATATAGTTTACTTGTAAAGGACTCCTTAGTCTATAAAAGGAGATCCTAGGTTAAGTTTTCATCATCAGAAAAAAGTGAAAGCTTCAAGGTTGTAAAACCCTAGTGATATTGTAGATCACTCGTATTATTAATATTGAAGCTATTTGGTTGGTTTATTCATTGTTCATTCACTCTTACATTCATTCATCACACAAACAATATCTTCTAAGTATTAGCTAGTAAATTCCGCGTGCTAGTTAATATTAAACTCAAAGTATCACTAACACAAGGCGTGTGTTTAGATCCTCTCAAGTGGTGTCAGTGACAGGTTCTGATACTTTGAATTAGAAGATCCAGAAGAACTCTTTCTCTTTCAACAAGGAAGATAGACATGGAAACTTCACAAACCTCAATCCTTGCCAAACTACCAATGCTCAAACAAAACGAATATGATCTCTGGAGGCTCAGAATTGAGCAATATTTCATGGTGCAAGATTATGTATTATGGGATATCATTCTGCACGGTGATTCCTTTAAACCAACAACTTATAAAGAAACACTTGCTGATGGTTCCAAAACTACTAAACTCAACACTGAACCAGTCACCAATGATGAAAGGATCAAGAAGAAGAATGATCTCAAAGCCAAGAGTTTGTTACTCATGGCACTTCCCAATGATCAGGTGTTGAACTTCAGTCATTATGAGACTGCAAAGACACTTTTTACAGCAATTGTAGAAAGGTTTGGTGGTAATGAAGCCACTAAGAAGGCACAAAGAACACTGCTGAAGCAAAGCTATGAGAATTTTAGTGCCACAAGCACTGAAACTCTTGATCAAGTCTTTAACAGGCTACAGAGAATTGTAAGTCAACTTGTTGGTTTGAAGATAGTGATTCCACAAAAAGACCTAAACACGAAGTTTCTCAATAGCTTATCTGCTGAATGGAAAACCCATGTTGTTGTTTGGAGCAACAAACCTGAACTGGAGTAGATGACACTTAATGAGTTGTACAACAATTTTAAGATTGTTGAACAAAAGGTGAAAAAGACAGGAAGAACTAGTTCTGTGTCTGGAAACATGGCATTCTTGTAATCCCCCAGTAATGGCAGTCCTAAGGATGATCAAGATGTTTGTACTGCTAGCCCTAAAGTTAGTACTGCTAGTGTAAAAACTAGCACTGCTAGCTTGAGTGATGAAACTATCTATGCTTTTGTGTCAGAGCAATCCAGTGGGTCTCAAATCTACAATGAAGATCTTCTTCAAATTGATGAAGATGACTTGGAAGCAATGGACTTGAAGGGGCAAATGGCTTTGATAAGCATTAGGGCAAAGAAGTACTTTCAAAGGACTGGAAAGAAGCTTACTCTCAATGGAGGAGATGTTGCTGGCTATGACAAATCCAAGGTGGAATGTTATAATTGTCACAAGATGGGACACTTTGCCAGAGAATGCAGAAGTCCTAGACAACAGGACAACAAGGGTAAAGGGTACAAAAGTCAGCAGGGAAACAGGAGAACAGTGAATGTGGAAGAGACTTCTTCCAAGGAAATGGTAGCTGTTGATGGAGCTGGCTTTGACTGGAGCTTCATGGAAGAAGAGGAGGAACCAGTCAACTTGGGATTGATGGCCTTCTCTGACTCAGAGGTACATGAAGTTAAAAAGTGTTCTAATTCTTGTTCAGCTTTGAAAGATTATGAGGCACTTAAGAAACAATATGATAATCTTAGAACATAATTTAATAATGTAAACTTTAGTCTTTCAAATCATAAAAGAGGAATAGCAGTTTTAGAAGAGCAACTTACTTTTTATAGACAGAATGAAGCAAATTTTACAGATGATATAGCTGTCTTAAAAAGAGATTTGCAACTTAGAGATGATAAGATGAGTGGGCTTAAGTATGAACTAGAAAAGCTTAAGAAAGAAAAGGAAAACATACAGTTAAGTGTTGTCACTCTTGAATATACATCAAAAGGAGTTCAGAAATTAATAGAGAGTCAACTAGTAAATAAAGCTAAATTTGGTCTAGGATATAAGTCAGTTGCACCCCCAAATAGAGGAATGTTTGTACCTCCAGGCATTGACTTAGCTCATACTGGCTTAGAGGAGTTTAAGGATGCTAAATTTCTTGGATATGGTCCTAAAACCAATGAGAGTCCTACTAAATTTGTTAAGGTTGAGGATTCTTTTGAAACTGCAAGTGACACATCTTTAGTTGAAGAAGTTGTGTCTGAGGTTAAGGCCAATAAAGTTGTGCCTGAGAATAAGTCTGAGGTTAAGGTAGAAGTTAAAAATGTTCCTAAAGTGGTCAAAAATAAAAATATAAAACCAGTTAGGAATACTGTTAGATATGCTGAGATGTATAGGTCTAAAAATAGATCTTCAGTTCCTAGGGGCAATCAGAGGAACTGGAATAATTTAAAATCTCAACAACTTGGTGATGAGTTTGTTATGCAGAATAAAGTATGCTTTGTGTGTGGTAATTTTGATCATTTGGCTGCATACTGTGACTTAAACCCATGGAAAAAGAAGGTTTTTGG
Organism: Artemisia tridentata subsp. tridentata; assembly: GCA_021014915.2. Lineage (NCBI taxonomy): Eukaryota > Viridiplantae > Streptophyta > Magnoliopsida > Asterales > Asteraceae > Artemisia > Artemisia tridentata. The sequence goes on along the minus strand of CP139503.1, from coordinate 102,817,628 downwards.
GAATTCAAGGGTGTATGGGAATACAAATGCTAGAGTGAATCAAAACAGTCCTACTAGATTGACTCACCCTAATGTTAAGATGACACCCAGAGCAGTCATGTTGAAGTCTAGCATCAAATCAGTTTCTACTGCTAGACCAAACAAGTGTGTTAATAACAAACAAACTGTTTCAAGTGCAAAACCATTTTCAAATCATTACAATCATGCACAAATAGTTAACAGGCCCTTTTACAAGAAAACACCTTTGTATAATCAAAAATGGATGTCAAATGTCAAACATGTCAAGCAAGCAGTTTCTACTGCTAGGTCAGCAGTTTCTACTGCTAGGCCAGCAATTTCTACAGCTAGGCATATGAATGTTGTTAAGGGTCAATGGGGCAATGCTGTGAAGGCCTCAGCACGTTGGGTATGGAAACCTACCAAACCCAATGGTGCATCAATGACTTTCAATAAATATAATTATATTGATGCACGAGGCAGATCCAAGTCAGTGATGGCTTGGGTCCCCAAAAGGAACTAATTCCTTTATTTTGTGTGCAGGAACATCCTACAAAAGATGGAGAAGATAGAGGGTACTCAGATAGTGGATGTTCAAGGCACATGACTGGCAACATGTCACACCTTTCAGATTTTACAGCTCTGGATGGAGGACCTGTTATCTTTAGAGGTGGTGTTGGTGGTAGGATTACTGGTAAAGGTATTATTAAAATTGGTAATCTTGACTTTGAAAATGTGTATTTTGTACCAGAGCTTAAGTACAACCTTTTTAGTGTGTCACAAATTTGTGACAAACAGAACAAGGTTCTTTTTACTGATACTGACTGTCTTATTCTTTCTCCTGACTTTAAGCTACCTGGTGAAAGTCAAGTATTGCTTAAAATCCCCAAAAAGGGTAACACATACAGTGTTGAGATGAATAAGCTTGTTCCTAAAGAAGGTCTTACTTGCCTTGTTGCAAAAGCCACATTGGGTGAGTCAATGTCGTAGCATAGAAGGCTTGGTCATGTAAATTTCAAAACCATTAATAAGATTGCTAAATATGGTTTGGTAAGAGGTTTACCTAATAAAAAATTTCAAAATGACCAAACCTGTGTTTCTTGCCTTAAGGGTAAACAACACAGAGCTTCTTGTAAGCCCAAGGTTCATAACTCTAATTCTCAAGCTTTATACATGCTTCATATGGACTTGTTTGGTCCTACTTCTGTTAGTAGCTTGAATCATAAAAGGTATTTTCTGGTTATTACTGATGATTATTCCAGGTTTACATGGGTTTTCTTTTTGAGAACTAAAGATGAAACTAGTGAGATCCTTAAGTCCTTTATAATTGAGGTAGAAAACCTAGCTGATAAGAAGGTAAAAATAATCAGATATGATAATGGGACATAATTTAAAAACAGAGTTATGGATGAGTTTTGCAAAGAAAAGGGTATTAAAAGAGAATTTAGTGTAGCTAGAACCCCATAGCAAAATGGAGTATCTGAAAGAAAGAATAGGACACTAATAGAGGCTGCTAGGACAATGTTAGCTGACTCTAAGTTACCTATCTCATTTTGGGCTGAAGCAGTTAGTACTGCTTGTTATGTTCAGAATAGGGTTTTAGTGGTGCAACCTCATAATAAGACTGCTTATGAACTTTTCAGATGTAGAACCCCTGCCTTAAGTTTTATGAGAACTTTTGGTTGTCATGTCACAATTCTCAATACCAAAGACCAATTAGGAAAGTTTGATGGGAAATCAGATGAGGGTTTCTTTGTTGGTTATTCTTTGCATAGTAAAGCTTTTAGGGTGTATAATAAGAGCACCAGACATGTAGAAGAAAATCTGAACATTAAGTTTCAAGAGAATATACCAAATGTTGCAGCTAGTGGTCCAGATTGGATTTTTGATATTGATGGACTTTCAGAATCTATGAATTATGTGCATGTTACAGGTACAAATACTAATGATAATGCAGGTTCAGAAGATTCTGATGAAGATCATATCTTGATGCCAATTTTGGAAGATGGTCCATTGTATGATTCTTCTTCAAAGAATGATGATGCTCCATCATCAAGTGATGCTGATCAAGAGAAGAATGCTAGTGAAAACAGTGGACAAGATGGTAAAGAAACAGAAGTTCCCACAAGCAGTACAAATGGAGTTAGTACTGCTAAGCCAAATGGAGTTAGTACTGCTAAGCCAAATGTTCCTACTGCTGGTTCAAGTCGTACTACTGCTCCACAAATGGATTCTTTTGATATATTTGGAGCTGGTTTGCACAACATGCCTATTAACTATGAAGTTCCTTCTACTCCCCAAACTACTGTTCACAAGAATCATCCACTTGCTAATGTGATTGGAGATGTACAATCTGGTGTGAAGACTAGAAGACAGATACAAGATCCAGATCATCATGGTTTTCTCAGTGTTGTGTATGAAGAAAAACACCATGAAAATGAGAATGAATGTTTGTTTGTGTGCTTCCTATCACAGATAGAACCAAAGAATGTGCTCAAGGCATTGGAAGACTCAATTTGGGTTGAAGCAATGCAAGAAGAACTGCTTCAATTCAAGATTCAGAAGGTATGGGTTCTGGTTGATTTGCCAAAGGGCATGAGGGTTATTGGTACTAAGTGGGTGTTCAGAAACAAGAAAGATGAAAGGGGTATAGTGATAAAGAACTAGGCAAGGCTTGTGGCTCAAGGCTATACTCAAGAAGACGGAATTGATTATAAGGAGGTTTTTGCACCTGTTGCAAGAATTGAAGCAATAAGGCTTTTTCTAGCTTATGCTTCATTTATGGGTTTCATGGTTTATCAGATGGATGTGAAGAGTGCTTTTCTATATGGCACTATTGATGAGGAGGTTTATGTTTCTCAACCTCCAGGTTTCATTGATCCTAATCATCCTGACCAAGTATACAAGGTGGTGAAAGCTCTCTATGGCTTGCATCAAGCTCCAAGAGCTTGGTATGGAACTCTGGCTACTTATCTATTGAAGAATGGGTTCCATAGAGGCAAGATTGATCAGACTCTTTTTATCACGAAGAACAAGGGTGATATCTTATTGGTTCAAGTATATGTGGATGATATCATCTTTGGTTCTACCAAAGAAGGAGATGTGCAAAGAGTTTGAAAAGTTAATGAAGGATCAGTTCCAGATGAGCTCTATGGGTGAGCTTACTTTCTTTTTGGGACTACAAGTACAGCAGAAACCAGAAGGCATATTTATCTCCCAAGATAAATATGTAGCTGAAATATTGAGGAAGTTCCAATTTACAGATGCTAAAGTTGCTAGTACACCTGCTGATAAGGAGACACATTTGGTTTTGAAAGATCAAAGTGGTGAAGTTGTGGATGTACACACATACAGATCTATGATTGGATCTTTGATGTATCTCACATCATCCAGACCTGATATTATGTTTGCAGTATGTGCTTGTGCAAGATTTCAAGTCACTCCCAAGGTGTCTCATTTGACAGCAGTGAAGAGAATATTTAGGTATCTTAAAGGTCAACCAAACTTAGGTATGTGGTATCCTAAAGACACTCCATTTGATTTGGTAGCATATTCAGACAGTGATTATGTTGGTGCTAGTATGGATAGGAAGTCTACAACTGGTGGTTGTCAGTTTCTGGGATGCAGACTTATCTCATGGCAGTGCAAAAAGAAAACTATGGTGGCCACTTCTACAACAGAAGCTGAATATGTGGCTGCTGCTAGTTGTTGTACTCAAGTTCTTTGGATTCAGAATCAGTTACTTGATTATGGGTATAATTTCTTGAACACAATAATTTTTATAGACAATAGCAGTACAATGTGTATAATTAAAAATCTAGTTCAACACTCTAAAACTAAACACATTGAAATTAGACATCACTTTATAAGAGATTGTCATGAAAAGAAGTTAGTTCAAGTTGTCAAAATTCACACTGATGACAACTTTGCTGACTTACTAACTAAAGGTTTTGATGTGGGGAGGTTTCAGTACTTGGTTACAGGTATTGGAATGCTTAACCCTTTAAAGTTCAATGTCTAAGTGTTTTTGCTATGAAAGGATTTTGTACTGCTAGTTGTGTATGGTTTGTACTGTTTGACCAAATTTTGGTACTGCATATATATACATGTTAGTCAATTTTGATAACTGTCGAAAAGAAAATACTTTGTCTTGTGTTTTCTTTGGTTTTGGACTAACATTTATAGGTTGAGAACACATTCTGAGATGGAGTGTGCTTTGACTATGTTATGCTTTGGAAAGTATGGTGATTTGTAGTTTCAAGTGTGTGATCTTTGCACACAACAAATGGTAATTGGTTCACCATGTCTAACCCACATCAAGAACCAACTAGTCCAGAGCAAACGGTTTATGGTAAAGACTTCTCAAATCCGTTTATGGTTGATAGTTTACCAAAAACTATATGGTTATCAACTCACCATATTTCACAGCAAAGAGTTGGCTAGTCCAAAGCAAACGGCTTTTGGTAAAGACACATCAAATCCGTTGATAGCTGATAGTTTGCTAAAAACTATAAGTGGGCACAAATGTTTTCAAGTCCACATTGAGTTTAAACTGCTCATGAAATTTTTTGCTAAACAGTTTGTACTGCTAGTTCAAACTAGCTTTGACACTGAGTCTATGCTCTATGATTCACTACTACCAAGAGTTAACACACCTAGAAGTGATGAGAGCAGTTTGCAACAAATGAATTGATGGTAACTTGTACAAATTGTCTGATCACATTGGAAGCTGAGTTCTAGTTCTTCCCAGAGTTCAAGTTGAGAGTTCAAGTTCAAGTGATGGTGAGAATTCTTCCAAACAGGGGAGGATGGATTGATTGCTTGAAGACCTTTATGATCAGTTGTGAAGATCGTTTAGCTCGAGATTTTTTTGCTTTAAGATAAGTATGAAACTCAGGGGAGGAAAATATTGTTCTTGATAAAGAATTTGCTGTAAGTACTTGCTGTTATGATTTCTTCAAGGCTTAGATGTGAAGAAAATACTGAAGTGATTCAAAATCAAAGATAAGTGTTTGAAAGAATTCCCCCCATCATCAATGTTGGAGTTTAATTCGAAAAACTTAGTGATTTGCAGAGAAATCATAAGTTTAGGGGAGGATTTTTGGGAATTAAACCAACAGTTAGTACTGCCAAGTATAATGTTACAACTGCTGAAGTTAACACTAACAGTACTAACTAGGTTAGTACTGCTAGTACAGAAGATTAGTACTGCTTATGTGCTGAAGACAAATGTGTGAAGAGATAAGTATAGAAAAGATTTAGTGTATATTCTATATAGTTAGAGTTATACGAATATTGTGCTTGATATAGTTTACTTGTAAAGGACTCCTTAGTCTATAAAAGGAGATCCTAGGTTAAGTTTTCATCATCAGAAAAAAAGGTGAAAGCTTCATGGTTGTAAAACCCTAGTGATATTGTAGATCACTCGTATTATTAATATTGAAGCTATTTGGTTGGTTTATTCATTGTTCATTCACTGTTACATTCATTCATCACACAAACAATATATTCTAAGTATTAGCTAGTAAATTCCGCGTGCTAGTTAATATTAAACTTAAAGTATCACTAACACAAGGCGTGTGTTTAGATCCTCTCACAAAATATATATAACGACCGTTAGTATTTAACGGATAATGACTAATGACTGTTAAACCGGAAAAAGGAAAGTTTTATAGGTAGAATTAATTAGAGAACAAAAAGGATCTAGAACACCCTTTGGGTGTGTATGTCGACTGGCCTAGGGAGGGGAAACCCAACCCAAAGCCTAACTTGTTCCCTAAGTTTCTAATCCTATAAATAGAGGGCCAAGGTTTATTGTTTTAAATATCTTGTACACATACAATACCCTAAACCTTTTCTCTCATCTTTTCTTGTTGAGTTCGATTGATCCCTAAACCCTTTAGAGGTGATTGACTTTTGTTTTCATTAAACAAATTGTTTGGTTTTTTTGTTTTGTGTTCCTTTACCTAGCATAAACGTTTACTTGGTAATAGTACGTGTGTACAAGAACATGATTCAATCATACTATTGATTGAATCTTGGATTGAATTACAAAAAGGTAAGGGGTAATTTCAATAATCCACATAAACTCTAATTAGGGTTCATAAGGTTAATTTCTTGGAATTGATTCTTGTTTGGCTAGAATCATAAGGTACGCATACTATTTATGTTTGGTTAATTAGTTTACATATTATATGATCCTATACGCTTCTGCAAGTATAGTTGATGTTTATTTTATTTAATTATGATTGTCATGTACTAAAATTCCAACATGTATTACCTAAGCTCATACACTTCAAGAAATTACCAATTAAGCTTATCATCACGCAATAGATTAAAGTCAGTGAACTATATATTTCCTTTGCTCAGCAGTCAGCACCAACTAATATCAAAGCCACAAACAATCTGTTATATACAAAATCAAATACCTTTTTAATCTTCATTTCTTACACTAAAGTACATATACAACAACTGATCAATCTCATTCGGATTCTATCTTTGTAACATCTAAAAACAATCACACTAGCATCAAGCTTACAAACAATCAATCACACATAAAAGATCATATACTAGTAGTATGCTAGGCTCAAAACTATGAACCGTGTAGACAAGTTCATTTTTCTCGGGTTTGGACCCGTTTTGATCAAGTTATGAGTTGTCACCGGACCAAAGAAAGGAAAATCAATGAAACGTTGACCAGACTTTTCAAGTTCCATTTGGATCGTTTCGATCGATTTTGGTCCAAAGGTCGGGGTAAATATGCTTAGGCCTAGTTCTAACTATTTGGCGAGAAAATTTATGGCGGCGCTACGATGGTGACCGTATAGTACGGCGGAGCAGGTGGAGGTTTAACGACGGAGCAGGTGGCGGTTCAACAATGGAGCAGGTGCACTGGTTGAATGTTGTATTTGTGTGTGTGTTTTTAGAGTGTTTTTAATGAAAGAGAGATTTATGGGAATTGATTAACGGAGAAGTGTGAAATAAGATGTATGGGAAAATGAAGAGAAGTGTTGAGATCTGGATAAAAAAAGACGGCTGAAATCATTTTTTATACATTTTATAATTTTTTTACTTTTTATTTGATCGGCTACCTTATTCTACAATAGGCTAAAAAGACTAAAGGTGTGTTTGGATTGAGGGTTTTGAGAGTGGAGAATGGGAATGGGATTGAATGAGGATGTTTGGTTGGTTAATATGGGTTTTAAATATTGGAATGATACCTTAAAATAAAGGTTCTCATAACCACCGTACACGATCGGTTTAGAATTGATTCCCAATCTATCAACTTTTTACAACTAAAAACTCAAACCCAACCAATAAACCATAAAATAATATTAGATGTCATATCTAAACTTATACCTATTTCATTACATCTTATAATCAAACCTATACCTAAACTCATTCCTAATAATAAACCAAACGGCACCGAAAGTATAATAAAAATATCAAATTTGCACTTTTTGGTGTTGTCTGTCCATCGCCTTTGATGAGCTACACTTGAAATTTCTTTTAACAACTCTAACACTTATTTTTAGGGTAACGATACACTTTTCTTCAACATACTTCTCCTTTGAATATACTTCAAAATATAGATTAACTTGATCTTCAACGTAGAGCAACTTAAACAAAATAAATATGAACGTCTTAGATGTGCATTGGCCTTGACTTATTAGGAGTATATAATAAGAGAGCTCACTTTTGGCCAAATTGAGGGATTCAATTAAAAAATAAGAGGGCTCGGTTTTGAATTCGAGCCCTCTTATTGGTCAATCAAAATTTTAATTGAGAAAAAGTCAGGCTAGTTTTGGGGTTTCCTAAAAGGCTCCCCAAACATAGACGTGTTAAAAAGGCGAAGAAAAAAACCTTTGAGGAACTGGGTGTGTTTTTTGAAACTTTGATGTCGTGAAACTCTTGGGTATATGAGAGACGTGTTTCCAAATATGAGAGGCACGTTCTAAAAGGTTTTTAAAAAATGATGGTTATCTTCACCGATATCTTTTATATATTTGAATTGCGTTATCTATTAGGGCACGGGTACGAAACCCTAATCCTGAGCCTATATATACTCGCCCAATGTGGGTGCTCATCGTTCATTAATCTTCTAACCCTTGTGCCTTCGTTTTCTTATCGCAGGTTTCTGTTGTAGATTTCATGATCATCAGAATCATTGAAAATATTCTAGGTATATTTAAGATATTGATGTGAAAGGTTTCATTGTTTTTTCTATATTAATCATTAGTTTTTAATTCAATTACATTGTTAATTTTGAATAGTTTAGCCTAAAATAATTTGTGGGTTTATGCAATAATGAATTATGTTATTTATTGGTATACGAATATGAAACCTTAATTATAATTAGTCATCGTTTGTTAGTCTTTTAATCTCTTTTCTTTTGTTTTGTGATCATAGGTAAATTTATGCTGATTGATTTCATTTTTTAAGGGTAAGATGTGTATATATACTTGGTCAAAAAGGATGTTCATCATTGATTTATATGTTTCTTTGTAAAAAAATTATCAATATATTAGTTTGTTTCTTATGCGTCTATTTATTTCCAACGTGTCGTGTACCACATCGTATAATGTTGATGTATTTATCAATGATGATAGTTTTTTCAAAAGCGTTCTGACACCATTGTGATGCATCAGAACCTTGACGAATATAATTCATCTGAGCCATATGCATCAGAATTATTTCAATATCAGCTGCGTTTATTAAATATTTTTCGTTGTCCATATCTTTTATACTAACCTTTATGCCTGCGCTTTAACTTTGAAGGTGACGGTATTGAAGCAATGATATCGGTCATATATCCAAAAATCAAATCGGACATGGAAAACCCAAAATATTCTGATAATAAAGCTCTATTGGTTCCAATAATTAAAAAGGTTGATATGATCAATCACCATCTGCTAAAAAAAAATAAACAAAAAAAGAAAATACCTATATAAGCTCTCATGTCGTTCAATTATATCCAAAGGAATTACAAAGGAAAGATGTAAAACCCGGTTCGTTGTCCCGACGAAGGATGAATGGAATTGTGATTCGGGATCGTGAAACGTGCAGTGAATGTGTAAAAGTTAGATTTTGGTTTTTATAAACTAAGATAATGAAATTATAACTAAAAACAGTAACTAAGGCAAGGGAAATGCTAATCTAAGGCTTACGTAAATGAAAACGTAAAGGAATCCTACAAACGCGTAAAACCTAGGCTAATCCCGAGCTTTTAAAAATGAAATCATGAAATATTAAATCTATGGGTGCAAATCTATTTTTCCTAAGTTCTAATTAATAAAATAAAATTATAGAAAAAAGAATTAAAATCTTTTGACTTTTATTTATTTTTTTATGAATTAAAAACTATTTTAAACTAGTTAAATGATTAAAAATAGTAAAACTTGAAAAATAAATCTGAAACTTTTTCTAAAAATACTTTAAAGTAAAACAAAGCTAGGAAAAACAAGAAGGGGCTGCCAGCTTATCCAGATAAGCTGGAATTAAGCTAAAAGGGAAAATAAGCAATAGGATCTATAAACTGGTAAAAAGGAAATAAGAAACAAAGATGGACAGAAAAGTCCCAAGGGCAGAGTTGGGAAGGGTGTGTGTTTGTGAGGCTGTGCTAGGTAAGAGACCAGGGTTCGAATCTGGTTCCTGACCTTTTTGAAAAATTATATTTTTTTTCTACTTTGTCTTTTTAAAACTAATTAAGCTGATGTAAATAAGCAAATTTATGTAAAACAACTTTTATTTAAAAGTAACTAATAAGCTAGAAATAAGCAAACTAAACTGGGTAGTAGGCTAAAGAAGGAAAAAAAAACTAAGGCTATAGCTTAAAAAGTAGTTAAGCTAACTAGGTCTAATAAGCTGAGCTAAGGCTAACTAAGAGCAGACTAAATAAGCTAAAGGGAGCAAAATAAGCAACAAAAAAAACAGGAAATAAGCTAAGCAAAGAGGCAAAATCAGAACAGAGGCAATATAAAGGTAAATAAGCTAAAACTATCTAACCTAAGGACTCATAAGCTGAATAAGCCAAAAGCAAACTAAAAAAAGAACTAAAACAAAATGACAATAATCTAAAGGAGCCAAGAAACACAAATTAAGCTAATAATAAAACCAAGGTTGCAAAAATCGCGAATCGGTAGTCGGGCGGTCGACCACCTTGTAGCTTGTAATCGGTCTACGCGGGATTAATCGGTGATTAATCGGATTGGCATTACTGACAAATTTTAGGTATTTCCGGCAAGTTTTATGTATTTTCGGTGAGTTTTAGGTATTTCCGGCAAGGTATTTTCTAAAAAACAACTTGTAATAGACTTAAACAGTTACTATAAGTGATCAAAATAAGTTTACAGTGAGTTTTGGGTACTTCTAGCAAGATTTATAGGTTTCCGGCAAGTTTGACCACCATTGACCGCCGTTGATCGCCGTTGACCATGGTTGACCTATTTGTTTGACCCAGTTACATAAATCGGCAAGGTCGGTGGCCTTGTAGCACCTAATCGGTGATTAATCGGCCTTGTAGACCTTTTTTTGCAACATTGAATAAAACAAATAAGCAATGATTAAGCAAAAAAAAAAGAACCAAGGTCTGCTGATGCCTTTGGGTGTAGGGCAGAAAAGGGTGTTTTCAAGCTGCTCACAAGCTAGTAAAAGCTCCTCTAAAAAAATATAAAAAATACTAACAACTATATAAGCTGGCCAACTAAATCTGTGCAAAAATCCAGCTTATAACAACTGAAATTGAACAAATGAAAAATCTACAAAAGGGGCTGCAAATGGGGAAGTTCAAAAAGTATGCAGATCATACTAGCTCAGTTCTAACCACAACTAAAACTACAAACTTAAACAAGATTGTTCCAAATTACTCACAACAACTTATAAGACTAGTTTCAACACAAAACTACCATCTAATAATCCAAAGTACTGATTTCTCAACATCAATACAGTTAAGCAGTTTTGACATTCAAAAAATAGGAGAACTAACACAATACTTGCAAACCTAATAAAAGCACTAATATCAGCAGTAGATTAACTAATATGGCTAAAAAAAAACAGCTAATCAAGATTAGGGAACTAGCAAATGAACAGTACCTAAGTTTTTTACCCACTTTCAGTCCAATTCCAAACACCCCTAATACTAGACTGTTTTGAGCTTTTTGATGATTTTAAAGGCAAAACTAGACTAAGCTACAAAAGCTATTCAAATATGCATTAAATTTCATCAAGGAGATCACACAAGCAGAAAACATACTAAATAAGCACTAATATAAGACAGAAATAAGCAGTTGACTTTTGTTACTAAAAGAGAAAAAACTTAAATTTCATTAACTAAATGTAAATTACAAGACTGAAATAAGAGTTGCAAAGCTTAAATCTAACCCTAATGACTGAAAGTAAAAAGACAATAAGTAAAATGGTCTAACCTTTTCTAATACATGAAAAATTGGACAAATTTTTCTCTTGAGGAGAGTCTGCTATTTAAAGCCTCTAGCTAGGGTTTCTACAACTGCTTTGCTTCTTCTGATTGGTTGAGAGCCCTTGGATTGGCTTGGAGTCCAATCCTTAAATCTTGGCCGTTGATGGGGTTTTGCCCTAGGATTGCTGAGGTGGAAATGGTATCATGTGAAGGAGGGGGGGACAATGGCATGTGAAGGTTTGGATGGTAGTGGTGAGTTGGCAAGCAAGAAAGTGACTGGGGAGGGGGTTAAGGTTAATGGCGGGAATATCTCAAGGTTAGAGATAAACAGTAGTAATTTTTTACCTGGGTTTGACTTGATCCGTATTTAGTTAAAAATAGGATTGGGCTTTGGTGGGCTGGGGTAGTGATGGGTTGTTGGATGGGTTTAGGATCCGGCTATAGTAAGGATAGTTTAGGATAGATTTTAGTTTTAGGGACCAATGTTATAAACTTTCAAATTTCAGGGACTAAATCTGCCACTTTGCAAAGTTAATCTAGGGACCAATTTTGTCAATCTGAAATAATCCAAGGGCTATTTTTGGCATCTTGAGCAATATCTTGGCTCAACTTGTAAATTTCTTCTCCGATCTCATCTTTAAAAACTCTTCCAAATCTCGTGCTCGGTTTTTACCGTTTTTCATTGATTTTTGTCCATATTCAAAATATCCGTACCTGCACATTTATAAACACAAAAGCAACATATATTTGGCACAATTGGTTAGTTTTTGGTCTTTTTGGTCCGTTTAAATAGGTAAAAGGTATGCGTAATTTAACACATACCAAAATTCCCCAGACTAAGCTATTACCGTGTCCTCACGCAATGTTATAAAAACACGTTTTTGAAACCAAAAATTTCCAACATCTTTTTACTAACTTTGAAAAGTAGCAAAATTTTCAAAAGAGATTAAGAAATATTAAGTTCTAAAAACTCCCCGTTTTTCCATTTTATTCTATTTTTGTATTTTTCTCATTTTCATGTGACGGTTTGTTGACTTTCATTATCTCACGATAACTTTTAGGATCACGGAGTAGGAAACACGACTCATAAAGAAGTGACCATACGGATAAAATTCGTCGTCCCTGATTTTTCGCAAGTCCCCAAACTAAGCTTAAAAACGAAATCATTGCTATTTATAAGTTAGATTGCCAACACTACTCATAAAAGCTAATTGTGTAGAACTCTTTGTCCCCAAATTTTTATTTTTGGTGAGACATGAATTTCTTCATATTCTCGTTTCAATAATTTTTAGTCTGATAAAAGCACTTTAGTTTAGACGCTAAGTAGTTTAAATTCCTTCCCTCGAGAATCGTTGCAAATAAAAATGAGGTCCACATCAAGGTGATTTAAAATGGGGCTTATTATTCTATTTTTATATTTTTGACTTTTGCATTTTTTTTTATTTTTTTTTTATTTTTTTTTTTGAGAAAGAAAAAAAAAATTCATTGAAGCTGTGTACCATAAGCTATGGAGCTTCACGGGGAAATTCCAAGACCTTAAACCTTCCGGAATAAAGGTTCCAAGGGCCGTTACAACGGAGAGTTCCAAGACCTTAACGCCTTTCAGAATTAAGGGTCCAAGGGCCGGTGTAAGAGGGAAGCCAAGACCTAAATACCTTTTAGAAATAAGAATCCAAGGACCGATCTCGAATCCGCAGCTTATAGCACATAAATTTAAGTTTTATTTATTTATATTTATTTTTGGTGCCCATATTCCAAATCCCGTGTATCATAAACTAAACGGAACTTTACGGAGAATTCCAAGACTCTAGACATTCCTGAAATGAGGATCCAAGGTCGTTAGATCAAGACCTCACACATTCCTGAATTAGAGATCCAAGGGCCGCTTTATGAACCGTCGCTTATGTCACACGACACTTGGAGTAACCTTGATGTGTACCCGACTTTTACAAGCAAGGATTCTTTTAAGAAGGAATAAAAACTAATTATCGCCAAAACCAAAATACCTTTAATTAGATTATTATTCTTATAGGGTGAAACAAGCTAATGGGAACAAAAAGCTACAATTAACTTCGATGAGCTCTAAAGAGAACCAACTACTCCACGTTTAGCAATCTAACTTATAAATGACTCTATCATTTCTCGTTCTTCGCAAATTTAAAATCTTAAATAATAAGATCCGCGAATGCTTAGCCAAATGGTTAAGGAGACAAGCTAGGGCTCAACACGCCCGGTCAAGTCAAAATTTTATTCCTACCCTCACCAGCGGAAAGTCAACAAAGTGTCAAAACACTTATTATATTTTTGCAAAAATTTTCAAATTTTCATTTTTTCAATTTTGGAGGAAAAACGGGGTTGCAAGAGTAAACGGCAAAAAAAAATGCAAGGCAAAATCAAATCGAAAGATTTCCCCCCAGTCTAAAACGAGACATTGTCCACAATGTCATAAAGGTAAGGGTTCTCCTACATAAATCTAAGGTCGTTTATCAATTATGCCAAAAGATAAATGTTAGTCGATAAGATTAAGGATATCGGATGAGCAACGAATGATGAAACTCGAGTGGAGTAAAGACAAAACCACGAGCACGAGAGTCTTCAAACTTCGGGCAAATCCTGGACATAAACAACAACAACCACAAAACAGGACAAATGGAAGAGGTAGCCTTCCTCACGTCACTTATTAGAAAATAGATAGAAATAGAAGGATAAGCATGGGGTGCCTCCCACGAAGCGCTTGTTTTTAATCGAGTCGTATAGCTTGACTCGCCCTGAATTCATTTGTTCTTGGGGGAGCATGTGGAAAAGAAAATCTCCATCGGACTTTGATGAACTCAAATAAGTACATTTTATTACTATCATTTATCCTAATTATTTGACTTGTTTTATTATATTATGAATGAGGATTGATACTTAATCGTTTACTTTTGTAATTCTCAGGTAAAAACAAGCATTTGGTGAAACTTGGCGATTTTGGACTAATTATGGAGCAAAACGTGCATAAAGTGAAAGTCTACTGACATGGACAAGGTCAAGTCAATTCTGCTCCAGATGCGCCGCATCTCACTCTGGACATGCGCCGCATCTCTATCAAGATATCACCAGATACGATCCAAGATACAAGAGGACATGCGCCGCATCTAATCATGGAGTTACGCCGCATCTTCTGGCAGTGTACGAATATTCCTGAATATTATAATCTTGGACCCCACGCGAAGTTAAGTACATGCGCCGCATCTACTCCTTAGATACGCCGCATCTTCCCTCAGACAGAAACTATAAATACCCCGTAGACCAGACGAATTAAAAGGTCCGAAACCCTAACACCGAAGACCAAACAGAAGGAACAAAGGACGAATTCAGTCAAGGAGGCAGCACAAGACACACCCAAATCAAAGATACAAGAGCTGTAAGAAGGTGCTGCATATGTTTAATTCATTAAGTAGTTTTGTTTTATTGTGTTAGTAAGCTTTAATTCATCAAGATTGGTGGCTTGTGTAATGTGGCAATGGAAAGATTGCACTCCCTTAAAACTGCTTTCTCATTAATTAAAGTTTATATGTTGATGTCTTTGGTTACTACTTATTAGTGCATTGATAACCTCTGTGTTTATTAGTGGCTTGCGGGCATTTGACTGCGGGACATAATGTGGCTCCCACGGTTGTTTCTAAATTGATCACTTAGGAATAACTTTTAGACATAAGTAATCATTAAGGGTTTACTCGCCGATAAGAATAGGACCAACGAGAAAGGATTAACTACATACACTTCATATAAAGCTATCAATAAAACAAGTGACAAACTACTTAATTATAAGGACAGCCCTCTTATTGTCTCGAGTATTTATCTGTGTACGTGTGTGCTACTTGCTGATTCGTGCCTATTGGTTTATTTTACTATTTAATTGCAAACAAAACCGTGCCAGTCTCTCAGGCTGAAACCCCCTTGCGTTAGGATATTAAAATACTGATTAGATTAACGAGATTATACGTTCCACTCTTAGTGATCGACACTCTACTTACCATTATCTTCATACTGACCGGGTACACTGCTCGTTAAGTGTGTGTGTTATTGATAAGTCGGCTAAATATAAATTTAAAACTTGAGTAGGCATTAAAACTGCTAAACCGCAACGACACATCACGCGCATCAAGTTTTTGGCGCCGCTGCCGGGGAGTGAATTGTTATTATCTGTTAATTTGATTAGTATTTTAATTAGGTTTTTCTTTTTTATTAGATTAATTGCATCATTGTATTATTTTGCATATTTGTTGTTTTGTGTGCTTTTATTTTTGTTTGTGTGTTTATTTTTGTTTGTGTGTTTAATTTTTTTTGTTTTTCGTATTTTTGTGTGTTCTGCTATCGTTGTACTGTGCTAAATCAAACGATACGGCGCATCTGATCTCTCAGATACGGCGTATTGCGTTTAATTTTTTTAAATACAACGCGTTTAATTAATTCGATACGACGCATCTTTTCCCCAAGATACGGCGTATCTGTTTTTAATAAGAAAATTTTTCTAAGCGATAAAGTAATACGACGCATCTGCTTTTGTAGATACGGCGTATCTGTTTTGATAAAAAATTTTCTAAACGTTAACACCATACGACGCATCTGCTTTCGCAGATATGGCGTATCTATTATTTTAATTAAAAACAGTTTGCGAATTATTAAACAGATACGACGTATCGATCTCTATCGATACGGCGCATTTTCTGAATCAAAAATCGATATTTATTTTTAAACGTAACGAAAGTACGGCGCATTAACTTTTGTTAATACGACTAATATAATTTGATAAATATAGTTGATTTTTGATATTTACTTTGGTCGGTCCGCTACTCTCGTGTGCAAGTTGTTTATTTTCAGGATAAATGATGACTCGAGCATCACCAAGAAGGATTACATTCTGAACCAAACCAAGAGACGCTAGCTGAAGTGACCGAACATAAGACGACAAGAGTGGAGGAAAACTCAGTACTGGTAACATTGAACTTCTTAAATTCTTGAAATTAAATCCCATGTAAACTCTACGATAATTCAACTGCCCAAAGGAAAGTTCTCTACACTATGATCTCAGTTTTATTATCCATATTATACGTCTGATTCAAATTGTAATCTTCATTTTGTATGCTCAAAAACGATATTTGTTCCTAACCTCGGAATAAACCCTTATCCACTAAACAATAAGATTACAATTATTAACAAAACGTTTATGCCTATTGTTCTTATTTTAAATTCGTCTATATGGTGTGCCATTTAACCCAAAATTGATGTATAAGGAACTGTGTTGCGGAGGCCAAGGTACGTTCTTCATTTAAATTTCGTTAACTAACATAGAGATACGGCGGATCTAAATATCAAAAGCGCCGTATCCCTGACCAACTAGGACTTATTGACTAGTCAACGAAATTAAATAGATACGGCGCATCCCAATTTTCTAATACGGCGCATCGTGTCGCCCTATAAATACGACGGGAATACGCCGCATAAATACACACAGTTAAGAACACGCACTAAAATTATACTCGAAATCCGATCATCTTTCTCAAATCCTCCGTTAATCCGATCTATAACCTTTCTCTTAAGCATCAAATTAAGGTAATTATTCTATTTTGATTTAATTTCGTTTAATTATAAATTAGGGTTTATATGACCAATTCGATTAGGGCTTAAAAGATATAGGGATATGATTAGAACTTGGCGTTGATTATTTCCCCTAAGTTAATTTTAGAATTGGGCATCGAATTTGGCACTAATTGAATCGGACGAATAATAGGGTTTTGAGTGATTGTTTTTAAATTTTAGAGGGAAAGTGTGATAGAGGTTTTTGATAGGAACAATTCAGTAAATTTGGTCTGTGATATAATGCGGGAGTTTACGTCACGGATACGGATTCTTGAAAAACGTGCCTAACCCTTTATTTTATACTGATATGCTTTTAGATGCGGCGCATCTAGGTTGATTAATACGGCGTAATGACCTATTTCAAAATTGCTAAAATTATAGATACGCCGTATTGATTAATCTAGATACGACGCATCTCAATACGCCGTATCTATTGTCTTGCACCGCATCTCTTATACTTTATACAGATACGCCGCACTGATTAAATCAGATGCGCCGTATCTACCTGTTTTGCAGACTGTTTACTGACTGTGAATATTTATTTCAGATGACACTACCAGAGGTCACACTTAGGCATCAGTGGCTACAATTTGAGAACATGGGACTTACTCCTGCCACTCTGGAAGATTACTTGCGTAGGCTTGACTCGATTTACTTCAAGAAGATACTCAGAGTCCAGGTTTTGAGTTTTGATGATGTAGGGTTGATTGGTGGTGGACATGCAGCTGAGAGTTTGCAGCATCGGTTGGAGATGGTTATTGCTGGAGATGATGAGGAGATAGTGTTTAGGTCTAGTGCTTGGGAGCGACTGTTTAGGATTGACGAGCCTCTGATTAGGGAACTCATGCTGGAGTTCTTTAGCACCATTCATTATAGGGAGACGGATATGGAGATTGATACTGCTGACACACTGGTGTTCAGGCTAGGAGGTGTGCATAGGCAGATGTCGATGAGGCAGTTTATCTTGGCCATGGGGCTACACACTGAGGAGGAGATTGGATCTGCTGGGTTTGCCAGGTACTGGGCCGAGAGTTTACGGGTTGTCCCTGACAGAGGGATGTTCAGTGATTATTGGGATAGGATTTCTTCGATGGGTGACATCATTACTTCCACCCCATCCTACACATTGATCAGAGAGCCGATGAGGCGGCTCTGCCACCGTTTGATTGCACTCACCATTGCTGGGAGGGGTCAGTCACCTGAGAAGGTGACAACTCTGGACCTCTTCCTCTTGAGGAGTATGGATGAGGGGTTGTCGGTGAACATCCCCCACTTTTTAGCACACTACCTCCACCGATCTGCTGTAGGGAGAGATCGGAGGAGCCAGATGACTGGCGGGCATTTTGTTTCGAGGCTGGCCCGCCATTTTGGAGTTATTGGAGCAGAGATCCCAGCGGGGCTGGAGGTTATTGTGGCCCGTCTCCCGGTTATCGATAGGGACTATTTGGTTAGACTCGGGATCTGCCAGGTTGCTGCGGGAGGCCACTTTTGGGCAGCATTAGGGCCCGCCAGAGCTGCAGGGCCAGAGGCGGAGCAGGGAGGACCTCAGGAACCTCCGGCTGCTGCTCCTGCCGACGAGGAGGTGCCACAGGCCCCAGTACCCCCACGCACGATTAGTCAGAGAGTAGAGGCAGTCGAGGGAGAGTTGAGAGCCCTGAGGAGGGACTCAGATTGGCTTGTTGCGAGTGTGAGCAGGCTTCTGGAGCACCAGGGTATTTCACACGCTCGTCCGGATGGGACTCGTGTTGAGGGAGTGACGCGTGCATACGAGCGCAGAGTCCGCCAGAGGACTGATGGAGCCAGCACATCCGAGACCCATCCAGATGACCTCGCTCACCCATGATCTTACTCTCTTGTTTTACTGACATTTGTTCCGCACATTATTATTATTATTTTGATTGTACTGATCACTATTTTCATGGATATATTTAATGTTTCAGTTTATGTTTATTGTTATATTTGATGAAGACTGGCATTAAGTTCAGCATGAGAGTACGAGAGGACGTGAGAGATAAACCGTGGAACGAGTCATTTTACAACAGACTGTTAACAGTCTGTTTGGTAACTACATGCGCCGCATCTGGAAAACAGATGCGACGCATCCTATCCTTTATTTCATTTTATTTTATTTTATTTTTATTTTTATCAGTTTATTTTAATGCGGCGCATCCCTGGTTAAGGATGCGACGCATCTTTATTCTGATCCGTATTAATTCCAGGCTCGATACGGCGTATCTTCTTCAATAAGATACGGCGCATCGACTGACCTGATGATTTTCAGTTTTAATTTTTAAAGTTTTATTTTTCCTAACTACTAATGTATTATGCAAGCTTGAACCTTTCTTATCTTAGGTGTGTTTTAAAGTATTGGTGGTATTATAGTTTCCTGAATTTCCTGTGGATACATCAAGTATGAAGCTTTAACGTTCTAATCCACATGGAAGATGATTTTTGCTCTTATACTAATGGAGGATCATACCGAGCAAATCTCAGGGGAGTTTTTCTGTTCTAATTCTTTTAATTTTCCAGTTTTTAACCTTTTATACAAACAACGAGGACGTTGTTTAACTTAAGTGGGGGGATTGGAGAATTAGAACACTTAACAATTACTTGTCCTAAACTTTTTCAAAAATTATGCTTAAAATGTGCTTAATATATCAAACTTAAATTTTTTTTTAGCATGTTTTTTGTTTAAGATCTAAGTTGCATAGCTGCACACATGACGTTATTTTCAAAAATTGTGATTTTCCAAAATTCACAAATCTATGAGTGTGCCGGTGACTTGTAAACTTTAGAACTTGGCTTGTATACTATTCGAGACCACCATAATGAGTATTATTTATATAATTGGAATGACTTGTCTAACTTGGTAAAATTCTAGGATTACACCCAAATAGCCTTTATATGTTATGTGTTATTGACTAACTACACTGGTTAGTTAACCCCCGTATAAACCCTTTTGTTACTCTCATTTTTAGAGTAAGATACCCCTAGAAAAACACTCAGAGCCATTCCTTTCGTTTCTTACACCTATGTTTAAAATGTTTCGTTACACCCTTATACCTTAGCCTACCCTGTAGATTAAAGTCCGTGGTTGGTTAATTGCTATAGGCAGAGTGTGTTTCCTTACATTACCTGTGTTCGCGTGCGTAATTCATTATCTATGGTTAGGTCGGGAAATTGCACAATGCAATTGGAGTGAAAGTAAATATTGTATATTTTGGAGTTTATTTTTCGTGTGTTTACTACTTTCACTATTACCGTTATTTCTGAAAGTATGAAAAGTATGAAAAAATTATCCGGAAAGAAAGTTATAGTGATGTGGTGAAATTTTACACATCTATATGTTGAAAAAAAAAAAAAAAAAAAAAAAAAAAAATCGAAAAAATGAGAAAAGAAAAAGAAAGAAAAAAGAGTTGGATGTTTATTTTAAGCCAACGATGTAGAGTTATGTAAGTGGTTCATATGGCCACTATTTGTTGTATTATATCTATGGATTGAATGGGAGTTGGCAGTTATGGGAATGCCAATTAAGGTTTATTCTTTGATTAAGATCTTGTTGAGTATAATTCGTGTCTACCTAAAGCGTGTGTTTCAAGTGTTAAAGCGTGAGTTATCCGATGATATGAGTCTTGTTCATGGGATGGTTGGGATAGTGATTAACCACACTTAGGATTTTAATTTATTTGTTTTGTTTATTTTTATTTTTACACCAATTTATATCCCAAATGTTATCCATACCCTTTATTATTCTTCATCCAACCAAACCTTTGATTTATTGAGATTAGGGATTTGAGCAATCTTAAGTATCGTAGTCGTGGATTCGGCTATGTATTTATGATTTTGTCGCCCTTTTTGATATATTATTATTGGTGAAGTTTGGACCTATCTTTAGCCTATTCGAGTTAAGGATTTGAGCAATTGCAAGTATCGTGTTCGTGGATTCGATCATGTATTTGTGATTTTGTCGCCTTTTCTGGAATTTGAGATCGATAGTGAAAAGAGAATAATTAACCCTTAAGCCTAAAAACCCTTTTTACCGCTTTAGACTTGTTATTCCTTAGCTTTAGAGGTGGAGATGTGTATACTTGCCAAGCTTATGATAGAATATTCGTCACGACTGGACAGTTAAACGATTAGATTTGCTTTTATCGACTTATTTTATTTTACTTCTAATTCGTTAAGTGTTTAGTTGTGTGATTATGAATTAAACGAATACATGCTTAAATATAAAAATAAATCCTAACATCTTTTAGGATACATTTTCATAAGAGAAATTCTAAGGTTTACTTGGGGACAAGTAAAGTTCAAGTGGGGGGATATTTGATGAACTCAAATAAGTACATTTTATTACTATCATTTATCCTATTTATTTGACTTGTTTTACTATATTATGTATGAGGATTGATACTTAATCGTTTACTTTTGTAATTCTCAGGTAAAAACAAGCATTTGGTGAAACTTGGCGATTTTGGACTAATTATGGAGCAAAACGTGCATAAAGTGAAAGTCTACTGACATGGACAAGGTCAAGTCAATTCTGCTCCAGATGCGTCGCATCTCACTCTGGACATGCGCCGCATCTCTATCAAGATATCACCAGATACGATCCAAGATACAAGAGGACATGCGCCGCATCTAATCATGGAGTTACGCCGCATCTTCTGGCGGTGTACGAATATTCCTGAATATTATAATCTTGGACCCCACGCGAAGTTAAGTACATGCGCCGCATCTACTCCTTAGATACGCCGCATCTTCCCTCAGACAGAAACTATAAATACCCCGTAGACCAGACGAATTAAAAGGTCCGAAACCCTAACACCGAAGACCAAACAGAAGGAACAAAGGACGAATTCAGTCAAGGAGGCAGCACAAGACACACCCAAATCAAAGATACAAGAGCTGTAAGAAGGTGCTGCATATGTTTAATTCATTAAGTAGTTTTGTTTTATTGTGTTAGTAAGCTTTAATTCATCAAGATTGGTGGCTTGTGTAATGTGGCAACGGAAAGATTGCACTCCCTTAAAACTGCTTTCTCATTAATTAAAGTTTATATGTTGATGTCTTTGGTTACTACTTATTAGTGCATTGATAACCTCTGTGTTTATTAGTGGCTTGCGGGCATTTGACTGCGGGACATAATGTGGCTCCCACGGTTGTTTCTAAATTGATCACTTAGGAATAACTTTTAGACATAAGTAATCATTAAGGGTTTACTCGCCGATAAGAATAGGACCAACGAGAAAGGATTAACTACATACACTTCATATAAAGCTATCAATAAAACAAGTGACAAACTACTTAATTATAAGGACAGCCCTCTTATTGTCTCGAGTATTTATCTGTGTACGTGTGTGCTACTTGCTGATTCGTGCCTATTGGTTTATTTTACTATTTAATTGCAAACAAAACCGTGCCAGTCTCTCAGGCTGAAACCCCCTTGCGTTAGGACATTAAAATACTGATTAGATTAACGAGATTATACGTTCCACTCTTAGTGATCGACACTCTACTTATCATTATCTCCATACTGACCGGGTACACTGCTCGTTAAGTGTGTGTGTTATTGATAAGTCGGCTAAATATAAATTTAAAACTTGAGTAGGCATTAAAACTGCTAAACCGCAACGACACATCACGCGCATCAGACTTTCATTCAAGATGTTTGGATAAACATTAAAGTGCTTGAAAGTTCCACTCCGATGAGATACCCACGGCTTAAAAGAATGAGAGATGTCGGGGTCAAAGATGGTGTCTTCACTCCCGAATGAGTGAAGGATAGGAGAAGTCACCGGATAGGTGAAGAAAGGGAGAAAGATCATTATCGGAATGAGAATCCATTTTTCATCCTCAAAATTCTTAGATTCAAAAACGAAAACCTCGGGAGGGAGGGTCGGGATGATATCATCGATAAGTAAACTCTCACGATAGAGTACATCTCCCCCCGGGTCATGATCTTCCTCAAAATTAAAATAATCATACTCCGGAGGAGGTATGATATGAGTGAGTTCACCGGAGAACTCCTCATGAAGAGAATCAATCATATGATGATAATCTGTGAGCTCGGGTTCCGTCACGGACTCATCACTCTCCTCTATCTGACTATCAAAGATAGGGTTATCTGAAATGAAAGTAAAATCAGATCCGAAATCAAATAGAGGATTGGTGAAAGTCGTGTTGAATGTTTCGGAAACAAGCTCATCAAATTCTTTTGAAGGATTGATTTCAACTTCCTTCGGAGGGAGAGAAGGTGATGGTTCATCGTTCAATAATTTCTCAAGAAAAAGAATATCTCCCTCCGGATCAAGATAAGAATCATCAATTTCCGGAGAAATTGAATCTTCTTTGAGACAAGCATCGATCTCTTCCAAGATAGGATCACTTCCCTCAACCGGAGTGTGAGGAAGGGGAAGAGTCGGAAATGATAGGATCTGAAGACGGAGTGGGATTGCCACTCGGAGGTTTATCTGAAATTTCAAGAACTTCGGGGGCACACTCCTTGTCATAATCGTCTTCGAACCTATGTTCAACATATAAAGCTCTGATAAGTTGCATCTGCTCCTCTGC
The DNA here is from genome assembly GCA_021014915.2 of Artemisia tridentata subsp. tridentata. Lineage (NCBI taxonomy): Eukaryota > Viridiplantae > Streptophyta > Magnoliopsida > Asterales > Asteraceae > Artemisia > Artemisia tridentata. Next base: position 102,794,020 of record CP139503.1, on the reverse strand, counting down.
TAACAATTCACCCATAGTTTTGTCTTCGTGCTTCTTCTGGACGGGTGTGGTTGCAGCTGACGAACTCTCATAAACTCCCCACATAGAATCCTCATCATCGTCATCGCAAATGAAAGTTTGACGATATTTGGAACTTACTCTAGCTGCTTGTTCTTCAGCTAGAAGTTCTCCATAAGTTTTCTGATGAGGATCTTCTTGGGGAAGTTTTTTAATCGAATCCTTAATTTCTTCGATTAAATTTAGAACATGAAGAATGTCTTGAGAAAGTTCTTGAGATGGTGTTTGAATCATTTGGTACTGTGGAGGTTGGTCATGATAAGAATAATCATAATTGTTACAAGGACCACGCTCATAGACAATCTGGTTCCTCGTTTGACAATCAGAGTTATAATGTGGACCTCCACAGTACTCACAACAATATGATTGCTGTGACTGATTCAGTGAATTGTATGGATAATGGTCATAACCAAAGTTTTGATTATTACGTGGAACTTGCTCATAGACAAACATGTTCCCTGTTTGACAATCAAAACCCGGGTGAGGACTACCTCCACAAGACTCACACGAGTATGTCTCCATCTGGTGTTGTGGGGGCTGGTTGAAAAAGTCGGTTGTTTCATGGTAAGAATAAGGATTTTGGTCATAGACAAACCCGTTTCCTGATTCCACCATGCTACAACCGGGACAATTCCCACCATTATGAGGACCTCCACACCATTCACAACCATAATGGTAAGATGAAGACATAAAGAAGAATTAAACGGATAGAGGTTAAGAGATAAAGAATTAAACGGATAAGAGGAATGAGAAGAATATTTTTGGATTTTTATAATTTGGAAACATTTGAAAAACAAAAAGGAAAATAAATTTGAAAAGAAAATCTTTTTGGGTTTTATAAGAAGATATTTACAAGAGAAAACGATAACTTCACGAGGAAGGGTCTTCAAAACACGAATCGATACACGGAAATCACGAACTCACTTCAACCTTCCCCGGCAGCGGCGCTAAAAATTGATGTCGTTCAATTATATCCAAAGGAATTACAAAGGAAAGATGTAAAACCCGGTTCGTTGTCCCGACGAAGGATGAATGGAATTGTGATTCGGGATCGTGAAACGTGCAGTGAATGTGTAAAAGTGAGATTTTGGTTTTTATAAACTAAGATAATGAAATTATAACTAAAAACAGTAACTAAGGCAAGGGAAATGCTAATCTAAGGCTTACGTAAATGAAAACGTAAAGGAATCCTACAAACGCATAAAACCCAGGCTAATCCCGAGCTTTTAAAAATGAAATCATGAAATATTAAATCTATGGGTGCAAATCTATTTTTCCTAAGTTCTAATTAATAAAATAAAATTATAGAAAAAAGAATTAAATTTTTTTTGACTTTTATTTATTTTTTTATGAATTAAAAACTATTTTAAACTAGTTAAATGATTAAAAATAGTAAAACTTGAAAAATAAATCTGAAACTTTTTCTAAAAATACTTTAAAGTAAAACAAAGCTAGGAAAAACAAGAAGGGGCTGCCAGCTTATCCAGATAAGCTGGAATTAAGCTAAAAGGGAAAATAAGCAATAGGATCTATAAACTGGTTAAAAGGAAATAAGAAACAAAGATGGACAGAAAAGTCCCAAGGGCAGAGTTGGGAAGGGTGTGTGTTTGTGAGGCTGTGCTAGGCAAGAGACCAGGGTTCGAATCTGGTTCCTGACCTTTTTGAATTTTTTTTTCTACTTTGTCTTTTTAAAACTAATTAAGCTGATGTAAATAAGCAAATTTCTGTAAAACAACTTTTATTTAAAAGTAACTAATAAGCTAGAAATAAGCAAACTAAACTGGGCAGTAGGCTAAAGAAGGAAAAAAAAAACTAAGGCTATAGCTTAAAAAGTAGTTAAGCTAACTAGGTCTAATAAGCTGAGCTAAGGCTAACTGAGAGCAGACTAAATAAGCTAAAGGGAGCAAAATAAGCAACAAAAAAAAAAAGGAAACAAGCTAAGCAAAGAGGCAAAATCAGAACAGAAGCAATATAAAGGTAAATAAGCTAAAACTATCTAACCTAAGGACTGATAAGCTGAATAAGCCAAAAGCAAACTAAAAAAAAGAACTAAAAGAAAATGACAATAATCTAAAGGAGCCAAGAAACACAAATTAAGCTAACAATAAAACAAATAAGCAATGATTAAGCAAAAAAAATGAACCAAGGTCTGCTGATGCCTTTGGGTGCAGGGCAGAAAAGGGTGTTTTCAAGCTGTTCACAAGCTAGTAAAAGCTCCTCTAAAAAAATATAAAAAATACGAACAACTATATAAGCTGGCCAACTAAATCTGTGCAAAAATCCAGCTTATAACAACTGAAATTGAACAAATGAAAAATCTACAAAAGGGGCTGCAAATGGGGAAGTTCAAAAAGTATGCAGATCATACTAGCTCAGTTCTAACCACAACTAAAACTACAAACTTAAACAAGATTGTTCCAAATTACTCACAACAACTTATAAGACTAGTTTCAACACAAAACTACCATCTAATAATCCAAAGTACTGATTTCTCAACATCAATACAGTTAAGCAGTTTTGACATTCAAAAAATTGGAGAACTAACTCAATACTTGCAAACCTTATAAAAGCACTAATATCAGTAGTAGATTAACTAATATGGCTAAAAAAAGCTAATCAAGATTAGGGAACTAGCAAATGAACAGTACCTAAGTTTTTTACCCACTTTCAGTCCAATTCCAAACACCCCTAATACTAGACTGTTTTGAGCTTTTTGATGATTTTAAAGGCAAAACTAGACTAAGCTACAAAATCTATTCAAATATGCATTAAATTTCATCAAGGAGATCACATAAGCAGAAAACATACTAAATAAGCACTAATATAAGACAGAAATAAGCAGTTGACTTTTGTTACTAAAAGAGAAACACTTAAATTTCATTAACTAAATGTAAATTACAAGACTGAAATAAGAGTTGCAAAGCTTAAATCTAATCCTAATGACTGAAAGTAAAAAGACAATAAGTAAAATTGTCTAAACTTTTCTAATACATGAAAAATTGGACAAAACTTTCTCTTGAGGAGAGTCTGCTATTTAAAGCCTCTGGCTAGGGTTTCTTCTACTGCTTTGCTTCTTCGAATTGGTTGAGAGCCCTTGGATTGGCTTGGAGCCCAATCCTTAAATCTTGGCCGTTGATGGGGTTTTGCCCTAGGATTGCTGAGGTGGAAATGGTATCATGTGAAGGAGGGGGGAAACAATGGCATGTGAAGGTTTGGATGGTAGTGGTGAGTTGGCAAGCAAGAAAGTGACTGGGGAGGGGGTTAAGGTTAATGGCGGGAAGATCTCAAGGTTAGAGATAAACATTAGTAATTTTTTACCTGGGTTTGACTTGATCCGTATTTAGTTAAAAATAGGATTGGGCTTTGGTGGGCTGGGGTAGTGATGGGTTGTTGGATAGGTTTAGGATCCGGCTATAGTAAGGTTAGTTTAGGATAGATTTTAGTTTTAGGGACCAATGTTGTAAACTTGCAAATTTCAGGGACTAAATCTGCCACTTTGCAAAGTTAATCTAGGGACCAATTTTGTCAATCTGAAATAATCCAAGGGCTATTTTTGGCATCTTGAGCAATATCTTGGCTCAACTTGTAAATTTCTTCTCTGGCCTCATCTTTAAAAACTCTTTCCAAATCTCGTGCTCGGTTTTTTGCCGTTTTTCATTGATTTTTGTCCATATTCAAAATATCCGTACCTGCACATTTATAAACACAAAAACAACATATATTTGGCACAATTGGTTAGTTTTTGGTCTTTTTTGTCCATTTAAATAGGTAAAAGGTATGTGTAATTTAACACATACTAAGCTCAGACACAATTTGTGAAACAGATATAGATGCTATATTTGATGAGTCTATATATTTGCCAGAACTTTTGAATGCTTACAAAATATCATGTTTACCGAATCATATACTCACGGTGAAAACAGGTGTACTTTTCATCCTACTAAGGAACATTGATCAGCAAAGAGGGTTGTGTAAAGAAATACGTTTGGTGATTACAAGATTAGCAGATCATGTCATTCAGGGGAAAATCATAACAGGAACGCATGTTGGACAGATTTCGTATTTACCACGAATGCATTTTCAGAGAGGTTTTTCAAAAAGTTTTTAGTTGAAGAAAATATGTGTCTAACATGATAGTTAGTTTTTGAGTTTTAAACAATTATATTATAGATTTGTTTATATTTTTTTATTGTGTTTTGGTTTGTATATCAGAATAATATGTGTTTCTTATATGATATTTTGTTTCTATTATGGTTTTCTAATTATGTTTTTGAACCAAACATCATATACGGAAAATTGTATTAACAATTTGTAAAGATAATGTAGTTGAATCACTTAAAAACGTTTATCGATTTGTTATTTAGTTGTCAGAATTATGAAGACGTTAATGCATCAAACTTATATGTATCAGAAACATGGTCATATTATATGTATTTATTAAATATATCTGATGTTCACATTAATAATGTAATTATGTGGCTAGCACGTTAATTTTATAGTTTAATATAATTATAAAACTGCCTCAATCTCATATAATGACAAGAACAAAACATCAACTTAATCTTTATTGAAGTATTTAGGGTATGTTTGGCAACAATAGCTGTTGCTGGTGCAGGTGCAGGTGCTGGTGCTGGTGCTGGTGTTGATGCTGATGCTGGTGCTGGTGCTGTTGCTGATGCTGAAAAAGATTAAAATTATAGTTTTTTTTTGTAGTGATGTTTGGTAAACTAGCTGAAATTGTAAATTAAAAGTGTAAAATGACATAATTGGAGATTATTTTGTGAAAAAAAAAACTGTAGCCCCCATAATCTTTCATAAGTTGGTTCAAGGAACTTTTATTTTTGGAGATTACTTTTACTATAATCTTTCATAAGTTGTTCAGCCAAACAATGCTGCTTTTTAGACAAAAGATTATTTTGTGGAAAAAAAAAGCTGTAGCCCCCATAATCTCTCATAATCTGTGTCACCAAACACAGCCTTAATCGACTTAAATTTTTTTAGGGTTAAAGTATTTTTAGTAAGAAAAAAAAACAAATTTTAACAAGTTCAAATTTTATTAATGGCCCACGTAAACAATTAGTTCGTCGTATCAGAAACGTGTTTCCAAATATAAGAAGCACGGTCTAGAATGTTTGAAAAACGATATTTATCATTAATTGAGAATAAGTCGGGCCAGATTTGGGGTTTTTTTTTAAAATGTCCCTAAACATAGATTTGTCGAAAACGCCAAAGAAAAAATGTTTGAAAAACTGGGTGTGTTTTTTAAAACTTTGGTGTCGCGAAAGTCTTTGGCATATCAGAAACATGTTTCCTAATATGTGAGAGGCATCTTATAGAAAGTTATAAAAATGATAGTTATCTTCACCGATATCTTTTCTATATTTGAATTATGTTATCTATTCAGGCATGGATGCGAAACCCTAATTTTGAGCCTATATATAGTCGCCCAATGAGGGTGGTCATAGTTCACTAGCTTTTTCATATCCGTAGATGTAAATTCGCTTTTTTTAACATCATTCCACCACGTTCTTACCTTTGACGCAACAATTAAAACTCTTCTGTCTCGCAAAAGAGCCTTCAAATCTGTGATTGAAGTTCTTGAGATTCGAATGCACTTTTATGTTGTATTGAAAATTTAATTTCCGTATATTATTTAGTTTTTGGTTTCTGATTCTTATTCGCTTGTTGTTTATGAGGTGATGTATTATGTACTATGTTTCTGATTCAATATTACAATTTTGTTCATTAATCTTCACATTTTTTTAAAATATATTTAATTAGTTGTTGCTTATATCTTCTCTCATATCTTTTAATAGACTTATATAAGCAAACTCACATATTAACTCTAATGGTACCTTTTTGCTTCGAATATTTGGGTAGTCAACTTAGACATTGTAGATGTCAACGACTTATGCATTTCAGTTTCTAATGAATTTAACCTTTAGTTTATGTAACGTTTGTAAACAAATATTATCCATTCCTATTAATATTTTAAAATGAACGTGTTTATATTATTTAGATTATTGTTTCTGATTGAAAAAAGAATACTAATTCCAATGTTGTTTATGAGTTGATGTATGATTTATTATGTTTTTGATTCAACATTAAATTTTGTACATTTTGTAAATAGATTTATCATTGTTATTTTTTATTTTTATTATTTTTTTTTTTTTTACTTTTTTTGGTCAATTAACCACCACTTTCGGTATAAACATAAACATCTGCATCTAAACAGTCATATACCTTATCTTTTTTACACACACAGTCAAAAACCCCAATTTGATCAATAGAATCCCTAAATTCAAAAATAAAAAATGAAAATTTCATTAATTCAAGAAAACTTGCCGAATGTACAACAAGATGCCCAACAACAAATACAGCAGCAAGAAGAGGAAGTATTAGACTTCTAAATAAAGGCAATTCCAACCGAAAACCAAAAGATTACGAAAGCTCCAGAGGTGAACAAAGAATTTTCTAAAATTCAAATAGGAAGAAATAACCAAGTTTCAAATCTTTCACCAACAAAATATCAGGATGGATATAAACCGATAGTAAATTTTATTAAAAAATGTTATATTAAGGAAGACTTTTTCCAAAAACCATCTGCCATGTATGAGTCGTATTTAAAGGAATTTTGGTTTACAACCACATGTACTGCAGAGACGAAGCTAATTTCTATGAATTAAAATTTGGTGTCAGGACAATTACTGACATTTGTGGGTTGGATTATCTTGAGAAAGGATTTGAATATGATGAAGAATCCTCTTTTGATGAAATTCAGGAAACAATGCTAAAAATATGTTATAGAAAAGCAAATGAGCCAGATGAGCCACTTGAACATACTCTTCTTAAGAATTTGTTCTTTGCGAAATAGAAATTGTTGATGACTTACATCAGCAGCGGTTTGGGGGGCAATACTGGGTCTTCAGATCAATTGAATTATATGCATCAGTTGATTGCACCTGGACTTATCAATGGCCTTAAACTAAACTATGGGGAAATTATTTTCAATGACATTGTTTCCAAATTGAATGTTGATATACGTGCTCCAAAACCAGGATACACAAGATTCATTTCTCTTATTTTGGAAAGAGTACTTGGGAAAATTTATTTAAAGTATGATGTAAAAGGAATCAAGCTTCATATAATGGGAAATGCAATATTTAATACTGAACCAGATTCTTCTGAGGTTCCAATCACATCTGCAAGGGAAAGTGTGTGCGAGAGTTTATCAGAACCTGTATCTTCGTTTGAAGATATTGCTGGTATTCATAGTAAGGATCATGTGTATTATGGGGCTAGCTCTAACGAGCTTGATGTAGACAAGAATGGTAAGAAATAAATACAAAGTCAATTTTGGGTTTGGTTTATCCAAAGTCAACAGAGTCATCATCAACAGTACCAAGAGGTCGTTTGAGATATTTATTATTTTTCTTGAATCACATTTGTTATTAAGTTAATGTTAATCTAAATTTTTTGTGTCTGTGTATTTTAAAACTTCTACTTCATATTAATATTTTGTTTTTTAGGTTGTGGTGGTTCTGATTTATTACCCACCACAGGTCTGATTCAGCAAAAAAAAAAAGGATGAGGAAGTCCGAATGAAGTTTGTTACACAATTTGATTTTCAGTTTTCTTTTTATTTTTTGAATTTGATAGATCTTTTTCTATACCAGTAAACATGGCAATGAAGGTGTGAAATCGGCACAGGCAATAGCATTTAAAGGTATGTTGTTACGTTAGTTCTGCTTCCATTTCAAGGGTATAATAGTTTGGATAATTTTCCTTATAATATGAGGTGCTTTTGGAAGGCCTTTTCATTTAGAACTCTTGTGTCCACTCAATGATATTCATTTATGTCACAGCCTGTGTTTGGTTTAAATTTGGGAGTTTAGACAACATTTGTTATTGTGTTAGTGTTATTTTAAATTTGTTGTGTATGTGTATTTTAATAATCTGTTTTTTAGGTTGTGGTGGTTCAAAATTATTAGCTAATGTTTTAAAGGATTCGCATAAATTTTGAACAATGTTACTAATTCTCTGAAAAAAGAGGTTATTGTAGAATCTCTAGTCACCACAGGTCATTCTAGACATCTATCCTTATTTTTGGGCAATATTCATGAATATGTCTGTTTTAATTTCATTTAGTTGTCGCTGTATATTTTAATACAGTTTGAGGATATTAATAATTTGTTTTTTAGGTTGTGTTGATTCTGAGTCATTGATAACGCTCAGAATGAGCATGTTTTTAGTTGTGTTATCAGTGGTTTTGTGCACTATATTTGGTTATATTTGTAATGATTTGTTACTTAGTCGTGAAAAAAGTGTATATGCAAGTGAATGTAGCCAAGTACAGGAAAAGATGACAAAAAGATGAAGATTGAAGTGATTATGCACATTGGAAGATTCCCGAGATGGAAACGAGAGAGAAACCACGCAAGAACTCAAAGATTTGATAATGTCAAGATTTCTATGTTCAAATATCAAGAAAAGATCGAGTTCTATGGAAGAAATTAATGCCACAACAAAGGATAAAGCTCGCGACAAGAAAAGACAAGAAAAAAATCAAAGTTGTGTGAGCCAGAAGCCTCCATCCGATCGGATGGAGCCCGCATCCGATTCGGATGGGGAAAGTTGGGATTTACCGAGAGTTCCAACTGATCGGTTGGATGAAGATGTTGTTACAAAGTTCCATTTAATGACGAATTTAAGCCCCATAATCATGGTGGCTTATCATTTCCTGAATATTAACTAATAGTGGACGTTTTTACTTGATAAGGAAGGGTTCTTGTACTTATATATAGGATCCTAGGTTAGATTGAAAGGTGTGACACCCCAAACCTAGTAAAGGCTTACACCAAGTCCTTACTAACTTATTATCATTGCCCGAAAGCTTGTAATTGCTGTGAAAAACGTCCAGGAACTTTGAGTTAAAGTCTCAATAGTGTGGTTCGAGTGTGGAGTTGTTTACGTGTAGTAATAGGCGATTGGAGGAGTGTGGTTGCTATAGTTCCACAATTCTAGTTCTTGTAATTCCAAAACTAGGTATCTCTTGTTTAAATTACTATGAACTACTTTTACTTTAAGTAGAATGAAAGTATGGTTTGTTACTTGTGTTTGATTATGTTTGATATGGAGTGATTTTTGGTATACTTGTGTGTATGATGTGACAATTGTTAGAGTATTCTTATTTTATAGTGATGCATGAAAACATATCTTGTTTTATGAGTTTGTTGAGATACAATCTAATCTTGCTTAATTAGTTGGTAAAAACAATTTTAAAGAATAAAAAGGGCCGAAAGGATTTTCTTTATGTTTTTATTCCAAAACGTTAGTGCACGAATTAGTATGGGCTATGGTGTGTGACAAGCACCATATTAACTCATTAAAATGGATTTGGAAACGATTTCATCACGAGAAAGGGCCGAAAGGATTCGTAGGAATTCATAAGATAAGAAATGCTTTTCAAACAACAAAGAGTTTAATAGAATTGTCGTAATATTTGAAAAGGCCGAAAGGAATTAAATAGGAGATTGAATTCTTAGAAATGATTTTCAATAGATAAACCATTGATTGTGAATCATTCATATAAAGTTGTGCATCACTACAAGTTACACCAAACTTTGTAGATTACTCTATACAATTAGTTAAGGAATTACACACAAATATATGTTTTTGATTGATTGGATTTTACTTGCTTTTGAATTTATACCAAATTAGATTGACAACCCTTTTTGTAAAAACTTGTTTTACTAAGTTCTAATACCAACTCCCTTGGGACGATCTCGACTTACCCACCTTTACTATCACGGACGAGTATACTTGCTCGTATGTGTTAATTAGAGAATTGGATAAATCGTGTTTATAAAATTTTAAAACTTGCAACACGTTCGACACATCAAGTTTTTGGCGCCGCTGCCGGGGAATTGGTTATTTAATCTGGTTATTTTACTTGGTTATTTTTTATTAGACTTGGTAGTTTTATAGGTTTTTGAAAAAGTAAAAAAAAAAAGTTGGTTCGAGACCAACCGAATCGGATGGATCTCCATCCGATCGGTTGGTGGCCTCGGTAAAAGTTTTTAGATTTTTGTTGTTTTTGTTGTTTTCAGTTTTTAAGTTAGATTAATGGTAGATTAATGTTAGTAATTGATATGATTAAGTGTTAGTTTAATTAAATAGTTAATAGTGGTAATTAGATTAGCTTTAAATGCATTTAATGTTTTTATTTAGTAGTTAATTTTATGTTTAATGATTAAGTAGTTTAAGAGTTTTTATTAATTTTGTTAGTTAATAATAGTTATTAATTAGTGAATGGTTATTAAAGTTATTAATTATGTTTTATTTTTCATTTTTAGAAAATTAGTTTTTTTTAGGAATTAATTTTTATATTAAGGTTTTAATTTAGTTTAAAAAAAAAGAAAAAAAAAAAGAAAAAAAAAAAAGAGGTTTTTGTTTTAAAAAAAAAAGTTGATCCAACCGATCGGATGTTGCCCGCATCCGATTCGGTTGGGCAAAATTGATTTTTACGATTCAACCATCCGATCGGATGGAGTGTTAAACCGATCGGATGGATGCCTCGGAAAAAAAAATTTTAAATTTTTAATTTTTTGTTGTTTTGATGTTTTGAGAGTTTGAACTTGTTTGTTTACTTGATTTGATTTCATTTTTGATATGTTTCGATTATGACTAACCCTAATGCTAATAGTTTGGATTTTCATGTTTTTGGTTATGTTATAGTTGTTAGTTGCTTTAGCTAGATGGAGAGTTTAAGCGAAGTTTCTGAATACTTGAGAAATTTGGAAGAGATGTTCAAAGACTTGGGTGATTCATTGGAGCGTCTGGAAAATATTTTGGAAGAAGTTAAGGTTGATGTTGAAAAGAAAGAAGAAGTTGGAGACAACCGGGTTTGTTTACCTAAGGAGAAGAGAGTTGTTGTGTTCACAAGTGCACCACCTAAGGAGTTTGATGCACTGTTCATGAGGTACTCTACACCTTGTGGTGTGGAAGGTATAAAAGCTTGGGATGCTCAGCTTAATATGGAGTATGGTGACAACTATATTACGGAAGATATGCTTGGTAAGCTTGGTTTCGTTCGACTTGACTATGAGGATTATGGAAGAAAGATGGTGAGAGATGTGCGTGTCAATATTCATGGTCACATTTTCAAAGTTGATTTTGTTGTTTTGGAATATGGGAATGCTGATGAACCGGAAGTTGTGTTTGGTAGAGATTTTATGGTTAAAACTAAGTGTAGGATTGATTTTGCACTTGGAGAGATGAGGATTGATGTGGATGATATGGTAGAAGAGAAGGAAGGAAAGGGAGAGATTGTTAAAATGGGAAAAGCGAATAGAAAGAAAACACCACTTAACAAACTTACCCAACCCTCCACCCCTAAGAATGAATCATCATCACCACCCAAATCACCACAAATTGTTAAACCATTAACTCAAGAGCAAAAGGAAGCGATTTTGGAAAACTTGGAGATGAAGTTTAATGAGCTTATGGAGGAGAAGCCGGTTATTGATGTGTTGAATAATTACATGACCTATCGTAAGAAGTTGGATGCAGTTATGATGGCAAGGGCTAGGCTAGAAGATAAGAATTTTGATGAGGTTGAAAGAGAGAGAATAGTTGAGAATGGGTTGCCTAAGAAGATGAGCGATCCGGGAAATTTTGTGTTGCCGATTAAGGTGAATGGGACAGATGCGATGTATGCATTGGCCGACACGGGGTCAAGTGTGAATGTAATGCCGTATCCATTGTATAAGAGATTAGGACTCGCAAATCCTCAACCTAATCAATATAATCTTACTATGGCTGATAATTCACGAGCAAAGGCAATGGGAGAAGTAAAGAATGTTAGAGTCCAAATAGGGTATCAAGCCTTTTTGGCCGATTTTCTAGTGCTTAACATTCCGGTGGATAAGGAGTTACCTTTGTTGTTAGGTAGACCGTTTTTGAGAACGTGTGGAGCTATTATAGATATGGGTCGAGGTACTATGACTATTAATGATGGGATCTTGAAGCATACGTATTATCCTAAACCTAGAGGAAAGATTGTGAAGGAAGTTCATGAAGAAAAAGAAGAAGAAGACCACTTGGGTTGTTTTGAAGTGGGAAGAGATGAAGAAGGGAGGCCTAAATATGGGCCGGTTGCTCTGAGTTACTTTGATATTGAAGATGAGATGGAAAGAGCTCTAGCTATGGAGGCTTTCTATAACCCTTTTAAAAATGTTTTTGTTTTTAACAAGTTGACAGATTTTCTTGGATCGTTACCGGTCCAGCTAAAGAATTTGGAGTGGGGACCCGAAGGTTCTAGTGTTTACAAGAAGGAAGAAGGAGGCGGAGATTGGCATGTGAAGTTTGATGTAGTTTGCCCGGATGGAAGAAACTTTGCAAGGAAATTTAAAACGCAAACAAAAAGCCGGAAATTGTCCGGGAAGTTTCAAAATGAAGACATATTGAGGCACGAGTATTTTCAAGGATGAAAGATTCAAGTGAACAAGTTTGAAGAATAAGCACAACACTTGTGCAAGTTATTTGTTTGTTTTCTTTTTAATTTTTATGCATTTCTAGTATTTTTAAAGTTGCATTTAAATTTTAGTTTAAGTTTAAGTTAAGACTCTTGTTTCTTTTTATTAAGTTTTATGAAGTTATGTTTTTAGTTTAGACTTTTAGAGTTAGTTTTGTTTAGAATTAGTAGAGATAGACTTGGAAAACAAGTTGGTAGACTAAATGTGGTGGAGTATTTTTTTACATAAGAAAAAGCATTTTTGAAGAAAAAAAAATTTCCACTTGATCTCACAAGTATCATAAAGTGTTGGCAAGTAGAAAAGTGAAGTTTTTGCAAAAAACTTAATCCGAATCGGTTGGATCAAATACTGATCGGATGGAGTGATATATATAAACTCAGAATTTAAAAAATCACAAAAACTCACACACACACAATCCACCAAATTTGGGTTCCAAAAATTCGACCATTAGGAGATAATTAAGAGTTGCAGGAGTGTTCAAGGATCATCCATGGCACCAAAACAAGTAAGTAACATCATCAATTTGTGTTAATTAGGTTTTAATTCGGATTAATTGAATTAGGTCAAAATTTGGGTATTTTTGATAGAGTTCGAATTAAGATGTAATTTTTTCTGGAAGAGATGGGTAAATGATAGAGGAATAGATTGCAAAAAGAATTAGATTGATTGATTAAGTTTTGAGGAAGAATTAATTGATTGAATTTTTGGATTGAATTAGGTCAAAACTTTGAATCGATTTAGGTTGCAATTGATGATTCCCATATATTATTTAGTTGTTAACTAGTGATGTCAGGATGGTACATTGTTGATTAGAACACTAATTGAGGAGTTTTGATTTGGTAGTGTTCTTATGTTCTAGGATTGATTGAGAAATCATATGAATATGTTATGGATTGTTTTAGGGATGAATGGGATATGTAGAAACCACTATAATTGATCAAATGCAGGATAGGAAAGAGTAGGAATTGATAGGAGTTGATTGGAGTCGAAAGAAAAGTTTTTTTTTCACAGAAAGCCCCAACCGATTCGGTTGCAGGTCAGAACCGATCGGTTGGGTAGGGTAATTTACTCCATTCGATCGGATGAAGGCAATACCGATCGGATGGAGGGCTCGGTAAAATTAAAATGAAAATTTTTAGATCGAGTTTTTTGACTTCTAAATCATGTAGCCTTGGTTCTTATGCTCTTACACTAACAAATAATTGTGTTTTCTACAGAGTTATGTTGCAGGTAGTTCGAGTTCATCACGTGCGAGTGTTAATCCTATCGTGACCAAATATTTTAAAAGGAATGCGAAGAGTAAAGTTATTTATACTGTTCAGCCGGAGAGTAATGAGAATCTAAAGTTTAGTAAGCTTAGGAAGGAGGAAAAGCACGCTTTTCGTGAGCGACTGTCAAAGCTACAGGTTCGAAAGATTGCTCAACCGCGTTTGGTTGATTGGGATGTGTTCACGGATTATGAGTGTGAAAATGAGTTGAGAAATATGATGAGAATGTCTTACGTGTATCCAGGCGATGGGGATACTTTTGAGGATTATTCGTGGGAGAGAGCTTTCAGTATTTATGAGAATGTTTACCGCGAGTTGTGTTTGGAGTTTTTCGCCACATTTTATTTTGAAAGGAAGGTTGTTGATGTCGTGAGGGATACATGTATTTGGTTTAGGCTTTGCGGGAACGAGCACGCCTATACTTTGCCGAAGTTTGCGGTTGCTCTTGGATTGTACGAGCAAGATGAAGTTAAGCATAGATTGTTTGAATATCATTTCGTGAGCTTAGTGAGGTACCACAATGATTATGATGGTATTGCGGAGTATTGGAATCGTGTTGGTGATCCAGGTTGTTCAAGGAGAAACTCGTCCAAGCTAAGAAACCCGTTGATGAAAATTTTTGAAGAAATTAATAGCTTGGGGTGTTTTACACAGGACGGGGAGTCGGGATAAATGCAATCAACCAGACTTGTGGTTGATGAAATTGTTGGAGGAAGACAAGAACGGAAATGCGGCTTGGATAATAGCCGAATATCTTTCAAGAAGAGCACCAGGAATAAAGGATAGTAGTGACATTTGTGGAGGTCACTATGTGACCGCATTGGCTAGAAATTTGGGTTATTTCGAGAATGAGGAATTGGCTAAATGTTCGGAGCCAAAAGAGAGTGAAACGTGGGATGCTATAGGTTTTGGGAAAGCATTGGATAGGAGAAGAAAGACGTTGGGAGCTTGAATGGAGCCGGCGATGGCCGCACCTCAAGTTGCACCAAAAGCACCATATCAACCACCACCGCAAATAAGGAATGTTCATGCACCGAGTAGTTTTGACTCGGGATGGGGGGATTTGTTAGGAACACGTTTTATTTATAATTCAAGTCTTGGTCAATTCCGATAATATGTTGCTTAGTTTATGGATCATATTGTTTAAGTTAGAGGATCGGTCCATTAGTGATCCATGGGCCGGCCCCTTTTGCTATATTACTTCTAGAAGGTATCATGGAAATGTTGTCCTATGTCACGCCTATAAATAGAAGGCTTAGGGAACATTTCCAAAAGTTGGTTTTTCATACATATTGCGAAAGCTTTGTCCTTGTAACATTCGACTAATGAAAGCCTTCCTTTACTTGTTATTCTCACCTTATTCTCTTTAGCTTATTAGCTTATTTACTTATCTCATTGTCGTAGCTTAATATAAAATAGTAGTACAAGTTTTACTTGGTTTTTACGTGTGTGTATTTGAGATATTAGTGACCTACAAGTGGTATCATTCGCCAAAGGTAGTTAAGTTTAGTGTTTTAAGAGGAGATTTAATCGTTACTTCATTTGTTTTCATTGGTTTACATAAGGTTTTTTGTCCTTCGTTGCGATAAAAGTGTGAAAAACTTGGGTTTTGCAAATCGTTGCTTATTCCTTTTCATAAAATCTTCGTGTTTTAAGGATAAAGTTGTAAACTTTGGTGCAAATTTGGTGTTTTAATCGCTAATATTCATCAGTTGTACGATTTTCATCATCATCCAACGTTTTGGGTTGAATTTCGAAGGAAAAGGGTTTCTCGCAATTGGTCTGCTAAAATTCAAGGGTTTCTCGCATTTGGTAAAAAGGGTTTCTCGGAATTGCTAGTTTAAGGGTTTCTCGCAATTGGACTGAACAAGGGTTTCTCGCAATTCATCAGCTTCTTCGGATTTGGTACTCGGTGTTTCCTTCCTTGTATAAGGTTGTGAAACTACCTCGACTTGGAATTATTCTCATGTTTTGTATAAAAGTTTGAGAACGTGATCGAAATTGTAATTTTGAAAAATCTTTCGAAATTGCTTGATCTTTCGCAATTCAGAGTTATCTCTCGCAATTGCTAACTTCTCTCGCAATTGAGATTATTTCTCGCAATTACAATTTTCTTTCGCATTTGGTGAATCTCTCGGAATTACTCAGATCTTTCGCAATTGGACAACCTCTTTCGCAATTCAAAATCACTCGCAATTCAAACAGTGTTTCTCGCAATTGGACTAAGAACATTAAGTAAACTTAAATAATCAAATATCATATCTCTTAAAACACATCTTAATTATCTAAAGATCCAACAAAATGTCTCAACCACCTCACTTCAATTACTACTATCAGCTACAGCAATATCCTCAACAACAACAACAATTTCATCCTCAGTATCAACAACAACAAGCATTTGTGCAACAGCATCAATTTCTCTCACCACCACAAGTATCCCCACAACAAATCATGCAACAAAATCAAATGATGAACAATCCATCCTACTCCAGAGAACCACATTGGTTTAACAAGATGTGTGAAGCAATCAGTAGTCAGCAATCCCGACATGAAGCTGGGAATCAGGATACTCCACCAATGCTGACACCTGGTAACTATGAGCAGTGGGCTAGTAGATTTCTCAGATTCATTGAACTCCGTAAACCCTATGGGAAATATCTTAAGCAAGTCATTGAAGAAGGACCCTTTCCACTTCCAGTTAATGTTGTTCCAGGAACTACAGAAAGAGATGAAACATCAACTCCCATTGCTGTTGCTAACTACACAAATGAACAAATACTGCAACAAGAGGCAAATCAATTGGCAATGTCTTACATACTTCAGGGGATTCCTAATCCTATTTACCGAAGTATTGATGCTCAAAAGACTGCCAAAGACATGTGGGAACATGTGCATCTTCTCATGGAAGGGACTGAGTTAAATCAAGAAGACCTTGAGTCAAAGCTTTACATGGAATATAACAATTTCATCATGGAACCAGGAGAGACAATTGAATCATACTACCACCGTTTCACAAATGTTGTAAATGACCTCGATCGTCATGACATCAAGTTACCTAAGATTGCTATCAATTCAAAATTTCTGGGTTGCCTTGGACCAGAATGGCAGAAATATGCAACATTTGTCAGGCAAACTAAGAAGATTGGTGAGGTCAAGTATGGACTTATGTATGACTTTCTGAAACAACATCAATCTGAGGTAGATAAGGAAGTTGCAGCACGAGGAGGTTTCATGCCAACACCAACACCTAACTCACTTGCTCTCGTTGCTCAATCCAACTTTTCACTACCAAACCAGGAATTTGGTCAATCATCTTTCCAACCAAGTTTTCAACCACAACCTTCTAACCAAATCATCCCATATGAAGCACCATCACAATACTCTGACAACCAAATGGTTCTATATAACAACTCAGATTCCATGTTGTACTCAAACACTGATTATGATGAGCAAGAGGATGCCTTCAACTCTCTTAATGAAGCATTTGGATTAATTGCTAAGGCATTTGGCAAGTTCACCAAATCCAACAACCGTCTTCGTTCATCTTCCAACACCAGGAATCAAGCTGTTATTCATGATGGCAGAGTGAAAATTCAGAATAGGTCTTCAGGCAGATATGGTTCAGGAAACAGTGGAAACTACGGGTCTCAGAGGTTTCAGTCAGGAGGGAATAGGTTCAGTTCAGCAGGGGGTAACAGGAACGGTGTGGGTAATACTCAGAGCAAAAATCAGATGGCTGGGAATGCACAGAAAGGCATTGCAAATACTTCAATCACATGCTACAACTGTGGTGGGAATGGTCACATGGCAAATGCATGTCTAAAGCCTCGTACTATGGGCAGTGCATATCACAAGGAAGCTCTTCTAATGGCTCTCAAAGATGAAAAGGCAGCAGGAATGGTGACACAAAATGAGCAAAGCTTCATGGCAAATGCTGCATCTGATGATGAGATGGAAGATCTTGAGGCAAATGCTGCAGTAATGCTCATGGCAAACATGCAAGAAATGAACATGTCCGAGACAGGCCCGGTCTATGACACCGATGGTCTATCTCAGGTACCTGATCCACAATGTCTTATACATGAAATTGCTTCACCATCTGCATCTTCATCTACAAATGATAATTCTGTTCAACTTGATTCATCATTCTCATCTCCATCAGATGATCCAATAAACACTGTTGTATCATTTGATGATGATAAAACTGTCGTTTCATTTGATGATCCTATTGAAGATGAAAATTTAGATCATATTGAACAAAATGATCCTTTGACTGATCAAGATTCAGAGCTTCAGGCCTTGTTAATGACCACCCAATCACAAATTGAAAAATGCAATGAAATTAATAAAAATCTGAAAGAAAAGATTGCATTGTTAACAAAGGACAATGAGTGCTATAAACTACAACTTTCAGGATATCTCAAACAAGATAAACGTGAAAAAGGTTTTGAAATCGCTTTCCAACAAGAGTATGTAAAAGTTCAAAATTTAGAAAGTCAAGTTCGTGAGCTAACCGTTGCCAAAGCTGAGCTTCTCTCTCAAAAAGAAAAAGATCAATTTGAATTCAAAAAACAAATTGATGCTTTAACTTCTGAGTTGTTCAAAACTCAATCTGAGCTTTCAACATCTCAGCAGGATCTTCTTGAAGAAAAGCAAGCCACTAGGAAACGTGTTGACTCATATCTTGAGGAAATTCTGGATTTGGAAACCAAACTCAAAGAATTTCAAAATGTTGTGTATAAAACGGGTAATTCTGTAACACAAATTCAAAAAATGACTGTGAAACCAAGTCCTAAAGGAGTAAGTTTTGCACTTGGAAGTGACAAACCCCGTAATTTACACATAGCACTCAAAGACAATCCTAAGTTATATAATGCAACATTTTTGTTAGATGATACCTTTCAACGTGTTGTTATGTATTCTATTGATGAAGAAACTGATCTTCTTGCACAACAGATTGAGGGTCGATCAAATTCACAAAATAAGTTTTCAAAAATACATTATGATTATAATGCACGACCTCATTTGAGCAAATCATTTGTCCCTCCTAAGGACCATCCAGAACAAACGTTAACATATACAAACATAAATGCTCCTTCGTCTATAACTTCTGTCTCCACAACTGCTGTACAATTCAAAGATTGTTTGACAGAGGATATTGTTGATCCACAAATGCCTCCAAAATGTCGGGTTCTTCGATATTTTAAGACATTTATGGACGACATTTCTCGTTTGGAGAATGAAATTGAGTTTAGTTCTCAAATTCCTGTCTCTTCTTTTCTTTCTGCTGTTTAAAAAGAAAAGAAAGAGATTCTTCAAAAGAAAATTCTTCCTCATGTCAAAAATCTGAAGAAATGCGCAACAAAATGGGAAGATGAGTTATACACGAAAGTAGCATCTATGCAAACCATTTTCAAAGCTAAAGATGACAAAGTACAACGTCAAAAACATCAAAGGAAATTTTTAGCAAAAGAAAATGATCGACTCTTAGAAAAAGTTCTGTGCTATGACGTTGTTTCTGTGATTATGAATTTGCTTTATGAGTCATGCAATGAGTTAATTGTGAAAGATCATGCTGTAAATGTTGAGATGTTGCACATTGAGATAGAGAATTTGATCAAAGAGAATGAGGATCTTCGACAAATCAACAATGATGTGGAAAACAAAGTGTTTAATCTTCAAAAACGGCTTAATTGGTGTCAAAATCAAAGTACAGAATTTGAACTAAAATTTCAAAATCTCATAGGATCTTTATCCTTTCAAAACAGTCATGTTCCTGAAAATTTTAAGGAAACAAAGGCTTTCTTAAGACTTAAACTGTTTGAAAATGAAAAGGAACTGGATGAAATTCTTCAAAACAGAAATGACACAGTTCGCCTAAACAGAAAATTAGATTCTCAAAATCAAGAATTCCAACACATCATTGTTGATCTGAAGAAGAAAATCAGAGTTTTAGATAAAGGCAAAGCTAATATTCATAAGATTGCCCCAGGGATGTATGTAGTAGACAAAACAATTACCCAAGCATCAGACTCAACCACTAATGCAAACACTTCTACTTCCACAGGACTAGATACTATCTCTAAGGCTAGTAGTTCCAAGACTCCCAAGAAACAACAGAAGAGAAGAGTCAGGAAGTCTAGGAATGGATCATCTAAGTCTTCAGAAGTTCAAGAAAGTAGTTTGAATAACACAGATGTAATGTCAGGAATAGAATCGACCTTAGAAAAGTCTAATTCTAGGAATGATGTAACAAATGTTGAATCTTTGAATGAGAATGTTAATGTTAATGTTTTGGTTGATGCAAGTTGTATTGTTTGTCATGCTAGTATATTATCTGGTGATCATCAAAACTGCATTGCTAAAACTTTGATGAAACGTAAAAAGAAACGAACTAGTGGCTCTTCCTCTAGGCTCAAAAATGTTGCCAAGTCCATTTTAGGGAAACCACCACTAGTTGTTTCTGAGAAAACCGTTGAAACACCCATAGCCAAACCTAAGACAACTAAATCACCTAGTGCATTCATTAGGAAAAAGGCTGAGACTAGTTGGACATGGCAACGTTGGTTACAGAACACTGCAAGCTTTAAATGGATTCCTAAATTAATTAAATCTTGTGTTTCTAACCCAACGGGTCCAACCGTTATCAATTCTCCACCTGTTTCCAATATTTGTGATGCAGGTGATTCAAATTGTTCTCTGGATTGTTGATAGCGGGTGCTCCCGACACATGACCGGCAACCTCAAGCTTCTCACAAACTTTATCGCAAAGTTCATTGGAACGGTCAAATTCGGGAATGATCACTTCGCAGCAATAATGGGCTATGGAGATTATGTTAATGGGAACATCGAAATCAGTTGTGTATACTATGTTGAAGGCCTTGGTCATAATTTATTCTCAGTAGGACAATTCTGTGATGGAGACTTAGAAGTAGCATTTAGGGAGAAAACTTGCTTCATTCGTGATCTTCAAGGAAATGATTTGATGAAAGGAAGACGCGGAACCAGTCTATACACCATATCCTTTGAAGGCATGACAGCTTCATCTCCTATTTGTTTACTCTCCAAGGCTACTCCCACAAAGGCTTGGTTATGGCATAAAAGATTGTCTCATCTCAATTTCAAAACCATGACTGACCTTGCAAGGCATAAATTGGTTGACGGTTTACCCATATTCCGATACGCCAAAGATCATTTGTGTTCTGCATGTGAACAAGGGAAAAGTCACCGTGCTCACTTTCCTCCTAACACAGAACACAGTACAGATCATGTCCTCCAGCTGCTACATATGGATTTGTGTGGTCCAATGCGGGTTCAAACTACTAACGGAAAAAGGTATATATTGGTAATAGTTGATGACTACTCACGATGGACATGGGTCTACTTTTTTCGGACAAAAGATCAAGTTCCTTCAATGCTCATCACGTTTCTCACAAAGATTCAAGTTCAAGTCCGTAACACCGTCAGGATTATTCGAACAGACAACGGCACTGAATTTAAGAATCAAACCCTTCGGGAATACACTGAGAAGCATGGGATTGTTCATCAATATTCAATTGCTCGCACTCCCGAACAGAATGGTGTAGTTGAAAGACGAAACCGTACGCTTGTGGAAGCAGCTAGAACAATGTTGATCAATGCTCAATTGCCAGATTACCTTTGGGCTGAAGCTGTTAATACGGCGTGTTATACTCAGAACCGCGGCATGATCAACAGACGACACAACAAAACTCCATATGAGCTTATTCAAGGCAGAAAACCAAATATCAACTACTTTCACGTCTTTGGAGCACTGTGTTACCCGAAGAATGATAGAGATGATCTTGGTAAACTAAAGGCTAAAGCAGATATTGGGATATTCGTTGGCTACTGTGAAAATTCTAAGGGATATAGAATTTGGAATCGTCGGACCGGGGAAATTCAAGAGAATATACACGCAAATTTTGATGAACTCACGGAAATGGTTTCTGAGCAAGACCGCTTAGAACCCGAACATAACCGTCTAAACTTCCCTGAATCTTCGGCTGCACCTTTACCTTTTAACAGGAGAAATTTAGAAGATTTGTTTGCCCCAATGTTTGATGAAGTTTGTGTTAGTAGTGCATCAGATGCTTCCACCAGTTCCGCTGCTCAACATGTCCAAAATCAAGCACCTGATCTATCTGCAACTACTACTACAGTAGTTGATAACAATGCACCTCAACCTGAACCCTCATCACCCACGGTTCAAACACCTCCACCTGCAGTTGAAGATTCTTCCCCCACTTCTAACCAAGTTCCCGTACCTTCAAATTATGACGGGAATGCATTCTTCAATCCATTTGCTCCACCACCAACCATTTCAGAACCAGGAGAATCATCCTCGAGCAATATGGACCCGTCAGATCACCATAACAACATTCAACACTTTCCATCCACCCACAAATGGACAAGAGATCATCCTTTGGTAAACATAATTGGAAATCCTAACAATCCAGTCATCACAAGACAGAAACTTCACTCAGATAGTGAACACTGCATGTATGCACTCACTGTCTGTCAATCTGAACCTAAAAACATCAAAGAAGCCCTTACATACGACAACTGGATTGAATCCATGCAAGAAGAGTTGGAACAATTCAAACGTTTGGAAGTTTGGGAATTAGTTGAAAGACCAGATGGAGTTTATGTTGTTGGATTGAAATGGATTTGGAAGAACAAGCTGGGTGCAGATGGTACAGTGATTCGTAACAAGACCCGACTGGTAGCTAAAGGGTATAGCCAAGAAGAGGGTATTGACTTCGAGGAATCGTTTGCTCCAGTAGCTCGGATTGAGGCAGTTCGAATGTTTCTGGCATACGCAGCCCACAAGAACATCACAGTCTATCAGATGGATGTGAAGACGGCATTTCTCAATGGACAACTCCGAGAAGAGGTGTACGTGTCACAACCAGAAGGCTTCGTGGACCCAGCTCATCCAAACCATGTAATCGGCTTAAGAAAGCCCTATACGGCCTTAAACAAGCCCCGAGAGCGTGGTACGATAAACTGTCTGCATTTCTCCTTGCTAATCATTTTACCATTGGAACTGTTGACCCGACTTTATTTATACAAACACACGGGGACGACATTCTCATTGTTCAAATTTATGTGGATGATATTATTTTTGGCTCAACCAATAAAAAATATTCAAACGCTTTTTCTAAACTGATGAAACAAAACTTTGAGATGTCTATGATGGGTGAACTTAACTTCTTTCTAGGATTGCAAGTTCATCAATCACCCCGTGGTATATTTCTAAGTCAGTCAAAATATGCTCAGGAAATCCTGAAAAAGCATGGTATGACCAGCTGTGACACCTATAATACCCCAATGTCCTCCTCATCCCCGAAGCTAGATGCTGACATACATGGGACACCCATTGATCCTACGAAGTATCGTAGTATGATTGGTTCGATCATGTATCTCACGGCTAGCAGACCGGATGTTGTATTTGCCACATATCTTTGCTCCCGATATCAGTCTAGACCGACTGAACGGCATTTGTCAGCCGTTAAAAGAATCCTTAGATACATAAAGGGAACCATTAATTTGGGGATCTGGTATCCAAAGGATTCTGGATTTGAACTTGTTGCATTTTCAGACGCTGATCATGCAGGGTGCTTAGACACAAGGAAAAGTACATCCGGAGGAACACAGTTTTTGGGTGACAAGCTAGTCTCTTGGCAGTCAAAGAAGCAAGATTGTACCTCCCTGTCTTCAACAGAATCTGAGTATGTAGCCATGTCTGCCTGTTGTGCTCAAGTCATCTGGATGAGATCACAACTGATGGACTATGGTTACACATTCAACAAGATTCCGATGTATTGCGAATCCAAGAGTGCCATTGCCATTTCATGCAACACAGTACAGCATTCAAAGTCCAAGCATATTGATCTCCGGTACCATTTCATCAAGGAACACGTGGAAAAGGGTACTGTTGAATTATACTTTGTGGGAACTGAACACGTACTGGCGGATCTGTTCACAAAAGCCTTGCCTCATGCAAGATTTGTGGATCTGGTTCACCGGATTGGTATGAGATGTTTGACGCCAAATGATTTAGAAAAATTTCTCAAAAACAACTAAACAAAGTCAAACATCAAAACTATCTTTGTAAATATCTATTAAAAAAAAAAAAAAAAAAAAAAAAAAAAAAAAAAACGTGTGTGCAAGTACAAACCCTTATTCAACATTTTGTTCAACCATCTTTATTTATGAACAAATGTTGAGGGGGAGACACAAAATTTCACAAATTTTTTAAAAATTTGTACTTGCATGTTTTCTGCAACACTATTGCTTCGTATTGGTTATGATGGTATATCCTAAGGCTTATTTGCTAAATGGTTAGGACTTTGATGGTAACAACAAAAGGTTAAAGGACCATAAGTGATTAATATTGAAAATTGTTTGGTTAGGATTAAATGTGCTAAATATTGAGGTTAAGGGACTAATTGTGAGAAAAGGATAAAAGTTAAAAGTAAAAGAATTTAATGCACTGCGGTAGTCATTTACTTTCACTGCCATTTCCTGTCTCTCGCATTTACTTCCATTCAACAACCCAATCGACGGCTACTATTAATTCTGATCATCCATTCAAGTTTCAACTAATCTGTGAGTGTTTTCATGATTATTAAGTGATTATAACAAACGGTTTTCAAGGAATTAGAGATCCAACGGTGGATTTAGTGCATAATGATTAGTCGAAATTCTAGGTCTTGCGTAGATTTGGGGATTTTTTAATCCTATGTGTTATGAACGATTATGACTGTACTTCTGTGCTTAGAACATGATTGTATAACATATATGCATGCTTAATCGTAACAGAAATCCATATGAATGAGTATTCTTGATTTTAGGGTTTATGTTCATAATTTGGGGAAAATCGAGTACGAATGTTTTGGTGTAATTAGAGAGTTATTGTGTTGTTGTTATGATCTGAATTGAACATGTGTTGCCTCAAAATAAACCCAGAAACATTCATTAGTCGTTAATTGAAATTTAGGGTTTATGAAGAACACGATGCACAAGCAGTTTGATTCTAGAGATTTTGTGGTTAAAACTTGTTATAACTTGGACAAAATGCGAAAAATAGCTATGTGAACCTATTGCAATTAGCGTGATATCATTAATCTGTGTTAAAATGAAATACAAAATCTTGGTGAAAAATCGTCGTCTAAAGGGTTTCGGAATTTCTTGTATAAGATATTCTCGAATTTGCAATTGCTTTCGCAATTGTCATTTGCTTTCGCAATTGCCATTGCTCTCGCAATTCGTGGTTGCTATCGCAAATGGTAAAAGCTCTCGCAATTGAAAAACTTTTCTCGCAATTGGAATTTCTCTCGCATTTGAAAATTTTTCTCGCAATTGGAATTTCTCTCGCATTTGACAATTTTTCTCGCAATTGGACTTTCTCTCGCATTTGACAATTTTTCTCGCAATTGGTATTTTCTCTCGCAATTGGTAATTTCTCTCACATTTTGTTGAACCTGAAGACCTTGATAGATCTTCGTGAGCTCGTGGATCGTTAGTAATGTTTATGTAATCACAAACACACTAAAAGAAAGTCTAAGTTACTTGTATTCTATAGCGGAAAACAAACACAAGTAAGAACACGATTACTAAGAATGATTTGATCCTCTATGGATCTTTGATTAATACTAAAGTTGTTTTTCTAAACTCGTACCTATTACATAATAACGTGTTCCTTTTATAGACAAGGAACCCTAGAAGAAGAAACCCTAAACCGTTTCACAAGAAACGTATATTCTAAAAACTAAACAAGATATGCATTATCACTTTCTAAATAAACTCATACATATCCTAACTAATATCAAAATACGCGGAAACTATCCATCAGCAGAAACACATTCCGCAGAATCTCTACTTCCGCAGTAACATTCTTCAGCAGAATCACAAAGCTTCAGCAGTAACCATCAGCAGTAACCATCAGTAGAATCCTTCCTTAGCAGAATTCCCAACAATCCTCCCCTAATCTTGAATTTGACATGGTTAAGTTCAAGATTCTTGATAGATCTTTAACACTTCAGAACAAGAGGATTGAATTTCGAACATCAGCAGCAATGAACCAAATGAACCACATCTCTATGAATGGCAAAACTTTAAACTTCAGGTCTTTGCAGCAACAAATGACAATTTGTACATCAAAACATTTAAGTTTCATACTATTCTCATCACATCCAGGTGTGTTAACTCCTGTGAGAGGTGAATCATCGAAAATAATGGATTTGATGTCTCTTTACCAATAGCCATCACTACTGGAGTAGCCAAATGTTTAAGTTCGAAAACTATGGTACACTGATAACCATCTGATTTATTAGCAAATCAACAACTATAAACGGATTTGACATGTCTTTACCTGGAGCCGTTTGCTCAGGACTAGCCAATCCTTTGGTTTCAACTGAACCTTGGTGAATTGAATACCAAATATGGATACCAAATGTCTTTACCACAAACCATACTTTTGTGGACTAGCCAATTCTTTGGATCCCAGAAAGGGTTACATCCATGGTGAATTGATGACCATTTCAACTCTTAGGAATGAACCATCGGTGAGTTGAAGTACCCTATAGCTTTGAGCAAGCTATTACAGCTATCAACAGATTTGATGTGTCTTTACCAAAGCTGTACCCTTTGGACTAGCCAACTCTTTGATGGACACAAGTCACATCTGGTGAGTTGATAACCATCAATAGAGTGACATACAACAAACCTGCAGAAAAGTTAGTACACAAATATACAAGTTTTTTTTTTTTTTTTTTTTTTTTTTTTTTTTTTTTTTTTTTTTTTTTTTTTTTTTTTTTTTTTACTAATAAATAAGGATGAAATAAAAAATAAATGAAATAAAGAAAACTAAGATACAAAATGAATACAAAATACCAGAATCAATAAGAAGCTTTATGTTGTAGAAGCTTAGCCTTGATTAACCCAACCAATTGTTCAGCATGTGTCCTGTCATTAGCAACTGGATTTGGAGGAACTTCCAATTTCCTTTGAAGCATACGATTCATCAGTTTCATGGACAATGGATATTGTTGATCAGAAAACATACACACTCTTATCCCAGACTCAGTCTTCACCACATGTATATTGGGAATGGGTTAAAATCTCCAAGCATCAACTTTCCACCTATGGGAATTCTTCCAAATTGAATATCCTTTCCCATGTGGAGTTTGAGAGTCAAAGAGAACTTGAAGATCTCCCAATAGATATAAGCCAGCACCTTGTGGTGTATGTGTAGCATAATACTCAGTGACCAATCTGTGAAGAGTCTGCAGATCTTGCCTATCCACCAAATGAAGAATTTCTTGCAAGAAAGTGAAATTCTTATAGGATTGATCTTGCCTATAGATAGTGTTAAGTTGTCCATCTGTTATAGTCCATCTGATCAACACATTGTATGAACCTTCAGGAAAAGTTTCAGAAGAACCCTCTTGAATAAATGTATCATCAGTAGCCTCTAGGTTCACTTGCTCAGAAGAACTACCCTTGTGTGCTCTGAGGACCTGCTTAGCCAATCTTACTGATCTTCTACTTGCAACATGTTTTCCTATATGTGCCATCCTCTTCTTCCTTCTACCAGGTATGTAAATCCCCATAGAAACATCTTCAGCAGCAATAGAAGAAGTATCTTCAGTAGGAATAGAAGAACTTGGAACAAAACCCCCTGATACATGTAACCTCTCAGCCTTTTCCCTGACTTGTCTACCCTTAGCAGCTGCCTGTTCAGCTTGTTTAACCTTTTCTGCATTATAGTTTGACATTTGTGAATCTTCATGGTCAGCAGATGTTGCAGCAAAAGGTTCAGCAGAATTGGGTGGAGCTTCAGAAGAAACAGGAATCCCAGATGGTTGTCTCTCAGAAGCTTCATCAGCAGAAATGGTAGAATTGGCAATAGGCTCAGCAGATTGTGTGCCTTCAGGAGTTGCTTCAGCAATAACAGTAGAAGTACTCAGATGTACTTTTTCTCCAGTAGATGAAGTACCTATCTCCACTTGCTTGAGTCTTTTGGTACTTGGAGCTTCCATACTATCAGCTGTCCTCTTAAGTGAAGTAGATGGTGGGTGTATAAGCTTCATAATCTGATTATATATGCGATGCAGTTCAGAATCAGACAAGGCCCAAACTTGCTTCTTTGTCAAACCAGAGCTATATACAGAAGTATACTGATTATAGACCACATTCCTCTTATATGTCCTCTTTTGTGCCTTAGTCTTGGGTCTATCTCTCTTAGCTTTTGCTTTCTGAGCAACAATAGCCTTCCTCTTTTCAGCTGCAGCTTGCTTTCTTTGTTTACCAAGTGCCATCATCTGTGCAGCAAAGGTGTCACTATCAAAGTTAGCTCCCAGTATACTTTGAGCTAAAGTAGGATTGGAAGCTGCTTGGAGAGTGTAAGAATCCCATTGTTCATCAGTAAAATGAACTGATTGAGCATCCAATTCCCTTTGTCTTTCAGCTGATAAATTTGAGGTGAACTGGGCTTCCATCTTTCTTGCCAAAGCTTGACTTTTCATCATATCTTCATATTGATTCCATAATCTTGTTTGCTCTTTCCTTTCTTGATCAGTCACAAGATCTGGACCTAGATCATCATCATCCAACCCTTCTTTCTCATGACTAGCAGAAACTTCAGCAGGAACATGAGGAGCAGGATTATCAATAGAAACACCATGAGGAATATTAACAGTTGGAACTGTGGCAACATCCTCCAAAGGAATCTCAGAAGAAGCATCAGCAGCAACATTTTGAGAAGAGCCTTCAGCTGGATTAGGAGAACTGTCAGCATCAGGATTCAAGATAAAAGTTCTTCCAGCAACAAAAAATGCAGCAGATGTTGAAACATTAGCTTGAATGTTATCATCATCAATGTTAGCTGGATCAACATTCATACTTGACTTCTCAGAAGTCCCAGCTACATCCTTGCTCAAGTATTGTCTTCTTCTTCTCTGTCTAGAAAACTGAATATGCTCCTTTGGTTTTGATGATACAGCAGCTTCAGCCAATAGCTCAAGAGAATCCATATAACTATCCTCCTGCTCTTCATCAGAGGCAAACACAAACTTTCTTTTCTTTTTCTGCCCAAGCTGATCTTCTAACTCCTGAACTCTTTTCTTCAATACTACAATCTCATCACCAAGTGATGATTTGGTATCTGCAAGCTCCTGCTTCAACTTCTCAAGTTCTTGATCATTCCTGTGGAGCAAATTATACAGAGAAGTGAGAGTAATGGGGTCCTCTGCTCCACCAGTAGATTTCTCAGTGGAATTGGGAGCTTCATTGGACCTTTCAGGAGTAACATGGGCATACTCAAAATTATGAAAACTATCATCAATGGGCTCATTTTCAGGACTAGGTGTAGGTGGTCTGGTAGTCTCATGTTCTAATGGTGTAGGTACTTGAGTGTCAAGAGACTGAATTGTCTCTGCAACCTCAGTAACTGGCTCATTAAGAGCAACATGAGAAGGTGTTGGTTGGTCAGGAGAAACATTAGATGCTTCAGCAGTCATGGAGGGACCCTCATCCCTTTCCACTGATGGATTACCATCAGCAGTATTGCTTGGGATTGATGGAATACCATCATCAGCAGCATTGGGAGAGGGTGGAGCACTAGCAGCATTTTCCTCAGCAGCATCATCATTGCCATGAGGCAACATAGCTGGTAATAAAGGGTGATGTGCTCCATCATAATGAGTTTGCATTGAGGAAAACAGCTTAGCACTAAGGTATCCTATGGGATAGTGGGTTCTATCTTGGGTGGTTAGTGGTAAAATAATTTGTAGAAACCTAGGGTACATTAGAAACTTATGCTTTTTCTTTTGAACATTTTCTATCATATTATCAAAAATAAATTTAGAAAAATTATAAGTTAAACCCTTTGATAAACATACTATACCACAACCCAATTGGGTAGAGAACTGATCCCATCCACCTGACTTGTTACTGATGCACTGAAGCAAGGTGTGCACCAAAAATCTCCACTTTGGGCAAAACTTGTTCTTGAGCCACATGACAGTATTCGTACTTTGATAACCAACTTCCCTTAGCCCAGCAAGAATCTCAGTAGTATTGGTGTGATAAACACCATCTTCATCATCAACTTGTAACCTTGTCCTTATCAGCGACTCGGTCACCACATATTCGACTTCATCAATCTTAGCAACAATCTCTGTGTCCGAACGTTTTGTAGCAGATGCCCAAAATTGTTTGACTAGGGACTCATGCACTATATTTGGATACTGAGTTAGTGCAAAATGTATCTTGGACCTCTTCAAGAAATCCACCATCGGTGCATAAAGCTCATGCCCCTTTGCGCTTCCCAGAAAAGCAACTTTATTATGATCTTTCTTGAATTGAAGTTCTTCCATTGAGAATCGAAAGGATGGTGAAAAAGGGTTTGAATTGTTTGAAGAGAGAATAAGTAATGGGTTTAAGTTGAGTGAAGATTGTGTGAAATAGGTTAAAAATAGAAGTTACCCAATTTGGTCAATAAAATCGGAGAGGTTTGTTGACCAGATCTGACGTGGCAAGTAACTTCAATCTTCAAAATTAACTCTTCAGCAGAAATGATGGTCAATCTGCTGAAGTAAGAAGTCAATCAGCAGAATCAACTCAAGAGTAATAATATCTTCAGTAAAGATCTTGAGTTTTAATTTGCCACCCAACTCGCATTAATTAGCATTAACACTTGACTTCGCCTATAAAATAACCCCAAATCACAATCCGCACAAATCCATTAACCCTAACTTACCATCAAACCCTCATTCAATCAAAATTAAGCATCAACACCATGACCAACCAACCAGAAGTCATTGATCTAACTTCTGAATCATCAGCAGATTCAGGAGATAACAGTCCCCATTCACCACAAACACACCAAGCGCCCCTATCAACATCACGACCTAACCGTAGAAGGTATGGTCTTACCAAAGAACAAGCCCGCAAGAAAAAGCATGATGTGGGCTCATCAAGCAGACCCAACAATCCATCATCATCATCATCATCTGAGGATAATCGTCCTATATTTCGATATCCCTACCAAGATGAGCCGCGTACTTTGAAGTCCCCTTTTCTCCCTTCTTCGGAAGATGATAGTGTGGTGGATCCAAATGATTCACCTAGGGGATCTGATGACTTCACAGAGCGTCTTGAGCCAATCTTCAATAGATTGGTAAGAGAGGAAGAGGAGAGGGAAGCAGCACCAACCAGGGAAGAGAATCCCCAACCTTCACAACCCCAACCAAGGCCACACACCAAAAATCCACCACTCCCAGTGACAAGGGAGGTGGTTATTGGTCTTCCTGCTCCAAGGACTGGTGTTTCATACCATAGAGACACAGGAAAGGGCAAGGGTGCAGAGGTGACTGGAAAGGGAAAGGGTAAAATGGAGTAGGTGATGATGAGATGTTGCCAAGGACCAAAGATATAAAACTAGGTTCTTCAGCATCTTCAATCATGTCTGTTAGTCTTCCTGGTGCATCAGTAGATGATAGGAACTAGTGTCTGTGTAGGTTATCTTGTATAGGATTGGTCTTGTTGAAATTGAAGTTGTTTGTAAGCTGTAATTTCTTTTGAATGAATGAACAACTTTTCTTTGATTATTACTTGAACTATGCTTCAGTACTTCCATTCAGCAGAAACACTCTTTAAGCTTACTTGACCATGTCCCATTTAAGTAATCTTGATTAACCTCAACTAAGTATCAGCAATATCAAGGCAGTCTGCAAAACAGACACATAACAGCAAACAAACCAAACCATACAAACTAAAAATACATTAGTGGATTAGTGTGTTAGCAAACATAATCAATAATCTACAAAATATTACAAACTTTACAAAATTTTACAACCAACAATCCTCCCCTGAGGCCTATGCCTCCCCTCAAACATAGCATTTAAGGGTTAACCATCCCAATATGGACCACTAAGTGTTGAAACCTAGGTCCATCAAAAGCTTTAGTCAGTAAATCAGCCACATTATCATCTGTGTGAATTTTAAGCACCTTAATCAAATGTTTTTCATATGCATCTCTTATAAAATGGTGCCTTATCTTAATATGCTTAGTTCTATTATGAAAAACTGGATTTTTAACTATGCATATGGTACTTTGGTTATCAATAAAAATTGTGGTGTTCATGAAATTAAACCCATAATCCAACAATTGATTTTTGATGAGTGTGTGAATACTCATCATTTTTACCTAATCTGAGCTGCCAAAACATCCAAAAACACTCAGAAATGCATCATAATACTGAAATTATCCCAGAATTGTGTTTTATATGTTTCAGATGCAAAATGTTTAAAAACAAGTGAAAAACGAACAAAGTTTGCATAATTGGCAGTTTCAGTCCCTCAACTTTCAAAAGTTGTCAAAACTAGTCCCTGGTTATTCTAAAAACAGGAAAAGTCATCAAAGGTCCTTTAAGAATCATAAAATTACATAATAAGTCCTTTGGTGCAAAGTTTCATAAAATTACAAGTTTAGTCCCTCAACTTTGAAAAATGTCAAAAATGGTCCTTAAGGTTTTAAAAAATGAAAATTATCAAAAATAAACCTTTGAACTAATCATATATGGCATAATTGGTCCTTGTGATTTGTATTGTGAATTTACAGGTTGGCCCTTCAAGTTTCAGAATATTACACTTTTGGTCCTTGTGATATTTTAACTATAAACCAACCGGATCCTTAATAAATAAAACCAACCCAACACCCTATTAAACTAAACCCAACCCATCCTAATTATCTAAACCCAGCCCAACCAAGCCCAATCCTTTATTAATACAACCCGACCCAATCTGGTATTTAAATACCAGTTGACTTCGGTCAAACTCTTCCCTAACCTCACAAACCCCGCCAAACCACCTCACCCCTAGTTTCTCTGCAATACCACTCCCCCCCATCCAATCCCACTCACCTAACAATGCCAAAAGCTTTTAAAGCTTCTTCTCCACCTCTCCAAAAGCATTTAATGCTATTAACCTGCTCAACCCACTACTATCAATTTTGGCGCCAAAAGTGAAATCAAAGGCTCAGATCGATTTGAGACAATCCAAGGGTGCAGAAGAGTTCAGAGAAGTCGGCTAGGGATTTCCCAATTGTATTTTGTATATATAGATCAAATGTAATAGGAATTCAGTAGTAGTTAAATTTTATTAAATCGTCATTTACTTTATTGTCTTTCCTTATTGTAATTTTCATTATCAGTCATCAATATAGTCAATTTACAGTCATTTTGATCTCTTATTATTGTACCTTGCATTTAATTTCAGTCACTTTATAATTTCAAGTTTTATTGTAATTCGTACCAAATTAAATGTTGTTTGGAAATACTTATTATCTGTTTACATAAGCTCAGATAAGCTAATTATAGCTTACTATGAGCTTATGTTAGTGTAATCCTGTTCTATTTCAAGAAATCAAGAAAAGTCAAAGAAAGTCAACTGGGAGGTCCAATAAGCAGTTCTGAGGTTTAGAAGCTAAGCTGGATGGTTTTCTGGTTTCTAGCTTGTTGACAACAAGCTAGGAGTAGTTTCTGATCTTTGGTTCTTGTTCTACATGCTCTTTTAAGTTGTAAGCATATTTCAAGTTTTGCTTAATTTTCCATTTTACTGCATAAGTGCTTATTTATAGCTTATTGTTATTAGTTTATGCTTATTATTAGTTTATAAGTTAATTTCATCAATATAATCAGTATAATATAGTACTTGTCTTAGTTTTACTTAAAAGCTCTAAAAAAGTCAAAAAACAGTCAACTCTAGCATAGCTTATTCTATTGCTTAATTTTGTTTTGAAAGTTGCTTATTATAGTTCTTATAAGTTGATTAGTCAATAAAAGTCAGTATTCATTAGTCAAATTTTCTATTTCCTTTGAAAAATCAAAACAGACAGTCCAATAAGGGTTGTTTGGTTTAGCAGTCAAAAGGTCAAACAAAAAGGCTTTACTGTAGATTGGTCATTAGGCCAACTTTGATCTAGCTTATTTTGGCCATTTTAAGTAGTTTTTAGTATTTAAAAAGTCATTTCAATAGAAAAACCATATTTGCTTTGCCTGTGCTAATTTCAGACCCTCAATAGCTCAAATAAGCTATTTATAAGCCCAAGCTCTTTTGGCCCTTATTGGTAGCTTCTCTGAGTTCATTTGAGTCCACATAGAGTAGCCACAAAGGTTGGTTCAAAGCCCTAAGGCTTGTGCACTTCTGTGCAGCCCTGCATCAGCAGAATCAGCATATGCTGATTGCTGAGACTGCTGAACTAGCTTCAATTGTGGCTTATTTACTTAAGCTCTTGCCTAGCTCTTTGTGTTTCTAAAAATTTCATACTGCTATCACACTTTTGCCCCCCTAAGATAGCATCTCAGTGCTTATTTGGTTAGCTCAAATTGCCTTGAAAGTTGGCAATTTTCCAAGGTTTCTGCTGAAACCTTGTTGCTGCTTATCTTCTTTCTAGCTTAAATCATAGTGCTTATTTGTATTTTTCAGTTGTTTTGTGCTTAATATAGTGTACTAAACCTTTCCTGAGCATTTGGTTGAGTTTTGTGCTTATTAGCTTATTTCTAGCTTATTTGCTTATTGCTTATCTGCCCAAATCAGCTCTCCAGGCTTATTAGACTTTTCATTTTATTTTTCATAGCTTTTAAATATTATTTTTGACTTATCCTGAATTTTTCAGATTTTTCCTAAGTCATTTAATATTTTTAATCTTTTTTATTAGTTTCTAATAGTAATAAAATCATAATAAATAGAATATTAATCAGAAAAATATAATTCCAATTTTCATAATTTTCTTTTGTTAATTTTAATCCAGGAAAAGTATAATATCAATTTTAGACCTTAAGAAAAATCAAAAATAGAAATATAGTGATAGCTTCTATTTAATAGAATTTATCTTTTTAAATTTTAATTAAGTAAGTTTCATTTTTATAATTTTCTTAGCTTCTATTTACTTAATATTATTTTTAGAAAAAGTTTTAGAATTTTCTTTGTTTATTTAGTATTTTTTATAATTTAAATTAGTTTAAATAAGTTATTAAATAATAAATAATTAATAATAATTAAATAAAAAGTGTTAAAAATATAATTTAAGTTTTTAAATAAGTTTTAAGTAATTTTACATTTTTAGGTTTTAAATTTTATAAATTTTTGTTTTAGTCCCATTTTAGATTTCCGTTGCGCGTTTTAGTTTAATTTTATTCGCGTTTAATTTAATTGTGCATATCTGTTTTTAAATTGTTATTTAGAATTATTAAATAAAGCAAAATCCAAAAATATCTGAATCATCAATCACTTTAATCCAAAGCTTTTCACAGTTGCCCATTCATATCTCGTTGGGAAACGATTCGGGTAATTACTTACCTGTCTTAACACTACACACGAGCGTGAGTTTTTGCAAGTATCCTTTTTCACAAAGGGGTGATTTGTAATTGTTCACGAGCATCCGTCGTTGCATAATATTTATATCTATTTAGCACGGATCAAATTTTGGCGCCGCTGCCGGGGAGGTTGTGCTGCGACAGTTGTGTAAGTTTTAGCGATTAGTGATTCGAGATCCTTCTATCAGAAGTTCCTATTTCCCAAAAACAATATAAAATACAAAAATATTTTTCTTTTCTTTTCTATATATATTATTATTATTATTATCATATAAAAAATAAAAACACCAAAAATAATTTCCGTTTTCTTTGTTAATAATAAATAACAATAAAAAATTACCATCGAGAACCAAGACAGAGTACTACCTAACTGGGGGTACGACCATAATAAGTTCCCAAACCAAAGATTTAAAACTTTACCTTTGTATCACTTGCGAATATCGGCTCACCTTTGATTGATAAACAAACTCTAACGGAGGTTCTAGGATAGTCTGACATTAAATTGTCAGACTGAAAGAAGCGGGTTTTTAAGGAGCATTAATTGCCCACCTTTGCTTCTCCGCCACTCTGTGCGTTTATCTTTTAGAGAGCTACCGTACGCTTGCTGATTATTGGTTTAAGTTCACTTGTGTTTTGCTTCTGTCTTGTTTTAATTGGAATATTTTACTTAGTGCATGCGCACTCGTTCTTCTAGGTCATCAAGCCCTTTTCGTGAGCTTGGAAAAATACCTCGAAGACGTCGTAGACGTTCTGCTCCATCAGTCGTACCCGAGTTACGTACTGATCCCAAAACCCCTGACATCATGGCTGAAGACCGTCCTATGAATGAGCTGCTCCAAGCTCCCATCAATGGGTACGGAGATGCCATTGTTGTTCCAGCCATCGTGGCTGAGAATTTTGAGCTTAAGACTGGGTTGATAAACCTGGTAACATCGCGTCAATTCTATGGTTTTGACAGGGACGATCCTCAAGATCA
Source organism: Artemisia tridentata subsp. tridentata (assembly GCA_021014915.2). Taxonomy (NCBI): domain Eukaryota; kingdom Viridiplantae; phylum Streptophyta; class Magnoliopsida; order Asterales; family Asteraceae; genus Artemisia; species Artemisia tridentata. The sequence continues at coordinate 102,757,779 of CP139503.1, read as the reverse complement.
CATTAGATGGTTCAATAAAATCACATCTACCATCAAATGCAAAAGTGTCCCTGAGGAATCAATAAAACTTCTTCTTTTCCCGTTTTCCATCGAAGGGGCAGCCCGAATTTGGCTTGACAAACAACCCCCTCGATCGATAACAACATGGGAAGATCTGGTTCAGAAATTCGTGAATGAATTCTTTCCTCCGTCTAAAACCACGTATCTCAAAAATGAAATCATGAAATTCTCTCAAAGGTTTGATGAACCATTTGGAGAAGCATGGGAGCGTTTCAAAGAATTGCTCCGCAAATGTCCTCATCACGGTTTCACCGATTTGATGCAGATGGACACTTTCTACAATGGGTTAAACCCATCTGACCAAGATTCTCTTAATGCCTCAGCTGAAGGTAATTTTCTGAGCAAATCCACTAAGGAAGCCATTGCTCTTATTGAAAATAAGTCAAAGGTCCGCACTGCACGAGCCAGACCATATAATTCTCAGGCTGGTGCTGGTCCTTCCACTTCATCTCCCGTGAGTCAGTCTAGTACTGATACTCAGCTTGCTGAACTCACGAAGGTTATTCAAGCTTTGGTTTTCTCCACACAAAAGAAAGAGTCCGCTCCGCAAACTTCTCACACTGCTGAAATCAAAAAAGTAGAAGTTTGTGTTACTTGTGGTGGCCCTCACGCTTACTACAATTGTACTGCCACCGATGGCAATGCATTTGAAGTCAAAGCTTTAGCCGGATCTTCCAATCAAGGAGGTGGTCAATACCATCCTCATGTGGAAGCAAATTACCGTGCTAGCAATCAGCATGGACCACCCGGTTTTCCTTCTCCTAATAATCCAAATAGGAATAATCCTAATCAGCAAAGAGGGCAAAACATGCAGAATCAATATCATGCCCCGAACTATCAATACCCACCCCAAAGGGGTAATCAAGGGTATTCAGCTCCTAATTCTCAAAGACCTCTCTCGAGTGAGCTTGATAGCTACATCAAGGTTAATGAGACCAATATGAAGGCAATGCAGAATCAAATCTCTAATTTGAAGAATGAATTTCAGTCCTCAATAACCAAGCAAGGAACTGAGCTTTCAAATAAAATCGATCATTCTCAAAGCGAGGTTAAAAATATGTTTGCCAGTCTCATGGACCATCTTAATCCACCTTCTACTTCGGGAGGTCTCCCAAGTAACACTGTTGTCAACCCAAGGGGTGAACTCAAAGCTGTCACTACACATAGTGGTAAAGCTTATGATGGACTCAAGGTGATAAAGGACCCAGTACTCCCCACTAACAATGGAAGTGCTAAATACGTCCAACCTTCGGTCATCCAAAAATCTACACCCACAATTGCTCCTCAACCGTCAAGAATAGATCCAACTCTATCACGATTTACGGTTAAAAGTTTGTCAACCAAACTTAGTGAGCAAAGAACAGCCAGATATTATTCCGAAATGCTCAATGCTGTTCCTGTCAGTGTGCTTGATGACAGTGATGATGACGAAGATACCACTTTCGTCAAAGCTATCACCACTCGGAGTGGTGTTGCTTATGAGGGGCCAGCTGGCCCTATTCCTCCTCCGTTGTTTGAAATGGAAAAAGAGACGGAGGATATAGTGGACAAACAAAGTACAGCACATGTCCATCCTCTGGCTGTCCCGCAAAAATCCAAACCAGGAGTTGTCTTTGAATCTGTTAAGACTCCTGAAGTGGTTGTCCCTAAATCCAAACCTCATATTCCTTACCCATCGCGCTTAAATGAGCAAAAGCTCCTTGAGAAAGCTAGTCAACAAATGGACAAATTCTTTCAAATCTTTAAAGAATTACATTTTGACATCAGTTTTGCGGATGCTATCATTCTGATGCCCAAATTTGCATCAACAATCAAACACTTGTTAAGCAACAAGGAAAAGCTGATTGAAATGGCTAAAACTCCGTTAAATGAGAACTGCTCAGCGGTTATCTTAAAAAAGCTTCCGGAGAAGCTTGGAGATCCTGGAAAGTTTCTACTACCTTGTATATTTCCGGGAATGGTTGAATGCAATGCCTTAGCAGATCTAGGTGCAAGCATCAACCTGATGCCTCATTCAGTATGGAAGAAACTTTCTCTTCCGGCTCTTACTCCTACATGCATGACTCTTGAGCTTGCAGATCGAACCATATCTCATCCTTGCGGCATTGCCGAAGATGTGTTTGTGAAAGTAGGTAAGTTCCATTTTCCAGCTGACTTTGTGGTTGTTGAATTCGACGCAGATCAAAAGGTTCCTCTCATTCTTGGAAGAGGATTCCTAAAAACGGGCCATGCTCTTATTAATGTATTTAAGCATGAGATCACATTGCGTGTGGATAAGGAAGCTGTTACCTTTAACCATGATCAAACTTCGGAGTACTCTTCAAATTTTAATTCTGCATCGGTTAACCGAATCGATGTCATTGATGTTGCTTCAAAGGAGTACTCTCAAGAAAGTGTTGATTATTTTCATAATTCTGTGAGTGGTAATCCCACCACATCTTCTCTACCTGTCATTTCCGACTCTTCCCCTTCTCTCACTCCGTTTGAGGGAAGTGATTCCAATTTGGAAGAGATCGATGCTTTTCTCAAGTGTGATTCATTTCTAGAAGGAATTGATAACGCTGAGATTGATCTGGAGGGAGATATTCTTCTTCTTGAGAAATTGTTGAATCAGGACAATTCCCCTCCTCTCCCTCCCGTTGAACTTCATAAACAGGAAATTAAGTCAGTTGAGAAAACTGATAAATTTCCGGAGATCAAGATTAAGGACTTGCCTCCTCCACTTGAAAATGCAATTCTTGAGGAGGAAGTTCTTATCTTAATTGCTGTTCAGATCTCTCTTCTTCCCTTCACCTACCCGGTGATTTCCCCTATCTTTCACTCATTCGGGAGTGAGGATATTATTTTTGACCCCGGCATTGTCCATTTAACATTGGTTTAAATGCCGGATTTATCTCATCGGTGTGGAACTTTCTTATGCTCAATTGGTTATCCAAACAATTTGAATGAAAGTCCGATGGAGATGGTCTCTTCCACTTACTTCCCCATAGACTTTTAAATTGCTTTTTCTCCCGGGCTGTTCAGGAAACCTTTGTTACGGTTGACCGTTCACAAGCGGTTAGCTTGCGTGATAAACCTGACTGTTCGGGAGGAATCAACTCAATTCGGGGTCGAGTCAAGCTAGCGACTCGGTGATCAAAAACAGTAGCAAAATATGGGTTTTCACCCATGTTTCACCTAAGTGTGGGGGAGATGCCCCACATGTTGTAAATATGTACAGTTTAAAAAAAAAAAAAAAAAAAAAAAAAAAAAAAAAATTGTTGTGTGTATATATAAAATAAAAGGCTATTAGTATTTCCTTTTCACGTTCTAAGTATTGGTTTAACAATCCGGTACTTTGAATATTGAGGGCAATATTCAGTTCTAAGTGTGGGGGGGAATTCTTGCGAATTTGATCAAATGTACCATCTAGTACCCCCATTTTAGCCAAAATTTAAAAAAAAAAAATTTCTCACTTAGAACGCAATAAATGGTTATCAGTCCGCCATGTCTAACCCACATAAGGATTGGCTAATCCGAGAGCAAACGGCTCTTGGTAAAGATATATCAAATCCGTTTATGGCTTACAATTTGCCGAAAATTGTATGGTATTCGACTCACCATATCTTCATAAGTGAAGAGTTGGCTAGCCCGCAAGGTTATGGCTTGTGGTTAAGGCAGTGAAAATCCATGATTGGTAATCAGCTCACCAAAGATAATATTGATAATTTATCTAAGAGTTGGCTAGTCCAGAAGCAAACGGCTTTTGGTAAAGACAAATCAAAACCGTTGACAGCTGATGGTTTGCTCAAAATCATTTGGTTATCATTGTACCAAAGTATCACATACTAAAACATTGGCTACTCCAGAAGTAATGGCTTTTGGTAAAGAGAAAATCCATTAAAACTTCATAAATGATTGCTAGGGACTAGCAATAGTTTAGTGTGGGGGATTGATGAGTGTCTAAATACTCATCATTTTTACCTAATCTGAGCTGCCAAAACATCCAAAAACACTCAGAAATGCATCATAATACTGAAATTATCCCAGAATTGTGTTTTATATGTTTCAGATGCAAAATGTTTAAAAACAAGTGAAAAACGAACAAAGTTTGCATAATTGGCAGTTTCAGTCCCTCAACTTTCAAAAGTTGTCAAAACTAGTCCCTGGTTATTCTAAAAACAGGAAAAGTCATCAAAGGTCCTTTAAGAATCATAAATAAACATAATAAGTCCTTTGGTGCAAAGTTTCATAAAATTACAAGTTTAGTCCTTCAACTTTGAAAAATGTCAAAAATGGTCCTTAAGGTTTTAAAAAATGAAAATTATCAAAAATAAACCTTTGAACTAATCATATATGGCATAATTGGTCCTTGTGATTTGTATTGTGAATTTACAGGTTGGCCCTTCAAGTTTCAGAATATTACATTTTTGGTCCTTGTGATATTTTAACTATAAACCAACCGGATCCTTAATAAATAAAACCAACCCAACACCCTATTAAACTAAACCCAACCCATCCTAATTATCTAAACCCAGCCCAACCAAGCCCAATCCTTTATTAATACAACCCGACCCAATCTGGTATTTAAATACCAGTTGACTTCGGTCAAACTCTTCCCTAACCTCACAAACCCCGCCAAACCACCTCACCCCTAGTTTCTCTGCAATACCACTCCGCCCCATCCAATCCCACTCACCTAACAATGCCAAAAGCTTTTAAAGCTTCTTCTCCACCTCTCCAAAAGCATTTAATGCTATTAACCTGCTCAACCCACTACTTTCAATTTTGGCGCCAAAAGTGAAATCAAAGGCTCAGATCGATTTGAGACAATCCAAGGGTGCAGAAGAGTTCAGAGAAGTCGGCTAGGGATTTCCCAATTGTATTTTGTATATATAGATCAAATGTAATAGGAATTCGAGTAGTAGTTAAATTTTATTAAATCGTCATTTACTTTATTGTCTTTCCTTATTGTAATTTTCATTATCAGTCATCAATATAGTCAATTTACAGTCATTTTGATCTCTTATTATTGTACCTTGCATTTAATTTCAGTCACTTTATAATTTCAAGTTTTATTTTAATTCGTACCAAATTAAATGTTGTTTGGAAATACTTATTATCTGTTTACATAAGCTCAGATAAGCTAATTATAGCTTACTATGAGCTTATGTTAGTGTAATCCTGTTCTATTTCAAGAAATCAAGAAAAGTCAAAGAAAGTCATCTGGGAGGTCCAATAAGCAGTTCTGGGGTTTAGAAGCTAAGCTGGATGGTTTTCTGGTTTCTAGCTTGTTGACAACAAGCTAGGAGTAGTTTCTGATCTTTGGTTCTTGTTCTACAGGCTCTTTTAAGTTGTAAGCATATTTCAAGTTTTGCTTAATTTTCCATTTTACTGCATAAGTGCTTATTTATAGCTTATTGTTATTTGTTTATGCTTATTATTAGTTTATAAGTTAATTTCATCCATATAATCAGTATAATATAGTACTTGTCTTAGTTTTACTTAAAAGCTCTAAAAAAGTCAAAAAACAGTCAACTCTAGCTTAGCTTATTCTATTGCTTAATTTTGTTTTGAAAGTTGCTTATTATAGTTCTTATAAGTTGATTAGTCAATAAAAGTCAGTATTCATTAGTCAAATTTTCTATTTCCTTTGAAAAATCAAAACAGACAGTCCAATAAGGGTTGTTTGGTTTAGCAGTCAAAAGGTCAAACAAAAAGGCTTTACTGTAGATTGGTCATTAGGCCAACTTTGATCTAGCTTATTTTGGCCATTTTAAGTTGTTTTTAGTATTTAAAAAGTCATTTCAATAGAAAAACCATATTTGCTTTGCCTGTGCTAATTTTAGACCCTCAATAGCTCAAATAAGCTATTTATAAGCCCAAGCTCTTTTGGCCCTTATTGGTAGCTTCTCTGAGTTCATTTGAGTCCACATAGAGTAGCCACAAAGGTTGGTTCAAAGCCCTAAGGCTTGTGCACTTCTGTGCAGCCCTGCATCAGCAGAATCAGCATATGCTGATTGCTGAGACTGCTGAACTAGCTTCAATTGTGGCTTATTTACTTAAGCTCTTGCCTAGCTCTTTGTGTTTCTGAAAAGTTCATACTGCTATCTCACTTTTGCCCCAATAAGATTGCATCTCAGTGCTTATTTGGTTAGCTCAAATTGCCTTGAAAGTTGGCAATTTTCCAAGGTTTCTGCTGAAATCTTGTTGCTGCTTATCTTCTTTCTAGCTTAAATCATAGTGCTTATTTGTATTTTTCAGTTGTTTTGTGCTTAATATAGTGTACTAAACCTTTCCTGAGCATTTGGTTGAGTTTTGTGCTTATTAGCTTATTTCTAGCTTATTTGCTTATTGCTTATCTGCCCAAATCAGCTCTCCAGGCTTATTAGACTTTTCATTTTATTTTTCATAGCTTTTAAATATTATTTTTGACTTATCCTGAATTTTTCAGATTTTTCTTAAGTCATTTAATATTTTTAATCTTTTTTATTAGTTCTAATAGTAATAAAATCATAATAAATAGAATATTAATCAGAAAAATATAATTCCAATTTTCATAATTTTCTTTTGTTAATTTTAATCTAGGAAAAATATAATATCAATTTTAGACCTTAAGAAAAATCAAAAATAGAAATATAGTGATAGCTTCTATTTAATAGAATTTATCTTTTTAAATTTTAATTAAGTAAGTTTCATTTTTATAATTTTCTTAGCTTCTATTTACTTAATAATATTTTTAGAAAAAGTTTTAGAATTTTCTTTGTTTATTTAGTATTTTTTATAATTTAAATTAGTTTAAATAAGTTATTAAATAATAAATAATTAATAATAATTAAATAAAAAGTGTTAAAAATATAATTTAAGTTTTTAAATAAGTTTTAAGTAATTTTACATTTTTAGGTTTTAAATTTTATAAATTTTTGTTTTAGTCCCATATTAGATTTCCGTTGCGTGTTTTAGTTTAATTTTATTCGCGTTTAATTTCATTGTGCATATCTGTTTTTAAATTGTTATTTAGAATTATTAAATAAAGCAAAATCCAAAAATATCTGAATCATCAATCACTTTAATCCAAAGCTTTTCACAGTTGCCCATTCATATCTCGTTGGGAAACGATTCGGGTAATTACTTACCTGTCTTAACACTACACACGAGCGTGAGTTTTTGCAAGTATCCTTTTTCACAAATGGGTGATTTGTAATTGTTCACGAGCATCCGTCGTTGCATAATATTTATATCTATTTAGCACGGATCATCCAACAATTGATTTTGTATCCAAAGAACCTGTCCACAACAATTGGCAGCAGCAACATACTCTGCTTCAGTAGATGAGGTAGCAACAATGGTTTGTTTATTGCATTGCCAAGAAATCAATCTTCTTCCAAGAAATTGGCAACCTCCAGTTGTGGATCTCCTATCCAGATTTGCACCAGCATAATCACTATCACTATAAGCTTCCAACTTGAATGGAGACTCTTTTGGGTACCAAAGACCTAACTTGGGTTGGCCTTTGAGATACTTAAAGATCTTCTTGACTGCATTCAGGTGGGAACTGAGTGGTGTGACCTGATGTCTAGAACAAGCACTAACAGCAAAGGTGATGTCTGGCCTTGAAGCTGTCAAGTACATCAATGAACCAATCATGGACCTGTATAGGTGAACATTCACTGCAGGATCTGGTTCAAGATTATTCTTTGGTTTGGGAGCTTCATAAGGTGTAGTGGCAGGTCTGACATTCTCCATATCAAACTTCTTCAACATATCTTTAACATACTTGTCCTGACTAATAAAGATACCCTCTGGTTTCTGCTGAACTTGTAGACCCAAAAAGAAAGTGAGCTCCCCCATAGCACTCATCTGAAACTCTCCCTTCATTAATTCCTCAAACTCCCTGCACCATGCTGCTTTAGTGGAGCCAAAGATAATGTCATCCACATAAACTTGTACAAGTATGATGTCCCTGGAATTCTTCTTAATGAAGAGTGTTTTGTCTATAGCACCTCTTCTGTATCCATGCTTCAGCAGAAATGCTGAAAGCCTAGCATACCAAGCTCTTGGTGCCTGATGTAGGCCATAGAGAGCTTTGACAACCCTATAAACATGCTTTGGATTGTCTGGGTCTTCAAAACCTTTGGGTTGAGATACATAAACTTCCTCATCAATTTCTCCATATAGAAAAGCACCTTTGACATCCATCTGATAGACCATAAAACCCATATAAGATGCATAGGCCAAGAAGATTCTGATGGCCTCAACCCTAGCTACAGGAGCAAATACTTCAGTATAATCAATGCCCTCCTCTTGTCTGAATCCTTGTGCCACCAATCTTTCTTTGTTTTTAACCATAATACCCCTAGCATCTCTTTTATTTTTCAAAATCCACTTGGTACCAATGGCAATCTTCCCTGCAGGTAGTGGTACCAATATCCAAACCTTTTGATTCTTGAATTGTAGCATCTCTTCTTGCATTGCTTCAAGCCAGCTGGAGTCTTCAAGAGCTTGACTAACACTGGTTGGTTCCACTTGAGAAAGAAAACAAGCAAACAGACAATGCTTAAAGTCTGTGTGATTGTCCCTTTGCTGATTTGAGACATAAGAAAGAAAAGCCACTTCACCATACTTAGAACTTTTCACAGCACTTCTAGTTCTAACAGGTGCTTGAGGATCACCAAGAATGTTGGATTGAGGATGAGCAATGTTGATCCTTTTGGTAGCATTGGGGTTGACTTCAATTGTGGTGTCAAGATTGGTCACATTTGGTCCAAAATCACTGTCATAGGAGGCTGAGTTGAAGATACCAGCTTTGGGTGAGTGATTTCCAAGATCAGAAGGACTTGGAAATCGTGTATATGGCTCTTCAAGGTCTGTGGACACACTAGGAGAAATGGGAGAACCTTCAGGAGAACCATCAGCAGATTTGGCAAAATCAGCAGAAACATTTGGAGGATCAGCAGAATCCTGGTTTCCACTGAAGGGTTGTGCTGACTCCACACCAAGTCTTTCAGCTTCTTGATTGGCTGCAAACTCTTGCTTCTTGAGTCTAGCAAGGTCCTCTGCATATTGTGACACATCTTCAATCTCATCAGAAGTATCTCCTTCAAAATGGTTAGGAGGAAAAGAAGGTACAACAATAGTCTGTTCATCATGCTCAGACTCACTTTCTGAGTCAACTTCCAGGGTACCTGCATTGTTAGTGGGAGACTCTTGTGTACCTGCAGATTGTTCAGCAACATATCTAGTATAGCCCAAGTAATCAGTTAGGTAATCCAGGTCAAAATACCAAGGATGACCTTGTCCTTGAACATGAGGCTTGTTTTCTAGGTATCTCAGGTTAAGGGTCTCCTCTATCTTTTTAGTACTTAAATTATATACCCTATAAGCCTTACTATGAGCTGAATACCCCACTATATACCCCTCATCTGCCTTCTCATCAAACTTTCCTAGGGGGTCACTAGTGTTCAAAATGGTCACCTGACAACCAAAAGGTTTAAGGTAATGAATATCAGGAACTTTCCCAGTGAGAAGTTCATAAGGTGTCTTGATATGAGGTCTAGTGATGGACACCCTGTTCAAAACATAACAAGCAGTACTTACTGCTTCAGTCCAGAACATAGTGGGTAATTTAGAGTCTGCAAGCATGGATCTTGCTGCCTCTATTAAGGTCCTATTCTTTCTCTCTGCAACCCCATTTTGCTGTGGGGTTCTTGGAATGCTATAGCCCCTTTTTATCCCCTTAGACTGACAAAGTTCTATTAACACAACATTTTTGAACTCTGTCCCATTATCACACCTAATACCTTTAACCTTTTTATTTAGCTGGTTTTCAACAAGGGTAATAAATTCTTTTAAAATTGGAGATGTTTCATCTTTAGTTCTCAAAAGAATACCCAACAAAACCTGCTATAGTCATCAGTGATCACCAGGCAGAAGCATTTGTGATCAATACTTCTGAATTGAGATGGATCAAAAAGATCCATGTGAAGCAACTGAAGAGGTTCTGAGATAGTGCTCACAGCTGTAATGGCTTTGTATGAAGCTCTGTGTTGCTTCCCTTTGTTGCAGGCAACACAATTGTGTTCATTGGTGAAGACTTTGGAGGGAAGCCCATGAACTAGACCAAGTTTAGAGAGTTTGTTAATGGTCTTGAAATTAACATGAGCCATCCTTCTATGCCACTTAGTAGACTCATTCAGGGATGCTTTAGCCACCAAGCATGTCAGATCACCTTCAGGTTGGACTTCATTCAATTTGAATGTGTATAAATTGTAGCTTCTGGGAACTCTCAGCAGAATTGTGGTATCTTCTGGAAGCTTGAAGTCTTTAGAGAGTACAAGACATTCATCCTCTGAGAAGAAAACCTTGTTCTTGGTATCACATATTTGTGATACTGAGAACAAGTTGAAGTGTTGCAGTTCCTTCACATAGAGCACATTTGCAAAGTCCAAGTTAGGTGTTCTGATGGTTCCATACCCAGTGATTTTGCCATCTCCTCCACCAAAAGTCACATTGCCTCCTCCTTGAATGGGTACAAAATCATGCATCATGTCCCTGTTTCCTGACATACTCCTGGAACAACCACTATCTACTATGCCAACATCTTTACTTTTCAAAGGATGATCCTACATATACAACAAAATTATACAAATGTTAGTACACTTTGGAGACTCAAGTCATTACTGAATTGAGCCTGCCTTGTGGATCATAAGAATTAGGCCATGTAGATTTATAAGATCCACCATTGTTCTTGGACCTTTTATGAAGATTAGGTCCCTTGTGAGTCCAAAAACAACCTGCTGAGGGCTTAACAGCAGTATCCCAATATCCCATACCCATATACATTGGGTCAATAAAGCCAGGCCAATAACCATTCTGAAAATAAGAACTAGTGGGTTGCACAAATGGTCTAGCAACATATCTTCTCCTAGCATATTGAGAGTGTCCATCAGCAGAATGTCTATCAGCAGAATTGCTGGCCCTATGAGTTGCTTGTGGAACATATGGTGGTATATCCTGAACATTTTTCCACATTGGTCTAGGTTTAGTTTGACCACTACCTACACCCATTCTTTGCTCATGAAAATTACAATCCTTAATCAAATGAAATTTACTTCCACACACAAAACATTTCTTCTTTTTAGAAGATTTATTCAAATTGAAAGATGTTCCATGACAAGCAAAAGTATTCAAACCATTAACATTAACAGAATTGTTTTTGACAGAATTGAAAACATTATTTTGCAAAGAATTAAATGACAAGTCTTCAGAAGAAACTGTCTTTGAATTTGATTCATCAGCAGCAACTCTAACAGGCTTGTAGGGAGTCTTGGGTGTAGGCTTAGGAGAGGTCTTGGGTGAGGTCTTGGGAAGGTCTGACTTTTCTCTTGAATCACAACTGGTAGTAGACCCTTGGTCAGAGGACTTGTCACTAGAAGAACAAGAGACAAAGTCAGTAGAATTAGAATCAGGGTCTGGCAAGTCACTTGACTTTTTGCCATATAGATGGTGTGATCCATCAAAGTCTGAGGTGGTGTTGGTAGAGGGCATGAATTCTCCCCTAATAGGTCCAGGCACAGCATGTAATTTGCCTTCTTTAACATAATGTTCTAAGCCTGCTGGTGTAGATTTACGTGCATCATCCCTAGCCTCTAAACCAACATATTTTTTAAAACCTAAACCTATACTAGTGTTTACAGGTTGACTATTATAGAGACAGTTAGCTAACTGATCACCTGACATTAACCAAGTTTTATGTCTAGCTATTTCCTTCTCTAGTTTCTCTTTTAGCACTAGGTTTTCTGACTCTATATTAGCCTTTTCTTTCTCAGTACGTTTTAAATCAATTTGAGCACAATGTAAATCTCTCTCTAACACCCCTATCTTTTCATCATAAGCGACCTGATTCTTCTGAAACCAAACTTTTTGTCTTTCTAGAGTTTTTAAAGAATGTTTATAAGCCTCAACCTCTATATAACATTCATTATATTTGGGTTTCAATTCATCATAGTCCTTTTTAAGTTCATTATACCTTTCACTACAACCAAATATACAATTTTGTACCTGAGATATGCCCATAAAGGCAGCCTGACTATGCTTATCCTCTGAAGAACAGCTAGCCAGCAATCCATTCACATCAGCATTATCATCATTCTCAGGATCATGCATCTTCCAGTTGATATGTTCATCCAGTGTGACCAAGGCTTTTGGATTTTCAGCATTCACTTGATTCTTCTGATAGCTTGAATACCGAACTTCATCACCAGTCTTCCTATCCTTGCACTCTCTAGAGAAGTGACCCAACTGACCACATGAAAAGCACTTGATCTTCCTTCTATCAAACCTAGCTGGATCTCGTCCCTGAAACCCAAACTTTCTTCCAGACTTCTTTTCAAACCTCTTGACATTTAAAGTAAGCATGGCCACCTGCCATTTCAAATTCATCTCTTCCAAATCAAGAGGATCCACCTGATCAAAATCCTCAAAAGCAAGATGCTGCTGATGTTCATAATCAGCAACAAAAGAGTGGAGTACATCCTCCATTACACCACTGGACTGTGGTTGAGAGTAGGAAGATGTTACTGAGGAGCTTGAACTTGAAGCCTGAGTCATCTTGTTGGAGGTGGTACTCACAAAAGCTGAATAAGTAGGGTTTGATGAACGAATGGGGCTTCTAACATCAGGCTCAAGAGTTTTAAGCTTGTTGTAGAGATCATCAAAAGAAAGCATATCGAGACCACCTTTTGTTTTGAGTGCAATGCTCACTTGTAGCCATGATGGAGGTAATGATTGCAGGAACTTTGCATTGCAGTCCTCATTATCTGGTCTAGCCTTCAGCTGATTCATCTGGCTCAAAATCTTATGGAACCTGTCATACCCCTTGTGAATACCTTCCTCTTCAGTTATTTGGAACTCTTGAAACTGCTGTTTCAACATTGACTTCCTCATCCTTCTTGACTCATCGTTCCCACCAAACCTAGCCTTGATTGCCATCCAGATATCTTTTGCTTCTTCCATGTAGTGAAAGTCTTCCATGTGATCATCTGGAATAGCCTGAAGGAGAATGGTTCTCACTTTATTTTCTCTTTGTACTGCAAGAACCTCTTTAGCAGATTTAGGAGGAAGAATAGTAACAACACCATCAGCATCTTTGGCGTGCTTCTTCAAACTGTTTCCTTTACGGACAATTTCCCAAAGATTCCAATCAATATTGGTGATCCAGTTCTGCATCTTCATCGCCCATAATTCATATTCTTCCTTCTTAAGGTAAGGAAACTTTGCATTGCTGTTGGTGAGATTGAGTTGTTGCATAGATGTGGTGTTTTGGTTGTTGTTGTTGTTGTTGCTGTTAACTTCTGATTCATTTTCTGATCCAGGCATTGTTATGGTTATTGGGTGTGAGAGGGTGTAAACGAGAAGATGTTCTTAGTAACACAGAGACTCTCACGAGGCTCTGATACCACTTGTTGAACCTAAAGACCTTGATAGATCTTCGTGAGCTCGTGGATCGTTAGTAATGTTTATGTAATCACAAACACACTAAAAGAAAGTCTAAGTTACTTGTATTCTATAGCGGAAAACAAACACAAGTAAGAACACGATTACTAAGAACGATTTGATCCTCTATGGATCTTTGATTAATACTAAAGTTGTTTTTCTAAACTCGTCCCTATTACATAATAACGTGTTCCTTTTATAGACAAGGAACCCTAGAAGAAGAAACCCTAAACCGTTTCACAAGAAACGTATATTCTAAAAACTAAACAAGATATGCATTATCACTTTCTAAATAAACTCATACATATCCTAACTAATATCAAAATACGCGGAAACTATCCATCAGCAGAAACACATTCCGCAGAATCTCTACTTCCGCAGTAACATTCTTCAGCAGAATCACAAAGCTTCAGCAGTAACCATCAGCAGTAACCATCAGTAGAATCCTTCCTTAGCAGAATTCCCAACACATTTTTCAAAGTTTCTCGCATTTGACAACTGCCTTCGAAATTACAAATTTCCAAAGAAATTACAAATTTCCTTAAGTCTTGTCAAATTACAGAGAAGGTTTATTATGCAAATTAAAATGATCAATTCATAGATTAACGATTACTAAAGTCATGTTAATGAAGGATGTTAGGTGTAAACACTTAGCCTCAACTAATGCTAACACATATATCCTGCAAATTGGTTTCATAATGCTGTTTCAGATTATCCACAATGTCTTCACAACAACGACAACAACCACTTCCATTGATCACCAAAGCTGAATTATTCCCACAAGGATTCACGGCTAAGTATGGCAAGAACAATTCAAGAGTTGTCTTTGACAACATCAAGTGTGCTGAACCAAGTTGTCGCATTGTTATTGAAATCCTCAAAAGACACGAATGCCGTAGTATTTTGGAAGATTCAGATAGTATTCCTGAGTTATACATCCATCAGATGTGGAGCACTATCAAACCGGATGACAGTAACAAATTCTTCACATGCACTCTTGACAAAAAACAAGTCAAAGTCACACAAGCACATCTACGTGAAGCTTTATCTCTACCTAATCCACCAGATACCTTACGACAATACTAGCCTTCACCCACTGAACAAGACATTCTCAACTTTCTCATTGGCATTGGATATGATGTAGATCCCAATCTTCCACTCAACATTATCTCAAATATCAATGCCAAGTCCATTCCTCAACCATGGAGAGCAATGTACTACATTCTAATTCGATCAGTGTCTGGAAGAGACAGTGGTCACGAACATCCAAGTCTTTCTCATGCTCAACTCTTCTGGGGAATTGTTACCAAACATGATCTTGATTTTGCTGCTATTATCTGGGAAGATTTTATGTTTCAAATGCATGCTCAGCATAGAAAACCATTGACTAAAATTCCATTTGTCCGTTACACTAAGTTGCTGATCAGTCTTCTCCTTGATAAGCATCATGATATTTCTAATCGACCCGAAGACAGAGAAAGACATGTGATAAAGATGGACATGGATTTCAAATCAGTTTACTTTCCAAAGGATAGCACTCACAAACAAGGTCTTAAGCTGTTTGATGTTCTACTTACTGATGAGGTCAAGGAAACTCCTGCTTACGAAGATTACATTCAGGCTTATGAAAAGAAGCTTGTCGGCATCACTAAACTGACTGAGGGAACAGGTTCCTCCAAGACTCGTTCCAAAAGTAGTAGAGCTAGTAAAACTGGAAGTGCATCAAGTGCTTCAAAGAGACAACCCCCAAGCAAGAGGAGAATTATTAAGACTGCTCCAAAACCAAAAGTTGAAGACATTGGTATTCGTGATGAATCTTCTGAGTCCTCTGAAGACACTGAACCAGAATTGGAAATACTTAATGAGCAAGAAGCCGAGTTTCAAACAAAGCTTGACATAGAGAATGCTGCTAAGGCAAGTATTATTCAAAAGAAGATTGATGAAGAAAGAAGAGCAGATCTACATAAGAGAGTAATGAGGGAATTGGAAGAAAAGAAGAAGGAAGAGATTGCTAAGGGAGCAGGAGGATCAGGAGTCACTCCAGCACCAGTTTTATCCCCGAATCCGGTTAATCAACCCGGTAACTCTAAAACTCCCACAGTTCATCCAGATACGGTTAATCAACCCGATATGGCTACAACTACGGTTCCCCCTCCTCAATCAAGCTCGGTTAATCAACCCGACTTGGAAAATCAAACACAATCTGAATCAGAAAAGATAATCTTTACAGAAAATGAAATTTCAGATTCAATGTTTGATGACATCCCACATCAAGAGGAGGTACATCATCATGATAACACTGGGGAATGGGGAGATTCTGAGGAAGAGAAGGAAATTACTGGTTTAAAGACTACTGAAGCTGCTAATGAGCTGGAGGAACTTGCTGAAACAGAAAGGAAAAGGAAGGAAGAAGAGGAAAGGAAACAAAAGGAGGATGAAGAAGCTGATAACTACATTATCTCTCCACTTCATGATCCTATGAATATTAATAAGTCTCCTCAACAACAACCACGAGATCAGACTCCTCCCATTCCTTCTCCCAAACCTATCACACCTCCTAATTCACCTCCCAAGCATCCAACTCCTCCAGCATCACCAAGAAATACTCCAAAACCTTCACCTTCATCTCGCAGGGATCCTACACCTCCAAATTCTTCATCATCTATACCTTCACTCACTCCATCACCATCAAAGTCACCATCACACAAAGGCAAAGCAACAATGGCAGAAAGAATCAGAACAGTCATGAAAGGCAAACACGTCAGTAAAATCGCCAAAGTCACAAGAGTTGAAGTTCTCTCACCCATATCCAGGCAAATAAAGAAAGCAGCCAAACTTGCTCAAGCAAGAAAAGAGAGCAAGTTGCAAGAACAAATGACAGAGATGAAACACCTTATCAAGGATCTGTCTGATCAAGTCAAGGAGATGCAGGAAACAAAGCAGAATATGGATGAGTTTCTTACTTTTGATATTGAAGATCATATCAAAAGTAAAACAAGACATTATGTTAAACGCTTCACTACTGATCTACAGAAAAATATTAACGAGAATGTCAATACTCAACTTGATGTCAAGGTCAAAGAAGCAATCATCTCCAATTCTGGCTTCAAGCAACTTAAAGACTTCACCACTGAAGAACTCAAACTTGAACTTCTCAACAGATTCCATGCTATGACATCTCCTTCTCCTGAAGATATCAGTCTCATAAAGTCTATTGAAGCACATATTGAGAAGGTTTCTTGCAAAGTTGCTGCTGATAAGGGTAAAAGGATTCGTGATGACGACAATGAGGATCAAGATCCAAATCCCACACAGAAGAAACAAAAGAATGGGAGTGGATCTGGTATTCACATTCAGGAACCAACAGAACAGAAAACTTCTTCACCATCTCCAAATCATCAAGAATCTGGTCCAAAGGAAACTGAGCATCACTTTGAACATTTCATTAATGATGACATTGAGTTTCAACCTCAAGATGATCAACCCCAATCACCTCCAAAACCAGCAAAATCTAAACCTTCCAGCAGTAAGAAATCTTCTGAAGAACCAGCTGTGGTTACATGGTTAGATACTGACGAAGACTTACAAGGAAACGACTGGTTCGACCATCTTGCAAAGGCTCAAATCAACAACGACGAAGCTTCAAAAATAGAAGATAACACGTTTGAATACACTCAAAAAGTCAAACATGCATTCAACATTAAGAAGATGACAAAAAGAGAGCTTCGTAGAGTAAAAAATGATGCCTTCACTCTTTTAAAAGATAAATCTGCAAGTGCTGCTGAGTTGGAATATCATCTGGAGAACATTGCTAGGGCATTATCCAAAGACTTCGATTGGACAAATCCAGATGTATTCAGGGAAGGTGGTCTTGACAGTAAGAAACGTCCTTACATCACTGACTGGACAAAACCACTTCCTGTGATACGACCATACCATGGAATGTCAGAAATTCCATTCGCATTCTTCTTCAATCAAGATCTGGAACTACTTGTACATGGGGCTTCCAGTAAAGTCAAATATGCTACCTCAATCACATTCACTCCTGCTGCGAACTACACCAATCCTGCCATTGAGGAAGAAGCTAGACACCGTAAACTCTTCATCAACAAACTTGCAAAATATGATCGTGACGTTGAACTTGGAATTCACCACTGGTTTGACAAACGTAAGTCGTGGTACAAGTACAAGCTTGGCCTCATGGCATCTCGTGAAAAGGTGTTCAGTGATCTTCGTATCAAGGCGGTGCTTGATGCTAAGGGATCACAAAAGCTTGGCTACACATTCATTTCTGAGATCTCTGTTCGCAGACAAGATGATCTTATTTACACGTTCAATGAAGCAGATTTTCCCGCACTCAATCTCAACGACATTGAAGATTTGTATTTGATGAAAGTACAAGGGAAGCTGAATCATCTTAATCCTACTCTTCTGTATGCGTTTAGCACGGCTATCTGTCACTTCATCAGAAGAACGGTTATCAAAGAACGTGTAGAGGATCTTCAGCTTGGAGTTGAAAGTTATCAGAAGAAGCTGAATCTTGAGGAACCCATGTTTACTCTTACTGACAACAAGGAGCCTCAGTACTTACTCAAAAATGACCCTGTCTTCGAATTCGTCTACAGAAGTGCCACAAACACTAACCGTTTCATGCCACATAAAGAGATTCACAAATTCTGTGATGACACTCTAAAGAATGTTCGAGATGGGTTAGTCACACGGGTTCAGGATCAAATATTGAAGAAGCACAAGAAATGGAATCATCATTAGCTTAGGCAAGTTAAGAATTTTATCTGGTCAATCGAAGAAAGGCTCTACCGAAGGGATCAGATGAGGAGATTGGAAACATATGTTGGTGGTCGTCCTCCATTTGCCATCAGATTATTTCAGAGAACAGATCCACAATTCACCACTTTTGGCAAAGGCGGTTAATTGTAAGAATTTGATTTCAATATTCATTATTCATTCATAATTCTTACTTATATATGACTGTAATATGACAACGGCTTGTGCACACATAACAGTGTACAACCCGGACCCCAAAGAAAGGACCCTGAGGTACGCTTCAGTGCCTCAATCCTGAAAAAGGAGCGAAAGCTTCTTACTTATGAGCAGAATTAAAACCAGAATGTTTTCTAAAGTTTTTTTCAAACATTCTGCTCATAAGGACAAGTATTCCCTTGTTAAGGGGGAGTATTTGAAAAATATAATCTTTGTTCAAAGATATTTAAATGTTCTTGAAATTCTTCCCTAAAACTCAAAAACAGCATATTTTAATCATAAACGTTTTTCCAAAAACATCATGAGTATGCTATTTTTGAGGGGGAGAAGTAAAAGATGATTAAAATATGAAGTCTCATTTGCTGGAATCTCTTGTGCTCAAACTCAGAATTGACCCTCGAATTGACGATAGGAAAAGTCAGTAGTCGAAAGGACATGTCCCGGACGGGTAATAATTTCAAGCCAGTTTATCTGGTGATGTAAGCGTGTCTCGCAAAGGACGTGTCTGAGTAGAATGTACCGATTTCGAGCGATAATCTTTGAATCTGATCTGGACGGGTAATAATTTCAAGCCAGTTTAACTGGTAATGTAAGCGTGTCTCGCGACGATCAGGTTCATTGAAAGTCTATCAATTCAAAAGTGCCTACTCTTTCAGGCATGTGCAAATTTAAAATTATTACTTATGCGCACATGTTAAGGGGGAGTCTTTCTAAAAAATCATCAAACTCTCAAGGTGTCAACAAAATGTCTTTACAAATTATCGACACTTTGAGAGATTTTTCAATGATTTTGGTTTTATGGCATCATTAGGATAGTCATGGAGTTATAAGGTGACTAAGGTTAGGGAAAACCGTCCTATGATCCGCCAGAGCCGGAGGGATCTACCCAAGGACAATACCAATAGTTTAGAACTAGAAAGTCCTAGGTATGATATAAAAAGGAGAACATGAATGAACGGAGAAAGAAGGGGTTGAAGAATTAAAAAGAAAAGCAAAGAAAAGGGTGAAAAGAAATAGCCCTCCATTTGTTCAACCTTAGGGCAGACACCGGGTTCAATTCATAATCTACTGGTTGATGAGCATCACCGGTATTGAAGAACAAAAGACGTCATGGACCCAGTGACGCACTAATAAACCTTCTAAGCCACTCAAGTGTCTCTCAAAAGACATTTGTTTCATTCACACGGAGAACCCTTCATAATCTATCGACATCTCATTACGAGATTGTTGATATTGAAAATGAGGCAATCTGCTCCACGCCTCCGATGACCAAACAAATGTGCACTAATTGAGTCTAGAGCCATGAGATTCATAAAAGATCTCTTAGGTACACTTAGTATTACTCTGTTGTTCTACATCATGGGCAGCAGTTGTAAAATTAAGAAAGTGTCCTTCGCAGATCCTAGCAATCTGCCGAGAACATTCATGAGAAAAGTCACAATTTGTGATTATCAATGATTGAATGGAAATCCTGCCAGAACAACATCAAACAACTCTGACAGCAGGTCACTTCGGTAACTCCTTGTGGGTTACGCTTAATGTTTGCTCCAAACGGTCTACAGTCGTGGGGTGATCTCCAGCGACTCACTGAATCGTGGGTGCACTTCGGTGTGTCCGTGTTATCCCTTTCGGGGGAATCCGATTCAGAACGGTCTGGGTTAGGATTTGAGAAAGGCTTCACAATATGCTGTTGATGATCTCAAGTCTGAGCCTGTAAGTACCGGTTGGTTCGTGCTGCTGATGCTGCTGTTGTTGCTGCTGCTGCTGCTGAGGAGCTGGAGTTCGACCATCAAGACTCCATCATGTTCATATCTTAAAGAAATGTTCTCTCAAAGACTCAGTTACATCAAAAGTTCAACATATGATACAGTAAAGTCAAAAGTTCAAGCACTTCAACCTTTCTCAAGTTTTAAGATTGAAAAGTAAGAACATGTTGCAGAAAACAAGTCAAAGATATATGAGCATGATGGAGAAGACGAGAAGACGTTGGAGATTGGCAGATCGAGACAACATCATATCATCATTATACAAGAACAAAGAAACAAAGATTATAAAGACGTCAGAAGCCAATGAAGCAAAGATGACGTCAAGCAACATTGATGACCAAGACTTAGGGGGAGATTGTTAGGAACACGTTTTATTTATAATTCAAGTCTTGGTCAATTCCGATAATATGTTGCTTAGTTTATGGATCATATTGTTTAAGTTAGAGGATCGGTCCATTAGTGATCCATAGGCCGGCCCCTTTTGCTATATTACTTCTAGAAGGTATCATGGAAATGTTGCCCTATGTCACGCCTATAAATAGAAGGCTTAGGGAACATTTCCAAAAGTTGGTTTTTCATACATATTGCGAAAGCTTTGTCCTTGTAACATTCGACTAATGAAAGCCTTCCTTTACTTGTTATTCTCATCTTATTCTCTTTAGCTTATTAGCTTATTTACTTATCTCATTGTCGTAGCTTAATATAGAGTAGTAGTACAAGTTTTACTTGGTTTTTACGTGTGTGTATTTGAGATATTAGTGACCTACAGGATTGGAATCGAGAACTCAATGATATTAAACGTAGGGAAGTGTGGAGAGATTCGATGATGATGAGGAATAATTACAATTTTGATTATTCAATGCCGATGCTCCAACACATGGCTCGTGAAGCCATTTACGAGGTACCACCCTACAACCCACCAAATGTTCCACCCTACCCACTTCAGTATGATCCATATCCTGGCCAATATCCTTACCCATATCCTGGGTATGCTCCATTTCCCGAACCAGTACCTGTTTATGGTAGAGTTCCCAATGTTGGAGGTTCAAGTTATGATGTGGGAGGATCATCATCTAGAGTTGGAAAGAAAAGACAAAAAGTTTTTACAGTGTTTGATGAGGATGAGAACTACGAGGAAGTGAACGAGGAGGATGACAAGGAGAGTGAAGATGAAAGAATTTATACTCCTGACGAAATGGATGATTAGTGATCATCGGTGATTTGATTGTGATGGTTTATGTTTAAAAACAATTATGGGTCGAACAATTTCTATTTCTATGTTCTTAACTTATTTTTTATTTTTTTTAGGA
The DNA here is from genome assembly GCA_021014915.2 of Artemisia tridentata subsp. tridentata. Lineage (NCBI taxonomy): Eukaryota > Viridiplantae > Streptophyta > Magnoliopsida > Asterales > Asteraceae > Artemisia > Artemisia tridentata. The sequence continues at coordinate 102,736,169 of CP139503.1, read as the reverse complement.
TTGATTTCATATGGTTTAACTTTAAATACTTTGGTTTGTTTTAGTATTTTGGTTTGTTTGTTTGTTTCGTATATTTTTGCAGTTTTTACAGGGGAGAATTACTGGAAGCTTATTGTTGACCAATCTTTGGAGTTGGAGAACTCATTTGCGTATCTATGATCAAATATGTGTAGGCGTATTTACCATGGTAGTACTTTTTTAACTAAATTTTTCCCATTTCCTTTACTTTGAAGTTAATTTTTATTACATTGAGGACAATGCAAAACTTAAGTGTGGGGGAGGGAAGAAAATAGGAAAAATTGGTTTAACTTTTTAATAAATTTTTAGGTTTAGTAGAATTTTGGATTCGAGTAACTAGAATGTGTTCGCCCTTGATTTTCTAGTTGTTTTCTCATATTATATATATAGTTTGATTCAATGGTAAAAATGAGGCTATTTGAAATTTTTTGGAATTTAATCAAGTTATGAGAGCTATTTCAATTTTGGAATCGATAACAGTTACTAGTACATGTTATAAACCACCTTAAATTGTGAGGATTTAAGCCTTTTTGTATAGAGCATTTCTTATGCTATATATTTCGTTATGAGTGTACCGGTGATTATGTTGATTCTAGAACTTGTACTTGTTATGCATTACGGTTAAAATCACTTTCGAGTGATAAAATATATTCAAATGATAAGAGGAAACTTAAGATTTACACCAAATGGCCATCCGTTTACAAAATATTTTTGCTAACCACATCGGTTAGTTATCCTAGTATTTGGAACCCATTTGTTAGCGTTAATATCTTACGCTAGATACCTTTAGTTACACCTTCTGAGCCTATCTTTTCTTTTGATTAAATCCAGAAAAATACAGAAAGATTTTACACCTTACACCTTAGCCTTACCCGAATCAAGTTCATTTGAAGTTCAAAACTATTTATTTTTTGATGATTATGTGTTGGCCACACTTTGATATGTGTATGTGTTGTTTCAATGAAGAAGGAGGTCGCTACTCTTATTTGTATTTTTTGTAGCGTGTGCTCATCCAAAGTGTGGGGGTGACGAGGAAGTATTGTTTCGAGAAAAAAAAAGTGAAAAAGTGAATAGCCAATGAGCTATAGTGTATGAATATAAATTAGCCAATGAGCTATGAAGGAAGAAAGAAGTGAGTATGAGATGCGGAATAACAATCGAAGAAGTTTGGGAAGTGATCATTTGAGGTATAAAGAGTTGGGAACGGAATTTGGACTTGATTCTTATTTATTCCCTACCTTTTACCAATTACTTTATTCGTTGTTAGCTTTCGAGCATCCGGATTAAGTGATGGCTTTGTTTAGATATGTAGTGCATGGATGTTGTAGTGACCATCCGGGTTTTTGAATAGTTGAAAAACATTGCTAGCGAGCTAGGGCGTATTTTGGTGACCATCCGTTATGCAAGTAACGTTGCCAGCGAACCAAGGTACAATCTAGTGACCATCCGTTGCTTAGCTAATCAAGAATTCGTTGCTAGCGAGCTATTATATTCTTGTATGAAGTATTTGCACATTAGCCAGGTAACCCTTAACCTTAAACCCGAATAAAAGACCTCTTTGATGTTTTATTTTGTTGTTTTGATACTTGTACAAGCTTATGGTAAGAAACATGAATCATGACTGAGCATTGAGTGATTTACCAATCAATATACCCTTAGAGTGTTGAGTGAATTTACAATTATCCGTGAGGTGCTTAGTTATGTTATCAAGCTCAAAATAACTTGATTATGTTTCAAGAATTATTCACATTTAAATTAAAAATAGCAATTGTTCCTTTGGGATGGTTGTTGGATTTTTAGAATCATGATGACGATACCATTGAGATCGGTTTTTCTAAATGCTAGACTTGCTCGAGGGCGAGCAAAACACAAGTGTGGGGGAATTTGATAACGCTCAGAATGAGCATGTTTTTAGTTGCATTATCAGTGGTTTTGTGCACTATATTTGGTTATATTTGTATATATTTGTTACTTAATCGTGAAAAAAGTGTATATGCAAGTGAATGTAGCCAAGTACAGGAAAAGATGACAAAAAGATGAAGAATTGAAGTGATTATGCACATTGGAAGATTCCCGAGATGGAAACGAGAGAGAAACCACACAAGAACTCAAGGATTTGATAATGTCAAGATTTCTATGTTAAAATATCAAGAAAAGATCGAGTTCTATGGAACAAATTAATGCCACAACAAAGGATAAAGCTCGCGACAAGAAAAGACAAGAAAAAATCAAAGTTGTGTGTGGTAGAAGGCCCCATCCGATCGGATGGAGCCCGCATCCGATCGGATGGAGCCCGCATCCGATTCGGATGGGAAAAGTTAAGATTTACCGAGAGTTCCAACCGATCGGTTGGAGCCTAAAACCGATCGGTTGGATGAAGATGCTGTTACAAGGTTCCATTTAATGACGAATTTAAGCCCCATAATCATGGTGGCTTATCATTTCCTAAATATTAACTAATAGTGGACGTTTTTACTTGATAAGGAAGGGTTCTTGTACTTATATATAGGATCCTAGGTTAGATTGAAAGGTGTGAAACCCCAAACCTAGTAAAGGCTTACACCAAGTCCTTACTAACTTATTATCATTGCCCGAAAACTTGTAATTGCTGTGAAAAACGTCCAGGAACTTTGAGTTAAAGTCTCAATAGTGTGGTTCGAGTGTGGAGTTGTTTACGTGTAGTAATAGGCGATTGGAGGAGTGTGGTTGCTATAGTTCCACAATTCTAGTTCTTATAATTCCAAAACTAGGTATCTCTTGTTTAAATTACTATGAACTACTTTTTCTTTAAGTTGAATGAAAGTATGGTTTGTTACTTGTGTTTGATTATTTTTGATATGGAGTGATTTTTGGTATACTTGTGTGTATGATGTGACAATTGTTAGAGTATTCTTATTTTATAGTGATGCATGAAAACATATCTTGTTTTATGAGTTTGTTGAGATACAATCTAATCTTGCTTAATTAGTTGGTAAAAACAATTTTAAGGAATAAAAAGGGCCGAAAGGATTTTCTTTATGTTTTTATTCCAAAACGTTAGTGCACGAATTAGTAAGGGCTATGGTGTGTGACAAGCACCATATTAACTCATTAAAATGGATTTGGAAATGATTTCATCACGAGAAAGGGCCGAAAGGATTCATAGGAATTCATAAGATAAGAAATGCTTTTCAAACAACAAAGAGTTTAATAGAATTGTCGTAATAGTTGAAAAGGCCGAAAGGAATTAACTAGGAGATTGAATTCTTAGAAATGATTTTCAAGAGATAAACCATTGATTGTGAATCATTCATATAAATTTTTGCATCACTACAAGTTACACCAAACTTTGTAGATTACTCTATACAATTAGTTAAGGAATTACACTCAAGTATATGTGTTTGATTGATTGGATTTTACTTGCTTCTGAATTTATACCAAATTGGATTGATAACCCTTTTTGTAAAAACTTGTTTTACTAGATTCTAATACCAACTCCCTTGGGACGATCTCGACTTACCCACCTTTACTATCACAGATGAGTATACTTGCTCGTATGTGTTAATTAGAGAATTGGATAAATCGTGTTTATAAATTTTTAAAACTTGCAACACGTTCGACACATCAGGTTGTGTTGATTCTGAATCATTCAAAGATGGTCCCACAAAACCACATGCAGATTCGACTGAACAGTTTAATGATACATATCATCATGATTCAGAATTATTAGTTGATGTTTCAAAGGATTCGCATGAAGTTTTGAACAATGTTACTAATTCTCTAGACATCTATTATTATTTTTGGGCAATATTCGTAAATTTGTCTGCTTTAATTTTATTTAGATGTCTCTGTATATTTTAATATAATTTGAGAATATTAATGATTTGTTTTTTAGGTTGTGTTGATTCTGAGTTATTCAAAGATGGTCCCACAAAACCACATGAAGATTTGGCTGAACATTCTAATGATACATATCATCATGAGCAAGAAAATGATGGTAATTTGTTTGTCGTTATTGCCAGAAGACAGGATTCGGTAATTCATTCATATGTGTATCTAATTGAATACAATGATGATGTAATGAATGTGGATGAAGATGAAGATGAGGAAACCAGTGGAAATTCAATTCCTTTTAAAAAAGAACAACAAACTTCATCAAATGTTGCACTTCAGAATGAACAACGAGCTCTTAAACATCAAATCATCCAAATTCACAAACCATTAGTTCCATCTACAACCACATTTGCTGCTGATATTGTGATGATTTTTAAACCATCGTTTTCTTCAATGACAAAAGAAATAAGTAATTTAGCATCGAAACAGAAAGAAAACAATGAAAGAAATAAATCAATCGCATCAATCTTCGTTGTCAAAAATATCAACGCATGAGATCACTAAAGTTGTTCTTTCTATCATAAAGCAACAACTCTTTAATTTAAAAGAATAGACCAAAGACATCCACACTTAAACTATTAAATCAATGGAATCATTGGTGGCTAATTTTGACAGGTCTATTAAGGAATGTCACTTTACAATTTCAAAAGATGTAAGTGAAATTGCATCAAAACAACAAAAAGTTACTGAGGAAGTAAAACGTTTGGCCAGTTGTTCATTGACAAAAACATCTGCAAACGAAATAAGTGAAGATGTAGTTGCCGCAATCAAGCTAGAACTGACAATTTTCATTGACTGTGTGAACATGGCATCAAGTATCTCACATTTAATGTATCTAACATTGTGAGTATAGTAATGTTTATTACTCAGAGACCTGTCCAGCTATTTTCTAAAATGCTTGAATTACTAGCTGTCGTTCAAAATTTGAATCAAACAGTGAAGGACATTGTCACTTTTAAAACTGATATCAACAATTTTGCTAACTTTAGCATAGAGAAATTGTCTACTTTCAAGTCTCTCACTGGATACTTCTTGAATCTTCATAATGATGTTAGTGTTCTTCAGAAACAGATCGAACAAATTATTCCTTCAAAAAGAGAGAGAAAGACTGATCAGGAACTGTTGAGTGTTTTAACAACAGATCAAAAAGTTCTAAAAGAGCAGGTGTCAAAGATAAGCATCAGCATGTTGCTCCTCGTGCGTTGGGTGGAAAGTATCATGGTGGACAATTTAGCATCTACTTCTAAAACAAATGTTGAGGGAGATAAACCACTGTTTAAGCAACCATTCTTTGACAGAAATGTTACTGAAGTACCATTAGATCCAAAATCTAATGTAAATTCCGCTTCTAATATACTGCGAGAAACAACTCCATCATTATCAGAACATCATACACCTCATCCACTTTCCCATAGTGAAAGAAGTTTTAACGATGATAAATATCAAGGAAAAAATGCTAAGAAATCTGATGATTAGAAAGATCAGCGTAAGGAGCCAATTGTTGCTGAACTGTCGTTAGATCTAAAATCTAATGTAAATTTTGCTTCCGATACGCGTCAAGAAACATCACCATCTTTATCAGAACAACATACACCTCATCAACCTCCTCAATGTGAAACAACTTTTGATGGTGATAAAGATCAAGGAAAAGAAACTGAAATATCTAATGATCAGCACATGCAGACATCTGATGTTGATGGATGGAAGCAAAACAATAATAATTTAGAAAATAAAGAATATGTTAATCAGAAGCATCAACCCAACACAACACATGCTAATCAGTTAAATCAGACTGCTAGTACATTCGGGGTGGAGCAACAAAAACAAATTCATTATGAGCCTATTCAAAGAGAAGGGAAAGAGAATGTTGTTGTAGAGTCAAGTAATGAAACTACTGAATTTTCAGATAAAGCAGCTGAACCAGGTTGAATTTTTAAATTCACAGCACAAGGGAAAAATGATGTGCTGACAGCTGAAGATGTTGGAAAACATAAATATTTGGTAGAAATGATTGATAAAAAAAGAGGAAAAAAAAAAGGATTCTCATTTGGAGGCTTTTAAAGTGCTTGAAGAGGATGCGAGATTGTCAGCGGATAAAATTTCTGATCAAATAGATGAAAATTACAAACAATTGGAGATCCAATACCGTAACAAAAAGATCCATTATGATAGGTATGTGAGAGCAACGGATCAAAAATGTAGACATCTTCTTGGACGAATTACATCCGTTGACATCATATCGAGAAAAGGCCCTGTTAATGTAACTATACACAGAGAAGGTATATGGAACTACAAAACACACACGCCTCTGTGCCTACGTGATTTCAATATGTAAGAATGGGAAGAAATTCGGCAATGTATAAAGAGAAAAACTAATGTCCATGCCAAATCTATCATGAAAACTATTGTAGCCAGGATGAATGAATTAAGATGAATTCATGAAATACTTGGTGTTACTAAAGGTGTCGATTTAAAGGAGATTGATACAATGACGCGACGTTGTACGTTTTAGAACGGTATGTTAAATGTAAAGTGTGTATTTATTTTTATAACACTGTGTATAGCACTTTGATAATATTTTTTTATAATGTCCAGCAAAATACGAGAATGCAAGAACAGATATTATGACATATGCTCGAACTGTCTTAAGCCTAAATTTGCTCTGCGGCAACGTGCGGCCTTCTAATTACTCGTTGTTTACTAAAATTCATTTGATCAATGACGTTGTCTGAAGTTCCAATCAAGAGATTCTAAGGCCTTTTCGTAATCTACTTTTAACATGAGAAAAGCGTTCATGTTTTCTATGCCCAAGGAATGGTTTCATTCACCGTCAAAGGACCACTAATTTTTTGTGTTCCTTTATTTCAAATTCATTCAAAATTCACTTGCTACCGAGTTGGAACTATAGACGGCGACTGACTAGTATTTTAGCAATAGAATGTATTTATAACCAATGATGCTTATGGGTCTAAATCTTTTATATGAAGAGGGTATTGTTTTTTAGAGACAAGAGTGATGAAAGACGAGTTACACCTTTTTGGGATCGACCCATGAATTTCAAACTGCCTCACAATATAGTGAAATATATCCAAATAGTGTTCGATGAATTTGGAAGTGAACCCACCGCTTCTTTATATCGTTATAAGAAATGAGATCATTAAGGATATATTCTTTAATATCAAAAAGTATTTTGAAGCGGTTACTAGTAAAAGAGGTCGATTGTAAGTAATGTTACGGAACTTTAGTATTAGAAATTATAGTTTGGGAATAGAACCAAGTTTTGAACCTCAATATTGGAAACTTCAACCCCAACTAATTCGCTTTTGGCGAAGTTGATTTTCAAACCAATTGAGTAGATTGTGTACTTGTAGGTAGGTACAAAATTAAAAAAAAGTGTTAAGAAAAAGAAAGGATTGGTTATACCTGCACCCCAAAAATGATTGGAATACATCCTAAATTTTTTAATTTTTTTATATTTTTTTGTTTTAATTATTTTATTTTTATTAGAGTAAATTGAAAAAATCGTCTCTAAAAGATCTAGAACACCCTTTGGGTGTGTATGTCGACTGGCCTAGGGAGGGGAAACCCAACCCAAAGCCTAACTTGTTCCCTAAGTTTCTAATCCTATAAATAGAGAGCCAAGGTTTATTGTTTTAAATATCTTGTACACATACAATACCCTAAACCTTTTCTCTCATCCTTTCTTGTTGAGTTTGATTGATCCCTAAACCCTTTAGAGGTGATTGAGTTTTGTTTTCATTAAACAAATTGCTTGGTTTTTTTGTTTTGTGTTCCTTTACCTAGCATAAACGTTTACTTGGTATTAGTACGTGTGTAAAAGAACATGATTCAATCATACTATTGATTGAATCTTGGATTGAATTACAAAAAGGTAAGGGGTAATTTCAATAATCCACATAAACTCTAATTAGGGTTCATAAGGTTAATTGCTTGGAATTGATTCTTGTTTGGCTAGAATCATAAGGTACGCATACTATTTATGTTTGGTTAATTAGTTTACATATTATATGATCCTATACGCTTCCGCATGTATACTTGATGTTTATTTTATTTAATTATGATTGTCATGTATTAAAATTCCAACATGTATTACCTAAGCTCATACACTTCAAGAAATTACCAATTAAGCTTATCATGGCACAATAGATTAAAGTCAGTGAACTAGGTGAGATCAATATAGAACTCATATTTGCCATATAACCAATGAACCAATCATGGCCTTCCATTTTTTTATCTAAATTAATAAAAAACTATTTTTCACCTTTTTTTAAAAAAACAACATATCTTGCAAATGGTAAATCTTCAAGCTACAAAAAATACACCATCGCGACGAGAATTAAATTATCTTTTTATAGATATGTAATTATATATACTTTCGACGAATTTTTTTTTTTTTTAAATTTCGCCCAGAAAAATCATATGTGATTCGTAAAAATCACATATGATTTGATTTTTACAAATCACATATGATTCTTACGAATCACATATGATTTTTACAAATCACATGTGATTTTTCTGGGCGAAAATTTTGAAAAAAAAAGTTTGTCGAAAAAAAAAAGATCGTCGAAAGTATATAACAATGCATATCTATAGAAAGATAATTTAATTCTCGTCGCGATGGTATAATTTTTTTCGCGTAACGATTAACGGTTTGCGAGATATTTAATTTTTAAAAAAAATGGTGTAAGTTTTTTTTTTTTTTATTTTGATAAAAAAAATGAATAGCTAAGATTGGTTGATTGGTTTTATGGCAAATATGAGTTCTATACTGATCTTTTGTCATATTTGCTATGCTTAGCAGCCAGCACCAACTAATATCAAAGCCACAAACAATCAGTCGCATACAAAATCATATACCTTTTTAATCTTCATTTCTTACACTAAAGTACATATACAATAACTGATCAATCTCATTCGGATTCTATCTTTGTAACATCTAAAAACAATCACACTAGCATCAAGCCTACAAACAATCAATCACACATAAAAGATCATATACTAGTAGTATGCTAGGCTCAAAACTATGAACCGTAAAGACAGGTTCATTTTTCTCGGGTTTGGACCCGTTTTGATCAAGTTATGAGTTGTCACCGGACCAAAGAAAGGAAAATCAATGAAACGTTGACCAGACTTTTCAAGTTCCATTTGGATCGTTTCGATCGATTTTGGTCCACAGGTTCGGGGTCAATATGCTTAGGCCTAGTTCTAACTATTTGGCGAGAAAATTTATGGCAGCGCTACGATGGTGACCGTATAGTACGGCGGAGCAGGTGGCGGTTCAACGACGGAGCAGGTGGCGGTTCAACAATGGAGCAGGTGCACTAGTTGAATGTTGTATTTATGTGTGTGTTTTTAGAGTGTTTTTAATGAAAGAGAGATTTATGGGAATTGATTAACGGAGAACTGTGAAATAAGATGTATGGGAAAATGAAGAGAAGCGTTGAGATCTGGATAAAAAAAAGACGGCTGAAATCATTTTTTATACATTTTATAATTTTTTGACTTTTTATTTGATCGGCTACCTTATTCTACAATAGGCTAAAAAGACTAAAGGTGTGTTTGGATTGAGGATTTTGAGAGTTGAGAATGGGAATGGGATTGAATAAGGATGTTTGGTTGGTTAATATGGGTTTTAAATATTGGAATGATACCTCAAAATAAAGGTTTTCATAACCACCTTACATGATGAGTTTAGAATTGATTCCCAATCTATCAACTTTTTACAACTAAAAACTAAAACCCAACCAATAAACCATAAAATAATATTAGATGTCATATCTAAACTTATACCTATTTCATTCCATCTTATAATCAAACCTATACCCAAACTCATTCCTAATAATAAACTAAACGGCACCGAAAGTATAATAAAAATATCAAATTTGCACTTTTTGGTGTTGTCTGCCCATCGCCTTTTATGAGCTATGCTTGAAATTTCATTTAACAACTCTAATACATTAAAACCTCTATAAATTAATACTCGATAAGTTAATAACATCGATAAAATTAATAATTTGTCCAGTCCCAACTTGGGACCAGTACAAATTTGGACCCCAATCGATAAAATAATAAGATAATACTTTTTTTTGAAACCCCATTGTATATGTATTGGTCCCAACGAAATTATAAATTAATAATTACTAAAAAAGTCCGTATGTATATATAATGTGAAAATTTATTTTTCAAATCTCTAATTACTATACATTGTAATTTATTTTTCATCTCTAACTAACAATGTAACTTGTACATATTGGATCTTGTTTTTCTAATTTATTTTTCATTTATAACTAGTATACATTGTAATTTATTTTTCATCTCTAACTAGTATACATTGGAACTTGTTTTGCTAATTTATTTTTCATCTCTAACTATTATATATTGTAATTAGTACATATTCGACTTGAAAATTTAAAGATCATACGTAAAACATCTTTAAATTAATAAATTATTAATTTATCGATATAATAATATCTCGCTAAATTAATAAAATATCTCGGTACCAACACTATTAATTTATAGAGGTTTTACTGTACTTATTTTTAGGGTAAGGATACACTTTTCTTCAACATACTTGTCCTTTGAAAATACTTCCAAATATAGATTGACTTGATCATCAATATAGAGCAACTTAAACAAAATACATATGAACGTCTTAGATGTGTATTGGCCATGACTTATTAGGAGTATATAATAAGAGAACTCACTTTTGGCCAAATCGAGGGATTCGGTTAACCAATAAGAGGGCTCGGTTTTGAATTCGAGTCCTCTTATTGGTCAATCGAAATTTTAAGTGAGAAAAAGTCAGGCTAGTTTTGGGGTTTCATAAAAGGCTCCCCAAACATAGACGTGTCAAAAACGCGAAGAAAAAAACCTTTGAGGAACTGGGTGTGTTTTTTGAAACTTTGGTGTCGTGAAACTCTTGGGCATATGAGAGACGTGTTTCCAAATATGAGAGGCACGTTCTAAAAGGTTTTTAAAAAACGATGGTTATCTTCACCGATATCTTTTATATATTTGAATTGCGTTATCTATTAGGGCACGGGTACGAAACCCTAATCCTGAGCCTATATATACTCGCCCAATGTGGGTGCTCATCGTTCATTAATCTTCTAACCCTTGTGCCTTCATTTTCTTATCGCAGGTTTCTGTTGTAGATTTCATGATCATCAGAATCATGGAAAATATTCTAGGTATATTTAAGATATTGATGTGAAAGGTTTCATTGTTTTTTATATATTAATCATTAGTTTGTATTTCAATTACATTGTTAATTTTGAATAGTTTAACCTAACATAATTTTTGGGTTTATATTGGGATACGAATATGAAACCTTAATTATAATTGGTCATCGTTCGTTAGTCTTTTAATCTTTTTGCTTTTGTTTTGTGATCATAGGTAAATTTATGTTGATTGATTTCAATTTTTAAGGGTAAGATGTGTATATATACTTGGTCAAAAAGAATGTTCATCATTGATTTATATGTTTCTTTGTAAAATAAATTATCAATATATTAGTTTGTTTCTTATGCGTCTATTTATTTCCAACGTGCCATGTACCACATCGTATAATGTTGATGTATTTATCAATGATGATAGTTGTTTCACAAGCGTTCTGACACCATTGTGATGTATCAGAACCTTGACGAATATAATTCATCGAAACCATATGTGTTAATACAAATAGCGTCCCAAAAACGTTATTTATATTCTTTGATCTTTCATTAGTTTTGTTAATGACAAATATAAAGAATATCTTTTAGCAAATAATAAATACTAGCTTAGTCTCTTAAGTACACACTTTACACTTCACATATTAACTAAGAATTACAAGTTTAGTAACTTGTTTCCTTAAAAGGAAACTTTAATTCATAAACCATTCCATGACATCATTGTATGCATCACATACAATATCTTTGATATATCTTGGTTAGATATGCAAGCAACATAGTTGACATTTGAAGATCTTGGATGATATGGTAAGATACAACTAAGATATGGTAAGAGACAACTATTACATAGCTGTCACATCCCACGGATCCAAGTCCTATAAAGGACGGATCCCTTTTGAGGGATCCGCCGGATCCGTGAGCTGAAGATCAGCTTGCCTATAAATAGGAAGCTGATCATTTGGCTCTCTCATCACTCATATAGCTTAAACACATATATTCATTCAGTACATATCTTACTAACATCATTCATAGTTGCATTTCACTTTGATCTTCCATTTTGTAGAAAGGAGATCAAGCATTCAAGGATCTACAGAACCGTAATCCTTTAGTTGCATTACTGTGTGATCTTGTAGTTTGTTTCACACATCATATCTATCATTTGTAATCAGTGAGTGTGGTTAGTACTTTAGTCCTTAAAGTACAAAGAGTGTAGGGAGTGGTTGTACCCTTGTAAAGAACTCGACATCTAGCTTAGTGTCGGTAAAGTAATTAGGCGACGTCAGGTTGGTTCTACCTTGTGAAAGAACCCGGTGTTTAGCTTAGTACCGGAAAAGGAAGTAAGCGACGTGTAAAGGTTTTCTCCGCCTAGGAAAGGAGTTTGTTTCTTAGTGAAAGATAAACTCTCGAGTAGGAAACTCGGGGAGTGGAGTAGGGCAAGGAATAGAGTTCTTGTAGCCGAACCACTATAAACAACTGTGTCGTGTGGTTTGATCTTTCCTCTCTTTATCTTTTGTTTACATTGTGTGATTATTTATTTGTGATTGTTTCCTTTGAATTAACATATAGTAACAAAGCAAATAAAACTTTAAAAACGGTAAAAACTATTCAACCCCCCTTCTAGTTTTCCACAATTGGTATCAGAGCTACGTTACTTAAGATCTTTAAAATATATTGTATTTTAAAACTTAAAACGATCCATGGATTTTGAAAACTTTAAAGAAGGGCAATCTATGCAGAGACCACCTCTATTTGAACCAAATTGTTTTATTTATTGGAAAAATCGCTTTGAGACTTATGTAAAGTCAAAGGATATAGATCTATGGTATATTATAGTTGATGGTGATTACAAGCCTATTAGTAATAATATTTCGGGTGGTCGGGATGAAGGAGCTTCTCTTACTCGTCACAGTGATGAGCAAAAGAAACTAATTGCCAAAAATAACGAAGCCAAAATGATGCTTTATAATGCCTTACCTAAGAAAGAATATGAAAGAGTTTTTATGTGTAAAACAGCTAAGGATATTTGGAAATCTCTTATCATCACACATCAAGGGAACTCACAAGTAAAAGATAACAAAATTGATCTTCTTGTCCAACAATACGAACAATTTGTTATCTCTGAAGATGAGACCATTGATAGTGCGTTTGCTAAGTTCAATACTATTATTACATCACTTAAAGCACTTGACGAATCTTTTTCTAGCAAGAATTTTGTCAGGAAATTTCTAAGAGCACTCCATCCGAAATGGAGAGCAAAGGTGACAGCTATTGAAGAATCTAAGGATCTCTCAAGCATGACACTGGATGAGCTCATAGGAAACCTAAAAGTTCACGAAATGATTATGGAAAAAGACTTGGAAATTGTCAAAGGCAAAAAGGAGAAGATTAAGTCTATTGCCTTGAAAGCCAAAGTTGAGTCAAGTGATGATGAGTCTTGTTCAAACAGTGATGATGAAGAATATGCCATGGCCGTGAGGGATTTCAAGAAATTCTTCAGGAGACGAGGAAAGTTTGTAAAACCACCTCGTGATGAAAAGAAATCCTCTCGGAAAGATCGTGAAGATAAGAAAGGTAAGGATGATAGGAAATGCTATAGGTGTGGTGACTCCAGTCACTTAATAGGAGAATGTCCAAAGCCTCCAAAGACCAAGTCTCAAAGAGCCTTCGTTAGTGGAGCTTGGAGCGATAGTGAAGGAGATGATGATGATGAGCCTAAGAACAACGAAATTGCACTTATGGCTAATGACACAGAAGAGGTACATTCTGATTCATACTCCTTTATAGATGATGAAACCTTAGAAGTAGAATATAACAAACTGTGTGATGTCACTTTAAAAATCATAAACAAAAACAAGTTTTTGAAAACAAAGACAACACTTTTAGAAAATGAAATATATTGGCTTAAAGAAAAAGCAATACGAATTGAAAAAGGTAAAGTTAGTAAAGAAACATGTGTGTCTTGTCAAGAACTAAAACTTGAACTAGAAACCTTAAGAACCACACAGGAAGATTTAATCAAACAAAATTCAAAGTTTAAAAGGTTTGATAAAAACATAAGTTGTGCAGATGAAATAATGAAAATGCAAAAGCTACCTCATGATAAAACAGGACTAGGCTTTATGAAACTAGGAACCTTAAGTGATTATAAGGAACAGACTGTGAATAAAACTGATTCAACCAAGTTGGACACCCACGGATCCGACGGATCCAAAAATTTGGATCCGCCAGGTATATCCAAGGGATCCGCGGTACAGAAGTTGAACAGAAGGTTCACAAAGTCGACCGTTCCGAGTTTGTTAAAGTTACTAAGAAACCTAACAGTAGCATAACCAATAATAAACACAAACCAGCAGTATCTTTAGGAAGAGGTCAAGCTAGAAATGAATATAGAGTTAAAACGGATCAACAAAGACCTCAGATGAGTTTTCCCAAACACCCCTTTCCAAAGAGTATAGTTAATTCACAACATACTTATCAAAATAATTGGAACCAAAATATGTCTAGAAACTTTCATGGTCCTAATTATATGCCGTGGAACAATTGTCCACCTTTTCAGTACATAAACCATGATAATGTCATGTTTAACCCAAACGGACCCATGAGATATTGGGGACCAAATGCTTGAGTCTTTTATGAACTTAGGTATGCTTGAAAGTTGATCTTGAACCTGATGAGTGGATCAAAGATAGTGGGTGCTCAAGACACATGACGGGAAACAAAAATCTTTTCTCAACCTACCAAGTGTATGACGGAGGTAATGTCACATTCGGTAGCAAGCTTAAAAGTAAAATCATCGGAAAAGGTACAATCTCTCATGACTCTCTATCTATTGATGATGTTGCTCATGTAGATAATTTAGGATTTAATCTACTTAGTATAAGTCAATTATGCTGCAAAAAGTATAATGTCCTTTTCAGTGAAAATGGAAGTAAAATACTTAAAGATGGCATAACCGTAGAAAAAGGTGTTTTAAAGAATAATGTCTATGTTATGAAATTAGATAAAACACCTAAAGATAAGTTATGTCTTACCTCCTTGGACGAAAACTCAACTCTATGGCATCGACGCTTAGGTCATGCTAATATGAGGCTTATTCAATCCTTGTCTTCCAAAGAACTCGTTAGGAACCTACCCAAGTTGAAATATGACCAACACTTTTGTGATGCTTGCAAAATTGGGAAACAAGTACATAATAGCCATAAGGCTAAAAACATGGTATCTACATCTAGATGCCTAGAATTATTACATATGGATTTGTTTGGCCCGTCGGCTATACAAAGTTATGGAGGAAATTTTTACACTTTAGTCATAGTAGATGATTACTCTAGATATACATGGACAAAGTTTTTGAAAACTAAAAATGAGGCATTTGATAAATTTGAAATTCTAAGCAAGAAAATTCAAAATCAAATAGGAAGTAATATAGTATCTATTAGAACTGACCATGGTCGAGAATTTGACAATGAAATTCAATTTGGAAATTTTTGTGATAATAATGGAATAACTCATAATTTCTCGGCTCCTCGTACACCTCAATCTAATGGTGTAGTAGAACGTAAAAATAGAACAATTCAAGAAATGAGTAGAACTATGTTAAATGAACAAAACATACCACAAAAGTTTTGGTGTCACGCTGTAGATACTTCTACATATATCCTAAATAGAGTTTTAATTAGACAATTTTTAAATAAAACTCCTTATGAAATTTATCGAGGCAAAAAGCCTACATTAGGATATTTTAGAGTTTTTGGAAGCAAGTGCTTCATTTTAAACACAAAGGACTATCTCACTAAGTTCGACCCAAAGTCGTATGAAGGTGTATTCCTTGGGTACTCGCAAAACAGTAAAGCATACATTGTATTAAACAAGGAAACATCAAGAGTCGAGGAATCGTTGAACGTAACATTCAACGAAAGTCCGCCTCCCTCTAAGACATCACCTTTGGTAGATGATGACTTAGTTGAAAGTCAAATGGTTAATGATATAGAAAACATTGAAAACGACAATGAACCCATAAAAGGAGAAATTATTAATATTAAAGAAACTAAAAGTCATCCATTAGAAAACGTCATAGGAAAACTTAATGAAAGAACATTAAGATCCAAAGCTCAAAATGAAAGTAATTATTTTTGTTTTATTTCAACGGTTGAACCCAAAAACATAGACGAGGCAATAAAAGAGGAATCTTGGGTAATTGCTATACAAGAAGAACTAAATCAATTCATTAGAAATGATGTTTGGACATTGGTTCCTCCACCTAAAAACCAAACCATAATCGGCACTAAATGGGTCTTTAGAAATAAAATGGATGAAAATGGTATTGTATCTAGAAATAAAGCTAGGCTAGTAGCTCAAGGCTACAATCAACAAGAAGGTATAGATTACGATGAAACTTTTGCACCCGTAGCTAGACTTGAGTCTATTAGGATATTACTTGCATATGCATGTGCACATGATTTTAAGTTATTTCAAATGGATGTCAAAAGTGCTTTCTTAAATGGGTTTATAAATGAAGAAGTATATGTTGCACAACCTCCCGGCTTTGCCGACTTTGAAAAACCAAATTATGTTTTCAAACTTAAGAAAGCTTTATACGGACTTAAGCAAGCACCAAAAGCTTGGTATGATCGACTTAAGACTTTCCTAGTTGACCATAAGTATACCATGGGCCTAGTAGATAATACTCTCTTCACCAAGAAAAAGGGATCACATATTATCATAGTCCAGATATATGTGGATGACATTATATTCGGTTCAACTTGTCAAGAGTTATGCGACGATTTCTCAAAAATCATGCATGACGAGTTTGAAATGAGTATGATGGGGGAACTAAACTTTTTCTTAGGTCTCCAAATTAAACAATTAGAAGATGGGATATTCTTCAACCAATCAAAGTATATCAAAGATATGCTTAAGAAGTTTGGTCTTGAAGACTCAAAACCCATGAGAACACCCATGTCCTCCGAAACCAAACTCACTAGGGATGAAGAAAATGAATCCGTAGATAGCACTAAATATAGAGGAATGATTGGTAGTTTACTCTATCTTACGGCTAGTAGGCCTGACATTATGTTTAGTGTTTGTCTATGTGCACGTTTTCAAGAAGATCCAAAAACGTCCCATCTTGAAGCCGTTAAAAGAATATTTAAGTACATCAAAGGTACTACACACTTAGGATTATGGTATCCCAAAGGAACGGGTGTAGAAACCATAGTGTATACCGACTCAGATCATGCAGGTGACTATGTTGATAGGAAAAGTACTAGTGGTATTTGTACTTTTGTAGGATATTGTCTCACATCATGGTTCGCTAAGAAACAAACTGCCCTCGCAATCTCAACAACAGAAGCAGAGTATGTGTCTGCAGGAAAGGCGTGTCAACAAGCACTGTGGATGAAACAAGCTCTCGTCGACTATGGAATTGAACTCAACAACATTCCCATTCTTTGCGACAACAAAGGTGCTATCGATTTAAGCAAAAATCCAGTCCAACACGCTAGAACCAAACATATTGAAATACGCCATCACTTCCTTCGCGACAATGTACAGAAGGGAATCATCTCAATTGAGAAAGTTTCCTCAGAGGACAACATTGCCGATATCCTCACTAAACCACTTAAACGTGAACCTTTCAACTATCTTAGACTTGGATTAGGATTAATGGAACCTAGTGATTAGGAGAAACATTAGTATAAACATTAGTTTAGCCACACACGACACTAAACCAAAACATGTGTTCTGAATCCGCGGATCCAATCGACAACAAAGACGGATCCTTTGTTTGGGATCCGCCGGATCCGCCGCATGCTAAGTCCAGTTTGTTTATTTAATAAACAAGAACAAGTACTATTCACTTCTCACTCCAAAACATATCACCTTACTATACTCGACACACACTTAATCTCCATCACATTTTAGACCATTTTCTTCCACAAATTTGTGCTTCTAACATCACTGTAAGTATTCTTATCATATTTATACTCCTGATCTGCGTCTAGGATTTCCATTTCATGCACAAAACCAAAACTTGGGGTATATGCATAATTCTTGAAAAATCATGAAGCATATTTATTGCATTATACTTAAAAACATGTTTTTCTTAGTTAGGAATTGCATCTCATAGCACATTGTCTTAATTTAACAAAACCCCATGAAAATTTTTCACTAAAATCTTCTAACGACTAGGTAAAATGATTTTTTTTTACATTGTTCATACAAATGCAAAAACGTTATCTTTTAGACTTCACTTGCATAATGTCTCTTGAATGCTAAAGGGAATACATAACTAATATGTATTTTCGGGTACATTCAACCGTAGCTACATTGAAATAGGAGTGTTTGGGTTATCTCTCGTTTGTAAACAAAACTTGCATAAATTAATTTTTCTTGCATCAAAAGGAGTCGAGATAACCGCACCTCCACATTGTCCCCATGTAGGCACACACTAGGAATTTTACACTTCCTTCGATCATTTTAACTAAAACTATGTAACTTTTGTACTTAGGAAAATCATGCCTCCCGCAACCAACTACGATCACAAGAAAACTGTTAACTACTTACCCAAAGTCCACAAAACCAAGGGTCTAACCGATGCCCAAATCGAAATTTTCAAAGTCTTAGAGAAAAAGTATGTTCATGAGGGTAGAGCCGTAGATACATCATTTTATGAAGGCACTCAACTTAGGGAACAATTAGCCGCAATTCAATTTGATTCTCTTTTAGACATAGATGAGCCAATCATTCCTAGGTTCATACTTGAGTTCTATGCTAGTGTAGGTCTTAGCTCGAGTGATGAAGGTTACTTAAGTCTTCATTTTACTCTAAATGGAAATCTTGTCAACATTCCTCTTGATCAATTTGGTGAGGTCTTAGGAATTCCAAGTCAAGGTACATGTATTTACTCGGACAAATGGTCCTTAACAATCTTAGACTCCAATCTCGATAGGACGGCACCATATGCCACTCCTCTCCAATCAAAAGAAGTGATTAGGGAATATCTCTTCATTCCTAAGAACAACCCCACAAGAATGTATCGTGGTCGTGAAGTTGCTAGAGATCCATTTGCAATGGAACTTAATGAACTAAGACCCGAATTCAAGAAGATGGAGGATGTATTAAGGGCAAATGTGATGTGCACCATAGGAAACCGTGATCATATCAATGCTTGTTTATGCCACATGATGTACAACATCTCTACTCGTCAACCCTTCAATCTTGCTTATTATGTTGCCAAACGAATGTGTGACATTCCGGTTCAAAGCAAGATTGCAATGCCTTATGGTATGCTCTTAACCCGACTTTATAGAGCCTTTGCACCCGCTCGTCCAAACCATCTAGGCTTTGTTCCGGATTACAATGAAATCGAACACACCTTCGTTCCTTTGAGTGATTTTAGGGTTAGTGTTGATAAGGGCAAACGTCCTCGTGTTCCAACATCATCCTCATCATCTTCCATGAGTGAAGATGATGGTATGCCAAATTCTAGGATTCCTCCACCCGAGTACTTAAGCCATCTTCCTCCAATTCCACATGAATCCGCTGAGTATCGAAACATCAAAGGAATGGTGAAGAATCTGGGTTGTTGGATGATGAAATTACACAAGGGGATGAAGAAGTTGAAGAAGAAGCTGAGTTAATGGAGTGTTTGGTTTTAAACAATGTTGGATGTTGTGATGTTAAATTTCTATGTGTCTTGAATTTATCTGATAATACTTATTGTGTATGTGTAATAACTAACACTTGCAGGTAGATAACCATCACAGTTATCAATTTTCCGGGTTATTGCCTATGTTTGGCATAACACCTCAAACGGTAAGTTTCTAAGTATGGATTAAACTATGTGCAATCATGTGTTAATATTATCATATTTAGTTATTTTGCTATACATATTAGATGTTAAGTAAGGTCTAGATGAATTTTCGGGTTTTCGTCGAAAAACGCGAAATATGACATATGTTCTGTTTACTTTCTTAGTTTTAGGCCTACGGATCCCGCGGATCCCAAAATAGGGTTCCGCCAAGGCTTATCGTTGGATCCGCCAACCGCCATCCTGCGGATTTGGCGGATTGCAAAATAAGGTTCCGCATTTGCAAACACTTGGATCCGCAGGTTCCCAGTAAAATTATAAAACTTTTTCGACTTATCCCAATTCTTAAATCTTAGTGTTTAGTATCATTTAGGATTTATTCACTGATCATAATTCATCTTAGAATCATTTAGGAATTCTTAGAAACTTAGGAACAAAATTTCCCACCAAAATTTAAATTTTTGAACTTTAGGTGTGAGTTACCTAGCCAATACAAAGAAGGAACCCTTTTTAGGGATCCGTCAAATCCGTGGAAATATCAAATCATCAGATTTTCCACTATCCTCTTGTATTAACTGCATATCCAACACATATTACTCAACCAAAGCTAAATGGATTGACTTCCTTGATATGACCTGCACAAATTTTTGTTCCAAATCATTAGTAACCAACATTCTCTATTGGATTCACATCAAATCCAAACACACAGACTCACAAACCTTCTGTCTATAAATTAGCACTTTAGGATCATCACTTCACACAACAACCATTTCCTCTCCTGTACATCTTAGCTATCATACTTCACCATGACCAAGTCACACAACTCTTCCACATCTAGAACTCCAAGAAGAACAGCCCGCATCAGTGTTAAACCTTGTTGTTTTATCAACTTAGCAAACTCTTCATCTGAGGAAAATTCTCCTCTCAATATATCATCACCCATTGCTAGTGAAAATTTCCTTACACTCTCCACCCCAACACCATCACATGTTGTTATACAAACACCACCACCAACCATTACTCCAATGGCCTCTACTCCACCACCGGCTCCATCACAGCCTGTTAGATCACCATCACCACCAAAATCACCTAAACTCCAACCCTTGGAATTATTTAGAACTCCTCCTACATCACCACATCTTGATGACTTAGAAGAACTTTCACCAAAACTACCCAATCTTCCACCCATGACCTTTGAAGGTCAACAACCCATGCTTTTTCACCCGGTTTACCCGGACATCCATGGTCCTTTATACCATGATGCACAATCATCCCAACCTCAACCACAACCTCTATCACCCACATCCACTCTAGTTGCCATTGACGAGGCAATGTGGATGAATGTGCCTCAAACCCAAGACGAGATTAGTGAAGAGCTCAACCGTCTCTACACTCTCTCGGGTATGGTAGACCATCGCCTTCATGAAGCAATGGACATTCAAAACATCCTTATGAACTCCCTCCAAACACCACAACAACCATCCAACAACAACAACAACAGACCACCACCACCACCACCACCGCAAAACTTGGAGCCTAGTCTCCCTCCCGGCTTCTCAAGTCATGATTGCTCACATTGTGAGAGAACGGCTCACTTGGCCCAAAGGACCAACATCTTGGTCCATGAGCTTCAAAACGAGATGAGGTTCATCTTGAACCATGTTCTTGAACGTTTAAACGCAATCTCTCATCCTTCTCAATAGGAGCTCTTTAGATTAGTTGTTTGGATTTTTTTTTAAGTTGTTTGTTTAGGACCTTTTTATTTTTTAGGATGTCTTCTTATTTGTAACATCATTTCTCTTTGTGACTTTTGTCACAAAATTTTCAATTTATATGAATATGATGTTTTATGCTTATGAGTGATCAACATATTGCATATCATTATGAACTAACATTCCTATATTGCATATATTATATCTTGCATATGATTGCTTTAGGTACAAATTATGATCAGACACTTAGTTTGACTTTTTAAAAGTCAAAACATACTAAAAGGCTTGTTTGGAAGAACACTTCACAAGCATTCTACTTCTTCATTGAAGTCATTTCATAACTAACACTTCATTTGCAGCATATTATACCCTTCAATAGTATACGTTGGTACTCGAGAAGTGAGGAGTATACATCGAGGGGGAGCATCTCATAAGCATCTCATATACTAACCGTTTGTTTTGTAGATTCATGCATCATTTCCTTGATTACTCCATTTAGGGGGAGTATAAAACAAGGGGGAGCTCTTAAAGTTCTCAAAATCGCATTCCGCTTCGCTACTCTTTTTGTTTCGACAAAAAGGGGGAGAAAGGACTAAGTTTGCATCAACTGTGAATCATCACAGTACATACATTTTTTTTTTTACAAAACTTTTCTTTAATAAACAAACTTAATATATATTTTTAAGAACTCATGCTATATTTATTCTCTTGCTCAAAAATATACTTTATGTTTTGTCATCAACAAAAAGGGGGAGATTGTTAATACAAATAGCGTCCCAAAAACGTTATTTATATTCTTTGATCTTTCATTAGTTTTGTTAATGACAAATATAAAAAATATCTTTTAGCAAATAATAAATACTAGCTTAGTCTCTTAAGTACACACTTTACACTTCACATATTAACTAAGAATTACAAGTTTAGTAACTTGTTTCCTTAAAAGGAAACTTTAATTCATAAACCATTCCATGACATCATTGTATGCATCACATACAATATCTTTGATATATCTTGGTTAGATATGCAAGCAACATAGTTGACATTTGAAGATCTTGGATGATATGGTAAGATACAACTAAGATATGGTAAGAGACAACTATTACATAGCTGTCACATCCCACGGATCCAAGTCCTATAAAGGACGGATCCCTTTTGAGGGATCCGCCGGATCCGTGAGCTGAAGATCAGCTTGCCTATAAATAGGAAGCTGATCATTTGGCTCTCTCATCACTCATATAGCTTAAACACATATATTCATTCAGTACATATCTTACTAACATCATTCATAGTTGCATTTCACTTTGATCTTCCATTTTGTAGAAAGGAGATCAAGCATTCAAGGATCTACAGAACCGTAATCCTTTAGTTGCATTACTGTGTGATCTTGTAGTTTGTTTCACACATCATATCTATCATTTGTAATCAGTGAGTGTGGTTAGTACTTTAGTCCTTAAAGTACAAAGAGTGTAGGGAGTGGTTGTACCCTTGTAAAGAACTCGACATCTAGCTTAGTGTCGGTAAAGTAATTAGGCAACGTCAGGTTGGTTCTACCTTGTGAAAGAACCCGGTGTTTAGCTTAGTACCGGAAAAGGAAGTAAGCGACGTGTAAAGGTTTTCTCCGCCTAGGAAAGGAGTTTGTTTCTTAGTGAAAGATAAACTCTCGAGTAGGAAACTCGGGGAGTGGAGTAGGGCAAGGAATAGAGTTCTTGTAGCCGAACCACTATAAACAACTGTGTCGTGTGGTTTGATCTTTCCTCTCTTTATCTTTTGTTTACATTGTGTGATTATTTATTTGTGATTGTTTCCTTTGAATTAACATATAGTAACAAAGCAAATAAAACTTTAAAAACGGTAAAAACTATTCAACCCCCCTTCTAGTTTTCCACAATATGCATCAGAATATTTCAATATCAGCTGCGTTTATTAAATATTTTTCGTTGTCCATATCTTTTATACTAACCTTTATGCCTGCGCTTTAACTTTGAAGGTGACGGTATTGAAGCAATGATATCGGTCATATATCCAAAAATCAAATCGGACATGGAAAACCCAAAATATTCTGATAATAAAGCTCTATTGGTTCCAATAATTAAAAAGGTTGATATGATCAATCACCATCTGCTAAAAAAAAATAAACAAAAAAAGGAAATACCTATATAAGCTCATACACAATTTGTGAAACAGATATAGATGCTATATTTAATGAGTCTATATACTTGCCAAAACTTTTGAATGCTTACAAAATATGATGTTTACCGAATCATATACTCACGGGGAAAACAGGTATACTTTTCATGCTACTAAGGAACAATGATCAACAAAAAGGGTTGTGTAAAGAAATACATTTGGTGATTACAAGATTAGCAGATCATGTCATTCTGGGGAAAATCATAACAGGAACGCATGTTGCACATATTGCGTATTTACCACGAATGCATTTTCAGAGAGGTTTTTCAAAAAGTTTTTAGTTGAAGAAAATATGTGTCTAACATGATAGTTAGTTTTTGAGTTTAAACAATTATATTATAGATTTGTTTATATTTTTTTATTGTGTTTTGGTTTGTATATCAGAATAATATGTGTTTCATATATGAAATTTTATTTCTATTATGGTTTTCTAATTATGTTTTTGAACCGAACATCATATACGGAAAACTGTATTAAAAATTTGTAAAGATAATGTAGTTGAATAACTTAAAAACGTTTATCAATTTGTTATTTAGTTGTTAGAATTATGAAGATGTTAATGCATCAAACTCATATGTATCAGAAACATGGTCACATTATATGTATTTATTAAATATATCTGATGTTCACATTAATAATGTAATTATGTAGCTAGCACGTTAATTTTACAGTTTAATATAATTGTAAAACTGCCTCAATATCATATAATGACAAGAACAAAACATCAACTTAATCTTTATTGAAGTATTTAATCGACTTAAAAGTTTTTAAGGTTAAAGTATTTTTAGAAAGAAAAAAAAACAAATTTTAACAAGTTCAAATATTTATTAATGGCCCACGTAAACAATTAGTTCGTCGTATCAGAATCGTGTTTCCAAATATTAGAAGCACGGTCTAGAAGGTTTTAAAAACGATATTTATCGTTAATTGATTTTTAATTGAAAATAAGTCGGGCCAGATTTGGGGTTCTTTAAAAATGCCCCTAAACATAGATTTATCGAAAACGCCAATGAAAAAATGTTGGAAAAATTGGGCGTGTTTTTTAAAACATTGGTGTCGTGAAAGTCTTTGGCATATCAGAAACATGTTTCCTAATATGTGAGAGTGTTAGGTCTCAAGTTTATCACACAAGGTTACCTGATTGTAGAGAGAGAATGTTAGAGAGAGAAAGAGAGGTAGGTTAAGGATAATAGTAATGATAAAATGAGTAACATTAACCAACAACCCCTTCTCTTCAATGGAGGGGTATTTATAGTTTTCAACACAAATATGGGCATTGCCCTAAATAACAATTAAATAACAGGCCACGGTCCATGGGCCTTATACACAGGCCATACCTTACTCACAAAAATAAAGGCCTAAGTAACCTATTACATAGTATAATCAATACTTGAAAATCTTAGACAAGTTCTCAACAATCTCCCCCTAAGTTTTGGTCATCGAGGTTGCTTGACATCATCTTTGCTTCTTTGGCTTCGACGTCATTCAGATCTTTGTTCTTTGTTCTTGAGGTAGTGATATGGTAAGGTAAGGATCTGCCTTCCACCAACATTCTTTAATTCTGGTGTCTTTGCGGTTTTTCCACCATGCTCATATGTCTTCTGACTTTTGTTCTTCATGTACCAAGTAATTCTTACTTCACAAGCTTCAATCTTTGACTTGTGAAATTTTGTTCTGCTTGATCTGTGACTTCTCATCGGGATATGAGCATGATGAAATGGTGGTAGTGGAACTTCCGGTCTCCATGATTTCCTGCAGGTAAACAGTTAGCAATAAATCATCTGGCACTTACAGATTCGGACTTCGAGATCGTCAACAGCATAGTGTGAAGACTTTCTCTAAGCCTACCCAAGGCCGTTCCTGAACCAGGAGATACACCGAAGTGTATCAACGATTCAGATGAGTCGCTGAAGTATACCGAAGTATCACTCCACAACTGTAGACCGTTTGGAACCACTAAGCGTAATCCACAAGGGATTACCTAAGTGACCTGCTGTCAGGGCTGTTTGATGTTGACCCTGGCAAGATTTCCATTCAATCACTGAGAATCACAATATGTAAATTCTCTCATGAATGTTCTCGGCAGATTACTTAGACCTGCGTAGGACACTCTTATAATTCACAACTGGTGTTCCTTTTGTTGAACGACTAGTGTAACAATGCTAAGTGTTCCTAAGAGATCTTTGATGTATCTCGTGGCTCTAGACACAATCAAGTGCGTATATTTGGGTCATCGGAGTCATGGAACAGAGTGCCTCCTTTTCAATATCAACACATCTCGGAGTGAGAGGTCGATAGATAATGAAGGGTTCTCCGTGTGAAATGAAACAAGTGTCTTTTGAGAGACACCTAGTGGCTAGAAGGTTTAGTGCAGTGTGTCACTGGGTCCATGACGGCTTGATCTTCAATACCGGTGTTACCGTAGTAACAACCAGTAGTATATGTATTGAACCTAAGGTTGATCAAATGGAGGGCTATTTCTTTTCACCCTTTTCTTTACTTTTCTTTTTCATTCTTCAACCCCTTTCTTTCCCCTTTCATTTCTTTACTCCTTTTTTCATCTTACCTAGGACTTTTCTAGTACTAAACTATTGGTATTGTCCTTGGGTAGATCCCTCCGGCTCTGGCGGATCATAGGACGGTTTTTCCTAACCTTAGTCACCTTATATCTCCATGACTAACCTATTGTTGCCATAAACCAATCTTTTTGAAAATCTCTCAAAGTGCTTATGATTGTAAAAACATATTTTGTTAACACTTTGAGAGTTTTATGATTTTCAGAAATACTCCCCCTTAACATGTGCTCATAAGTATTTAAGGTAAATTTGCACATGTCGGGAAGAGTTAGCACTTTTTGAATTGATTGATTTTCAAGTGCGAGACACGTTTACATCACTAGTAGAACTAGCTTGAAATTATTACCCGTCCAGATCATATTCAAAGAAAATCTCTCGAAATCGGTACATTCTACTCAGACAAGTCCTTTGCGAGACACGTTTACATCACCGGATAACCGGCTTGAAATTATTACCCGTCCCGGACATGTCTTTTCGATTACTGACTTTTGATATCGTCAATTCGAGGGTTCAATTCTGAGTCGAGCTCATACGAGATTTCAACTTTTTATTACCATATTTTAATCACATCTTTATTCTCCCCCTCAAAAATAGCATATTCATGTTGTTTTTGTTAAACTTTTTGATTAAAATATGCTTTTTGAGGTTTACGGGAATAATATCAAGAACTTTTTGTTGTTTAGAACAAAGATTATGTTTTCAAGTACTCCCCCTTAACAAGGGAATACTTGTTCTTTTGAGCAGAATTTTGAAAAACTTTAAAAAAATTCTGGTTAATTCTACTCAAAAGTAAGAAGCTTTCGCTCCCTATATGAGAATTGTGGCACTGAAGCGCACCACAGGGTCCTTTCATTACAAGTACGGGTTGTGCACTGTGATGTGTACACAAGCCATTGTCATATAAAACAAATGATGAAATAATGACAAAAATATAGACCAATGATACCATAGTTTACTCTGGACGGCAGAAAGTAAGAATGTTAGGAATCCTTGCTCGTCCACCCACGTAACTTTCTAATCTCCTCATCTGCACCCGAAACTGAAGCCGTCGGTCAATGCGGTCCATGAATTTTACAGCTTGCTTCACATCGTTCTTCTTCCACGTCATATGCCTCAACCACCCCTGCTTCCTCCCGTGTTTATGGTTATCCAGAATAGTAGCAAGTTCAGACTTGACTTGGATCAAAGTTTCATCGCTGAATTTGTGGATATCTTGATATCCCATGAACTGCGAAGTTCTTCTTCTGACATACACTACTCCAAATGGTCTGTCACCGAAGGTGTATGGACGCTTTTATGTTATCCCTGGAGGTCTGATATCTGGCTGGATTAAGTTCAACTTCGTCTGATAGCTCTCCACCCCAAGATGAACGTCTTCAACTCTTGTTCGGATCACAATGTTGCGAATGTAGATCAGAACAGAGTTGATGATGTCATATTGGAGACGACCGGGAAGGTGCTCGAGTTTCCCTTGGACTTTGAGTAGATACATGTCCTCAATATCATTTATGTTCAGGTAGGGATAATCAGCTTCGTTGAACGTGTATTCTTGGTTATCTTGCCTCCTCACAGTGATCTTTGTCAGAAAATTGTACCCATACTTTGATTCTGTTTTGGCACTCGTGATGGAAAGAATCATACTCTTCTGATAAACCTTAGTCTTCGAAGTGAAATTAAGCTTCCATTTGTAGAACCATTTCCTCATATCAGGCCAGTGATAAATCCCAAGGATAGCTTCATCGTTGTACGTCTCAATTAAGTTGACGAACAATTAGCTGATCTGTTCTTCAAATCCTTCTAGTGCATACGCGGCTGCCTGGAATTTTGTGAGGGATGTATCATTGCGTTTCTCTGGATTGGTGTTACAGTAAATCAGATACTCCAAGTCTTTGTTGAAGAAGTATGCCTTGGGTATCTTCGGATTGTGGGCGTGTCCAACGAGGGGTAAAGGTTGAGAATAGTCGTGAAGTTGAAAATTGTTAGTCGGATGAGAAGCTCGTGCATCATTCCAGTCAACATTCTCTGACATTGCCCTTGCAACTTGTTCCAAATTGTACTCGAATTCCAGGTGTGATGTAGTTGCTGTCTTGAACTCAGAGAACCCTGCTTTGCGAACTTTGATGATGTCAGATAGTTGTAAGTGCTGAACCTTCATCACTTTCTTTAGTCGCTTCGTAAAGTCCACAATAGAGCCTTCAGCAGGTGCAGCATCTTCTGGTGCATCAGGGTATGCATCCACCATCTTTTCAAACCATGTGTATTGTGCAGCATCTGGGTTGACCCATTCTGGAGCAGGCCTCAGAGGTGCATCAACTGGTGGTGCAGGAACAGTTGCAATCTTTGGGGGAGCAGTATCAGTGTCAGCTTGTTCCATGGTGATGTCGTCATGTGGTTCGGCTTCATCAAAAGCGCCCGTCTCTTGAGGTACGAAGTCCTCATTGCTAGTTTGCTGAATAGTGGGGGTAGGTTGTGTTGTAGAAGGACCCTCCTTTCTTGTTCGTTTGTCCCTTTTCTTAGCTTGATCGTCTTTGTCAGGATCATCGTGACGACGTTTGCTGGGCTTGTCCTTCTTGCATGCCTCACCCCTCTTTTCAGCTTTCCTGATTGAGTTAAGCAAGGCTTGACGAAGCTCTTTCTCATCAGGATCATCAATGACAGCCTCGAGCAACTTTTCTTTGAGATCATCAACAGAAGGCTTGGATGGTAATGTCTGAATAGTAATTGGTGTGGTTCGAAGTTGGTTAGCCACAACCCGATCCAGCTTTCTTTTGACGTATTCTTTCATAAGACCTGGGAGTGTCTCATACAGATGCTTGCTGATCTCTTGTGGTAACGTATTACTGATGTAATGATCTGTTGCTCGCTCAATATCGTAAGTTTTTAATTCGTCGATATCTCCCTGTTGTGCTGTCACTTGTTTTTGTAATGCTGTGATCTGCTCTTGTAAGGCTTTAAGTTCATTACTGTCAGATTGTTGAACTGTAGGTACTGGTGATGGTGGTGTGGTCTTTGAGGTTTCAACCACTGGTGATGGAATGACTGGTGGGGTAGGTATACTTTCGTTACCTTGGTTATCATCTTCTTGGTCCTCATCATCTTGATCACTTTCTTCATTTACGTCATCCTTCTCTTCACCACTTTCATCATCTGTTGCTTTCTCATCATCTCCACCACTTTCATCATTCTCGTCTTTATCATCATCTTCATCTTTGTTATCAGTATCTTCTGCATCTTCATCATCCTTGTCCTTTTCTTCATCTGATTCGGAATCTGAGGATGTTTGAACGACTTGATCTGATTCTGACTTATTCTCAGATTCAGCTGGTGACCTACTTGCAGACTGACTGTGTGTCGCTTCAGAATCTTCTTCAGATTGTGACAATGGCTCTTCATCCCTAGGTCGTGAAGCTGATCCTTCACCTTTCGTCATTCTTTTGAGTTTCTTCTGATCAGCTAGGAATTTAGCCCTGCTTTCTTCTGTGGCCCTTTTGAGTTGTTCAATCTCTTCTTCTCTGGTCATTTTGATGGATTTTCCCTTGCCCTTGCCCAATCCTTTATCAAGTTTTTCCAGTTCTGTCTTGATCTTTACTAGCTTTTTCCTTCGTTCCTCCCTCAGATCTACTAGTTCTTCTTCTTCTTCCTCCTCAGAGTCTCTAAGTGTTAGTTTCCTCTTTGAGGCTTGGGTGATCTTCTTAGTCCTTGTAGAGGCTGTAATGACTGTTTTACCTCTTCCTCTACCTCTGGCTGCCCTAGTACCCTTTACTGTAATCCCAACCTTTCCTGTTCTTTCCGCTTCATCATACCATACATAGGACTCAGTCGCCTTCACCGGTTCAGATAACAACTTTGGTGGAATTCTTAAGCCTTGTTTAGTTGTGTTGGTTGCATGAATCCTTACTCTAGTAAGCATGTGATCCATGTTTACTGTATGAGCTTTCTCGTTTGGACGTCTGTCTATCTCTGGATGTCTTGCCATGAAGTGAGAAATGATCAGTTTGGTGAAGCGAGGGAAGGGTACCTTGTAAGCTTTCTTCTGGGCAAACTGTCGGGCTTGGTAAATCATGTCTGTCCAGATGTATTGTGCAAAATCCACGTGGTAAAGGTTTATAACACCGTGAAAGAACTTAAGGTGTTCGAGTCTAGAGTGTTCAAGTCCCGTTTCCTTGCCTGTTATGCAGTGGCTAAGGATGGTGAATAATGTCAACCAGGGTTGTGGAATGTGTTTTCTGTCAACCTTAGAGTGAGAGGTGAGTTCTTCGCCTGATTCGTCATAGCCAATGTTCTTCAATGTTTCGACTGTTTGCTCAAAAGAGGGATCCTTGCGAAATGAGCCTTTAGGACCGGACTCTGGTGGAGGAAGATCAAGTACAGCACGAAGAGTGTTAACATCGAATTTGATTCTCTTGTCATCAATCGTTATTGCCATCGTCTTGGTATCTCTGCTGATAAATAACTTGTGCCAGAACTGGTTAATATAAACTTTTGGGACACTTGCTGACTTAGTCATAACAGGACTGACGAAATGTCTCTTGAGAATCTCCACCATTATCTGGCACGATTGATGACATGGTAATATCTCGAAATCCACTCTTGAGTTGGAATTACTAATCTTGCGTTCATCTCCTTCTGGGATCATATCCTCTCTAGCAACGGATGTATGAGACATGATTATCCTGTATAGCACAAACACAAACAACAACACACAATAGAAAGTGCATATATATGTTAGTGTGAGTGACATATTGCATGATCTTAATCTAACTAATATGATGTATCACTTAGAAAGACATAATCATAAATAACATGCACATATCAAATAGGCAACCAAGTTTTGCATACAATCATATTAAAGCAAACCTCGTTTTTCCCTCTCCTGAACTTAAAAAATTACCTAACTCTAAAAAAAAATTGGTTACTCGGAAAACTTGAGTTACTCGAAGGTAGATATGTGAAATTGATCCTTACTTGGAGGATTTTAAACAAAACTGAATATATCTAGTCTAACTCGGAGACTACATGTTTCCTTACTCGGAAACGTTTAAACATCCTCTTAACTCGGAGATAATCAACTAGCTCAGAGAATTTGGTGAAAGTAGGTTACTCGGAAAATTTTAAATTCATTACTCGGAAAGTCTGATATTCTTAAGTTGCTTAGAGAAAAATTTACTTACTTAGAAAATTTTATAGAATGCTTCAAAGTAGGAGGATTACAACCCTTTACTCGGAGGATTTCATAAAAGATTCTAAGTAACTAAGATTATTCTCCTTGCTCGGAGAATATCATTCTTACTCGAAAAAATTTATCCTAACTCAGAAACATTCAAACTCACCAAATTATCAGTTAGACCATTGCAGACTACAAGTTATGATCTAATAGCATCCTAACCATGCCCTAGTCAAGACTAATCACCCAGAAATCCATAAATAACAACACATTAATCAGCACAGACGATTTTACCTTATGCAATCTTTCGACTTAGACCATGTGTTTGATTCATGTTCTAAACCTTTAAGAGCATAATCACAGAACATATACAAGGATATCCCACCACTTAAATCACAAAGAACACTTAACCATTTGTTGCTAGCCAAAATTCGAACCTATGAACCCTAATTATCTCAACATACATCAAATGATGTCATATAGAACAATTAAGCATTGTTAAATCACTCCTAAACACGTAGTTATGTTCAAGAACTAACATAATTAGATTGCATATCAACACACAGGAAGTGCCCAAATCAATTCTTAAAACCCTAACTTACATATGGACAATTTGAGCCACAGAAACGTTTTAAGATTTCAATCGAATGATTAGAATGCACAAATGAACTTGATTAACACTTACAATTGAGTATTCGAGAAAAATTAGAAATCTTGAGTTAGTAAATGTTTTGGCCTGTTTTTCTTAAAGTATACTGTGAATATGTGAGAAAAAAATTGAGTTTAAGCTTATATAGGTAAAAGTTTGCACTTTTGTCACTTTGAGCCCCTTAATCCATTTTTCTATTCACATATGGTCCTAAAGTGGTAAACTTTTGATTTTTTCACAATAACAGCCCCTTGAGGTTTGGATTAGTTAACACCTGGATCCAATTCCTTGAAAAACTTGGGTGATTTTCATTTCTCCCCCTTGAACTGACACACACATTTGAAATTTTGGTTCAAGAGATCATAGAAATGTGGTTGGATGAAGATTTTGATAACGATGAAGAATTTAATAAAGAATGTGCAAACGTTAAAATAAAATCCTCCCGCTCAAAATATGTTCGTTATTTTGAAGTGATTAGATTCGAAATTACGATAACATATTTTGATTTGGTTGGGCATTTGCACACCCTAAGAGATGAAAAATGGGTTTTTTTTTTTTTTTTTTTTTTTTTTTTTTTTGATAAAATGAATATAGAAAAAAATATTTACAAAGATTGTTTGGATATTTGACTCTGTTAACTTTGTTTAAGAAAATGGTCTAAATCGTCTGGAGTCAAACATCTCATACCAATCTGGTGAACTAATCCCACAAATCTTGCATGAGGTAAGGCTTTGGTGAATAAGTCTGCCAGTTGGTAGTCTGTACCCACAAAGTAAAGTTCTATTGTACCCTGTTCCACGTGCTCTTTGATGAAGTGGTAACGAAGATCAATATGCTTGGACTTTGAATGCTGAACAGTGTTGCATGAGATAGCAATGGCACTCTTGGAGTCGCAATACATCGGAATCTTGTTGAAGACATATCCGTAATCCATCAGCTGTGACCTCATCCTGATGACTTGAGCACAGCATACTGACATGGCTACGTATTCTGATTCAGTGGATGACAGTGATGTACAATCCTGTTTCTTTGACTGCCAAGATACAAACTTGTCACCTAAGAATTGCACTCCCACAGATGTACTTTTCCTTGTGTCTAAGCATCCTGCATGATCAGCGTCTGAAAAGGCAATTAGTTCAAAGCCAGAATCCTTCGGATACCAGATCCCCAAGTGAATGGTTCCCTTTATGTATCGAAGGATTCTCTTAACCTCAGAGAGGTGTCTATCAGTTGGTCTAGACTGATAGCGGGAGCAAAGATATGTGGCAAATACTATGTCTGGTCTACTGGCTATTAGATACATGAGTGACCCAATCATACTACGGTATTTGGTAGGGTCAGTTGGTGTCCCATGTAAATCAGCATCTAGCTTAGGGGATGATGCAGACATCGGTGTATTATAGGTGTCACTACTTGTCATGCCATGCTTTTTCAAAATTTCTTGAGCATATTTGGACTGGTTTAAGAAAATACCACGGGGTGATTGATGAACTTGTAGTCCTAAAAAGAACTTCAGTTCACCCATCATGGACATCTCAAAGTTTTGTTTCATTAATTTAGCAAAAGCGTTTGAGTATTTCTTATGGGTTGAACCAAAAATGATATCATCCACATAGATTTGAACAATTAAGATGTCCTTCCCGTGTTTTTGTATAAAAAATGTTGGATCAACAGAACCTTTTGTGAAATGATTAGCAATTAGGAATGCAGACAGTTTATCGTACCATGCCCTCGGGGCTTGTTTAAGGCCATAGAGGGCTTTCTTGAGCCGGTACACGTGATGCGGATGTTCTGGGTCGACGAAGCCGTCGGGTTGTGTGACGTACACCTCTTCACGGAGTTGTCCGTTCAGAAACACCGTCTTCACGTCCATTTGATATACAGTGATATTCTTGTGAGCTGCATATGCCAGAAACATTCTAACGGCTTCAAGTCTTGCCACTGGTGCGAAAGATTCCTCAAAGTCGATACCCTCTTCTTGACTGAATCCTTTAGCAACCAGACGAGATTTATTACGAATAACCGTGCTATCAGCATCCAACTTGTTCTTCCAGATCCATTTCAGGCCGACAACGTAAACTCCAGCTGGTCTTTCTACCAATTCCCAAACTTCTAGACGCTTGAATTGATCGAGTTCTTCTTGCATTGACTCAATCCAATTGTCATAAGTGAGAGCTTCTTTAATGTTTTTCGGTTCTGATTGACAAACGGTGAGGGCATAAATGTAAGTTTCACCGTCTGTTTGGAGTCTCTTGCGTGTCATGACCGGATTGTCTGGATTACCCATCACGTTCACTAAAGGGTGATCCTTAGTTCACTTGTGGGTTGAAGGGTAGTGTTGAAACTGTGGGTGCGTGTTTGACGGATCCAAATTACTCGTTGAGGACTCGGCAGAATCAGGGATGGTGGGAGCCGGAGCAAATGGATTGAAAAGAGCGTTTCCGTCATAGTGTGCGGGTGTGGGTACTTCAGAAGGTGTTAGAGGATCTTCAGCTGTAGTCTCAGTGTTAGAGGCTGATTGATCTACTGATGATGATGGTTCCGTTGGAGGTGCGTCTGCAGCAACTGTGGTAGATGTCGTTGCTGTGGTATCAGGTACCTGTATATGAACAGGGTTTGCAGCGGAACTGGTGGACACCTCAGGAGCACGACGAATGAACGAATCATCGAACAGCGGAGCAAACAAATCTTCTAAGTCCTTGCGGTTGAAAGATAGTGGTGCAGCTGAATGATCAGGAAAGTTCAGACGGTTAGAATCAGGTCCTAAGCTGTTTTGCTCAGAAGCCATTTTCGTAAGTTCATCAAAATGAGCATGTATTGTCTCTTGAATTTGTCGGGTTCGACGGTTCCAGATACGAAATCCTTTAGAATTCTCACAGTATCCAACAAAGATTCCAATATCAGCTTTGGCTTTCAACTTTCCAAGGTCATCACGATCATTATTTGGGTAACAGAGGGCCCCAAATACATGAAAGTAATTTATGTTCGGGTTTCGTCTGTGAACAAGTTCATATGGGGTTTTGTTATGCCTTTTGGTGATCATACAACGGTTTTGGGTGTAGTACGCGGTTGATACAGCTTCAGCCCAGAGGTAATCAGGTAATTGAGCATTAATCAACATCGTCCTTGCAGCTTCGACTAATGTTCTGTTGCGTCTTTCAACCACTCCATTCTGTTCTAGGCTTTGTGGAATGGATGTTTGTTGATCAATCCCCACTTTCTCAAAATACTCACGAAGAGTGTGGTTCTTAAATTCGGTTCCGTTGTCTGTTCTGACTTTTCGAACGGTGTTGCGGAGCTGAACCTGAATTTTGGTGAGAAAGGTGATGATCATTGAAGGAGCTTGATCATTGGTGCGAAGAAAGTAGACCCAAGTCCATCATGAGAAATCATCGACGATTACTAATATGTAACGCTTTCCGTTGATTGTTTGCACTCGCATCGGGCCACACAAATCCATATGCAGAAGTTGGAGAACATGATCCGTACTGTGCTCGGTTTTAGGAGGAAAACGAGCACGAGTACTCTTCCCTTGTTCACATGCTGGACAAAGGTGATCTTTGGCATACCGGAACCTAGGAAGACCGTCGACTAACTTATGACGTGCAATATCGGTCATTGTCTTGAAATTCAAGTGAGACAAACGTTTATGCCATAACCATGCTTTTGTA
Source organism: Artemisia tridentata subsp. tridentata (assembly GCA_021014915.2). Classification (NCBI taxonomy): domain Eukaryota; kingdom Viridiplantae; phylum Streptophyta; class Magnoliopsida; order Asterales; family Asteraceae; genus Artemisia; species Artemisia tridentata. The sequence goes on along the minus strand of CP139503.1, from coordinate 102,700,323 downwards.
GATTGTGCTTTAGAGAGTAAGCAAATCGGAGAAGAGGCGGTCATGTCTGATAAGGAAATGGTGTATAGATTCATTCCGCGTTTTCCTGTCATAAGATCGTTTCCGTGTAGATCTCGAACAAAGCAGGTTTTCTCCCTAAATGCAACTTCCAAGTCACCATCACAAAACTGTCCAACGAAGAAGAGGTTATGCCCAAGGCCTTCAACGTAGTATACCCAGCTTATTTCGATGTTCCCGTTGACATAGTCCCCATAGCCCATGATAGCGGCAAAATGATCATTCCCGAATCTGACAGTTCCTATGAACTTTGCGACAAAGTTTACAAGAAGGTTTAGGTTGCCTGTCATGTGTCGGGAACACCCGCTATCAACAATCCATAGTACGATTTGAATCACCTGCATCACAAGAACACAATGCAGATGGAAAGACGGTAACGGAGGAACCCGTTGGGTTAGTAGCACAGTTATTAAGCATTTTTGGTAACCAAGTAAAACTAGGTTTATGTTGTAGCCAACGTTGCCAAGTCCAACTAGATTCCGCTTTTCTCTTAGTAAATGCACTAGGTGAGTGGATTGTTCTAGTAGCAACTATGGTCTTGTCTACGGTAGTCTTAGAAACTACTTTTGGCGGTTTTCCTACGATTGACTTAGCAGCAGTAGTGAGCCTAGAGGAAATGCCATTTGTATGTTTCTACTTACGAGACAAAAGGGTTTTTGCAACACATTTTTGATGATTACCAGACAAAATACTTGTACGACAAAACACACAAGAAGCATAAAAAATAACATCATTCAGAACATTCAGAGTTTTAGCATTCGTTACATCAGAATTAGAATTACACGTTTTAAAGCTTGATTCTACTTTAGACATAACATGCTTTTTATTCAGATTCCTAGTGTAAACTTCTACTTCTTGATCTTTAGGGGAGCTGCTCTTAGGTATCCAAACACTAGTCTTCTTGTTAGTCTTGGATCTGCTAACCTTAGGAGAGGTGCCTAGTCCTGTAGAAGTCGGAGCATGCACAATAGTGGTCTTTGAAGATGCTTTCTTAGGTATCTCATCTACTTTATACATGCCTGGTTTAATCACATTTTTGTTTACAAATTTCCCTTTTTCAAGTACTTTGATTTTCTCTCTCAAATCAATGATGATGTGTTTTTGTTGTTGAATTTTTGAATCCAATTCTCGGTTTAATCGAACAGTGTCATTTCTGTTTTGGCATACTTTATCAATGTCCTTTTCATATTCAGAAATTTGATGTTTTAAAACAGTATTTTCCTTTTCAATCCCAGTTTTTGAAGCATGACTGTTTTGAAAGGACAAAGAATCTTTTTGGTTTTGTAGTTTTAGCTCAAAGTCAAGACTCTGAGTTTGACACCATTGCAATTTTTTGTTGAGTTGGAAAATTTCTCTAGAAAAATTGTTTTCCACATCATCATTGACTTTTTGAAGTCTCTCGTTTTCATGTTTCAAATTATCAATCTCAAATCTCAACATCTCAATACCAACAGAATGAGCATCAACAGTCATTGCTTTACAAGCCACAAAAATGGAATTCATAATCACAGATATAACATCAGAACATAGAACATTCTCCAAGAGTCGATCTGCTTCTTGTTTCAAAACTTTATTTTTACATGTTTGTTTTGAAATCTTGTTTCCAGTTGCTTCGAAAATGTTCATCATGGATGCAACTTCTGATTGAAGTTCCTGTTCCCAATGTATAGCACAAAGTCGCAGGTGTTGGACGTGTGGCAAAAAGTGCTTTTGAAAAACTTCTCTCTTTTCTTTTTCATAGGGAGAAAGAAAAGTAGAGATTGTTATCTCTGAATTACGTTCAATTGCATCTTCCATAAATGTATTAAAATATCTAAGGACACGACATTGTTTTGGCAATGGGGCAATTACACCTGGATTTGGTAAAGGGCCATTAATTTTTGCTACTTTGGTCACAGGGCCTTCCTCAGAAGATTCATTCATTTCAGTTAAAGACACTGTTTGTTCTGATTTATCCTGTTGTTGGATGAAGGTGTCGCTAATATGAGGTACTCTGGAGTAGTCATATGGTTTATTAAAGTGGACATTACTCATTTTAGATCGACTCTCATCCTCTTGTTCCATTTCCTCTTCACGATTATAAACAACAACACGCATGAAAGAATCATCAAGCAAATGTTCAGCACTATATAACTTCGGATTTTCCTTGAGTGCTTTATGTAAAAAACTTGGTTTGTCACTTCCAATAGCAAAGCCATATCCTTTGGGATCTGGTTTTACCGTTAATTTTTGAATGGTTGTTATTGATTCACCAGTTTTATTTTGACAAGTGGACAACTCGTTTCCTTGAACTTTGTCGGTGTTCAGAAAAATTATTTTGACAAGTGGACAACTCTGTTTTTGTTTTAATAAGTTCAGAGTGTAGAATGTCAACTTGTTTTTGAAAATCTAATTTTTCTTGTTCCTTTTGTAAAATTAATTCATTTTTGGAAATGGTTAATTCACGTACTTGATGTTCTAAATCTTGTGCTTTCACATAAGATTGTTGGAATGCAGCCTCAAAGCTTTTCTCCCGTTTTTCTTTGGTTTCATAGTTTGAAAGTTGAAGTTTGTAGCACTCAAGATCTTTAGTTAACAATGCAACTTTTGCTTTTAGATTTCTATTAATTTCATTGCACTTATCAATTTGGGATTTATGTGCATCTAACTGTGTTTGGGTGGTCAAAAGAAAGGTCATGAGCTTTGGATCTGGTCCAAGCAAAAGATGACCTTGTTCAAATTGACCATTATTATCATTAGCAAGAGAATCATCAAATGAAACAACAGGGTTAATTTGATCTTCATCAAATGTAACGACGGTGTTTATTTGGTCATCGACTTGAGAGGATAAGAATGAGTCATTTTGACCAACATTTTCTTTAGCTGAAGCAGATGCAGAGGGTGATACAATTTCATCAATGAGACATTTCGAATTAGGTACCTGAGACAAGCCATCGGTATCATAAACCGGGCATGTTTCACCCATGTTCATTTCCTGCATATTAGCCATCAACATCACAGCTGCATTGGCTTCTAGGTCCTCCATGTCATCATCTGAGTAAGCATTAGCCATGAAGCTTTGCTCCTTCTCTGTGAGAGTGCCACCAGCTTCATCTTTAAGAGCAAGAAGAAGAGCTTCCTTGTGATATGCACTTCCTCTGGTCCTTGGCTTGGGGCATGCATTGGCTAAGTGACCCTTCCCTCTACAGTAGTAGCATTTGACCAAGGTGTTTCCAATCCCAATATTCCCTGTCTCAACAATTTCTGCCTTCCTCTGTGTGTTACCAACGTTGTTCCTACTACTGCCAGCTGTAGTAAACCTCTGTCCACCTGAATTTCCCATTGAGCTACCCGAACCATATCTCCCAGAAGGTCTATTTTGAATCTCAACTCTGCCATCACTAACAACTGCCTGATTACGGGTTTTGGATGAGGAACGAAGTCTGTTGTTAGACTTGTTGGAAAATTTGCTAAAAGCCCTTGCAATCAAAGCAAACCCTTCGTTCAACGAGTTGAACACATCATCCTCATCATTGTCGACATTTGAGTAAAGCATGGAATCGGTGTTGTCATATGGAACTAGTTGATTATCAGCTTGTTGTAGTGATGCTTCATATGGGACGAGTTGACTTGATGAAGTCTGTGGGGGATAAGTAGAGTAATTTGATGGTTGAACAAAACTCTGTGGTGCTTGTGGTGTAAGGTGAGACTGAGCTAGCAAAGCAAGTGAATTTGGAGCTGATGATGGTGTGTAACCTCCACGAGCTGCACTGTCTTTGTCAACCTCTGATTGGTGATGCTTCAAATAATCATACAACAACCCATAAGAGGCGTTGTGTAGATTCTTAGCTTGGCGTACAAAAGTTACATACTTCTGCCAATCAGGTCCGAGACAACTTAGGAACTTAGTATTCACTGCAATCCTGGGTAGTTTGATGTTGTGACGGTCCAAGTCATTAATGATGTTGGTAAACCGATGGTAGTAAGACTCTAAAGATTCCCCAGCTTCAATCGTAAACATGGTGTATTCCAGGTAGAGCTTAGATTCCATATCCTCTTGGTTTAACTCTGTTCCTTCCATGAGAAGATGTACATGCTCCCACATGTCTTTTGCAGTCTTTTGTGCATCGATACTTCGAAAGATAGGATTTGGAATTCCTTGAAGTATGTAAGACATTGCTAATTCATTTGCTTCTTGCTGATGTACTTGTTCTGTTGTGAGCTGAGCAACAGGAATAGGAGTTGTAGTTGCTGCTCTTGGAGGAATGGCATTGGGATCGCCAGGAACCGTTGTAGTGGGTACTGGATATGGTCCTTCAATAATTACCTTTTTCAAATACTTACCATGGGGTTTTTTGAGTTCAATAATCCGGAGATATCTACTCGACCACTGCACGTAATTACCCAGAGTAAGCATTGGTGGCATATCTAAAGATCCTGCCTCGTGTCTGGATTGTTGGCTGCTAATCGCTTCGCACATTTGGTCAAACCAGTGAGGTTGTTTTGGAGGTAGTTGGTAACTCTGCATCGGTTGTTGTTGAAGGAATTGTTGTTGAGGAACAATTTGGTGTTGCTGCATGAGGATGTGTGGTTGCTGATACTGTGGTTGAGGATACTGTGGTTGATACGGTTGTTGTTGTCGATACTGTTGTTGTTGAATGTGGAAGTAGTTGTAGTTTGGTGGTTGAGACATCTTGTAGTAACCTGTGGATGTTGGATCGTTTAGGATAACGAAGGTTGTTGATGAAGATTAGGTTTTTAAGTAGACGAACTCAAAGAAGTAATCCTTGCTCGGAAATTACCCTTACTCGGAGAAAACTAGAAGAGATCCTTACTCGGAAAAATCTTGCTCGAAGAACACAGTGTAACTCGAAGCTTCCTTGCTCGAAGAATTCTTACTCAAAGGATAAGAATTCACCAAGTATATAACCCTTTAGTAGAAGGATTATAAAAGAAGTTCTGATTTCCTAACTCGAAATTTAAACACAGAACTTAGGGTAAATCTTCTAACTCGAAGATTGTTGCTCGGAAAACTGTTACTTGGAAACTTCAGCTTGCTCGAAGAAATACTTTTCTAACTCGGAAAGTACTTGTTCGGAGATTCCGTTAGCTCGAAGTCTTCTAGCTCGAAGACACTTGTTCGATGGATTCTTGCTCGGATAATTTCTTCTAACTCGAAGAGTATCTTGAAAAGGATAAATCTTACTAAAATATTAAGCTCCTAACTCGATGAGTTGAAGAACTGCAACTTATTTCTCGGAAAATTACTCCTAAATCGGAGAATGCACTTCCAAACTCGGAAGCTAACTCGTAGAAATAACCTCCTAACTCGGAGGATTACGAGGAACAGTAACCAAAAACTTCAAATTTGTTACAAATCGAATCTTAAATAACCTAATATACCCCTTGGCGATTGATACCACTTGTTAGATCTCAAGTTTATCGCACAAGGTTACTTGATTGTAGAGAGTGAATGTTAGAGAGAGAAAGAGGGGTAGGTTAAGAATAATAGTAATGATAAAATGAGTAACATTAACCAATAACCCCTTCCCTTCAATGGGAGGGGTATTTATAGTGTTCAACACAAATATGGATGTTGCCCTAAATAAAAATTAAGTAACAGGCCACGGCCCATGGGCCTTCTACATAGGCCGTACCATACAAATAAACATAAAGGCCTGAGCAACCTATTACATAGTATGACCAATACTTGATAATCTAAGACGAGTTCCCAATAGAGAGGCATCTTATAGAAAGTTATAAAAATAATAGTTATCTTCAACGATATCTTTTCTATATTTGAAATACGTTATCTATTCGGGCACGGATGCAACACCCTAATTTTGAGCCTATATATAGTCGCCCAATGAGGGTGGTCATAGTTCACTAGCTTTTTCATCTCCGTAGATGTAAATTCTCTTTTTTAAACATCATTCCACCACGTTCTTACCTTTGACGCAACAATTAAAACTCTTCTGTCTCGCAAAAGAGCCTTCAAATCAGTGATTGAAGTTCTTGAGATTCGAATGCACTTTTATGTTGTATTGAAAATTTAATTTTCGTATATTATTTAGTTTTTGGTTTCTGATTCTAATTCACATGTTGTTTATGAGGTGATGTATTATGTATTATGTTTCTGATACAATATTACAATTTTGTTCATTAATCTTCACATTTTTTTTTAAATATATTTAATTAGTTGTTGCTTATATCTTATCTCATATCTTTTAATAGACTTATATAAGCAAACTCACATATTAACTCTAATGGTACCTTTTTGCTTCGAATATTTGGGTAGTCAACTTAGACATTGTAGATGTCAACGACTTATGCATTTCAGTTTCTGATGAATTTAACCTTTAGTTTCTGTAACGTTTGTAAACAAATATTATCCATTCCTATTAATATTTTAAAATGAACGTGTTTATATTATTTAGATTATGGTTTCTGATTGAAAAAAAAATACTAATTCCAATGTTGTTTATGAGTTGATGTATGATTTATTATGTTTCTGATTCAACATTAAATTTTGTACATTTTGTAAATAGATTTAATTCATTGTTACTTATTTTTTATTTATTTTTTATTTATTTTTGGTCAATTAACCACCACTTTCGGTATAAACATAAACATCTGCATCTAAACAGTCATATACCTTATCTTTTTTACACACACAGTCAAAAACCCCAATTTGATCAATGGAATCCCTAAATTCAAAAATCAAAAATGAAAATTTCATTAATTCAAGAAAACTTGCCGAATGTACAACAAGATGCCCAACAACAAATACGGCAGCAAGAAGAGGAAGTATTAGACTTCTAAATAAAGGCAATTCCAGAGGTGAAGAAAGAAATTTCTAAAATTCAAATAGGAAGAAATAACCAAGTTGCAAATCTTTCACCAACAAAATATCAGGATGGATATAAACCGATAGTAAATTTTATTAAAAAATGTTGTATTAAGGAAGACTTTGTCCAACAACCATCTGCCATGTATGAGTCGTATTTAAAGGAATTTTGGTTTACAACCACATGTACTGCAGAGACGAAGCTAATTTCTGTGACCACTAAAAATGGTTCTTTTGAATTAAAATTTGGTGTCAGGACAATTACTGACATTTGTGGGTTCGATTATCTTGAGAAAGGATTTGAATATGATGAAGAATCCTCTTTTGATGAAATTCAGGAAACAATGCTAAAAATATGTTATAGAAAAGCAAATGAGCCAGATGAGCCACTTGAACATACTCTTCTTAAGAATTTGTTCTCTGCGAAATAGAAATTGTTGATGACTTACATCAGCAGCGGTTTGGGGGGCAATACTGGGTCTTCAGATCAATTGAATTATATGCATCAGTTGATTGCACCTGGACTTATCAATGGCCTTAAACTAAACTATGGGGAAATTATTTTCAATGACATTGTTTCCAAATTGAATGTTGATATACGTGCTCCAAAACCAGGATACACAAGATTCATTTCTCTTATTTTGGAAAGAGTACTTAGGAAAATTTATTTAAAGTATGATGTAAAAGGAATCAAGCTTCATATAATGGGAAATGCAATATTTAATACTGAACCAGATTCTTCTGAGGTTCCAATCACATCTGCAAGGGAAAGTGTGTGCGAGAGTTTATCAGAACCTGTATCTTCGTTTGAAGATATTGCTGGTATTCATAGTAAGGATCATGTGTATTATGGGGCTAGCTCTAACGAGCTTGATGTAGACAAGAATGGTAAGAAATAAATACAAAGTCAATTTTGGGTTTGGTTTATCCAAAGTCAACAGAGTCATCATCAACAGTACCAAGAGGTCGTTTGAGATATTTATTATTTTTCTTGAATCACATTTGTTATTAAGTTAATGTTAATCTAAATTTTTTGTTTCTGTGTATTTTAAAACTTCTACTTCATATTAATATTTTGTTTTTTAGGTTGTGGTGGTTCTGATTTATTACCCACCACAGGTCTGATTTAGCAACAAAAAAAAAAGGATGAGGAATTCCGAATGAAGTTTGTTACACAATTTGATTTTCAGTTTTCTTTTTATTTTTTTAATTTGATAGATCTTTTTCTATACCAGTAAACATGGCAATGAAGGTGTGAAATCGGCACAGGCAATAGCATTTAAAGGTATGTTGTTACGTTAGTTCTGCTTCCATTTCAAGGGTATAATAGTTTGGATAATTTTCCTTATAATATGAGGTGCTTTTGGAAGGCCTTTTCGTTTAGAACTCTTGTGTCCACTCTATGATAATCATTTATGTCACAGCCTGTGTTTGGTTTTAATTTGGGAGTTTAGACAACTTTTGTTATTGTGTTAGTGTTATTTTAAATTTGTTGTGTATGTGTATTTTAATAATCTATTTTTTAGGTTGTGGAGATTCAAAATTATTAGCTAATGTTTTAAAGGATTCGCATAAATTTTGAACAATGTTACTAATTCTCTGAATAAAGAGGTTATTGTAGAATCTCTAGTCACCACAGGTCATTCTAGACATTTATTCTTATTGTTGGGCAATATTCATGAATATGTCTGTTTTAATTTCATTTAGTTGTCGCTGTATATTTTAATACAGCTTGAGGATATTAATAATTTGTTTTTTAGGTTGTGTTGATTCTAAATCATTCAAAGATGGTCCCACAAAGCCACATGCAGATTCGACTGAACGGTTTAATGATACATATCATCATGATTCAGAATTATTAGTTGATGTTTCAAAGGATTCGCATGAAGTTTTGAACAATGTTACTAATTCTCTGAATAAAGAGGTTATTGTAGAACCTCAAGTCACCGCAGGTCATTCTAGACATCTATTAGTATTTTTGGGCAACATTCATAAATTTGTCTGCTTTAATTTTATTTAGATGTCTCTGTATATTTTAATATAGTTTGAGAATATTAATGATTTGTTTTTTAGGTTGTGTTGATTCTGAGTTAATCAAAGATGGTCCCACAAAACCACATGAAGATTTGGCTGAACATTCTAATGATACATATCATCATGAGCAAGAATATGATGGTAATTTGTTTGTCGTTATTGCCAGAAGACAGGATTCGGTAATTCATTCATATGTGTATCTAATTGAATACAATGATGATGTAATGAATGTGGATGAAGATGAAGATGAGGAAACCAGCGGAAATTCAATTCCTTTTGAAAAGGAACAACAAACTTCATCAAGTGTTGCACTTTAGAATGAACAACGAGCTCTTAAACATCAAATCATCCAACTTCACAAACCATCAGTTCCATCTACAACCACATTTGCTGCTAATATTGTGATGTTTTTTAAACCATCGTTTTCTTCAATGACAAAAGAAATAAGTAATTTAGCATCGAAACAGAAAGAAACAGTGAAAGAAATAAATCAATCGCATCAATCTTCGTTGACAAAAATATCAACGCATGAGATCACTAAAGTTGTTCTTTCTATCATAAAACAAGAACTCATTAATTTAAAAGAATAGACCAAAGACATCCACACTTCAACTATTAAATCAATGGAATCATTGGTGGCTAATTTTGACAGGTCTGTTAAGGAATGTCACTTTACAATTTCAAAAGATGTAAGTGAAATTGCATCAAAACAGCAAAAAGTTACTGAGGAAGTAAAACGTTTGGCCAGTTGTTCATTGATAAAAACATATGCAAACGAAATAAGTGAAGATGTAGTTGCCGCAATCAAGCTAGAACTGACAATTTTCATTGACTGTGTGAATATGGCATTTTAAAAAATAAATTTTAAGATCAATGTACCAGAAGAGTTTATCAAGGTCAGTGATTCCATCAAGTGTCTGACATTTAATGTATCTAACATTGTGAGTATAGTAATGTTTATTACTCAGAGACCTGTCCAGCTATTTTCTAAAATGCTTGAATTACTAGCTGTCGTTCAAAATTTGAATCAAACAGTGAAGGACATTGTCACTTTTAAAACTGATATCAACAATTTTGCTAACTTTAGCATAGAGAAATTGTCTACTTTCAAGTCTCTCACTGGATACTTCTTGAATCTTCATAATGATGTTAGTGTTCTTCAGAAACAGATCGAACAAATTATTCCTTCAAAAAGAGAGATAAAGACTGATCAGGAACTGTTGAGTGTTTTTACAACTGATCAAAAAGTTCTAAATGAGCAGGTGTCAAAGATAAGCATCAGCATGTTGCTCCTCGTGCGTTGGGTGGAAAGTATTATGGTGGACAATTTAGCATCTACTTCTAAAACAAATGTTGAGGGAGATAAACCACTGTTTAAGCAACCATTCTTTGACAGAAATGTTACTGAAGTACCATTAGATCCAAAATCTAATGTAAATTCCGCTTCTAATATACTGCGAGAAACAACTCCATCATTATCAGAACATCATACACCTCATCCACTTTCCCATAGTGAAAGAAGTTTTAACGATGATAAATATCAAGGAAAAAATGCTAAGAATTCTGATGATCAGAAAGATCAGCGTAAGGAGCCAATTTTTGCTGAACTGTCGTTAGATCCAAAATCTAATTTAAATTTAGCTTCCGATACGCGTCAAGAAACATCACCATCTTTATCAGAACAACATACACCTCATCAACCTCCTCAACGTGAAACAACTTTTGATGGTGATAAAGTTCGAGGAAAAGAAACTGAAATATCTAATGATCAGCACATGCAGACATCTGATGTTGATGGATGGAAGCAAAACAATAATAATTTAGAAAATAAAGAATATGTTAATCAGAAGCATCAACCCAACACAACACATGCTAATCAGTTAAATCAGACTGCTAGTACATTCGGGGTGGAGCAACAAAAACAAATTCATTATGAGCCTATTCAAAGAGAAGGGAAAGAGAATGTTGTTGTAGAGTCAAGTAATGAAACTACTGAATTTTCAGATAAAGCAGCTGAACCAGGTTGAATTTTTAAATTCACAGCACAAGGGAAAAATGATGTGCTGACAGCTGAAGATGTTGGAAAACATAAATATGTGGTAGAAGAGGATGCGAGATTGTCAGCGGATAAAATTTCTGATCAAATAGATGAAAATTACAAACAATTGGAGATCCAATACCGTAACAAAAAGATCCATTATGATAGGTATGTGAGAGCAACGGATCAAAAATGTAGACATCTTCTTGGACGAATTACATCCGTTGACATCATATCGAGAAAAGGCCCTGTTAATGTAACTATACATAGAGAAGGTATATGGAACTACAAAACACACACGCCTCTGTGTCTACGTGATTTCAATATGTATGAATGGGAAGAAATTCGGCAATGTATAAAGAGAAAAACTAATGTCCATGCCAAATCTATCATGAAAACTATTGAAGCCAGGATGAATGAATTAAGACGAATTCATGAAATGCTTGGTGTTACTGAAGGTGTCGATTTAAAGGAGATTGATACAATGACGCGACGTTGTAGGTTTTAGAACGGTATGTTAAATGTAAAGTGTGTATTTATTTTTATAACACTGTGTATAGCACTTTGATAATATTTTTTTATAATGTCCAGCAAAATACGAGAATGCAAGAACAAATATTATGACGTATGCTCGAACTGTCTTAAGCCTAAATTGGCTCTGCGGCAACGCGCGACCTTCTAATTACTCGTTGTTTACTAAAATTCATTTGATCAATGACGTTGTCTGAAGTTCCAATCAAGAGAGTCTAAGGCCTTTTCGTAATCTACTTTTAACATGAGAAAAACGTTCATGTTTTTTATGCCCAAGGAATGGTTTCATTCACCGTCAAAGGACCACTAATTTTTTGTGTTCCTTTAGTTCAAAGTCATTCGAAATTCACTTGCTACCGAGTTGGAACTATAGACGGCGACTGACTAGTATTTTAGCAATAGCATGTATTTATAACCAATGATGCTTATGGGTCTAAATCTTTTATATGAAGAGGGTATTGTTTTTTAGAGACAAGAGTGATGAAAGACGAGTTACACCTTTTTGGGATCGACCCATGAATTTCAAACTGCCTCACAATATAGTGAAATATATCCAAATAGTGTTCGATGAATTTGGAAGTGAACCCACCGATCCTCGGGGCTTTTCTTTTATACCGCTTCTTTATATCGTTATAAGAAATGAGATCATTAAGGATATATTCTTTAATATCAAAAAGTATTTTGAAGCGGTTACTAGTAAAACGAGGTCAATTGTAAGTAGTGTTACGGAACTTTAGTATTAGAAATTATAGTTTGGGAATAGAACCAAGTTTTGAACCTCAATATTGGAAACTTCAACCCCAACTAATTCTCTTTTGGCGAAGTTGATTTTCAAACCAATTGAGTAGATTGTGGACTTGTAGGTACGTACATAATTAAAAAGGTATTAAGAAAAAGAAATGATTGGTTATACCTACACCCCAAAAATGATTGGAAAACATCCTAAATTTTTTAATTTTTTTTATATTTTTTTTTGTTTTAATTATTTTATTGTTATTAGAGTAAAATGCAAAAATCGTCCCTAAAGTTTGGCCAAATTGCATGTTTCGTCTCAAACGTCTAGAAAGTGCAAAGATCATCCATGTGGAAAACTTTTGGGGCAAATATCGTCCCTGACCAATATAAAATGACTAAAATAACCTTGGTTTTTTTTCTTTTCTTCTTTTTCTATATTTCTTTTCAGTTTCTCACACAAATGGTCAGGGACGATATTTGCCCCAAAGGTTTCTCACAGGGACGATCCTTGCACTTTCTAAACGTTTGGGACGAAGCATGCAATTTGGCCAAACTTTAGTGACTATTTTTGCAATTTACTCTTTTTATTATAAAACTGGGAAACATAATATACGAAACATGAAATATAAAGAGTGACAAGTTAAAAGTAGTAAAAAACGGAGTCCTGTTAATAAAGTAGGTAAAACTGCCGAAGAAAATACGAAACATAAAATATAAAATTTAACAAGTCAAAAGTTGTAAAAGACAAAAAATAAGAAACAAAAAACAATAAAAATTATCTTGTTTTTTTTTTTTTTTTTTGCATTGTTGTTTGCACATTGTGGTGCAATTTCTTTTTCTTTTGAGTCCTATCCTTTTTAATTTTCTTTGTTAAGACAGTGGGATGTCATTTCTTTTGCAATTTGTTCTTTGTTTGGTTCCTTCGATAAATGTTATTTTTCTAAAAAAAATGAAATATAGTAAGTGTATAGGAGGTAACAATAGTAACAAAAAAAAAATAATAATAATATGAATAATAAATAAATAAAAATCTTTACCGGTGAGTCAGTTGAAAATTTATACAAGATATGCAAACCTATAAAATTAATGAATCAATACACAAAGAATGCGTGTATATGTTCAAAGTGACACAAAACAAATATTTTTGAAGTACGACTTTTAAACAGTGGCAGAGCCAGGAAATCCAATTGAAGGGGTAACAGGCGATTCAATAACGGGTTGAATTTTTTTTTACAGGAAAAACTTAAAATGAATCAGGTCGGGTCAGCATAAATTAAACGCAAAAACCACTCCTGCTAGGCAATTAACACTAACAAACTAGCGATGTATATCAATCGATAATGCACTTTCATTAAGTTCATGTTAAATAAAATCTACTCGACTTGTAATCTATCTCATTTATAAAACGCGCGGGGTAACCCGCGCGTTGCTGCGGGAGTATTGTGAGAAACATTTATTGAGAAATCAATAATGTATTCAACCTTATCACCCATTCGTTTCTACATATTTCTAAATGTGGGAAACTAGAAGGGGGTTGAATAGTTTACCGGTTTAAAATTCTTTTAAAAATCTTGTTTTAAAAGTTGGCTATTGGAAACTTTGATTCGAACTCTATGTGTAATCAATCAACACCAATATGAACTACACGCTAAACTAACTAATAAAAAATATTGAAAGTAAAGAGTAGAGTTGGAAAGATCAAACCGAGACAAAGGATTTATAGTGGTTCGGCTACGAAGCTCTTCTTCGCCCTACTCCACTCCCCGAGTACCACACTCGAGAGTTTCAAGCACTATGTCAACAACCTCCCTTCAGGCGGAGAAAACCGTACATGTCGCTTATCCTATTGCCGACACTAAGCTAAATGTCGAGTGCTAATCTTAGCTAGCACCAATCTACCAAGGTCCACGTGACCAATCACACAAGCCCTAATGGCTACAAGAGATCACCACGATCTCAACACGATCACAAAGATCAATTCTCACTTCACTCTACTTAATCTAACTACTCTAGATCCTTTGATCACTCACACACAAGCCCGATGGCTTTAAGAGATCTTCACTATCTCTTAAGATCACAATGATCTTCACTCACACTCTCACAAAAGAAAGATAATCTTGATGTATGCTAAGACACAACAAGGATGTAACAAGTGTTACAAAACCTAACAACTACAACTCTTGTATCTTCTTGAATACCTTGAGTTCTTCTCTTGCTAATGAAGAGGAATGATAACGCCTTGTATCAACTTGGACACTTGTGTTTTTCTCTTGATAATGAAGAGGAATGATAACACCTTGTATCAACTTGGATACTTGTGTTCTTCTCTTGCAAGTGAAGAGGAATGAAGAGGATCACTTGAAGGATGATTGGATCACTCTTGAACAAAAGAAAAACTAACCTAAATGATTTAAGAAAGAAAGTGTGAAGAGAGTATTCAAATCAGAAAGTTTTGTGTGTGTAAGGATGCCTAAAATCTGTGAAAGGGGTGGGTATTTATAGGCAAAGAAAATCTGAACGTTACAGAAAAAATAGTACGGACGGCTCTACTAAATATGCCATGGCTCCACTAAATTTAGTGGAACCGTGGAGCCGTCCTAGACTAGGACGCTCCAAAGTTTGTCTTTTCTGGTGAAAACTTATTTGGGGAAGGTTGGAGCTGATTTTGGGGGAAAAAATAGCTGTTGTGATTTTCAAACATATTTTTCCATTAAAACATTTCTTAATATTTTAAAAATAATTTGTCATGTGTTATTTTTGAAAAAATGTTTTGTCCCATTAAAATGTGAAGTCTCAAAACACAAATTCACTTCTTTTATCATTTGTCAAGTTGTAAATTTGTTCTAGAGTGATTTGCGTAGAAACGGGATCTTCCGATTAAAAACTCGTTTAAGTTAATTTTAACGTAACGTGATTTCACATTTTGTCATCCTCAAAACGTGAAGTAATCGAAAGATATAAATAACGTTTTTAGAACATTATTTGCATCAACAATCTCCCCCTTTTTGATGATGACAAAATATAAACTCATTTTAAGTTAAAATTAGTTTTAACAAGTTTTTAATGAGTTTACTCCCATTTCTCCCCCTTTTTGTCTAATCAAAAAGGTGACAAAAGCTCCCCCTTGACGTATACTCCCCCTCATTTGGAGAATACCAAGGAATCGAGCAAGGATTCGTGCTACAAAACAAGGTTAGATGACATATATACAATATCTAACATGTAGCACCTAAGACAAATATCCAACCACAAAATGAATGACTAAGTAGCTAAGCATCCACATAAAATGAAAGCATTCATTCATAAAAGCAAATGTCATACATAGGTATGACTACATAAGAAGCATAAAAGAGACAATAGGAAACCTAAATCCCTAATGACTAAAGGCAAGCTTCATTTCCAAGGTCCTAAAGGTTTATTGGTGAGAAACTAAACAAGGGCATGTTTAGTTGTTTGGGTTAGGAGGTGGTGGAGATTGTGGCATCATTTGGGGTGGTGGTGGTGTTAAGAGATGTTCTATAAAAGAGAACATGAAGTGAATCTCGTCTCTTAAGAAGAAGATGAGATTACGGTTATGAAGACAACATAGGCAATTAGCCCTATGTAAATCAAAGGGATGGGGTTGGATGGGTTGTGCCATGATAGGAGAAGGTGGTGGTGGTGAGTTTGTTGGGGATGGAGTTAGCATGGCATAGTCCAATGGAGTTATGCGGGATAGTGTGTACTCCATAGAAGATGTTGTGTTAAAGGATGATGAAGATGTTGTGTAGGAAGAGGATGTTTTAGAGGGTGCATTAGGTGGTGATGGTGAGTAAGGAGTGGCTTGGGAAGGTGGTGTCATAGCTTCATCATCTTTTGTGAGATCTACAAAGAGTGGTTTTGAGGGTGGTTTCACGGTTATCCTAGGTTTCTTGGAGATGTGAGAGGTGGAACCTTGTGTGGAAGACATGGTGTTTGTGTGATGGGAGGTTGAAGGTGAAGTGCAAGATAAGCTTGCAAGGGTGAGGCCTTAAATAGGCAAGTTGGGTGAAATTTGAATTAAAGTTGATGGGAGTGTCCTATGGTGTAGTAAGGGAATCTTAGGGTGTGTGTGAGGTTGCAAAATTTGCAGGTTTGAGGTTAGGGTTGCAGGGATTCTAGGAGGAACAGTAAAAATCCGTCAAACAGGGACACGGTTCCTCTAAATGACCCACGGTACCGTTAAATTTAATGGTACCGTCCCTATTTAGTGGTACCGTGACACTATTGTCACGAAAATTTCTGTTGAGGCTAGTTCTGGGCAGCTAGGGGGATGTTTTCTAGGGGAACTAGTTCCTGGAAATGATAGTGCCGCAACTCACTAAGTTTTTGTTTTCCTAATATGTCCCCTACAATGCTACATCTAGCACATAAAGATAATCAAGCAATTTTCCAAGATAATCATAAGCATGCAAGCATAAAGGACAAGATAAACAAACACCCAAATATCACAAAAATCATTCATGCATGGTGATAGATTTAGTACTAAGCATGCAAGATAATTAGAGTATTAATTCCTAATATAGTCTATTAAGAATAAGCCCTAGTAGGAGATATAAATCTCTTCATAACTACTAATGACTTGAGCTTTCTCCCATTCTTGTTATACTCCCGTCTTGAGCATTTATCTCATTCTCATGATTTGGATCATCAAAGGGTGCATAATGGGTGGAGGATTCAGAAATGAGAATGGTTGACACGTATGACTCGGTTATGGGTTTCATGACTGGTGTGTAAAGTGAGTATTGAGGACCATGAAGGTAAGGGTGTAGGTTCATGAAGTGGTGATAGAGGCGGGTTAGGAACATCCCATAGGGTATCAATTTATTCTTGTTACCCTTGAGATGTACAATTCGCTTAGCGAAGAAGTAAGCGAGATTGTATGGTTGTTGGGTAAGGATACAGTAGATCATATGATCACAACACGCTGGGAGTTGCTCACGATTTCCTGTTAGACTTAGAACATTTTCTCGCAGGATGACTGCCCAAGAAAGTAGTTCATGACGCACCTCTTCCAAACGAATTTTCGTTGGATTAGGATAAGAGGAGTACTTATGAGTACGGATGATTTTGGTTAGTGATGAAGCGAAAAGTGTACCGCTTTTAGGGGGTCATTTAAGCCCTAAATCGTATTTATTTGATCAAATATTGCCCTAAATCGTTCCTTTTGTCATTTTAGGTACTTTGGAGAAGAAATCTGGAAAAGGAAGCATTTTGGACGTTTTTGGAGCATAAAAGTGAAGAAAACGACAAAGTCTTAAAATTATGCTGGAAGTTACCTTTGACAGCGTCAGGATTATCCCCAGACGGCGTCATGGCTTGGCAAAAGTGGTGGATGTGAAAATTACTCATGATAAGCCAGTGAAATTTGCATGGGAATTCTGACGGCGTCACCCTTTGGAATGATCAAGGTCGTCACGGCTTAATTTAAAGAGGGACGGCGTCACGCCTAATTCTGACGGCGTCAAGCCTTGATAAGCCAGAACGGATTTTGGAGAGCTAAAGAGGGACGGCGTCAAGAAGGCCATCCGGGAACCCTAAAAGCGGCGAGGTGACGGCGTCACACTCCATAACGTGACGCCGTCAGATCTGAAAGTCTATATATAGTTTTGCAATTTTTTGTCATTAGGGTGGAACTTATTGGGGAACTTTGTGTGTGAAAACCCTAAGACGATTTTAGCAGCTTTCTCAAGGCTTTTTGCCTTGAGATCTTCCATGTTACATTGAAGATAAGTTATCAATTAATCATTCAATATGTCTATGTGTTGTTTGATTCTATCTTGTTCTTGTCTTTTGTTTAACATGCTAGGCTAGATTTATCTTGTGTTTGCTTAGATCTAATGAAACCTAGCTATTGATTATTGGTTATTAGTGTGTTATTAGTTGTATTGGATGATTGTTCATCTATGTTAGGCTTAAGAAAACTGGCTAACTTCCTATTCGGTAACTTGCTTGAACGTCTTAAGAAACATGAACCAATGTGTACTAAAGGTTTTTATGGTTGTATTTAATGCATGAGCGAATTCTAGTGATCCCATGTTAGGAGCTTCCTAGCCGGCTCGACATAGGAGTGAAGTAGGAGTTCATAGAGTTGGGGAAGTACGTACGCCACCCCACGAATGGTATTAAGGAATACACCCGTCATCCACGCAACTAATACACACTAATCAACCGGTAAAAGATAGTTAGGGAGTAAGGAAATCTAAGTAAACACATTTCTCTCCACATAAGTTTTACCACTTTTTCATTTTCTGTTATTTTATTTTATTTGCAATTCGTAGTAACTTGGGTTAGTTGACTAGCAACTAATTCCGCCCACTCTTTCAAACCCGAGATTTTACTTGCTTTCATAAAATTATAAAAACATAAAAAGAATCTTCTCTCACCCTTAGACCTATTAGAGTAGTTTTTCATACCTAACGAACACTATTCCCTGTGGAGAACGATCAATCCCCCGTACTTACCACTACACTATACTACATCGGTCAGGTACACTGCCTGGTGGGGTTGTAAGCCTCTTGAGATCCCTTGAGAGGTAAAACCTGTTGTAAGGTTGCAAAACCACGCATCAAGTTTTTGGCGCCGCTGCCGGGGAATAGTTATTGTTTAGGTTGATTTTCTATTTTATTAGGTCTACTCACTAGATTCCTTTCTAGTGAGACTTTTTATTTTCTTTTTCTAGGATTATCTTTAGTCTATCTTATTTCTTTGTGCCCTTTGTTTGTAAAACCATTTTCATTTGTCACTATGGCGGATGAAATTCCATTTAGATCATTGACAATAGAGGAACAATTATATTTCACCAATAGATTTGTTTCCTATCATTCCTATGAATTTTTGTGTGATCTTTGTGATTTCCAAAAGGAGTTAGGGGTAAGGTTAGATGGGTTTAATGAATTCTATGCATGTGAGATTTCTATTAGACGAGCATTATCTGGATCAATTCCTTTTAGTCAGGCCCTTTGGATGAATTTTGAGGAAAGCTTCCTAACCATGACCCATAAGTGGAACGAATTGGTGGATTCGTATGAGCAAAGAGACCTAGTTTCTAAGAACATGGACTTAGAATCAAACCAAGATTCTGAGATGGTTAGTTGCATGAGTGGGATAGATTTCACCAAAACATACGACACACATGAGGGTAGAGTTGAGCCACCTAGCTGCATGTCATGGTTAGGCCCTACCATAATACAAGATGAACACATTGGTGATCTTAATGTGATGGAGGATATAGTAGAGAACCCAAGCCCACCAAGTACCCCACAAGTCCTACCATCATTTGAGGCACACACACCACCCATGACTTACCCGGAAGAAGTAGAAGAGACTATAGGAACCCCAATAGAGGTAGAGCCCTTGGACCAAACAAAACTAGAAGAAATAGGTTTGAATACTTGTAGTTATAACCTTTCTTTTAGTTCTATGGAAGTTCCTAGTTTTGATGAACCGGAGCCTAAACCAAAACCGTTACCTAATCTTCCATCCTTAGATGTGAACTTAGGAATTGAATTAGGTCCCGATCCACCCATCAAACCATGTAGTCCGGGTAATGTTAAGATTAAGGTAGTAGACTCTAGGCCTTGTAGAGAGGAAGCTAACATAGGAGTGAACCATGACCTTACATACTTACATCACCCATTTATGATTGATCACAAGAAACATTATGGGTTTAAACCGGGTTTATTAGGTCAAAGTGGATTCTTAACTTGGAGTCTCTCGAAGTTGATAGAAGATGATCCCTTTTTAGGAGAAAACTTTAATTCACCCATTTACCAAAGTGAACTAGGTAAGGTTATGATGAAAGGAGCACACCCCTTTGAGTATATAATTCATCCACCACTCTTTCCTCACGCGGCATACTTCCACCGAGATGGTGTGTATCGCTACTATCACCCGCACTTAATCCTAAGTGTAGGAAAAACCTCTCATTTATCCGTTAAATAAGGGTAGAGTCAGGCTCGTGACTCGAACAAAAACAAGCGCTTCTTGGGAGGCAACCCAAGCTTTATTTGCTTTGTGTGTTTATTTATTTGTTTGTTTGATTTTATTTGCTTCCGTATGTATGTTTAATTTTTATTATTATTTATTCATGTTCAAAACTAAATTGTGAAAATGCTTTATCTTGTTTTTAACTTCGTCTTAACTACATATAAAGGTATTTTGCAAAAGTTAAGTGTAAGGGAAATCTAAATCGGTTTATTAGAACACAAATGAACATGAATCGTAATAATATTAAATTAACATACATATTAGTATTTGTTTGAGTCAAATGCTTGTATCGAGTCATAATGATGTTTTGCAGGATTTCCAGGAAGTAAGGTATAGGTTTTTCCAAAAATTTTCCGGAAACTTAACATGAGAATTCTGTCAGATCATATATGACGGCGTCAGGCTTTACAACCTGACGGCGTCAGGTTTAATTTTCTGAAAATTTTTGAAAGTTTTGTTTTCATAAAAAGTTTTTATTAAAATCTCTAACTTATAATCTCCAGGAATCTGCAAAATTATCATTCCACAAGCATTATATCCTTATATATAGAGTTTATCCCGCCGATGTTATGCAGGTTTTCATGTTTTGTTTTCTCAGGTTTAACAGGTTATTTTGGACAAGGAAATGTTTGTTGGATCAAGCTTTTGGCGATGCATTAGTCATGGAGCTTCAACATTACTTTGGAAGAAGATCTAACCATGTTACTTCATTATCCACCGAACGAATCAGGGGAGTATTTGATTTCATTCTTTTACTTTTTTCTTTTACATCTTGTTATTTGAACATTGGGGACAATGTTCATCTTAAGTGTAAGGGGGGTAAAAGTACGATTAGAGAATGCTATTACGCTTGATTTTTGTTTGTTTAATAGTAGATGTGTAATAAAACTGAGATAAATACCTGTTAGGGCAATTTTGGTGCCAAATTTAAAATTTTTTACAACATATAGGAGTGAAACTTTAATCTTAATGAGCGTCTCACGGATAGGAGTTATATGACTAGCACACAAAAACCGTACCACAAAAAAATTTTCCACCCCCAAATATGTGAGGTTCGCCCCTAGAATTGGTAGGAAAAGCATTTATGCTATGATGTGTGTACCGGTAGCACTTAGATTCTAGAACTTGCGTTAGGACCATTCCGAGGCCACAAGTGAGACTACATTCGTGTAGTTAGATTTACTACATGATAAGAGGCATTAGGATTAACCCATTGTTTTACACCTGTGTTTTTGTTATAATTACGTTGGCTACATTGGTCAAGTAATTCTCCCACACCCTTTGCGTTGTACTCATTTTTAGTACACGATACCCCTAGTACACCCCTCAGAGCCTATCTTTCGTTTCGACCTTTAAGCATTTTACTTAAAGGAAGAATTTGTTACACCCCACTAAAATGTACACCCAAATCGCCTTAGCCTACCTTGTATGCACTTATCTTTAGTGCATTATTGTTACAACATTTGTTTAAACCCAAGTTAATTATCTAGTTGATTACATGGTTGCTAAGTCGAGTCATATCCTTGTACATATTGTTTTGGGACGATTGGGACTCGTGGGTAAAGTACTAGTGTAATGGAGTAATGGGGAAGAACATCATTTATTACCCCCATATGTGCTAAATATTTTAAAAGTACTCCAAGTTTTTCAATTATCTTAATTCGAGTCATTAGAATAGTTATTTGTAAAGTTATGTAAAAGTTCAAGTGTAAGGGGAATGCAATGCCCCTATGATGTATTATTTTGGATGGTAGGGCAAAAGTGTATGAAATAAAAAAAAAAAAAAAAAAAAAAATCGAAAAATCAAGAAAAATACAAAAAAATGAGAAAAAGAAAAATAGAAAAAACATACGGACTACCATCCCGTTTTATTTTATGTTTATGTTTTTGTTGTTTTCTTTCATTAGCTTAAGATTGAGTCGAGTCTTGGCTTAGCAACATTGTATAGTACATGTAATTGATCAAGATCTTTAACTCGCCACCAGTAAAATATCCTTTATCCAACAAAACCATGTTTTCCTTTTCCCTACACCTAACGTTATAACCCATGTAAAAGCCCTCTTTGACAGTTTATCTTAGGTGCTTACGCCTAGTGGAGGAGGTTTTCGATCCTTTCCCAAACCTATGGTAATCTATTTGCTATGACAGGTAGTGAGAGATATTATCCGTTTTCATTTATGAGATTTATTTTGATGACACTTGAGAGATGTGAGTATCTAAACACTACTTGTGAGGTGCTAGTATGTAATCTCCGTGCTTATTATGATTAAAGTGGAACGAATATTTGTTGTAATTATTTTTATGTAAGCATTAAATGACCCCTAACTTGTATTTTGATTAGAATAAAAGCGCATTTGCTTGAGGACAAGCAAATCTCAAGTGTAAGGGTATTTGAGGAAGCAAAAAGTGTACCGCTTTTAGGGGGTCATTTAAGCCCTAAATCGTATTTATTTGATCAAATATTGCCCTAAATCGTTCCTTTTGTCATTTTAGGTACTTTGGAGAAGAAATCTGGAAAAGGAAGCATTTTGGACGTTTTTGGAGCATAAAAGTGAAGAAAACGACAAAGTCTTAAAATTATGCTGGAAGTTACCTTTGACGGCGTCAGGATTATCCCCAGACGGCGTCATGGCTTGGCAAAAGTGGTGGATGTGAAAATTACTCATGATAAGCCAGTGAAATTTGCATGGGAATTCTGACGGCGTCACCCTTTGGAATGATCAAGGTCGTCACGGCTTAATTTAAAGAGGGACGGCGTCACGCCTAATTCTGACGGCGTCAAGCCTTGATAAGCCAGAACGGATTTTGGAGAGCTAAAGAGGGACGGCGTCAAGAAGGCCATCAGGGAACCCTAAAAGCGGCGAGGTGACGGCGTCACACTCCATAACGTGACGCCGTCAGATCTGAAAGTCTATATATAGTTTTGCAATTTTTTGTCATTAGGGTGGAACTTATTGGGGAACTTTGTGTGTGAAAACCCTAAGACGATTTTAGCAGCTTTCTCAAGGCTTTTTGCCTTGAGATCTTCCATGTTACATTGAAGATAAGTTATCAATTAATCATTCAATATGTCTATGTGTTGTTTGATTCTATCTTGTTCTTGTCTTTTGTTTAACATGCTAGGCTAGATTTATCTTGTGTTTGCTTAGATCTAATGAAACCTAGCTATTGATTATTGGTTATTAGTGTGTTATTAGTTGTATTGGATGATTGTTCATCTATGTTAGGCTTAAGAAAACTGGCTAACTTCCTATTCGGTAACTTGCTTGAACGTCTTAAGAAACATGAACCAATGCGTACTAAGAGTTTTTATGGTTGTATTTAATGCATGAGCGAATTCTAGTGATCCCATGTTAGGAGCTTCCTAGCCGGCTCGACATAGGAGTGAAGTAGGAGTTCATAGAGTTGGGGAAGTACGTACGCCACCCCACGAATGGTATTAAGGAATACACCCGTCATCCACGCAACTAATACACACTAATCAACCGGTAAAAGATAGTTAGGGAGTAAGGAAATCTAAGTAAACACATTTCTCTCCACATAAGTTTTACCACCTTTTCATTTTCTGTTATTTTATTTTATTTGCAATTCGTAGTAACTTGGGTTAGTTGACTAGCAACTAATTCCGCCCACTCTTTCAAACCTGAGATTTTACTTGCTTTCATAAAATTATAAAAACATAAAAAGAATCTTCTCTCACCCTTAGACCTATTAGAGTAGTTTTTCATACCTAACGAACACTATTCCCTGTGGAGAACGATCAATCCCCCGTACTTACCACTACACACTTACCACTACACTATACTACATCGGTCAGGTACACTGCCTTGTGGGGTTGTAAGCCTCTTGAGATCCCTTGAGAGGTAAAACCTGTTGTAAGGTTGCAAAACCACGCATCAGTTAGTTCGGTGGGAGAGGGTATGTAGGAACAATATGGACTATCCTCTTCACGATAGTTGAAGAGGGACTCAAGACACCAATCCTCAGTATAGGCACATTGCCCATGATTGGGGATTTGAAGGATTTGAGCAAATTGCTCAAGGGTTAGGACAAATTTGAAATTTCTGACCCAAAACCAAAGAGACAAGGATTGATCCTCGTTACGTACGAGTTCAACTTGTCGGAAGAATTCCAACATAAAACGAGGACAAATGTGTTCGTTTATGTGGAGTAAGCAATCGAATCCTATAGCTCTAAAAGAAGTGTTGATGTCCCGATGGTAAACAAGGGATGGATCAACGACTCGACCTTCATGAAACCGACGGGTTTCAAGATTGACATAGGCACGAATGTGGTTACCGGGAGTTGTGGGTTCTTGTGATATTTGGGGTGTGTAGGTGTCGGTTAGGAGATGATCAAAATCATATTCATGAGACATTTTTTGTTTCCTATAAAAGTGTTTTTAGGAAAAATTAGTATTAAGAATAGTTGCATTATATGCACATGCCTAGTGTGTGCCTATATGCAAACTTTGTGGAGGTGCGGCAATCTCGACTCAAAATAAAATAATGAGATTACCTAAACACTCCTAATTTTACTTTTGCTCA
The DNA here is from genome assembly GCA_021014915.2 of Artemisia tridentata subsp. tridentata. NCBI lineage: Eukaryota > Viridiplantae > Streptophyta > Magnoliopsida > Asterales > Asteraceae > Artemisia > Artemisia tridentata. The sequence goes on along the minus strand of CP139503.1, from coordinate 102,675,548 downwards.
AGAAAATGAGTCGAAGAATACATATTGATTATGTAGTTCGATCATGATTTGTGAGATCTTGTATGCATGAGAAAGTGTTTTTAGTTTGCATCAACAATGCATGAAAAAACAATTTCATGGTCCTAGTTTCGTGAGATTTTGAAAATGATGGAATTGGGGTGTTTTGGTAACCTCAATGTTTTGGTACCAAAGATTTTGAAATGTTTTGGTGTTGATGACTTCTAATTGAAAATTTCCTAGAAAAATTGAAAAAACCCCAATTCAATTTTCATCAATGCATAAACCCTAGACCTAAAATTAAAAAATTGGAGTAAGATGACTTACAATTTTTGTTGAAAAAGGGTGAGAATGATTGAGGATCTTGAAACTCAATGTCTTGAATATGATCTTGAAGGGGTGTAATTAAGTGTTGGGTGTGAGGTTAAGTTATGACAGCAGTTGCTAAGGTTATGAGGGTTTGGAATGAGTGGTGTGGAAAAAGGGGAACTGAAATACGGAATGTTCCAGATGCACGGTTCCACGGTACCGTTAAATTTAACGGTGCCGTGCCACATTTAGTGGAGCCGTGTATCTGCAGGGATGGTTTTCTGTCCTATTTTGATGTTTGACGAATAAGTCTCGCTGTTTTAGTGAGACTCTATGACACGAGGAAGGAATTTATACCTAATAAATTCCTTTGACTAGGGAACCTAAACTAGACTTAACGAGACACACGAGATGACTTCAAGAGTCATGAGGTTTATGGAACATGTTCCATCATTCCTAGACCTAGACGAAGGTAGTTAAAGGATTCTCGTTTGAGAGGTTTGGTAAGGATGTCTGCGATATTATCCTGAGAAGGAACTTTCTCAATAGAAATATTTCCTTTCTGAACATTATCACGAAGGAAGTGGTGGCGAATTTCGATATGTTTAGTACGGGAGTGTTGAACGTGGTTCTTTCTCAAGTCAATAGCACCTTTATTATCACACATAATGGGGACGTCATCTAAATGGATGTCATAGTCTATAAGGGCTTGTTTCATCCATAGTGCTTGTTGACATGCCTTTTCGGCGCTTACGTACTCGGTTTCGGTTGTGGAGATAGCAAGAGCCGTTTGTTTCTTGGAGAACCAAGAAGTTAAGCAACAACCCATGAAGGTACAAACGCCACTCGTACTCTTTCGATCCACATAATCTCCCGCGTGATCAGAGTCGGCATAGACAACAGTTTCTACACCGGTCCCCTTGGGATAGAATAATCCCAAGTGTATAGTGCCTTTAATGTATCGAAAGATACGCTTAACCGCTTCAAGGTGAGAGGTTTTGGGATCCTCTTGGAAGCGAGCACAAAGGCAGACACTAAACATGATGTCGGGCCTACTTGCCGTGAGGTATAGTAAACTTCCTATCATACCTCTATACTTAGTGCTATCCACGGACTCACCTTCTTCATCTTTCGTGAGTTTTATTTCCGTGGACATGGGGGTTTTCATGGGCTTAGACTCTTCTAAACTAAACTTCTTAAGCATTTCTTTACTATACTTAGCTTGATTAAAGAAGATACCATCTTCCATTTGTTTAATTTGTAAACCAAGGAAGAAGTTCAATTCACCCATCATGCTCATCTCAAACTCGTCATGCATGATCTTAGAGAAATCATCGCACATCTCTGAACAAGTTGATCCGAATATAATGTCGTCGACATATATTTGAACAATGATAAGATGTGAATCTCTTTTCTTTGTGAAGAGTGTGTTATCAACCTTTCCCATGGTGTATTCATGTTCAATCAGGAAAGCTTTCAGTCTATCATACCAAGCTTTGGGAGCTTGCTTAAGACCATAGAGTGCTTTCTTGAGTTTGTAAACATGATTCGGATATTCGAAATCAACGAATCCCGGAGGTTGTGCAACATACACCTCCTCGTTGATATAACCATTAAGGAACGCACTCTTCACGTCCATTTTGTATAGTTTAAAGTCTAAGGCACAAGCATAGGCAAGGAGTATTCTAATTGATTCTAATCTAGCTACGGGTGCATAGTTTTCATCATAATCTATTCCCTCTTGTTGGTTATAGCCTTGTGCTACCAACCTTGCCTTATTCCTAACTACGACTCCATTTTCGTCGAGTTTATTCCTAAACACCCACTTAGTTCCTATGATTGTTTGATTCTTAGGAAGAGGTACTAAATCCCAAACTTGGTTTGCGGTGAATTGATTAAATTCTTCTTGCATGGCAAGTATCCAACTTTCATCCTTAATCGCTTCACCTACATTCTTAGGTTCTACGGTTGATATGAAACAAAAGAAATTACTTTTGTTTTGTGCTTGTGACCTAAGGGTTCTTTGGTTTAGACTACCTATGACATTTTCAATAGGATGGTTTTTGGATTCCTTAATGTTGACAATTTCGTCAACTTCAACTATTTCATCCTCAATGTCATCTTCTAGGGTTTTCTTGCCATTAACCTTAATGGCTTCGTCCTCATCTAAGTCATCATCCACCAAGGGTGATGTCTTAGTTTGTGGAGGACTTTCATCGAATGTCACGTTGAGTGATTCTTCGACTTTCATGGTTTCTCTATTTAGGACAACATAGGCTTTACTATTTTGGGAGTAACCTAGGAAGATACCTTCGTAAGACTTTGGGTCAAACTTGGTGAGGTAATCTTTAGTGTTTAGTATGAAGCACTTGCTTCCAAACACTCTAAAGTAATCAAGAGTAGGTTTTCTACCTTTCATGATTTCATATGGGGTTTTTCCTAGGATAGGTCTAATTAGAATCATATTAAGAATATAAGTTGAGGTGTCCACCGCATTACACCAAAACTTTTGCGGAATTGATTGTTCATTCAACATCGTTCTACTCATCTCTTGTAGAGTACGATTTTTCCGCTCTACTACCCCATTTGATTGTGGAGTGCGTGGAGCCGAGAAATTGTGAGTAATACCATTAGCATCACAATATACTCCAAATTGCACTTCATTATCAAATTCCCGACCATGATCCGTCCTAATAGAAACTATTGTACATCCTAGTTGGTTTTGGACTTTCTTACTAAAGATTTCAAATTCCTCAAAAGCTTGTGTCTTATTCTTAAGAAATCTAGTCCAAGTATACCTAGAATAGTCATCAACTATTACTAAGGTGTAGTGATTTCCTCCGTAGCTCCGTACGGCGGATGGACCGAATAAGTCCATGTGAAGGAGTTCTAGGCATTTAGAGGTCGAGACCATATTCTTAGCTTTGTGACTTGAATGAGCTTGTTTTCCAACTTTACAAGCGTCACAAAAGTGTTTGTCAAACTTAATCTTAGGTAGGTTTCTAACTAATTCCTTAGATGCCAATGATTGTATCAAACGCATATTGGCGTGACCTAACCTCCTATGCCATAGAGTTGAATTATCATCTATGGTTGCTAAGCATATCCTATCCTGAGGCTTATTTCTTATTTTCATAACAAATAAGCCATTTCTCCTAACTCTTTTGCCTATGGTTTTACCATCCTTAATGATCTCACTACCCTCTTCAGAGAATATAACTCTACACTTATTATCTACCATTTGACTAATGCTAAGCAAATTAAATCCTAAGTTATCTACATGCTCAACATTTCTAATAGTGAGGGAGTTTTGAGTGATTGTACCTTTGCCTATAATGTTGCCCTTAAGTTTGCTACCGAAAGTAACATTACCTCCGTTGTATGCCTTGTATGATGAGAATAAACTTCGGTTACCCGTCATATGGTTAGTGCATCCACTATCCTTGACCCATTCGTCAGGCTCCAAGTCAATTCCCAAGCATATCTCATTTGAAGTATGAGCCATTAGACATGTTTCATCCTTGGGCTTCTTTTCTTCATCATCACCGCTATCATTCCAGGAGCCTCCTATGAGAGCTCGTTGGTTGTTTAATTTCGGTGGTTTGGGACACTCTCCTATGAGGTGATTAGGATCTCCACACCTAAAGCATTTCCTATCACTTGTCCCTTTCTTTTCAACATGGTTCTTTTGTGATGTCTTCTTCTCATCACGAGGTTGCCTAACGAACCTACCTCTTCTCCTAAAGAACTTTTTAAAGTCCCTAACCGCTAATGCATATTCCTCATCTTCACTATCAGAACTTGAGCATTCCTCATCACTAGACTCCTTCTTGGCTTTCAATGCTAGAGATCTAACTCTCTCGCTTTTGCCTTTGACTATGTCGGAGTCCTTCTTGATTATCATCTCGTGAACTTTCAAGTTTCCTATAAGTTCATCGAGTGACAACATCGCCAAGTCCTTTGACTCTTCTATGGCGGTAACCTTTGCTCTCCATTTAGGATGTAGAGCCCTAAGAAACTTCCTAACATAATTCTTGCTAGAGTAACCTTCATCAAGAGCTTTAAGACTAGTAATAATAGTATTGAATCTAGCAAAAGCATTATCTATTGACTCATCTTCCGTAATGGAAAATTGTTCATATTGTTGAACAAGTAGATCAATCTTGTTCTCTTTGACTTGGTTATTACCTTGGTGAGTGACTAACAAAGTTTTCCAAATATCTTTTGCCGTATTACACATGAAAATTCTTTCAAATTCCTTTTTAGGCAAAGCATTATAAATCATCATTTTAGCCTCATTATTTTTGGCTAATTTCCTTTTAAGTTCATCACTTTGTTTATCATAAGAAACTATTTCATCCTTTTTAGTTTCCGGATTCATTTGAATAGGTTGAAAGTCACCCTCGGTAATAACATGCCAAAGATCAATGTCTTTTGATTTCACATACGTTTCAAATCTTGTTTTCCAATATATAAAACAATCGGTTTCGAAAAGTGGTGGTCTTTGCATAGATTGCCCTTCTAGATATTTGTCGGAATCCATTGATCGATTCAAGTTTTAAAATACAATATACTTTAAAATCTTGACTAACCTGGCTCTGATACCAATTGTGGGAAACTAGAAGGGGGTTGAATAGTTTACCGGTTTAAAATTCTTTTAAAAATCTTGTTTTAAAAGTTGGCTATTGGAAACTTTGATTCGAACTCTATGTGTAATCAATCAACACCAATATGAACTACACACTAAACTAACTAATAAAAAATATTGAAAGTAAAGAGTAGAGTTGGAAAGATCAAACCGAGACAAAGGATTTATAGTGGTTCGGCTACGAAGCTCTTCTTCGCCCTACTCCACTCCCCGATGACCACACTCGAGAGTTTCAAGCACTATGTCAACAACCTCCCTTCAGGCGGAGAAAACCGTACATGTCGCTTATCCTATTACCGACACTAAGCTAAATGTCGAGTGCTAATCTTAGCTAGCATCAATCTACCAAGGTCCACTTGACCAATCACACAAGCCCTAATGGCTACAAGAGATCACCACGATCTCAACACGATCACAAAGATCAATTCTCACTTCACTCTACTTAATCTAACTACTCTAGATCCTTTGATCACTCACACACAAGCCCGATGGCTTTAAGAGATCTTCACTATCTCTTAAGATCACAATGATCTTCACTCACACTCTCACAAAAGAAAGATAATCTTGATGTATGCTAAGACACAACAAGGATGTAACAAGTGTTACAAAACCTAACAACTACAACTCTTGTATCTTCTTGAATACCTTGAGTTCTTCTCTTGCTAATTAAGAGGAATGATAACACCTTGTATCAACTTGGACACTTTTGTTTTTCTCTTGATAATGAAGAGGAATGATAACACCTTGTATCAACTTGGATACTTGTGTTCTTCTCTTGCAAGTGAAGATGAATGAAGAGGATCACTTGAAGGATGATTGGATCACTCTTGAACAAAAGAAAAACTAACCTAAATGATCTAAGAAAGAAAGTGTGAAGAGAGTATTCAACTCAGAAAGTTTTGTGTGTGTAAGGATGCCTAAAATCTGTGAAAGGGGTGGGTATTTATAGGCAAAGAAAATTTGAACGTTACAGAAAAAATAGTACGGACGGCTCCACTAAATATGCCACGGCTCCACTAAATTTAGTGGAACCGTGGAGCCGTCCTAGACTAGGACGCTCCAAATTTTGTCTTTTCTGGTGAAAACTTATTTAGGGAAGGTTGGAGCTGATTTTGGGGGGAAAAATAGCTGTTGTGATTTTCAAACATATTTTTCCATTAAAACATTTCTTAATATTTCAAAAATAATTTTTCATGTGTTATTTTTGAAAAAATGTTTTGTCCCATTAAAATGTGAAGTCTCAAAACACAAATTCACTTCTTTGATCATTTGTCAAGTTGTAAATTTGTTCTAGAGTGATTTGCGTAGAAACGGGATCTTCCGATTAAAAACTTGTTTACGTTAATTTTAACGTAACGTGATTTCACATTTCGTCATCCTCAAAACGTGAAGTAATCGAAAGATATAAATAACGTTTTTAGAACATTATTTGCATCAACACTAAACACCAGAAAACAAAAATTCACTTATAAGAGTACCTCTAGCTTCAAAATAGCTTAGGTTGCAATAACTTATTTTATAGCAAAAGTGGAACCATTATAAAAAACTGTAGCCGTTTCTCCCAAACCGCCTTAATTAGTACATTATACATTTACGACTTTAAACATCATTATCAATTATCGGTCATAGCTACTGGGAGAAAATTATACATTACCTTTATCTTTTGTAGACCCTCGGATGCGGCTGCTATTATTTTCCTGTCCACGTGGTTTTCAGATCCATATAGCAATCATTTCAGGTACTGCTTTATAGCATTTTAAACTTCTCCCATTGCCATGTAAAAACTATATATCTGCAAATATTAATGACAAAAAGGTATGGCAGTTCTTAGAAGCATAAATCCATTAGCACTGAAATGCTTCCATACGCATTTTATGATTCAATTCTTTGTCTATTATGTTCGAACAAAAAAAAGAAGGAAAAAAAATTTGTCTACCTGGTGCAATGCTGTTGAAGGTATGGCCTTTTTTTTCCGGCATTCAAGATTTGGGTCACTGGTTGTTCATCATCTTGGTTTGCTAAAGTGTCAGCTTCTTTATTGAATTGTTGGTCCACCTCCTACATAGGCTGAATCACAGCATGTAAATATTACCTCAACAACAATACGGATCAGATCGACATTCCTTTTCTTAAGCTAGTAACACGCTAAAGTTATTTATGCTCTTAGTGTAGTCCCATAAACCCTGCAAAACATCCCACAATCATGCATACAAATAATCAGTTGCCCGAAATACTGTATAAGTAGCTACTTTATTTGAAATTAATAAGCTATAACATGAATAAAGTATAAGTTCATAAGCCACAAAAAGTAAACTCATGAGCTTTTCAAACTTTGTAATAAGCTCATAAGCCGATATATTGGATAACCAACTAAAAAAAAATTGTACCACATTTGCAAACTTTGTAATAAGCTCATTAGTAGATCTGATTTCTAATATTGGATAACCAACTAAATTTTAGGCTATGAATAAACATTAAAATTTCCAATTTGTTGATTTAAGGTAATTAAGAAATATAACCGGATTTCGGTGCCACATTTACATAATTTTACGATAAAAAAGCCAACATGGTCAAAAGTGAGTAAGTGATCGGCACGCCAGCTGCTATGTCACCATTTTGAACGGTTCCAAGTCTAATTACCGTAAATTTAGATATTATAAAAAAATTGTAATGTGAATAAATATTTTAGAATATTTGATGGGACTCAGTGGCCTATGTTCACCTTTTTATGTAATTAGCTGATTCTAATATAAGCTTGATAAACAATCTAATTAACCCAGATCAAGAGTCAACACCACTAACTTGTTCAGTTGTTTGTAACGATGCTATAAGACAGACAGATAACTGGACTTTCTAAATAAGGAATGTTGCAACTATCTTACATATTCTAAAACCGTAAGTGTTGCATATTTTACAGGAAAGTCTTCGTTAACACAGCCAAAGTTAGGAAACACAAACCTCTTGTTAGCACCACGGTTACCGGTCCAGGAAGAAGACTCTCAAGCAAGCCAAAAGGCAGATGGTCAGTGACAACAAACCGTCCAATGTCAATCACATCACCAATACATATCGCTAAAGGGCTAGTCAGTTTACGCCCTCTAATCTCATATATTCTATTAACTGCCTCTACAGAGCTGCACCAAATCAAAACATAAAAACATAATCAAATTCATTATAAGCTTAAGTGGATATGTAATTACTTATACTGCTAATTAAATTGATCATATTACAACTTAGAGGGTGTTTGGATTGCGAAAATTTCTACTCATCTGCTTATTTTGGGGTATTTCGAAGTGCTTATTATTAAGCAGGTAAGCAGTTTAGATATAACAAACTACATGCTTCTTTTGAACTATAATTAAGCAGTTTTCAGCTTATATACTTATTTTAAAGTAAAATAAGTACTTTTTACTATGCAAGTAACCTGCTTATACGAACTGAAGTAATATAAAATGGTTTCATTTAACACTTTCTAAACAAATATTCATTTTCCGAGTCTTATTGCATTTTTTTACAAGATGCACAAATCCAACCACCATTTATAAACAGCTGATTATTAAGCTGCCTAAAAACCTAAAATACGCAATCCCAAACACCCTTTTACAAACCATCCAAAACCAACTACATTTGAACGCATAAACCCCACAAATACCAAAAACCCATCCATTGAGGCAAAACATCAAACACTTAAACTACATAATGAAAACCATACCAAGCATCACACGCGAACCCATACAACGTATCAGTAGGCACAGCAATAACCTTCCCATCTTTTATAGCCTCAATTGTTTCATCCAAACACCCCTCATTCGCAGGCCGAATAATCGCACACCGCACTGCTTTACTTACCAATCCTAATTTCAAAAACCTATTTTTTTGTTGTTGTATAGTTCTTGAAAAGCCAAATCTGTGCACACCTGAAATGTTAATATTATGAAAAAGTAAAATATGGGTTTTGTAAGATTTTGAATTTTGAATAAAACCCAGAAAGGAAATTACCTATAGTAGGGTTTAAGATGGGGAATTTGGAGGCGTTTGACTTTATTTTGGCAGTCAATGAATAAGCTGTTGCAAGAGGTAACAAAAATCAATAATTTAAACCCACCTGAAAACACCTAAAATAATTTCATCTATAACAGCAACAATCAAAAGCCCTCAATCTTCCAATAGCGACCTCAATGCACCATCGTTGCAGCGTTCTGGATATATTTTCCATGTCTCTGGAAATCGCAGCCTAAAAAAAACCAGAAAACAAAAAGATTAAAACCCATTTCACTCAATTAAAATTAATGAAAACTTATGAGGGATAAAGAAATAACTTTCCTACCAAACCCTTATTTGAGATGAGGGATAAAGAACCGTATGTCAAACCCTTATTTGAGATGAGATGGTAGTGTGATGGTGGCTGACCAGATGAGGGATAAAGAAATAACTTTGTGGGATATAGAATTTGAGAGGGAGGAGTGGATATCCAGAAGTGCATCCAAACGAACATCTTTAGCCCCCATTTCAGCACCCAAATCCAACCCCCAAACCACCCATTTCAGTTTCCAAACTGACACTCATTTGAGCACCCCAAAGTTTCTCATTTCATCCCCCAAACCCACCCATTTCAGCCTTCATTTCAACACCCAAACGCACTGATTTCAGCCCCGCACCTGTTCATTCAGGGGTTAAATCTTTGTGGTCACAAATAAGGCACTTACGTTTGTATTAATGGCTTGCAGGCGCTGAGTTCACCACAGAAAACTGTTACAAACATATATGACACGCTTCAATTATATACAATTTAAGTAAGCCTATAAACGCGTAAAATAATCTAATCCAAACACTCCCAAAACATCAGTTCTATAAAATGTGAAGATTCAGGGTTTATAGATCATGCCTCGGATCTTTCGTGTTCTTCTTTTTGGGCCTGCCTTTTTCCATCACCGCGTGAACCACGGTCCCCTGAACCCAATCCTGCAGACCGGGGTTCTGCTTCCAATGCCTCAAGGTCCAGCTTATCTTTTTTTCTTAGTGATTTCTTTTTCTCGGGCTTTTGGAACTTTAGCATCTCCTCACTGGTGTAATAGTCTGATGAGACTTTTTCCGTTTGAAGTAAGATTTTGAAAGCTAGAAGTCACAGATGCACCATCTATCCTCCTACGGAGCTGTATATTACAGAAAACGGTATTTAGGGGTCGTTTGGATTTGAGTTCTATTACTGATATTCTTATTACTGATTTCAAGTCACAACTAACACCTTTAACGAATGGCAATTATTCGATTATTTAGGGGTATAATGACTAAGGGGGGGGTATTTGTAGCTTATACGTTTGGCTTTTGAACTTATGTAAAATTTGAAAACCAAAAAGCTCATTTTTTAGTGGTTTATGAGCTTATCAACTTAAAAATGCTACAACCTATTTTAAGAAAATAAAAAATATTGTACATGTAAATAAATATACAAACAAACCTATACATGAATAAATGATGGAAATATAAAAATCAGATGCTGAGATTAAAGGTTTAGGCCATCTTTACTGAAAACCAATCTGAGGCCTCATCCAATCTAAGGCCTGATCCCCACCACTATATTAGCAAGCAGGAATGTTGACGAAATACGAATACTTAAAATAAGCCAGCATAATAATTAAAAAATGAACAATATACTGAACAAACTTTTGTGCACCTTTCCGTTAATTGATGATCTTAGTGCAAGTTGTCTGGCTGTGACGGATCCACTTATTACATCTTCAAGAACATTGGCGTATGAACTGAATTAGTATATACAATCGTTCTTTCACAGTGGAGCTGCTTGTTTGAGGTCTGCAAGGTGAAACATAGCATGAGTGAAACAACGTCTGCAATGTGAAACTTAGCATGAGTGGAAAAAAAACATTACCCCTATGTTGACACCACATATTGACACCACGGTTTGTGCTTTACCGAACCTGAATAACAATAAAAACACTCATACATCAGTCATGATAGAACCCGCATAATTTAGTATTTTCCAACGGTGGCGCTGTGACACTATTGCTTACCGAGATGGAGGTGTGCACCACTATTTCCAGTCCGCGTATTTTGCAATGACCTGAAACCGTATATGAATGGAGAGTGAATCTTAAGTTAGCAGGACCGACAACTTAATACAGTGTTTCACATTTAGCATCCTTCAGTTTTATATTGCTCTTGATCGATCATTCTCTACTTATTAGCTATATTAGGTTACTCTCTGTTTGCATTTCAGGCCTTACGACATATAAGCTCCCTTTTTTTAGAGGCATTGTCATGATACTAATCTAAAAGAGCTTATAAGCTAATAAGCATAAACTTTTTTAAAAAGCTTACTCTAACACCGCTTCAAAACAGTACAAAAGAACTTATTTGGCACAAATAAGCTCTTTTTTAAAAGACTTGATGGAGCTAATAAGCGTATATTCTTTTTAAGAAGGTAACACAAACACCCCTTAAATCAATTCATAACAACTGCATAATTTGTTAGCATAATGAAATAAACATTCCACTATAGCTTGCCTGATTTATGATTATGTGAACACGAAGTGAAATTGAGGATGAATAATTATATTTTATTCTATTAATCCCATGTCCAAAACATCAATGTTTCATATGAAACTTAGATTAGCAAAATAAAAATCCCTAAATCTAAACAACACACATCTTTGATCTTTACAAATTAAAAGAATAATAAAATCAAAAAATGAAACTCATAAGCCATACCTTGCATCGATGGCTGTGTGAACCGCTTTATTTTTAAGAGATGGTGATGATTAGATGGAATGACGATCATTTCATATTTGGATTCTCAGCTGCTGAATAATTTCATGGGTATTAAAGAAGATGGTTATTGATTGATCGATTGGTAACTGGGTTTAGTTTATGGAAGGTAGATATGTCTGTGTGTGTGTGTGTGTTTTTTTTTAAGATGAAGAGTCGGATTTGTGTGGAAGGTTATAGAAATAATGTACTGTAGCTATGTTACTGTTCAAACAACTGTGCTGCACTGTAGCAGCTACAATAAAAAACTGCCTTTTTAATATATTGGATAATGTAAATACACAACTAACTCATGCATTTTAATGTGGATCATTTTTAAGAAAAACTAACATAACTGATCTTGTTTCGACGAATAGAACGTAAACCCAAAACTTGAAATTTAATTTTGAATTAAAACAACAGTACCATAGGGCTACCAGAATATAAGGCGTCGACAAAGATATATGAAGAACAAACTAAAAAGTTCTCATATATGTAAATAATATGTTAAGAATTTCAATTTCTAAATTGAAAAATAAAGGCCTTTGAAAACTAAAATACATAACTTAAATAAAAATGTACTTCTACGTATTGGTTAATACTTTACTATATTTAATGTACTCAATTTCCATTATCTTTGTCTTCCTCCTCTTTGTTCTCATATTCAAAGTTCAAACCTTCATTCTCCATCTTCTATACATATCAATCCACGATTTCCAGATGAAAAAAAAAAAAAAAAAAAAAAAAAAAATAGATCTTGAAGATTGAATTAATGATTTTTTCTTTTTGAAGAGGGCACTTTATTTTCTATGTTGAGGGCACCATTAATTTTTGCAACAAATTTAACCATATTTGCTATCAGTTTAGCCATTCTAGTGGAGCTTTATTGGGGGCCTTTCCCCCCACAGCTTCCAAGGTGGCTCCGCCCTTGCTTTTAAATAATTGTAAATTAACATCTCCCCCCTAAACTAAAAATTTCAAAGTATATTATTTAGGACTTCTTTCATTTTCACTTCTTATCTAACTAAACTTAAAATTCCAATAAGTTGTTAGATCTACTTTCGCAAGAAAATATGGTAACGACCAACGACCTTTAAATTTCTTTAAAAGTCTAAGAATGCGTATTTATATCGTAAAATGAATTTGAGTGGTTACATCAATAATTGAACTACTCATGATATATAGTTAGGCTACCCGGAGTGGGAGCGGTTTGCCCAATCGGTATGCAACACACCGGCGCCGCCGGTGGTGATTTTATGGGAAAATTTTGTGGAACACGGTAATTATACCCGCTGGCCATAAAATCACTTTGGTACACAAATTGGAACGTTGGAAGGTTCTTTAATGCAAAAGACAAGAAGGAGCGTGCAAAAAAGGAACGTTTGAAACAATAAATTCAAAAAAAAAAGTATACGTTGGTGGTTAAAAAAAATAAAAATTCCTATATATAATTTCAACCCCATCTAAACCCAAAAACTTAACTATATTCAACCTAAAACACACACAAAAACCATGGATTCAAGAAAACAAAAAAATGTTTTCATCCGGGTCGAAAGGTCGAGGCCGAGGTGTTCGAGGTTCCCATGCTTACTACCCGCAACAACCGACTCCCCAACCTTACTACCCGCAACAACCGACTCCCCAACCTTACTACCCGCAACCATCGACTCCCCATGGTTACTACCCTCCACCGATGCACCCAAGGGACTACGTGATCGATCAAACGGCGGAGCTTGACTTTGATCCGATGCTTAACTATCGAGATGAAGTGGTTCTCGAAACACAAGAACTTCCTAACGGTAAATTTTGTTTTTTTTACAATCGTTATTTTTAAATATTTTTTTTCATTCGGTTGTATTTTTTTTTTATTCGAACTGTTTTTTCTTTTCTTTTTTTTTTTCATTACATTCGAGCTTATTTTTTTTTAGATGATGATGATGTTCAAGAAGTACACGATTTGGGAACAAACAAAGCGAAGAGCAAAGCGGATAAAATCGCTTGGAGTCAAGAGGAAGAAGAAGCTTTGGCGAAGGCATGGGTTCATGTCTCGACATGTAGAGTAGTCGGGAATGAACAATCTAGAGACAAATTTTGGAAACGGATTTTAGAGCATTTCGGGTCTCTCTTGGGCGGAACAACTCGATCTCATCATAGTTTAAACACGAAGTAGCATACGATGAACACAAACATGGGTGTATTTAACGGCTTTTACCACCAATCGGTATATATATATTTTTTTTTGTCATTCGGTATTTTTTTTTTTTTTTTTTTTTTTTTTTTTTTTTTACATTTGGTATATATATATTTTTTTCATTAGGTATATATATATATATTTTTTTTTCATTTGGTTCTATTTTTTTTTTCATTCGGTATATTTTTTTTTGTAGACTCGTCTACGGGAGAGCGGATGTGGTGATATGGATGTTATGAAAAACGCTATGACCGATTATAGCACAAAAACGCGAAAAACGTTTACTCACCAAGCGGCATGATTGGTGGTCAAAGACGAAGCTAAATGGATAGAACAAAAATGTGTTATCGGGACATCTTCAACACACTCCGACAAACGAAGAAAGTCATCGGAGGGGGGGAACTATGAGTCGGGTAGCAACGATCCAAATAATGTCATCCCGGATTTGAATGAGGACTCGACCCCCACGCGTTCAAGAAAAGGGAAAAAAAAAGTTGATGAAGTGTCGTCAAAGGCGGAGAGTCTTGTTGATTCCGTCAACTCACATTTTGTAGCGAAGAACAAACTGATGGCGGATATGGCGGAGAAGACACAACAACTTTTGGACCTCCAAATAGAAGAAGCTAAAGACAGGAAGGAGAGGCGAGACTTGAAGTTCTACATGGATCCGCATGACAATATCGAAGATCCTAGCATGTTGGAGTTTATAAAGAACAAAAAACGCCAACTCGCAGCAAAATATGGTTGGCCATGTAATTTCTAGATGTGTATTAGTTGTAGTTTTAATTTCGATTATCATGTAATTCGTTTTTTTATGTCGTATTTTTTTTTATCATGTAATGGACTTTTATTTTGGTATTAATAAAATGGTATGTTTTTATTATAAATTGTTTAGTTTAAATATTAAAAAGAAAAAAAAATTGGGAGGTATGAGATTTTATGGCCGCCAGTGATTTAGGTTGGGAGGTATGGGATTTTATGGGTATGAGTTGGCTGAAGCTTATTGGTGGAATTTGAGAGGTATCCATACCTCAGAGGCATGACTCCTAGTGCGCTTAGTAGTTGTTCTAAAAGATACAAATTTTCGAAAACGTTTTGCTTTTCATTAACAACTCATAATTACATGTTCTGTTAATTCCAGCTCTTTATCAATCGATAAATGCATGATACTTATTGCGTAGTACTAATGGAACAAAAGAAATATCGGTTATATAGGAAATGGGGCATGTTATACACTTATACATACGAGTAAAGGTCATAATTTTCTACTATCAATGGGACCAATATTTGTACCTTTTACCTCAAGTAAGAAGGGGTTAGAGAGAGGTGGGACATGAAGAAACATTGACTTGATATCAATATATAAACCATATTTGCCATAAATCTAATAAATCAATTATTTCCATTCATTTTTTAATAAAAATAAAATAAAAATAAACTTTCACCTTTTTATTTAAATTAATAATCTCACAAAACGATAATCGTGACGCCAAAAAAATCATACTATCGCGAAGATAATTAAATTATCTTTCTATAGATATGCACTTCTATATACTTTCGATTTTTTTTTTTTTTTTTTTTTTTTTTTTTTTCCAAAATTTCCGCCATCACATGTGATTTTTCTCGTTAGAAATTTTGAAAAAAAAAAAGTTTGTCGAAAGTATACAGAAGTGTATATCTATAGAAAGATAATTTAATTCTCGTCGCGATAGTGTATTTTTCGTAGCTTGAAGATTTACCGTTTGCAAGATATGTTTGTTTTTTTTTAAAAAAAAAAAAAAAGAGAAATAGTTTTTTATTAATTTTGATGAAAAAAATGAATGACTAAGATTACTTGATTGTATTTATGGCAAATATGGAATTTATATTGATCTTTTGTCAAGAAACATTGGTGCAAAATACTCCGTCCCTTTAAAATAGTTTTTTTTTTTTGACCTTTTAAGGTTTTTTTTTTTTTTTTTTTTTTTTAGAATTTGATTTTAACTATTACTTTTGTGTTAGATAATACTTGATGCAAAATATATGAATGAATTGAATTTTAAATGTATTTTCATTAGTATAATGATCATCAAATATTATATAATAAAAACAAAAAATACTTAAAATCAAAGTTAAAAATTAAAATAATAAAAAAAAAAAAAAAAAAAAAAAAAAAAAAAAAAAAAAAATAATAACTAATAATAATAAAATAAAAAAGGTTAAAACAGGATAATTATTTTCGTACGAATATATTAATTAAGGATGCATATGTAGTTTATAGAAAGATGGGTGAATAAAATAAAAAACACTGATAAACCAAGAAAAGAGCAAAAGACAATAAAATTGTAGGGTGTTGGCGGTCACCCGCATGGTCTATAAAAGATACACAATAGAAAATAAACAAATAAATAATATGCATACCAAACCCTAATATCAATATCTACTCATCAGAGATATCACCTAAACTTAAACACATAATAAGGGTGTTTATAGAGTTACCTAGTCTACAATCAACTGCGTGCACTAACACCTTCGTCTTTCTTCTTGATGCTTGATAGATCGACTTTAGGGATTGTAGGGGAGAATCAATCCATTCGAAGAGTACAAGTATCAACTAGAAGTCGGATGGAAGTCGATCAGGGTTTGAGAAACCCTAATTGGGCGTGAACGAATAGAGGGGAGAGGGGAGTCAATTTAGGGTAATGAGGATCAGTTGTGAGTCTTGTTATGGATTCCTTGTATTTATAGGATACAAAGGAACATTCCTAATGCAACTAGCACTCTTTGTACTTAACCATAACTACATTAGTTTAATAATAAATCAAACTTAACCCCTCGTACACTTTAGAGCGTCGGCCGAACCTACATAACCCTTTTAGGTTTTTTGGTTTTGCCTTTTATGTATTATATATTTATCATAGATAAATATATACACAATCAATAATTATATTTTTACGCCTCTATGAGAATATTCCATAATCTCATTTTCATCATCATTTCCATTTCATTTCGTATCTCTTTTCTGATTATCAGCTTGCCTATTATGTTTAATTTGCAACACTATGACCTATCGACATTTCTATAAGTACTAGTTGTGAAAGACGTTGTTCTTTGCACTCAAATCTTTTTAGATTCCCAATTGTGCAAAGCAACAACCAGAGATACACTTTCACAATACGCATAGGCTTATAGAAAAGTATTCAAATACCTAGCTAATATAAATCGATTAAATACCCACGTAGTGATTAAAAAATCAAGCACAACTCAACTGAGTTTAGGTATATGAGTATATCCTTTTTCACTATTTGATATATTAGAAGGTGCGAGACATTGAAGGATTAGTATGCAATTTATTTTAATCGTTAAATAAATAAGGAATAACAAGACAAGCATAAAAGGCTTAGCCTTTCATGACAAAAGATAAACAAGATTATTCATAGTAGACATAATAATCGAAATTATAATGAAAAACTAGATAATCTATGGTTTATGATGTGATAAACTTTCACTCTACCGGTCTTCTTGAGTCTCCTAACCCTTGTGGACCTTCAAAAACTTACAACTTTTCCAAAATTCAGAACTCTTCAAATGTGTAGAATATGGTTGTATTTATAGGCCTCAATTAGGGTTTGGGCCGTCCAAGGATACGGCGTATGCCCTTATAGGGTGATACGTCGTATCTTCATTAAATTGTTCAATCGAATATTCTAGAATTCTTCTTATACGGCGTATTGGTGGATGTTGGATACGGCGTATAGGTCTTCAGTCTTGGAAAATAAATGTTTAATGAGAGCTCACACGCCGTATGACCTGGGATGTCATATGGAGTATCCATCTACAATCTTCAATAAACTTTTACGAGAAGGCACATGGCGTACGAAAAAGAATGTCATACACCATATAGAACTGCTGAAGAGGTGCTCTTCATCAAACATTGTCTTAATACAAATATCGCTGAAAAACGTTATTTATATTTTACGATCTTTGCTATATTTTGTTAACGACAATTATAAACTTTATTTTAGCAAAACATAAACATAGTTGAGTCATTTGCATATATAGCTACAAGTCTTTCTTAAACACAAATAGATTTTAACATGATTTACAAATTGTTTGTTCATAAATAGTAGTTTAGTCATTTTAAGAAAAGTGCCAGATTAGATATTAAAAACAAATAAAGTGCCACATTAGGTGTCTAAGTAAAATTAGTTTGTTTTACAATGAATAAAAATGTATCTTATAATAACATAAGTAATCAAACATTTTTAGTAACTCATTAGATAACTAATTACTTCTTAATCAAACTTCATTTAGCTAGCTAGTATATACATTTTACAAGTTTACTTCAATATACATTCTAATCTAAATGAAATTGTATTTTTACCTCATGGCATGGATCATCCTATTCTAGGTTGCATATCTCTTTAGGATCTTTGTAAGATATGGTGAATATTTTGTTTAAATTATCACTCTAGAATCCTTGAAAGATATAGTGTATATTTTGGTTACATTTGATGAATATTTTGGAGATCTCTCTGACAGGTCGCGCGGAAACAAATAACTACACGGACGGAACCAATTATTTGGTTCCGCCCCATCCGTGGGTTGCTGGCACTTGTTGCCTATAAATAGCAAGCCACACATTGTTATTTTCTCATCACATACAAGCATAACAACAACATACATTCTCTCATTATCATTCCTTATATCTAACTCATTCATATTTCATTTTAGTGAGCTTCTTTTGTAGCAAGAAGATCAAAGCATTACTTAAAGACATACAAGCTTCAACAGTGTGTTGCAAAGTCATGTTTGTTCATCACAGTGTGAATTGTGGTTAGTCATACATCATTGTTTGTACCAAACTCTCATAAACCTCTATAGTGATTGGTTAGTATTTTAGTCCTCAAAATACGTAGTGTGACTGGAGTGGTTGTGCCCTTGTAAAAGAACTCGACATCTAGCTTTGTGTCGGAAATATTGTGTAAGCGACGTGTAAAGGTTTTCTCCGCCGGTTAAAGGAGCTTGTTGATTAGTGAAGGATACTCTCAAGTTGGATACATGGGGAGTGGAGTAGGGCAAGGAAAAAGAGTCCTTGTAGACCGAAACACTATAAACACTTGTGTTCTGGTTTGATCGTTTCTTTCTTTACTTGCATATTACTTATCATTTATAATTTACATTAGTCGAATTCACACAAAGTTGTCAAAGTAAATTAATTTTAAAACGGTAAAACTATTCAACCCCCCTTCTAGTTTCCACAATTGGTATCGGAGCTACGTTACACAAGATTCTTAAAATATATTGTATTTTAAAACTTGGAACGATCCATGGATTTTGAAAATTTCAAAGAAGGGCAATCTATGCAAAGACCACCACTATTTGAACCAAATGGTTTTATCTATTGGAAAAACCGCTTTGAAACATATGTGAAATCTAAAGACATAGATCTATGGTATATAATTATAGAAGGTGATCATAAAGCTATAATAAAAGATATCACAAGTGGTCGGGATGAGGATACTTCACTTGCTCGTGATAGTGATGAGCAAAAGAAGTTGATTGCCAAAAATAATGAGGCAAAAATGATACTTTACAATGCTCTACCTATAAAGGAGTATGAAAGAGTTTTTATGTGTAAAACCGCTAAAGAAATTTGGCAATCTTTAATAATCACTCATCCAGGAAACTCACAAGTCAAGGATAAAAAAATTGATCTTCTTGTTCAACAATAAGAACAATTTGCTATCCCTGAAGAGGAGATCATTGATAGTGCATTTGCTAGGTTTAATACTATCATTACTTCTCTTAAAACATTTGATGAATCTTTTTGTAGCAAGAACTTTGTTAGGAAATTTCTTATAGCACTCCATCCGAAATGGAGAGCAAAATTGATGGCCATTAAAGAATCTAAAGATCTTTCAAGCATGTCACTTGACGAGCTAATTGGAAACCTAAAAGTTCATGAAATGGTAATGGAAAAGGATTCGGAGATAGTTAAGGGTAAAAAGAAAAAAGTCAAATCCATTGCCTTAAAAGCTAGAGTGGACTCAAGTGACGATGAAGAATCTAGCTAGGGTAGTGAAGATGAAGAATATGCCATGGCCGTAAGAGATTTCAAGAAGTTCTTTAGAAGACGAGGAAGATTCGTAAGACAACCTCGAGATGACAAGAAATCCTTTCGAAAGGATCGTGATAACAAGAAAGGAAAGGGCAAAAGAAAGTGTTTTAGATGTGGTGATACAAGTCATCTAATAGGAGATTGTCCCAAGTCACCAAAAAACAAGAATCAAAGGGCTTTTGTAAGTGGTGCTTGGAGTGAAAGTGAAGATGATGACGAGGAACCAAAGAATGAAGAAATTGCTCTTATGGCTCTAGACTCAAACGAGGTACACTCTGACTCATCTTATTATTCTATTGATGATGACACCTTGCAAAAGGAATATAACAAACTGTGTGAACTTAGCTTAAAAAATCATAAACAAAAACAAATTTTTGAAAACCAAAAAGGAATTCTTAGAAAATGAAGTTTATGAGTTAAAAGAAAAAGCAAAACGTTTAGAAAAGAATAAGGCTATTGACAAGGTATGTACATCATGTCAAGAGCTTAGACTTGAATTAGAGAAACTTAAAATCACACAGAATGATCTCATCAAACAAAATTCAAAGTTCAAAAGATTTGATAAAAGTATTTGTTGTGCGGATTAAATAATGAAAATCCAGAAATTACCATATGATAAAACTGGACTAGGATTTATGAAATTAGGAGATTTAAGTAGTCTAAAGAAGCAAGCCGAAAAGGAGCAAGAAACTGCTCCCACCACCTCAGGAAGTCACGGACCAGATGGAACCAAAAATTTGGTTCCGTTCGTTGAACCATTTGGTTCCGTGAGTTCCTCAGGTGAACAAAAAGATAGCAAATCGGCTCGTACTGAATTCATTAAAGTCTCAAAGAAATCTAAAGTTGTTACAAATGAAACTAAACAAAAACCAGCTGTTACATTAGGATTAGGACTTGCTAAAAATGAGTACAGATCCGAAACTACTCAACAAAGGCCTAAAACACCTAATCCCAAACGCCCATTTCTAAAAAGTAACTACAACGCACAACCCAACTATCATCATAATGGTTGGAATCAAAACTTCCCTAGACATTATCAAGCTCCTAACTATATGCCATGGAACTCATATCCACCGTTTCCATACATGAATCAAGTTAATGAGATGTTTAACCAAAATGGACTCATGAGATATTGAGGACCAAATGCTTGAGTTTTTATATAACTTAGGTATGCTTGAAAGTCGGATTGGAACCGGACGAGTGGATAAAAGATAGTGGTTGTTCAAGGCATATGATGGGAAACAAGAGCCTCTTCCCAACCTACCAAGAATATGATGGAGGTAATGTCAATTTTGGTAGCAAATTGAAAAGCAAAATCATCAGAAAATGTACTTTCTCTCATGACTCTCTCTCTATTGATAATGTTGCTCATATTGATAATCTATGATTTAACCTACTTAGTATTAGTCAACTATGCCGTAAAAAGTATAATGTTCTATTTAGTGAAAACGAAAGTAAAATACTAAAAGATGGAATAACCGTAGCAAAAGGAGTTTTGAAAAACAACGTATACATCATGAAAATTGATGAAACTTCTAGAGATAAACTTTGCTTAACTTCATTAGATGATTCCTCAAATATTTGGCATAGACGCTTAGGCCACGCTAATATGAGACTTATCCAATCTCTATCCTCAAAAGATCTCGTTAGGAACTTACCCAAGTTGAAATATGACCAACACTTTTGTGATGCTTGCAAAATTGGAAAACAAGTTCATAGTAGCCATAAGGCTAAAAATATGGTGTCTACATCTAGGTGTATAGAACTTTTGCATATGGATTTATTTGGTCCATCCGCTATACAAAGTTATGGAGGCAACTTCTACACTTTGGTCATAGTAGATGATTATTCAAGATACACTTGGACAAAGTTTTTGAAAAGTAAAAAACGAATCTTTTGATCAATTTGAAATTCTTAGTAAGAAAATTCAAAACCAACTAGATAGTCGTATTGTGTCAATAAGAACGGCTCATGGTCGTGAATTTGATAATGAAATACAATTTGGAAACTTTTGTGATGCCAACGGCATAACACATAATTTTTCAGCTCCTCGCACTCCTCAGTCAAATGGTGTAGTAGAACGCAAAAACCGGACTCTTCAAGAGATGAGTAGAACAATGCTTAATGAACAAAATATACCACAAAAATTTTGGTGTAACGTCGTTGACACTTCAACCTATATTTTAAATAGAGTATTAATTCGACCATTTTTGAACAAAACACCATATGAACTATATAAAGGTAAAAAGCCTACGCTAGGATACTTTAAAGTTTTTGGAAGTAAATGTTTTATTTTAAACACTAAGGATTACCTCACCAAATTTGACCCAAAGTCTTATGAAGGTGTATTTCTTGGATATTCTCAAAATAGCAAAGCTTATATTGTTTTAAACAAAGAAACCTTGAGTGTCGAGGAATCGTTGAATGTAACATTTGACGAAAGTCCACCTCCCTCTAAGACATCACCTTTGGTAGATGATGACTTAGTTTGAAGTCAACTTGTTGAAAACGAAGAGAATATAAACAATGACAAGGAAGATGAACTATTAAACAAAGAAATTGTCAATATCAAAGAACCCAAAGGTCATCCATTATATAGTGTTATAGGAAAAATAAATGAAAGAACCTTAAGATCACAAGTCCAAATTCAAAGGAACTTCTTTTGTTTTGTATCAACGTTTGAACCCAAAAATATAAATGAAGCTATAAAATATGAATCTTGGGTCATAGCAATGCAGGAAGAATTAAATCAATTCGTTAGGAATGATGTTTGGACATTAGTTCCTCAACCAAAAAGTCAAACAATGATTGGAACAAAATGGGTCTTTCGAAATAAAATGGTTGAAAATGGTGTAGTGTCTAGAAACAAAGCTAGGCTAGTAGCACAAGGTTATAATCAACAAGAAGGCATTGACTACGATGAAACTTTTGCTCTGGTTGCTAGGCTCGATTCTATTAGAGTTTTACTTGCATATGCATGTTC
Organism: Artemisia tridentata subsp. tridentata; assembly: GCA_021014915.2. Classification (NCBI taxonomy): domain Eukaryota; kingdom Viridiplantae; phylum Streptophyta; class Magnoliopsida; order Asterales; family Asteraceae; genus Artemisia; species Artemisia tridentata. The sequence goes on along the minus strand of CP139503.1, from coordinate 102,652,558 downwards.
ACATGATTTCAAACTTTTTCAAATTGATGTCAAAAGTGCATTTCTAAATGGATTTATAAACAAAGAAGTATATGTCGCACAACCTCCAGGTTTCATCGATTTTGAAATACCTAATTATGTCTATAAACTTAAAAAGGCTTTATACGGACTTAAGCAAGCACCAAAATCATGGTATGATCGACATAAAATATTCTTAGTTGAAGAAAAGTACACCATGGGTTTAGTAGACAACACTCTCTTTACCAAGAAAAAGGATTCACATATTATTATTGTTCAAATATATGTGGATGATATCATATTCGGATCAACTTGTCAAGAGCTATGTAATGATTTCTCAAAAATCATGCATGACGAGTTTGAGATGAGTATGATCGAAGAACTAAACTTTTTCTTAGGACTTCAAATCAAACAATTAAAAGATGGAATATTCTTTAACCAATCTAAATAGATAAAAGACATGCTTAAGAAATTTGGTCTTGAAGACTCTAAACCCATTAAAACGCCTATGTCTTCGGAAACCAAACTCACCAAGGATGAAGAAGGTGAATCCATAGATAACACTAAATATAGAGGAATGATTGGTAGTCTACTCTATCTCACGGCTAGTAGACCCAACATTATGTTTAGTGTTTGTCTATGTGCTCTCTTTCAAAAGGATCCTAAAACATCACATCTTAAAGCTGTAAAACGAATTTTTAGATACATAAAAGGTACCACACACCTTGGATTATGCTATCCCAAAGGAACGGGAGCTGAAACCATAGTGTATGCCGACTCAGATCATGCCGGTGACTATGTTGATAGAAAAAGTACAAGTGGTACTTGTACTTTTGTTGGACACTGTCTCAGCTCATGGTTTTCAAAGAAACAAACAGCTCTTGCCATCTCAACAACTGAAGCCGAATACGTATCAGCAGGAAAAGCATGTCAACAAGCTCTATGGATGAAGCAAGCTCTTATTGACTATGGAATTCAAATTAACGACATCTCTATTCTTTTCGACAATAAAGGAGCTATTGACCTCAGTTAAAATCCAGTTCAACATGCTCGAACTAAACACATTGAAATCCGTCATCATTTCCTTCGGGACAATGTTCAAAAAGGAAACATCTCAATCGAGAAAGTATCCTTAGAAGATAACATTGCCGATATTCTAACTAAACCTCTTAAAGGAGAACCATTCAATCTCCTTAGACTTGGACTAGGACTAATGGAACCAAATTTGTAATTTTAAACTTAGCTTAAACCTTCGTTTGTTTAAAACGACAAAACTGACAAAAACATGTTCTGGTCTCAAGGAACCCTTCGACATAACGGACAGAACCCTGAATTTGGTTCCTGCCCATCCGTGGGTTCCTAGGGACATAAATTAAATAACTTAAACAAACACTCCTCTTTCACATAAACAAAACACACAAACGACTCAAACTAATCCCATAACATATCACTCTCAAAATTAAGGCATCTCCTTCAACTAATCTCAGCTCAAATCAAGATTGTAAGCTTCCTTACTACTTTTCTTCTCTCAATTCTTAGTCTATGGCTTCTAATTTATGCACAAAACCAAACTTGGGGATTATACATTTTCTTATGTAGATCATGAAGTACAGTTGTAAATTACATAACTAATCATGTTTCCCTTTGTTAGGAATTGCATCTTGTAAGACATTATCACGATTTACTAAAAACCACATGTCAAATTTTTGTAAAAAGTTTCTCACAATTAGGAAAAATAATTTTTCACATTGTTTATACAAATAAAAACGTTATGTTTAAAACATCACTTGCATAATGTCTCTTGAATGCTAAAGGAAGTACATAACTAATATGTATTTTCGGGTACATTCGATCGAAGCTACATTGAATTAGGAGCGTTTGGGTTATCTCTCGTTTTGTTACAAAATTGCTAAAGAAATTATTTTTATGCATTAAAAGAAAGAGTTGAGATAACCGCACCTCCACATTGTCCTCATATAGGCACACACTAGAACATTATATCAAAATTCTCATTAGTTTCGACTAAAGTGTGAAATTTTTGTATCTAGGATCAAACATGCCTCCCGCAACTCACTATGAACATAAAGACACTCTCAACTACATTCCCAAACACCATAAGACTAACGGCCTTACTCCCGCACAAGTCAAAATCTTCAAAGCTCTAGAAAAGCGTTACTTCCATGAGGGTAGAACCATTGACCCATCCTTTCTAGAAGGCACAAACATTCTTCAAGAACTTGCAACCATTCGCTTTGATGGTCTCTTAGACATCAACGAACAAATTTGTCCTAGATTTGTCCTCGAATTCTATGCTAGCGTAATTCTCACAACCAATGATTATGGACTCATGTCTATTCAATTCAAAGTAAACCAACATGACTTCAACATACCTTTCCATCAATTTGCGGAAGTCCTTGGAATTCCATGTGAAGGTACATGCCTTTACTCGGATAAATGGTCCCTTTCAATCCTTGACTCAATCGTTGATCGTATGCCTCCATACGACACTCCTCTAGTTGCCAAAGAAATAATCCGAGAACATCTTTTTCTTCCAAGAACTTCAGCCACCAGGACAACCCGCTCGGGTAATGAAATCGACCGAGATCCATTCGGCATGGAACTCAATGAAATCAAGCCTCAATTCAAAAAATGGGAAGAAGTCCTTAGGGTAAATGTCTTGTGTACCATAGGTAATCGTGATCACATCAATTGCATCGACAGCTTGTCTTTGTTATATGCTCTATAGTTTGTCAACCCGCCAACCTTTCAACTTAGCCTACTATGTTTGTAACACCCCCAAAATCAAGATTTTCGAAAGCATACACATTTGGGTGCTATTAAATCAATAATCAAAACAAAAAGATATAGAGAACGGATTAAAATCCGTTTTAAAATAGTTTACATTTCCAAAGTTATATTGTCATATATCACGTTCAATTCAAATAAAATGAAGCCCATTTAACAAAGTGGTCCTAAATTCAGAGTTTAACGCATAAGCAAAAACATTTCCAACAAATTTATGACCATTGCCATGCTCTGCCTTCATTAAACACATTCTTATATACCTGAGAAAAACATGCTAAAAGTCAGCTAACGCTGGTGAGTTCATAGGTTTGAAGTAAATAAGCACATATGGACCATAGCAAATAATTCAGCAAACACACTATCCCGCTATGCAAACACTAAGCTCATCCAACCGAAACTAGACAAACAATATGTCAAGCTGGCATAGCAAATAAAGGGTTCCTGCGAGTGTTAATCCCTAGACACTCGGAAAATTCCGATATGGTATACGTTCGTATTGACTATGCCGAGCCAACCGAACGGGGGAGTCACCCCCAATAGATCTATTTATATCACACGCGTTTCCCAGCAGGAATTGACGGTTGATGATGGTGGGCGCAATGGGATTCAGCTAACTTAGGTTTCCGCATACAAGTGTGTATAAAAACAAAGTTCATTTTGGTCCATAAAAAAGTTTTGCATTTTTCTCACCCCAAGGTTTATAAAAGCAATACGTATAAAAATGGGGCTATAAACTCACCTTAAAACAATAGAAATCTGCTAATCAACAACAACTCAGTGCAACCGCTCCGACACGCGACCTAGATCAGTATGGTAAGTCTTAGCGAAATATTCGTATTTTAAATGTTTTAACTCAATTGAAAAGTTTACGTGTGACCAGTGCTCGTGTATTTCTTGCTTGCTGTGTGGTAAGGTACATTTCAAAATAGTTTATCATTTAGAACTCTTTGGTGATGGCTCATGGTGAGAGTGTATAGTGAAATACGTGCGACGGAACTTTCGTGCTTAGTGTTTGTCGTCGCAAACTGCGTAAGTAATATATATATTATCGTATATATATATTTAATAAATAAATATTCAATTAATTAAGACTTATAATTAATTAAATAGGTATTGAATAATTAATATGATAATAGTGTTAGTGGGGTATTATTATATTATAAATATTATAATTATTTATAATGTAATGACAATTATAGAGAAATTTATAAGTATTAAATTTTGAGAAATAAAATAAGTGTAAGTATATGAATGTCAAAAGTATATTAATAAGCCTTATAAGATCTAAAAATATTAATTTAGAAGAATTAATATTTTTAATAATAAAAATACTACGTTTCGTCATTTCGTCGGTTTTCATCCGAAAATATTTTAAGTGTCGAAATTTTAGAAAAATCGGGCATGATCCATTCGTTTATTCAAACTTTTTCATTTTTCCCAAGTGTTGCAATTTCCTCAAATAATACTGATGAACTCAAATAAGTACATTTTATTACTATCATTTATCCTATTAATTTGACTTGTTTTACTATATTATGTATGAGGATTGATACTTAATTGTTTACTTTTGTAATTCTCAGGTAAAAACAAGCATTTGGTGAAACTTAGCGATTTTGGACTAATAATGGAGCAAAACGTGCATAAAGTGAAAGTCTACTGACATGGACAAGATCAAGACTAATCTGCTCCAGATGCGCCGCATCTCACTATCAACATGCGCCGCATCTATATCAAGATATCACCAGATACGATCCAAGATACAAGAGGACATGCGCCGCATCTAATAAAGGGTTACGCCGCATCTTCTGGCGGTGTACGAATATTCCTGAATATTATAATCTTGGACCCCACGCGAAGTTAAGTACATGCGCCGCATCTACTCCTTAGATACGCCGCATCTTCCCTCAGACACAAACTATAAATACCCCGTAGACCAGACGAGAAAGAGAATCCGAAACCCAAAAACCGAAGTTCGGACAGCAGAGCAAAAGGACGAATTCAGTCAAGGAGGCAGCACAAGACACACCCAAATCAAAGATACAAGAGCTGTAAGAAGGTGCTGCATATGTTTAATTCATTAAGTAGTTTTGTTTTATTGTGTTAGCAAACTTTAATTCATCAAGATTGGTGGCTTGTGTAATGTGGCAACGGAAAGATTGCACTCCCTTAAAACTGCTTTCTCATTAATTAAAGTTTATATGTTGATGTCTTTGGTTACTACTTATTAGTGCATTGATAACCTCTGTGTTTATTAGTGGCTTGCGGGCATTTGACTGCGGGACATAATGTGGCTCCCACGGTTGTTTCTAAATTGATCACTTAGGAATAACTTTTAGACATAAGTAATCATTAAGGGTTTACTCGCCGATAAGAATAGGACCAACGAGAAAGGGTTAATTACATACACTTCATATAAAGCTATCAATAAAACAAGTGACAATCTACTTAATCATAAGGACAGCCCTCTTATTGTCTCAAGTATCTATCTGTGTACGTGTGTGCTACTTGCTGATTCGTGCCTATTGTTTATTTTATTATTTACTTGCAAACAAAATCGTGCCAGTCTCTCAGGCTGAAACCCCCTTGCGTTAGGATATTAAAATACTGATTAGATTAACGAGATTATACGTTCCACTCTTAGTGATCGACACTCTACTTACCATTATCTTCATACTGACCGGGTACACTGCTCGTTAAGTGTGTGTGTTATTGATAAGTCGGCTAAATATAAATTTAAAACTTGAGTAGGCATTAAAACTGCTAAACCGCAACGACACATCACGCGCATCAAGTTTTTGGCGCCGTTGCCGGGGAGTGAATTGTTATTTTCTGTTAATTTGATTAGTATTTTAATTAGGTTTTTCTTTTTTATTAGATTAATTGCATCATTGTATTATTTTGCATATTTGTTGTATTGTGTGTTATTTGTTTGCTTTTATTTTTGTTTTTGTGTGTTTATTTTTGTTTGTGTGTTTAATTTTTGTTTTTATTTTTTTCGTATTTTTCTGTTCTGCTATCGTTGTACTGTGCTAAATCGAACGATACGGCGCATCTGATTTCTCAGATACGGCGTATTGCGTTCAATTTTTTTAATACAACGCGTTTAATTAATTCGATACGACGCATCTTTTCCCCAAGATACGGCGTATCTGTTTTTAATAAGAAAATTTTTCTAAGCGATAAAGTAATACGACGCATCTGCTTTTGCAGATACGGCGTATCTGTTTTTGATAAAAATTTTCTAAACGTTAACGCCATACGACGCATCTGCTTTCGCAGATACGGCGTATCTATTATTTTAATTAAAAACAGTTTGCGAATTATTAAACAAATACGGCGTATCGATCTCTGTCGATACGGCGCATCTTACTGAATCAAAAATCTTTTATTTTTAAACGTAACGAAAATACGGCTCATTAACTTTCGTTAATACGACGCATTTAATTTTAATTAGATAAATTGATTTTTGATTAATTAATCCGATACGGCGCATTCATAAGTTCTAAGCGGCGTATCTATTTTCTGAATAAAGTCTGATTAAATTTTAACGATTATAAGATACGGCGTATCCAACTTTTTGGATACGGCGCATCGTCTGCAGATATCAGCAACTTTTATTCTTTTCTAAATTCCGAACGGAAAATATTCTGACTTACCCTTATACTTGGAAGCTTTTACTTTGAAATCTTCTTGTTGTTAATTTTCAGGAACAATGTTCAATATTTTCCCAAACTGGTTCGGAAGACCCCAAGGAAACCTCACTAAGGAAGAGTTCACCAAAAGAAAGTGTCAACTACTTGGGATTCCTTACAATGAGCCACCCATGATTATTTCTGAAAAATTTAAAATCATCAAATATTCTTTGGGTCCTGATGAAGAATATACTGCTGTGAAGACCAAGAGTTATATTAGATTAAGTCGAACGGAGGAAAACGTCGCAGAGATATACGGGAAAATCTTTCGGATGAAGGAAGAAGGATGGACCGTGACAAGGACCAAGTAAAGAGCTGAACGTGAGTCTAACTTGAAGACTCTGGAATAAAGACAAGTGCTTACCGGGAGACAACCCGGATTTATCATTTATTATTCTGTTTTCTGTGTCGAGTCAGTCAGACCCGCACGAAGATACGGCGCATCTCAATTCTGAGATGCGACGCATCTCCTGCAAATGGTCATATCTTATTTTATTTTTCTGCATTTTTATTTTCGACTTTAAAACTTTATATCAGTTTATTTTTAATGCGGCGCATCCCTGGTTAAGGATGCGGCGCATCTTTATTCTGATCCGTATTAATTCCAGGCTCGATACGGCGTATCTTCTTCCATAAGATACGGCGCATCGACTGACCTGATGATTTTCAGTTTTAATTTTTAAGTTTTATTTTTCCTAACTACTAATGTATTATGCAAGTTGAACCTTTCTTATCTTAGGTGTGTTTTAAAGTGTTGGTGGTATTATAGTTTCCTGAATTTCCTGTGGATACATCAAGTATGAAGATTTAACGTTCTAATCCACAAGAAGATGATTTTTGCTCTTATACTATTGGAGGATCATACCGAGCAAATCTCAGGGGAGTTTTTCTGTTCTAATTCTTTTTATTTTCCAGTTTTTTACCTTTTATACAAACAACGAGGACGTTGTTTAACTTAAGTGGGGGGATAGGAGAATTAGAACACTTAACAATTACTTGTCCTAAACTTTTTCAAAAATTATGCTTAAAATGTGCTTAATATATCAAACTTAAAAATTTTTTTAGCATGTTTTTGTTTAAGATCTAAGTTGCATAGCTGCACACATGACGTTATTTTCAAAAATTGTGATTTATCAAAAATTCACAAATCTATGAGTGTGCCGGTGACTTGTAAACTTTAGAACTTGGCTTGTATACTATTTGAGACCACCATAATGAGTATTATTTATATAATTGGAATGACTTGTCTAACTTGGTAAATTTCTAGGATTACACCAAAAAGCCTATATATGTTATGTGTTATTAGCTAACTACACTGGTTAGTTAACCCCCGTATAAACCCTTTTGTTACTCTCATTTTTAGAGTAAGATACCCCTAGAAAAACACTCAGAGCCATTCCTTTCGTTTCTTACACCTATGTTTAAAATGTTTCGTTACACCCTTACACCTTAGCCTACCCTGTAGATTAAAGTCCGTGGTTGGTTAATTGCTATAGGCAGAGTGTGTTTCCTTACATTACCTGTGTTCGCGTGCGTAATTCATTATCTATGGTTAGGTCGGGAAATTGCACAATGCAATTGGAGTGAAAGTAAATATTGTATATCTTTGAGTTTATTTTTCGTGTGTTTACTACTTTCGCTATTACCCTTATTTCTGAAGTTATGAAAAGTATGAAAAAAAATTATCCGGAAAGAAAGTTGTAGTGATGTGGTGAAATTTTACACATCTATGTTTATGTTTTAAAAAAAAAAAAAAAAAAAAAAAAAAAAAAAAAAAAAATCGAAAAAATGAGAAAAGAAAAAGAAAGAAAAAAAAAATGTTGGATGTTTATTTTAAGCCAACGATGTAGAGTTATGTAAGTGGTTCATATGGCCACTATTTGTTGTATTATATCTATGGATTGAATGGGAATTGGCAGTTATGGGAATGCCAATTAAGGTTTATTCTTTGATTAAGATCTTGTTGAGTATAATTCGTGTCTACCTAAAGCGTGTGTTTCAAGTGTTAAAGCGTGAGTTATCCGATGATATGAGTCTTGTTCATGGGATGGTTGGGATAGTGATTAACCACACTTAGGATTTTAATTTATTTGTTTTGTTTATTTTTATTTTACACCAATTTATATCCCAAATGTTATCCATACCCTATATTATTCTTTATCCAACCAAACCTTTGATTTATTGAGATTAGGGATTTGAGCAATCTTAAGTATCGTAGTCGTGGATTCGGCTATGTATTTATGATTTTGTCGCCCTTTTTGATATATTATTATTGGTGAAGTGTGGACCTATCTTTAGCCTATTCGAGTTAAGGATTTGAGCAATTGCAAGTATCGTGTTCGTGGATTCGATCATGTATTTGTAATTTTGTCGCCTTTTCTGGAATTTGAGATCGATAGTGATTAAGAATAATTAACCCTTAAGCCTAAAAACCCTTTTTACCGCTTTAGACTTGTTATTCCTTAGCTTTAGTGGTGGAGATGTGTATACTTGCCAAGCTTATGATAGAATATTCGTCGCGACTGGACAGTTAAACGATTAGATTTGCTTTTATCGACTTATTTTATTTTACTTCTAATTCGTTAAGTGTTTAGTTGTGTGATTATGAAATAAACGAATACATGCTTAAATATAAAAATAAATCCTAACATCTTTTAGGATACATTTTCATGAGATTTAATCTAAGGTTTACTTGGGGACAAGTAAAGTTCAAGTGGGGGATATTTGATGAACTCAAATAAGTACATTTTATTACTATCATTTATCCTATTAATTTGACTTGTTTTACTATATTATGTATGAGGATTGATACTTAATTGTTTACTTTTGTAATTCTCAGGTAAAAACAAGCATTTGGTGAAACTTAGCGATTTTGGACTAATAATGGAGCAAAACGTGCATAAAGTGAAAGTCTACTGACATGGACAAGATCAAGACTAATCTGCTCCAGATGCGCCGCATCTCACTATCAACATGCGCCGCATCTATATCAAGATATCACCAGATACGATCCAAGATACAAGAGGACATGCGCCGCATCTAATAAAGGGTTACGCCGCATCTTCTGGCGGTGTACGAATATTCCTGAATATTATAATCTTGGACCCCACGCGAAGTTAAGTACATGCGCCGCATCTACTCCTTAGATACGCCGCATCTTCCCTCAGACACAAACTATAAATACCCCGTAGACCAGACGAGAAAGAGAATCCGAAACCCAAAAACCGAAGTTCGGACAGCAGAGCAAAAGGACGAATTCAGTCAAGGAGGCAGCACAAGACACACCCAAATCAAAGATACAAGAGCTGTAAGAAGGTGCTGCATATGTTTAATTCATTAAGTAGTTTTGTTTTATTGTGTTAGTAAACTTTAATTCATCAAGATTGGTGGCTTGTGTAATGTGGCAACGGAAAGATTGCACTCCCTTAAAACTGCTTTCTCATTAATTAAAGTTTATATGTTGTTGTCTTTGGTTACTACTTATTAGTGCATTGATAACCTCTGTGTTTATTAGTGGCTTGCGGGCATTTGACTGCGGGACATAATGTGGCTCCCACGGTTGTTTCTAAATTGATCACTTAGGAATAACTTTTAGACATAAGTAATCATTAAGGGTTTACTCGCCGATAAGAATAGGACCAACGAGAAAGGGTTAATTACATACACTTCATATAAAGCTATCAATAAAACAAGTGACATCTACTTAATCATAAGGACAGCCCTCTTATTGTCTCAAGTATCTATCTGTGTACGTGTGTGCTACTTGCTGATTCGTGCCTATTGTTTATTTTATTATTTACTTGCAAACAAAATCGTGCCAGTCTCTCAGGCTGAAACCCCCTTGCGTTAGGATATTAAAATACTGATTAGATTAACGAGATTATACGTTCCACTCTTAGTGATCGACACTCTACTTACCATTATCTTCATACTGACCGGGTACACTGCTCGTTAAGTGTGTGTGTTATTGATAAGTCGGCTAAATATAAATTTAAAACTTGAGTAGGCATTAAAACTGCTAAACCGCAACGACACATCACGCGCATCAAATACCTTTCGTTAACTATATTTGCAAAATAGTCCAAATGGTATATTTATCGTTATAACTATACTTATCGTTACAATTACTTCATAATTATAGTTTTCGATAAAAAAATCAACGTTTAGTCAAAATACTTTCAAAAGTCAACAAAAAGTCAACATTCAACAAATTTGGGCCGAAAATCCTCTTAGTTGTCTTATTGGGCTTAAAGTGTCGAAACGAGCCCAAAATGATTTTTATCGATATATAACGTTCTATTTCACAAAAATAATTATAGCGAGTCGAAAAATGTTCCAAAACTCATTTTTGTCTCCCGAAATGTTTGTTGGGCCGAGAAGGCCATATTGGGTCCATTAGTCCATTTTTAGCCAAAAACTAATTAACCCTTTTTATTTACGTTATATTTTACGTTAAACATTAAATAAGCTAATAAGCACTTTAAATAAGCAATTTGGTCCAAAAAGCCCAAGTAGGCGGAGAGTTTGATGGGCTCGGCCCATTTATGTCGAGTTCAAGTTTAGTCCAAAACAACCAAGTTAAAACCAATAAGCTAGTGCTTATTTCAATAAGCTAACAAAAATAAGCTAATAAGCATAAATTTCACCATTTCACCACTGGAGCCAAAAACTTTATGTTTTTCAAAACCCCAATAATTATTCCCTTTAAAACTAGCCGATTTATATATATACACATAAAAGTGTATATTTCGTCTTAAATTCTCGTAATTAGCACTAATCACTTTTGTATCATCAAACTAGTACCATAAGAAACAAGATGTACCACACAAGTAAGAAATATCATAATTTGTATGAAAACTCAAAAAAAGTCGAGCACACAAAAACTATACATCAAACCCTAACTTTTTCATTTTAGTAAATCATACACATTTAGCACTTGGTAACACTTTTAAATATCAAAAGAACATGAAAGATACAAGATTAATCAAGTTTTGAAGTTTCCTTACAATGCTTGAGAAAAGTCGAGAGGTGTAAGGGTCCAAGAACACACTAAATTGCACCAAATTTACCCACAATACGTTCCGATTAACCCAAAACACTTGAAAGTACACCCCGATTACTTCAAACTTCAATGAATTTTTGTAGATCTTGATTTGTGAAGGTTGGCCGTGAGTTTTGGTTTTAAAAATGATCTAGGTAAGTTTCTTGAGAGGAAATGTATGTGTGAAATTGTGTGTGTTACTAACTTGGTAAACTACAAAATATATAGAGTCATCATCCATTATCCATGCTAATTAGTTTAATAATCACTTTGTCACCTTGTGAGGACTGGGCGGCAAACGACACATCAAAGGGGGGGGGGGAATATTTTTGGTTCCTCGTTGTTGTATCGTGTGTCGGTTTAAGCTTAAATTTTACCGTAAAGTCCCGGTTTGACCTTTTTGGACACGTATACGCAAAATAAAGTTTTTATGGACATTTCCATCATAATAATAATAAAATATTATTATTTCCTCAAAAATGCATTTATTTGACTACTGTGCTGTCGGCTCGCGTGTGGGGTTGCTTTTCAGTAAATACGAGAAAGCTCTCAGTAAATTACGAAACTTGTCAGTAACTATCAGAAATAGAATAATTTACGCTTACTGACAAAAATAAACTTTTTCAGCAGTGACTGTAAGCTACAGTATGCGGGACAGCTCCCAAAAATGCTCAGAAACATGCAATCGCGCATAGAAATGCTAGGCTTAAAAATAATAAATAGCATTTATTATTAACTTAAAATGTGAAAATTACCATTTGTCACAGTCTCCCCAGCTAATAGGGAAATCCGTCCCGGATTTCAATTTGCGTTACTCGATGAGTTCGAAAAGAGATGAGGATATTTTCGCTTGATTTCATCCTCTCGCTCCCAAGTGTACTCGGGACCTCTGTGAGAGTTCCAACGGACCTTCACAATTGGGATACGACTCTGCTTCAATCGTTTAACTTCCCGGTCCATGATTTCAATCGGTTCCTCGATGAAATTCAGTTTCTCGTCAAGCTGAATCTCATCCAAGGGAATGACAGCGTTATCGTCAGATAAGCACTTTTTCAAGTTGCTGACATGAAAAACGTCATGCACAGCGCTGAGCTCGGACGGCAGTTCGAGTCGGTAGGCTACCGGCCCGATTCTGGCAAGAATCTCAAAAGGTCCAATATAACGAGGGTTCAACTTCCCACGCTTACCAAATCTTATCATGCCTTTCCACGACGAGACCTTTAACATCACTTTGTCACCCACTTGGAACTCAAGGGGTTTTCGCCTCTTGTCGGCATAGCTCTTTTGGCGGTCATGAGCCGCTTGCATTCGGCTCTTGATCTGCACAATCTTTTCGGTAGTCTCGTGGACTAGGTCTGGTCCGGTTAGTTGACTTTCTCCGACTTCAGCCCAACATATTGGTGATCTGCACTTACGACCATAAAGTACTTTATACGGTGCAGCCTTGATGCTGGTGTGATAGCTGTTGTTGTAGGAAAACTCGGCTAAAGGCAAATGCCAATCCCAGCCATTCCCGAAGTCAATCACACAGGCTCTCAGCATGTCCTCCAATGTCTGAATGGTCCTTTTACTCTGACCATCAGTCTGAGGATGATAAGCTGTACTCATGTCGAGGTCGGTTCACAATGCGTCCTGGAGCGACTTCCAGAAGTTAGACGTGAACCGACTGTCTTGATCAGAGATGATAGAAACAGGCACACCATGTCTTGCGACAATTTCCTTCACATACAGTCGCGCAAGTTTGTCCATGCTATCATTCTTCTTTATAGGAAGGAAATGAGCATATTTAGTAAGACGGTCAACAATCACCCAGATCGTGTCGTAACTGCTCGACATCTTAGGCAGCTTGGTGATAAAATCCATAGTGATGCGCTCCCATTTCCATTCTGTAATTTCAGGTTGAACAAGTAGACCGGATGGTCTCTGGTGTTCAGCCTTGACTTTCGAACACGTTAAACATCTACTGATGTACTCAGCTATATCGGCCTTCATGTTTGGCCACCAGTATAGCTTCTTCAAGTCTAAGTACATCTTGCCGGATCCTGGATTGTAACACCCCTAATTTGTTTTGTGGCAGCGGAAAGTAATTAGGGTGTTACACTGAGGATCGAAGTCAAAAATTTCAGAAAACAGCTTGAAAAAGGCGTTTTGAAAGTTATATGTCATTCAAAATAATAGTTTTGGTACAAAGGTTGAAATGTTTGATTTGAAAATCCCACAAAAGTATGGTAATTTAGAAAGAATGACATATTTGATTTTCACACCATTTAAGTTATCAGAGTATATAATGCCCGCTCCGTGTCTTGTCCTGCTCCGTTGATTACCTGAGATAAACATGCTTAAAACGTCAACACAATGGTTGGTGAGTTCGTGGAGTTTGATAGAAAATAACTTTCTTTCAATGAATTCAAGAGGTGTACTGTGATAGTTGAAGCAAATACTAGTATTTTCTGAAGTAAATAGCAAGTTTGCAATTTGGTAAAAATCCATGAGTAAATCATTTATGAACTCCGATGATCATAATGTTTCACGTTTAAATGAAAATGAACTAGGTTGTTATATGCTCGAAATGAAATGATGGTTCAACTTTTAAAAGTAACGATATACCAAGTATTGAGCTGTCTTTATTAGAAAACACAACTAAGTCACATATGATAATAGTTAAGTTCCAAGTACATGATGCATAATCCAAACACATAGTGAAAACAATAGTATAAAGTCTGATGTCTATCAGTGTGGAGTGGTGGTTTACTAAATACAGCTGTATCCAAATATATATAGGAAGACATATATATTCATAAAGTTATATTGCCCTAAGCCTCATGACGGGCAAAACATTAACACAGGTACCGTAAAACGGCGGAGTCACATCAGGTTACTGATGGTTTTGCCCTCAGGTAATAGGTGATTGCCTCATCCTATTATTTCTCAAATATAGTGTATCGCGACTAAATACGACTAACCATAAGGCATTCCGTCCAGTATTTAGTGGGATAGGTCGTCAGCCTCTAACAGGTTTCGAAGCTGTCCACTATATTCGCGCTCACCGCAGTGATTAATGGCTCATGATCGAGGGACTTTATGGCAATATAGATAAACTTAGGCAATATAGGTTTCAGGGTTTCATAGAATATGCGTACTTTAGTCTTGGCAATTATTTCTTGTTGAAATGTAGAAATATCATAGTAAAGTTAACAGTACATTCAGTTGTTATATGAATGCATATAATGAGTCTTAGTTTCGTGTTACAACAAGTAGTTTGAAAATGTTATTTTTCAAATATAGTATTTAAGCTAAGCAAGCAATTTGCAAGTATAACGAGCATATATCCCTGCTAAAGGGTGATTCAAAACATGTAAAACATAGTTGATGATTTTGAATAAATCATGAGAGTTTTCAGAGTATAAAAGTAATCTTAAAACAGTTGAAGCATGTATCTCCCCCAAAAGAGTTATTAAAAACAAGTATTAAAAGTAGGGGTCACGACTCACCTGGAGTGTATTTGACAAGATGGAATTATAAGATCAAGTAAGTCTTATGGAAATGATCACGGAAACGTCCTCACTACGAGACCTGGATATGAGGAATGTCTAAGATTCGACTTATAACTAACAACGAGTGTGAAAGTGAGAAATCATGAAACGATTTGATGATGTGAATGTGAGATGCTTAAATATACTATTATCTTGACTCTTATGTCAATAGACTCGAAATATTATTTCTTCAAAATATGATGAAATGATATGCGAGTGAAGTTAAATTTCTAATAAATAATGAAAATGAAATAATACATAACTAGAATGTATAAAATGCATATGAAGTGATGGAATGATGAAAAATGGAAAATGAAATAAGAATGTCAAGTGAAAATAGTTGGTCCTTGTCCTTTCCCAGATTTTACACTTTTTACCCTAACTGTGATTGCGTTACGTCGTTCGTCCCTCGTTAAGTCCAAAGTCCAATCATAGTCTAAAACTAGTCCATATGTCCATATAAGGCTTGGAGTTAATTCAATGGTCAATTCCAGTCCTTTATAAACTGTTCTCACAGTTTCAGTCCACATGTTTCTCGGTTTGACAGTTTCAGTCCTTCCAGTTAGATCGCGTTACATTTTTAGTCCAAAGTGTAAATAATATGAGGAAAAATGTAGGCGACTTTTTGTGAGGCTTATTTAAGATTAATACAACTTATTCTTACTGCTTATTTGGCCAGTAGCTTATTTTCATACTAAATGGGCCTTAACGAGCTACATAGCTAAGCCCATTAGCAAAGTTTAATCCGTACGTTTTGAAGTGAGTTGGGTATACCGAAAGGCTTATTTTTAGTATCTTATTTTCATATTTAAAAAGCTCCAAACGTCAGCTTAACTCATTAGCTTTTAAACTGCTTGATGGGTTATGAAACCCAACTCGTTATTTTTTAATGGGTTTCTCAAAAATAGCTTTTGTGAATTAATTTGGCTATTTTAAAGGGCCAAATCGTGGTTTTCATGTTAAGTTGTATTAATGAAAAACATAGCTAGCTGCGTTGTTAAATAGGTCGTATGGAAATAAAGTGTAGTCGTTAGATCGAAAGTCGAGTTATGAGGTCGTTTTTAGGGTGACATGGGACTGTTTTATATGTACAAAACTGTTAGAATATATCTATGTGTTTTCCTCTCGTGTCTATATATACGTGTGAGCATGAAGTTAATATATGTTCGAATGATGCATGGTATGAATCTTTAAACGTGAGTGTGGTGTGTGAGGTGCCTCCTAAGGCTTCCCATGAGCGAGTTCGACATATGCTTGTAGGTTACACCATGTTAATGTTTGTAGAGAAAATATATATATATAGTGTACGTGAACACATATATGTTCGAGAAAGAAAGTGATGCATGAGATACTATTTTAACGTGCAAGTAGTGTGTAGGGTGTTTTCTAAATCTTCCTCAAGGAAGGTTTGTCACAACTTGTGGAAACGTGAAACAATATATACAACTTGATACGTTCGAGCGTAAAAATGTAGCATGCATGTGTGAGTTTGTGTACGTGAGATATGAAAACAAGAGAGTGACTAGATACTTACTACACCTTTTGAAGGTGGTGGAGGCTTAAGAGGATCGAATGGCGCACAAAGGTGGTAATCCACTTCGCTTGAAACCGAGCATGCGTCTTAAGTATATTTTTCTTTTTACTCGACTGCTTCCATACTGGTGATAGAAACTCCTGGCCTTCTATGGTGTCTTTGTGAGTGAGATAGAGTGGAAAGGAGTGTAGTGGGTATTGGGTAGAAGGAGACGAGTTGGGGTATAATATAGAAGAGGTATACGCACGTTTTTATTGACTTCAACTCAATCATGGAGTGTTACTGTGGATGAGCAGTATTTAGAGTGCATGCTTCTGACTTTAAAACATCATTGGGAGGTATGGGAGTGTTTGTAATCTTGTCTTTTGTTGTTAGAATTATATATATTCGGTTTGTATATTAACGTGTGTAATAATGGAACTAGCGAGCCTCCTCTTGCTCTTGCTGTCTAATCCTTCTATTAAATAGCAAAAAATATTAATATGGTCATTAGAAATGTGTAGGAAAAAGCGTGGTTTAATATGGTCGTGTTTTGTGATTTTTGTATATATCGAATTTAGTGAAATGGGACAAACAAATTGGTATTCAAAATCATATCACAACTCGACTTAAGTTTATGAAATTTGGCACTCGAATAGACTAGTGGGTCGTGTATGAGATGGTGTAAAAATATTCGAGGGTTGCGTTTAACATTTGAGAGTACGCGAGCTGATTTGGAGGGGTTGTGGAAGTCGAATTCCATAAAAATTATAAAGTTAAAACTGAATTTGGGGTTTGGGCCTGGAACAGTGGACGAATGGTGATGGGCTGGGTATGTTAATCCAGTCCGTTTGGTTTGTATTTGTAGGATTAGTAGGTAATTAGTGATATTAATTATAGTTGGATATATTGTAATTAAAATGTTCAAAATTAATTTAAGGTAATTATGGAGTGGAACTTAATTTAATATAAGTATTGCCATTTGACGTTATTCGTGAAAATGTGGTGTTGCGATGTGAATGTTATCTTGAGTTCGTGGTGTCATTTATTATATGTCGTGAAAATGTAATGTGGTAATGATAACAATAAGGGAAAAATTTAAATTTCCCCGTAAAAGTGGGATTTATTTGACAGTAACTTGAGTTTATCCTTAATTAACGAGTATGATTATGATGGATTTTTGCGGGATCTTACAGTATCCACCCCTCAATTTTGAACTTCGTCCCGAAGTTCAGTCCGTGATAGGTGTTGAAAAATGTGGTGTTCTGAGGTGAGAGTTTATGGAAAAATGTTGTCGAGAGATTCTTATTTGAATATCAAGGAGACGAGATCCAACTAGGTTTATTCGTACTAGACGAATTAAATTTGAATGTTTGGTCAACCAATGAATTCATAGGCTATGAATAGTGAAAATAACGGTCGAGAGTAGGAGGTATTTAACACTTAATGTTTCAGTGTTCTAGCGGTCGAGACTAGTGGATTTTTAATGGTAGTGATTTGTAACTTAATGATCGTGAATAGTAAAATAACGGCTAGTTTCTCCACCTATATTCCCTATTTAACTTTCCCTTTTTCCTTCCCCAATTACTATCTCTTTCTTTCCAATTTTTCCCAAATAAAAAAATGCCGCCGTTCGCCATTGTCTTCGCCATTGTGTTCATTGTCATTGCCGCCGCTTGTTTGGTTCTCTTCCCCGGCGAAGATTCCGACCACTTGATCGGGATCTTGTTGGTTGTCGTACCCCTCACAGTTTTAGCGATTAATGTGGATAAGTTTTTGGGGTGAGGGTCTCGAGTAGTGTTGTTAAAATGTATCTTTGTTGTGTGTCGATGTAATCTTTAATGAATGTGGAATAAAATTTCGTTTGCCTTTATGTTTAGTTATTGTTTTTCTTAATGGTTCGCTTTTATTTGTCTTCCAGAATAATCAGGGTACTTCATCCTATGGTGGCTCTTGCTATTGCTGGGTTGGTGGTGGTTTTTGTTGCTATGGCGGGCCAACCTATTGAAGACTCTATACCTTTTATTGTGTTTATTGTATTATTAGCACTTCCGATGTTAATCATCTCGCTATGTATTAATTTTCGTGGTTTCTAATAAAATTTAAGTTATTTGCGTTTGCCACATATTGTTGTGAATTCTTATAGTTTCTAAATTCGTACTTTTCTCGACTTCTTATAATAAAGTAATGGGTAATAAGTGTAGATCTTACTGGGGTTGGTTAAAAGTGAGGTTTATGAACAATTTATTTTGTCTCGAAATTCTGTTTTTGGAATGAAAATTGTTATTAAAAACTTTGAAAAGATAACTGTTCCATTTATAACATGATTCTTCCTAAATTATACATAGGTAGCTAGGCTATGTATAATTGAGGACCAAATGATGTAACGCTCGGTTCAGTCATTATGATATTTATGCTTCTTCAAAGAGTTTTATATGGTTCAATTATAATGGTTCTGTCACAAAGTCAGACACCCTCTGATTATTTTCAAAAGAATTATAAAGTTTTTGTTCATACTCCGAGGATAAGTCAGGAATTTCTAAAGTGATATTTGGATATTCTTGGTATAAACTTAGGTTTTAGGTGAGGATTTCTTACAATGTGGTATCAACCTATGGTTTGGTCAAAATGGAGTTAATTAAATTCTTCAGGTAATATTAGTGTGTTGTTACATAATGACTTATGAATAAAGAGGTGGAATAGAAATTGAAATAGACGTAGATTATAATTATCATGGAAATATTACAAGGTAAAGTTCTCACACGGTAGAAGGATAATTGTTACACTTAGGTTACATCCATCGTACCTAAGGTAAATATAAAAGGAAATGCAACTTAGAAAGTCTTAAACTAGGGTGTACTTATCCACAATAGGAATTTATCTTCTGCTTAATATAGATGTCATCTTCTGACATTGTTAAGTTTCTAAAGAGTTTCCATTCTCTTTCACTGGTCTTTTTGTCCTAAGTGGTATTTTGGGTTGGGCATTGATTCTTAAAGTGTCCCGTTTATCTTCTTGGTCTAGAAATCCTTGGGTAATGTGATGGTAGGTTAGTCATTCTTTTGGACCTTTAAGGTGAGTTGGTCTATAATCCGTGAAACTTTCATGGATATGCTAATAAGACTTAGCCGTCTTCTTTTCTTCTCTTGCTATATTGTTGCTACTCGGACAAGTTACTGTAGTTCCCTCGAGTACCACAGCAACGATATTGGTTACTAACTTTTGGATAACTTCAGGAGTCAAGGTTGTGGTTGGTGCTAGTGGAGTATTTGTAATGCTCATGCTGGCCATATTCTATCAATATCCCAAGAAACACGGATTTAAATCCACCTAATGGCCATGTCAGAATAATTCGAGTAACAAGGTATTTGTATACTAGTCTTAATAATGTGGTCACAATGCGAAATCATGACCAATTGAGGATCATAGAAATACGATGTGTCTAGGTTGCATCGTAAAATAATAATCAACTCTTGATATGGGATTGTTAAGGAACAAACGGATTTTTCTACAAAAGCTGAAGTTCAACAACTTTCTCTTCATTCATCAAGTTTTCTTCTGAAAATTTGTTCTTGGAATTCTATGGGTTATTGTTTAGTTGTGGTATATTTGAGGTATAATCACCGATACAATCATCAATATTGACATAACTCTAATAACTTGTTTGATTGATTTTTGCAAAACAACCAACACAAGGTCTTTTATTAATGTCTCATTGATTCACGTAGAGTCATTTGTTTACCTAAGAGAGTAACAAATGTTGAGGTTTTGCATGGCTCTTTGCACTCATAGCAATATAATAGGGCTTGGTGGGATGAATTTGTTTTCATCAGAAGGATATAATGGAAAAAGACTGTCATAGCTTAAAAGTCGATTATAATTTCTGAGAGTTACAGAATTATTGAGAAATACATGGAATACTAACCAAAACTATTTGGTTTATTGAGTACAACAACGATACTTAAGATCAGTTACGTCTCTGACGTAGACATCTAACTTCTGCCTCAAGATCCAGTTGTGCAGCTTCCATGGCTGAGAAACGTTCCTGGCACACATTCATCTGATTAGCTAACATGTTTTCCAAGGCTGCTGATGCGCGTGATGTGTCGTTGCGGTTTAGCAGTTTTAATGCCTACTCAAGTTTTAAATTTATATTTAGCCGACTTATCAATAACACACATACTTAACGAGCAGTGTACCCGGTCAGTATGAAGATAATGGTAAGTAGAGTGTCGATCACTAAGAGTGGAACGTATAATCTCGTTAATCTAATCAGTATTTTAATATCCTAACGCAAGGGGGTTTCAGCCTGAGAGACTGGCACGGTTTTGTTTGCAATTAAATAGTAAAATAAACCAATAGGTACGAATCAGCAAGTAGCACACACGTACACAGATAAATACTCGAGACAATAAGAGGGCTGTCCTTATAATTAAGTAGTTTGTCACTTGTTTTATTGATAGCTTTATATGAAGTGTATGTAGTTAATCCTTTCTCGTTGGTCCTATTCTTATCGGCGAGTAAACCCTTAATGATTACTTATGTCTAAAAGTTATTCCTAAGTGATCAATTTAGAAACAACCGTGGGAGCCACATTATGTCCCGCAGTCAAATGCCCGCAAGCCACTAATAAACACAGAGGTTATCAATGCACTAATAAGTAGTAACCAAAGACATCAACATATAAACTTTAATTAATGAGAAAGCAGTTTTAAGGGAGTGCAATCTTTCCGTTGCCACATTACACAAGCCACCAATCTTGATGAATTAAAGTTTGCTAACACAATAAAACAAAACTACTTAATGAATTAAACATATGCAGCACCTTCTTACAGCTCTTGTATCTTTGATTTGGGTGTGTCTTGTGCTGCCTCCTTGACTGAATTCGTCCTAGGGTTTTCCTTGTTCGGTCTTCGAAACTCTGATAATGCCCCCGAAATTCGTCTGGTCTTGGGGTATTTATAGTTTCTGTCTGAGGGAAGATGCGGCGTATCTAAGGAGTAGATGCGGCGCATGTACTTAACTTCGCGTGGGGTCCAAGATTATAATATTCAGGAATATTCGTACACCGCCAGAAGATGCGGCGTAACTCCATGATTAGATGCGGCGCATGTCCTCTTGTATCTTGGATCGTATCTGGTGATATCTTGATATAGATGCGGCGCATGTTGAGAGTGAGATGCGGCGCATCTGGAGCAGAATTGACTTGATCTTGTCCATGTCAGTAGACTTTCACTTTATGCACGTTTTGCTCCATAATTAGTCCAAAATCGCCAAGTTTCACCAAATGCTTGTTTTTACCTGAGAATTACAAAAGTAAACGATTAAGTATCAATCCTCATACATAATATAGTAAAACAAGTCAAATTGATAGGATAAATGATAGTAATAAAATGTACTTATTTGAGTTCATCAAATATCCCCCCACTTGAACTTTACTTGTCCCCAAGTAAACCTTAGAATTTCTCTTATGAAAATGTATCCTAAAAGATGTTAGGATTTATTTTTATATTTAAGCATGTATTCATTTAATTCATAATCACACAACCAAACACTTAACGAATTAGAAGTAAAATAAAATAAGTCGATAAAAGCAAATCTAATCGTTTAACTGTCCAGTCGTGACGAATATTCTATCATAAGCTTGGCAAGTATACACATCTCCACCACTAAAGCTAAGGAATAACAAGTCTAAAGCGGTAAAAAGGGTTTTTAGGCTTAAGGGTTAATTATTCTCTTTTCACTATCGATCTCAAATTCCAGAAAAGGCGACAAAATCACAAATACATGATCGAATCCACGAACACGATACTTGCAATTGCTCAAATCCTTAACTCGAATAGGCTAAAGATAGGTCCAAACTTCACCAATAATAATATATCAAAAAGGGCGACAAAATCATAAATACATAGCCGAATCCACGACTACGATACTTAAGATTGCTCAAATCCCTAATCTCAATAAATCAAAGGTTTGGTTGGATAAAGAATAATATAGGGTATGGATAACATTTGGGATATAAATTGGTGTAAAATGAAAAATAAACAAAACAAATAAATTAAAATCCTAAGTGTGGTTAATAACTATCCCAACCATCCCATGAACAAGACTCATATCATCGGATAACTCACGCTTTAACACTTGAAACACACGCTTTAGGTAGACACGAATTATACTCAACAAGATCTTAATCAAAGAATAAACCTTAATTGGCATTTCCATAACTGCCAATTCCCATTTAATCCATAGATATAATACAACAAATAGTGGCCATATGAACCACTTACATAACTCTACATCGTTGGCTTAAAATAAACATCCAACTCTTTTTTCTTTCTTTTTCTTTTCTCATTTTTTCGATTTTTTTTTTTTTTTTTTTTTTTTTTTTTTTTTTTTTTTTTTTTTAACTTGAAACATAAACATAGATGTGTAAAATTTCACCACATCACTACAACTTTCTTTCCGGATAATTTTTTTCATACTTTTCATACTTTCAGAAATAACGGTAATAGTGAAAGTAGTAAACACACGAAAAATAAACTCAAAGATATACAATATTTACTTTCACTCCAATTGCATTGTGCAATTTCCCGACCTAACCATAGATAATGAATTACGCACGCGAACACAGGTAATGTAAGGAAACACACTCTGCCTATAGCAATTAACCAACCACGGATTCTAATCTACAGGGTAGGCTAAGGTATAAGGTGTAACGAAACATTTTAAACATAGGTGTAAGAAACGAAAGGAATGGCTCTGAGTGTTTTTCTAGGGGTATCTTACTCTAAAAATGAGAGTAACAAAAGGGTTTATACGGGGGTTAACTAACCAGTGTAGTTAGTCAATAACACATAACATATAAGGCTTTTTGGGTGTAATCCTAGAATTTTACCAAGTTAGACAAGTCATTCCAATTAAATAAATAATACTCATTATGGTGGTCTCGAATAGTATACAAGCCAAGTTCTAAAGTTTACAAGTCACCGGCACACTCATAGATTTGTGAATTTTGAAAAATCACAATTTTTGAAAATAACGTCATGTGTGCAGCTATGCAACTTAGATCTTAAACAAAAACATGCTAAAAAAAAAAATTTTTTAGTTTGATATATTAAGCACATTTTAAGCATAATTTTTGAAAAAGTTTAGGACAAGTAAGTGTTAAGTGTTCTAATTCTCCAATCCCCCCACTTAAGTTAAACAACGTCCTCGTTGTTTGTATAAAAGGTTAAAAACTGGAAAATAAAAAGAATTAGAACAGAATAACTCCCCTGAGATTTGCTCGGTATGATCCTCCATTAGTGTAAGAGCAAAAATCATCTTCCATGTGGATTAGAACGTTAAAGCTTCATACTTGATGTATCCACAGGAAATTCAGCAAACTATAATACCACCAATACTTTAAAACACACCTAAGATAAGAAAGGTTCAAACTTGCATAATACATTAGTAGTTAGGAAAAATAAAACTTAAAAATTAAAACTGAAAATCATCAGGTCAGTCGATGCGCCGTATCTTATTGAAGAAGATACGCCGTATCGAGCCTGGAATTAATACGGATCAGAATAAAGATGTGCCGCATCCTTAACCAGGGATGCGCCGCATTAAAATAAACTGATAAAAAGTTTTAAAGTCGAAAATAAAAATGCAGAAAAATAAAATAAGATATGACCATTGCAGGAGATGCGTCGCATCTCAGAATTGAGATGCGCCGTATCCTCAGCGGGTCTGACTGACTCGACACAGAAAACAGAATAATAAAAGATAAATCCGGGTTGTCTCCCGGTAAGCACTTGTCTTTATTCCAGAGTCTTCAAGTTAGACTCACGTTCAGTTCTTCAATATCGATCATTTATTCCTACATGGCCACGTAGGATCCATTTAGCAACCAAATCGTCGCGTATATATTCAGGTCCCAAATTCAAAACTCCTTTGTAGAATCCTCCCATCAATTGATATGGGTACTCAATCCCTCTCTTATTGTCATCTTCACTAACAAAAAGGAATGGAGAAAATTTGTAGCAAATCCTGCTAGTAGCATGTTTAAATCCGGGGTGAGTTCGTGGCATCATATAAGTGATAATGTCGCTTCCACATTGGAAGGTGATCTTTCCTTCAAATCGTTTTGCATCAATAGTGATTTCCCTACAAAATGGTTTTCCAACAATCACGTCACCCATATTGCTGTCACAATAGGCATTCATGTCTTCAACAACGGCGAACTCAGTCACAATAGTAAAGCGTCCAATGAAGATCGGGACATTAATGAAGGCACCAACTACATTCTTTCCCTTATACTCCACTTTATTTCTCATAATGGAATTGTAAAACCTTCTTGACATGACATTGATTGGTAAAATAGGAAAGAAATTGGCGTCAATACACTTGTACCCAATCATGCATGTGAATTTCAAATTGTAAGCACAATCGGCGTGGATCCTTCTACCATAGTCCCAAGAACCATCATACCCCTCAAATTCATCGTAATTCCTAGTATTAATAACGTTAATTTTTGGGCTATCAAGAATTTCTCCTTCTTCTAACTCAGATTCCGCATCATCCATGAATAGGTCATTAGATTCTAATGGTCCATTAAGGTCATTAAGTTCAATGTAGTCCCCATTGTAATGTTCTGGTGATTTTTCATGCACTAATACATCGTTCATAAAATTGTCTTCGAAGTCGATTAGTTCTCCGAATCCCTCCATTTTCCTTCTGAAATAATCACAAAAGCATCAGTAGGATCTGTCCGCTAAGAAGAAAAATCAATGAGTTTAGAAACGGATATACGAATACAGAATAGCTGATATCTGCAGATGATGCGCCGTATCCAAAAAGTTGGATACGCCGTATCTTATAATCGTTAAAATTAAATCAGACTTTATTCAGAAAATAGATACGCCGCTTAGAATTTATGAATGCGCCGTATCGGATTAATTAATCAAAAATCAATTTATCTAATTAAAATTAAATGCGTCGTACTAACGAAAGTTAATGCGCCGTAATTTCGTTACGTTTAAAAATACAAGATTTTTGATTCAGTGGATACGCCGTATCGAAAGAGATCGATACGTCGTATCTGTTTAATAATTCGCAAACTGTTTTTAATTAAAATAATAGATACGCCGTATCTACGAAAGCAGATGCGTCGTATGGCGTTAACGTTTAGAAAATTTTTATCAAAAACAGATACGCCGTATCTGCAAAAGCAGATGCGTCGTATTACTTCATCGCATAGAAAAATTTTCTTGTTAAAAACAGATACGCCGTATCTTGGGGAAAAGATGCGTCGTATCGAATTAATTAAACGCGTCGTATTTTAAAAAAGATTAAACGCAATACGCCGTATTTGAGAAATCAGATGCGCCGTATCGTTTGATTTAGCACAGTACAACGATAGCAGAACAGAAAATACGAAAGAAATTAAAACAAATAAAAACACACAACGAAAATAAAACACACAAAAACAAAAAAATAAAAGCAAACAAATAACACACAAAACAACAAATATGCAAAATAATACAATGATGCAATTAATCTAATAAAAAAGAAAAACCTAATTAAAATACTAATCAAATTAACAGAAAATGACAATTCACTCCCCGGCAGCGGCGCCAAAAAACTTGATGCGCGTGATGTGTCTTTGCGGTTTAGCAGTTTTAATGCCTACTCAAGTTTTAAATTTATATTTAGCCGACTTATCAATAACACACACGCTTAACGAGCAGTGTACCCGGTCAGTATGAAGATAATGGTAAGTAGAGTGTCGATCACTAAGAGTGGAACGTATAATCTCGTTAATCTAATCAGTATTTTAATATCCTAACGCAAGGGGGTTTCAGCCTGAGAGACTGGCACGGTTTTGTTTGCAATTAAATAGTAAAATAAACCAATAGGTACGAATCAGCAAGTAGCACACACGTACACAGATAAATACTCGAGACAATAAGAGGGCTGTCCTTATAATTAAGTAGTTTGTCACTTGTTTTATTGATAGCTTTATATGAAGTGTATGTAGTTAATCCTTTCTCGTTGGTCCTATTCTTATCGGCGAGTAAACCCTTAATGATTACTTATGTCTAAAAGTTATTCCTAAGTGATCAATTTAGAAACAACCGTGGGAGCCACATTATGTCCCGCAGTCAAATGCCCGCAAGCCACTAATAAACACAGAGGTTATCAATGCACTAATAAGTAGTAACCAAAGACATCAACATATAAACTTTAATTAATGAGAAAGCAGTTTTAAGGGAGTGCAATCTTTCCGTTGCCACATTACACAAGCCACCAATCTTGATGAATTAAAGTTTGCTAACACAATAAAACAAAACTACTTAATGAATTAAACATATGCAGCACCTTCTTACAGCTCTTGTATCTTTGATTTGGGTGTGTCTTGTGCTGCCTCCTTGACTGAATTCGTCCTAGGGTTTTCCTTGTTCGGTCTTCGAAACTCTGATAATGCCCCCGAAATTCGTCTGGTCTTGGGGTATTTATAGTTTCTGTCTGAGGGAAGATGCGGCGTATCTAAGGAGTAGATGCGGCGCATGTACTTAACTTCGCGTGGGGTCCAAGATTATAATATTCAGGAATATTCGTACACCGCCAGAAGATGCGGCGTAA
The DNA here is from genome assembly GCA_021014915.2 of Artemisia tridentata subsp. tridentata. Taxonomy (NCBI): domain Eukaryota; kingdom Viridiplantae; phylum Streptophyta; class Magnoliopsida; order Asterales; family Asteraceae; genus Artemisia; species Artemisia tridentata. The sequence continues at coordinate 102,625,351 of CP139503.1, read as the reverse complement.
CTCCATGATTAGATGCGGCGCATGTCCTCTTGTATCTTGGATCGTATCTGGTGATATCTTGATATAGATGCGGCGCATGTTGAGAGTGAGATGCGGCGCATCTGGAGCAGAATTGACTTGATCTTGTCCATGTCAGTAGACTTTCACTTTATGCACGTTTTGCTCCATAATTAGTCCAAAATCGCCAAGTTTCACCAAATGCTTGTTTTTACCTGAGAATTACAAAAGTAAACGATTAAGTATCAATCCTCATACATAATATAGTAAAACAAGTCAAATTGATAGGATAAATGATAGTAATAAAATGTACTTATTTGAGTTCATCAAATATCCCCCCACTTGAACTTTACTTGTCCCCAAGTAAACCTTAGAATTTCTCTTATGAAAATGTATCCTAAAAGATGTTAGGATTTATTTTTATATTTAAGCATGTATTCATTTAATTCATAATCACACAACCAAACACTTAACGAATTAGAAGTAAAATAAAATAAGTCGATAAAAGCAAATCTAATCGTTTAACTGTCCAGTCGTGACGAATATTCTATCATAAGCTTGGCAAGTATACACATCTCCACCACTAAAGCTAAGGAATAACAAGTCTAAAGCGGTAAAAAGGGTTTTTAGGCTTAAGGGTTAATTATTCTCTTTTCACTATCGATCTCAAATTCCAGAAAAGGCGACAAAATCACAAATACATGATCGAATCCACGAACACGATACTTGCAATTGCTCAAATCCTTAACTCGAATAGGCTAAAGATAGGTCCAAACTTCACCAATAATAATATATCAAAAAGGGCGACAAAATCATAAATACATAGCCGAATCCACGACTACGATACTTAAGATTGCTCAAATCCCTAATCTCAATAAATCAAAGGTTTGGTTGGATAAAGAATAATATAGGGTATGGATAACATTTGGGATATAAATTGGTGTAAAATGAAAAATAAACAAAACAAATAAATTAAAATCCTAAGTGTGGTTAATAACTATCCCAACCATCCCATGAACAAGACTCATATCATCGGATAACTCACGCTTTAACACTTGAAACACACGCTTTAGGTAGACACGAATTATACTCAACAAGATCTTAATCAAAGAATAAACCTTAATTGGCATTCCCATAACTGCCAATTCCCATTTAATCCATAGATATAATACAACAAATAGTGGCCATATGAACCACTTACATAACTCTACATCGTTGGCTTAAAATAAACATCCAACTCTTTTTTCTTTCTTTTTCTTTTCTCATTTTTTCGATTTTTTTTTTTTTTTTTTTTTTTTTTTTTTTTTTTTTTAACTTGAAACATAAACATAGATGTGTAAAATTTCACCACATCACTACAACTTTCTTTCCGGATAATTTTTTTCATACTTTTCATACTTTCAGAAATAACGGTAATAGTGAAAGTAGTAAACACACGAAAAATAAACTCAAAGATATACAATATTTACTTTCACTCCAATTGCATTGTGCAATTTCCCGACCTAACCATAGATAATGAATTACGCACGCGAACACAGGTAATGTAAGGAAACACACTCTGCCTATAGCAATTAACCAACCACGGATTCTAATCTACAGGGTAGGCTAAGGTATAAGGTGTAACGAAACATTTTAAACATAGGTGTAAGAAACGAAAGGAATGGCTCTGAGTGTTTTTCTAGGGGTATCTTACTCTAAAAATGAGAGTAACAAAAGGGTTTATACGGGGGTTAACTAACCAGTGTAGTTAGTCAATAACACATAACATATAAGGCTTTTTGGGTGTAATCCTAGAATTTTACCAAGTTAGACAAGTCATTCCAATTAAATAAATAATACTCATTATGGTGGTCTCGAATAGTATACAAGCCAAGTTCTAAAGTTTACAAGTCACCGGCACACTCATAGATTTGTGAATTTTGAAAAATCACAATTTTTGAAAATAACGTCATGTGTGCAGCTATGCAACTTAGATCTTAAACAAAAACATGCTAAAAAAAAAATTTTTTTAGTTTGATATATTAAGCACATTTTAAGCATAATTTTTGAAAAAGTTTAGGACAAGTAAGTGTTAAGTGTTCTAATTCTCCAATCCCCCCACTTAAGTTAAACAACGTCCTCGTTGTTTGTATAAAAGGTTAAAAACTGGAAAATAAAAAGAATTAGAACAGAATAACTCCCCTGAGATTTGCTCGGTATGATCCTCCATTAGTGTAAGAGCAAAAATCATCTTCCATGTGGATTAGAACGTTAAAGCTTCATACTTGATGTATCCACAGGAAATTCAGCAAACTATAATACCACCAATACTTTAAAACACACCTAAGATAAGAAAGGTTCAAACTTGCATAATACATTAGTAGTTAGGAAAAATAAAACTTAAAAATTAAAACTAAAAATCATCAGGTCAGTCGATGCGCCGTATCTTATTGAAGAAGATACGCCGTATCGAGCCTGGAATTAATACGGATCAGAATAAAGATGTGCCGCATCCTTAACCAGGGATGCGCCGCATTAAAATAAACTGATAAAAAGTTTTAAAGTCGAAAATAAAAATGCAGAAAAATAAAATAAGATATGACCATTGCAGGAGATGCGTCGCATCTCAGAATTGAGATGCGCCGTATCCTCAGCGGGTCTGACTGACTCGACACAGAAAACAGAATAATAAAAGATAAATCCGGGTTGTCTCCCGGTAAGCACTTGTCTTTATTCTAGAGTCTTCAAGTTAGACTCACGTTCAGTTCTTCAATATCGATCATTTATTCCTACATGGCCACGTAGGATCCATTTAGCAACCAAATCGTCGCGTATATATTCAGGTCCCAAATTCAAAACTCCTTTGTAGAATCCTCCCATCAATTGATATGGGTACTCAATCCCTCTCTTATTGTCATCTTCACTAACAAAAAGGAATGGAGAAAATTTGTAGCAAATCCTGCTAGTAGCATGTTTAAATCCGGGGTGAGTTCGTGGCATCATATAAGTGATAATGTCGCTTCCACATTGGAAGGTGATCTTTCCTTCAAATCGTTTTGCATCAATAGTGATTTCCCTACAAAATGGTTTTCCAACAATCACGTCACCCATATTGCTGTCACAATAGGCATTCATGTCTTCAACAACGGCGAACTCAGTCACAATAGTAAAGCGTCCAATGAAGATCGGGACATTAATGAAGGCACCAACTACATTCTTTCCCTTATACTCCACTTTATTTCTCATAATGGAATTGTAAAACCTTCTTGACATGACATTGATTGGTAAAATAGGAAAGAAATTGGCGTCAATACACTTGTACCCAATCATGCATGTGAATTTCAAATTGTAAGCACAATCGGCGTGGATCCTTCTACCATAGTCCCAAGAACCATCATACCCCTCAAATTCATCGTAATTCCTAGTATTAATAACGTTAATTTTTGGGCTATCAAGAATTTCTCCTTCTTCTAACTCAGATTCCGCATCATCCATGAATAGGTCATTAGATTCTAATGGTCCATTAAGGTCATTAAGTTCAATGTAGTCCCCATTGTAATGTTCGGGTGATTTTTCATGCACTAATACATCGTTCATAAAATTGGCTTCGAAGTCGAAGTCAATTAGTTCTCCGAATCCTTCCATTTTCCTTCTGAAATAATCACAAAAGCATCAGTAGGATCTGTCCGCTAAGAAGAAAAATCAATGAGTTTAGAAACGGATATACGAATACAGAATAGCTGATATCTGCAGATGATGCGCCGTATCCAAAAAGTTGGATACGCCGTATCTTATAATCGTTAAAATTAAATCAGACTTTATTTAGAAAATAGATACGCCGCTTAGAATTTATGAATGCGCCGTATCGGATTAATTAATCAAAAATCAATTTATCTAATTAAAATTAAATGCGTCGTATTAACGAAAGTTAATGCGCCGTAATTTCGTTACGTTTAAAAATACAAGATTTTTGATTCAGTGGATACGCCGTATCGAAAGAGATCGATACGTCGTATCTGTTTAATAATTCTCAAACTGTTTTTAATTAAAATAATAGATACGCCGTATCTACGAAAGCAGATGCGTCGTATGGCGTTAACGTTTAGAAAATTTTTATCAAAAACAGATACGCCGTATCTGCAAAAGCAGATGCGTCGTATTACTTTATCGCTTAGAAAAATTTTCTTGTTAAAAACAGATACGCCGTATCTTGGGGAAAAGATGCGTCGTATCGAATTAATTAAACGCGTCGTATTTTAAAAAAGATTAAACGCAATACGCCGTATCTGAGAAATCAGATGCGCCGTATCGTTTGATTTAGCACAGTACAACGATAGCAGAACAGAAAATACGAAAAAATTAAAACAAATAAAAACACACAACGAAAATAAAACACACAAAAACAAAAAAATAAAAGCAAACAAATAACACACAAAACAACAAATATGCAAAATAATACAATGATGCAATTAATCTAATAAAAAAGAAAAACCTAATTAAAATACTAATCAAATTAACAGAAAATAACAATTCACTCCCCGGCAGCGGCGCCAAAAAACTTGATGCGCGTGATGTGTCGTTGCGGTTTAGCAGTTTTAATGCCTACTCAAGTTTTAAATTTATATTTAGCCGACTTATCAATAACACACACACTTAACGAGCAGTGTACCCGGTCAGTATGAAGATAATGGTAAGTAGAGTGTCGATCACTAAGAGTGGAACGTATAATCTCGTTAATCTAATCAGTATTTTAATATCCTAACGCAAGGGGGTTTCAGCCTGAGAGACTGGCACGGTTTTGTTTGCAATTAAATAGTAAAATAAACCAATAGGTACGAATCAGCAAGTAGCACACACGTACACAGATAAATACTCGAGACAATAAGAGGGCTGTCCTTATAATTAAGTAGTTTGTCACTTGTTTTATTGATAGCTTTATATGAAGTGTATGTAGTTAATCCTTTCTCGTTGGTCCTATTCTTATCGGCGAGTAAACCCTTAATGATTACTTATGTCTAAAAGTTATTCCTAAGTGATCAATTTAGAAACAACCGTGGGAGCCACATTATGTCCCGCAGTCAAATGCCCGCAAGCCACTAATAAACACAGAGGTTATCAATGCACTAATAAGTAGTAACCAAAGACATCAACATATAAACTTTAATTAATGAGAAAGCAGTTTTAAGGGAGTGCAATCTTTCCGTTGCCACATTACACAAGCCACCAATCTTGATGAATTAAAGTTTGCTAACACAATAAAACAAAACTACTTAATGAATTAAACATATGCAGCACCTTCTTACAGCTCTTGTATCTTTGATTTGGGTGTGTCTTGTGCTGCCTCCTTGACTGAATTCGTCCTAGGGTTTTCCTTGTTCGGTCTTCGAAACTCTGATAATGCCCCCGAAATTCGTCTGGTCTTGGGGTATTTATAGTTTCTGTCTGAGGGAAGATGCGGCGTATCTAAGGAGTAGATGCGGCGCATGTACTTAACTTCGCGTGGGGTCCAAGATTATAATATTCAGGAATATTCGTACACCGCCAGAAGATGCGGCGTAACTCCATGATTAGATGCGGCGCATGTCCTCTTGTATCTTGGATCGTATCTGGTGATATCTTGATATAGATGCGGCGCATGTTGAGAGTGAGATGCGGCGCATCTGGAGCAGAATTGACTTGATCTTGTCCATGTCAGTAGACTTTCACTTTATGCACGTTTTGCTCCATAATTAGTCCAAAATCGCCAAGTTTCACCAAATGCTTGTTTTTACCTGAGAATTACAAAAGTAAACGATTAAGTATCAATCCTCATACATAATATAGTAAAACAAGTCAAATTAATAGGATAAATGATAGTAATAAAATGTACTTATTTGAGTTCATCAGCTGCAATCTTTTGGCTTTGGGTTCTTGCTGCGTCTCTAGCTAACCATAATGCTCTTTCAATGTCTTCAATCCTAATGTGTGTTTGGGTATGGCCTCTACCTAAACAGCGGGTTCTGGCATCCAAGTTTCTAAGTTCCTGTTCGTAATTGTCCTTCATGTTACCAACATTTACTCTTAAACCAAACACTTCTCGTCTCTCAGCATCTGTCCTCTTGAACAGGGTATCAATGTTACGGTCATACCATTCGAATCGTAATGGTTGTAACTCTTTTAGCTGTTCAGAGTGAGTGTCTAGTATGCTGGTGTGTTGGTGAAGGCGAATCCATATGGAGTCACAGGTGTCTACATTGTAGTCAGGAGAATTGGGTGAGGATACATTCTATGGGATATCTGGCATGGAGAAATCTGAGATATTAGGCAAGGGAGAATTTAGCTCGATCTTCTTCCAAGTCATTTCTTGGTGTGAACTCTGTCCAAATTCAAATGTTGGTTGACCACCAATCAAATCTTCATCTGAATAGGATTCAGTTGCTCTCCTAAGTTTCTGACGTGGAGGTGAGTGAGTAGGTGATGAGGGAGGTGATTTCTGAGTGAGTTCTATGTCAGGCTGGGGTTGTGAAATTTTTACATAAGGATCTTCAGTATCTGGTGCAATTTGGTAGGTAGGTGACGCATGTGTAGTAGGAGGGGTAGTCTTGGTGATATCGACTAGTTTGGAAGACATGGTACTGTAGCAATCGAAAATAGTAATTATGAATATTCATACGTTTAAGGTGTAACATTGAGTGTAAAATAATACAGTGTGTTATGTGTGAAGAGTAAACATTAAGCATGTAAAGATTAGTACAAAACAATCTTAGTAGGTAATATATTGAGCACGGCAGTCTACAGACACGGAGGGCGTAAAATGGTATGGTGTAAAATCATTTATTTTGAAAGTGTAGTTATAGTTCAATGTTTGAAAACATTTGATTCTCAATAACCTGTGGCTCTGATGCCAATCTGTAACACCCCCTAATTTGTTTTATGGCAGCGGAAAGTAATTAGGGTGTTACACTGAGGATCGAAGTCAAAAATTTCAGAAAACGGCTTGAAAAAGGCGTTTTGAAAGTTATATGTCATTCAAAATAATAGTTTTGGTACAAAGGTTGAAATGTCTGATTTGAAAATCCCACAAAAGTATGGTAATTTAGAAAGAATGACATATTTGATTTTCACACCATTTAAGTTATCAGAGTATATAATGCCCGCTCCGTGTCTTGTCCTGCTCCGTTGATTACCTGAGATAAACATGCTTAAAACGTCAACACAATGGTTGGTGAGTTCGTGGAGTTTGATAGAAAATAACTTTCTTTCAATGAATTCAAGAGGTGTACTGTGATAGTTGAAGCAAATACTAGTATTTTCTGAAGTAAATAGCAAGTTTGCAATTTGGTAAAAATCCATGAGTAAATCATTTATGAACTCCGATGATCATAATGTTTCACGTTTAAATGAAAATGAACTAGGTTGTTATATGCTCGAAATGAAATGATGGTTCAACTTTTAAAAGTAACGATATACCAAGTATTGAGCTGTCTTTATTAGAAAACACAACTAAATCACATATGATAATAGTTAAGTTCCAAGTACATGATGCATAATCCAAACACATAGTGAAAACAATAGTATAAAGTCTGATGTCTATCAGTGTGGAGTGGTGGTTTACTAAATACAGCTGTATCCAAATATATATAGGAATACATATATATTCATAAAGTTATATTGCCCTAAGCCTCATGACGCGCAAAACGTTAACACAGGTACCGTAAAACGGCGGAGTCACATCAGGTTACTGATGGTTTTGCCCTCAGGTAATAGGTGATTGCCTCATCCTATTATTTCTCAAATATAGTGTATCGCGACTAAATACGACTAACCATAAGGCATTCCGTCCAGTATTTAGTGGGATAGGTCGTCAGCCTCTAACAGGTTTCGAAGCTGTCCACTATATTCGCGCTCACCGCAGTGATTAATGGCTCATGATCGAGGGACTTTATGGCAATATAGATAAACTTAGGCAATATAGGTTTCAGGGTTTCATAGAATATGCGTACTTTAGTCTTGGCAATTATTTCTTGTTGAAATGTAGAAATATCATAGTAAAGTTAACAGTACATTCAGTTGTTATATGAATGCATATAATGAGTCTCAGTTTCGTGTTACAACAAGTAGTTTGAAAATGTTATTTTTCAAATATAGTATTTAAGCTAAGCAAGCAATTTGCAAGTATAACGAGCATATATCCCTGCCAAAGGGTGATTCAAAACATGTAAAACATAGTTGATGATTTTGAATAAATCATGAGAGTTTTCAGAGTATAAAAGTAAACTTAAAACAGTTGAAGCATGTATCTCCCCCAAAAGAGTTATTAAAAACAAGTATTAAAAGTAGGGGCCACGACTCACCTGGAGTGTATCTGACAAGATGGAATTATAAGATCAAGTAAGGCTTATGGAAATGATCACGGAAACGTCCTCACTACGAGACCTGGATATGAGGAATGTCTAAGATTCGACTTATAACTAACAACGAGTGTGAAAGTGAGAAATCGTGTAACGATTTGATGATGTGAGTGTGAGATGCTTAAATATACTATTATCTTGACTCTTATGTCAATAGACTCGAAATATTATCTCCTCAAAATATGATGAAATGATATGCGAGTGAAGTTAAATTTCTAATAAATAATGAAAATGAAATAATACATAACTAGAATGTATAAAATGCATATGAAGTGATGGAATGATGAAAAATGGAAAATGAAATAAGAATGTCAAGTGAAAATAGTTGGTCCTTGTCCTTTCCCAGATTTTACACTTTTTACCCTAACTGTGATTGCGTTACGTCATTAGTCCCTAGTTAAGTCCAAAGTCCAATCATAGTCCAAAACTTGTCCATATGTCCATATAAGGCTTGGAGTTAATTCAATGGTCAATTCTAGTCCTTTATAAACTGTTCTCACAGTTTCAGTCCACATGTTTCTCGGTTTGACAGTTTCAGTCCTTCCAGTTAGATCGCGTTACATTTTTAGTCCAAAGTGTAAATAATATGAGGAAAAAGGTAGGCGACTTTTTGTGAGGCTTATTTAAGATTAATACAACTTATTCTTACTGCTTATTTGGCCAGTAGCTTATTTTCATACTAAATGGGCCTTAACGAGCTACATAGCTAAGCCCATTAGCAAAGTTTAATCCGTACGTTTTGAAGTGAGTTGGGTATATCGAAAGGCTTATTTTTAGTATCTTATTTTCATATTTAAAAAGCTCCAAATGTCAGATTAACTCATTAGCTTATAAACTGCTTGATGGGTTATGAAACCCAACTCGTTATTTTTTAATGGGTTTTTCAAAAATAGCTTTTGTGAATTACTTTGGCTATTTTAAAGGGCCAAATCGTGGTTTTCATGTTAAGTTGTATTAATGAAAAACATAGCTAGCTGCGTTGTTAAATAGGTCGTATGGAAATAAAGTGTAGTCGTTAGATCGAAAGTCGAGTTATGAGGTCGTTTTTAGGGTGACATGGGACTGTTTTATATGTACAAAACTGTTAGAATATATCTAAGTGTTTTCCTATAGCGTCTATATATACGTGTGAGCATGAAGTTAATATATGTTCGAATGATGCATGGTATGAATCTTTAAACGTGAGTTTGGTGTGTGAGGTGCCTCCTAAGGCTTCCCATGAGCGAGTTCGGCATATGCTTGTGGGTTACACCATGTTAATGTTTGTAGAGAAAATATATATATATATAGTGTACGTGAACACATATATGTTCGAGAAAGAAAGTGATGCATGAGACACTATTTTAACGTGCAAGTAGTGTGTAGGGTGGTTTCTAAATCTTCCTCAAGGAAGGTTTGTCACAACTTGTGGAAACGTGAAACAATATATACAACTTGATACGTTCGAGCGTAAAAATGTAGCATGCATGTGTGAGTTTGTGTACGTGAGATATGAAAACAAGAGAGTGACTAGATACTTACTACACCTTTTGAAGGTGGTGGAGGCTTAAGAGGATCGAATGGCGCACAAAGGTGGTAATCCACTTCGCTTGAAACCGAGCATGCGTCTTAAGTATATTTTTCTTTTTACTCGACTGCTTCCATACTGGTGATAGAAACTCCTGGCCTTCTATGGTGTCTTTGTGAGTGAGATAGAGTGGAAAGGAGTGTAGTGGGTATTGGGTAGAAGGAGACGAGTTGGGGTATAATATAGAAGAGGTATACGCACGTTTTTATTGACTTCAACTCAATCATGGAGTGTTACTGTGGATGAGCAGTATTTAGAGTGCATGCTTCTGACTTTAAAACATCATTGGGAGGTATGGGAGTGTTTGTAATCTTGTCTTTTGTTGTTGGAATTATATATATTCGGTTTGTATATTAACGTGTGTAATAATGAAACTAGCGAGCCTCCTCTTGCTCTTGTTGTCTAATCCTTCTATTAAACAACACAAAATATTAATATGGTCATTAGAAATGTGTAGGAAAAAGCGTGGTTTAATATGGTCGTGTTTTGTGATTTTTGTATATATCGAATTTAGTGAAATGGGACAAACAAATTGATATTCAAAATCATATCACAACTCGACTTAAGTTTCTGAAATTTGGCACTCGAATAATCTAGTGGGTCGTGTATGAGATGGTGTAAAAATATTCGAGGGTTGCGTTTAACATTTGAGAGTACGCGAGCTGATTTGGAGGGGTTGTGGAAGTCGAATTCCATAAAAATTATAAAGTTAAAACTGAATTTGGGGTTTGGGCCTGGAACAGTGGACGAATGGTGATGGGCTGGGTATGTTAATCCAGTCCGTTTGGTTTGTATTTGTAGGATTAGTAGGTAATTAGTGATATTAATTATAGTTGGATATATTGTAATTAAAATGTTCAAAATTAATTTAAGGTAATTATGGAGTGGGACTTAATTTAATATAAGTATTGCCATTTGACGTTATTCGTGAAAATGTGGTGTTGCGATGTGAATGTTATCTCGAGTTCGTGGTGTCATTTATTATATGTCGTGAAAATGTAATGTGGTAATGATAACAATAAGGGAAAAATTTAAATTTCCCCGTAAAAGTGGGATTTATTTGACAGTAACTTGAGTTTATCCTTGATTAACGAGTATGATTATGATGGATTTTTGCGGGATCTTACATGGATGGATGGAGTATTTGGATTTGAGGGATTCGTGCATGATCAAATCACGAATTCCTCCGTATAGTGGGATCCAACTCCTGTCCCCATAACACAAACTCCATCGGATCTCTTTACGAACCCATTCTCACTCTCTTGCATTCCGTAAATCTTCTCACGCGGTCGGTTCTCTTCCTTGAGTGCCTCGACCTGAGCCTCAAGAATTTTCGCTGGAAGCGGCGAACTGATCGTCATTCCTAACGATCTGACTCTGAGAGGTTTGATTCGCTCTTTTCTGCTGAGGGCATCGGCAACCACATTTGCCTTGCCTGGGTGGTAACGGATCTCAAAATCATAGTCGCTAAGCAATTCCAACCATCAGCGTTATCTCATGTTCAGCTCCTTCTGGTTCAAGATGTGTTGTAGGCTTTTGTGGTCGGTATACACCACACACTTAGTGCCATAGAGATAGTACCTCCAAATTCTAAGTGCAAACACAATTGATCCTAACTCTAGGTCATGGGTTGTGTAGTTCTTTTCATGGGTTTTCAGTTGTCGAGAAGCATAGGCTATCACCTTCTCCCTCTGCATTAACACGGCTCCTAAACCTTTATGTGAAGTGTCACAATAAACAACAAAGTCTTCACTACCCTCAGGTAAGGCCAAAATAAGTGCACTACACAACCTTTCCTTAAGGAGTTGAAAAGCTTCTTCCTCCTTATCTCCCCAGTGATATTTCACATTCTTTTGTGTCAGTTTAGTCAAAGGCTTAGCTATCTTGGAGAAACCTTCAATGAACCTTCGGTAATAACCGGCAAGTCCTAAGAATTGGCGTATTTCGGTGGGTGTTGTGGGTGTCGTCCAATCCTTTATCGACTCAATCTTTGCGGGATCCACGTGAATGCCTTGACTATCGATCACGTGGCCCAGAAACTGCACAGTTGATATCCAAAATTCACACCTCGAAAACTTGACATATAGCTCCTCCTTTTTCAATAATTCTAAGATTAACTTAAGGTGTTCCTCATGCTCTTTCTCATTCTTAGAATGTATCAGGATGTCATCAATGAATACGATTACGAATTTATCCAAGTACGGCTTACACACCCGATTTATGAGGTCCATGAATACGGCTGGTGCGTTAGTCAAGCCGAATGGCATAACTTGAAATTCGTAATGGCCATATCGGGTTCTGAATGCAGTCTTCGGGATATCCTCTTCCCGGACTCGGAGTTGATGATAACCTTATCTCAGGTCTATCTTGGAATAAACTGATGAACCCTGTAGTTGATCGAATAGATCGTCGATTCTCGGGAGTGGGTATCGATTCTTGATGGTTAGCTTATTCAGCTCCCGATAGTCGATACACATCCTGAAGGACCCATCCTTCTTCTTAACAAACAGGACCGGAGCTCCCTAAGGCGAAGAACTCGGCCTGATAAAACCTTTTCCAGATAGTTCAGCCAACTGATCAAACAACTCCTGTAACTCTGTCGGTGCTAACCAATAGGGTGCTCGCACTACAGGTGCGGCTCCTGACACCAAATCGATTTGAAATTCGATCTGTCTGGCCGGTGGGAGTCCAGGTAGGTCTTCTGGAAATACTTTTGGGAAATCCCTCACGATTGGCACGTCTTTCAATCGTTTCTCTCCGGGCTCCTTTTCCTTCTTCTCAGTAACATGAGCTAGAAAGAGGTGGCATCCTTTCTTGATGCACTTCTACACCTTCGTACACGAGATGATGCTCAATCTTGATGAATGCGCACGATCGCTCCAATCTCCTTCTATTATCAGAAACTCGTTCCTGTAGGGTAATCTGACGATCTTTTCATCACAGATGATGACGACATGATATTTCGATAGCCAATCCATCCCTATGATGACGTCAAAACTACCCAACTCTACTGGCATGAGATCGATGTTGAATGGGTGGTTTAGTAAGTTTAGAGTGCAACCTCTTATAATGGTATCTACCCTTTCTAAGTTCCCGTTAGCTAATTCTACGTCGAAGACATTGTCTAAGGTGGTTGGAGCAATATCAATTAAAGAACTAAAAGCAGTCGACACAAAACTTCTATCTGCTCCCGTATCGAATAATATTGATGCATAACGATTATTTAAAAGAAACGTACCCATCACCACATTCGGGTCGTCTTGGGCTTCCCTTCTGCCCACAGCATAAACTCTTCCACGGGCTCCTCCTCTATTTCCCTGGTTCCCATTGTTGACTACTGCTCCCTGGTTACCATGACCAACACCATTTCCCTGGGTTCTGGTTTTTTTGCACTCATTTCGGTAATGACCCTTTTCACCGCACCCAAAGTAGGTGACTTTCGCCCTACGGTTGTTGGATGGTGCTGCTTGAGCGGTGGCTAGGGGTCTTGACCTACAATTCTTAGCCAAATGTCCCACTCTCTGGCAGTTGTGACACTTTACCGTGCACTGTCCCTTGTGGTGTAGCTTACAACGGTTACAAAGAGGTGCATTCCTATCATACCCCCTCTTATCACCTGAACCTGCTGCATAAGCTTTAGATACTTCCTGCCTTTTGTTTTGAGAGTTGCTGTTGCTACCCTTCGAGTGGTCTTCCCATTTCCTCTTATTATCAACACTCTTTTCTGGGACATCCTCCAATTCCTGGTCTATCAACTTGTTGGCTATTTCCATGGTCTCATGGAGATCTGCAGCCCTTGAGGTAGTCACATCACCTCTTATGGACTTTGGCAAACCTCCAATATACCTCTCAATCAACCTCGTCTCAGTCTGAACCATTTCAGGACATTGCAAAGCCAGTTCTTGGAATCTCTGGTTGTAAGCAGCCATGTTGTTATTCTGCACCTTCAAATTCCAAAATTCTATCTCCAACTTCTTGACCTCATTTCGTGGGCAATATTTCCTAAGCACTAACTCCTTAAAGTCATCCCACGACATAGCATAAGCAACATCCATGTTGGCAGATTTCATGTAGTTGTTCCACCAGGTCAAAGCAGCATCCATGAAAGTGAAAGATGCATACTTGACCCTGTCGTCATCGTTACAACCACTGATGCGAAACACGGTTTCCAGCTTTTCAATCCACCTAGTCAGGCCAACGGCTCCCTCTGTTCCTCCGAAACCTCCAACCATGATCTTTCGAAATTCAGAGTAAGTGCAACCACGGCTGTTGGTCACTGGCCTTGACGTTCCGGTGTTGGTGGTTGAGTTGTTTGGGCTGCGAGAGCGGCGGCCACACGATCATTAACGAGCTGATCTAGAGTTGCTTGATTCACCACAGGTGGATTTGTCGCGGCCCTGGTTGGGGCGGCATTCTCAGCAGTCCTTCCTCGCACTGCCCTTGCCGGGGTAGGTGTGTTAGCAGTTCGTCCTCGTGTGACTCTGGTTGACTTTCGCTTGGGTGCCATTTATCTGCATCACAAGAAGATGACGATAAATGAGATCTCGATTATAGAAGGAAGGTGTCATATGAATATATGGACATCGTAAACAGAATGCAAGAATAAAGTCAACCACAGAGGAAACGAACAATCGAATAGAAAACCAAGCTTGTTATATATTACAAGCAAGGCTAAAATTACAAGCAATGTGGAAACGAACAAATGAATAGAGGTTCACAAAATTACAAGCAAGGCTAAAAGTTAGTGATGGAATTCTAAGTGATAACTCTTCAGTCTAATGGAATACATCATCTACTAAAACTACTCTAGGCTCGGTCACGATCAAGGCGTAACTGCTCGAATGCTGAAGTCATTCCTCCAATAGTAGTCTCTAACTGATCAACACGACATCTCAACTCCTGGTTCTCTCTCATTAGAGCACCAATGATATACTCTGCAGTCATGATCCTCTGCCACTGAGCACGATCAGTACCTCTAGCTCTCCTCAACATCCCCTGAATCCTGGTCTGGCCTCTGTCCAAACCAATAGCCCTAAAGTCCAAATCCCTGTGCTCACTACCATGTAACCTCTCCAATGCATCCAATTTGGCTCTCAGGCCAATCATCACACGTCTGTCAGAATACATCTCCTCAAACAACACACAGGCAGCCCTGTCAACTGTCCCAATCCTCCTCTCAACACTCTGAATGCGGTCAGGCCGCTCTAACCTCTCGATCTGATCTGAGTGTACATCAAGTAAACTGGCCTGGTTCGCCAGCTGAATCCATACCTGCTCCATGACAGTGGGTTCCTCGAGCTCTGCTGGTGAGGCTGGTAGAAGCGGAGAAACCACTGGTGATGGAAGCGGAGAAGGTATCGGAGATGGAGGTGGCACAAATGAAGGAGATGATGAAGTGTACTCTGGACTAGCTGCACGTACACCCGTGCTAGTATCACAAGTAATATCAATCCACTGGGTATCACTCAAATCCTATATTTGGGCAGCCCTAGAACTTTGCCCTACCTCGAATACCCCTGTACATCCTCCATGATGCCCTTGCCATCCCGTGGCATCATCACCTGATCTAGATCCATCGGTGCCTCCCTGTCCCTGTCATCACCCGTACAAACAGGAGCGTGCTCAATGGGTGCTGTCACTGCTGGTGTAGGCTCTACCTGAACCTGCTCTGGATCCTCCACTGGATCCTCATCCTCATCTGAGTAAGACTCAATAGACCTCCGTAATCTCTGACGGGGAGGGGAATGATCTGGAGATGACATGGGTGACTGAGATGGTGATGAAGTAGAGGTACCCAGGTAACCATAACGGGTCCTCCTGAGTGGTGAGGATAGCACAGATGATAGCTGGATGCGACGTCCATGGACTCTCCTATAAGAAGCCCGACGTCTGATGGGTGGGGTAGCCTGGGCATGATGGGTGAGAGTGTAAAGCTGAGCTGGAGATGAACGGTGAGCTGTGGTGTAGCGGGGTAGGTATGGTGAGGTAGATACTGGAGTGGTGTGTGTATGTTGAGCAGGAATGTATGGCTAAGTAGCGGCTCTGACAACCTCCATAAACGGGTCATCCGAAAATGGAACTGGTCGTCGTAACGGGGAAGTGTGTCCAGCAGCAAGTACCTCATCCTGTGCATCGGAAGGGAGAGACATAGTCTGCGACAAATACGGTGTGGCATGTGTAAGTATATAGAAAATACTTATATCATATATGTTAAGTAAAATACTCAAATAGCATAGTATAACACTTAATCATATAAGGAAAACAGCGATCAAATCATAGCAAGCTAGGCAGACAGGCATCTGGCGGTCATAAGGAAAAGTTTTTCATAAACTGGTTATAGTTTAGGGTTTTTATAAAACTAGTTTTCTATAACCTAAGCTCTGAATACCAATCTGTAACACACCCAAAATCAATATTTGGGGAAGCATACACATTTGGGTGCTACTAAATCGATAATCACAACATAAAGATATAGAGAACGGATTAAAATCCGTTATAAAATAGTTTACATTTTCAAAGTTATATTGTCATACATCACGTTCAATTCAAATAAAATGAAGCCCATTTAACAAAGTGGTCCCAAATTCAGAGTTTAACGCAAAAGCAAAAACATTTCCAACAAATTTATGACCATTGCCATGCTCTGCCTTCATTAAACACATTCTTATATACCTGAGAAAAACATGCTAAAAGTCAGCTAATGTGGTGAGTTAATAGGTTTGAAGTAAATAAGCACATATGGACCATAGCAAATAATTCAGCAAAACAATTCAGCAAACACACTATCCCGCTATGCAAACACTAAGCTCATCCAACCGAAACTAGACAAACAATATGTCAAGCTGGCATAGCAAATAAAGGGTGCCCGCGAGTGTTAATCCCTAGACACTCGGAAAATTCCGATATGGTATACGTTCGTATTGACTATGCCGAGCCAACCGAACGGGGGAGTCACCCCCAATAGATCTATTTATATCACACGCGTTTCCCAGCAGGAATTGACGGTTGATGATGGTGGGCGCAATGGGATTCAGCTAACTTAGGTTTCCGCATACAAGTGTGTATAAAAACAAAGTTCATTTTGGTCCATAAAAAAGTTTTGCATTTTTCTCACCCCAAGGTTTATAAAAGCAATACGTATAAAAATGGGGCTATAAACTCACCTTAAAACAATAGAAATCTGCTAATCAACAACAACTCAGTGCAACCGCTCCGACACGCGACCTAGATCAGTATGGTAAGTCTTAGCGAAATATTCGTATTTTAAATGTTTTAACTCAATTGAAAAGTTTACGTGTGACCAGTGCTCGTGTATTTCTTGCTTGCTGTGTGTAAGGTACATTTCAAAATAGTTTATCATTTAGAACTCTTTGGTGATGGCTCATGGTGAGAGTGTATAGTGAAATACGTGCGACGGAACTTTCGTGCTTAGTGTTTGTCGTCGCAAACTGCGTAAGTAATATATATATTATCGTATATATATATTTAATAAATAAATATTCAATTAATTAAGACTTATAATTAATTAAATAGGTATTGAATAATTAATATGATAATGGTGTTAGTGGGGTATTATTATATTATAAATATTATAATTATTTATAATATAATGACAATTATAGAGAAATTTATAAGTATTAAATTTTGAGAAATTAAATAAGTGTAAGTATATGAATGTCAAAAATATATTCATAAGCCTTATAAGATCTAAAAATATTAATTTAGAAGAATTAATATTTTTAATAATAAAAAATACTCCGTTTCGTCTTTTAGTCGGTTTTCATCTGAAAATATTTTAAGTGTCGAAATTTTAGAAAAATCGGGCATGACCCATTCGTTTATTCAAACTTTTCTATTTTTTCCAAGTGTTGCAATTTCCTCAAATAATCCCTTTCGTTAACTATATTTGCAAAATAGTCCAAATGGTATATTTATCGTTATAACTATACTTATCGTTACAATTACTTCATAATTATAGTTTTCGATAAAAAAATCAACGTTTAGTCAAAATACTTTCAAAAGTCAACAAAAAGTCAACATTCAACAAATTTGGGCCGAAAATCCTCTTAGTTGTCTTATTGGGCTTAAAGTGTCGAAACGAGCCCAAAATGATTTTTATCGATATATAACGTTCTATTTCACAAAAATAATTATAGCGAGTCGAAAAATGTTCCAAAACTCATTTTTGTCTCCCGAAATGTTTGTTGGGCCGAGAAGGCCATATTGGGTCCATTAGTCCATTTTTAGCCAAAAACTAATTAACCCTTTTTATTTACGTTATATTTTACGTTAAACATTAAATAAGCTAATAAGCACTTTAAATAAGCAATTTGGTCCAAAAAGCCCAAGTAGGCGGAGAGTTTGATGGGCTCGGCCCATTTATGTCGAGTTCAAGTTTAGTCCAAAACAACCAAGTTAAAACCAATAAGCTAGTGCTTATTTCAATAAGCTAACTAAAATAAGCTAATAAGCATAAATTTCACCATTTCACCACTAGAGCCAAAACTTTATGTTTTTCAAAACCCCAATAATTATTCCCTTTAAAACTAGCCGATTTATATATATACACATAAAAGTGTATATTTCGTCTTAAATTCTCGTAATTAGCACTAATCACTTTTGTATCATCAAACTAGTACCATAAGAAACAAGATGTACCACACAAGTAAGAAATATCATAATTTGTATGAAAACTCAAAAAAAGTCGAGCACACAAAAACTATACATCAAACCCTAACTTTTTCATTTTAGTAAATTATACACATTTAGCACTTGGTAACACTTTTAAATATCAAAAGAACATGAAAGATACAAGATTAATCAAGTTTTGATGTATCCTTACAATGCTTGAGAAAAGTCGAGAGGTGTAAGGGTCCAAGAACACACTAAATCGCACCAAATTTACCCACAATACGTTCCGATTAACCATAAGCAAAAACATTTCCAACAAATTTATGACCATTGCCATGCCCTGCCTTCATTAAACACATTCTCATATACCTAAGAAAAACATGCTAAAAGTTAGCTAACGCTGGTGAGTTCATAGGTTTGAAGTAAATAAGCACATATGGACCATAGAAAATAATTCAGCAAACACACTATCCCGCTATGCAAACACTAAGCTCATCCAACCGAAACTAGACAAACAATATGCCAAGCTGGCATAGTAAATAAAGGGTGCCCGCGAGTGTTAATCCCCAGACACTCGGTAAATTCTGATATGGTATACGTTCGCATTGACTATGCCGAGCCAACCGAACGGGGGAGTCACCCCCAATAGATCTATTTATATCACACGCGTTTTCCAGCAGGAATTGACGGTTGATGATGGTGGGCGCAATGGGATTCAGCTAACTTAGGTTTCCGCATACAAGTGTGTATAAAAGCAAAGTTCATTTTTGTCTATGAAAACAGTTTTGTATGTTTCTCACCCCAAGGTTTATAAAAGCAATACGTATAAAAATGGGGCTATAAACTCACCTTAAAACAATAGCAATCTGCTAATCAACAACAACTCAGTGCAACCGCTCCGACACGCGACCTAGATCAGTATGGTAAGTCTTAGCGAAATATTCGTATTTTAAATGTTTTAACTCAATTGAAAAGTTTACGTGTGACCAGTGCTCGTGTATTTCTTGCTTGCTGTGTGGTAAGGTACATTTCAAAATAGTTTATCGTTTAGGACTCTTTGGTGATGGCTCATGGTGAAAGTGTACGGTGAAATACGTGCGACGGAACTTCCGTGCTTAGTGTTTGTCGTCTCAAACTGCGTATGTAATATATATATTTAATAATTAAATATTTAATTAATTAAGACATATAACTAATTAAATTGGTATTGAATAATTAATATGATAATGGTGTTAGTGGGGTATTATTATATTATAAATATTATAATTATTTATAATATAATGACAATTATAGAGAAATTTATAAGTATTAAATTTTGAGAAATTAAATAAGTGAAAGTGTATGAATGTCAAAAATATATTCATAAGCCTTATAAGATCTAAAAATATTAATTTAGAAGAATTAATATTTTTAATAATAAAAATACTCCGTTTCGTCTTTTAGTCGGTTTTCATCCGAAAATATTCTAAGTGTCAAAATTTTAGAAAAATCGGGCATGACCCATTCGTTTATTCAAACTTTTCTATTTTTTCCAAGTGTTGCAATTTCCTCAAATAATCCATTTCGTTAACTATATTTGCAAAATAGTCCAAATGGTATATTTATCGTTATAACTATACTTATCGTTACAATTACTTCATAATTATAGTTTTCGATAAAAAAATCAACGTTTAGTCAAAATACTTTCAAAAGTCAACAAAAAGTCAACATTCAACAAATTTGGTCCAAAAAGCCCAAGTAGGCCGAAAGTTTGATGGGCTCGGCCCATTTATGTCAAGTTCAAGTTTAGTCCAAAACGACCAAGTTAAAACCAATAAGCTAGTGCTTATTTCAATAAGCTAACTAAAATAAGCTAATAAGCATAAATTTCACCATTTCACCACTAGAGCCAAAACTTTATGTTTTTCAAAACCCCAATAATTATTCCGTTCAAAACTAGCCGATTTATATATATACACATAAAAGTGTATATTTCGTCTTAAATTCACGTAATTAGCACTAATCACTTTTGTATCATCAAACTAGTACCATAAGCAACAAGATTTACCACACAAGCAAGAAATATCTTAATTTGTATGAAAGCTCAAAAAAAGTCGAGCACACAAAAACTATACATCAAACCCTAACTTTTTCATTTTAGTAAATCACACACATTTAGCACTTGGTAACACTTTTAAATATCAAAAGAACATGAAAGATACAAGATTAATCAAGTTTTGAAGTTTCCTTACAATGCTTGAGAAAAGTCAAGAGGTGCAAGGGTCAAGGAACACAATAAATTGCACCAAATTTACCCATAATACGTTCCGATTAACCCAAAACACTTGAAAGTACACCCCGATTAGTTCAAACTTCAATGAATTTTTGTAGATCTTGATTTGTGAAGGTTGGCCGTGAGTTTTGTTTGTAAAAATGATCTAGGTAAGTTTATTGAGAGGAAATGTATGTGTGAAATTGTGTGTGTTACTAACTTGGTAATTAGTTTAATAATCACTTTGTCACCTTGTGAGGAGTGGGCGGCAAATGACACATCAAAGGGGGGGGGGGAAATATTTTTGGTTCCTCGTTGTTGTATCGTGTGTCGGTTTAAGCTTAAATGTTACCGTAAAGTCCCGGTTTTACCTCTTTGGACACGTATACGCAAAATAAAGTTTTTACGGATGTTTCCGTCAGAATAATAATAAAATATTATTATTTGCTCAAAAATGCATTTATTTGACTGCTACCATAAATACTGTGCTGTCGGCTCGCGTGTGGGGTTGCTTTTCAGTAAATACGAGAAAGCTCTCAGTAAATTATGAAACTTGTCAGTAACTATCAGAAATAGAATAATTTACGCTTACTGACAAAAATAAACTTTTTCAGCAGTGACTGTAAGCTACAGTATGCGGGACCGCTCCAAAAAATGCTCAGAAATGCTCAGAAACATGCAATCGCACATAGAAATGCTAGGCTTAAAAACAATAAATAGGCATTTATTATTAACTTAAAATGTGAAAATTACCATTTGTCACAATGTTGCCAAAAGGATGGCCGACATACCCATGCTAGGAACCACCGCTCTTCCCTACGGGATGCTTCTCACCCGTCTCTATAGAGTCTTTGCACCCATTCTACCAAATGCTAAAGGGTTCTGTCTTGACTGCTCTCTTGTCAACCACATAATGGTTCCATTAAGTGATAAGAGAGTAGCAAAGACTCAAGGTAACGTCCTCATCATCGTCAGCAAATAGCTCCGAGGATGGACTTCCTAACTCAAGGCTTCCTCCTCTTGACTACTTCCAACAACTTCCGGCAATTGAGAACCAATCAGAAGAGTTTAAGCAAACAAGAAGAATGTTCAAGTGCATTGGAAGCTTCCTAACCAAGATTAACAAGAAATTGGACAGGCTGTGAGAGGTTTTTATGAGTGTTTGGTAAAATATCTCTAAAATAATGATGTTTGATGTAGTTGTCTGCTTCTAGGTTGATAACTTGATATTTGACGATTATTTGAACTAACCATGTCTTGCAGGTAGATAACATCTTGATGTTATCATTTTTCATTTTGTTTCACATTATTAGTGAAATTATTAGCCCCTACTTGATCTATACCCTTACATGTGTTAATACTTCTTTTATTGTTATTTTCTAATTACAACTAATTAATTACACATGTTTTAGAAAAGATTTTGAGATTTGAACGGGGTTCGGGGGGCCAAATTTGCCCTTTGTTTACTTTTTTGGCCTGGCGGATGGGACGGAACCAAAAATTTCGTTCAGTCCATCTAAAAATTTGGTGCTGCCAAATTTCATATGACGGATCAGGTGGAACCAAAAATTCCGCCCGTTCAGTCGTTTGGTTCCACCAGCCAACAGCAAAATTTTTTAAATTTTCATTTAATTCCGCACTCTAGATCGCTCGTTTTTGTTACTAGGATACTTTTTACTGATATTCACTCATACTAGGATCAAATTATCTCACTTGGACCAATAGGATAACCATTTCCCACCAAAATTTGAAATTTCTCAAAAACACCTCAAGGAACCTTTCTCTATAAAGGAAGGAACTCTGAATTTGGTTCCTTGTAATCCGTGGGTGTCTGACATCGAATATTTTGTAATGATTGAAACTCATTTACTGCATATCTTACTTATATCACTCAACACAACTCCATTGGATTGACTTAAGTTGATTGGACTTGTTTATTAACACTTCAATATCATTAGGAAACACCATTGTTGTATGGATTAACATCAAATCAAAACACATTTTTTCATGAATCTTGACTTCTATAAATTAGAACCTCCAGGATGATCATTCTTCACTGTAACACCCCCAAAATCTGGTTTAGCGGAAGCATACATGTTTGGGTGCTACTAAATTGGTATCACAACGCAAAGTACAAAGAACGATTTTACCTCAACCGTTTAGAAGAAATTTCATAATCAAAAACATTATGTTTACAGCATTCCAAAAACAATGCGGAAATATAGGCCCATAAAAGAAATAAAGCGGTCCCAAATACATCAGAATCATCTATGACCATGCCAAAGCCTCCAACAGTATTCTATCGCTTTACACCTGAAAATACATGCTAAAGTGTCAACATGAGGTTGGTGAGTTCTTAGCTTTTCATAAATAGCAATTCAGCGTAAAAGAAATGTGAGTTCAATAGGAAGTTTTGGGACCATTGTGTCGCTCACATTGTCATGAAAATAAAGTTACCTTTAAGTAAATTAGTAATGTGGACCACAAGAGTTAAAGTTGGTTTGACTGGTTCATTCGGTTATGTGACCAATTCATTCGGTCATGTGACCAGTTCATTCGGTCATGTTACCAGTTTATTCAGTTATGTGACCAGTTCATTCAGTCATGTATGTACATAGCAGTTGGGCCAGTTCACTCAGTTATGCATGTATAGATGTTTTAAGCACTTGTGTCCATGAGTAAGAAATCAAGTATGTAACATGTAAACACATAACGCATTCGAGTCAGCAATCAAGTATTTCAGCCAAACAGTATGTTTGAGAGAACAAATCACGTTTCAAGTAAAACAAGCATTGAGTTTAAGTAAAAACAAGCATGTATTCTCCCCAAAAACAGTTATAAAACAAGTAAAGGTAGGGGCCATGAACTCACCTCATCATGAAGTAACGCAAGAATCACAACTGACACAATTGGCATCTAGAGCAGAACACAACGGTATCAAGAGATATAGGCACAATGGTACGGGATCGGCACAACCTAATAAGTATATGGTTATCTTAGAATACGTCTCGTAAAGTAAAAGAGTTTTCAAAAGACAAGCGTCTTAGTTTTCGTGGATTACTCGTATCAAAGTTTGTAAAAAGTTTAGTATCAACGTTTCGTGTGGTGGTAATAAAACATAGACTCAATAATCCTAAATAGTTTGGAAAGGTATAATATATATCCCAATATATTATAAAGGAAGTAATAAAAGAACAGTCAAGAAATACTGACGAGGACTCAAGTATACACACGTCAAAGAGGAATTGATAACGACATAGTCGAGAAAAGTACCGACGAGGAATTGAGTCGAGGAAGAATGACAAGAAGAAATCAAGAAATGAACGATAAGGAAAAATATGTCAAAAAGGTAATTCAATTGGTATGTTTCGGTATTTACCCAATAATCCCAAATAATTTGTATAAAACCTACGTGTTTCATTAACAAAGACACGTTAAATTCACAATTCAACAATAAGGGTTTTTACAATTAACTTGTACAATTCGTCATTAGACGAGTTTATAATAAAAGCGTTTTTGAAAATACAGTCTTTGTATAACCTTATAGAGGCATATAGTTTTATTTAATAGTTAGGTTCAAGTTAAACGTCTAGTCATATATATAACGTCAAGTAATTAAATTACGAAATTCTTCTTTGCCTTCTACTTGGTTTTTAAGAAAGTGTGAACTTATGAGAAAAAATTTCTAAGACTTGTTCGTTTATAAAACTTCCATGTTGTGTAGTATTTAATTAAACTACGCTTTCTATATATGACTTATGTTGTCGATATGCTAAATAGTCCATTTTAATTCCAATAATTTGTCCAAGTGATTCGATGCAAATCCAATGATTTGTCCAAATAATTCGATGCAATCTATTTTATTTTGTCTATTAAGTATATGTTTAGTCTGTATTCATATATCATTCCCAAGAGTAACCGAAACGTACCAATGTTTTCAAGAGTCAAAACAATAATTACGTTAGTCCGATGTTCGATATTTGTAAAATGATCAAAACATGTTAAATTTAAACTCAACAAAATCCAAACACACTCTTTCTAATTAGTTGGGCTCCTTAGCCCATTATGACACAAATAACACACCCTTCGGCCCAACACCAATAGACCAAACGCACCATGTGGAGCTTGATAATACAAACACAGTTTTACAAACACAATCATAAGACTCAATCGCAAACGTAACGTATAAGCGCACCCCATGTGTTAATATGTTAAACCGAACACACAAACATAACACAGATTCTTATCAAAATATTTATGTACTCACAATTAAAATTAGTAGCTTAAGCAGTTTTAAAAGAAGGCATAAGCAGTTTAAGATGACCAATAACTCGATAGTAAGTTTTTAAACAAGCGGTTCAAAATAAGCATCCATAATAAGTTGTTCACAATAAGCTCATACAAAGTGAGTTTTATCCAAAATAATGAACCAAACAAAGACCTCTTGGTGTTTTGTGGTTAAACCGAGACTAAGCAACACCTTCGTGGTGTCGTTAAGCCGAAACAAACAAAACACCCTATGCGGGTTGTTGATCCGAGACTCAAACCAAATGACAACACCCTATGTGGGTGTCTCGTTGAACCGAGGGCAAAACCACGCCACACGCCCTTGTGGGGTTTAGAGCCGAGGGCAAGACCGATACACCCTTCGTAGGTGGTGGCTGCCGAGTGCAACACAAACCAGCACACCTGGTGACTCATTATTCCAAACAACTAACATACCCAAAAACTAAAATTGATAAATCTAAATCGAATCCAAAAACAAACGGGTACACCCTCTTGACCCGTAACCAAACACCCACGACAACAACTTAAAGATAGCAAACAATCCAAAAATTTGAGACCCTAACGGGTTGTTATACCCTATACGAGACCAGAAATTATACCACATCAAAGCAAACACCATTTTACCGCACGAAACTCTTATCAAATCATTTAATCTTGTTTTTAAATCCACGAAATTAATATCAAAAGTTTTATTAATCGGTTTTAGTGAAAAGATTAATAAGATGAGCTTGCGTTATTATCATACCAACGAAATGAGAAGGAAGTGGGAGAGACGGCAAGAAAGTGGCGGCTATGGTGGTCATGGTGGCGACGGCATGGTGTTACTCAAACCAAAACACAAGTAAAAACCACCCAAGTGACTCCAATCACCCCGATCTAGCCCGATCTACGTTGTCTTGACAGTGGCGACGTGAAATGATGGTGGTCGAAATCTGGCCGAAGCACCGGTGACGGTGCCAGAAAGCTTATGGAGAGAGAAGTGGGAGTAAGAATGTGTTATTATGACAAGGAAACCCTAATTTGGGCCCTTTTATAGTGTCAAAGAAACCCTAGGGGCCAAATCTGCCATTAATCAAAGTTTAAGGGTGGCGGTGTTAATTTGATCCGGGGATCAAACTTGTAATTTGTGAAATCTTTTATGATTTTAAGGTGTGGGGCCCATTTGAGTTAGTAAACGATTGATTGGAAGCACGAAATTTATACCGTTGCTTTCAAAATAATGTTTCCACTAAAAACGAGTATTTACACGACTATTTTCTCATAAATAGTATAAAAATCACATTAAAATGTTTGTCGATTTACGGTTGTGCCGGTACGCGTTGTGTACGGTTTTCACGTTTCACGAGATAACTTCTCGTATTCGATTCAAATAAGTTCGGAAAAGTCCAAAAGTGAAACTTAGAAAATAATAAATATAATTTATTATTAAAAATCAGTCTGGAAAATAACGGGTGGTTACAGTCTACCCTCCATAACGCGAAATCCATCCCGGATTTCAGTTTATGTTATCCGATAGTGTGGTGTCTGGGAAGAGATGCTGGTACTCGCAACAGATTTGGGTCTTACTAGACGGTTTAAAGGCTCCTCCTTGTCTGTGGGAGAGTAATACATAATTCTTTGCTGAAATTTTGTAGTTAGGTAAACTGATGCGACTTCAAAAGACTCGTAACTTCAGTAAAAGCAGTCTTTAAACATGGTGTGGATAAGATGATTTCACAAAGGTTACGTTTAATCACTCCTTGGTATGCAAAAATTTGATGAAGTTTGACTAGAAGATTTTAACACATTGAAGGAAGTAAATAATTCACAGGGTGATTGCAGCATAGTTTATAAAACGGTTTGTAAAACAGTTCATAGAGTAATAGGAAATCAGTTTATCATTTGCATGATAATAGCAAAGCTGTAGTTTGATTCATAAAATCGTAGTAGGACAGCAAACCGATTTATAAAATCGTTAGCGAAATGATTTTTGAAACAGTTTATAGAACGAGAACCATTCGTTGTTTACAAAACAGTTGTAAGGTCAAAAATTTGATTTCATGAAGTAGCAATAAAACATTTTTAGGGTGACCAAAATATGGTCTGTAGAATTATCGAAAACAGTTTTTATGGTATTAGCGACATGGTTTATTATCTTATGAGAGGGTATAAAAAATAACTGATATTCCCGAGAGATGAGTGAAGGATCTGGTGTCTGTTTCAAACAACGCGGTTCAGGTTTGTAAAACCCAAAAACCCGTAATCATATTTATTTGGTAATTCGAATTATAACCTAAAGTAATTAATAAGACTTCGGACATTTTATAAACTAGGTATTATGCACTCTAATTAAATTAAACACTAAACTACACAATTATAAAACTTAATACAGATTAAATCCTAAGTCTACATTTTAGGTCAAATTCCTAAACCTAAGTCTCACCTAAAATGTGTTACACCCATTTTATTTTTTAGGCCTCACACGTTTTTAGATACTTCACATATGAACCGAAAATTTGGTTCACTTCCTCTATATTCGTTAAATCTCACATCAAATAAATAAGACCATATTTTTGTAACAAAATAGAATATTGCCTCCTGATTTGTAGCCCAAAACACGGTATTTCCCCTTACACCTCCCACGACTTCTAATGCCTCTCAACAGTTTTAGCCTCATCTTTTTCCCTCTCAACAAAAACCCTATATACAAACATATACGGCATGCTCCTTTTTGTCTCAAGGAAGTAATTCGTGTTGGTAAAGAGCACAACGGGCTATGTTGATCGTGGTTCTGTACTGGTTCAAGGTGTTTGTTTTGCTTCGAACAGTTGGTTTGGGGACTCTTGTTCTTGTTTCATCCATTGCTATTTAACACAAAGGTATCCCCATTCTTGTCTTTTTTTCCCTCGACTTATATACATAATCATGAGCGTGAATTGATAACCTAAAACTAAGGCTATAATCGACCTAAAATGATACGTATGAAAGGATGATTAAGTCGCTTGGAATGAAAAGTTTTGGTCGTATAAAATGATAAAATAAATGTGGGTCGATATTGGTTTTATTTTGTTTTTCGAATCAATATTTTATGAGCTATTGAATCTGGTCTTTTGGGTCATGTTATGTCGATTATAATACACTTAGACCTGGTTATAAACATGAGAAAATAAGAAAGGATATGCATGTGTTATAATAACCTAAAACGTGGGTTCCGAAAATCCGTTACTAAGTTGAACATTGAACCCGAACTGTGGCCTAAGTAATTGTAAGCTACAACTCAAGAATTTCAAAACACTAAAACCTTAACCTAAGTTACATAGAAGTCGACATGTTCATAGTATCATAAGTATATATATATATATCACACAATTTAAGGGTTCCAAAAATAAATAAAACTTGTGCACAACTTTAGTTTATAAAAATGTCTAGATACATTGAGGTTTTTGAAAAAGAGATTGGTCATATTGAATCACCATATTCGGCCTAAAGACCAGCCATTTCTTCTCCTTATCTACCCCATACACGACCATAATACACACATGGAAATAAACAGTAAAACCCTAAAATAAACACATTCAATCGGCTCTTATTTTCTCTCCAAGTCAAGAAGAACGAAGGGTCTGATGGTGGGATCAGTTTTGGGGGTGATTTGGTTCGAAGAGATTTTGATTCATGGTTCCTTATGTTCCTCTGGTCTCGTTGTTTTGCAGCCTTGAAGGTATCCCAAAACCGTTTGTGTTTTCTTGATTCGAATTATATAATAAGTACATGTATAAAAAAATGAAAACCTAATCTGAAATATTTCGTTAGCATGGTTATATGAATGAAATAGTAGTCATAAAATCATGGAGATATGTTATATATACGCGCCGACTAAATTCTGTTTTGGGGCATTCGAATAGGTTGTGATATATGTCTTTGAGTTGGTACTTAGAACACTCGTATGATCTATTAGAATCAACCTTAAAACCTGTTATAAAAACAGGAAATAAAAGATGGGACATTTATGATTATTTACATGGGTAATGGCTAAATTATGTGTGATTGTATGTAAGGTTCTGGGCTCGTTAATTTCCTGTTGTGTGCTGATTTGTGTATGTCGAAATAGGACTGTATATTTGTTTGAGTGTACGTGATTTAACACTATAAAATGCATGTGTAATCAGACTTGTATATGGTCAGGTGTCGGGATTAATTTTTGGTCTCGATAGAATGTGTGTGGTCTCATTCGAATTTATGTGGGATGGTGTGTGAGTTTTGAGTGGTCGATCAGGTTGTAAAACATGGGTATATATTCTGCTCTAAAACTGTTTAAATTACAAAGTATTCGCCTATATGATCTGTTTGGTGTCGAGTATTTGTGGCTTGTTTGATGATTTGTATAGCCCCTATATCAATCTTATACTAACCTAAAACAAGCCCTAAAAATATGTTGTACATGATCATTAA
The DNA here is from genome assembly GCA_021014915.2 of Artemisia tridentata subsp. tridentata. Taxonomy (NCBI): domain Eukaryota; kingdom Viridiplantae; phylum Streptophyta; class Magnoliopsida; order Asterales; family Asteraceae; genus Artemisia; species Artemisia tridentata. The sequence continues at coordinate 102,595,821 of CP139503.1, read as the reverse complement.
AATGGCAGCCGAAAAGTGAAACCCTAGGATGTTTGTTAACTTGAAATCTATGATTTTATGTGGAGGTTTCTGTTTTGTTTTGGCTCGGGGTGATGGTGTGACTTGGATACGAACATATAAACATGTTAAGATCGTAGTTAAATGCAGGTCTTGTGTTATATAAAGGTCACATAGGCGTTTGTATAGGTAAACATGTCGTTCAATGGTCTAAAATGGAATTCTGATATGGACAGTTGTATAATCTTAATTTGTGTGCATTATAGCTTGAGTTTTATAAGGGATTAATACTGGATTTTTGATTGTAAACCTAGTTTAAGGTCCTATTTAAGTTCCCCAATTGGGTTGGTGTGATTTGAAGTTGATTTGGTTGTGTTTTTGATTTTATTGGACTAAGTGTCAAACCTGAATATCTTAGAGTCTGAAATCAGTCGACTTGCATGATTTTTCATTCCTAAAATATAAGGAATTAAGGCATGGGATTCTGCAGTAGGTAACTTCTATATGTATAGTAACTTCAAGAAGTTTTGTGGATTTTTCCAAAGTTTTTTTATTTGCCTTTTAAATGCATACTTTCTAGGTACACCAGCAGGTCATATTTCTGAGTAGTCTGTATTTGTGAATTTTTAACACATGGGTATCCTATTTGATAAATTCTGGAAAAATTCATGAGACTTTATAAGACATACAAGTATCTGTGTAAATTATTTTAGCCTCTAAGTAGGTGTTTATGTGTGCTTTGAAAATTCGTAAAGTTAGGGGCAGATTGTGCTAAAATCAGTCATTTGAGGAACATGGGTGTGTTATATTATTTAAGATTCATTAAAGTGTATAAACCCTAAAATGCATTTATAATGATATAATTAGACTTATATGAACCTAAATTTAGTAATGAAACCTTAAGTTGATTAATTGTGAATTATAACCCGAAGTTACTAATTATGGAAAATTACTAAATTTGGAAAGTTCCTAAAAATAGAAAGAAAACCTAAATATGGAATCTGAATAACTATAAGCAGTAAACTTGTAAAATGAGTTTATAAGTAATATGTGATCATTAATTTGTATAGGTTCTGTGAAGAAGGAGTAATCTCTATTTTTCGAGTGCTTTCCTATTTTGTTTGAGTTGCTTTGCATAAGGTACAGATATTCTACCCTTTTTCAGTAAGGGTTCTGATCTCATGACTTCTCGATCCTTGACTTTGATTTGTTTACTTTGCCATGATTCCATTTGATATAAGTCATTGCTATGATCCCCTTGATATGATTCAGTTTCTATCCTTTCTGTTATGATGATCTGGTTATTATCTCCTTGTTTGAGATTCTGTTCAGTTGATATGCCTTTGTTATGATTCAGTTGATATGAACCATTGCTATGATTCCCTTTGATATGATACTATGATATGATATGATTTGTTTCTCTTTTGTCGCCCGAGCTAACTAGCCATGGAGGTACCATGGCCATGTCATTGAGGCACCAATGGCATGACACTTTCTGTGGAGGTGTGATTGATCCACGGCGTTCCCTTCTATTATGATTATATGATTATGGCACACCTGGCCATTCTGTTATATGTATGTATAGTCTCGTACTTGCATATGTATTCTGTTTTGCAAGGAGCGTATGGAGTCATCCTAGGTATATGTTTTGAATGATTATGATGTGATTTTAGTGATTGGTTTGTGCGTGCCATGCACCCCATTTCACTTCTGGTACATTGGATTCTACAGCTCCTTGTAAAACTTATGATTTGACGGATATGTATATGTGATTATGTGAATAGACAGGCTCGTGGCTATCTGTTAGGTATCTTTGGTCCGTTCGAGTGGCTCATTTGGACGTGTTCGTTGCCCCTTAGTGCTATTCTGACTCATGATATTTATGCATTTGATCCATTTGATTCATATTCGTTTGCTTATGCTTATTACCTTTCTGCTTTATATATATATCTGTTCACTGGGCTTTTTAAGCTCAGCCGCTTTTTCTTTTCCATGCGGCAGGTAATATGCGGGATGTTGGGCAAGAGTGTTAAGAGTAGGAGTTAGAAGACCTACCTTGTTTAGATTCCCCATTGTCTTGGATATGATTTAGACTTATGTTGGATATTTTATTTCATTTCATTTCCTTTGATATTTGGTTAGACTTTTGGGAGCTTGTAATTTGTAAGTCATGATGTTCTTGACTTTACTTTATTTATGAAGTCTTCCGCTTGCGTTTATTTTGTATGTTCTGATAGACACCATAATGTGGCATCTTAACCAAGGGCGGGTTGGGGTGTTACAATTATGGTATCAGAGCCCAGGCTGCGACTTGTAGTACATAAGTTATGGCCTGTGAAGATTTGGACCCTTAGGTTTGCACTATAAGAGCTTATGGAACAACCCTTGAAGTTTTGCCTTAGGTTTTCCCTGCAGAAACTTTAGTTATGACCGGTGAGGATTGGGTAGATTATGCGATAAGACATTGGTTAGTTATCTTTCTTCCGCACCACTCTGATTTATGTCTCTGATTTCAGCTAAGCCTTTATAAGATTATTCGTTCCAGAGATTTAGAAAATTTAGCAAGATACGTAGCATAAGTTTAGAATGTTTTGAGACCTTTGTAGTAATGCCTTACTGGTTTCACTCTCTGATGTGACCGCATTCTTTCGAATTTCGATCTCTGATTCGTTTATGATTCGTTTAGATACCTTTTCATTTGTTCAGAGATTTCGTATATGTATGAATCCGAGGTGTTCGACACATTCTGTGGTTTCTTTTGCTTTTGCTAAACAATTAAAGTCCTCTTTGCACTATTAAAAATTGTTATACCTAGTTTTATCTCTAAGAGAAATCTTGTGATTGTCCTTCACAAGTATCAGAATTTTCCAGCACATTTTGAAGATATTTGAGAATAAGTTTCGTTCTTCTAATCTGTTTCCTTTGGGAATGTTTAATTCGATGTTATTTTGAATATGGATTTGTTGACTGAGCATCGAAATGCTAACGTGATGCGTGGTTTTGCAACCTTACAACAGGTTTTACCTCTCGAGGGATCTCAAGAGGCTTACAACCCCACCAGGCAGTGTACCTGACCGATGTAGTATAGTGTAGTGGTAAGTACGGGGGATTGATCGTTCTCCACAGGGAATAGTGTTCGTTAGGTGTGAAAGACTACTCTAATTAGGTCTAAGGGTTGAGGAAGATTCTTTTTATGTTTTTATAATTTTTTATGAAAGCAAATAAAATCTCGGGTTTGAAGGAGTGGGCGGAATTAGTTGCTAGTCAACTAACCCAAATAACTACAAATGCAAATAAAATAAAATAACAAAAATGAAAATGTTGGTGGAAACTTATATGTAGAGAAATGTGTTTACTTAGATTTCCTTACTCCCTAACTATCTTTTACCGGTTGATTAGTGTGTATTAGTCGCGTGGATGACGGGTGTATTCCTTAATACCAATCGTGGGGTGGCGTACGTACTTCCCCAACTCTACAAGCTCCTACTTCACTCCTATGTCGAGCCGGCTAGGAAGCTCCTAACATGGGATCACTAGAATTCGCTTGTGCATTAAATACAACCATAAAAACCTTTAGTACGCATTTGGTTCATGTTTCTTAAGACGTTCAAGCAAGTTACCGAATAGGAAGTTAGCCAGTTTTCTTAAGCCTAACATAGATAAACAATCATCCAATACAACTAATAACACACTAATAACCAATAATCAATAGCTAGGTTTCATTAGATCTAAGCAAACACAAGATAAATCTAGCCTAACATATTAATCAAAAGACAAGAACAAGATAGAATCAAACAACACATAGACATATTGAATGATTAATTGATAACTTATCTTCAATGTAACATGGAAGATCTCAAGGCAAAAAGCCTTGAAAAAGATGCTAAAATCATCTTAGGGTTTTCTCCCAAAAATTCCACACTAAGTTCCACACTAATGACAAAAAATTAGAAAACTATGTATGGACTTTTGGATCTGACGGCGTCACGTTATGGAGTGTGACGCCGTCACCTCGCCGCTTTTAGGGTTCCCGGATGACCTTCTTGACGCCGTCCCTCTTTAGCTCTCTAAAATCCGTTCTGGCTTATCAAGGCTTGACGCCGTCAGACCTTGAACGTGACGCCGTCCCTCTTTGAATTAAGCCGTGACGCCCTTGATCAGGTTAAAGCGTGACGCCGTCAGAATTCACATGCAATTTTCACTGGCTTATCATGAGTAAATTTCACATCCTCCTTTTCTTGCCAAGGCATGACGCCGTCTGGGGTAAAATCTGACGCCGTCAAAGGTAACATTCAGCCGATTTTTGAGACTTTGTCGTTTTCTTCACTTTAATGCTCCAAAAATGTCCAAAATGCCTCCTTTTCCAGATTTCTCCTCAAAAGTACCTAAAATGACAAAAGGAACGATTTAGGGCAATATTTGATCAAATAAATACGATTTAGGGCTTAAATGACCCCTTAAAAGCGGTACACTTTTCGCTTCATCAAATACCCTTACACTTGAGATTTGCTTGTCCTCAAGCAAATGCGCTTTTATTCTAATCAAAATACAAGTTAGGGGTCATTTAATGCTAACATAAAAGTAATTACAACAAATATTCGTTCCACTTTAATCATAATAAGCACGGAGATTACAAACTAGCACCTCACAAGTAGTGTTTAGATACTCACATCTCTCAAGTGTCATCAAAATAAATCTCATAAATGAAAACGGATAATATCTCCCACTACCTGTCATAGCAAATAGATTACCATAGGCTTGGGAAAGGATCGAAAACCTCCTCCACTAGGCGTAAGCACCAAAGATAAACTATCAAAGAGGGCTTTTAAATGGGTTATAACGTTAGGTGTAGGGAAAAGGAAAACACGGTTTTGTTGGATAAGGGATATTTTACTGGTGGCGAGTTAAAGACCTTGATCAATTACATGTACTATACAATGTTGCTAAGCCAAGACTAGACTCAATCTTAAGCTAGAAACGAAATAACAAAATAACAAAAACATAAAACAAACATAAAATGAAACGGGATGGTAGTCCATATGTTTTTTCTATTTTTTTTTTTATTTTCTCATTTTTTTGTATTTTTCTTGATTTTTTTTCGATTTTTTTTTTTTTTTTTTTTTGCATACACTTTTGCCCTACCATCCAAAATAATACATCATAGGGGCATTGCATCCCCCTTACACTTGAACTTTTACATAACTTTACAAATACTAATCTAATGACTCGAATTAAGATAATTGAAAAACTTGGAGTACTTTTAAAACATTTAGCACATATGGGGGTAATAAATGATGTTCTTCCCCATTACTCCATTATACTAGTACTTTACCCATGAGTCCCAATCGTCCCAAAACAATATGTACAAGGATATGACTCGACTTAGCAACCATGTAATCAACTAGATAATTAACTTGGGGTTTAAACAAATGTTGTAACAATAATGCACTAAAAATGAGTGCATACAAGGTAGGCTAAGGCGATTTGGGTGTACATTTAAGTGGGGTGTAAACAAATTCTTCCTTTAAGTAAAATGCTTAAAGGTCGAAACGAAAATATAGGCTCTGAGGGGTGTACTAGGGGTATCGTGTACTAAAAATGAGTACAACGCAAAGGGTGTGGGAGAATTACTTGACCAATGTAGCCAATGTAATTATAACAAAAACACAGGTGTAAAACAATGGGTTAATCCTAATGCCTCTTATCATGTAGTAAATCTAACTACACGAATGTAGTCTCACTTGTGGCCTCGGAATGGTCCTAACGCAAGTTCTAGAATCTAAGTGTTACCGGTACACACATCATAGCATAAATGCTTTTCCTACCAATTCTAGGGGCGAACCTCACATATTTGGGGTGGAAAATTTTTTAGTGGTACGGTTTTTGTGCTAGTCATATAACTCCTATCCATGAGACGCTCATTAAGACCAAAGTTTCACTCCTATATGTTGTAAAAAATTTTAAATTTGGCACTAAAATTGCCTTAACAGGTATTTATCTCAGTTTTATTACACATCTACTATTAAACAAACAAAAATCAAGCACAATTGCATTCTCAAAAATCGTACTTTTACCCCCCCTTACACTTAAGATGAACATTGTCCCCAATGTTCAAATAACAAGATGTAAAAGCATAAAGTAAAATAATGAAATCAAATACTCCCCTGATTCGCTCGGTGGATAATGAAGTTACACGGTTAAATCTTCTTCCAAAGTAATGTTGAAGCTCCATGACTAATGCATCGCCATAAGCTTGATTCAAAACATTTCCTTGTCCAAAATAACCTGTTAAACCTGAGAAAACAAACACGAAAACCTGCATAACATCGGCGGGATAAATCTATATATAAGGATATAATGCTTGTGGAATGATAATTTTGCAGATTCCTGGAGATTATAAGTTGGAGATTTTAATAAAAACTTTTTATGAAAACAAAACTTTCAAAAATTTCTGAAAATTAAATCTGACGCCGTCAGGTTATAAACCCTGACGCCGTCAGAAATGACCTGACAAAAATTCTCATTTTAAGTTTCCGGAAAATTTCTGGAAAAACCTTTACCTTACTTCCTGGAAATCCTGCAAAACATCATTATGACTCGATACAAGCATTTGACTCAAACAAACACTAATATGTATGTTAATTTATTATTATTATGATTCATGTTCATGTGTTCTAATAAACCGATTTAGATTTCCCTTACACTTATCTTTTGCAAAATACCTTTATATGTAGTTAAGACGAAGTTAAAAACAAAATAAAGCATTTTCACAATTTATATTTGAGACATGAACAGTAAACAAAAAGAATAAGAAATGCATACGGAAACAAATAAAATTAAATAAACAAACAATCAAACAAATAAAGCAAATAAAGCTTGGGTTGCCTCCCAATAAGCGCTTGTTTTTGTTCGAGTCACGAGCCTGACTCTACCCTTATTTAACAAAAATAGGGGAGGTTTTCCCTACACTTAGGATTAAGTGCGGGTGAAAGTAGCGATACACACCCTTAGGGTGTGAATATGCCACGTGAGGTGAAGGGGGTGAGTGAATGGCTTCCTTCATCCTAAAACTACCCGGATAATATTGGTTGATGGGTGGGTCGGTTCCTCTTTTTTCTCCTAGATGTAAATCTAAGGATGAAAAGTTGTGTAAAGGTTGAGGTTCCAATTCATCAACACTAGGAAATTCCCTAGAACTATGAGTAAGGTCATCACTAAAAGTGTGCAAACCTATATCCTCTAGTTGTGCTTGGTCCAAGGGTTCTACCTCCATCGGGATTCCTAAAGTCTCTTCTACTTCTTCCGGGTAAGTCACGGGCGGTGTGGGTGCCTCAAATGATGGTTGAGTATTTTGTGGGCTTATGGTGTTTACCTCATTATTCCACGTGTCAAGATCACCTATATCCTCGTCAATTGTTTTCTTAGGTAGTGATAATAACAAACCTAGTGCTTCATCCAACTTATGATTTATTGATACGGCTCTATCCACAATTCCTTGGCAAACTAGGTCGCTTTTCCTATTAGCCTCACTAAAACAAGATCCTAAACATGGAGGTTGTTCATAAGAATCTATCCTAGGTGAAGGCTCATATGATTCATAAGTGTCTCTAAATGAGGTATTTTGAACTTCTTGGTGTTCTAGCCACTCAACCATATCTTGCAATCTTAGAAATCTAAGTGAAAAGTCCATTTGAAGCAAATTACAAACAAAATCACAAAGAAAAGATAGACTACGAGAAAGCTACAAAATAAAAAGAAAATATCTCACTTGATAGGAATCTTGTGAGTAGACCTAATAAAAATAAAATTTCAACCTAAGCAATAACTACTCCCCGGCAGCGGCGCCAAAAACTTGATGCGTGGTTTTGCAACCTTACAACAGGTTTTACCTCTCGAGGGATCTCAAGAGGCTTACAACCCCACCAGGCAGTGTACCTGACCGATGTAGTATAGTGTAGTGGTAAGTACGGGGGATTGATCGTTCTCCACAGGGAATAGTGTTCGTTAGGTGTGAAAGACTACTCTAATTAGGTCTAAGGGTTGAGGAAGATTCTTTTTATGTTTTTATAATTTTTTATGAAAGCAAATAAAATCTCGGGTTTGAAGGAGTGGGCGGAATTAGTTGCTAGTCAACTAACCCAAATAACTACAAATGCAAATAAAATAAAATAACAAAAATGAAAATGTTGGTGGAAACTTATATGTAGAGAAATGTGTTTACTTAGATTTCCTTACTCCCTAACTATCTTTTACCGGTTGATTAGTGTGTATTAGTCGCGTGGATGACGGGTGTATTCCTTAATACCAATCGTGGGGTGGCGTACGTACTTCCCCAACTCTACAAGCTCCTACTTCACTCCTATGTCGAGCCGGCTAGGAAGCTCCTAACATGGGATCACTAGAATTCGCTTGTGCATTAAATACAACCATAAAAACCTTTAGTACGCATTTGGTTCATGTTTCTTAAGACGTTCAAGCAAGTTACCGAATAGGAAGTTAGCCAGTTTTCTTAAGCCTAACATAGATAAACAATCATCCAATACAACTAATAACACACTAATAACCAATAATCAATAGCTAGGTTTCATTAGATCTAAGCAAAAACAAGATAAATCTAGCCTAACATATTAATCAAAAGACAAGAACAAGATAGAATCAAACAACACATAGACATATTGAATGATTAATTGATAACTTATCTTCAATGTAACATGGAAGATCTCAAGGCAAAAAGCCTTGAAAAAGATGCTAAAATCGTCTTAGGGTTTTCTCCCAAAAATTCCACACTAAGTTCCACACTAATGACAAAAAATTAGAAAACTATATATAGACTTTTGGATCTGACGGCGTCACGTTATGGAGTGTGACGCCGTCACCTCGCCGCTTTTAGGGTTCCCGGATGACCTTCTTGACGCCGTCCCTCTTTAGCTCTCTAAAATCCGTTCTGGCTTATCAAGGCTTGACGCCGTCAGACCTTGAACGTGACGCCGTCCCTCTTTGAATTAAGCCGTGACGCCCTTGATCAGGTTAAAGCGTGACGCCATCAGAATTCACATGCAATTTTCACTGGCTTATCATGAGTAAATTTCACATCCACCTTTTCTTGCCAAGGCATGACGCCGTCTGGGGTAAAATCTGACGCCGTCAAAGGTAACTTTCAGCCGATTTTTGAGACTTTGTCGTTTTCTTCACTTTAATGCTCCAAAAACGTCCAAAATGCCTCCTTTTCCAGATTTCTCTTCAAAAGTACCTAAAATGACAAAAGGAACGATTTAGGGCAATATTTGATCAAATAAATACGATTTAGGGCTTAAATGACCCCTTAAAAGCGGTACACTTTTCGCTTCATCATAACGACAGTCATATTAAAATTTGTCATCTTTGGCGATTTGAGAAACTCAAAATTCTGTACCATGGTTCCCAACCTGGTAAATAATTATGATCACCTCTGTCTTAAAAACTCGTACGTTAATCTGTCGCGGTTTTGAAGATATTTCGTTTGATAAAACTCGCCTCGAGAGTTATTCGGTTGTTAGAAATTTTCGTAATGTATTCCTTAATGAACTATCAGGATTTCCATCTGAGTGTGATTTTGTTTTGATCTGGGTATGAGAATTTGTTTAGTCACGACTCGAGGTAGAAGGTAATTGCAATAAAGGCATGTGTATATGATGCAAGTATTATGACGCCTGGCCAACATGATAATAGTTACATCATATAACTTGAACTTATTGGGATCATAGGAGATCTTGAGCAGTGCCTGAGATCAGTAAGTTGGTTGATTCAGAAACTCTATCCATATAAGAGCAACGTTTTGCCTAATTTTGAAACTCCGTATTTTATGACATCAGTTTAATGGAAAGAATTGAAGGACTAGCTTTTAGAAAGTGGTTTTATCCGTCTGAGTGTATGCATATGGTGTACTCCAGATTTATTCGTAAGGAAGAATGATGATAGCATGAAGTTGTGTGTGGATCTCGGAGAGCTAAATCGTATTGTGGTTAGAATCGTTATCCGTTACTTCGAATCGACAATTTGTCTTATCAACTTCTGGGTGTGAATTTTCTCAATGATTGAATTAAGATCTGATTATCTTCAGTTACGTGCAAGATGTTCCTAGAATTGCTTTCGTATTCGTTATGATCTCTTCGAGTGTTGTGATGCCAATTGTATTGGCTACTGCTTCGACTGTTCCTATGGAATTGATTAAATCGTGTCTTTCATGAATACTTGGACAATTTGTCATAGTACGACATATTGGTATATTCAGAGACCAAAGAGAAAACACGGAAATCATCTTCGTATTTTTTGTTGAGATTTCTACGTCAGAAGAAGCTATATGTTATATTCTCGAAGAGTAGATTTTGGTTGGGATGAAGAATGAGAGGAGAATCGTGAGAAGCTGAAAAGAAATTTGTTTCTACTCAAGAAAAAGACTTAGCTATGTCCGTATGCATCGGGAAGATTGTTGGTGTTGCATCAGTACAACTAGAACCGTAGGAAGTAAACTACCCGACGCATGACCTTTAGTGACAGGAATGAAGAAGCTCAGGAGCAAGACGGTGGGACATGGTCTATGTTAGAAGACTTGAAGGAAGCGGTTTTAATTGAAGCACACAGTTCTATTTGCTCTATTCATGTTAGTTGTGCTATTATGTGTAGTGACTTGCAGCAGAATTTTGATGGAATGGTATGAAGACGGTTGTAACTACATTAGTGGTAAAGTGGTTAGCGTGTCAACAGGTTAAGATTCAGCATCAGCGGACAAGTGGTTTTCTTTAGTTTTGGATGTTCGTATGTAGAAGTGGGATTTAACTTCCAGGGATTTTGTAACGGGATTTCCACACACATTTAGGAAGGACAACGCGAATTGAGTAGTAGTGGACGGTTTGACTAGGTCGGCTCACTTGGAAGATTGGCAGAGACTTCCTTCGGCAGAAGATTATTCAAGCTACATGGCGCACCTGCAGTGATCGTGTTAGAGATCCGCATTTTACCTCACATTCCTAAGAAGAACTGCTGAAGGCTTGAGGAACCAGACTCAAGTTTAATAATACTTTGCACCTCCAGACTGATGGATAAGCAGAACAACTATTCGAACTTGAAAGATGTGTTGAGCAGGAATTTTTACAGAGATGAAGAACACCTTTTGGTTAAATTAGGTAAGGAGGCTGTTTATTGAAGGACCTGAGTTAATTCAATGACTAATGGATTAGTTATCATTGTGGAAGAGAAATTTGGAAATGTGAGACCGGGAATTTGTGTGTTCCTTATGTTTCTTTTGTACAGAAAAGTTTGGCGTATTGGCATATAAGTAAGATTTAGTCCGCGATATGTTAGTCCTTAGATTCGTTCTTATCCGTACGATTATTCTACCTATTCCATTAGGCTTCTGATACGTTTTGATACTCCGGTGTGTGCTTAGTTGATCGTCAGTAGGATTATGCTACCTATCTCGTTATGCGTTTTGATACGATTTGATATTTCGATATGTGCTCCTCTGATTATTAGCAAGTTCCTTAGTTCGTTCAGAATTTGGATAGAATTGATGAAGTTTTATCATGTAGCACTTCCTCCGTTTTTGCCTCGTGTGTATATGTTCCGAGTATTCCTTCGTGAGATTAAATATGTCATCTGTTACATATTTGTTTCGTACTTGTTGGATCAGAGTTGTTATGATTTGTGTTTTGTGGAGAGCCTGGGGCTATCCTTGTTTGTCGCGATCGAGTCATGAGATATTAAACTATTTCGTTTGTGAAGATGCTTTTGGAAGAACCTCTCCAAGCGTTAGGCTGGTTATTGTCTAACCTTTGCGACTTCAAATTTCGAGAACGAAATTTTTATTTTTAGATGGGAAGAATTATAATAACCTAAAACGTGGGTTCCGAAAATCCGTTACTAAGTTGAACATTGAACCCGAACTGTAACCTAAGTAATTATAAGCTACAACTCAAGAATTTCAAAACGCTAAAACCTTAACCTAAGTTACATAGAAGTCGACATGTTCATAGTATCATAAGTATATATATATCACACAATTTAAGGGTTTCAAAAATAAATAAAACTTGTGCACAACTTTAGTTTATAAAAATGTCTAGATACATTAAGGTTTTTGAAAAAGAGATTGGTCATATTGAATCCCCATATTCGGCCTAAAGACTAGCCATTTCTTCTCCTTATCTACCCCATACACGACCATAATACACACATGGAAATACACAGTAAAACACTAAAATAAACACATTCAATCGGCTCTTATTTTCTCTCCAAGTCAAGAAGAACGAAGGGTCTGATGGTGGGATCAGTTTTGGGGGTGATTTGGTTCAAAGAGATTTTGATTCATGGTTCCTTATGTTCCTCTGGTCTTGTTGTTTTGCAGCCTTGAAGGTATCCCAAAATCGTTTGTGTTTTCTTGATTCGAATTATATAATAAGTACATGTATAAAAATGAAAACCTAATCTGAAATATTTCGTTAGCATGGTTATACGAATGAAATAGTAGTCATAAAATCATGGAGATATGTTATATATATGCGCCGACTAAATTCTGTTTTGGGGCATTCGAATAGGTTGTGATATATGTATTTGAATTGGTAATTAGAACACTCGTATGATCTATTAGAATCAACCTTAAAACATGTTATAAAAACAGGAAATAAAAGATGGGACATATATGATTATTTACATAGGTAATGGCTAAAATATGTGTGATTGTATGTAAGGTTCTGGGCTCGTTAATTTCCTATTGTGTGCTGATTTGTGTATGTCGAAATAGGACTGTGTATTTGTGTGAGTGTACGTGATTTAACACTATAAAATGCATGTATAATCAGACTTGTAAATGGTCAGGTGTCGGGATTAATTTTTGGTCTCGATAGAATGTGTGTGGTCTCATTAGAATTGATGTGGGATGGTGTGTGAGTTTTGAGTGGTCGATCAGGTTGTAAAACATGGGTATATATTCTGCTCTAAAACTGTGTAAATTAGAAAGTATTCGCCTATATGATCTGTTTGGTGTCGAGTATTTGTGGCCTGTTTGTTGATTTGTGTAGCCCCTATATCAATCTTATACTAACCTAAAACAATCCCTAAAAATATGTTGTACTTGATCATTAAAATGGCAGCCGAAAAGTGAAACCCTAGGATGTTTGTTAACTTGAAATCTATGATTTTATGTGGAGGTTTCTGTTTTGTTTTGTCTCGGGGTGATGGTGTGACTTGGATATGAACATATAAACATGTTAAGATCATAGTTAAATGCAGGTCTTGGGTTATATAAAGGTCAAATAGGCGTTTGTATAGGTAACATGTCGTTCAATGGTCTAAAATGGAATTCTGATCTGGACAGTTGTATAATCTGAATTTGTGTGCATTATAGCTTATGTTTTATAAATGATTAATACTGGATTTTTGATTGTAAACCTAGTTTAAGGTCCTATTTAAGTTCCCCAATTGGGTTGGAGTGATTTGAAGTTGATTTGGTTGTGTTTTTGATTTTATAGGACTAAGTGTCAAACCTTAATTTCTTAGAGTCTGAAATCAGTCGACTTGCATTATTTTTCATTTCTAAAATATAAGGAATTAAGGCATGGGATTCTGCAGGATGTAAATTCTTTATGTATAGTAACTTCTTGAATTTTTGTGGAGTTTTCCAAAGTGTTTTGATATGTCTTTTGAATGCATACTTTCTGGATTCACCAGCAGGTCATATTTTTGAGTAGTCTGTTTTTGTGAATTTTTAAGACATGGGTATCCTATCTGATAAATTTTGGAAAAATTCATGAGACTTTATAAGACATACAAGTATCTGTGTAAATTATTTTAGCCTCTCAGTAGGTGTTTATGTGTGCTTTGAAAATTCATAAAGTTGGGGGAAGATTGTGCTAAAATCAGTCATTTGAGGAACATGGGTGTGTTATGTTATTTAAGATTCATTAAAGTGTATAAACCCTAAAATGCATTTATAATGATATAATTAGACTTATATGAACCTAAATTCTGTAATGAAATCTTAAGTTGATTAATTGTGAATTATAACCCGAAGTTACTAATTCTGGAAAGTTACTAGTTATGGAAAATTACTAAATTTGGAAAGTTCCTAAAAATAGAAAAAAAACCTAAATATGGAATCTGAATAACTATAAGCAGTAAACTTGTAAAATGAGTTTATAAGTAATATGTGATCATTAATTTGTATAGGTTCTGTGAAAAAGGAGTAATCTCTATTTTCCGAGTGCTTTCCTATTTTGTTTGAGTTGATTTGCATAAGGTACAGATATTCTACCCTTTCTCAGTAAGGGTTCTGATCTCATGACTTCTCGATCCTTAACTTTGATTTGTTTACTTTGCCATGATTCCATTTGATATAAGCCATTGCTATGATCCCCTTGATATGATTCAGTTTCTATCCTTTCTGTTATGATGATCTGTTTATTATCTCCTTGTTTGAGATTTTGTTCAGTTGATATGCCTTTGTTATGATTCAGTTGATATGAACCATTGCTATGATTCCCTTTGATATGATACTATGATATGATATGATTTGTTTCTGTTTTGTCGCCCGAGCTAACTAGCCATGGAGGTACCATGGCCATGTCATTGAGGCACCAATGGCATGACACTTTCTGTAAAGGTTTGATTGATCCACGACGTTCCCTTCTGTTATGATTATATGATTATGGAGCACATGGCCATTCTATTATATGTATGTATAGTCTCGTACTTGCATATGTATTCTGTTTTGCAGGGAGCGTATGGATGCATCCTAGGTATATGTTTGGAATGATTATGACGTGATTTTAGTGATTGGTTTGTGCGTTCCATGCACCCCATTTCACTTCTGGTACATTGGAGTCTGCAGCTCCTTGTACAACTTATGATTTGACGGATATGTATATGTGATTATGGGGTCTATTCGAGTGGCTCGTTTAGACAGGCTCGTGGCTATCTGTTAGGTATTTTTGGTCCGTTCGAGTGGCTCGTTTGGACGTGTTCGTTGCCGTTCTCATTTGATTCTTAGTGCTATTCTGACTCATGATATTTATGTATTTGATCCATTTGATTCATATTCGTTTGCTTATGCTTATTACCTTTCTGCTTTATATATATATCTGTTCACTGGGCTTTTTAAGCTCAGCCGCGTTTTCTTTTCCATGCGGCAGGTAATAAGCGGGATGCGGGGCAAGAGTGTTGTGAGTAGGAGTTAGAAGACCTACCTTGTTTAGATTCCCCGTTGCCTTGGATATGATTTAGACTTATGTTGGATATTTTATTTCATTTCATTTCCTTTGATATTTGTTTAGACTTTTGGGAGCTTGTAATTTGTAAGTCATGATGTTCTTGACTTTACTTTATTTATGAAGTCTTCCGCTTACGTTTATTTTGTATGTTCTGATAGACACCATAATGTGGCATCTTAACCAAGGGCGGGTTGGGGTGTTACAATTATGGTATCAGAGCCCAGACTGTGACTTGTAGTACATAAGTTATGGCCTGTGAAGATTTGGACCCTTAGGTTTGCACTATAAGAGCTTATGGAACAACCCTTGAAGTTTTGCCTTAGGTTTTCCCTGCATAAACTTTAGTTATGACTGGTGAGGATTGGGTATATTATGCGATAAGACATTGGTTAGTTTTCTTTCTTCCACACCACTCTGATTTATGTCTCTGATTTCAGCTAAGCCTTTATAAGATTATTCGTTCCAGAGATTTAGAAAATTTAGCAAGATACGTAGCATAAGTTTAGAATGTTTTGAGACCTTTGTAGTAATGCCTTACTGGTTTCACTCTCTGATGTGACCGCATTCTTTCGAATTTCTCTCTGATTCGTTTATGATTCGTTTAGATACATTTTCATTCGTTCAGAGATTTCGTATATGTATGAATCCGAGGTGTTCGACACATTCTGTGGTTTCTTTTACTTTTGCTAAACAATAAAAGTCCTCTTTGCACTATTAAAAATTGTTATACCTAATTCTATCTCTAAGAGAAATCTTGTGATTATCCTTCACAAGTATCAGAATTGGCCAGCACATTTTGAAGATATTTGAGAATATGTTTCGTTCTTCTAATCTATTTCCTTTGGGAATGTTTAATTTGATGTTATTTTGAATATGGATTTGTTGACTGAGCATCGAAATGCTAACGACAGTCATATTAAAATTTGTCATCTTTGGCGATTTGAGAAAGTCAAAATTCTGTACCATGGTTCCCAACCTGGTAAATAATTATGATCACCTTTGTCTTAAAAACTCGTACGTTAATCTGTCGCTGTTGTGAAGATATTTCGTTTCATGAAACTCGCCTCGAGAGTTATTCGGTTGTTTGAAATTTTCGTAATGTATTCCTTAATGAACTATCAGGATTTCCATCTGAGTGTGAATTTGATTTGATCTGGGTATGAGAATTTGTTTAGTCACGACTCGAGGTAGAATGTGATTGCAATAAAGGCATGTGTATATGATGCAAGTATTATGACGCCTGGCCAACATGATAATAGTTACATCATATAACTTGAACTTATTGGGATCATAGGAATCTTGAGCAGTGCCTGAGATCAGTAAGTTGGTTGATTCAGAATCTCTATCCGTATAAGAGCAACGTTTTGCCTAATTCTGAAACTCTGTATTTTATGACATCAGTTTAATGGAAAGAATTGAAGGACCAGCTTTTTGAAAGTAGTTTTATCCATCTGAGTGTATGCATATGGTGTACTCCAGATTTATTCGTATGGAAGAATGATGATAGCATGAAGTTGTGTGTGGATCTCGGAGAGCTAAATCGTATTGTGGTTAGAATCGTTATCCGTTACTTCGAATCGAAGATTTGTCTTATCAACTTCTGGGTGTGAATTTTCTCAATGATTGAATTAAGATCTGATTATCTTCAGTTACGTGTAAGATGTTCCTAGAATTACTTTCGTATTCGTTATGATCTCTTCGAGTGTTGTAATGCCAATTGTATTGGCTACTACTTTGACTGTTCCTATGGACTTAATTAAATCGTGTCTTTCATGAATACTTGGATAATTTGTCATAGTACGACATATTGGTATATTCAGAGACGAAAGAGAAAACACGAAAATCATCTTCGTATTTTGTGTTGAGATTTCTACGTCAGAAGAAGCTATATGTTATATTCTCGAAGAGTAGACTTTGGTTGGGATGAAGAATGAGAGGAGAATCGTGAGAAGCTGAAAAGAGATTTGTTTTTACTCAAGAAAAAGACTTAGCTATGTCCGTATGCATCGGGAATATTGTTGGCCATGCATCAGTACAGCTAGAACCGTAGGAAGTAAACTACCCAACGCATGACCTGGGAATGGTTATTGACAGGAATGAAGAAGCTCAGGAGCAAGATGTTGGGACATGGTCTATGTTAGAGGACTTGAAGGAAGCGGTTTTGATTGATGCACACAGTTCTATTTGCTCTATTCATGTTAGTTGTGCTATTATGTGTAGTGACTTGCAGCAGAATTTTGATGGAATGGTATGAAGACGGTTGTAACTACATTAGTGGTAAAGTGGTTAGCGTGTCAACAGATTAGGATTCAGCATCATCGGACAAGTGGTTTTCTTTAGTTTTGGATGTTCGTATGTAGAAGTGGGATTTAACTTTCAAGGATTTTGTAACGAGATTTCCACGCACATTTAGGAAGGACAACACGAATTGAGTTGTAGTGGACGGTTTGACTAGGTCGGCTCACTTGGAAGATTGGCAGAGACTTCCTTCGGCAGAAGATTATTCAAGCTACATGGCGCACCTGCAGTGATCGTGTTAGAGATTCACATTTTACCTCACATTCCTAAGAAGAACTGCTGAAGGCTTGAAGAACCAGACTCAAGTTTAGTAATACTTTGCACCTCCAGACTGATGGATAAGCAGAACAACTATTCGAACTTGAAAGATGTGTTGAGCAGGAATTTTGACAGAGATGAAGAACACCTTTTGGTTAAATTATGTCAGGAGGCTGTTTATTGAAGGACCTGAGTTAATTCAATGACTAATGGATTAGTTATCATTGTGGAAGAGAAATTTGGAAATGTGAGACCGGGAATTTGTGTGTTCCTTATGTTGCTTTTGTACAGAAAAGTTTGGAGTTTTGGCATATAGGTAAGATTTAGTCCGCGATATGTTAGTCCTTAGATTCGTACTTATCCGTGCGATTATTCTACCTATTCCATTAGGCTTCTGATACGTTTTGATACTCCGGTGTGTGCTTAGTTGATCGTTAGTAGGATTATGCTACCTATCTCGTTATGCGTTTTGATACGATTTGATATTTTGATATGTGCTCCTCTGATTATTAGCAAGTTCCTTAGTTCGTTCAGAATTTGGATAGAATTGATGAAGTTTTATCATTTAGCACTTCCTCCGTTTTTGCCCCGTGTGTATATGTTCTGAGTATTCCTTCGTGAGATTAAATATGTCATCTGTTACATATTTGTTTCGTACTCGTTAGATCAGAGTTGTTATGATTTGTGTTTTGTGGAGAGCCTGGGGCTATCCTTGTTTGTCGGGATCCAGTCACGAGCTATTAAACTATTTCGTTTGTGAAGATGCTTTTGGAAGAACCTCTCCAAGCGTTAGGCTAGTTATTGTCTAACCTTTGCGACTTCAAATTTCGAGGATGAAATTTTTATTTTTAGAGGGGAAGAATTATAATAACCTAAAACGTGGGTTCCGAAAATCCGTTACTAAGTTGAACATTGAACCCGAACTGTAACCTAAGTAATTATAAGCTACAACTCAAGAATTTCAAAACACTAAAACCTTAACCTAAGTTACATAGAAGTCGACATGTTCATAGTATCATAAGTATATATATATCACACAATTTAAGGGTTCCAAAAATAAATAAAACTTGTGCACAACTTTAGTTTATAAAAATGTCTAGATACATTAAGGTTTTTGAAAAAGAGATTGGTCATATTGAATCCCCATATTCGGCCTAAAGACCAGCCATTTCTTCTCCTTATCTACCCCATACACGACCATAATACACACATGGAAATACACAGTAAAACCCTAAAATAAACACATTCAATCGGCTCTTATTTTCTCTTCAAGTCAAGAAGAACGAAGGGTCTGATGGTGGGATCAGTTTTGGGGGTGATTTGGTTCGAAGAGATTTTGATTCATGGTTCCTTATGTTCCTCTGGTCTCGTTGTTTTGCAGCCTTGAAGGTATCCTAAAACCGTTTCTGTTTTCTTGATTCGAATTATATAATAAGTACATGTATAAAAAAATGAAAAGCTAATATGAAATATTTCGTTAGCATGGTTATACGAATGAAATAGTAGTCACAAAATCATGGAGATATGTTATATATATGCGCCGACTAAATTCTGTTTTGGGGCATTCGAATAGGTTGTGATATATGTCTTTGAGTTGGTAATTAGAACACTCGTATGATCTATTAGAACCAACCTTAAAACCTGTTATAAAAACAGGAAATAAAAGATGGGACATATATGATTATTTACGTGGGTAATGGCTAAATTATGTGTGATTGTATGTAAGGTTCTGGGCTCGTTAATTTCCTGTTGTGTGCTGATTTGTGTATGTTGAAATAGGACTGTGTATTTGTGTGAGTGTACGTGATTTAACACTATAAAATGCATGTGTAATCAGACTTGTATATGGTCAGGTGTCGGGATTAATTTTTTGTCTCGATAGAATGTGTGTGGTCTCATTAGAATTGATGTAGGATGGTGTGTGAGTTTTGAGTGGTCGATCAGGTTGTAAAACATGGGTATATATTCTGCTCTAAAACTGTGTAAATTACAAAGTATTCGCTTATATGATCTGTTTGGTGTCGAGTATTTTTGGCCTGTTTGATGATTTGTGCAGCCCCTATATCAATCTTATACTTACCTAAAACAAGCCCTAAAAATATGTTGTACTTGATCATTAAAATGGCAGCCGAAAAGTGAAACCCTAGGATGTTTGTTAACTTGAAATCTATGATTTTATGTGGAGGTTTCTGTTTTGTTTTGGCTCGGGGTGATGGTATGACTTGTATATGAACATATAAACATGTTAAGATCATAGTTAAATGCCGGTCTTGTGTTATATAATGGTCACATAGGCGTTTGTATAGGTAAACATGAGGTTCAATGGTCTAAAATGGAATTCTGATCTGGACAGTTGTATATTCTGAATTTGTGTGCATTATAGCTTGAGTTTTATATGTATTAATACTGGATTTTTTATTTTAAACCTAGTTTAAGGTCCTATTTAAGTTCCCCAATTGGGTTGGAGTGATTTGAAGTTGATTTGGTTGTGTTTTTGATTTTATAGGACTAAGTGTCAAACCTGAATTTCTTAGAGTCTGAAATTAGTCGACTTGCATGATTTTTCATTTCTAAAATATAAGGAATTAAGGTAGGGGATTCTGCAGGATGTAACTTCTCTATGTATAGTAACTACATGAATTTTTGTGGATTTTTCCAATGTGTTTTGATATGCCTTTTAGATGCATACTTTCTGGGTACACCAGCAGGTCATATTTCTGAGTAGTCTGTCTTTGTGAATTTTTAAGACATGGGTATCCTATCTGATAAATTCTTGAAAGATTCATGAGACTTTATAAGACATACATGTATTTGTGTAAATTATTTTAGCCTCTCAGTAGGTGTTTATGTGTGCTTTGAAAATTCGTAAAGTTGGGGGCAGATTGTGCTAAAATCAGTCATTTGAGGAACATGGGTGTGTTATGTTATTTAAGATTCATTAAAGTGTATAAACCCTAAAATGCATTTATAATGATATAATTAGACTTATATGAACCTAAATTCTGTAATGAAATCTTAAGTTGATTAATTGTGAATTATAACCCGAAGTTACTAATTCTGGAAAGTTACTAATTATGGAAAATTACTAATTTTGGAAAGTTCCTAAAAATAGAAAGAAAACCTAAATATGGAATCTGAATAACTATAAGCAGTAAACTTGTAAAATGAGTTTATAAGTAATATGTGATCATTAATTTGTATAGGTTCTGTGAAGAAGGAGTAATCTCTATTTTCCGAGTGCTTTCCTATTTTGTTTGAGTTACTTTGCATAAGGTACGGATATTCTACCCTTTCTCAGTAAGGGTTCTGATCTCATGACTTCTCGATCCTTGACTTTGATTTGTTTACTTTGCCATGATTCCATTTGATATAAGTCATTGCTATGATCCCCTTGATATGATTCAGTTTCTATCCTTTCTGTTATGATGATCTGTTTATTATCTCCTTGTTTGAGATTCTGTTCAGTTGATATGCCTTTGTTATGATTCAGTTGTGTAGGATCAGCCCTAGATAGATCCTTGAGCCTTAGGGAACCGGTAGAATGCTTATGTAATCACAAACAAACTATAAGAGAATGTCTAACTATAAACTTATGTTTACGCGGAATATAAACACAAGAGGTAAAGAAGAAATAACTAATAAACAATTGATCCTCTATGGATCTATATGAACTATTAAAAAATGTTTTCAAGGTGTACATTGTTTATAGCCGTGAGTTTCTTTTATACACAAGAAACCCTAATTCGGCCCATTACAAGAAAACTTGTAAAAGAGATATGCAATATCTATTCCTAATATATCTCATGCATATCCTAACCTCTTAACAAACTTCTAAATATACGGGTTGACTATTTCTACTACCCGCAGAAACAAAACTACCAGCAGGAACTATATCCTACTAACAGCAGGAACCATACCAGCAGGAACTACATACCTGCCAGCAGGAACCGCACTAACTACCAGTAGCAATGAAACTAAATAATTCCTAACAATCCTCCCCTAAACTTGAATTTGACTCGGTTAACTTCAAGTTTCTAGATAGATCTTTGACTTCCAAAGCATGAGGATTGAACTTTAATCTTTAGCAGCAACATTAGGCAACCAGCAACAACATAGTTAGAACCAGCAGCAACAAGTAACCATCTTTAGGAACAAGGATCCAGCAGCAACTCCTAAGTATCAGCAGCAACAGGAACCAGCAGCAACATGAGTAGATTTGATGAGCCTTTACCAAGTAGCTACTCACTCTTGGGCTAGCTAGTCCTTTGGTGGAATCATGACATCACCCTGGTGAACTAGTAACCAGTCCAACACTTAGAACATGAATCAATGGTGTGTTGGAATACCCTAATGATTTTTGGCAAATCATCACAGCCATAAACGGATTTGAAATGTCTTTACCTGTAGCCGTTTGCTCAGGACTAGCCAATTCTTGGTCCATTACATGACCTTGGTGAATTGAGTACCAAATATGGTTTGCCACTGCCTTTACCACAAGCCATATTATTGTGGGCTAGCCAATTCTTTGGAACCCCAAAGGGTAAGATCCATGGTGAATTGATGACCATGACTACTTGTACATCAATTCTGTTAAGTTTCATACTATTCTCATCACTTCCAGGTGTGTGAACTCCTGTGAGAGGTGAATCATTGAAAATTAATGGATTTGATGTCTCTTTACCAATAGCCATTAACTACTGGAGTAGCCAATGTTTTGGTGTGTAAGACCATGGTACATTGATAACCATATGATTTTTAGTAAATCATCAACTATCAACGGATTTGAGAATCACACCAGAGCCGTACCCTCATGGTGAGTCAACTCTTTCTTGTCTGTTAGACATGGTGAGTTGATTACCATTTGTTGTGTGGTAAAGAAACCAACACTGTACCTGTAAATAGTTACTCAAACATACAAGTGGTATCAGAGCCTGGTGAGAGTCTCTGTCAAAGAAGAAACCTTTTTCACACAAATCTCAAAAACCCTCAAACAATGACTTCATCCGAAATAGATGATTCTGTTGTTAACAATGAAAAACGTGAAACACAGAATGTCCAACAACCAATGTCTCAAACAGCAATGAAACTAAATAATTCCTAACAAGTTGATATGGACCATTGCTATGATTCCCTTTGATATGATACTATGATCTGATATGATTTGTTTCTGTTTTGTCGCCCGAGCTAACTAGCCATGGAGGTACCATGGCCATGTTATTAAGGCACCAATGGCATGACACTTTCTGTGGAGGTGTGATTGATCCACGACGTTCCCTTCTGTTATGATTATATGATTATGGCGCACGTGGCCATTCTGTTATATGTATGTATAGTCTCGTACTTGCATATGTATTCTGTTTTGCAGGGAGCGTATGGATGCATCCTGGGTATATGTTTGGAATGATTATGATGTGATGTTAGTAATTGGTTTGTGCGTGCCATGCACCCCATTTCACTTCTGGTACATTGGAGTCTGCAGCTCCTTGTACAACTTATGATTTGACGGATATGTATATGTGATTATGTGGTCTATTCGAGTGGCTCGTTTAGACAGGCTCGTGGCTATCTGTTAGGTATCTTTGGTCCGTTCGAGTGGCTCGTTTGGACGTGTTCGTTGCCGTTCTCATTTGATTCTTAGTGCTATTCTGACTCATGATATTTATGTATTTGATCCATTTGATTCATATTCGGTTGCTTATGCTTATTACCTTTCTGTTTTATATATATATATATATATATATATATATATATATATATATATATATATATATATATATATATATATATATATATATATATATATATATATATATTCACTGGGCTTTTTAAACTCAGCCGCGTTTTCTTTTCCATGCGGCAGGTAATAAGCGAGATGCTGGGCAAGAGTGTTGAGAGTAGGAGTTAGAAGACCTACCTTGTTTAGATTCCCCATTGTCTTGGATATGATTTAGACTTATGTTGGATATTTTATTTTATTTCATTTCCTTTGATATTTGTTTAGACTTTTGGGAGCTTGTAATTTGTAAGTCATGATGTTCTTGACTTTACTTTATTTATGAAGTCTTCCGCTTGCGTTTATTTTGTATGTTCTGATAGACACCATAATGTGGCATCTTAACCAAAGGCGGGTTGGGGTGTTACAAAGGATATGCATGTGTTATATGTGAATACATAGGGCTGGTTATGGTTGGTTTGTGTGTAATTGGTTGTGCTCGTTAAGTGTATTTGGGTGTGTGTCGTGAGTGTGAATCAAAGGGCTACATGATATGTGTTGGGTGTGGTGTAAACCTGGTCTTATATGAGTATAAAAAGGGAAGAGTGCATGCATGGTTTGTGTCATAATTAATGAGGTCGAAGAAAGGGAAATTAGGGCTTGTTCGGGTATTATTTTATGTGGTCTAAATGGTGTGTTGTGTGTGGGATTAATCGAATAAGGTGTGCATGAATGTGTATATAGGTTAAGTTTATGTTAAAATACAGGTTGTTAGAAATATAAAGGTCTCGGGTGTGTTTGGTGTGAGTAACATATGATATAATGGCCTAAAACGGATTTTTGAATGAGGCTGTATTGCAAGTTGAATATGGTTACACCAGAACATGAGTTTCATAAGGGTATAATACTTGTTATTTACATGTAAACGTATTTTAATGTTCTAATTAAGTTTTCCAATTGGTTTGGAGTGAATTGGAGTCGTATTGGTCATGTTTATGAATTTATGGGATCATGTGTCAAACCTGAGTTTTGGGAACTTAAAAATCAGTCGGTGTTTATGAATTTTAATTTTCAAACCATAAGGAACTGGGAGCTCTCCTTTTACAGTAGTGATACTTAGGTTATGTGTGACTTCCTGGAATTTTTGGGGATTTTTTTGAAGTGTTGAAATAGGTAAATGAAAGGCAAACTTTCTGTGTGTGTCTGCAGTTAACTTTCTGAACAGGTCTGAAAATATGAATTTTAAAACAGTACTTGTACTTGGTAGTAAAATCTATATAAATTTTTGGAAGTACATAATTAATATGGGAATCACTGAGAATTAATTCAGAATTTTGGGAGCTAAATTAGCAGGCCTTAAAAATCATAAGAATGTTGGTCAGATTCACTAATATGTCCTAATTAAGTAATATATGAATTGGAAGTGCTATAAACCCTAAGTGTGATTAATTGTGAATGTGACCCTAACTTACTAATTATGGAAACTTACAAAATATGGAAAGTTACTAATTTGGGAAAGTTACTTAATTCGGGAAA
Source organism: Artemisia tridentata subsp. tridentata (assembly GCA_021014915.2). NCBI lineage: Eukaryota > Viridiplantae > Streptophyta > Magnoliopsida > Asterales > Asteraceae > Artemisia > Artemisia tridentata. Next base: position 102,570,780 of record CP139503.1, on the reverse strand, counting down.
CTCACTTAATTCAGAAAGTTACTAAATCGGAAAAGTTACTAAATATGGAAAGTTACTAAAAATGGAAAGTTTCTAAAAATAGAAAGAAACCCTAAATATGGAATCTGAATAACCATAAGCAGTAAACTTGTAAAATGAGCTTATAAGTAATATGTGATCATTAATTTGTATAGGTTTTGTGAAGAAGGAGTAGTTCCTATTCCGAGTGCTTTCCTATTTTGTTTGAGTTGCTTTGCATAAGGTACATATATTCTATCCCTTTTCAGTAGGGATTTCTCATGACTTCTTGATCCTTGACTTTGATTTGTTTGCTATGTTATGATCCATTTGCAATGATCCGTCTGATATGATTCCGTTTGATATGATCCATATTTGTTTACTATTCGTTTGATTATTCGTTTCATGCTATATTCTATTTATATAGCTATTATCTGAGCTTTATTTATCCCTTATCATTATATTGCATGTGTTATGCCTATTTATGTTGCCCATATTTGTAGCCAGTCATGGGGAGTCCATGACCGTGCCATTGATGCACCAATGGTAATGACGCTGTCAGTGGAGGCGGGTTTTTGTCCACTGCGTTCCCATTTGATTATTTGCTATATATAGCGCACCTGGCCCGTGTATATTGTATGTATGTTTAGTCTAGAACTGGCATATGTATATCTGTTTTGAAGGGAGCGTACAGATGCATGCTAGGTATTTGTTCAGTTATGATTTGATATATGATTGTGAATGGACTTGTGTGTGTGCAATACACCCCATTTCACTATTTGGTACATCGAGCTAGCTACTCCATGTACAATTTGTTATATGATTTTTTGGGCATTCCCTTGATATTGATATCCACTTTATGTTCATCATTATGCTTTGATTTCTTTCACATGTTCCATATTCTGTTTGACATCTTGTTTAGCAGGTTCCCTTGGATTCATTCGCTTATTCATTTCGTATACACTTATTACCTTTCATTTGTTTATATCTGTTCACTGGGCTTTTTAAGCTCAGCCGCATTTCTTTTCCTGTGGCAAGTTTAGGTTGGAAGCTGGGGATTGAGTGAAGTGTGCATAGAAGCTCTTAGTGTACCACCCTGGCGATAGACCCTCTTTGCATATGGATTAGACTTTGGAGTTATCTTCCATTTAGATTTGTACTCTAGTTTGATAGTCATTATTATTTAGATTTATTATGTCCTTAGTTTCACTTTGAACTTTTGTAACCTTAGTATTTATAAAAGTCTTTCGCTTGCGTTTATGTTCTGATTGAACTCCATAATGTTACATTTTGACCCTTCTCGGGTTGGGGTGTTACAAGGTTACTCCTTAAGGTCTTAAGGTTCCTGTGGGACATAGAATCTCGGCCACATGGGGAGTTTAGCAAGTTCAGAGTACGACTCTGAAGGAGGATGTTGATTGCTATTAGCGACCAGTTGATTGACTCAGTACTGTACTTAGTACTTAGCACGGAAAATACAATATCGATTCGGTAGAAGGGTTTGAGGTAGAGGTGACTGTAGCATAACCAGACTGTGATGAAAAGTATTCCATATGAGCGGAAAAGTATAGCGATTTGAAGAGTATTACGATTCATGAAGTATTGTGATGCCAATGTGTCGTGTGTAGAAATAAACTTTCATGATATTCGATGCTCATATACATACGCCAAACTTTACCATTCTCAAAATCAAAAATCAACCGGACATAATTCTATTATAACTACTCCCAGTATCGTAAAGTTCACCTCTGAGTCGGACATAGGTGATCAGGCTATGTCCCAGTGTCCCTGGTTGAATATAGGTGATCAGTCTATATTCACCCGAGGTTCAATGAGCTTTGAAATACTCGGCTCAGTTACGCTAGTAATATGTCCCTTACTTTTAAAAGCTGTTTAAATAACTAAGGCGAATTTCCACACTTGAGGACGATTGATGAGATTACGTAGAGAAAAGGCGTAACGCTACAACAAGTACGATACGTATGCATAAGTATGTCGAAGATACTTATAGTAAATAGATAGATATACTTATCCAATAACGATGCGCACATCTCATCAGTTATATTAGCAATCAAAATCACAAATGAGGCATCAACTTGGCAGGCAGGCATGTAGCGGACATAGGGTTAAGTTTTTGTAAAAGCAGTTATAGTCTAGGTTTTAAAAATTACCCAGTTCTCTATAACCAAGGCTCTGATACCAATCTGTAACACCCCCAAAATCTGGTTTAGCGGAAGCATACATGTTTGGGTGCTACTAAATTGGTATCACAACGCAAAGTACAAAGAACGGTTTTACCTCAACCGTTTAGAAGAAGTTTCTTAATCAAAAGCATTATGTTTACAGCATTCCAAAAACAGTGCGGAAATATAGGCCCATAAAAGAAGTAAAGTGGTCCCAAATACATCAGAATCATCTATGACCATGCCATGCCATGCCAAAGCCTCCAACAGTATGCTATCGCTTTTCACCTGAAAATACATGCTAAAGTGTCAACACGAGGTTGGTGAGTTCATAGGTTTGCATAAATAGCAATTCAGCGTAAAAGAAATGTGAGTTCAATAGGAAGTTTTGTGACCATTGTGTCGCTCACAATGTCATGAAAATAAAGTTTACCTTTAAGTAAATTAGTAATGTGGACCACAAGAGTTAAAGTTGGTTTGACCGGTTCATTCGGTTATGTGACCAATTCATTCGGTCATGTGACCAGTTCATTTGGTCATGTTACCAGTTCATTCGGTTATGTGACCAGTTCATTCGGTCATGTATGTACATAGCAGTTGGGCCAGTTCATTCAGTTATGAAGGCATAGATGTTTTAAGCACTTGTGTCCATGAGTATGAAATCAAGTATGTAACATGTAAACACATAACGCATTCGAGTAAGCAATCAAGTATTTCAGTCAAACAGTATGTTCGAGAGAACAAATCACGTTTCAAGTAAAACAAGCATTGAGTTTAAGTAAAAACGAGCATGTATTCTCCCCCAAAATAGTTATAAAACAAGTAAATGTAGGGGCCATGAACTCACCTCATCATGAAGTAACACAAGAATCACAACTGACACAACTGGCATCTAGAGCAGAACACAACGGTATCAAGAGATATAGGCACAACGGTACGGGATCGGCACAACCTAATAAGTATATGGTTATCTTAGAATACGTCTCGTAAAGTAAAAGAGTTTTCAAAAGACAAGCGTCTTAGTTTTCGTGGATTACTCATATCAAAATTTGTAAAAAGTTTAGTATCAACGTTTCGTGTGGTGGTAATAAAAGATAGACTCAATAATCCTAAATAGTTTGGAAAGGTATAATATATATCCCAATATATTATATAGGAGGTAATAAAAGAACAGTCAAGAAATACTTACGAGGACTCAAGTATAGACACGTCAAAGAAGAATTGATAACGACATAGTCGAGAAAAGTACCGACGAGGACTTGAGTCGCGGAAGAATGACAAGAAGAAATCAAGAAATGAACGATAAGTAAAAATATGTCAAGAAGGTAATTCAATTGGTATGTTTCGGTATTTACCCAATAATCCCAAATAGTTTGTATAAAACCTACGTGTTTCATTAACAAAGACACGTTAAATTCACAATTCAACGATAAGGGTTTTACAATTAACTTGTACAATTCGTCATTAGACGAGTTTATAATAAAAGCGTTTTTGAAAATACATTCTTTGTATAACCTTATAGAGGCATATAGTTTTATTTAATAGTTAGGTTCAAGTTAAACGTCTAGTCATATATATAACGTCAAGTAATTAAATTACGAAATTCTTCTTTGCCTTCTAGTCGGTTTTTAAGAAAGTGTAAATTATGAGAAAAATTTTCTAGGACTTGTTCGTTTATAAAACTTCCAAGTTGTGTAGTATTTAATTAAACTACGTTTTCTATATATGAATTATGTTGTCGATATGCTAAATAGTCCGTTTTAATTCCAACAATTTGTCCAAGTGATTCAATGCAAATCCAATGATTTGTCCAAATGATTCGATGCAATCTGTTTTATTTTGTCCATTAAGTATATGTTTAGTCCGTATTCAAATATCATTCCCAAGAGTAACCGAAACGTACCGATGTTTACAAGAGTCAAAACAATAATTACGTTAGTCCGATGTTCGATATTTGTAAAATGATCAAAACATGTTAAATTTAAACTCAACAAAATCCAAACACACTCTTTCTAATTAGTTGGGCTCCTTAGCCCATTATGACACAAATAACACACCCTTCGGCCCAACACCAATAGACCAAATGCACCATGTGGAGCTTGATAATACAAACACAGTTTTACAAACACAATCATAAGACTCAATCGCAAACGTAACGTATAAGCGCACCCCATGTGTTAATATGTTAAACCGAACACACAACCATAACACAGATTCTTATCAAAATATTTATGTACTCACAATTAAAATTAGTAGCTTAAGCAGTTTTAAAAGAAGGCATAAGCAGTTTAAGATGACCAATAACTCGATAGTAAGTTTTTAAACAAGCGGTTCAAAATAAGCAGCCATAATAAGCTGTTCACAATAAGCTCATACAAAGTGAGTTTTAGCCAAAATAATGAACCAAACAAACACCTCTTGGTGTTCTGTGGTTAAACCGAGACTAAGCAACACCTTCGTGGTGTCGTTGAGCCAAAACAAACAAAATACCCTACGCGGGTTGTTGATCCAAGACTCAAACCAAACGAGCACACCCTATGTGGGTGTCTCGTTGAACAGAGGGCAAAACCACACCACACGCCCTTGTGGTGTTTAGACTCGAGGGCAAGACCGATACACCCTTCGTGGGTGGTGGCTGCCGAGTGCAACACAAACGAGCACACCTTGTGACTCGTTATTCCAAACAACTAACATACCTAAAAACTAAAATTGATAAATCTAAATCGAATCCAAAAACAAACGGGTACACCCTCTTGACCCGTAACCAAACACCCACGACAACAACTTAAAGATAGCAAATAATCCAAAATTTTGAGAACCTAACAGGTCGTTATACCCTATACGAGACCAGAAATGATACCACATCAAACCAAACGCCATTTTACCACACGAAACTCTTATCAAATCGTTTAATCTTGTTTTTAAATCCACGAAATTAATATCAAAAGTTTTATTAATCGGTTTTAGTTAAAAGATTAATAAGATGAGCTTGGGTTATTATCATACCAACGAAATGAGAAGGAAGTGGGAGAGACGGCAAGATGGTGGCGGCTGTGGTGGTCGTGGTGGCGACGACATGGTGATACTCGAACCGAAACACAAGTAAAAACCACCCAAGTGACTCCAAGCACCCCGATCTAGCCCGATCTACGTTGTCATGACAGTGGCGACGTGAGATGATGGTGGCCGGAATTTGGGCGGAGCACCGGTGACGGCGCCAGAAAGCTTATGGAGAGAGAAGTGGGAGTAAGAATGTGTTATTATGACAAGGAAACCCTAATTTGGGCCCTTTTATAGTGTCAAATAAACCCTAGGGGCCAAATCTGCCATTAATCAAAGTTTAGGGGTGGCGGTGTTAATTTGATCCGGGGATCAAACTTGTAATTTGTGCAATCATTTTTGATTTTAAGGTGTGGGGCCCATTTGAGTTAGTAAACGATCGATTGAAAGCTCGAAATTTATACCGTTTCATTCAAAATAATTTTCCACGAAAAACGAGTATTTACACGACTACTTTCTCATAAATAGTATAAAAATCACATTAAAATGTTTGTCGATTTTCGGTTGTGCCGGTACGCGTTGTGTGCGGTTTTCACGTTTCGCGAGATAACTTCTCGTATTCGATTCAAATAAGTTCTGAAAAGTCCAAAAGTGAAACTTAGAAAATAATAAATATAATTATTATTAAAAATCAGTCTGGAAAATTACGGGTGGTTACAGTCTACCCTCCATAACGCGAAATCCGTCCCGGATTTCAGTTTATGTTATCCGATAGTGTGGTGTCTGGGAAGAGATGCTGGTACTCGCAACAGATTTGGGTCTTACTAGACGGTTTAAAGGCTCCTCCTTGTCTATAGGAGAGTAATACATAATTCTTTGCTGAAATTTTGTAGTTAGGTAAACTGATGCGACTTCAAAAGACTCGTAACTTCAGTAAAAGCAGTCTTTAAACATGGTGTGGATAAGATGATTTCACAAAGGTTACGTTTAATCACTCCTTGATATGCAAAAATTTGATGAAGTTTGACTAGAAGATTTTAACACATTGAAGGAAGTAAATAATTCACAGGGTGATTGCAGCATAGTTTATAAAACGGTTTGTAAAACAGTTCATACAGTAACAGGAAATCAGTTTATCATTTGCATGATAGTAGCAAAGCTGTAGTTTGATTCATAAAATCGTAGCAGGAGAGCAAACCGGTTTATAAAATCATTAGTGAAATGATTTGCGAAACAGTTTATAGAACGAGAACCATTTGTTGTTTACAAAACTGTTGTCAGGTCGAAATTTTGATTTCATGAAGTAGCAGTAAAACATTTATAGGGTGACCGCAATATGGTCTGTAGAATTATCGAAAACAGTTTGTAGGGTATTAGCGACATGGTTTATTATCTTATGAGAGGGTATAAAAAATAACTGATATTCCCGAGAGATGAGCGTAGGATCTAGTATATGTTTCAAAGAACGCGGTTCAGGTTACTCCTTAAGGTCTTAAGGTTCCTGTTGGGCATAGAATCTCTGCCAAATGGGGAGTTTAGCAAGTTCAGAGTACAACTCTGAAGGAGGATGTTGATTGCTACTAGCGACCAGTTGATTGACTCAGTACTGTACTTTGCACATAGCACGAAAAATACAATATCGATTCGGTAGAAGGGTTTGAGGTAGAGGTGACTATAGCATAACCAGACTGTGATGAAAAGTATTCCATATGAGCGGAAAAGTATAGCGATTTGAAGAGTATTAAGATTCATGAATTATTGTGATGCCAGTGTGTCGTGTGTAGAAATAAACTTTCATGATATTCGAAGCTCATATACACACGCCAAACTTTACCATTCTCAAAATCAAAAATCAACCGGACATAATTCTATTATAACTACTCTCAGTATCGCAAAGTTCACCTCTGAGTCAGACATAGGTGATCAGGCTATGTCCCAGTGTCCCTGGTTGAATATAGGTGATCAGTCTATATTCACCCGAGGTTCAATGAGCTTTGAAATACTCGGCTCAGTTACGCTAGTAATATGTCCCTTACTTTTAAAAGCTGTTTAAATAACTAAGGCGAATGTCCACACTTGAGGATGATTGATGAGATTACGTAGAGAAAAGGCGTAATGCTAAAACAAGTACGATACGTATGCATAAGTATGTCGAAGATACTTATAGTAAATAGATGGATATACTTATCCAATAATAATGCGCACATCTCATCAATTATATTAGCAATCAAAATCACAAATGAGGCATCAGCTTGGCAGGCAGGCATGTGGCGGTCATAGGGTTAAGTTTTCGTAAAAGCAGTTATAGTCTAGGTTTTAAAAATTACCCAGTTTTCTATAACCAAGGCTCTGATACCAATCTGTAACACCCCCAAAATCTGGTTTAGCGTAAGCATACATGTTTGGGTGCAACTAAACTGGTATCACAATGCAAAGTACAAAGAACGGTTTTACCTCAACCGTTTAGAAGAAATTTCATAATCAAAAGCATTATGTTTACAGCATTCCAAAAACAGTACGGAAATATAGGCTCATAAAAGAAGTAAAGTGGTCCCAAATACATCAGAATCGTATATGACCATGCCATGCCATGCCAAAGCCTCCAACAGTATGCTATCGCTTTACACCAGAAAATACATGCTAAAGTGTCAACACGAGGTTGGTATGTTCATAGGTTTGCATAAATAGCAATTCGGCGTAAAAGAAATGTGAGTTCAATAGGAAGTTTTGTGACCATTGTGTTGCTCACAATATCATGAAAATAAAGTTTACCTTTAAGTAAATTAGTAATGTGGACCACAAGAGTTAAAGCTGGTTTGACCGGTTCATTCGGTTATGTGACCAATTCATTCGGTCATGTGACCTGTTCATTCGGTCATGTTACCAGTTCATTCGGTTATGTGACCAGTTCATTCGGTCATGTATGTACATAGCAGTTGGGCCAGTTCATTCAGTTATGAAGGCATAGATGTTTTAAGCACTTGTGTCCATGAGTAAGAAATCAAGTATGTAACATGTAAACACATAACGCATTCGAGTAAGCAATCAAGTATTTTAGCCAAACAGTATGTTTGAGAGAACAAATCACGTTTCAAGTAAAACAAGCTTTGAGTTTAAGTAAAAACGAGCATGTATTCTCCCCCAAAATAGTTATAAAACAAGTAAAGGTAGGGGCCATGAACTCACCTCATCATGAAGTAACGCAAGAATCACAACTGACACAACTGGTATCTAGAGCAGAACACAACGGTATCAAGAGATATAGGCACAATGGTACGGGATCGGCACAACCTAATAAGTATATGGTTATCTTAGAATACGTCTCGTAAAGTAAAAGAGTTTTCAAAAGACAAGCGTCTTAGTTTTCGTGGATTACTCGTATCAAAATTTGTAAAAAGTTTAGTATCAACGTTTTGTGTGGTGGTAATAAAACATAGACTCAATAATCCTAAATAGTTTGGAAAGGTATAATATATATCCCAATATATTATAAAGGAAGTAATAAAAGAACAGTCAAGAAATACTGACGAGGACTCAAGTATAGACACGTCAAAGAGGAATTGATAACGACATAGTCAAGAAAAGTACCGACGTGGAATTGAGTCGAGGAAGAATGACAAGAAGAAATCAAGAAATGAACGATAAGGAAAAATATGTCAAGAAGGTAATTCAATTGGTATGTTTCGGTATTTACCCAATAATCCCAAATAGTTTGTATAAAACCTACGTGTTTCATTAACAAAGACACGCTAAATTCACAATTCAACAATAAGGGTTTAACAATTAACTTGTACAATTCGTCATTAGACGAGTTTATAATAAAAGCGTTTTTGAAAATACATTCTTTGTATAAGCTTTTAGAAGCATATAGTTTAATTTAATAGTTAGGTTCAAGTTAAACGTCTAGTCATATATATAACGTCAAGTAATTAAATTACGAAATTCTTCTTTGCCTTCTAGTCGGTTTTTAAGAAAGTGTAAACTTATGAGAAAAATTTTCTAGGACTTGTTCGTTTATAAAACTTCCAAGTTGTGTAGTATTTAATTAAACTACGCTTTCTATATATGACTTATGTTGTCGATATGCTAAATAATCCGTTTTAATTCCAACAATTTGTCAGTGATTCAATGCAAATCCAATGATTTGTCCAAATGATTCGATGCAATCTGTTTTATTTTGTCCATTAAGTATATGTTTAGTCCGTATTCAAATATCATTCCCAAGAGTAACCAAAACGTACCAATGTTTACAAGAGTCAAAACAATAATTACGTTAGTCCGATGTTCGATATTTGTAAAATGATCAAAACATGTTAAATTTAAACTCAACAAAATCCAAACACAGTCTTTCTAATTAGTTGGGCTCCTTAGCCCATTATGATACAAATAACACACCCTTCGGCCCAACACCAATAGACCAAACGTACCACGTGGAGCTTGATAATACAAACACAGTTTTGCAAACACAATCATAAGGCTCAATCGCAAACGTAACGTATAAGCGCACCCCATGTGTTAATATGTTAAACCGAACACACAAACATAACACAGATTCTTATCAAAATATTTATGTACTCACAATTAAAATTAGTAGCTTAAGCAGTTTTAAAAGAAGACATAAGCAGTTTAAGATGACCAATAACTCGATAGTAAGTTTTTAAACAAGCGGTTCAAAATAAGCAGCCATAATAAGCTGTTCACAATAAGCTCATACAAAGTGAGTTTTAGCCAAAATAATGAACCAAACAAACACCTCTTGGTGTTTTGTGGTTAAACCGAGACTAAGCAACACCTTTGTGGTGTCGTTGAGCCGAAACAAACAAAACACCTTACGCGGGTTGTTGATCCGAGACTCAAACCAAACGAGCACACTCTATGTGGGTGTCTCGTTGAACCGAGGGCAAAACCACACCACACGCCCTTGTGGTGTTTAGAGCCAAGGGCTAGACCGATACACCCTTCGTGGGTGATGGCTGCCGAGTGCAACACAAACGAGCACACCTTGTGACTCGTTATTCCAAACAACTAACATACCCAAAAACTAAAATTGATAAATCTAAATTGAATCCAAAAACAAACGGGTACACCCTCTTAACCCGTAACCAAACACCCACGACAACAAATTAAAGATAGCAAACAATCCAAAAATTTTCTAGGACTTGTTCATTTAAAAAACTTCCAAGTTGTGTAGTATTTAATTAAACTACGTTTTCTATATATGAATTATGTTGTCGATATGCTAAATAGTCCGTTTTAATTCCAACAATTTGTCCAAGTGATTCAATGCAAATCCAATGATTTGTCCAAATGATTCGATGCAATCTGTTTTATTTTGTCCATTAAGTATATGTTTAGTCCGTATTCAAATATCATTCCCAAGAGTAACCGAAACGTACCAATGTTTACAAGAGTCAAAACAATAATTACGTTAGTCCGATGTTCGATATTTGTAAAATGATCAAAACATGTTAAATTTAAACTCAACAAAATCCAAACACACTCTTTCTAATTAGTTGGGCTCCTTAGCCCATTATGACACAAATAACACACCCTTCGGCCCAACACCAATAGACCAAATGCACCATGTGGAGCTTGATAATACAAACACAGTTTTACAAACACAATCATAAGACTCAATCGCAAACGTAACGTATAAGCTCACCCCATGTGTTAATATGTTAAACCGAACACACAACCATAACACAGATTCTTATCAAAATATTTATGTACTCACAATTAAAATTAGTAGCTTAAGCAGTTTTAAAAGAAGGCCTAAGCAGTTTAAGATGACCAATAACTCGATAGTAAGTTTTTAAACAAGCGGTTCAAAATAAGCAGCCATAATAAGCTGTTCACAATAAGCTCATACAAAGTGAGTTTTAGCCAAAATAATGAACCAAACAAACACCTCTTGGTGTTCTGTGGTTAAACCGAGACTAAGCAACACCTTCGTGGTGTCGTTGAGCCAAAACAAACAAAATACCCTACGCGGGTTGTTGATCCAAGATCCAAACCAAACGAGCACACCCTATGTGGGTGTCTCGTTGAACAGAGGGCAAAACCACACCACACGCCCTTGTGGTGTTTAGACTCGAGGGCAAGACCGATACACCCTTCGTGGGTGGTGGCTGCTGAGTGCAACACAAACGAGCACACCTTGTGACTCGTTATTCCAAACAACTAACATACCTAAAAACTAAAATTGATAAATCTAAATCGAATCCAAAAACAAACGGGTACACCCTCTTGACCCGTAACCAAACACCCACGACAACAACTTAAAGATAGCAAATAATCCAAAATTTTGAGACCCTAACAGGTTGTTATACCCTATACGAGACCAGAAATGATACCACATCAAACCAAACGCCATTTTACCACACGAAACTCTTATCAAATCGTTTAATCTTGTTTTTAAATCCACGAAATTAATATCAAAAGTTTTATTAATCGGTTTTAGTTAAAAGATTAATAAGATGAGCTTGGGTTATTATCATACCAACGAAATGAGAAGGAAGTGGGAGAGACGGCAAGATGGTGGCGGCTGTGGTGGTCGTGGTGGCGACGACATGGTGATACTCGAACCGAAACACAAGTAAAAACCACCCAAGTGACTCCAAGCACCCCGATCTAGCCCGATCTACGTTGTCATGACAGTGGCGACGTGAGATGATGGTGGCCGGAATTTGGGCGGATCACCGGTGACGGCGTCAGAAAGCTTATGGAGAGAGAAGTGGGAGTAAGAATGTGTTATTATGACAAGGAAACCCTAATTTGGGCCCTTTTATAGTGTCAAATAAACCCTAGGGGCCAAATCTGCCATTAATCAAAGTTTAGGGGTGGCGGTGTTAATTTGATCCGGGGATCAAACTTGTAATTTGTGCAATCTTTTTTGATTTTAAGGTGTGGGGCCCATTTGAGTTAGTAAACAATCGATTGAAAGCTCGAAATTTATACCGTTTCATTCAAAATAATTTTCCACGAAAAACGAGTATTTACACGACTACTTTCTCATAAATAGTATAAAAATCACATTAAAATGTTTGTCGATTTTCGGTTGTGCCGGTACACGTTGTGTGCGGTTTTCACGTTTCGCGAGATAACTTCTCGTATTCGATTCAAATAAGTTCTGAAAAGTCCAAAAGTGAAACTTAGAAAATAATAAATATAATTATTATTAAAAATCAGTCTGGAAAATTACGGGTGGTTACAGTCTACCCTCCATAACGCGAAATCCGTCCCGGATTTCAGTTTATGTTATCCTATAGTGTGGTGTCTGGGAAGAGATGCTGGTACTCGCAACAGATTTGGGTCTTACTAGACGGTTTAAAGGCTCCTCTTTGTCTATAGGAGAGTAATACATAATTCTTTGCTGAAATTTTGTAGTTAGGTAAACTGATGTGACTTCAAAAGACTCGTAACTTCAGTAAAAGCAGTCTTTAAACATGGTGTGGATAAGATGATTTCACAAAGGTTACGTTTAATCACTCCTTGATATGAAAAAATTTGATGAAGTTTGACTAGAAGATTTTAACACATTGAAGGAAGTAAATAATTCACAGGGTGATTGCAGCATAGTTTATAAAACGGTTTGTAAAACAGTTCATAGAGTAACAGGAAATCAGTTTATCATTTGCATGATAGTAGCAAAGCTGTAGTTTGATTCATAAAATCGTAGCAGGAGAGCAAACCGGTTTATAAAATCATTAGTGAAATGATTTGCGAAACAGTTTATAGAACGAGAACCATTTGTTGTTTACAAAACTGTTGTCAGGTCGAAATTTTGATTTCATGAAGTAGCAGTAAAACATTTGTAGGGTGACCGCAATATGGTCTGTAGAATTATCGAAAACAGTTTGTAGGGTATTAGCGACATGGTTTATTATCTTATGAGAGGGTATAAAAAATAACTGATATTCCCGAGAGATGAGCGTAGGATCTAGTATATGTTTCAAAGAACGCGGTTCAGGTTACTCCTTAAGGTCTTAAGGTTCCTGTTGGGCATAGAATCTCTGCCAAATGGGGAGTTTAGCAAGTTCAGAGTACAACTCTGAAGGAGGATGTTGATTGCTACTAGCGACCAGTTGATTGACTCAGTACTGTACTTTGCACATAGCACGAAAAATACAATATCGATTCGGTAGAAGGGTTTGAGGTAGAGGTGACTATAGCATAACCAGACTATGATGAAAAGTATTCCATATGAGCGGAAAAGTATAGCGATTTGAAGAGTATTAAGATTCATGAATTATTGTGATGCCAGTGTGTCGTGTGTAGAAATAAACTTTCATGATATTCGAAGCTCATATACACACCCAAACTTTACCATTCTCAAAATCAAAAATCAACCGGACATAATTTATTATAACTACTCTCAGTATCGCAAAGTTCACCTCTGAGTCAGACATAGGCAATCAGGCTATGTCCCAGTGTCCCTGGTTGAATATAGGTGATCAGTCTATATTCACCCGAGGTTCAATGAGCTTTGAAATACTCGGCTCAGTTACGCTAGTAATATGTCCCTTACTTTTAAAAGCTGTTTAAATAACTAAGGCGAATGTCCACACTTGAGGATGATTAATGAGATTACGTAGAGAATAGGCGTAATGCTAAAACAAGTACGATACGTATGCATAAGTATGTCGAAGATACTTATAGTAAATAGATGGATATACTTATCCAATAATAATGCGCACATCTCATCAATTATATTAGCAATCAAAATCACAAATGAGGCATCAGCTTGGCAGGCAGGCATGTGGCGGTCATAGGGTTAAGTTTTCGTAAAAGCAGTTATAGTCTAGGTTTTAAAAATTACCCAGTTTTCTATAACCAAGGCTCTGAAACCAATCTGTAACACCCCCAAAATCTAGTTTAGCGTAAGCATACATGTTTGGGTGCAACTAAACTGGTATCACAATGCAAAGTACAAAGAACGGTTTTACCTCAACCGTTTAGAAGAAATTTCATAATCAAAAGCATTATGTTTACAGCATTCCAAAAACAGTACGGAAATATAGGCTCATAAAAGAAGTAAAGTGGTCCCAAATACATCAGAATCGTATATGACCATGCCATGCCATGCCAAAGCCTCCAACAGTATGCTATCGCTTTACACCAGAAAATACATGCTAAAGTGTCAACACGAGGTTGGTATGTTCATAGGTTTGCATAAATAGCAATTCGGCGTAAAAGAAATGTGAGTTCAATAGGAAGTTTTGTGACCATTGTGTTGCTCACAATATCATGAAAATAAAGTTTACCTTTAAGTAAATTAGTAATGTGGACCACAAGAGTTAAAGCTGGTTTGACCGGTTCATTCGGTTATGTGACCAATTCATTCGGTCATGTGACCTGTTCATTCGGTCATGTTACCAGTTCATTCGGTTATGTGACCAGTTCATTCGGTCATTTATGTACATAGCAGTTGGGCCAGTTCATTCAGTTATGAAGGCATAGATGTTTAAAGCACTTGTGTCCATGAGTAAGAAATCAAGTATGTAACATGTAAACACATAACGCATTCGAGTAAACAATCAAGTATTTTAGCCAAACAGTATGTTTGAGAGAACAAATCACGTTTCAAGTAAAACAAGCATTGAGTTTAAGTAAAAACGAGCATGTATTCTCCCCCAAAATAGTTATAAAACAAGTAAAGGTAGGGGCCATGAACTCACCTCATCATGAAGTAACGCAAGAATCACAACTGACACAACTGGTATCTAGAGCAGAACACAACGGTATCAAGAGATATAGGCACAATGGTACGGGATCGGCACAACCTAATAAGTATATGGTTATCTTAGAATACGTCTCGTAAAGTAAAAGAGTTTTCAAAAGACAAGCGTCTTAGTTTTCGTGGATTACCCGTATCAAAATTTGTAAAAAGTTTAGTATCAACGTTTTGTGTGGTGGTAATAAAACATAGACTCAATAATCCTAAATAGTTTGGAAAGGTATAATATATATCCCAATATATTATAAAGGAAGTAATAAAAGAACAGTCAAGAAATACTGACGAGGACTCAAGTATAGACACGTCAAAGAGGAATTCATAACGACATAGTCAAGAAAAGTACCGACGTGGAATTGAGTCGAGGAAGAATGACAAGAAGAAATCAAGAAATGAACGATAAGGAAAAATATGTCAAGAAGGTAATTCAATTGGTATGTTTCGGTATTTACCCAATAATCCCAAATAGTTTGTATAAAACCTACGTGTTTCATTAACAAAGACACGCTAAATTCACAATTCAACAATAAGGGTTTAACAATTAACTTGTACAATTCGTCATTAGACGAGTTTATAATAAAAGCGTTTTTGAAAATACATTCTTTGTATAAGCTTTTAGAAGCATATAGTTTAATTTAATAGTTAGGTTCAAGTTAAACGTCTAGTCATATATATAACGTCAAGTAATTAAATTACGAAATTCTTCTTTGCCTTCTAGTCGGTTTTTAAGAAAGTGTAAACTTATGAGAAAAATTTTCTAGGACTTGTTCGTTTATAAAACTTCCAAGTTGTGTAGTATTTGATTAAACTACGTTTTCTATATATGACTTATGTTGTCGATATGCTAAATAATCCGTTTTAATTCCAACAATTTGTCAGTGATTCAATGCAAATCCAATGATTTGTCCAAATGATTCGATGCAATCTGTTTTATTTTGTCCATTAAGTATATGTTTAGTCCGTATTCAAATATCATTCCCAAGAGTAACCAAAACGTACCAATGTTTACAAGAGTCAAAACAATAATTACGTTAGTCCGATGTTCGATATTTGTAAAATGATCAAAACATGTTAAATTTAAACTCAACAAAATCCAAACACAGTCTTTCTAATTAGTTGGGCTCCTTAGCCCATTATGATACAAATAACACACCCTTCGGCCCAACACCAATAGACCAAACGTACCACGTGGAGCTTGATAATACAAACACAGTTTTGCAAACACAATCATAAGGCTCAATCGCAAACGTAACGTATAAGCGCACCCCATGTGTTAATATGTTAAACTGAACACACAAACATAACACAGATTCTTATCAAAATATTTATGTGCTCACAATTAAAATTAGTAGCTTAAGCAGTTTTAAAAGAAGACATAAGCAGTTTAAGATGACCAATAACTCGATAGTAAGTTTTTAAACAAGCGGTTCAAAA
The DNA here is from genome assembly GCA_021014915.2 of Artemisia tridentata subsp. tridentata. Taxonomy (NCBI): domain Eukaryota; kingdom Viridiplantae; phylum Streptophyta; class Magnoliopsida; order Asterales; family Asteraceae; genus Artemisia; species Artemisia tridentata. Next base: position 102,554,433 of record CP139503.1, on the reverse strand, counting down.
TAAGCAGCCATAATAAGCTGTTCACAATAAGCTCATACAAAGTGAGTTTTAGCCAAAATAATGAACCAAACAAACACCTCTTGGTGTTTTGTGGTTAAACCGAGACTAAGCAACACCTTTGTGGTGTCGTTGAGCCGAAACAAACAAACCACCTTACGCGGGTTGTTGATCCGAGACTCAAACCAAACGAGCACACTCTATGTGGGTGTCTCGTTGAACCGAGGGAAAAAACCACACCACACGCCCTTGTGGTGTTTAGAGCCAAGGGCTAGACCGATACACCCTTCGTGGGTGATGGCTGCCGAGTGCAACACAAACGAGCACACCTTGTGACTCGTTATTCCAAACAACTAACATACCCAAAAACTAAAATTAATAAATCTAAATTGAATCCAAAAACAAACGGGTACACCCTCTTGACCCGTAACCAAACACCCACGACAACAACTTAAAGATAGCAAACAATCCAAAAATTTGAGACCCTAACGGGTTGTTATACCCTATACGAGACCAGAGATGATACCACATCAAACCAAACGCCATTTTACCACACAAAACTCTTATCAAATCGTTTAATCTTGTTTTTAAATCCACGAAATTAATATCAAAAGTTTTATTAATCGGTTTTAGTGAAAAGATTAAGAAGATGAGCTTGGGTTATTATTATACCAACGAAATGAGAAGGAAGTGGGAGAGACGGCAAGATGGTGGCGGCTGTGGTGGTCGTGGTGGCGACGACATGGTGATACTCGAACCAAAACACAAGTAAAAACCACCCAAGTGACTCCAAGCACCCCGATCTAGCCCGATCTACGTTGTCTTGACAGTGGCGGTGTGAGATGATGGTGGCCGGAATCTGGCCGGAGCACCGGTGACGGCGCCGGAAAGCTTATGGAGAGATAAGTGGGAGTAAGAATGTGTTATTATGACAAGGAAACCCTAATTTGGGCCCTTTTATAGTGTCAAGGAAACCCTAGGGGCCAAATCTGCCATTAATCAAAGTTTAGGGGTGGTGGTGTTAATTTGTTCCGGGGATCAAACTTGTAATTTGTGCAATCTTTTATGATTTTAAGCTGTAGGGCCCGTTTGAGTTAGTAAACGATCGATTGGAAGCTCGAAATTTATACCTTTGCGTTCAAAATTATTTTTCCACGAAAAACGAGTATTTACACGACTATTTTCTCATAAATAGTATAAAAGTCACATTAAAATGTTTGTCGAGTTACGGTTGTGCCGGTACGCATTTTGTGCGGTTTTCACGTTTCGCGAGATAACTTCTCATATTCGATTCGAATAAGTTCGAAAAAGTCCAAAAGTGAAACTTAGAAAATAATATATATAATTTATTATTAAAAATTAGTCTGGAAAATTAAGGGTGGTTACATTCACACCTTCACCACAACTTCTTTTAAATCTTAGCATCTCTTAAGCAAAACCATAATGAAAAAATCCACCAATTCATCACCCTCCACTAGGCCAGCTAGAAGAACCGCAAGGATTAGTGTCAAGCCTTGTTGTTTCGTTAACCTAAACTCATCATCATTAGACTCTTCACCAATAACCATCTCATCACCCATCAGAGATGAAAATTTTTTGACTCTAAGTACTCCAACATCTCCACCAAGATCACCTATCATAGTAACCACTCCACTACCAACTAAAAATCCAATCATAGTAACCACACCACCTCCCGCTCCATCACAACCACCAAAATCACCATCACCTCCAAAGTCTCCAAAACTAGAAACCATCGAACTTTTTGCTACACCACCAACTTCTCCTCATCCATTCTTGGAAACTTTGGAAGACTTGGCACCTAGAACATCAAATCCACCACCTCTACCATCGTTTGCATCAATCGAGCGTATTCCTCATCAACAACCTCGGGCATCATTCATGCCCAATGAGCCTTTTCATAGTGAACCATCTCAACCACAACCCCTACTTTTTCACCCTATACATAAGGAAATCCATGGGCCACTCTATAGAGACCATCCACATCATGAAATCCACAATGATCAACCTCCACGACAACCTCAAATTCAACAACCTCAATCCTTTTTCTTTACTCTTGAGGACATTGATGAGTCCATGTGGATTGACCCTCCAATGTCACAAAAATCCGTAATATCCACAATGAAATGAATGGTCTCATCACCTTCAAAAACATGATAGGTTCTCAAATTCAAGAAGCTATGCATTTACAAGAAGTCATGTTCTCAAATGCAACCAACATACCACCACCAAACACCTCTCAAGCACATAACACTCAATCAACAAATCCACCACCACCACCAAATGACAATCAAGCCTTACCACTTCCACCCGACTTCCCAAGCCATGGTTGTTCCATGTGTGAACAAGCCGCTAGGATTAGCGGAAGGACCAACATAATGGTCCATGAACTACAAGATGAAATGAGGTTCATCCTCCAACACATCCTCGATCGTTTAAATGCTCTTTCCCCTCCTCCTCCTTAATAGAACAACTAGGATGGATGAAATAATAACATTTGGACTTTCTTATCTTAGGATTTTTTGTTTTGTTTTTCTTCTCTAAGTTATTTTTTCTTTTTTATTGTTCTAGGATTTTTTTTCTTTCTAAATTGTCTTTTTATTTTTTGCATTCTATTTCACCATCATCATTATTGTCTCACTATTATGACTTTGGTCATAAAATTTTATTAATGTATGATGTTTATCACATTTGTGTGTTGGTTATAATGTATGATGTTTATCACATTTGTGTGTTGGTTGTGTTATTTATTTATTTTGTACATTATTTGAATGGTTGGTTTGTATTATTTATCACTAACCATTTGCTTTGTAGCACTCAAAATCAATGTATCTTTTACTTGGCACCCCATCTAGGGGAGGTATTGGCCACGGGGGAGCTAATTAAGCTCGGTCTTGCACAACATTCCGCTATGCTTCTCTTATTTTTGTTTTTACAAAAAGGGGGAGAAAATATTAAACTCAAGCTCACATATTTTATACAATTTAAACATCTAAATGGATTTATAAAGTTGCATAAAACAAGTTTAATCTATATTTTTAAAGACTTACACTTTATTTATATCATTTCTTAAAAATAAATTTTATGTTTTGTCCTCAACAAAAAGGGGGAGATTGTTAATACAAATATCGCCTAAAAACGTTATTTATATTTTACGATATTTGCTATATTTTGTTAACGACAATTATAAACTTTATTTTAGCAAAACATAAATATAGTTGCGTCCTTTGCATATATAGCTACAAGTCTTTCTTAAACACAAATAGATTTTAACATAAGTTACAAATTGTTTGTTCATAAATAGTAGTTTAGTCATTTTAAGAAAAGTGCCACATTAGATGTTAAAAATAAATAAAGTGCCACATTAGGTGTCTAAGTAAAATTAGTTTGTTTTACAATGAATAAAAATGTATCTTATAATAACATAAGTAATCAAACATTTTTAGTAACTCATTAACTAACTAATTACTTCTTAATCAAACTTCATTTAGCTAGCTAGTATATACATTTTACAAGTTTACTTCCATATACATTTTAATCTAAATGAAATTGTATTTTTACCTCATGGCATGGATCATCCTATTCTAGATTGCATATCTCTTTAGTATCTTTGTAAGATATGGTGAATATTTTGTTTAGATTGTCACTCTAGAATCCTTGAAAGATATGGTGTATATTTTGGTTAGATTTGATTAAGATTTTGGAGATCTCTCTGACAGGTCGCGCGGAACCAAATAACTACACGGACGGAACCAATTATTTGGTTCCGCCCCATCCGTGGGTTGCTGGCACTTGTTGCCTATAAATAGCAAGCCACACATTCCTGTTTTCTCATTACTTACAAGCATAACAACAACATACATTCTCTCATTCATCATTCCTTATATCTAACTCATTTATATTTCATTTTAGTGAGCTTCTTTTGTAGCAAGAAGATCAAAGCATTACTTAAAGACATACAAGCTTCAACAGTGTGTTGCAAAGTCTTGTTTGTTCATCACAGTGTGAATTGTTGTTATTCATATATCGTTGTTTGTATCAAGCTCTCATAAACCTCTGTAGTGATCGGTTAGTATTTTAGTCCTCAAAATACGTAGTGTGACGGGAGTGGTTATGCCCTTGTAAAAGAACTCGACATCTAGCTTTGTGTCAGAAATATTGTGTAAGCGACATGTAAAGGTTTTCTCCGCCGGTCAAAGGAGCTTGTTGATTAGTGAAGGATACTTTTGAGTTGGATACTCGGGGAGTGGAGTAGGGCAAGGAAAAAGAGTCCTTGTAGACCGAACCACTATAAACACTCGTGTTGTGGTTTGATCGTTTCTTTTTTTACTTGCATATTACTTATCGTTTATAATTTACATTAGTTGAATTCACATAAAGTTATCAAAGTAAATTAATTTTAAAACGGTAAAACTATTCAACCCCCCCCCCTTCTAGTTTCCACACATTGGTATTCTAACTTGATTTCCGTTGTTTTCCACGAGAATTCTCCTTTTGCTCCAAATAATCACTAAAACATAAATTTAGAGTAATTAAGTACGATATTCAACATAAACAAGGCAAAAATGAGTAGTTATTATGGGAATTTGATAGCTAAAACATCTATAATTTAGGAACTATCAAATAGTGATGTAGGTTTGAAGTGTATAACGGTTTAAGCCTAAAGGTTGAAGGAATATTAAGTTAGATGTAGATTATGCTAGGAAGAAATAGTTGAGGGAAATCAGGATACAAGCTAGAACATATAAGGGTGGTGTTGTTATCAATACATTCTTTTACTTAGGTCAAAAGTTTGGTTCTGTAAAAGAAGTAAAAAAAGAATGTAAGAGAGCATTCAATAAAGACTAGAAGGACTTTGACTTTCATAAAGAATGACAAAGAAAGAGTTTGTTTGGGTATTATTCCAGTTTCTGGCCCAGGTGAAAGTTATAGACTGGGTTGTGGCCCAAACAATACAAGTAAGGGTCAAGTAACTAGAGGTATAAAAAGGATGGAGTTAATGGCAGCCAAAATTGATTCTTCACCAACACTCTGCCCATGGTTGTTGTATGTCGCCAAAGAGCATGCCTCAGAAACTTGAATTATCAGAACCTATAAAGATGAACAAACGTGTTTGCCGTCAAGGGAGATCCAAGCTTGTGACTATAAGTTTCTCTCAAAGCAAATAATAGAACAAGTTCTAGTCAATCCACATATTCTAGTCAAGGCTGTTCAGGATCAACTAACTAATCAATTTGAAATTGAAGTGTCTAAGTAGAAGGCTTTAAGGGAAAAAAGCAGAACAGAAACAGAGATTAGGGGTGATCATAAGCTAAAATTTACCATGTTGAGAGATTACGTTGTAGAGTTACAGAAGACAAACCCTGATACAACAGTTAGGTTTAATGTCCAACCTGTTACAAATCAAAGTCTTCCAAAAAGATATTGTCTTATAAACATTTATAAGAATATGAAACTTCAATAGAGTGGTAGGGCCTTCAAAGACTATGTGTGGAGATGTGCAACATTCACATTGTCAAACAGTTTAAGAGAGCTATGCTTGATTTTAAAATATTTTGTGAACCTACCCATGTTTGGTTAATTAAGATACCACCAATCCAGTGATAAAGGGCACTTTTTTAAGGTATATTATCTATCTGTATAACTTAAGTTGTCTATGTTAATGTATTATTTATAATTAATACATATTTTTGTAATTTTTTAGAGCGAGCTCATTGTGATGTGTTAGTTAATAAAATGTGTCAAGTGTTTCATGAGAAAATAGTTGGGGCCTTGGAGGTAGAAACAAACCAATCATTACAACCATAGAATATATTGGGTACAAATAAATGGACGAATAGTGTATTTTACTCTTTTTAAACATGCAAATAGGACTTCACTTGTATTAATTAATTGTTTTGTACTGATCAATCTGGTAAGTCTGGTGAACGATATATGTTTAAAGTTGGCTCAAAAACTAAGGGGGTGCTTGGTTGGAGGTATTAGGGGGTAGGGAATGGGAAATGCAATGAATAAACATGTCTGGTTAGGAGTAAGGAATGTAATCATTGCTTAGTAGTAGGTAATGGGGCGTTACTCAGTAAATTGGGAGGAAAGGTAATGATTACCCACCACCACCACTAGCCACCACCACCACCACCCCCAGCAGTCACCACCACCACCACCACAAGCCACCACCACCTGCAGCCACCACCACCACCACCACCAGCCACCACCACCACCACCACCAGCCACCACCATCACCACCAACCACCACCAGCAGTAGCGGCACCCACCACCACCACCACCAGCCGCCACCACCACCACTTTGGAGGTTAATGTATTTTTCTTAAACCAAGCACTATTAAAGATAATGATAATCTACATTTCATTCCTTTATATTCCATTGTATTCACTTTAACTTTGCTATTCTCATTCCCCTCTTTGAACCAAGCGCACCCTAAATGAAATTTTATATTTTTTAAAGGTAACTAATGTCGTTGTTATTCTTTCGATAACAAGATAATAAGAAAAGAAAAGAAAAAAAAAAGACATGCTAAAGCTTTTGTGAAACTTGTTATCATGGTTCAAAATTCAACATCATTTTACAACGCATTTATGTATTAAATAACCTTCTGATTACATTTTGATGTAGTTGTCAAACTAACAATTTCAGATGTGCATATAACTTAGAATGTTTCATAGATTAATAAACAATATCCAAAAGAGTTCGAATCTAAATTTTCAAACCAACAACGTTCTTTTTAATATCCAAAACTGTCCAATCATTAAGTTTAGGGGCAGTTTATACGGACCCCCTAAAAGGGGGTTTCCAATCATTGCACGCATCGGGCGGTTGTACTGTGTGCATCGCGGTGTTATACTGTGTGTTTCGCGGTTTGTACGGTTAACCCATAGGGAGGGTCTAAATAACACAACCTATAAGTTTATTAAGACATGTGACACAAGTAGAGATCCCAATGCCTCCTTACCATACACTTGTGGCATGTGCAATTTAATTTCGTCATTCGAATAAGATTACTACCAATAACCCTTTTTTTTTAGAACAGCGAATTTTATTAAAACAACTAACAAGAAGCTAGAGAAACATTACAATAAAACAAGAGAAAGATTTTTAAACCAATCTACCCAACTAAATCTAGCCTTGCATCTATATCTACACCAATAAAATGAACGTGATAGTAAATAATCAAAAATAACCGCTTTGGAAGGAAGACTCGAACCAAATAAACTCTTATTCCGAAAGCTCCACACAAGCCACCACATTATGTAGTAAACGCCTTCCAAAATTTCTCTACGATCAGAATGAATCCTAAGATTCAAAAGCCATTCTAACGACTCCTCATAAGATGAAAACTCTGAATAACAAAGATCCCACCATGAAGCAATCTTACGATAAAGATCTCTCACCATAGGACAACCAAAGAAAATGTGACTTGTGTTAGTTTTGATGGACAAATATTAAACGTGTATGTCTAGAATCGAACTCGGGACCACGGGATTGCACACATTACGTATGAGGAATTAATGTATAATAATTAATATATAAACCTAGAACATGGCTCCTAAACCCGTTACTAATTTGAACTTTTGAAAACCGTATAAACCTAAGTAACTAGAAACTATCACATAAGAATTATAAACACTAAAATCTATAACCTAAGCTATAAAAAAATAAAAAGGTCGACACATGTTATACGTCTAAGAGTACACATTTAGGTCCAAAATAATTAAAGTTTGTACACAACCAATAGTATGAAAGTAATGTATTTTAACCAATAGTATGAAAGTAAGGCTAAATACATTGTGGTTTTAATGTGAAAACTTGGTCTCCTCTTATCCCATAAACTCGGCAAAAATTTCAGCTTTCACTCCCTTATATTATCCTCTATATCATTGGAAATACATATCTACAAAACACACATAAAAACCCTAAACTCTAAATAAGTGGCGGCACCCTTTTTATCTCCAAGAACACAAGGTGCAAGGTGGTTCATGAAAGTGTAAAAGGTTCTGGTTTGATCGTGGTTTTGTACTGGATTCGAGGGCTTTGTTTAGGCTCAAAACAGGTTTCTGAATTTGGTTCCTTTTGGTTGTGGTCTTGTGCTCCTATTCGACAAGGTATTACCTATATTGGATCTTGTTTTCTCTCGACCTATGTATACATAACATGCTAACGAATTGTAACCTGGATCTAAGCTATAATCGACCTAAAAGTGTACGAACGAAAGATTACTTGGTCACATGAAATGACAAGAAAATTAATGCTTGAAATATTGTATATATGTATGTCGATATAAGAGTTTACATGGCTACTTGAATCTAAATTAAACATGGTTGTTTGATCTATTTTATGCGAGTAATAAGACACATAAAACACAACATAAAATCATAAAATGATGGGGGTACATATGTGTGTTGATATGAGTTTAATAGGGCTAACTGGAATCAGGTTACATGCATGATGGATGAGCTATTGTATACAATTAAAATCTGGAAAGTATAAGCATTATAAGGGAAGATTACATGTATGGTCTGGTCGTTATTGTGAGGTCGAAAGGAGGGAATCTAGGGTTGTTTGAATTCCTGATTTTATGTGAACTAATGTAGTGTGTCGAGGGGCTGGAATAGGGGTGTTTGTGTGGGTCGAATGGACTGGAAAATAGTGTGTTGTGTGTGTGTCGTGTAGGGTATTAAAAGGGGCTGCATAACAGGCATTGTGTATAGTGTAAAAACCTAGTGTTATATGTGTTAAATGAAAGATTGCATGCATGGTTTGTGTTGCATTAATGGGGGTCGATATATAGAGAAATAAGGGATAGATTGGATCTGTTTTTTTTTATGTCATTTGTATGGTGTGTCGTGGTGTCGAGTGAGCTGGAAAAAAAGGTGTATTGGGGGTGTGTAAATAAGGTCGAGTTTAAGGTATTGTAACATAAGAAAAGGGGGTCGAAGGGTGGTAATTGTTTTGGGTCGAAAAAGGATTGTTTGGGTTGGTTTTTGCCTCGTTAAAATGGGTTAGCAAGAAAGGGCAAATGGTTGTTTTGGTTTGATTTGAAATAAAGGATGTAAGTGTCTTGTGTGTCGAGTACTATGGCTATGTTAAGTCGTGGTTTGTAACGTCCATGTCGTGTCTTAGCAACCCTTATCGACTCGAGTTCAACCTGAAATGCACCCTTAGCAATCTAACAACAAATCTGGGAACAAGTAATGAAGGGTGTGAATCGATTTCGGTTACGTTCTATAATAAGTTCATACAAAGAGAACAAGAGTGCATGCATGTGTATTACGTGGTTAAGAGTGTAGTAATGTTGTGCTCCATATTTGATTTTGTACGTGTAGAGTCAAGTGTGTGAGTGTGTATTGTGAATTTACTGATCACGTGGGGTTATATACTTATGTGAGTGAAGTGATTTAACATTATAAAAAGAGATGTAATCGGACTTGTATCTGGTCAAGGGTGGGAATTATTTTTGGTCTCGTATTGCAGGTATGGGTCGCGTGAGTTGAGCTGTCAAAAGGTGTGAAAATGGTTGATATTACTTGGGGTCGTTTTGGTTTTGTGTGGTCTCGTTTAAAATTATACCGAAAAGAGGGTTGAGTAACTTTGTCTCGTCTATTTTAGTGTCTCGTTGGATAGAAATACCAAGAAGATAAGATGGGTGTTGGTTTGTGTCTCGAGAGTTATGTTAATCCGCGTTCCGTTTTGAGTAAGTGATACTAATATGATATGTCTATTTCGAGTTTACGAAAGGATCTGAAACTAATTCGAGTATTCCCTAACTATTCTAATTCGGTAACTAAGCATTTCAACTTAAATTTACACTTTAGACCCTAAAGTTTGATAATTTACATATTTAACCCTAAACTTTGCTAAAATGACATATTAAACTCTGAACTATTATAATTGTCATTATTAACCTCTAACTTTATCTAATTATCAATAGTAACCCTAATTTATCAAAGTTACTAATTCGGGAAAGTTACTTAATTGGGAAAGTTACTAAATATGGAAGTTACTAAAAATGGAAAGTTTCTAAAAATAGAAAGAAACCCTAAATATGGAATCTGAATAACCATAATCAGTAAACTTGTAAAATGAGCTTATAAGTAATATGTGATCATTAATTTGTATAGGTTCTGTGAAGAAGGAGTAGTTCCTATTCCGAGTGCTTTCCTATTTTGTTTGAGTTGCTTTGCATAAGGTACAGATATTCTACCCTTTCTCAGTAAGGGTTCTGATCTCATGACTTTTTGATCCTTGACTTTGATTTGGTTTACTTTGTCATGATCCCATTTGATATAAGCCATTGCTATGATCCCCTTGATATGATTCAGTTGCTATCCATTCTGTTATGATGATCTGTTTATTATCTCCTTGATTGAGATTCTGTTCAGTTGATATGCCTTTGTTGATTATGTTATGATTGCTTATTATGGATAGTTTTGTTCTGTTATGTTCTGTTGCCCGAGCTAACTAGCCATGGAGGTACCATGGCCATGTCATTGAGGCACCAATGGCATGACACTTTCTGTGGAGGTGTGATTGATCCACGACGTTCCCTTCTGTTATGATTATATGATTATGGCGCACGTGGCCATTCTGTTATATGTATGTATAGTCTCGTACTTGCATATGTATTCTGTTTTGCAGGGAGCGTATGGATGCATCCTAGGTATATGTGATTTGATATGATTTGGTGACTGGCTTGTGTGTGCCCTACACCCCACTCACTATTTGGTACTTAGAGGCCTCCCCTCTCCGTACACTTATGATTTGATATGATATGTATATGTGATTATGTGGTCTATTCGAGTGGCTCGTTTAGACAGGCTCGTGGCTATCCTATATGTTTCTTTGGTCTATTCGAGTGGCTCGTTTAGACGCGTTCGTTGCCGTTCTTATCTGACTCTTTGATTCTTATGATATTCTGACTCATGACATTTATGCATTTGATCCATTTGATTCATATTCGTTTACTTATGCTTATTACCTTTCTGCTTTGCATATATATCTGTTCACTGGGCTTTTTAAGCTCAGCCGCGTTTTCTTTTCCATGCGGCAGGTAATAAGCGGGATGCGGGGCAAGAGTGATGTGAGTAGGAGTAGAAGACCCACCTTGTTTAGATTCCCCATTGTCTTGGATATGATTTAGACTTATGCTGGATATTATTTTCATTTCATTTCATTGGATATTTGTTTAGACTTTTGGGAGCTTGTAATTTGTAAGTCTTGATGTTCTTGACTTTGCTTTAATTATGAAGTCTTCCGCTTGCGTTTATTTTATATGTTCTGATTGACACCATAATGTAGCATCTTAACCAAGGTCGGGTTGGGGTGTTACATAATGTATAATAATTAATATATAAACCGTTATGTATTTAATTATTGAAACACAAAAATAACGACTAACGGACGTTAAGTAGTAACGGGAATTGACTAACGACCGTTAGGAAATAAGAGAAGGACTATAGATGAAATTAGAGGAACAAGAAGGTTCCGGAATCCATAGGGATTGCCATAACCGGTCGTATATAGGCTAGGGTTAGCCAACCCATTGCCAACTTGTTCTCCAAGATACTTCATCTATAAATACAAGGCTAGGGGTTATTCATTCTTTACTTCTTGTGCACTAGCTATAACCCTAAAACCTTTTCTTCTTCTCTTTTGTTTTGGTCGATTGAATTAAACCCTAATAGGGTCGATCCACCTTGTTTTTATAAACAAAATTGTTTGGTTTATTTTGTGTTTTCAAGATCTAGCAATCTCATTAATTCGGTTATAGTACATGTGTACAAGATTGTGGATATTAACTCACTATAGTTAATAATCTTGGATTGAGATACAAAAAGGTAAGGGGTATCTCGTTAATCTACTTTTGATAATAAAGAAGAAGATTTGAAGTCTGATTCTTGTTCTTGCTAGAATCAAAAGGTACGTTTCTTTATTTTTCGGTTAATATTTTATGTGTTAAAATAGATCCTACACTTCCGCATATGTAATATGATTACTTGATTGATATATATGAACTAGTCATGATTATTAAATTCTAACAGTGGCATCACGAGCCGTTTTAATATGTAATTAAATTACCGAAACACATAAAAAACGAATCTTGGATTAGGTTTTATGTTACTCGATTTTTTAGATTTTAAAAAATCGAAACCCTAATTTTTTAGGGGGGGGGGCGATGCCCTTTATAATTAAAAAATTAGTTTTGTAGTTTTGAAACCCTAAAAATTGTAACATGCTTACTTGATTAAGTGCGTATCTTGTGACTTGTATTAATCCATGATGAAACATGCATATCTATCATGGATTAGGGTTTAATTAATTGTTAAGTTAATTGACACATGTAATTATGATAGATCTAGAATTGGGGAAGACCTCAATTAATTATATTAATGAATCTACTTATGTGCTATTTGGTATATATTTGCTAAGACTAACGCAATCGATTCGTCGATGCATGTGGCTCTACCTACCATTGTAGGAGATAGTCTTAGTTAAATATATGCATATTGAAACATATAAAGATTATTAATAGAGTTTTATCAGCAAGTTTTCATGTGGCTACATGATTTAATTGTTAAGATTATGTGTACTTATTTGGTTATTTATTTTTATTAATTAATTGATTTTTTGTTTAAATTGTATGACAAGATTGTAAGCAAAAAAGGGTAATTTTCCGAATAGAAAATAAATTAACTAAATAACTATGAAACTTGATGTGATAAATTATACATATTGCAAAGTCTTATGTGCCGATAGTGGTTCGCTTCGCACGGTAATTTGCTCCCAGGCGAGACTAGCAATAGTATAGTTTATAACATGTTTTTTACGACTTAAAATCATAAACTTTTAATTGAGTGGTGAGTTTTGTACCAATAGTGTGAACGGCTCACCTAGTTTTGACAAACTATAAGAGGGGTATAAGGAGGATTGACATTAAATTGTCAAACCGAAAGAGACGCGTTTTTAATTGGCATTTAGTGCTGACGTTTGTCTCTCCGCTCCTTTGTGCGTCAAATTGGAGCTACCAAGTAAGCTATTTTATGTACAAAATCATCTTAAGGGTGAATTGACCTCAATTCCACGTGCCACTTTGTGGTAATTATCCGAATAACTTGGGTCTTTTGACTCATGCAGCAGTAGGATATAGTGGGCGATAATTGTAGGTAATTCTTTGATTGGTGAACCCAATACCTCAATTAAAACTTTGTTGATTTAAATCTTAGCCTAAATTGGTAAATAAAACGTTTTGAAAACTTATGATACGAAGATGTATGCATGCTTGTTAGGAATTAAACCTAACAGTTAGTACTGGTGGTTATAAGTTAGTACTGATGAAGAATTACTGAAGACAACACTGACAGTACTAAGTCAGTTAGTACTGCTTACACAAGAAGTTAGTACTGCTTATATTTTTGTAAACGTGTAATAGATAATTATAGAAAGGATTTTGTAGATATCCTTATTAATATAGATTATAGTTATCTTGTACAGGAATCCTTGGTGTATAAAAGGATTCCCTAGTTTAAAGTTTAAGAATGATATAGAGATAAGGGACTCATACATAGAGATTCAAGGTTGTAAACCCTAGTGATAGAAGATCACTCGTATTATTGAGATAATAATATTGAATCGTTTTGGTTATACTTGATTGTCTTTAATGTTCATATATACAAACTCAAACACTGTTCCATTCATACAAACAAATCTTCTAAGTGTTAGCTAGTAAATTCCGCGTGCTAGTTAATATTACTCAAAGTATCTATCTAACACAAGGCGTGTGTTTAGATCCGGTCACCTAATATGACTAATACACATCTAATTCAAGAAACACTTGTTGTTGAAATTTAGCTTAAGTGAGACCTTGACTAGATTACAACAACAAGGTAAAATTCCATGATTGCGTGAGACCGTACATGGATAATTACTGTTTCTAAATTAGATACCTATTAGAACAAGTGTCAATAATGATAATGAGACTACTTCAAACTAAATATTTATGTATTATTGAAATGACATAAATAAATGAAGTAATCTAATACTACTTCAAATTTGAATATTTATGTATTCTTGGAATGTCATAAATAAATGAAGTAATAAATTAACTTGAAATTACTATTGAAACCAAAGTGTGGTGTTCATGATTACTTTAGTTATACATGTTTATACTTTATTGTAAAGCTATAAATATGAAGTCTTTTAAATTGTTACAAGACTTATTATAATATAAAGTAAGACGTTAACTTGTTATGTCTTCTTTATTAAGACATATACAAGAAGTCATTGAGTTGATCATTGATTTATAACGTATAGTGGGATTATAACAGTCTATGTCTTCATGTTGAGACATGGACAAGAAGTGACTTAGTTAAAAGGTACTTGCGTTATAAATCATGCAATTGGCTTGGAAAATATATTTCACCATTAAGTTGACTTAGTTGGTAAATAGGTAAGCCAGAAGGAGTATGAGTTTATCTTACATATTGTTAGATTATCTCACAATATTAGGTCTAATGAAATACCTCAAATTTGTGGTATGTTCAGTTAGGAGAATCAAACTCTATTGGTATTGTTTGATTAAAGATAACTATAACTTCCGTTTTTCCAAAAGTTATCAAGGTTAGAAAATTGAGCATGGGTTGTATATACTCAATAAGACTCCAACCTAGAAGATTAATAAAACACCATTTATTATGGAATGTGATGAATCACATTAAGTTTTAAAATTGAAGTTCTTAATTTGTTAAACAACTTATAAAGTAGGATATTAATAAACTAATGTAAGGAACTGTCAATATGTATTTGTAATATCCCAAAAGAGAACAATTTAGTGTTGTTCTACTTGCTAAGTATTTATAGATAGCCTATAAATTGAAAAAGGTAAGTGGGAGTTTTATCTTGAAAAGATAAAATTACAAGATACATTATCTTCTAAAAATACACTAGTAAATGTCATGATGAGGATTAAACATGTTAATGTTAAATCTCAAGATGATGGAATTCTCATTCATAGATCCGCAAGGATGTCTCAAATATTTGAATAATATGTTAAGGATTATGGTAAACCTGTAGATCATTAAGATGAATTGCAAATATTGAATTTGGCAAATTACTCATACTATGAATGTTAAGATGCAGTCCATAAAGATAATTAGTTTTTTGGAAACTTAGTTTATCTTAAACTCTATAGTTAGACTATAGAATGAAGATGAGTTTCTTCAAAGGGAATGAAAATCCTAGTGGTTTAAATCTTTGTGTAGAAATCATATGGACAATTTTGTAAATATATTTAATGTATGACAAGATTATCAATCACACTTAAGCAATTAACTGTGATTGAATATTCTTTCTAGGCACATTAAATGCATAAAGATTATGATTGTCATTCTTAATTTCATTAATATGAAATTGACAATGGAATATCAAAACTCTTTCTTGAGCAATTACTTGTGCGAGGACGATAAGTAATCAAAAGGAGTATTTGAATTCAAATAATCTTTGAAAGTATACAAAGTGCAATAATTCATGAATGGATTAATGCATGCATCTAGAAGATATACTTATGTTTAATTATTAAATCCAAGTTTTGATTTATAATTAAAATAAGATAACTCCTTAGTATTCCTGAAAGCTAGTGAGAGTGTTATGTTTATTTTCTTATTTCATATATGTTGTATAACATATAGGAAGTAACATTCCATATACGTTAAATGTTAAGTCTTAGTTTGGAATGGAACTTCACTTGAAGATTTAGGAAATAAACATACAACCTTGGAATATATGTTTATTGTTATAAACATAAGCGGTAAAATAATTGATTCTAATAGAACATGGTATACTATTAGAAAGTCTAAATGGAAACATATCTTTGAAAAGATATAACATGAATGAAATCTAAGTTTGACACAAGGATTTTTCATGAACATCATGTTATTTGTTGTATCATGCTTGGATGCAAGATGATTTGACAACATTAATATCTAATTGAAAGTTATTAGATAACTAAGTGTGATGAATATGGTTGGATATAGAATTACATCCTCAGCCTGAAATTGCTCCTAAATTCTAAGTATGAACCATATGGCAAATTGTTGCGTAATTGTTATAGCCGACAAATCTTGAAAGATTGGAAGGCATCAAACATTACACAATGGATATTAAAGTTTACGGAATTTTAAAGAGCATATTGTTGTTTGCATATAAAGATGCTAATAAAATTGAGATGAAACTCAATACTAGTCATAGTAGGATTTCATCCTTGTTAATAGCCATGTATACTAGTTATGCTTAACTAAGAGCATAGTTGCATTATACATTAAAGAATTAGAATACTTTAAACTATAAAAGGTTTGATAGTTTAATTGTCATAAATTGGTGGTTGAGGATGTCACGCATTTTATGAAATATTATGTGGCAATCTCAAGATAGTTGAATGCATACATACAAGAACTTCACTAATTGAATTCTTGAAATAAGTATTCTCAAAATTCCTATAGATCAAAATTAGTTGATTTATGTCTTGTCAACAAGTACGATGGACATGACTTGAGGCATAATTCATTAACTAGAATTATCTTGCATTGATCTATTTAGTATTTGGATAAGGGATGTTAAGCAATTATTATTTACAATGAATTAAAGTACTTGGTACGTTTGTTTTCATTAATAATAGATTGTATCTTATATTTACATGTTTAAATCCGTGAATAACTTATGTTATTCTAAATTGTCCGTTGTCACTTAATGATATGAGAACATCATTAAATCAAGAAAAATCTGAGTATTGGTAGAATTTACTTGAAAGTATATTGATGCGTTGACATGCCAATTTCACATGATATTCAATGAATTGAATATAGAACTTAACCCAACTTCATGAGTTTACTTTATGGATCTTGTCATCAAGTAAATCGTGAACATAGTTATCCTCAGACTTGAGATACCAGATAACTGTCATGGATGTAGTGCATTTCTGTGAAACAATTTACCGCTATACGTTACTGGTAGCTATAAGGATTGTTTTCAGGAGTGTTGCAAAGTTCATGGGTTAGGCTCGTAGTCAAGAGAGAATTTGTTCCTTCAAATTTGTTTTGAGTTTAATACTGTTGGGCCCCTCATAGGGTTGAAAAGATGTTTGCATGACCATGCCCAAGATCTATCTGGAATACGTTCAGATGATTTGGTAATCTTGCTCAATCAGAAACAACGAGAAACAGAATAGTTAATTAAAGAATGACTGAGATCCATATCTTTATTAACGTGGTATTAGTAACAAAATGGTAAGTAAGTAGATGAATCATCGAATGGTTTTTCCAGGAGACCACCACCCGAGTTGTACTAGGGGCATTGGCGTGTTGCTAGACGCTAACCAATGTCATTACACTATTAATAGATGTCCAAGTGGGAGTTGTTAGTTTTGATGGACAAATATTAAACGTGTATGTCTAGAATCGAACTCGGGACCACGGGATTGCACACATTACGTATGAGGAATTAATGTATAATAATTAATATATAAACCGTTATGTATTTAATTATTGAAACACAAAAATAACGACTAACGGACGTTAAGTAGTTAACGGGAATTGACTAACGACCGTTAGGGAATAAGAGAATGACTATAGATAAAATTAGAGGAACAAGAAGGTTCTGGAATCCCTAGGGATTGCCATAACCGGTCGTATATGGGCTAGGGTTAGCCAACCCATTGCCAACTTGTTCTCCAAGATACTTCATCTATAACTACAAGGCTAGGGGTTATTCATTCTTTACTTCTTGTGCATTAGCTATAACCCTAAAACATTTTCTTCTTCTCTTTTGTTTTGGTCGATTGAATTAAACCCTAATAGGGTCGATCCACCTTGTTTTTATAAACAAAATTGTTTGGTTTATTTTGTGTTTTCAAGATTTAGCAATCTCATTAATTCGGTTATAGTACGTGTGTACAAGATTGTGGATATTAACTCACTATAGTTAATAATCTTGGATTGAGATACAAAAAGGTAAGAGGTATCTCGTTAATCCACTTTTGTTTATAAAGAAGAAGATTTGAAGTTTGATTCTTGTTCTTGCTAGAATCAAAAGGTACGTTTCTTTATTTTTCGGTTAATCATTTATGTGTTAAAATAGATCCTACGCTTTCGCATATGTAATATGATTACTTGATTGATATATATGAACTAGTCATGATTATTAAATTCTAACAACTTGTCGATTCAACTTCCTTATTGCAATTTTGGACGAAGAATGGATTGAAGATCCGATCCTCTACGAGAAATATTAAGACGAGTAGGTAAAGAATCTAACCTTACTTTCCACGCTAAATTGTTAATTTTTATCGGGACCGCTTTGACCCAACGATTTATAGACGAAGCACCTGTTAACTTATGATCGTCTATATACTTTCTCACCGAAGCAACAGAAGAATCACCCGAACCCACAAGAGACCACGACCATCTGTCTTGCATCATAGGAAGTTGAAAACCATCGAGATTAACCTTCAACTCTGAAAACTGCATCATTTCAGCTCCATCCCTCGGCATACCAATAACCCTTATTGCACTGCAATACAAAACGTCGAATAAAAACTGTCAAAACCAATTATCAATTTGTTCAAAATATATATCAATATTTAGACAACCAACGCAAATTAGTAAATCTCATACTCCTAACATTAACATGTTACATTCTTTATTTTGTTTTTGATGCTGATTGTCTTAAAAATGACCCGGGATATTGGAAGCGATATATAGACAAAGCATGTGTATAACCATGTGGCCTAAAAGCAAAGGGGGTACGAGTCATTTTATGCGTCATTGTCAATTGTTGAATATTATTTGTTATGTAACTCGCTCGTTCTATCAATTTCTTCATTAAGTCATACAAAGGTTCTTTTCAAATATGGTTTGTAGATACCGACCAAATATAAACAGACATGATAGTTGAATTGGATAAGAAGTTTCGCAGTTGATTACTCAGATGATCATAAACCACCGGATACCTTGTCTAGCCTTCCAAACGTACACTAAAAGGAATCTTGATCCAGGGTTTAGTTTTTTTCTTTATCTTCGGTACGTGATGGAAATGAACTTACAAACTATGTCCAAGTTATAATGCATGAAATACAAATAATTAAACAAATTCTCTTATGAAAATTGAAATAAAAGAGTTGTTACCTAATGCTAGAATGCGTACCTTATTTGGTTAGCATGATGAAGTAATTTTCCGTAAACACTTCAGACAAATAAATGAGACCTTTCGGATGAACTTGATGAAGGTTCTTCCGAAAGATGGGTGAATCAATCCCTTCAGCTTCAGAGGGTCTTTCAGCTAACTGCACACAAAAGCACGCGTTAGGCTCGCCCCGGGTGTTATTCCAGGACCAAGCTCCGGCGTGAGAATAAGTATTGGATAATCCGAAAGGCTTAAACAGTGATTGAGAGTAAATGTGGATCGTAAAAAGTTAGTTGAGAGTAGTAAATGAGCTGGGTATTTATACTACCCAGCCTTGGTACCTGAAATGGCGGCGCCGGATTTTCTGGGAACATGTCGCAGACATAATCCCGTAAATCCTGGGGCGGCGGCGGCGGTGTCTGCTGCTGCCATCTGTCATAAAGGTGATGCCACTTGTCCTATTGCTTATAGTAGTATTGGTTGGACGAGTTAGGTGACTTCCGGTCTCTACCGGATGACTTCATTCCGTCTGGACGGCCGGACAAGTTAGTCCGTCCTGACCCATACGCCAACAAGTCCCCCCCAGTATCATAGTATCGGTTTCATCGATACTGTGATACTCTGAAAATTTTGAAATCCTGTTTTACCAATTCCGATGGGCCTAGTCCGTCAGGATCTGATGAGTGTGTTTGATGCACAAATCACCAAAAATCATTACTGCTTCTTTTTAAGGATAGCCGTTACACTAGCCGGGCGAATCGGGTGCTTGTCGGTTTTCATCCGAAGGGCTCCATGTCCCCCCCAGTATTATAGCATCGGTTTTACCGATGGTGTGATACTTTGTGCAAATTGTAGAATTCCGTTTTAGTTTTTCCGGAGGGCCTGATCCGTTAGGTGTGAGTATGTTGGGTGCCATGTATAACCCGCCAAAAGCCATTATGGTTTCGTTTTTGGGAGTGCCGCCTTTTTTATTGTAGTTGTAGGATGTTGACACGTGTGCGCATTTCCATTGCGTGGATGAAACACTGCTACGTCAGCATCTGATTGGGTGCAACGTTTCATGCCCTTTCTTTTTACCTATAAATAGCGTCATTTGTGTCATTTTTTACTACCGTAATTCTACATTTTTCTTTGAGACGCCTTCCGGTAATATTTTCCGAACGAACATTGTAAATCAATCCGAGCGGCTTCCACATTAGTCATTCGATTTTAAAGGTACGTTCCGAACCATCCATACTTTGTATTTTCTTTTGCTATCCGGCTATATCCCGTTTTCCCTCGGCTAGGCTATGTCGGTTTCCCCCGTTTCAATTCATGATGAGGATACTCAAGAGGTTGGGGAATTTCTACCCAAGTTCGATATTCAGAAATACTCTTCGAAGATGGACGAAGGGGCAGTGTATATGGTAACAATGGAATTTGGTATACCCGAAGACCTACACCCAAGGCTCCCTCCGGAAGGTATGACAATGGATGAGTTGCCGGACGATGCTATTGGCTTGTACTTGGAATATTTTTACGAAGGTGGCCTTAGCGTGCCTTTTTCTACTTTTTTGTTGGATGTTATTAGATATTATAAAGTTCATCTTTCTCAGCTGGTTCCGTTGGGTTTGCACCGTGCGACCCTTTTTGAAGTATACTGCCGAAGCTTGCACATCAATCCTACTACTCCTTTGTTCCGGGCTTTCTATAAGCTAAGTAAGCAAGGTCATTGGTTTTCTTTTGAGAAGAGAGGCGGCAGGGAGAAAAGGGTCTGCTTCCGGGAGATTCTCTCTTGTTTGAAAGGTTGGAAGCACTATTTTTTCCTGATAGATAGGCGGGCTATTCCTTTTGCGATGCCCTGGAGGCATCATGATTCGGACATTTCGGATCCCTTTCCGAAGGGGGAATTCAACGTTGAAGATGCCGATCGATTGTCCCAGAATGTAATCGATCTTGTTCAAATTCCTCCGGGTTTTCTCTATGCAGTTGGGCTTACTTCTCATTGGGATCATCCCGGTTACCGGGCGGCACTTAGGGATGCCGAGGGAAAGGGTATAGCCTTGCAGCCTTTGCCTTTGCCCCCTTCTTTCTTTTTGCTGATATATTTATGCATGTTTGTTTCTAACTGTCTTACGTTCGCACTTGCCGCAGCTATAACGATGTATGAGTATTTGATCAAACCAAAAATCCAAAAGGGTGCAACTGTGGAGAAGGGGGATCAATACCGGGAGGGTCAATCCCATGAGCTGCACGTGACTACCCCTGCCTCCTCCAATACTGAGATTCATGAGAAAATGGCCGAACAGAGGAGGGTGGAGGTGGCCGATGAAAAGGTTCTAGAGGCCAAACGGAGGAAACAAGAACAAGCCGCCGCCCGGCAAGTGCTTGAGTCTCATCAGGGAGAGAAGGTCCATAAGACCAGATTGCGCATTCATCGCGGCGAGGGGGAAGTGGTGTGGTCCGCCCGGTCAAGCGAAGTAGGCCGAATGATAATGTTGATGTGGTGGACCTAGATTCTTCGGAGCAACCTATTCCTGTTCGGCAAGTGCTTGAGTCTCATCAGGGAGAGAAGGTCCATAAGACCAGATTGCGCATTCATCGCGGCGAGGGGGGAGTGGTGTGGTCCGCCCGGTCAAGCGAAGTAGGCCGAATGATAATGTTGATGTGGTGGACCTAGATTCTTCGGAGCAACCTATTCCTGCTCCTGCCCCCATCCGGTCATTATGTTCGGAGGATGTGATGAAATAGCCGGAGGGCGACGAAAATATTGGCGTGAGCTTCACGTCCGGGGCTGCTGATGTTGGTAAGCTTTTCGGAAGTGTCTATCTTTGCACACTTTTTTTTTTTTTTTTTTTTTTTTTTTTTTTTTTTTTTTATATCAATAATAACCGTGTTGTTCATTCCTTTTTTCAGGAGGTTCCTCCGCCGCCGCTTCTGGCCGTGGGAAGGAAAAGGTCACTGGGGATGATGAACCGGAAGCTTTGTTTGTACCGGGGTGGAAGGTCAGGAAGGACGACCGTTTGACTAGTTGGAAAGTTTGCCGGGACTTGATATTGAACCTGCCTACTCCTCGGGAGGAGTCATATCTTGAGAGCTTGGGTGATGCGGAGGCTGCTCAGAGGGCCTGGAAGGTGCTGGGCATGGGAGCCACAGCTCAGTCGGACCTCCTGTTCCGGTTTGAGACCCTCCTCAATGAGCACAGCGAGTTGTATCGGGCCCATCAGCAATGTGGGAGTGTTGGGCAGGGGGGAGAAGAGCTTAAACAGCTGAGGACTGAGCACTCTAACTGTATGGTGAAGGAGTCGGAGCTGATGGGTCGCGTCTCGGAGTTAGAGAAGTTGGTGGATGAGGAAAGAAAGGTTGCTGCGGAACAGATCAGTGCTTTGGAAGCTGAGTTGGGTACGCTCAAAGCCAAGTTATGTGAGGAGGAGAAGGAGAACTCAGCGCTTCGTCTAGAGAAGAAAGATCTGGCCGCCCGAGTGGGTCGAACGGAGATGGAACGATTTAAGGTAGTGAAGGATGTCATTCCGGAGGTGGTCCGCCAAATTTTGAACAGTCATGAATATAAACAACATTTGGCGGCCCCCTTCAGCCTGTCCTCCCAATCCGGATTTTTAGAGGGTGTGTCGTTGGATCGCTCGCCGGAGGATTTGGCTAAGGTTCTGGCCGAGGTGGATGATCTTGACATGGAGGCTGACACCAAGTTCGCACCTTTGTATGACGGACTTTTCTCCGCAGAGTATCCTTATATCAAGAAGGTCAGCAGTGCTTATCTGAAATCTCTTGACGAGATAATGAACATTTTTCCTGACCCCGCTCCATCCATGCCTGCCGAAACTGTAGTAGCCGAAGTTGTTGCCGGAACAACTACCGAGGCTCCTGAGATCCAAGCTGCCAATGTCCAGGATTCTACAGCGGAAGAAGGTACCTCGGCCCCTTAGGAGATTTGATCATTTGTTGAAATCTAGGTAATTCCGTTTTCACTACGGGTAAAGATTACTTCGGATTTCATATGAAGCTTTTTCAAACTTGTTACTTTAAGAGTTATTCGGGAGATGTAAGGCCTTCGGGCCGTTGGGCTAGGTCTGAAAACAATTTATATGATTCGGATGACTGTAATAACTTGTAATTTGAACAATTTGTATGTTTCTTTTTTCTCTTGTCTATCTTCATGTTTGCCTGTATGGTCACTTTGCCAGTTGGAATGTGTCGTGTTTCTACTCTCTTTTTTTTATATCATATTATTCATACTCCGAAACGACTTACTCTTCGAGTTGACGAGGTCACTTGGTCTTGCGCCCTACAGCGACTTGTGATTATATGGTTCTTCAGCCCTGTTGTCTCGGCCCTTTTTGGATCCCCTTTTTCGGGCGCGAGCCGATTACGGGCATTATGTGCCGCTCGGTCTTATGTCTTAGTTTCGTGGCCTTTTTACCTCGGCTTGCGCGACGATACCTTTTCTGGGATGTCCGGATGGATCGGGCCTACCGGATCAGATACGTTTGTTGATGCGTGATTTTGCAACCTTACAACAGGTTTTACCTCTCGAGGGATCTCAAGAGGCTTACAACCCCACCAGGCAGTGTACCTGACCGATGTAGTATAGTGTAGTGGTAAGTACGGGGGATTGATCGTTCTCCACAGGGAATAGTGTTCGTTAGGTATGAAAAACTATTCTAATAGGTCTAAGGGTGAGAGAAGATTCTTTTTATGTTTTTATATTTTTTTTATGAAAGCAAGTAAAATCTTGGGTTTGAAAGAGTGGGCGGAATTAGTTGCTAGTCAACTAACCCAAGTTACTACGAATGAAAATAAAATAAAATAACAGAAAATGAAAAGGTGGTAAAACTTATGTGGAGAGAAATGTGTTTACTTAGATTTCCTTACTCCCTAACTATCTTTTACCGGTTGATTAGTGTGTATTAGTTGCGTGGATGACGGGTGTATTCCTTAATACCAATCGTGGGGTGGCGTACGTACTTCCCCAACTCTACAAGCTCCTACTTCACTCCTATGTCGAGCCGGCTAGGAAGCTCCTAACATGGGATCACTAGAATTCGCTTGTGCATTAAATACAACCATAAAAACCTTTAGTACGCATTGGTTCATGTTTCTTAAGACGTTCAAGCAAGTTACCGAATAGGAAGTTAGCCGGTTTTCTTAAGCCTAACATAGTTGAACAATCATCCAATACAACTAATAACACACTAATAACCAATAATCAATAGCTAGGTTTCATTAGATCTAAGCAAACACAAGATAAATCTAGCCTAACATGTTAAACAAAAGACAAGAACAAGATAGAATCAAACAACACATAGACATATTGAATGATTAATTGATAACTTATCTTCAATGTAACATGGAAGATCTCAAGGCAAAAAGCCTTGAAAAAGCTGCTAAAATCGTCTTAGGGTTTTCACACACAAAGTTCCCCAATAAGTTCCACACACTAATGACAAAAAATTGCAAAACTATATATAGACTTTCAGATCTGACGGCGTCACGTTATGGAGTGTGACGCTGCCACCTCGCCGCTTTTAGGGTTCCCGGATGGCCTTCTTGATGCCGTCCCTCTTTAGCTCTCAAAAATCCGTTCTGGCTTATCAAGGCTTGACGCCGTCAGGATTATGCGTGACGTCGTCCCCTTTCTAAATTAAGCCGTGACGACCTTGATCATTCCAAAGGGTGACGCCGTCAGAATTCCCATGCAAATTTCACTGGCTTATCATGAGTAATTTTCACATCCACCACTTTTGCCAAGCCATGACGCCGTCTGGGGATAATCCTGACGCCGTCAAGGGTAACTTCCAGCATAATTTTGAGACTTTGTCGTTTTCTTCAGTTTAATGCTCCAAAAACGTCCAAAATGCTTCATTTTCCAGATTTCTTCTCAAAAGTACCTAAAATGACAAAAGGAACGATTTAGGGCAATATTTGATCAAATAAATACGATTTAGGGCTTAAATGACCCCTTAAAAGCGGTACACTTTTCGCTTCATCAAATACCCTTACACTTGAGATTTGCTTGTCCTCAAGCAAATGCGCTTTTATTCTAATCAAAATACAAGTTAGGGGTCATTTAATGCTAACATAAAAGTAATTACAACAAATATTCGTTCCACTTTAATCATAATAAGCACGGAGATTACAAACTAGCACCTCACAAGTAGTGTTTAGATACTCACATCTCTCAAGTGTCATCAAAATAAATCTCATAAATGAAAACGGATAATATCTCTCACTACCTGTCATAGCAAATAGATTACCATAGGCTTGGGAAATGATCGAAAACCTCCTCCACTAGGCGTACGCACCTAAGATAAACTATCAAAGAGGGCTTTTAAACGGGTTATAACGTTAGGTGTAGGGATATGATAAACACGGTTTTGTTGGATAAAGGATATTTTACTGGTGGCGAGTTAAAGATCTTGATTAATTACATGTACTATACAATGTTGCTAAGCCAAGACTAGACTCGATTTAAGCTAAAAACAAAATAACAAAAACATAAAATAAACATAAAATGAAACGGGATGGTAGTCCGTATGTTTTTTCTATTTTTCCTTTTTCTCATTTTTTTGTATTTTTCTTGATTTTTTTTTTTTTTTTTTTTTTTTTTATACACTTTTGCCCTACCATCCAAAATAATACATCATAGGGGCATTGCATTCCCCTTACACTTGAACTTTTACATAACTTTACAATTAACTAATCTAATGACTCGAATTAAGATAATCGAAAAACTTAGAGTACCTTTAAAAATATTTAGCACATATGGGGGTAATAAATGATGATCTTCCCCATTACTCCATTACACTAGTACTTTACCCATGAGTCCCAATCGTCCCAAAACAATATGTACAAAGATATGACTCGACTTAGCAACCATGTAATCAACTAGATAATTAACTTGGGTTTAAACAAATGTTGACACAATAATGCACTAAAAATGAGTGCATACAAGGTAGGCTAAGGCGATTTGGGTGTACATTTAAGTGGGGTGTAACAAATTCTTCCTTTAAGTAAAATGCTTAAAGGTCAAAACGAAAAGATAGGCTCTGAGGGGTGTACTAGGGGTATCGTGTACTAAAAATGAGTACAACGCAAAGGGTGTGGGAGAATTACTTGACCAATGTAGCCAATGTAATTATAACAAAAACACAGGTGTAAAACAATGGGTTAATCCTAATGCCTCTTATCATGTAGTAAATCTAACTACACGAATGTAGTCTCACTTGTGGCCTCGGAATGGTCCTAACGCAAGTTCTAGAATCTAAGTGCTACCGGTACACACATCATAGCATAAATGCTTTTCCTACCAATTCTAGGGGCGAACCTCACATATTTGGGGGTGGAAAATTTTTTAGTGGTACAGTTTTTGTGCTAGTCATATAACTCCTATCCGTGAGACGCTCATTAAGATCAAAGTTTCACTCCTATATGTTGTAAAAAAATTTAAATTTGGCACTAAAATTGCCCTAACAGGTATTTATCTCAGTTTTATTACACATCTACTTTTAAACAAACAAAAATCAAGTGTAATAGCATTCTCTAATCGTACTTTTACCCCCCCTTACACTTAAGATGAACATTGTCCCCAATGTTCAAATAACAAGATGTAAAAGAAAAAAGTAAAAGAATGAAATCAAATACTCCCCTGATTCGTTCGGTGGATAATGAAATAACATGGTTAGATCTTCTTCCAAAGTAATGTTGAAGCTCCATGACTAATGCATCGCCATAAGCTTGATCCAACAAACATTTCCTTGTCCAAAATAACCTGTTAAACCTGAGAAAACAAACACGAAAACCTGCATAACATCGGCGGGATAAACTCTATATATAAGGATATAATGCTTGTGGAATGATAATTTTGCAGATTCCTGGAGATTATAAGTTAGAGATTTAATAAAAACTTTTTATGAAAACAAAACTTTCAAAAATTTTCAGAAAATTAAACCTGACGCCGTCAGGTTGTAAATCCTGACGCCGTCAGAAATGATCTGACAGAATTCTCATGTTAAGTTTCCGGAAAATTTTTGGAAAAACCTATACCTTACTTCCTGGAATTCCTGCAAAACATCATTATGACTCGATACAAGCATTTGACTCAAACAAATACTAATATGTATGTTCATTTAATATTATTACGATTCATGTTCATTTGTTCTAATAAACTGATTTGAATTTCCCTTACACTTAACTTTTGCAAAATACCTTTATATGTAGTTAAGACGAAGTTAAAAACAAGATAAAGCATTTTCACAAATTAGTTTTTGAACATGAATCAATAAGAATAAAAATTAAACACACATACGGAAACAAATAAAATCAAACAAACAAATAAATAAACACACAAAGCAAATAAAGCTTGGGTTGCCTCCCAAGAAGCGCTTGTTTTTGTTCGAGTCACGAGCCTGACTCTATCCTTATTTAACGAAAATAGGGGAGGTTTTCCCTACACTTAGGATTAAGTGTGGGTGAAAGTAGCGATACACACCCTTAGGGTGGAAATATGCCACGTGAGGAAAGAGTGACGGGTGAATTATATGCTCAAAGGTGCGGGATCCTATCATCATAACCTTACCTAATTCAATTGGGTTAGTGGGCGGATTAAGATTTTCTCCTAGAAAGGGATCATCTTCTATCAACTTCGAGAGACTCCAAGTTGAGAATCCACTTTGACCTAATAAACCCGGTTTAAACCCATAATGTTTCTTGTGATCAATCATAAATGGGTGATGTAAGTATGTAAGGTCATGGTTCACTCCTATGTTAGCTTCCTCTCTACAAGGCCTAGAGTCTACTACCTTAGTCTTAACATTACCCGGACTACATGGTTTGATGGGTGGATCGGGACCTAATTCAATTCCTAAGTTCACATCTAAGGAAGGAAGATTAGGTAACGGTTTTGGTTTAGGCTCCGGTTCATCAAAACTAGGAACTTCCATAGAACTAAAAGAAAGGTTATGACTACAAGTATTCAAACCTATTTCTTCTAATTTTGTTTCTTCCAAAGGTTCTACTTCAATTGGGGTTCCTATAGTCCCTTCTACTTCTTCCGGGTAAGTCACGGGCGGTGTGTATGCCTCGAATGATGGTAGGACTTGTGGGGTACTTTGTAGGTTTGTGTTATTTACCTCATCCTTCCTTGTCTCTATATCAATTATACCCACATCATGTGTTTTAGTAGAATCTAACCCAAACATGTTCCTAAGTATCTCAAATCCTTCTCTAGCCATTTCAAGTTCTAAGTCCGATTCATAAGAATCTTCCCCGATAGCATGATTACTATGTTCAATTTGCCTAAAGGATTCATCATGTGTTCCTTGAGATTCAAAGTCATTGATCATAAAACCTAGGTCTTTTTGCTCAATATGCTCATGTTCGGCTAAATCCTCCTCAATTGTTTCCTCAAGTTGTGATGTATACGAACCCATTAATTCATTAAACTTATGGTTCACGGTTAGGAGGCTTTCCTCAAAATTTTTCCAAAGGGTCTTATTAAAAGGAGTTGATCCTAACAATGATTGTTTAATAGAAGCCACACATGCACATAATTCATCAAACCTATCAAACTTTATACCCATCTCCTCTTGTATATATCTAAGATCACTTAAAAATTCATTGGAACAACAGGAAGCAAATCTATCCGTGTAAAGTAATTGTTCCTCTATTGTTAATGATCTAAATAGAATTTCATCCGCCATGGTGACAAATGAAAATGGTTTTACAAACAAAGGGCACAAAGAAAAAGATAGACTAAAGAAATCTAATAAAAAGAAAAATAAAAATCTCACTAGAAAGGAATCTAGTGAATAGACCTAATAAAATAAAAATTCAACCTAAACAATAACTATTCCCCGGCAGCGGCGCCAAAAACTCGATGCGTGGTTTTGCAACCTTACAACAGGTTTTACCTCTCGAGGGATCTCAAGAGGCTTACAACCCCACCAGGCAGTGTACCTGACCGATGTAGTATAGTGTAGTGGTAAGTACGGGGGATTGATCGTTCTCCACAGGGAATAGTGTTCGTTAGGTATGAAAAACTATTCTAATAGGTCTAAGGGTGAGAGAAGATTCTTTTTATGTTTTTATATTTTTTTTATGAAAGCAAGTAAAATCTCGGGTTTGAAAGAGTGGGCGGAATTAGTTGCTAGTCAACTAACCCAAGTTACTACGAATGCAAATAAAATAAAATAACAGAAAATGAAAAGGTGGTAAAACTTATGTGGAGAGAAATGTGTTTACTTAGATTTCCTTACTCCCTAACTATCTTTTACCGGTTGATTAGTGTGTATTAGTTGCGTGGATGACGGGTGTATTCCTTAATACCAATCGTGGGGTGGCGTACGTACTTCCCCAACTCTACAAGCTCCTACTTCACTCCTATGTCGAGCCGGCTAGGAAGCTCCTAACATGGGATCACTAGAATTCGCTTGTGCATTAAATACAACCATAAAAACCTTTAGTACGCATTGGTTCATGTTTCTTAAGACGTTCAAGCAAGTTACCAAATAGGAAGTTAGCCAGTTTTCTTAAGCCTAACATAGATGAACAATCATCCAATACAACTAATAACACACTAATAACCAATAATCAATAGCTAGGTTTCATTAGATCTAAGCAAACACAAGATAAATCTAGCCTAACATGTTAAACAAAAGACAAGAACAAGATAGAATCAAACAACACATAGACATATTGAATGATTAATTGATAACTTATCTTCAATGTAACATGGAAGATCTCAAGGCAAAAAGCCTTGAAAAAGCTGCTAAAATCGTCTTAGGGTTTTCACACACAAAGTTCCCCAATAAGTTCCACACACTAATGACAAAAAATTGCAAAACTATATATAGACTTTCAGATCTGACGGCGTCACGTTATGGAGTGTGACGCCGTCACCTCGCCGCTTTTAGGGTTCCCGGATGGCCTTCTTGACGCCGTCCCTCTTTAGCTCTCAAAAATCCGTTCTGGCTTATCAAGGCTTGACGCCGTCAGGATTATGCGTGACGCCGTCCCCTTTCTAAATTAAGCCGTGACGACCTTGATCATTCCAAAGGGTGACGCCGTCAGAATTCCCATGCAAATTTCACTGGCTTATCATGAGTAATTTTCACATCCACCACTTTTGCCAAGCCATGACGCCGTCTGGGGATAATCCTGACGCCGTCAAGGGTAACTTCCAGCATAATTTTGAGACTTTGTCGTTTTCTTCACTTTAATGCTCCAAAAACGTCCAAAATGCTTCCTTTTCCAGATTTCTTCTCAAAAGTACCTAAAATGACAAAAGGAACGATTTAGGGCAATATTTGATCAAATAAATATGATTTAGGGCTTAAATGACCCCTTAAAAGCGGTACACTTTTCGCTTCATCATTTGTCATAGTCAACGATGATTATTTTCCTTCTTTTTTTTTATATTCATGTAACCGTTTTCGAATGGCTATGGGCTGCTTTACTGGCTTTAGTCTGAAGCCGAGAGTCATACATGTCCCTTCCATCATCCCTTTGTTTCCTGCGTAGATAAACCATAACTTTCCTGCCATAATCATTATTGCTCATTACGGGTCATTATATATCATTTATATTCGAATCACAAATGTACATCAAACACTTGTTTTTTATTGCCGTCACTACTTGCATAGCTCCGGAGGTACAAGTTAACGCTTGATTTATGTTTTGATTGCAAACGTACAATAACACTTGTTTTTTATTACCTTCACTATTTACATAGCTCCGGAGGTACAAGCTTATATGCTTTCGGGCGACATACGCCATTCGGCCTTTTTGGCTTACTTGCAGATTGGAAAACGTACAATAACACTTGTTTTTTATTACCTTCACTATTTACATAGCTCCGGAGGTACAAGCTTATATGCTTTCGGGCGACATACGCCATTCGGCCTTTTTGGCTTACTTGCAGATTGGAAAACGTACAATAACACTTGTTTTTTATTACCTTCACTATTTACATAGCTCCGGAGGTACAAGCTTATATGTTTTCGGGCGACATACGCCATTCGGCCTTTTTGGCTTACTTGCAGATATGGCAACCACTTTTTGGGTATAAACCATTTTCGGGCGACATACGCCGTTCGACCTTTTTGGCTTACTTATAGATATGGAAACCACTTTTTGGACGACATACGCCGTTCGGCCTTTTTGGCTTACTTATAGATATGGCAACCACTTTTTGGGTATGAACCATCTTTGAACATTGACCACTGATCTCCGGAGGTCGCGAGCCTGCCGGAGGGATCATTTTCAGCTTATGTTCAGAATGTGACAAGTATGGTAAGGACACGGTATGTAGAGAAAATCGCTTCCCCTTGACGGTGGGATAGCTGCATTTGTCATTCATATAGTTAATATTAGGTCCTTTCGGACGTTACACAAGACATATAAACCAAACGTTTACAAAAACACTTTCTAAAGCCGATGGCATGCTGTGTTCATAGTGTTTCCTTTTCTTCCTTCGCCTACGACTTATGTGATCCAGCTCGGTAGATTTTCATGACCTGGTAGGGTCCTTCCCAGTCGGGTCCAGGCTTTCTTTGATTTTTACTCCTGCTCTCTTTGTCCTTCCGGTACATGAGATCACCTGCCTTGGATGGTGAAGGTATTTTTGTTCCTTTCGTTAGTCAATAATAAAAACAAACATTGACAGGGATGAAATAACGATATATTCTAATAACATTTTGTTTTAATAGTTACTTGAACTTTTTATTTTTACCATGGACGCCCCAGCTCGAACCTTTCGATTATGGCCCTGTATCATCTTCTTTTCATATCTCACCTTCCGGATTGCAGCCCTCTTCCTTCGATTTGGCCGCGGGTTTCGTGACGCAATGTTGTAAGACTCTGGTTCTCTCAGTACACTTGGGTATTCTCCTGGACGCTTCCGCCTTGTCTTGCATCCCTCTTGCCTTTCGGATTAGTTCTCTCGTCATCTCAACATTCCGGGTTTCATTCTCTGCCTCTCTCTCTATCATTTGCTCCCCTTACTCTATGACATTCCGGAATAACTATTGACCGAGCGATTAACGTTGCTATGCCACCTGTAGTAGGGAATTTCATCATCGAGTGGATAGTTGAGGGGACGGCTCGTAGCTTTTTTAGTCCGGAGCGTCCCAATATAATGTTATAGGGAGAGGGAGACCGGACCACAGCGAATTCTATCCTAGTTTTGCGGGACAGATTTTGACTTCCGAAACAAACCTCCAGTTCTATCTTCCCCAGCGGCTTGACGGACTCCCTCGTAAATCCTATCAAAGGCGTGTTGGTTTCTTTTAGCCGGGTCTGGACAGAGGGGCATAAGCGTTCAAAACAATGCTCATATATTACTTCCATTGAAGCACCGGGGTCTACATAAACTCCTCGTACCACATGACCTTCCACTTCTGCCTCAACTATCAAAGGTTCATCCGACATATCCTCCGGGAGGATAGGCGGGAAACTGATCGGGGCGTTCATCCACTCTTCTTTTTCTTGGCGCCAATTTGTTGAAGTAATTTTTCGTAAACACTTCAGAAAAACAAAGGAGACCTTTCGGACGAACTTGATGAAGGTTCTTCCGAAAGATGGGTGAATCAATCCCTTCGGCTTCAGAGTGTCTTTCAGCTAACTGCACACAAAAGCACGCGTTAGGCTCTCCCCGGGTGTTATCCTAGGACCAAGCTCCAGCGTGAGAATAAGTATTGGATAATCCGAAAGGCTTAAACAGTGATTGAGAGTAAATGTGGATCGTAAAAAGTTAGTTGAGAGTAGTAAATGAGCTAGGTATTTATACTACCCAGCCTTGGTACCTGAAATGGCGGCGCCGGATTTTATAGGAACATGTCGCAGACATAATCCCGTAAATCTTGGGGCGGCGGCGGCGTTGTCTGCTGCTGCCATATGTCATAAAGGTGATGCCACTTGTCCTATTGCTTATACTAGTATTGGCTGGACGAGTTAGGTGCCTTCCAGTCTCTACCAGATGACTTCATTCCGTCCGGACGGCCGGATAAGTTAGTCCGTCCGGACACATACGCCAACATGCGTACCTTATTTGGTTAGCATGATGAACATACCTTATTTGGTTAGCATGATGAACAGGGACGGAACTAGGTGGGTTCCCGCGGGTTTTCGGTAACCTCATAGATTTTTTTGATGCAGTGTTACTAAAAAAAAATCGTTTTATCTTAAATGCACCGGTACATCGAAATGTGTTTCGAGTATTATTTAATTAGTATACTTAAAAAAAAATTATGCACCCAGTTATGTTTAATTCTGGTTCCGTCCGTGATGATAAACCACAAATTCCTTCTGTCGATTTTAAAATAGAGCTCTCATGTGGTGGTCTACCATTATGGCTACCATTACTTAATCCTAATGCATGAACTCTAACGAAGATGCATAATTCTTACATGATGGATATAAGAGTTAAAAAGTGAGCATACATCCTTTTATGTACCAAATATTTTATCAGGTTTTTTTAACACGTACGTCAATAATTATTTTCACTTTGTTACTCGTTAACTACACACCCTTAAACTATTCGTTCTTTCCACGGGGGGCTAAAACACCGATTCTTTGGATGTGAAACATCTTGATACCATAACAATTATATAAATAAATATAAACATCATCAAAGTACATAGCGGAAGCGTAAGAATCAAATACATGTAATTAATTAACTGAATATAAAAGAAACGCGTATCTTTTGATTCTAGCAAGAACAAGAATCAAACTTTAATCTTCTTCAAATCTTTAACAAACGGATTAACGAGATACCCCTTACCTTTTTGTATCTCAATCCAAGATTATAAACTATAATGAGTTTATATCCACAATCTTGTACACACGTACTATAACCGAATTAAAGATTATGCTAGTAATTGAACACAAATTAACCAAAACAATTTTGTTTAATAAAAAACTTGGATCGACAATCCCAAAGAGATATGTGGATCGATCAAGACAAAGAAGAAGAAGAACAAGACTTTAGGGTTATAGCAAGAGTGCAAGAAGTGTTGAATGAATAACCCTAGCCTTGTTTATATAGACTTGCAAATCTTGGAGGACAAGTTTGGCATGGGTTGGGCTTTTGGAAAGCCTATGCCGATTGGTTATGGGATCCTTAAGGGATTCCGGAACCTTCTTGACCCTCTAATTTCATCTATAGTCCTTCATTTATTCCATAACGGTCGTTAGTCAATTCCCGTTAATTACTTAACGTCCGTTAGTCGTTATTTGTGTTCTAATAATTAAATACATAACGGTTTATATATTAATTATTATTACATTAATTCTTCATACGTAATGTGTGCAATCCCGTGGTCCCGAGTTCGATTCTAGTCATACACATTAATATTTGTCCATTAAAACTAACGGCTCCCACTTGGACATCTATTAATAGTAATGACATTGGTTAGCGTCTAGCAACACACAATGCCCCTAGTACAACTCGGGTGGTGGTCTCCTAGAAAAATTATTCGATGATTCATCATCATACTTATCATTTTGTTTCTAATACTACGTTAATAAAGATATGGATCTTAGTCATTCTTTATTAACCATTTTGTTTCTCGTTGTTTCTGATTGAGCAAGATTACCAAATCTTCTGAACATATTGAGGGGAGATCTTGGGTGCGGCCGCACAAACATCTTGTCAACCCTACGAGGGGCCCAACAGTATTAAACTTCAAACAAATTTGAAGAAACAAATTCTCTCTTGACTACGAGCCTAACCCATGAACTTTGCAACATTCCTAAAAACAATCCTTATAGCTACCAGTTACGTATAGCGGTAAATTGCTTCACAGAAATACACTACATCCATAACAGTTATCTGGTATCTCAAGTCTGAGGATAACTATATATACATGATTTACTTGATGACAAGATCCATAAAGTAAACTCATGAAGTTGGGATAAGTCCTATATTGAATTCATTGAATATCATGTGAAATTGGCATGTCAACGCATCAATATACTTTCAAGTATATTCTACCAATACTCAGATTTGTCTTGATTTAATGATATTCCCATATCATTAACTGACAACGGACAATTTAGAATAACATAAGTTATTCACGGATTTAAACAAGCAAATATAGGATACAATCTATTATTAATGAAAACAAACGTACCAAGTACTTTAATTCATTGTATATAATAATTGCTTAACATCCCTTATCCAAATACTAAATAGATCAATGCATGATAATTCTAGTTAATGAATTATGCCTCAAGTCATGTCAATTATACTTGTTGACAAGACATAAATCAACTAATTTTGATCTATCGGAATTTTGAGAATACTTATTTCAAGAATTCAATTAGTGAAGTTCTTGTATGTGTGCATTCAACTATCTTGATATTGCCACATAATATTTCATAAAATGCGTGACATCCTCAACCACCAATTTATGACAACTAAACTATCAAACCTTTTATAGTTTAAAGTATTCTAATTCTTTAATGTAAAATGCAACTATGCTCTTAGTTAAGCATAACTAGTACACATGGCCATTAACAAGGATGAAATCCTATCATCACTAGTATTGAGTGTCATCTCAATTTCATTAGCATCATTGTATGCAAACAACAATATGCTCTTTAAAATTCCGTAAACTTTAATATCCATTGTGTAATGCTTGATGCCTTCCAATCTTTCAAGATTTGTCGGCTATAACGATTACGCAACAATTTGCCATATGGTTCATACTTAGAATTTAGGAGCAATTCCAGGATGAGGATGTAATTCTATATCCAACCATATTCATTACACTTAGTTATCTAATAACTTTCAATTAGATATCAATGTTGTCAAATCATCTTGCATCCAAGCATGATACAACAAATAACATGATGTTCTTGAAAAAATCCTTGTATCAAACTCAGATTTCATTCATGTTATATCTTTTTAAATATATGTTTCTATTTAGACTTTCTAATAGTATTGCATGTTCTATTAGAATCGATTATTTTACCGCTTATGTTTATAACAATAAACATATATTCCAAGGTTGTATGTTTATTTTCTAAATCTTCAAGTGAAGTTTCATTCCAAACTAAGACTTAACATCTAACTTACATGAAATGTCACTTCCTATATGTTATACAATATATATGAAATAAGAAAATAAATATAACACTCCTACTAGCTTTCAGGACTATTAAAAAATTATATTATTTTAATTATAAATCAAACTTATATTTAATAATTAAACATAAGTATATCTCCTAGATGCATGCATTAATCCATTCATGAATTATTGCACTTTGTATAATTCCAAGATTATTTGAATTCAAATACTCCTTTTAATTATTTATCGTCCTAGCACAAGTAATCACTCAAGAAAGAGTTTTGATATTCCATTGTTAATTTCATCTTAATGAAACTAAGAATGAAAATCTTAATCTTTATTTAATGTGACTAGAAAGAATATTCAATCACAGTTAATTACTTATGTGTAATTGATAATCTTGTCATAATACATACATTAAATATGTTTACAAAATGGTCCATATGATTTCTACACAAAGGTTTAAATCTCTAGGATTTTCATTTCTTTTGAAGAAATTCATCTTCATTCTGTAGTCTAACTATAGAATTCAAGATTAATTAAGTTTCCAAAACTAATTATCTTTATGGACTGCATCTAAACATTAATAGTATGAGTAACTTGCCAAATTCAATATTTGCAATTCATCTTAATGACAAACAGGTTTACCATAATCCTGTAACTCGTAATCCTCAACATATTATTCAAATATTTGAGATATCCTTGCGGATCTATGAATGATAATTCCATCATTTTGAGATTTAACATTAACATGTTTAATCCTCATCATGACATTTACTAGTGTATTTTTAGAAGATTATGCATCTTGTAATTTTATCTTTTCAAGATAAAAACTCCTACTTGCCTTTTGCAATTTATAGACTATCTATAAATAC
This sequence comes from Artemisia tridentata subsp. tridentata, assembly GCA_021014915.2. NCBI lineage: Eukaryota > Viridiplantae > Streptophyta > Magnoliopsida > Asterales > Asteraceae > Artemisia > Artemisia tridentata. The sequence continues at coordinate 102,517,294 of CP139503.1, read as the reverse complement.
TTAGCAAGTAGAGCAACCCCATATTGTTCTCTTTTGGGACATTACAAATACACATTGACAGTTCCTTACATTAAGTTTGTTAATAACCTACTCATAAGTAGTTTAACAAATTCAGAACTTCAATTTTAAGACTTAATGTGATTCATCACATTCCATAATAAATGGTATCTTATTAATCTTCTAAGCTGGAGTCTTATTGAGTATATACTACCCATACTCAATTTTCTAACCTTGATAGCTTTTGGAGGAAAGGAAGTTATAGTTATCTTTAATCAAACAATACTAATAGAGTTTGATTCTCCTAACTGAACATACCACAAACTTGAGGTATTTCATTAGAACTAATATTGTTTGAGATAATCTAACAATATGTTAGATGAACTCATACTCCTTCTGGCTTACCTATTTACCAACTAAGTCAACTTAATGGTGAAATAGATTTTCCAAGCCAATTGCATGCTTTATAACACAAGTACTTTTTAACTAAGTCACTTATCGTCCATGTCTCAATCAAGAAGACATAGACTATTATAATCCCACTATACGTGTTAAATCATTGATCAACTCAATGACTTCTTGTATATGTCTTAATAAAGAAGACACAACAAGTTAACGTCTTACTTTATATTATAATAAGTCTTGTAAAAATTAAAAGACTTCATATTTATAGTTTTACAATAAAGTATAAACATGTATAACTAAAGTAATCATGAACACCACAATTTGGTTTCAATAGTAATTTCAAGTTAATTTATTAGTTCATATATTTATGACATTCCAAGAATACATAAATATTCAAATTTGAAGTAGTATTATATTACTTCATTTATTTATGTCATTTCAATAATACATAAAGTCTTAGTTTGAAGTAGTCTCATTATCCTTATTGACACTTGTTCTAATAGGTATCTAATTTAGAAACAGTAATTATCCATGTACGGTCTCACGTAATCATGGAATTTCACCTTGTTGTTGTAATCTAGTCAAGGTCTCACTTAAGCTAAATTTCAACAACAAGTGTTTCTAGACTTAGAGGTGTATTAGTCATATTTAGAACGTTAGTTTCTTACCTTGCGGTCAAGATAGTTCTTTAAATCATATTCCTATATGTTGTACCTTGCACACAATATAAGATTTCTCCCACTTATGCATGGAACAACATCATGTATTAGATAAACAACACGTCACTCGTTTGTTAATGTGATCAATATAATTGTGTCATAGATATTAACATAATTAGTAGATATAGAACCACCTTGTCTAGTAAGGAAACGTACATGACTATCCTTAAATCACAAGTGTCTACAATTGGAAAGTAATTATCTCAAGACATTCTAGAGATAATTTGGGTTACTACCAAGATAACAAAGCTTGTAGCTCCCATTGAATTACAGATCATTACAATAATTCACTATTCGGTAATTACAACACAATGCTCCTACTGGATTTGACAACATTGTAAGTTTTTCATAACCAGTCAAAGCAAATAGTGTGCTATCAACTTTCCTACACCTTTGAGAATACCCATTCGTAACAATTACTTAGGTACTAAAAAGAGTGTATTCTACTATGTAGATGATGGACTATCCATCAATGCAATTAACTTGAAAATTGGGCATGCAATTTTTTTTTCTTAATATGTCTACCATCCCCACAATGGTATGTAGCATCTTTAAGTGGTCAAAGCACAATCAACTAGATAAATTATGCTAGTTTGCCTTTTACCAATTTTGCGGTAATTAGTCTAACTTCTAATTTAATAACTCATAAAATGTGCAATTTTCTTAACTATTAAAGTTTGCTATGAGTTATTTTTTAGAATTTAGACAATTCTAATTTTCCTATCTTACCTTTCTCATTCATGAAAAAGAATAGGATTAAGTCTCACTCTTCTCTCAAAGAAAGGAGACTAGGTTGTTGGGAATGCTTAAAGTGATGATCATTATCGAGTCAATGAGTCTTGTAATATGGTCATGTAATAGCTTGTTAGAATTGGAAAAATATAGTCTACATGATAGTAGAAGTGTGCCGTCTAGTTTAGTCATAGTATTTACGTTAATGTTGAAATAGTGAAATATGTAAAGACGGCACACTTCCCTTTCCTCATATCTTAGGAGACTATATAAAGTGTAAACCTCTCATTTGAGAGGTGGTGGTTGATGTATGGAATGAGAAATTCTCTCATTATTCTCTCTCAGCTCTTTCTCTCTCTAGAATAATCTTTCTCTCTCTAGAAATATTATATGTGTGTGATTTGATCTACATTTAGGTGACCAACAAGTGGTATCAAGAGCCAAACAAAGATTTAGGAAAAAAATTTGGGCGTGTTACTGTTCATCCGATATCCTACTGTTCATCAGAGTTTTTGCCCGAGTTTGGGACTATTTCACCAAGTTAGGTGATTTAGTCGAGTTCAGTGACTAATTCACCAAGTTAGGTGATTTACTTGAGTTCAGTGACTAATTCACCAAGTTAGGTGATTTAGTCGAGTTCAGTGACTTATAACCGAGCTCAGTGAATTATAACCGAGTTCAGTGACTTGTTTCCTCGAGTTTGGTCCTAACCGAGATAGATTTGCTCGACTTCAGTTTGTGCTCAAGTTAGATTTGCTCGACTTCGGTTTGTGCTTAAGTTAGGTGTTTGCTCGAGTTCGATTTCATCAAGTTAGGTTTGTCCTCAAGTTAGTCGAGTTAGGTGTTTTTACTCGAGTTAGGTAATTCATCGAGTTGAGATTGCTCGAGTTGAGATTGCTCGAGTTGGGATTGCTCGAGTTTGGATTGATCGAGTTTGGAATTGCTCGACTTGGCATTACTCGAGTTAGATCATTTGCTCGAGTTAGATCATTTGATCGAGCTAGATCATTTGCTCGAGTTGGGTAGTCGACTTGGCATTACTGGAAAGTTGCTTGCTTGAGTTAAGTTTCTAGGGTTGCTCGAGTTCAACAGTTGCTCAAGTTGGGTTTGCTATATTTGGAATTTACTCGAGTTGGGTTTGCTCTAGTTGGGTTTCCTCAAGTTGGTTTAATCGAGTTGGTTTAATCAAGTTGGGTTTCAGTTTGTACTCGAGTTTGGTTGCTCGAGTTTGGTTGTGCTCAAGTTTGGTATTTCCTCAAGTTGGGTATTTCCTCGCGTTGGGTATTTCCTCAAGTTTGGTATTGTGGTTTCCCCGACTTGGTTTCCTCAAGTTTGAAGTTGTTCCTCGACTTGGTTTCCAAAGTTTGTTAACCGAGTTAGTTTTAATAGACTTAGGTTTCATCAAGGTAGGTTTCATCAACTTTGTGCTTTGCTCGACTTAGGTTTTGTGATCGACTTAGGTTTCATCAAGTTACTCAACTTTGTGTTTGCTCGAGTTTATTAACACTTAACCAAGATTAAAATTTTGCTCGACTTTGTTTGGAACCCTAATCGACTTTGGAACCCTAACCGAGTTTTTGGCGGGAAAATTTGAGTAAAATTTATTTTTTAGGAGAAAATAAACGTTCAATTTTTACGCGAAATTCAAATTTTGGTATAACAGTGAAAATTTTGGCCCAAAATTCGAATTTTTTCGGTGAAATTTGGCGTAAAAAAAATTAACTTGTATTTTTCTAGCAACATTAGAATTACACTTTTTGGTGTTTTTCAAATTCTGGTAAAGAAAATTTTCAGATTCAATTTTTGGAGGGAAATCAAAAATCACCATTAATTAATCCTTCAACTTAGAAAACTCGGGAAAGGACGCAACTTCTAACGATCACTACTCTTGAACCTTAAAACATCATCCATAACAACTCCTAGATCTTTGCATCGATCCAAGATCAACCTTATTGTTAGGAATATAAATATTCATGTGAAGACTCGGTCACCCCGAGTAGCTATTTAGCATTTATGTAGCTCGTAGGCTTATAAGTATTAGTTTAGTTAACTTATTATTAGTATTAGTTATATTAGTATTTGTGGAGTGGGTCGGGTCTTTACTCATTGTCAGCTCACTCTACAGCCGACTCGGGGCACCATATCTTGTAAGTATAAATACCCCTTCCCACACTTGGGAAGGGTTGGAGATTCTTAATCATTCAACCATTTTTCTTTCACTCTCTCTCTCTCTACATCTCCCAACTCTCTCATCTCTCTCTCTCTAGAATTCTTCCAACATCTAATCCAAGCATGCAAAAATTACAATTGGTATCAAGAGCCAAGGTTAGGTTCGATTGATTGTGCTTGGATTCGCGGTGTCTATTTTTCTTGTTTTTTTTTTTTTGTCCGAATACCATTTCAAGATGTGGTATTATCTTCATTTTATTTCTTTGGGATCGTACAGTATATCATGAAATTTGGGCTTTAAATGTTTAAAGATTTGGACTTTAAAGGTTCACGTCTTTACTGCTAAGTATTTGGATCTAGCCCAATTAAGAGAACATTACTTCTTTTGTCCATTTAAGAGAACATTAGTTCTTTTGTTTTTTTTAATACATATTGCTGGTCTTCATTTTGTTTTTTTTTTTTTTTTTTAAATTCGTGGCCTTGGTTTGTGAATGGTCTAAAGTGGACTTAAGTTTTGTGAATGATTATTATGGACTTTGCCGAAACCATGTTTTGTTTCTAGTGTTTCATACGTTTGAATAAGTAACACCACGAGTTGTTCTTGTTTTGCTCTTCCTTGCTGTATTGTGGCTTATTTGAGAGGTTAAAGGTTCGGTTTTGAAAGTTGTTCTTGGTAGAGGGTTGCCTAATTCTTGGCAGCGGTTTGAATTGTAAAAAGTGACATTTCTTGCTAGCGGTTGACTGGGCTATACCTTACGATTTGGATTTTAACTAAACTGGGTATAAAGACAAAACGTGGTGATAGTGACTTTTTTTTGCGTTGCGAGTTGTGTTGGTGTGCAGTGGTTTGGGTCTAAGCATTCTGGCGGTTTGTAACATTGCATTTTTGTAATAGCTCGATCTTCACTTGGAATGGACCGAACTCTTCCTTTTATCACACAAGACACACGACAAGAACTATGATGAGTCACAAACACATTTAGAGAACAAGAGAAGTGGTGGATCGTATGGTAAAATTACTAGTCGAATGTTTATAACTTTTGGTAAGAAATAATACAAAGACTAGGGAGAAAACACACACACACACTCTCTTTTTTACAATATTATGAGGCATCAACTGCTTGGACAATGAGAGTGTGTGTGCTTTATATGTCGACAGCCAACCAAAAGGGCTTTGGTGGGCTTTATCTTGGACCATGATGTGGGCTAGTATATGTATCACACTTATAGATATACACTACAAACAATACTAATACTACTAGCCCACATTTTAAACTAAACATTATACATGACATTTTAGTTCTAACTAGCAAATGACCATCACTTCTCAATTAACATAAATTAATTGCTAACAAGTTTGAATTGCTATTGTTTGTTGTGTCTCACTGCTGTAGTTTGGAGCTTAACTAAAACCGGAAAGAAGACAAATCGAGTGAAAGGGACACTTCTGTAATAGCGGTTGGGTCTAGCGGTTTGTGGTTGTTAGGAATTATTAATAGTGTTTAGTTCATTGCTGCTGGTAGTAGTATGGTTCCTGCTGGCAGGTATGTAGTTCCTGCTAGTATTGGTTCTTGCTGGTAGTATTATTTCATTTCTGCTGTTAGTTTTGTTCCTGCGGGTAGTAGTAATAGTTAAACCCGTATTATTAGATGGTATGGATATGCATGAGATATATTAGGAATAGATTTGGCATATCTTTTACAGGTTTTCTAGTGAATGCCGAATTAGGGTTTCTTGTAGTATAAAAGAAAAAAGACGGCTATGAACATTGTACGCTTTTGGATAACAACTTTATTAGTGAAAAAAGATCCATAGAGGATCAAAGTTTTATTAGTTATATTCTTCTTCAACTATTGTGTTTAGTTTCCGCAAAAACATAAGTTTCATTGTTAGAGATTCTCTTAGAGTGTTTGTAATTACATAAGCATTCTACCGGCTCAAAGATCTATCAAGGAGGTCGATCCATCAAGTGGTATCAGAGACAGGTTAGAGTCTCTGTCGAAGAAGAAAACCGTTTCCAATCAAATCTCTTAAAACCCTCATACAATGAGTGCATCCGGAGCAGAGGACAATGCAAAATTTCCTTATCTCAAGAAAGATGCATATGAAATATGGCCTTGAAGATTAAAGCCTTGTTATCTGTTGATTCCATGATGGATTGGACAGAACATGATGGAGCTGATGAGGAAGGGAGTGTCAATCAGACATTCAGTATGGATGTTGAAGCTCAGGATGATGTGGAAGAATTTGCTTTGATGGGTATCACATCTCATGTACAAAATTGTCCTTTTGGCTGTCATGATAGGTATGCTGAACTTAAGAAGGAGTTTGATGATATAGAATCCCAGTATAAAGACTACTATGTTCAGGTTCAAGCCTATAGTAGTTCACTTAAAACATTAGAAAAATAAAAGGTGTGGTATCAAAATAATCAGCTGGCATATGAAGAAAAGATTAGGGTGTTAGAAAGAGATTTAGTAAATACTACTAACTTGCTAAAACATTCTGAAAGAGAACATGATAAAGTGATTCTAGAGAAAAAGGATTTACAAGCTAAGTTAGATACTGAAGTGGCTAGGTGTAATTCTTGGCAAGAATCAGCAAAAAAACCTTGTTAAGTTGAATAATAGTACTCAGTCTGTTAGGTGTAAGAGAGGGTTGGGATATGATGTAGGGCCAGATGATGTTTATGACCCTAATGAACCAAGTATATTTGACCCTACCCCTAAGGAGGTAAATTACCAAATTCCTGTCAAGTATGTCAAAGAAGGAGGAATGAATGTTGTTCCTCCACCTATAACAGGAATATTTAAGCCTAGCTCTACACACATTGACATAGACTTGGATGAATCACACATGTCCTATGGAAAAAAGTCCAATGACTTACCTGCTTCTGACAGTGAATCTAATGACTTTGTCTCTTGTTCTTTCAGTGACAAGTCTTCAGAAGCCAAGACCAATGAGTTTGCCTCTTGTGATTCAAGTGAAAAGTCTACCACACCTAAGTCAAAGACAACTTCTTTTGAAGACATTTCTTTTGATTATGTTAAACACAATCCTTTTTCTAGTGTTGATTGTAATACTTTTGTTTGTAATAAGACAAGTCATGTGAAGAACAAATCTTTTAGAAAGAAATCCTGTTTTGTTTGTGGTAGTTTTGCTCATCTTATAAAAGATTGTGATTTCTATGAGACTAGAATGGGTGTTTGTGCTGGTCAACAGCAAACTAGACCAATGTGGAAAAATGTTGAGAATATACCCCCATTTGTCCATAAAGCAGCTGCATTTCCTGCTGGTAATACAAAATGACCAGCACCTGTTGCCACTGGTAGGCATTTTAGACCCACAGCTGTTCCTGCTGGTAAAACCATTCATGCTGGTTGGAAAAAGAATGCTGCAAGACCCTTTAACAGACCTACTATCTCTTACTTTCAGAATGATTATAGGCCTGTTTACTATGACCCAATGTATATGGGTGGGCAAAGATGGGAAACTGCTGCTAAGTCATCAACAGATTGCTCTTGGAGAAATAATGGCCACTATGTAAAAAGGGGATCCAAGAACAATGGTGGATCTCATCATTCTACTTGGTGAGATTGAGGGGAGGCATAAGCCTAAGGGGAGGCTTATGCTTGTAAATTGTGTGTAAACTAACATTTTTCTTTTTGTGTTATATTCTTGTATATACTTTGTATCTTGTATCTTCTAAAACCTTTTGCAAGTATTAATTTCAAGCACACATAATCAGTAAAACAAGGAAAATAAAACATTTATTCATTATAAAAAGTGTGATTACAGATTCATCAGCAGAAGTCTATTACAAACACCTACATCAACAACCCAGACCACTACTCCATCTTCCTCTTCCCTTTTCCTTTGACGTCAGGCATGGTTCTGTGGACTCCTCTGCCATCAATGGCATCAGACACCTTCAGGCAAGGGAGTCCTAGCACTTGTGTACTTGGCTTTGGACGAGATTGCTTCTTCACAGGCACAGGGATCATACTCATTGATGACACAGCCTTTTCAATCTCACTTGTTAGTAAGACTGATAGCACTTGGATATCATCATCATCAGATGAGTAAGAAGAGGAGGATGAATCGTCCACATAGGATGGGGGAGTTGGAAGTTCATTAGAGGATACTGGTTCAGCCTTTGCTTTTCCTTTTTGGTTCCTGCTGGTCTGAGTCGAGTAGTTTGGTGGAAAGTAATTGTTCCACCCTTCACTTGATGCGTCAGATGAATCAGAAGAAATTTCTACGAGGTTTGGTTTGGAGGAACTCATACTTGTGGTGGGATTGTTGTTATATGGTTTGAGGTTTGAGATGTGTTAGTGTTGCAGATGTGAGGCCTTTTATAGACCCAATGGAGGCTTAAGGCAATTTAATGTTAGGTTGTTATTTGGAATAAATACTCTGCAGGAATGGGTTTAATTATGGTGATTTTTGAGGATTTTACCAAATTCGATGCATAATTGTGAATTTTGGTCAAAGGCACTTTGTTCATGCTGGTTGACTGGGTATTTCTGCTGGTTGACCTATGATTGCTGCTGGTATTGATGAATTTGGGTATTTATTTTGGGATTGACTCAATTTCAAATTGGTCAAAGATTCCGCGAGATTTATGCAATTTAAGTTGTTAACTTGGGTACCCGTATAAATGCCCTAACTTTCTCATCCCACACCCAAAATAACCATTTTCTCTTAAACCCATTTCATTGCTACTCATTTTACCCTCTCGTTAACTGATTCTTCACAATGGCGATATTACAATACAAAGACGACCATAACAAAGTGGGTTATCTGGATACCTCAAACCGAAGTGGAGGGTACGATGAAATACTTACCTTCTTACGAGGGTCCTCCATTAGGTATGCTCTGACTTATTGCCCAATTGTGATTTATGACTCTTTGGTCAAGCAATTTTGGGCTACAACGGCTTTACGCACACCTGAGGGTAGGCCGAAGGAGATTGTGGCAACCATTGATGGGAACGAGCATGTTATAACTGAGTCCTCCATTAGGACTCACCTTCAACTGAATGATGCAGATGGTTTATATGATTTTTCAGAACAAGACATTCAGGCTGGTTTGGCTACAATCGGGTATCCTGTTGATGGTACTTTTACTTTTTATAAAAATAGGTTCTCTCCTCAATGGAGATTTCTTGTTCATACCCTTTTGCAATGCCTTAGTCCCAAGTCAGGAGGTTGGGATCAATTCTCAAGCCCTCTTGCTTCTGGCCTCATATGTCTATCTGATGGGAGGGTCTACAATTGGTCAAGGTTTATTTTTGATGGGATGGTTGGGAACTTAGGGAATGCCAAGCATAAATTTTTAACGTACCCTAGGTTCTTGAAAATGATTTTAGATGTTGAGACCTCTGACCCCACACCCAGGATCATGGTTAGGCTGACTGGTAAATTATTTGCTACCATGAGGTCTAAATTTGAGGGAGAACATCAGCCTCTATTGCCAGCTATGTTGCCAAGGGGCAATGATTCTGCTGGTATAGCTGATGCTGCGGGTGGTACCTCTGCTGGTGTTGGGACTTCTGATGCTGCTGGTGCAAGTGCATCAGTTGCTGCTGATGCCCAACAACCTCCATCTCCTAGGCCAAATACCCCTGTTGCCCCTAGTAGTGAGCCCGCAACCACTAATATTAACCCAGATATTGAGCAAGCCTCTACCACTATTCCACATGATGTTGACACTCCTACTGTTACAAGGCAACCCACTCCTAGTCCTACTAGGCAGCCTGTTGCTGATGACACCACCATTGGTGGAGACTTTTCTGCCTCACCACCCAGATCCAATGAGGCTCCAACAACCACAGGTAATCCTACAGGTATATGCAAAAGGTGGATGCTTTGGAGGCAGACCTAAAGGATTCCAAGCAGAAAGTTGATACTTTGGAGGCAGAGCTCAAGGATACCAAGAAGACCCTTGGTGGTGCCATTCTTTCACTCATTGGCAGGGTAAAGTTTTTGGAAGCCAAACTCCAGCACAAAAGAAGTCGGGTTGCAATCTCTGACTCAGAGGAAGATGAAGCTGGGCAGCAGGATACTTTTAATCTAGATGCCCTCCATGTGTTGGCCAATGCCTCCTTAGCTAGTGCCAACACAGAGGGAGATGATGCTTCGGTCTCTAAGGATATTCCTGCTAGTAATGATGTTCCTGCTGATCCTAAACCTCCTGGTGATCCTGCTGGTAGCTCATCTATTGCTGCTGGTGGTGATACCATTGCCTCTGCTGGTGTTTCTGCTCCAACTCCAGGTGTTACCACTTCTGATACACCTATTCCTGCTGTTGCTGATAAGGTTCCTTCTGGTAATGATGTCTTTCAGTCTGGTGAGGACAGTAAGTCTGGTGGTGATAAGTCTGGTCAAGTTAACTCTGTTGGTGAGCAAAGGGAAGGAAAACAAATTATGGTTGAAACTCCTACGCCCGAGAGGACAAAGAGACAAGAAATAGAAGATCAAGCTTCTATCGCTGCTATTGCAAGATTACAAGCAGAAGAACGAGCTGAGATTGAAAAGGAGGAGGAACAAAAAAGGCAAGATGCGCTACTTGCAAGAAAGTTATCAGAAGAATCTGCTGATCCTGTTATGTCCTTGATTAATGAAGATGATGAGCTGAGAGCAAAGTTTGAGGAACTTAAGTCAATTCCAGGTTTGACTGCAGAGGAGAGAGCAACACACCTAGCAGAGTTCATAAATGCTAGAAGCAATGAAGAACCTTTGGGGGATCTTGTGGCTTTGCTGAGAAGGAGGAGGCAAGCTGATGCCGAAAGGAAAGCCAAGGAGAAAAGAGATAAACCTCCTACCCTGGCACAGCAAAGAGTGTATATGAGAAATGTTGTCAAGAACCAGAGTACTGCAATCTATACTACTGGGTGGAGCATGGCTCAAGTGCAGAGAATGTCAGATGCAGAACTCAAGAAGCACTATGACAGGATTATGAAACAAATTTTGACCAGATCTAAACCTGTATTAGAAGCACCTTCTTCTAAGCGGCTTAAGACTTCTGATTCTGCTGATACTCTCAATCCTGCTGGTATTGTTGCTCCTCAGGATTCCATTCCCAAGCATGTTGATGATGCCTCTGCTCATGAAACGGACAAATCTATTCCTGTTGATGCCCCATCTTCCATTCCCACTGAGGATGCTAAGGGTACATCATCCATCTTCACTAAAGTTGCACCTTCTCCATCCCCTACTGTTGTTGCTTCTGGTGCAACACAAGAGGTTCCTGTTCCTGAAGTGGCTCCTTCTACAGTTCCTTCACATTCTTCTACTCCAAGCAAAAGGAAGAAGAGTAGAGCTAAGAAGCCTGCTTCTAGGCCTCTTACAGAGTTGAATGATCAGGAGTTGATTAAGTTTGATTCCGAAAGTGAACCTGAAGAAGATTCTCCTCATTCTTGGGCTGCTATTACTGGTTGGGAAATTCTTTCTATGCCTCAAGGAGAAATCCATGTCTTGCGCAGAATTGATGGTGGCACCAAATATTTTACCTTTCTGAGGGAAATTTTGCATTTAGTGGATAAGCAAGACTTGATCCGACTATATGGTATGGTGGATCAGCATTATGCATCTAATAAGGCTACTGTGATTGGTCTTATTCTTTGGGGAGATTTAAAGGTATTGATGGATTCTCTTGAAGGAGGAGATGCTTATTATGTTTGGGCCAATCAACAGTCATGGAGAGTGCAAAGTTGGAGGTTGTATACTCCTTCAAATGTTCATGTCTTAGAGACCATGACTAGACAAGTGTTTTACATGTTTGTGGATGTGCCTTATCCTTTATCCGTTGGGCTTATGGAAAGGATGCTCAGGCATAAGTTGAAGGTTGACAAGACTGTGGTGGGTAATGACTTGACCACATCTGAGCAATTAGTTAGGTTCATTAGAAATCAACTTGTTGATGCCAGTGTCTCTTCTGCTTGATCATGGTACTCTTTAAGCTTATTGTTGTACATTTTTCATCTTTTTCATTTTCTTTCATGTTTCTTTTCTTTATGTTTAGTTTATTTTCTTTTCTTAGTTAAAAATAAATAAATAAAATAAAAAAATAAAAAATAAAAAATAGAGTTGTCTACTAACTTGGTTGCAGGTACAGTGTTGGTTTCTTACCACACAACAAATGGTAATCAACTCACCATGTCTCACAGACAAGAAAGAGTTGACTCACCATGAGGGTACGGCTCTGGTGTGATTATCAAATCCGTTGACAGCTGTAATAGTTTGCTCAAAACTATTGGGTACTTCAACTCACCCATGTTTCATTACTGAGAGTTGAAATGGTTCTCAATTCACCATGGATTTTACCCTTTGGGTTTCCAAAGAATTGGCTAGCCCACTAGTGTATGGCTTGTGGTAAAGGCAGTGGAAAACCATATTTGGTACTCAATTCACCAAGGTGTTCTATGCAACCTAAGAATTGACTAGTCCTGAGCAAACGGCTACAGGTAAAGACAAAGCAAATCCGTTGATAGTTGATGGTTTACTAAAAATCATATGGTTATCAATGTACCATGGTCTTACACACCAAAACATTGGCTACTCCAGTAGTTAATGGCTATTGGTAAAGAGACATCAAATCCATTAATTTTCAATGATTCACCTCTCACAGGAGTTAACACACCTGGAAGTGATGAGAATAGTATGAAACTTAAAAGTTTTGATGTACAAGTAGTCATGGTTGCAGTAAAGATCAAGTGAATTGTATATCAGATGGTGACAAGATTATGATGCTGTGGTTTCCTGTTGCTGCTGGAAACTTGTTCTTAATGGTGATTTCTTGTTGCTGCTGGTTCTATTCAGTTGCAGCTGGTTGCTTATTGTTGCTGCTGAAGATCAAGTTCAATCCTCATGTTATGGAAGTCAAAGATCTATCAAGAAACTTGAAGTTAACCAAGTCAAATTCAAGTTTAGGGGAGGATTGTTAGGAATTATTAATAATATTTAGTTCATTACTGCTGGTAGTAGTATGGTTCCTGCTGGCAGGTATGTAGTTCCTGCTGGTATTGGTTCCTGCTGGTAGTATTATTTCGTTTCTGCTGTTAGTTTTGTTCCTGCGGGTAGTAGTAATAGTTAAACCCGTATTATTAGATGGTATGGACATGCATGAGATATATTAGGAATAGATTTGGCATATCTTTTACAGGTTTTCTAGTGAATGCCGAATTAGGGTTTCTTGTAGTATAAAAGAAACAAGACGGCTATGAACATTGTACGCTTTTGGATAACAACTTTATTAGTGAATAAAAGATCCATAGAGGATCAAAGTTTTATTAGTTATATTCTTCTTCAACTCTTGTGTTCAGTTTCTGCATAAACATAAGTTTCATTGTTAGAGATTCTCTTAGACTGTTTATGATTACATAAGCATTCTACCAGCTCAAAGATCTATCAAGGAGGTCGATCCATCAGTGGTGTTGCACTTTGACCCAAGGAACTAGCGGTTTGGTCCTTCAGTGTAGCGGTTTGGTGATCTAGCGGTTTGCCTTACTGGATTTATTTATCTCATCTAACTAAACTACACTCTGTCAAAACTGTTTCAAGTCTTAGCGGTTTAATATCATCTCATAACAGTTTCATCAAAAGGAAAGAACAAGAAGAAGCAAAGTGATACTAATAAATTAAACTCAGACAACAACTCATTCGAAAACAATAAACAAAATCAAATTACAACAAACAAGTCCAAAACAAACCATTCGAAAGTACAACAATAATTCACAGCAACAAATCCAGAGTCTTATTCCACAATCACTCTACAACGAATCAACCCTAACAAAACCACAAAGTTTCATTCCCTAATCAACCCTAACAGCTAACCTACATCATCTTCACTCCATAATCACTCGACCTCATCTTCACTCCTCAGTCATTTTCACTATCCGAAACTCAAAGTAAGCACAAAACCAGAAGATTTCATACCCTCTTTCATTCGACTGAAAACATAAATGATATAAACAAAAACACACCTACCTTAAACCTTTTTGAAGATCTTGTGTTTATTACTTGTGGTGTTGCTCGAGGAGTAATGAAGAAAAAGGAGGGTCGAATTTTGTATATACTCGTTTGGTTTGAGATAAGATGATTGAGTGACTGCATTTTTGTGTTAAGGATTAGGAGTGTTGTTAGTGTGTTTAAGCAGATGATGACTGCGTTTATTGTAAGAAGTTAGGGTTAGGTTAGTTATAAGATTGGGTTTGGGTTGTGTTTATTTAAGTAAAGTGTTGGGCTGCACAAAGTTGGGCTGTAAAAGTGGTGTGTAGATTTGGGCCGATTACTCTTGGACTTGCCAAAGCTCTATCTCACATTGGGCTGTGGATAATTAACACAAGGACGATTTTTTGTTGTTTTGTTAGTTTATTGTTGGATTAATTTTTCACAAGGTCGAGCTTGTTGTTTGTGATAAATATTTGTGGTATAATTTTGGACAACGTTTTTGTTCGAGCTTCAAGATTCCGAGATTGATAATTATTTTGGGTTGAGATATTTTCGGGTATATTGGATATAGTGGTAAACGACGGGTTTTATTCGGATTTCAAAACACAAGCATTGTCTGAAATTCACTGTGACTTGTCTACCTCATCACTTGAACTCATTTCAACCAAACCAAATCATAATCATAACACACTCAAGTAACCATTATCATTTCACGGTTTATTCTTGATTTTTGTAAAATCCCGTGAAAGAATCTATTTCTCGGTTTAAATCATAGAATTGTAAAATCCCGTGCACGTTTACATCATGTCTACTACTTCAGATTCCTTCATATCTGAGGTACTCAAGTTGTACGACACGTATGATAAACAAATGATTTCCAATTCTGAACAACAAATAAACGTGTGTGATTCTGATAATACTAATGAGGAATCTCCGTGCTCAAATTCGCAAGAGAGAGAGAGGTTCTTCAGTCACTAATGTTGCCTAATGCAAAGGAAAGTCGCATTGAATGTTTTCGTCTACTTCACTCACATCTCAAGGTTCTCTCAGAAAGACCTGAATCCATAGGAGGATTCGAACGAGCTTTTGCATCACTCTTTGGTCAAGATGTTCAGACCTTCACAGGCACTATGTTCCTGAACTTAGATCAACTTGAACAACAACTTGACAAAGAAGAATTTCATGAAATTGGATCTATGGCTGCTCTTCGGGTGATCAACAAACAACTTCAATTGTTCATCAAATCACAATACACTTGGGATTATGATAGTCAAATGACAGAAAAGTGCTTTACTGATTACACTGGGATTGAAGTTAACATGTACAGAGAAACATTACTCCAACTCATGGGTAACGTTGAGAAGTACATTGAGGAAAGAGCACAACACCAACTAATGAATGAAATTCGGATGCAATCAAGAGAGATTAAGGTTGATTCGTGTAAAGCACTGGGTGCTAGTTCAGTTGTCACAGAATGCAGAGGGACAAAGTCAGATAAGCTTGATGCAAGCAGCAGTTATGTGACTCATATCACACATGGTGTGGATGCTGATATTC
Organism: Artemisia tridentata subsp. tridentata; assembly: GCA_021014915.2. Classification (NCBI taxonomy): domain Eukaryota; kingdom Viridiplantae; phylum Streptophyta; class Magnoliopsida; order Asterales; family Asteraceae; genus Artemisia; species Artemisia tridentata. The sequence goes on along the minus strand of CP139503.1, from coordinate 102,501,762 downwards.
TACCAGTAAATGACCAAGTGCCATTTGCTGAGGTACATTTAACTGTTCAACATAATGTCCTTGCTACTGAACATCAGCACACTGATCAAATTAAACCTACTTATGACACACATCTGTTGGAAAAGTCTGATAGCAATATCACCTCTGATTCAACAAATATGAGTCATAAGGGGGGAGAAATTGATCAGGATGCTGAACATGATGATACGTCAAGTTCTTTGCTTACTGCTGAGGTTTTCAATTCAAATGATATGGTTGAAAAAGAAGTGTATGATGAACTTTCAAACAGATTTTTACAACTCAAAAAACACAGTATTTCACTTGAAATCTCAATGCAACAAAAAGAAGAAAGTCTTCAAACTAACCAACCATGTAGGAATCCGGAATTTCCTGAATTCCGTGAATTTTTTATAATAAACGATTTGAAAGCTCAGCTAGAAGCCAAAAACTTAACGATCAACAACCTGAAAAAATATATTGCTGAGATACGTGATATGTGTAATGAAGTTAAGGCTAAACATGATAATGATGTTAATGCAACAAAAAATGCTGAACTAGAACATAAAGTGGCTGAATTACTGTATGAAAATGAGACTTTGAAAATTCATTGCAATGAACTGTGTAACTCAATCAAAGAAGCGAAAACTAAGACTGTAGAGCAAACAACCTCTTTGATTGTCAAAAATGATGAATTCAAAGCTCAACTTCAGGAAAAGGGTTTTGCAATTGCAGCATTGAAAAACAAGTTGAGAAAATTGACAGAAAATGGTGTGAACACTAAGTTTGCAAAACCATCAATCTTGGGGAAACCACCACTTAGAAACCAATCAGTTGTTAGACAACCGACTGCGTTTAGATCTGAACGGCCAAAATTTTCAAAAACACGGTTTGCCTCCCAAGTTGATGCGAAACAAGTTTTGTCAAAACCAGTCACTTCACAATCTAGACCTAATGAAAAGGAATATGCTCCTGCAAAACCTCATCATATGAGTGCTTCTAGCTCTTCTAGGGATAGTTCAAATCATCAAAACCTAGCGGACGCTAAGAAAAACACACATGAAAAGACTAGGAATTTGCCTGTTTCTAAGAGTAGTTGCGTGCCAATTAAGGCAATTCCCGTAGCAGATCACTCTAAGAATCCTAGATCTTTTTCTGATTCCAAACACTTTGTTTGCTCAACTTGTCAGAAATGTGTTTTTAAGGCAAATCATGATGATTGTATATGTTGGGAATTATGATGCATATCAAGAACAGACTACTTAGGTCTGGTAGTTTACTACTTAGGTCTGGTTGTTTACTGAGTTAGGTCTGTTTGTGATTTAAGTCTGGTAGTAAATGTTAAGTCTGGTTGACTTATAAAGTCTGGTCTGGTCGTGAAGATAGGAAAGTTTGTTAGAGTTATATTAGGAAAAGATACAATGCGTGTATGTATCTTTATAGAAGATTTGTGTATATCTTCTATGTCGTCTAGGGTTTCCTTGTGTTATAAAAGGATCCCTAAAGGTTGTTAGTTTAAGTGTGTGAGTTGTACGAATTGATAATAGTGAATATCAATATACGAAGTTAGTGATATCTCTGCTTGTGTTCTTAATTGTTCTTGTTAAGATTCCGCATTAACAATAACAATCACTTAGGGTTTCTCACTTAGATTGGTTCGGATTTATCCTAACCATCTACTAGGTATTCAAAACTACTTAGTGATCCATATACAATTTGTGGACCAACAAGTGGTATCAGAGCAAGGAGAGAGACTCTGAATTCGTAGAACACTAAAACCTAATTCTCACTCAAATCACCCTTCAAAATGTCTGAACTCGATAAGCCTGAAACTTTCTCAATCCATAACAGTGAGGATGAGCAATCAAACCATGAAGATGAAGGAAAAACCGAAACCAGTAACTCCCAAACACAACAACAACCCATCTCTTCCACAACCACAATCTCAAACATAAAACTTCCACTACTGAAGAGAGAAGAATATGATATATGGGCCATGGAGATGGAACATTATCTGGAATACATTGATAGTGATGTATGGAAAGTGATCCAGAAGGGAAATTCTAAGAAGAGAATTTCACAAGGGAATGATGGGCAGCTCAGAATAATGCCACCAGTATCTGCTGAGGAGATTAGGGCTGTGGAGAAGGAAAAGAAGGCCAGAACCTTGCTTCTTATGGCTATTCCTAAGGAGCATCTACAAAGGTTTCATGGCATTCTTGATGCTAAGGAGATGTGGGAAGCTATCAAGAAACGATTTGGAGGTAATGCTAACTCCAAGAAGATGCAAAAGGCTGTTCTTAAACAGCAATTTGAAACATTTAGTGTTTCAAAGACTGAAGGTTTGGAGAAGGGTTATGACAGATTTCAACATCTGTTAACACAACTGGAAGTTCATGGTGCAGCAGTCTCGAATGAGGATGCAAATCACAAATTCCTTAGATCTTTACCATCAGAATGGGGCAATGTATCTGTGGCAATGAGGATTAAGGAGGAAGTAGACTCTATGACACCTGATGACCTTTACAATAATCTCAGGATGTTTGAAAGAGACATCAGTAACAACACTCAGGGTTCAACCAGTTCCTCAAATGTTGCTTTTGTATCTCAAAACAAAAGCAGTACTTACAAGGTTAGATCTGGTGTTAGGTCTGGTAACTATGAAACTCCCTCAAGTGAAAGGTCTGCTTCAAGTTTCACTGATGAGGTGATACATTCTTTCTTTGCCAATCAAACGGAAGATGAAAGCTTTATTAGTGAAGATCTTGAACAAATTAATGATGCTGAAGTTGAGGAGATGGATATAAAATGGCACATTGCTATGGTTGCTTTAAGGGTCAAACGATTTCAGAAGCAATATGGTAGGACTATCAACTTCAACAACAAATCACCAGTGGGATACACAAAGAGGACTGTTGAATGCTACAACTGTCACAAGCATGGGCATTTTTCAAGAGATTGTCCAGAGAAGAAGTCTGCTGATGAGAAAAGAGTTGAAGATGGGAAGATGGAGAAGAATCAGATGAGTCTGCTGACAATGGAAGCTGGAGGAGTCAATTGGGGTGAGCATCCAAGAGTAAATGAGGAGTCTGATCATGCTCTCATGGCCATTGGTAATGAGGTATCATTATGCTCTAAATTATGTACTGACTCATATAATCATGTTAAGGCTTTATGTGATGAGCAGCAAGAACAAATAGGTGATCTAGAAGTAAATTTATTAGCACATAAAAATGCTGTAAAAACTTTAGAGGCACAAAAGGTCACCCTTCAAAACCAACATGCTGCTTTAAATGAAAAACTATACTTTCAAGCTAATAAGATATATGAACAAGATGAGAAGCTTAAAAGGTATAGACAATTAGGGCTTAGAATTCAGAAGGAGAGGGATGAGCTGAGAAAAAGAGTAGATCAATGGAACAATTCAAATAAAAACCTGTTTAAGTGTTGGGATTCTCAAATTAAGTCAAATAAAAAATGTGGCTTAGGATATGAGGAAAATGAGAATAGGGATATATTTAAGAATAGAGAAGAGGACTATGCTGATAAACCTTTGTACAATAGGTTTGTTAAGACTGGTGACTTTAAGGGAGTACCACCACCCTTGAGTGATGACTATACTCCTCTTGAAAAAGAGGAGTTAGATGATTCACTCTTTGTGTATGGTAAGAAAGGTCCTCAAGTGTCTGAATCAACTACCTCAGAGGACAAATCTAGTAGATATTCTTCTTGTCAATCCAATGACTCTGAAGGATCTATTGATAATTCCTCTGATCACTCTAAGTCTGATACAAACAATGAGGAAAAAGAGAATCCTGAACCTAAGGTTGTTATGAAGTGTGAACCTGTTGTTACTAAACCTTTAGTGACTGAACAAAAGGCTGAAACAGTTAAACCTAGTTGTGTCAATCACATAAAAACTCCTAGGGAATCTGTTAAATTGAATGAGTCACCTAGAAGCAATAGTGTTCACAGAGAAAGTAGGAGTAGTTACAATTATGCTCCTAAAAGATGTTTTGTGTGTGGAAGTTTGAGTCATTTAATAAGAGATTGTGACTTCCATGAAAAGAGAATGAAAAGAGAGGATGAGCAAAAGAGAATGAATGTTAATAAGGTTAATGGTTCAAATAAACCAGTTTGGAACAATGCTAATAGAATTAATCATTCCAACCAGTTTGTTCCCAGACCAGTTCAACTTAATAACATTACCAGACCTAACTCCTTTGTTAGTTCTGGTAGACCAAATTTTGGGTCTGGCTACAGAAACTTTAATGTGAATAGGCAAAATGTTAATTTTATGAGGCCTAAAGTGAATACTGGTTATGTTAACTCTGTGAGACCTAATGTGAACTCTGGTTTTGTAAGACCCAAGCAACCTTTTCAAAAACCTCAGGTGAATGAAAATTTTCAAAGAAATAATTTTTACAAAGCTCATTCACCTGTAAGGAGACAAACAAATGGGGGCTCTACTGACAATTTCTCTGATTGCTGGACCTGGAATCCATTTAAAAATGAATTTACCTATAAGTCCAAACATGGTTTCACTGGAGCAAGTTCATACAAGACCTATAAGTATGTTGCTCCACAGGATGGTCACAAGCCCACTCAGGCTTGGGTTGTTAAGAAAAACTGATCTTCTTTCTTAACTTTGTACAGTTTGTATACTTGTTTGTTTCTTACCTTGCTATTCTTCTTGGTTATTCTTATTTTCAGTACTTATTTTGCTCTCTATAGTATGTGTGTTTGGTATTTTGTACTTAACTTTGTTTTGCAGTTGTTAGCTCTTCTCTATTTGCAAGTTATTCATATGTGGAAAATTAAAACATCAGAACCCAAGAGCTTTTTATTTAATAACAAGAAATTGCATTCTAGGATGCAAATTACAAAGCTTCTTAAGACAAAAGATTTTTCCCAAACTGGCTAATGATCACCACCTACACCTTCTGCTTCCCTTTACCCATGAAATCAGGAATGGTCTTCTTGGCTCCTCTTCCACCAAATTGATTCCATGCTTTTGGGCTTGGAAGTGCAAGAACCACACTGCTTGGTGGAGGACGTAGCACAGAACCACTACTCAGGGAAGGCACAGTCTTCGAAGGAAAGGTCTCTTCATCATTCTTGGAGGGGTCTTCTTCTTTGGCACTTTTATCATCTACATCAGAAGGAGGAGTTGGTCTTGAAGTTTTTGGTTTTTCATTGTCTGGTTCCTTTCCAGACAGATCATACGCAGCCAGCCATTGTTTCAGAGTTGCTTCTCTCAATGTCTTGTTTCTTATGATTGATGAATACCCTGGTGGGAAGTATCCACCCCATCCTCCTGAGGATGTATCAGAGGATGAATCATTTGGATCCCAGGAATCGGATGAAATCTCTATGGTGTTTACGTTGGATGGATCCATTATGCTTCTAAGGTTTTCTTCTGCTTTGTGATGGTATTTGTGATAAAACTATGGGTGGTTTTATAGGGAAAATAAAGGTTTAATGTCTTTTAATGCTTGGTTGGTGTATGAGTTAATACTTGCAGGGAAAGAGTTATTAATTGCGTTTTTGGAAAGTTGACCTTTGTGTTTATTTTGGTTAAGTATTTTCTAGTGATAAAAAAAAAAAAAAAAAAAAAAAAAAAAAAAAAAAAAAAAGGGAATATACACTTAAGGGGAGGTAATGTACATTTAAGGGGAGGCAAATGTACAAGGTTTAAATGTTTTTAAATCGGGTAACCTTAAGTGTTAAATCTGGTAGCTCTTGTGTCTTGCAAAAATTGGTTTTTGTCTCCTGTTTCTTGTTCTTTCAACTAATTCTTGCAGAGAAGAATGGAATGAGGTGTTACAAAGCTTTGCATTCGCTATCGTAAGTATGTAAGTTCACTCTCTTGGTTAGGTCTGGTAAGTGTATGGTTCGGCCTGGTTGACTTTTTAGGTCGGGTAGTGTTAATTTTATGACCGTTAGATCTGGTCAGAGTAACTAAAGATTTTACTAATATATTACCGTTGCACTATTTTCGGTAAAACAAGATATTTATGAAGTATATAAGCTTAAAATTTGATATTATTTATCTTCTTTTATTCTTTATTTGCTTCCAAATTTAAATAATCTTTATTACTCACGACTCTGTTTCTACGCAAACATTTTTCAAAACCCTACCTCTCTTGTCGACCAGACTTAACTCATTAACCCATCCATGGCTAATCTCAAGTTTGTGGACAAACATAATCAAGTCGGGTTCTTGAAGAAGCCTGATCAAAGTGCAGGTTTTGAGCAGATTGTGGATTTTCTAAAAGGTTCTTATATTTGTTATTCTTTAACTCATAATCCTACTATTTATCAGTCCCTTGTCAAGCAGTTCTGGAGGTCGGTTACCTCTGAGACTCTTGATGATGGGACACCATGCTTAAAAGTTGTCATAGACAAAAATGGTTTTACCATCTCTGAAGCATCCATTAGGGACAGTCTCAAATTGGATGATGCCTTAGGAGAATTTGATTTGTCTAATGAGGATATTTTTGAGGGTTTGAATAGCATTGGGTATCCCACAGATGGAAGCTTTACCTTTTGGAAAAGTCATTTTTCACCTCAGTGGAGGTTTTTAGTACATCATTTACTTCAGAGTTTAAGTCCCAAAAGTGGTGGATGGGATCAATTTGGAAGCAAAATTGCTTCTGCATTGGTCTGTTTATCATCTGGAAGGAAATTTAACTTTTCAAAATTAATTTTTGAAGGCATGGTGAAAAATGCTAAGAACCCAAAATTTTTAATGTATCCAAGATTTTTGCAAATGATCTTAAATTTTGAAACTAGGGATAAAGTGCCTTACATCAGTGTGGCCTTTACTTCAAAACTTTTTGCAAATCTAAAAAGGAGTTTTCAAGGGACAGACAAACCTTTGCTTGCTGCTATGCTTGGTACTAACAATGCAGGCACTTCTGGAGCTGCACAAGTGGACCCTGATGAAGCACAAGACCAAGCATCATCTAAATCTGCTACACCTACATCCTCTCCAATTCCATCACCTCAACCAGATCCCTCACCATCACAACCATCAGCTGAAAGATCATCTACACCTATTCAACAATCTTCACCTCCACAACCACATGTTCCAAGTCCTGAAAGAGAGGAGGCACATAATCCCATAACTGTGGAAGATCTCCTTGTCATTGTTCCTCAATTACAAAAGAAGATTGACATTTTGGAAAAGGCTAATGAGGCACTCAGGAAAGCATATGTGACTTTGGTGAAGAAAGTAAAGAAAATGGGAGTAGCAATGAAGAAAAAGGGTGTCTCTTTTGATGATGAGGATGATGAAGCTGAAAATTCTTCCAAACAGGGGAGGAATTTGGAGCATGAACAAGAAAATATTCTTCAAACACCAGTTCAAGAATCACTTGTTCAAGATAATGTCACCACTACAATTAGTCCAGAGACATTGGAAGTTGCAGAGACTTTGGCTCAATCAATGGGCAAAATCAAACAGGACAAGAAAAGAAGAAGATTAATTTTGTCTGTTGAGGAAGAGGTTGAAAAGTTTGGGACTATATCTGATGAAAAGTCTGGTGAAAAGTCTGGTGAAGAAAAGTCTGTTAATGAACTTAGTTCTGGTAATGAAGAAACTTCATTGCCAAAGAAGTCTAAGAGAAAAACAAGAGAAGAACTTGCATCTGAGGCTGAAATTGAGAGGATTAAGGCTCAAGATATTGCTGATGAAGAAAGACAAAAGATGTTAGATGCAGTCTATGCAAGACAGTTGGCTGAAGAATCTGATGATTTCACAAAACTACTCAATGTTGATGATGAAGTAAGAGCAAAGTATGAAGAGCTGCTAACTATTGAAGGTTTAACTGCTGATGAAAGAGCCAAACAGTTAGCTGACTTCATTAATGCAAGAAGTAATGATGATACATTGGGTGGATTTTTGGAAAAGTTCAAACTTCAAAAGAAATCTAAGATTCCTAAGAAGATGTCTATGGCAGAAAAGAAGTATGATATGAAGATGTATCTTAAGAATCAAATGCATCTTTCCTTGGATCAGATGAAAAAGAAGTCATATGAAGAAATTCAAGTAGCATATCTCAAGGCATTTGAGAGAGATCAAGGTTACAAGGCTACTGATTATGATGATGTGCAGAAATTTTGCTTTCAAGGTAGAAAGGCTAAAAAGACTGAACTAGTCATTGAATCTGATAAAGTGATTGATACACAACCTGAAGCTGGTAAGTCAACAGAAGAAGTGCAAGGTGAAGTGATTAGGCCTATTGTGTTTCAAAGAAGAAAAGGTTTGGAAAGGAAGAGTAAATCCAAGAAAGTAGTTGTTGAAGAGGATTTAGATGAAGAACCTTCATCTGAAGGAGCCACAATGGGGACTATTGAAAGCACTAAGGAACCTACTAAGGTTGTCAAGTATCAACTTATCATGACTGGTGGAAGGGCTGCATATCAAATAATAAGGGAAGATAATTCTGACATTGTTTATATGAATTTTGCTGGCATTTTGATTGATGTGAATAGGAAGGATCTTCAAGAACTGTATCAGTTGGTAAACATTAAACATGGAGAACAACCTCCTGAAGATGAGTTTGAGAGAGTATTTTGGGGAAATTTGAAGGTGATGTTTGAGCCACCTACTGAGTCTGATATAGTATGGAAACTTCCTGAGGAACAGAACATTGTCAGCTGGAGATACTTTCATACCTGCAAGGTACATTGTGTGTCATTAAAGAATGCTGATATTTATATGCTTGCAGAGGTGGAATATCCTTTATCATCAAGTGTCTGCAAGGAAATGATGAATAAAAAGTTGTATGCTAGTAAAAAGGATGAAGGATATGAGATGTTATTGGATTTAATTAAGAAGCAGTCTTTGAAGGATGTAGCCTAAGAGAGTTTGAAAGAATTTTCACAAGTTGTTGAGTGAGACTATTGGAACTTCTCACTTGGTGGAGGTGCTTTGCACTAACACATCAAAAGGTTATCAGTCCACCTTGTCTCATCAACACAAGGACTGGCTAATCCTGAGCAAACGGCTAACAGGTAAAGATTGCTCAAATCCGTTTATGGCTGACAATTTGCCAAAAATTGTATGGTATTCAACTCACCATATCTAAGATAAGTGAAGAGTTGGCTAGCCCACAAGGTTATGGCTTGTGGTAAAGGCTGTGGAAAACCATAAATGGTAATCAATTCACCATGATGAGGTGCTTTTCCATCAAAGAATTGACTAGTCCAGAAGCAAACGGCTTTTGGTAAAGACTTAACAAATCCGTTGATAAGCTGATGATTTGCTTAAAATCATATGGTTATCAGTGTACCATGGTCTTACACACCAAAACATTTGGCTACTCCAGTAGAAATGGCTATTGGTAAAGAGACATCAAATCCATTAAATTTCAATGATTCACCTCTCACAGGTGTTAACACACCTGGAAGTGATGAGAATAGCTATGAAACTTAATATGAATTGATGTACATATAGTCATTGTTGCTGTCAAGTCCATATCAGAAGAGCTTATCAAGATTCAAGCTGCTAGAAAGGAACAAGACCTAAATACATTTCAAGATTCAATCCTCAGAAGGCTAAATCAGAAGAACTTGAAGTTCATGAAGCATGAAGATCAAGTTAGGGGAGGATTGTTGGGAATTATGATGCATATCAAGAACAGACTACTTAGGTCTGGTAGTTTACTACTTAGGTCTGGTCGTTTACTGAGTTAGGTCTGTTTGTGATTTAAGTCTGGTAGTAAATGTTAAGTCTGGTTGACTTATTAAGTCTGGTCTGGTCGTGAAGATAGGAAAGTTTGTTAGAGTTATATTAGGAAAAGATACAATGCGTGTATGTATCTTTATAGAAGATTTGTGTATATCTTCTATGTCGTCTAGGGTTTCCTTGTGTTATAAAAGGATCCCTAAAGGTTGTTAGTTTATGTGTGTGAGTTGTACGAATTGATAATAGTGAATATCAATATACGAAGTTAGTGATATCCCTGCTTGTGTTCTAAATTGTTCTTGTTAAGATTCCGCATTAACATTAACAATCACTTAGGGTTTCTCACTTAGATTGGTTCGGATTTATTCTAACCATCTACTAGGTATTCAAAACTACTTAGTGATCCATATACAATTTGTGGACCAACAGTATATCAAAATTCCTGAATGAAGTGAATGCTCATGCTAAGGTTCAATCCTCTAAGTCTAGAAACAACAAGCCCGTAGAACCAAAGAGTCATACTCAGAAACCTGGTAGGCAGATTGCTGTAGGACAAAGGTCTTCTCTAAACAAGTCTTCCACTGTACATGATAAACCAAACACTCCTAGATCATGCCTTAGGTGGATACCAATGGGTAGAATTTTTAAGATTGTAGGTCTTAGATGGATGCCTTGTAGAAAGATGTTCACTAAGCGCAGAACCAAGGTTGACAGTGCAACCCCAAATGGCTTAAATGCTGATATCACTAACCCATATAAATGCAAACAAACTCTTAATGTCAATGCATGAAGTCTTTACTTAAGTGCAGGTACATCGTTCCCTCCTATTAAGGAAAGACTCAGGGTTTGGGTGCCGAAAAGAGTGATATCTCATGATGTAGGGGTTCAGGCAATTCAAGCTTGATGAACATCATCGACTATGACGCCTGTTCAAATCAGTTCAGGCCTCGTTCTTCATTGACTATGACGTCTGTTCACATCAGTTCAGGCCTCGTTCTTCATCGACAATGACGTCTGTTCACATCAGTTCAGGCCTTGTTCTTCAACGACAATGACCTTTGAACATTGCAGTTCAAGCCTCGGATCTCAATGTCAACATAACGGTGTCTGCTGACATCTCATCAGGCCCCGTTCCTTAAAGAAAAGAAAGGCGTATGCTTGAGTGCGCTTTATCTTCAGAAGAAGAGAAATCTTCTTGTTTCTGACTATTCTCATTGGCAGCTTCATACTTGCTCCATGCTCGTTCAGTCATCAAGTAGATCTACTTCCATTAGATTGGACGTTTATTCACTCGATCAAAAATGGCAACTTCAAAAGCAATTTTTGAGGGGGAGAAGTGTGAACAATGGATCAACCTCATATACACTTGTTCAATCAAAAATGGCATTCTCATATGCAATTTTTGAGGGGGAGAAGTGTGAACAAGTGGATCGACGCACATTTGATTATTTGTTCACTCACTTGTTGGGCATCTAATTGTGACTACGGAGTTGATCAAGTATCACTTATTTGAGGTTGAAGTTGACTTTCTCAAAGGCGTGATCTTATTCTATCTTGAAGTCGGGGTTGGTTGGATGCATGACTTTCAATGATAACTTGCTCGTGCTTAAGATTTAAGTTGAAGACTTAGTTTATCTAGTTACCAGCAGTCGGGGTAAATGTTTGACGACCTGGTTAACTATCACTTAAAGGAGTTACGTTGTAGTACTCAGTGTCACACGCCGATGACGTTGTGGATAATCGCAAGAGGTGTTAATGTCTCATACTTTGGTTGGGTATTGAGTACTTAGAGATTTTCTTGGAGCATAAATTCTCTACACCGTTCTTCCAACATTAGTGCAAGCTTAAGTCACGAGAATGGGGAATTCTACTTCAGTTTCAAGTTTGGTATATCGGGTTTGCTTCATCAGTTATCAATTCAGATGGCCTACTTAAGGGTTGGTAAAGATTGTCAGAAAGTGTTTCGGTAGCGATTGATTCTCACTTGATACATTTGAGCCAATTTTCGTCTTCTCACAAGATCTCAAAGTATAAGTGCGTAAAATGTGTTGCTGATTCTGAGGTATCAAAACCAGCAAGGGGGAAGGAGACATGCATCTGAATGCACAACGAGTACACGTGATGAACTTTATACCTCTTCTGAGTTGAGGTTATTCCGGGAAGACAAATGTCATAACCGCAGAGAAAATCAGTGCTTTAACTCGTTCTTTATGTTGCATCACTCCAACTACTTAGGGGAAGTGGTCTCTGGATACTTTCGGTATGCATTCCTTCAGTCTTCAGCAGGAAGTAATGTGAGAAGAATTATTCAAGTGTGAGATGATTCGTTACTGATCTATTTGATGATCCCCGAACGGAGAATCACGATGATTATTCTTAAAAGGAGCAGCAATATTTGATGTGGTTTGCTACGGTTTCCGCTGTACACTCACCTTATGTAAGCTTGAAAGAGAGCTTTGAAACTGCTAAAAAAGAAGATTGTTGGTTTGGGGGAAGCTATCAAAGCTTTACAATTGAGAAGGCTCAAGTTCAGACGATTACTCAGGAGCCTCGAAAGTTTTGGTGGTGAAAGTTTAATAGATGTTGACTACAGACTTCTACAACGTACATAACGATATCCTTATTTCGGTATTCATGTCAACATCGTCTTAAATAGAGTAACATATTTTGTACATATCTTATACCAAAATTGTAAATAGAAAATTATAAATCCAGAAAATTGTAAATAGAAAAATATTAAAACCAAGAAAAAAAACCATTAAAAAAAAAAGAAAATTAGAAAATACCAAAAATAGTTTCTCTAGGCATGTCTTCTGTTTATCGATAACATTTACGGTCTTAGAAATGTCATTCAATAATGACACGGGACTTTAAATGAAGCTCGAGCAGAAGTTATACAAACTGGTTAAAACATGTCTAAATGGCTTGCTATTACTTTAGATAGCAACCCGCGTTTCAAAATGGGGAAAGCACGTCGCCAAAAAGACGGCTGTTCCTCCCACTGGGTGATGTTCACCCAGGCATGGATTACTTCATATCCGTGCATCCCTGATTTAGTGCACGCGTCAGTGCATTATTTCCTGATTAAGAAGAGAAGTCTTCTTTGTATACAAATAGTTTTCATTCTATGATTCTTCTGAAAATTATTTGTGAGACACATGGTGGTAACATGTTGGTTGAAATTCTTTCAGTCTTGGATTATGCATAAAATTTGTCACTCAATAAACGACTACATATCTTTAACTAGAATACGGGTCATTGATTGAGGGGGAGAGTGATCTCAAATTTTATTTATTCAAACGGGTTTCTTGGTTAACTCATAATTCTTAGAAAAGGTTTTGTAGTTAATGGGGTATTAGTTGAAGAGGATCTTACTAAACTTTATCTCAAATGGGCAAATGTGTTAGTTGTTAGAAAGATTAGGACATTATGTGCAATTTGCTTATAGTTTCCTAGCTTTATGTAACTATATGATCCATTTGTGTCACTTTGGAATCCTCGTTTAATCCCCTAAATACTTTAAAACTCAAAATCTAAAAGGAGTTAGAAAACCCATTATGTTTGATGTTCTTTAATAATCCACTGGCATTTGTATGATCTGAATGAATGAGTTTCAAATGTTGATTGACTTTTGTTAGTCGATTGCTGCTTAATTGGTGTTGATTTAGTGCATGTGCACTCAGGATGTGCTTAGGTATATAGCTATCATGTTAGAATCTTATCCCTAAGATCCTGAGTTGAATATTGAAATATGTGTGAATTGCCATGTTCATGATTGTTGATTGCTCTTCATGCTAGATAGCGGTTTGATGTATTTCCTGACTGTGGTTTGATTATGAGATGAATTTGGTATTATGAGTTGGCAAGCTGCTATGTGGTAGCTATTAATGAATAGTGTATCTGTATGTATGTATATCTGTGTGGAAATTCTTATGCAGATTCCATAGCCAATATGAATGTGCCAGTTCCCACTCTAACCATTTGATCAGATGTTCGAACTCTATTGACTGGCTCTGAATTCACCACAACAACAACATCAGCAACAACAACAACAACACTGTCATCACCACCACCACCTTCAGTGAAACAAAGCAATACTTATTCTGATCTCGCCAAGTGGGGATCTACAATACTTGGAAGTTTTGTTGGTGGATGGATAGTTGATGTTGACTAATGACTCCCTCAGAGAAGCGAATGATCACATCATTCGTGCGTAAAGGTCAACATCATTTGTGTCATAAAAGTTATCTCGTACATCATAAGGAGTGAAAAATTTGTGGTTGTTATGTGTCAGTGTATGATTTTTGTTAATATAAATTTTCCAAACTTATCATACCTGACACTAACATTCTCCCTCATTGATTGAGGGGGAGCTGTAGAATGTTCCATTATCAGAGTACATGTTAAACCTGATGTAGATCGAGTACTTCGAGCTTGATTGAGCTTGGTATAAACAAGAACCTCTGTATGCAATACAAGCGTTTATGCGGAAACTAAACAGCAAGTATTATAAAGAAGAAAACTCTAAATGACAATGATCCTCTATGGATCAAACTATGAACTAAGAATTGTGATATTGAATCTTGATAATGTTAAAGGCGTACCTAAACTCATAGACGGATATATCTTTTATACTAACAAGATGACCTAACCCTAATCCGTTCTACAAGTAAACGTGTGAAGAGATAAACAACAATCTCTTCTAAAAATAAATCCTAACAAACATTCTAAATAAACGGATAACAAATAACACTATCCGCAGGAACAATACTATCGGCAGAAACAAGATAACACTATCGGCAGCAATGAGCTTTCAGCAGGAACCAAATCTATCGGCAGGAACCAGCTTTACACTATCGGCAGCAACAATGAAACTCTTATTTCCCAGAGATCCTAACAATCCTCCCCTAATCTTGAGGTTGACTAGGTTAACCTGCAAGATTCCACTGTGATAGAGCTTGTAACTTCTCAGGCTTGAGGACTGCGACTTAGCAGCAACAATTTTAAGTAACCAGCAGCAACATCCATAACTTGCAAGATTCCAGCTTCTATAGCATCCAGCAGCAACTTCAATAGTTCAGCAGGAATAGGGAATCTTCTTCAAAACATATATACTGGTCACCATAACTTTCACTTGAACTTGGCTGCTACTTATGACAATATGTACATCAAATCTCTTTAAGTTTCATACTATTCTCATCACATCCAGGTGTGTTAACTCCTGTGAGAGGTGAATCATTGAAAATTAATGGATTTGATGTCTCTTTACCAATAGCCATCACTACTGGAGTAGCCAATGTTTAGGTGTGTTAGACCATGGTACATTGATAACCATCTGATTTATTAGCAAATCAGCAACTATAAACGGATTTGACTTGTCTTTACCTGTAGCCGTTTGCTCAGGACTAGTCAATTCTTAGGTTACAGCAAACCTTGGTGAATTGAATACCAAATATGGATACCAAGTGTCTTTACCACAAACCATACTTTTGTGGACTAGCCAATCCTTTGGATCCCATAAGGGTTACATCCATGGTGAATTGAGAACCATTTTCAACTCTCAGAAATGAATCATGGGTGAGTTGAAGTACCCTATAGCTTTGAGCAAGCTATTACAGCTATCAACGGATTTGATTGTCACACCAGAGCCGTACCCTCATGGTGAGTCAACTCTTTCTTGTCTGCAAGACATGGTGAGTTGAGCACCATTTATTGTGCAGGTGTAAACACCAACACTGTACCTGCAAGGTGTTGCTCAAAACCACTTATTAGCACACAAATATACAAGAATTTTTTTTTTTTTTTTTTTTTTTTTTTTTTTTTTTGAACTAAGAAACACACCAAAAGAAAAGAAATAAAATAAGAAAAGAAACAAAAGAAAGAAAGAAAGATAGAAAATATACAACAACAACAAGAACCATTCTCCCCTTAAGCTTCATCCTCCCCTTAATCTGCAATCCTCCCCTTAATGTGCATTCCTCCCCTTAAGCTGATGATCCCTTAGCTGCAATTTGATCCTTGATGAATTTAACCAATTGTTCAGTTGTGGTTAGATCATTTCCTATAGCATGCTTAGGAACTCTGACCTTCTGTGTTAGCATTCTCTTTAATACTCCTTCAGTTAAAGGATAAGCAATATCCACAAACATAGTTAGAAACTTGCCAGAGATGAGTTCCACAACATGAACATTGGAATAAGGATATAATCTCCAAGAAAAGATTCTCCATGATGATTGATTACCCCACACCAGTTTAGTCTTGTCACCATCCAATTTATTCATCAAGACTTGTAAATCTCCCCATAACAATAGGCCAATCCCAGTAGGAGTATTAGATTGATAATGATTGTCCACAATCTCATAAAGATGCCCCAAATCTTTTCTTTCAACCTTACTCAAGATCTCCCTCAGAAATGTAAAGAATTTGACTGTCCCATCAAGAGAAAACCAAACATTGACATCACCATCTGAAGTAGATCTAATCTCCCAATGAGCAATATGTCCCCAAGGCTGAATGGAATCACCCTCTGAATCACTTTCAGAATCAACCCTAATCAAATCATGATCATCCACTTCAAGAATATCCACAGAAGAAGAGTGGAAAGATTGACTCTTCTGCCTTGTTCTTAGACCATATTGAAAGATAGGAGCAGATACAGAAGGCTCAGCAGAGACAGAAACATTAGCAGTAGGAAGATCAGCAGGAACAAGACCTTCTTGTGGTACCTCAGATACATCAATAGTAGAACTTTGAGCAATGAATGAATCATCCTTAGAGCCTTCTCCAGACTTCATTCTCTTTGCAACATCAGACTCCAAAGATGAAGATGCTCTTTTCCTGCTTTGTGGAATATCAGTGTCTACTAAAGAGTTGAGCTTTGCATAAGTATCAAGGAACAACTTTTGAATTGCACCTTCAGGCCAACCTTTGAAGTCACTGATCTTGTAGTTAGCTTCATTCTCCAGATTCACCTTCATAAAATTGATATTATCTCTGTTTGTGGGCATCTTATATCCTAACCTTTGTCTTTCCTTGATCCTGTGCATCAATTCATTCCAAGTGGATGCTCTTTGTTTCTTTAAGATGAATGCCTTGAGCAAATCTGATCTTTCATCTGAGTCCAATTCTGACATTTGAAGAACCATAAACCCATGAGCTCTAATAATCATGTCAGTGTTCAATAAATATTCAACTTGTGCACTAAACACTTCTGAAGAAGGATCATCTGAACTTGGGTTATTTATAATCCCAGCAACATTCTTCTCATCAACAGACAATTGTCTTGCAGGCTCCTCATCTTGAGCAAGCTGAGCTAATCTAGCTTCTTCAGCAGTAATTTCCTGTTCATGCACCTTTGTAGCTATCTCTTCATCATTTTCAGTTGCTTCAGGAGGAATGATGTTACTTTCATCTGCAACAGATGAACTTCCAACAGTAGTAACAGGAGCCTTAGATGCAGAAGAAATATTTTCAACATCTGCAGAAACAGCAGAGACATCAGCAGCAATGGAGACATCAGTAGCAATGGAGACATCAGCAGCAATGGAGACATCAGTAGCAATGGAGACATCAGCAGCAATGGAGACATCAGCAGCAATGGTCCTTGCTTCAGTGGAGACCTGTGCTTGAGGAGTGATGTTGTGCTCAGAAGTTGTAGGTACTTCAGTATTTGCACCATCAAGAGAAACAGATGCTAGAACATTAAGCCCATCAAAAATCATATCATCCTGATCTTCCTCAGACTCAGAAAGAATAACCCTTCTTTTCTTTTGCACATGACTACCCTCCAATATGCTGATCTTTTCATTTAGTTCTTGGATAGTTCTACTAAAAGCTTCATTAGAATCCCTGAGCTCCTTTTCCAAATTCTCCACTTTCTCACTGAAATTCCTTTTTGTCTCATTAAGTTCTGACTCCAATGCCTCAATCTTCTTCACAGATTTGTCAAGTAACATGGACATAGAGGTGAGATCAACAGGATCCTCAGCTCCACCAGCAGGAACACTTGAAGTATTAGGAGCTTCATTGACTCTGGGTGGAGACACATTAAATCCCTCCCCTGCATTGGTGTCATAACTGAATGGCTGTCTAGTAGGACTAGGTGATGTAAGCCTTGAAGAAGAAGGTAAATCCACAGAAGAAGATGGCTGGATAATAGGTGTATCAGCTGAGATGGTCTGATCATTAGATTCAACATTGTCGTTAGGCTCAGGTGTAGGTGTTACTGGTCTGGGTGATGGTGGTAATGGATCATCAGCAGTAATAGATGCAGATGCATCAGCAGCAACTGAAGGCTCTTGCTCAGTTGCATTAGGTGATGGTGGGATACTAGCAGTATCAGCAGAATCAAGATTTCCGGCAGGATCAGGGATATCAGCAGGATCAGGGTTGTGTAACATATGAGGCAACAAAGGCAAATGTTGGCCAGTAAAGTTCATCTTCATCAGGGCAAACATTTTGGCAGTCAACCTATTAATAATCTTAGGGATGTATTAATGGTCTGGACACCTAAGATGATTTGAAGAAATCTAGGGTACATCAAAAATCTGTTTTTACCAGTACTGATATTCTCAATCATTCCCTCAAAGATATATTTTGCCCAATTAAAGATCCTACCCTGAGATAAGCAAACTAGACCAGATGCAATAGGACTTGGACATTGATCCCAACCACCTGTCTTAACACTAAGACACTGGAGTAAAGTATGAATCAGAAACCTCCATTGAGGAGACAACTTACTTTTCAAGAAAGTACAACTTCCAGTAACAGGATACCCTATAGCTGCCATACCATCAATAATGTCTTGCCTTGTAAGATCATATCCCTTGCTCCTCAGGAAATTGAAGCTGAACTCGAATCAACTCCTCATTAATAACCACTTCTTGGTTATCAATGGTAGCAACAATATCATCTTCCTTCCCACGACGTGTCTTACTTTAGCTGTCCTCCAAAACTGTTGACCAATGAATCGTACACCGTCCCTGGGCAATAAGTGAGGGCATAACGAATAGATGACCCACGAAGAAATGTCAGAACTTCATCATAACCAACACTTCTTGAAGAAGATTCCAAATAAGCAACCTTGTTATGATCATCCTTGTAACGAAGAGTTGTCATGTAAAGAAGATTAGGGTTCGATAGGTTTTTGAGAAATTGAGATGAGAGATGTGCAATTATATGTTGAGTTTCCAAAAATATCACTTTAAATTGCTGCTATTTATTGACCAATTAACTTAAGAAGGTTTGACCATTCAGCAGAAACATTTGGTCATTCGGCAGCAATAGGAGGTTTGACCAATCGGCAGGAATGAGGTGGTTTGACCAAAGTCAACCTTCCGAACTTAGTCATTAAGAATAACTTACCCGAATTAACTCTCAATACCAACCATCAATAAATTTTGCACTAATCTCCATATCGTTATATAACCCTCAAATCACATAACTTTATCATCACATAACCCTTATTACCACAAATCAAACTAAATCTCCAAAAATCAAGTCACAATATGAGTTCATCCAAACATCCATCATCGAATTCATCAGATTCTTCTCCTTAGTGACTCAGGATGGAACAACTACTTCCCCAAAACACATCATCCTCTAAAAACAAAGGTAAGTCCAAGTTGAGGATGATTCATCTGATCCTATTCCATCTACCCTTCTTCATTTGAGTACTTTAGCTCTGATGATGAAGATTCATCAGAGTTGAAGTCTTTGGTGTATTGTCAGGGTGAATGGGAGACTTTCCCTCCCAATTTTCCTTTAACAGATGAGGCAGAGTAACAGATGAAGGAAACTGAATGCTTGCTTGCTGAAGAGATGGAGAGAACAATGCAGCTTTCTATAAAGACCGGTACCAAAAGGCAAGGCTAAACATCAAGAAGTTCCAGTCGAGAAAAACCAACCCATGAAGTCGACACAATCGACAACGTGAAGGCAAAGATCCAAGACAAAGGAAGAATCCCACCAGAACCACTCCCAAGCCAACCCAGCCAGCTTCACAATCAAGCAAGCCAATTCCACAACCAAGCCATCCAGCTCCACCATCAAGTAACCCTACTCCACAACCAATCCATCCAACTTCAAGGACACGCTCCAGAACACATCAAGGGCCAACAACCTCAAGCTCTTCAAAGCCAACCCCTGAACAAAGACAACCACTGCCAGTGATCTTGGCACTTGCAGTCCCCCATGTTTATGAAGAGATCAGTCGCCAGAGAGGAAAGAGGTTCATGCCTGACAATCTAGGAAAGGGTAAGGAGAAGATGGAATAGGTGGTAGGGTTTAGGTAGATTGATGTTAGAAGGTTGAAATGATGATTTGAATGTTGTTGATAAGTAGCTTTTGAAACTCATAATCTTTTGTAACCAGCAACTGAATGTACTTAACTCCCTCATGAATGAATGAAAATCGATGTGTTTAGCTTTAAGTCCAAGCACCAATTAACTGCAAAATAAAGATATCTAGCAAAAGATACTGAAAAACCTGCAAAACAAAATTAGAGAAACACAAACCATAGACATAAACAAAAGAAAACAAGATAAACTACAAGCATACAAGCATTAGCCTCCCCTTAGGCTAATGCAACCAGATAAATCAGCAAACATAATTACAACAACATGATAAACCAAACAGAACAATTACCAAAAATACCATGGAGAATAAGCCATTCCCCCGCCAAAGATGTGATTATTATAGGCAGGTCTGAAATCTCTTTGATTATATGAAGAGGAACCAGCAGAAATGGTTCTCTGAATATCAGCAGAAACAGAGGTACCAACAGGAATAGGTCTATCAGCAGGAACGGGACCTCTATAAAAGTTCATTCCTGCTGTTTGTGGAACATATGGTGGTATCTGTTTAACATTTTTCCACAATGATCTGGTTTGATGTTGCCCACACTTTCATTCTTTTCTCATGATAATCACAATCTTTAATTAGATGATATTGACTACCACACACAAAACATGTCTTTTTCTTAGCAGCCTTGTTTTTACTACAACTTTTCTTAATATGGGCACCATTATCACTAGTGGAACTAGGGACATAGTAGTTTTTAAAAGAATTAGTTGAGCTGTTATCTGAAAGGCCTGATTTAGGAACAGATTTATTATTAGTTGAACTTGAGGACTTATGACATTTGGGTGTGATTGACTTTTCACTTGAGTCACATGAAACAAAGTCTTTAGACTCTGCTTCTGAGGATTTGTCACTTGTAGGACAAGAGACACAATCATTAGGTTCAGGTAAATCATTTGATTTTTTACCATAAACCATTTGTGACTCATTAGAGTCAATGTCAGAGAGAGAGTGGACAGGTGTAGGCATAAAAACTCCTCTGATAGGAGGAGGAACAGCATTCAAATTGCCTTCTTTGACAAATCTAACAGGAATCATGTAGTCTATAGGTTCAGGGTTAAAAACACTATACTCGTTAGGGTCATAAAATTGATCTTTCCCTATGTAGTCACCAAACCCTAGACCTCGTTTAGTTCTTACAGACATAGAGCTATCAACTAGCTTATTTAGGTTTTTAGATGAATTTTTCCATTTATCAAACCTAGCCAAGGAATTGTCTAGTTTAGTCTGTACATCCTGTTTTTCTAACACCAACTTATCCTTTTGAGACTCAGTATGTTTGAGCTCATTAGTGGTGTTTTTCAAGTCCCTCTCTAAAACTTTTATCTTTTCCTCATAAGCTAACTGATTCTTTTGAAACCACACTTTTTGCTTTTCTAATGTCTTAACTGCTTTGTCATAAGCTTGAACCTTAATAAAATAATCATTATACTTAGATTTCATTTCATCATATTCATTATTAAGAGTTGAGTACAATTCTTGACAAGCAGAATTACATCTTTGTACCTGAGATGGGAATCCCAACAGAGCATATTCTTCCATATTCTCTTTTGTATTAAAGGATTCACCTTTATCAGTCAGCTTTTCCACAGACTTATTTTGAAACAAATTCCTAATCTTCATTGCAGTCATTTCAAATTTATCACCCGACAGTAGCGACATTGTTAAAAGATTCAAGAAAGACAACTCAACAATGTTTCCTTCTTTATCAGAGATCCTCACCAGTCTCTGATACCACTTGTAGGATCGAGTACTTCGAGCTTGATTGAGCTTGGTATAAACAAGAACCTCTGTATGCAATACAAGCGTTTATGCGGAAACTAAACAGCAAGTATTATAAAGAAGAAAACTCTAAATGACAATGATCCTCTATGGATCAAACTATGAACTAAGAATTGTGATATTGAATCTTGATAATGTTAAAGGCGTACCTAAACTCATAGACGGATATATCTTTTATACTAACAAGATGACCTAACCCTAATCCGTTCTACAAGTAAACGTGTGAAGAGATAAACAACAATCTCTTCTAAAAATAAATCCTAACAAACATTCTAAATAAACGGATAACAAATAACACTATCCGCAGGAACAATACTATCGGCAGAAACAAGATAACATTGTCGGCAGCAATGAGCTTTCAGCAGGAACCAAATCTATCGGCAGGAACCAGCTTTACACTATCGGCAGCAACAATGAAACTCTTATTTCCCAGAGATCCTAACACCTGACCACATTGTCTCCCACATTTTCTAACTTATTTAAATCAATTGGGATCACAAATCTCAAATGGTTTGAAATTTTTGATCGGGGGAGAGAATGTGATTTAAATATGAAATCTGATAAAATGTGATGTTTTGGACGTAAATGTAAGCTCTCTCATATGTGCTAAACTCTTTCGTATATCAATGCACATATTGAGGGGGAGCAAATGGTTTGTGATTACAAAAAGGATGTGGCATCTTACGTGAGCACGACTCAGACTTCACCAATGAATTGACGAAACATAAACTGTCATTAATCGAAAGGATGCGTCCTGGCCGGGTAATAATTTCAAGCTGGTCTAACCAGTGATGTAAGCGTGTCTCGAAGAGGACGTATCTGAGTAGAGTGTACCGTTTCGAGAAACTTTCTGTGGACTTGACCAGGCCGGGTAATAATTTCAAGCTAGTCTAACTAGTGATGTAAGCGTGTCTCGAATCGGTCATGTTCACTGAAAGTTGATCAATTCAAAAAAGTGCGAACTCCACCCAACATGTGCAAATTTATAATAAAATCATCTGAGCACATGTTAAGTGGGAGAATTTGAAAAATATAAAAATCTCAAAGTGTTAGCAAAATGTGTTTCATAATCATGAACACTTTGAGAGATTTTTTCAAGGATTTTGGTTTACGGGAACATAGGATAGTCATGGTGTTATAAGGTGGCTAAGGTTAGGAAAACCGTCCTATGATTCGCCATGTTCACTGAAAGTTGATCAATTCAAAAAAGTGCGAACTCCACCCAACATGTGCAAATTTATAATAAAATCATCTGAGCACATGTTAAGGGGGAGAATTTGAAAAAGTGCGAACTCCAGAGATAGTCATGGTGTTATAAGGTGGCTAAGGTTAGGAAAACCGTCCTATGATCCGCCAGAGCCGGAGGGATCTACCCAAGGACAATACCAAATAGTTAGTATTAGAAAGTCCGTAGGTATGATTATGAAAAAAGGAGTAATATGATAAAGGAGAAAGAAGGGGTTGAAGAATTAAAAAGAAATGAAATGAGAAAGGGTGAAAAGAAATAGCCCTCCTATTATTCAACTTTAGGGCAGAAACCGGGTTCAATTCATATGCTACTGGTGGTTACTAAGGTAACACCGGTATTGAAGACAAGACGTCATGGACCCAGTGACGCACTGCACTAAACCTTCTAAACCACTCAAGTTCTCTTAAAAGGACTTGTTTCATTCTCACGGGGAACCCTGCATAATCTATCGACCGCTCATTACAAGTTATGTTGATATTGAAACAGGAGACACCGCTCCAGTCTCCGACTACCAAAATTGCACTTATCGAGTCTAGAGCCACGAGATGCATCATAAGATCTCATAGGAACACCTGTTACTTCTACACTGGTTGTTCAACATTAAGGACACCAGTTGTAAACTTATGAGTCCTACGCAGATCTTAGCAATCTGCCAGAACATTTATGAGGGAATTTAAAAATGTAATTCTCAGTGATTGAATGGAAATTCCTGCCAGTGTCAACATCAAACAGCCCTGAAAGCAGGTCACTTCGGTAATTCCTTGTGGATTACGCTTAGTGGTCGCGGCGGTTTCAAACGGTCTACAGTCGTGGAGTGAACTCCAGCGACTTACCTAATCGTTGATTTACTACGGTAGATCTTTAAAGCCCTCTATGGGTTTTCGATTTAGGAACGGCCTTGGTAAGGATTAGAGAGAGTTTTCACACTATGCTGTTAACAATCTTGAAGTCCGAACCAGTAAGTACCGGACGTTTTATTGCTAACTGTCGTATGCAGGAACACCTGGCGGTTGTAGCTGATTGTTGTTGCAGCTGTTTGCGGTTGTAGCTGATTGATGTTGCAGCTGATTGCGGTTGTAGCTGATTGCAGAAAAGATGCCAATCCATCACCACATGCTCACACTTCACCATCATCATATTCAAGGAAGTCATGATAAAGTAAAAGACCTTCGACACTGCTTCTGCAAACTCTGATGCTGAAAATCATGACCCAGAATAGTGTGAGCATGTCGGCCCAAAGAATACCACATCACATGGAAACATACTGCTGAAAGATGACTTGAAGACATACGTTGGATGATGACATCAAAGAATCACCAAAGATCATCCAAGACAGAAGAACAGTCATCTAAAGTTCGCTGCTGAATGTACAAAGACTAATGAACTTGAAGAATCAAAGACTACGAGCTATGAAGTCAAATTCATATGAAAGAATGCTGGAATTCAAAATATTATTTCCGGGGTGACCTCCCTTAGGGGGAGATTGTTAGGAATATAAATATTCATGTGAAGACTCGGTCACCCCGAGTAGCTATTTAGCATTTATGTAGCTCGTAGGCTTATAAGTATTAGTTTATTTAACGTATTATTAGTATTAGTTATATTAGTATTAGTGGAGTGGGTCGGGTCTTTACCCACTGTCAGCTCACTCCACAGCCCACTCGCGGCACCATATCTTGTAAGTATAAATACCCCTTCCCACACTTGGGAAGGGTTGGAGATTCTTAATCATTCAACCATTTTTCTTTCACTCTCTCTCTCTACATCTCCCAACTCTCTCATCTCTCTCTCTCTAGAATTCTTCCAACATCTAATCCAAGCATGCAAACATTACACTTATCACACACCGAAATTAAATGGAATCAAGTTCTCAAGAGGGAAAGATGCCTCAAGTTGTGCAAAAAGCTATTCATTCGAAGGAAAATTGTTTAGCACATTTTGAATTAGTCAACCTTAAATGTATGGCCCTCTCAGAAGCAACGTTACCATCATGGGATAGATCATGTCATCGAGCTTTTGACACACTCTTCGGATCTGAAATGGACTTTACAACCTTCAAATGGAAACTCTTGCACAACATATCTCTAATAGAGAAGCAAATTGAACAAGAAAGTGACTGCATAGTAGCATATCGAGCGCTCAAGACGCAGCTAAAATGGTTTCTCTTCTTAGATTTTAGAGTGCTCAAAAATTCTTCAGATTATGTATTTACAAGCAAAATATGGAGAGAATGCATCATTAGTTACCTTGAAGTTGAATCTTTTAGAGATCAGTTGCTTAAACTAATGAACATACTGGAACTGGTGCTTACTACAAGATCACTTCATCTGAGGGAGATGCTGGATAAGCAGAAAGAGTCAAATGGAAAAGTATTGCATGGAAGAGGGTTAAAAGAAAAAGCACGAGAAAGAACTGAAATGGAGATACATATACAAGCGGGAACGGCCAATGAGAGGGACATCAGATGATAATTTGGGTTTCACGAGTCAAGGGAATGGTTCAGATACTGATGGGAAACTCAACTGTATGAATGATTTGAAGACTGCAGCTGCTGATGTCGGACCTTCACATTATACAGATACATTGGTTACGGTACATCAATCAACTAATCATATCAAGATATTTGATAATGTGTTTGCTTATGAGACAAAATGTCATGGACAACCTGAGTACATTAACGACACATATGTGGTGAATCAGGATAATAGAAATATTACTCCTGACATTCCACATATGGATCCTAATGGAGGTAAGGTTGAACATGACAATGTGAATCATGATCAAGAATGTGCTTCAAATGTTTTATTAATCAAAAATATTCAAAACGAAGTTGTTCGATGTAATGAGCTTAATCGTGAACTAAAAGCACAAAATACGTCGTTAACTGAAAAGCTCGAGAATTATAGTAAACGTATAAATGCTTTTGAAACACGAACTAATCGTGAATACTGCCTTGAAGTGGAAAATGAGATGTTGAGACACGAAAATGAGAGAATTTTAAAAGAGTCAAGTGACATCCAAGAGAAACTGAAATGTCAAATATTCTCTCTTGAACAAAATTTTCAAAGATTTCAAGCACAAAGCATTGACTTTGAGCTAGCTTTACAACACAGATCTTAGCAATCTGCTGAGAACATTCATGAGAGAAACCACTAATGTGATTCTTAGTGGTTGAATGGAAATCCTGCCTGGGTCAACATCAAACAGTCCTGACAGCAGGTCACTTCGGTAATCCCTTGTGGGTTACGCTTAGTGTTTGCTCCAAAAGTGGTCTACAGTCGTGGGGTGATCTCCAGCGACTCACTGAATCGTGGGTGTACTTCGGTGTGTCCGTGTAAGCCCTTTCGGGGGTATTTGGTTCAGAACGGTCTGGGTTTGGATTAGAGAAAGTCTTCACACTATGCTGTTGATGATCTCGAAGTCCAAATCTGTAAGTGCCGGATGATTTATTGCTAACTGTTTACCTGCAGTAAATCATGAATACCTGGAGTTCCACCATCCTTCCATCATGCTCATATTGTGAAGATATGTTCTCACAAAGACTAAGAGATAACCAAAATTCAAAGATGTTAAAGAAAAGTCAAAGTTCAAGCACTACAACCTTTCATAAGTCAAAGATTGAAGAAGTGAGAACCAGATGAAGAACAAAAGTCAAAGACATATGAGCATGGTGGAAACGACGTAAAGACACCAGACTAAAGACCATTGAAGGACGGCAGATCATTACCATACCATATCATATCACATCAAGAATTAAGGAACAAAGATGCAAGTGACGTCTGAAGCCAAGAAGCAAAGACGACGTCAAGCAACCTTGATGACCAATACTTAGGGGGAGATTGTTGGGAACACGTCATTAGTATTTCAAGTATTGATCAATTTAAGGTTGTAAAATCACAAAGCATGATTGGAACAAAGAATCTAGCAAAGCTATTACACGAAGACTCAAAGTTCAAAACAACAAGCATCAAAGAAGATAAATGATCACCCCTTAGGGGGAGATTGTTGGGAACGCTTAAAGTGATGATCATAAATGTAATCAAAGAGAGATCTCAATGATCGTCCCTTAGGGGGAGATTGTTGGGAATGCTTAAAGTGACGATCATTATCGAGTCAATGAGTCTTGTAATATGGTCATGTAATAGCTCGTTAGAATTGGAAAAATATAGTCTACATGATAGTAGAAGTGTGCCGTCTAGTTTAGTCATAGTATTTACGTTAATGTTGAAATAGTGAAATATGTAAAGACGGCACACTTCCCTTTCCTCATATCTTAGGAGACTATATAAAGTGTAAACCTCTCATTTGAGAGGTGGTGGTTGATGTATGGAATGAGAAATTCTCTCATTATTCTCTCTAGCTCTTTCTCTCTCTAGAATAATCTTTCTCTCTCTAGAAATATTATATGTGTATGATTTGATCTAAATTTAGGTGACCAACATAGGTTTATTCTTTTAGTAAAGTTGACTCTAGCCAAAAACCCCTACGGGTGTAGATCAATTTACCACTAAAAGAATGTCCCACGTTTACGGTTTAACGTTGCATTAATACATTAAAAGAATTTACAAAATTCAATTTTAGTATTTTCGATAATACCTTTTCAAGAAAATAAAATACCCAAGGAAATATTCATATAACCATTGAATTTTCTTGAAAACTAGGATCCAAATTTTCATAGTTTCACTACATCAGTTGATCTGCTAGTAGTGAAAGTACAAAATATGGTAATCTGTCGAACAATAATCGGCAAACAATTTCCGACTCCTAGATCATTATGGGATTTACATTTGCCAAATACAATTTGCAAAGTAAGCATGTTTCATCCCATATCATGCCTTAAGTTTCTAGGTCTCACTAACAACTTAATTAAGTCGTCTAATTTAGAAACTGCAAATTCTCCATATATGGTCTCACGCATTAACGGAAATTTACCTTGTCATTGTAATCTAGTCAAGGTCTCACTTAAGCTAAATTACAAATTCAAGTGTTTCTTATAATTAGATGGCATGAACTTAAATTTTAGGGTACTGATTTTGATATGTCAATCAAAATATGTACGAAGAAGCATGCACACATCTTCGTATCATAAGTTTTCAAAACAATTTTATTAACCAATTTTAAGCTAAGATTTAAATCAACAAAGTTTTAATTGAGGTATTGGGTTCACCAATCAAAGAATTACCTACAATTATCGCCCACTATATCCTACTACTGCATGAGTCAAAAGACCCAAGTTATTCGGATAATTACCACAAAGTGGCGCGTGGAATTGAGGTCAATTCACCCTTAAGATGATTTTGTACATAAAATAGCTTACTTGGTAGCTCCAATTTGACGCACAAAGGAGCGGAGAGACAAACGTCAGCACTAAATGCCAATTAAAAATGCGTCTCTTTTGGTTTGACAATTTAATGTCAATCCTCCTTATACCCCTCTTATAGTTTGTCAAAACTGGGTGAGCCGTTCACACTATTGGTACAAAACTCATCACTCAATCAAAAGTTTATGACTTTAAGTCTTAAAAGCAAATCCAATTTCACCCTTATTTAATCCGGTTTATTTTCTATTCGAAAAATTACCCTTACTTACAATCATGTCACAACAATATTTATAAACAAACAAGTAATTAATAAAAATAAACGACAAAAAATAATGAACATGCTAAATAAAAAAACTATCATGTATACGTTTATCTAAAACTACATTGGTTTTCAAGCTAATGGTACCAATGGACCACATACACCAAACAATTTGGTTGCGTAAGTTCTACGATAAATATATACACGAACACACATAGTTCAAAATAAAACAATGCATAATCTAATAATTATATGCATAATTAAGCATGTTAACACAAAACACGTAACAATTACTACATAATAATCATATGATCCATGATCAAACATGCACGTTCATCATGGATCCGTATAAACATATTAACAATTAATCATGTTTCCCAAGATACGCATACAATTTCATGTCACATAACAATTATTCATGAATTAACACATAAAATATTGCATGCAACCTAGGGTTTATACAATTTTTACAAAACCTAATATATTTTTTTCGGATGAACAGTATCGGATGAACAGTGTCCGATGAACAGTAAAAAAAATTTAGGGTTTCAAAAAAAATTAAAACCTAGAAACCTTAAAGCATGCAATAATCAATCAAGGATTCAAATTTTTATGTGTCTCAGTATTAATTACACATTAGTAACGGCTTTTGATGCCACTGTTGGATTTAAGTACCATAACAATTAAATAAATAAATATAAACATCATCAAAGCACATAGCGGAAGCGTAAAAATCAAATACATGTAATTAATTAACTGAATATAAAAGAAACGCGTACTTTTTGATTCTAGCAAGAACAAGAATCAAACTTTAATCTTCTTCAAATCTTTAACAAACGGATTAACGAGATACCACTTACCTTTTTGTATCTCAATCCAAGATTATAAACTATAATGAGTTTATATCCACAATCTTGTACACACGTACTATAACCGAATTAAAGATTATGCTAGTAATTGAACACAAATTAACCAAAACAATTTTGTTTAATAAAAAACATGGATCGACAATCCCAAAGGGATATGTGGATCGATCAAGACAAAGAAGAAGAAGAAAAAGACTTTAGGGTTATAGCAAGAGTGCAAGAAGTGTTGAATGAATAACCCTAGCGTTGTTTATATAGACTTGCAAATCTTGGAGGACAAGTTTGGCATGGGTTGGGCTTTTGGAAAGCCTATGCCGATTGGTTATGGGATCCTTAAGGGATTCCGGAACCTTCTTGACCCTCTAATTTCATCTATAGTCCTTCCTTTATTCTCTAACGGTCGTTAGTCAATTCCCGTTAATTACTTAACGTCCGTTATTCGTTATTTGTGTTCTAATAATTAAATACATAACGGTTTATATATTAATTATTATTACATTAATTCTTCATACGTAATGTGTGCAATCCCGTGGTCCCGAGTTCGATTCTAGTCATACACATTAATATTTTTCCATTAAAACTAACATATATATATATATATATATATATATATATATATATATATATATATATATATATATATATATATATATATATATATATATATATATATATATATATATATATATATATATATATATATATAGTGTAACATTATTTTCAGAACCCTGTTTAAGTGCGAGAACTGCGAGACTCCTTTTGAACCGTTAGATTATTTGATCAATGGCAATTATGAATTGTGCCATTAATGTAATTAGCTAAAAGATTAGATCATTATTTGTAAACTTTAAAGGGTATTATAGGAATTCTTATTTCCAATAAATGTGCCATTAATTAAGAAACTGCTAATGACAATTAGAGCACCCGATGCAGTTCAATTCATCCCTCGTCAGTCCAGCATGGCAGCTCGCCATGCCTCTTCACAACACAACGATGCTTCGTTTTTTTCTCGCCATAGGATGCCTTGCCGTCTGCACGACGAGGCATTGGTTGTACTTTGTTGTCAGTGGAACGTTGCACAACGTTTAAAAAATAGCCTTTTTTTTTCTTCATAAATACACATATTACACACTATAAATATTACACATTTTAATCAAATTCTACACAACTTCTATTTCAAAACACTTACATATAAGCAAGAAACATGAGCAATTCATCTTATTCTGGTGAAAGTGATCTTGAAGAGATAACTGAGCTGGAGATGATTATCCAATAGTTTGAGTCCGAGCAATCGTTCCAACAACAAGAAGCCGGACCTTCATGCCACCGTAGATACATCTCCCGTGAACGTGAAATTGCTGAAGAACATCTAATGGCTGACTATTTTGGTGACAACCCAAAATATACGGAAGAAAATTTTAGGCGTCACTTTCGTATGAGCCGTAAACTATTTTTATAAATAGTACAAGGTATTGAAACACATATTCAAACTCATCATCCTCTTCCCATGCATTTTGATTTCTTTAGAGTCCGACCCAATGCTGCGGGTATAATGAGTTTTAGTGTGATTATGAAATGCACATGTGCCCTACGCCAATTGGCTTACGGGATAGCAGCTGATGCATTAGATGAGTATTTACAAATATGGGAACATTGTGCACGCGGTTGTCTAGATTTTTTTTTACTATGTGCATAATCCAGTCGTGTGAGAAGGAGTTTTTAAGAAAACCAGACGAGAATGACATTCGCAACTTGTACCACGCACATAACGCGGTTCATAAGTTACCAGGAATGTTGGGAAGCATCGATTGTATGCACTGGGAATGGAATAATTGTCCGAAAGAATGGCAAGGCCAATTTCACAGAGGTGATAAAAAGTATCCAACTATAATGCTTGAAGCCGTAGCGTCATACGACTTGTGGATTTGACATGCATTTTTGGGGTAGCGGGTGCGAATAACGATTTTACCATTTTGAATAATTCTCCATTATTCGACGACCTGCTTGATGGCATCGCCCCTGAGGTTCCGTTTGAAGTATACGGGCGTACATTTAACCATGGGTATTATCTAGCTGACGGAATTTACCCAGAATGGGCATCTTTTGTCAAATCATTTACGGTTGCAAATAACCCAAAAAATGCCGTATTTAAAGAGAAACAAGAAAGTGCTCGAAAAGATATCGAAAGAGCTTTTGGTGTCCTCCAAGGACGTTGGCATATTATTGCCCAACCGGCGCGTGCATATACTGTGGGCAAGTTACGGAGAATCATGTACTCGTGCATCATAATGCATAACATGAAGACATTAAAGATGGAGGAGATGAAGTTTCTCATGATTGATCCCGATTAGACGACACCACAAAAAGCCGCTATTATTCGCCGGAGGCAACAACAAATCATGTGAAAATATCAACTCAACAACGAGGACGAGGATTAAGTTTGGTTTTTTTTGTTTCCGTATCGTTATTTCCCGTATTGTTTTTTTTTTCCGTATCGTTATTTCCCGTATCATTTTTTTTTTCCGTATCGTTATTTTCATTTTTTTTGTATCGTTGTTTCGTATGTTTTTTAATATGTTGTATTGTATTTGAATTTAGTTTAATCAAATGAATTTAGTTTATTTGGATATTTGAATAAAAAAAAGTTGTAAGTGGTGGGCCCCAAATGAGTAAGTTGTAGTTAGTTGCGGAGGTTTTTTAAAGTGATGTGGCACCCGATAGGCCTCAAATGAAGAGGCATGGGTGGTCACTGCACCTTGTGCTCTTAGGGTATTATACACACGTTCTCTCCCCTTCCCTCAATGACGCCTCTTTTTTCTAAACCATCAACAACTGATGCCTCCATCATCAGATGGTTAAGTTCTTCTATTCGTGCCATGTATGTCTTCATGAGTGATGGTACGTTCATATATATCACCCATTTTTCTAAAGGCTCATCAATCATAATTTCATCCATACAAGTTTCTTTTACCTCGATTAGATAGTTGGGCCATTTACAGATTTTTGTTGCCAATTGAAAATTGTCACAACCATGCCCATGTTCTTTTTTGAACCAATTCATGCTCATGTTCATAGATCCACAAACCCTATTTACGTTTCACAGCCGACACCTTTTACTTTTCAAGAGATCCAAATTTGATTATTGATGATTTGAACAATATATATTTGAAATCGATTTCGGCTTCGGTTGATGCATAGAACAGGTAATCGACTATGATTATATTGGGGCCTTTATTGTTTATGCGATCTAATAATTGTAGAAGTTTTTTCTATTTTGGTTCTCAACTTGTTCATGGGATTAAATCTGCTAGGATTCATTAAATATCAGTCATGTAAATCGGGTTTATGGTTTTAATATTTAGAGTCATGCATATGTTTGTATTGTGTGGATATCTACTTTTGCGTTATAATGTTACATTTAAATAAAAAGGTGTATTATATTAATTTTCTTACAATCATGTTGCTGCTAATATATTTTTTGAGTTTTTACAATCATGTTGTATATTGCTTTTGATTGTATAACGCTGCATATGTGTTTTTCGGCTTGTACAAAATCAATAAGAGTGACGTGCATATATGGTTTAAGGTTAATATAGATTCAAGGATAAATAGATGCATACATGTTCAAACATATATGATTTAATTAGTGGGATGTAACTAATGAAAACCATATATGTTTGAGAACATGATGTTTTAAAACATGTATGTTTTAAAAATGATTGCTTATAAACGGAATGCCTAAAACATATATGTTTTAATAATATTATTGTTGTTAATTTTTTTACTTTTCTTTGTATCAGGTGTAATTAGAAGAATGTTCACGGCTATGAGTGTGCATATATGTCCAACTTTTGAAAAAATGTTAACGGCTACATGTGTGCACATATGTCCATTTTGTGTTGAATATTTATTAGTGCTCACGTGTATAGATCAATTAGATTCATGTATTTATGCATTTGAGAAATTTGTATTTTAATTGTGTTTCAATCGATATAGAAGTTTGTGTGTGACATTTCTGTTCTTAGTTTGTTATAAATTTCATTATATTAAAAAACCCATATGCACCTAACTATTTCTGAAATCATATATTGTAGCACTAAATCTAGAAATATGTCATCTTAAAGAAAACATATATGCACTAAACATGCTAGCTTAAAAACATGTACGCACTAAATCTGGAAAATAACATTTCTTAAAAAAAACGTCTTTTACTATTATACACTTTTGGATTAAATAAAAAAGTTTCATATTAAAAAAATGTCATTTTGCATTGATATGTTGCACACTATGCATTATTAGGAGTAAATAAGTGGTTCTTGCAGTTCTTGCAGATAAGGTGGTTCTGAAAAGAAAGGGCCCCATTATTAGGACAAAACATAAAAATAAAAATAAAAATGCAATCGACAGAAGTAGAAGGGCTATCCTTTTTAGTTTTTACGTTATCCGTATGTATAAAAAAGACATGTATTTTAGTATTTTAAAGAGCGTTACTTTCTTCATTCCAGAATATAGTCCACAGATAAGAGTATAAGACACATTTAAAAAAGGGATAATTACTAATATGCTCCAGTTGTTCAATGCGTTTGCTTATCCGACCCGATCTCACAAAATTCTGCATTTAGACCAGGGCAACTTGTCCGACCAACTACGGGATGTTTTTTTTAAGAAACTTGTCATTTTTGGACAACCAATACATGAGCAACCGGATATTTTGATGATTTTACACCTACTCTCACAACATTCAACTAAACCAACAAATATAAACCATCTCACAATCCTCTCCTCCCCATAAACCATCACAACTCACACCACCACAACTCACACCACCACAACCACTCCTGCAACTCTCCAACCAAAACAAAAACAATGCTCCGATCACTCCTCCGCCGCCGCCACCGCCACAAACCCTAGTCTTCTTCCTTTTCTGCTGCCATAAAATTTCACATTGCCGGAAGACAACACATACACAAACACACACCAAACATCAACAACATGGTATGTTCTAATCTATATTTTAATTTTCTTATTTCTGTTAGTTATGTTTAGTAGATTTGTTTTAACTTGCTCTTTATCTGTTAGTGACCTAGTTTTATGTCAAATGATTTATTTAGTTGTCTTGTTTTGTCTGATTAATGATAAATAAGTTAGATCTTAGTTTTGTTGGTACTATTTAAATTATTATTTATATATCTATTTTTGAGTGATTAATGAATAACTTGGTGATTGTTTTTAGGAACTATTTGTGTTAATGAGTGAATGTTTGGGTAATTATTTAGGTGTTTCTTCTCTTTCTTTATTTTGCTTATATAAGATAATCAAGTTAAAGAATACTCTTAAGTTTTTATATGCTTATTTTTAGTGCTTATTTATGAAAAAAATGAGTAGATAATCAATTTTTGTTCAAGTTCTAGTACTGGCTATCCTTTTTAAAGCAATGCAGATAAGCTTTTAGTTATGTTTAGCTATCATTATTTGTAGAACTTGTATGCTCTACTAAAATTTGATTGGTTTCTTAATAAAGAATTGAATTGGTTTTGTTAGAAAGAGAACAGTTGTAAGTAATATTGATAAGCTAAGCTAAACACCCTTTTAGATTGTTTCAGATTTGCATTATTGTTGTTTATACTTGACATGGTAATGTTATCTAATTAGCATTGTGAATTGTTAAACATGTATATAGTCAAAGCGAAAGGTTAGAGAGCCAAGGGAAGATAATGTCACTCTTGGACCAGCTACCCGTGAAGGAGAGCTTGTATTTGGTGTTGCTCACATCTTTGCTTCTTTCAATGATACCTTCATTGTAAGTTAAAATAATTAGTTTTGTTTTCTAGATTTTAAAGCATTATACTTTACACCATGTGGTTACTTACATATATTTTTATTGCAGCACGTGACTGATATCTCTGGACGTGAAACCATGGTTCGGATTACTGGTATAATCTATGCTCAGTACTCAGTTTATTAAAACAAAGTTGATATTTAGTTACACTAGTTTGTTTGCTATTTACTGATGTGTGTTCTTGTGTTACCAGGTGGGATGAAAGTGAAGGCTGATAGGGATGAGTCATCTCCCTCTGCTCTCTTACGAAGCATCATACGTTCACGAAGCTAACTGGATGAATGAGATGGAAATCAACATCTATGACTCGTGGTTTGACCCGGTCGTTTCCTCTCTACCTGGACTTATTCCAGATGCTTTTATTTATCTTAAGCTAGCCCAGATACTTGTCATAAACGTATGATGCTTCGTAAGAAAGCAGAGGAAGGCGGAGTCAGCCTAGAATATCTACGTGATTTGCATGAGAAGCATGAGAGTTGGCTCTTTCCATTTGAAAGTGGAAATCATGGAACTTTATCATCAGTAACCCTCCTCAGATAGACAGCTCTTTACATCCAAACATAAAAGATCGTGTCTTTTATTTGGAGGGCAATCATATGCATTCTAGCATTCAGAAGGTACTTTTGTATGCTGAATATAGTTGACTTTTTTTTTTTTTACCTTTTGTTAGCTTTTATTGACTTCATATGCCACACACAGGTACCTGCATTGGTTCTTGATTATGAGCCCAACATTGATTTTAACAAGGACATTGATGCTAAACGGCAGTATGTTTTCTTCCATTTCACATGCTTACAGTATCTATTATAGCCTTATAGGTGTCAAAATGGGTGGGTTGGCAGGGCAGGTTCGGGTAAACAGGTCAAAACAAGTAATTTTTGTACATGCTGAAACCGTTCAGGTCTATTTCTGAAAGTCGATTGCTTATTAATCGAATGTATCAGAAAGTTTTATGCATTAAAAGACGCTTTAGGCTCCCAATTTTTCAGTTTCCTTCTAAGTTAATCACCTGGTTTACTTGTTTGATCCATTAATAAGTTAATGGGCTGAATTGCCACATCTGATTTTTTTACATGATTTGTATCATGATATTGGAAACATGCTCTTGTTTGCTTGATCTGTTTACAAGTAATGCTGCATTATCCTGTACTACTGACCAAAGTGAAATTTAATATCAGGGAGAAGAAGTGGTTAAAATAACTAAATAAGTGGTCTCTTTCATGTCTAATCATATTTCAGATTCAGTATACTGAGCGTTAGGACGAATGTGATGTTCTTAAAATGATTTTATTCTTTCTAATGTTTTGATGAAGTTTAATATTGATTTGTATTGAATAATGAGTACCCGTGTTAAAAAGCATTATAAATGTGTTTTTGTTTACAATGTGAAATGGGCTTTCACCTATTGAATAGAAACAATTATTCAACAACCTAGATGAATGTAGATAAGTTGAGGTGAATTATTTTATTTTACAAGGGTCTTACGAAAATAAACTCGAGTATGTGTCAATATATAAACGGTTCTTTTTATATCTTTGTGAAGGTATGCTCGACAAGTTGCAGAGTTTTTCGAGTACGTGAAAAAAGAAAAGGAAGTTCGTGCCAAAGGTACTGATGCAAGCAGTAGGGGTAGCCAATCACAGGTGCTATTGCCTCATAATGGAGGATTGTGGGTCCCACCACAGGGAAAAGCTTTACCCGAATCACTTAGAAGGGCTATGTCGCTCATGCCTGGATCTGGCCCCAGTTAGTGGTTTGTTGCTACACTACAGTCTATGTTCACTTGTAAAAAGAAGTTTTTAACCTTTCATCCCAGTTTGGGTTTGATTGTAGGACGAAATTCAGCTTCATTAGGATGGTTGTAGGTTTTGTCAAAATTTTAGTTAAGGGTTGTTCCTTCAATTTTATGTATCCGCACACACCTACGAACACGCACTCACTGTCTTTTTATGACTTGAATGTCTAGCTTCTATGTTGTTAGGTCTGCATTGGCAGTGAAGGCCTCTTGGTTAAGTGTTATATTCTCTGTTGATATTTGTTTTATGGTGTGTTATTGCCTTCAATATTAGATGGATGCAAGTATAGAAATATGTTGGCGCATGTTCCTGCTTTTGATGGGCAAGTGGGTGTGAGCCCCTTGGTCGGTTCTCTTTTAATCTTTGTACTGCACGTTCAATCTTGGCCAATGAGCCAAGTGATATGGAATCATCAAATGTTTTTAATGATCTTTGGTCATGAGTCAACTTTAACGCTACTTTGTCTTAACTTGGCCGGGTACTAATTTACTAAACGAAATGGGTTTAACGCTGCTTGGTCTTAACATGGCTGGTTGCCAATTTACTCAACAAAATCAGTAGTCTTTTATAATTCTTCTCACTTTGAGTTGCATATATGCTTTCAATTAGTGTGATTTATGAACAAGAATTATAGTAACTATTGCCAAGGTGATCTAGTGGTTCGTTCTTACAAAAGGTCTCGTTCAAACTTCACTGAGTAACATCTTGATCTAACATCTTGATGGTGGCCTAGGAGACGATCACAAGGATATTCCAGTTCGGCCGCATATATCTTGCCATCGATAGTATTAGTAATAAATTTGACAACATTTGCTTACCGTTAAATGCACATAAAGGATTCAATGCAATAGTGAGCATAAATATAAGATTCATATATATTTTCGTAATCACATAAAATTAACTGTTTTTGCTCTGCAAATATTGTAATGTATCTAATTTTCCATGTTACCAACAACATTTTTAGGCACAGGCACCACACAGGATCTAAAAGTTCAGTGTTCATATATATAGTCAACCGTCGTCTGCCCTGAAATGTGAAAGTGCACTGACAATTTATCTATATATGATTATTCATATATACGTTTCCTCTTCAACACTGTCGGTATTATTGAGATGAATCCAATGAGAAAAAGTACAATTAATGTCTTCATATCGTATAGATCTTTAACAGAGTTCAGATAACCAAGTGCAACCCCAGCCTGTACATGATGAAGCGAAAAGTGTACCGCTTTTAAGGGGTCATTTAAGCCCTAAATCGTATTTATTTGATCAAATATTGCCCTAAATCGTTCCTTTTGTCATTTTAGGTACTTTTGAGAAGAAATATGGAAAAGGAAGCATTTTGGACGTTTTTGGAGCATAAAAGTGAAGAAAACGACAAAGTCTCAAAATCATGCTAAAAGTTACCTTTGACGGCGTCAGGATTATCCCTGGACGGCGTCATGGCTTGGCAAGAAAAGGTGGATGTGAAATTTACTCATGATAAGCCAGAGAAATTTGCATGGGAATTCTGACGGCGTCACGCTTTAATATGATCAAGGTCGTCATGGCTTAATTTAAAGAGGGACGGCGTCACAACTAAATCTGACGGCGTCAAGCCCTGATAAGCCAGAACGGATTTTGGAGAGCTAAAGAGGGACGGCGTCAAGAAGGTCATCCGGGAACCCTAAAAGCGGCGAGGGTGACGGCGTCACACTCCATAACGTGACGCCGTCAGATCTGAAAGTCTATATATAGTTTTGCAATTTTTTGTCATTAGTGTGGAACTTATTGAGGAACTTTGTGTGTGAAAACCCTAAGACGAATTTGGCAGCTTTTTCAAGGCTTTTTGCCTTGAGATCTTCCATGTTACATTGAAGATAAGTTATCAATTAATCATTCAATATGTCTATGTGTTGTTTGATTCTATCTTGTTCTTGTCTTTTGTTTAACATGCTAGGCTAGATTTATCTTGTGTTTGCTTAGATCTAATGAAACCTAGCTATTGATTATTGGTTATTAGTGTGTTGTTAGTTGTATTGGATGATTGTTCATCTATGTTAGGCTTAAGAAAACTGGCTAACTTCCTATTCGGTAACTTGCTTGAACGTCTTAAGAAACATGAACCAATGCGTACTAAAGGTTTTTATGGTTGTATTTAATGCACAAGCGAATTCTAGTGATCCCATGTTAGGAGCTTCCTAGCCGGCTCGACATAGGAGTGAAGTAGGAGCTTGTAGAGTTGGGGAAGTACGTACGCCACCCCACGAATGGTATTAAGGAATACACCCATCATCCACGCAACTAATACACACTAATCAACCGGTAAAAGATAGTTAGGGAGTAAGGAAATCTAAGTAAACACATTTCTCTCCACATAAGTTTTCACCAACCTTTTCATTTTTGTTATTTTATTTTATTTGCATTCGTAGTAATTTGGGTTAGTTGACTAGCAACTAATTCCGCCCACTCTTTCAAACCCGAGATTTTACTTGCTTTCATAAAATTATAAAAAACAAAAAAGAATCTTCTCTCACCCTTAGACCTATTAGAGTAATTTTTCATACCTAATGAACACTATTCCCTATGGAGAACGATCAATCCCCCGTACTTACCACTACACTATACTACATCGGTCAGGTACACTGCCTGGTGGGGTTGTAAGCCTCTTGAGATCCCTCGAGAGGTAAAACCTGTTGTAAGGTTGCAAAACCACGCATCAAGTTTTTGGCGCCGCTGCCGGGGAATAGTTATTGTTTAGGTTGAATTTTTATTTTATAGGTCTACTCATTAGATTCCCTTCTAGTGAGATTTTTATTTTCTTTTTCTAGGTTTTCTTTAGTCTATCTATTTTCTTCGTTTCTTTGTTCGTAACCATTACCATTAGACATCATGGAAGATGGTAATATCCTTGATCCCAACATACCACCACCACCTCCTAGAGCCCGTACTTTAGGAGAGTACTCCCGTCCTAGCCACCATGGCTATCGAAACACCATTGAGCTCACTCAAGGAGCCAATATCACACCCTTGCGATCCGACACCATCCGGTTGGTGCAAAGCGGATGCGCATTCCATGGACTTCGTTCTGAAGATCCTAATCAACATCTCAAGGACTTTCTCAAAATCGTTGATTCTATAGACCTTGATGTTGCCACTCGAGAGACGACCCGACTGCGTCTCTTTCAATTCTCTTTGCGGGACCAAGCTAGTCAGTGGCTAGAACGTCAACCCGCAGGATCCATCACCTCTTGGGATGATCTCACCACTCGTTTCCTTGCTCAGTTTTTCCCACCGGGAAGAACTACCAAGCTAAGGAATGATATCTTGATGTTCCAACAACGTCAAGGCGAAACCCTCTACGAGGCATGGACTCGATTCAAGGACTTACTCCAAAAAGTCCCTCATCATGGCATAGAACTTTGGCTCCAAGTCCAAATCTTCTATGACCATATCAATCTCTACACGAGGCAAACCATTGACCAATCGGCCGGTGGTAAGCTACGTGATCTAAGTGCGGAACAATCATGGGCTCTCCTAGAGGATCTTGCTCTTTATGACAACGAAAGTTGGAGTGATCCCCGTGATTTGAATAAAATGGTCAAGGCAATATCTTTGCCTTTGAACAATTCAAGCACTTCCGACCGTAGGATCATAGAACTTGAAGACCAAGTCAAGTTTCTCATGAAATCCTACGAGGCTCCTAAACCTTCAAGCCAAGTGAACAAAATCACTTCTTCATGTGAATTATGTAGTGGTCCCCACGACACTCGTGATTCGATGGAACTCCCCGAACAAGCTTTTGTGGACTACGCATCCTCGCGTACCGACGGAGCGGGAGACAAGTGGTACACTTTCAAACCCGAGCCAAACCCCTATGGTGATACATACAACCCCTCATGGAAAAATCACCCGAACCTTAGGTGGAAACAAAACCAAAACGCACAACAAACCAATTCTTCCAACCCACCTAATCGTTTCCAATCAAGCGGTTCCAACTCGAACCGTACTTTCAACAACAATCCTTCCGGCAATGGTAGTACCAATAACTTTGAAGGATTGATGTCCCAATTTATGGCATCTCAAGAAGCTCGTTTAGCCAAGTTTGAAGCCGATTTCAAACAAAAACAAAGCGAGATGACCAATAAGATTGACACTTTGTTGAAAGCCCTCAATGACCGAGAAATGGGAGCACTCCCTAGCAACACGGTCAAGAACCCGAAACTAAACGTTAACGCCGTTTCATCGGTTACGTCTCCTAGTTCTTGTCCACAATATTATTCGGTCAATTCCATGAGCTCGTGTTTCAAACAAACCCATGTCATAGTTGAAACACCTCCCACTCAAAACCTTGACGAAGAATTCAAGGAGCTCCACCTTGAAAGTCCGGTTATTGATGTGTTGGATGAGAAGAAGCTCAAGTTAGGCGAAAAAGGGACCGCCTTCGTTCAAAATAAGCTACCTAAGAAGTTAGATGATCCGGGCTTATTTGTTCTACCTTGCAAGATCGGTAATTCGGAGGCTTATGACACATTAGCCGATCTTGGATCAAGCCTTAACCTACTTCCGTTACCTCTTTACACCTCTCTAAAACTTGGAAAACTTGAAGAAACCGAGGTAATAATAGGCTTAGCGGATGGAAGTGTTGCTTACCCGGTTGGAGTAGTTAAGGACGTTTTAGTACACATTGGAAAACTAACCATTTTAGCCGATTTCCACGTCCTTGATATGGTTAGCGACCCTACATGCCCCTTGTTAATAGGTAGAGGATTTTTGGCGACCGCTAGTGCTATGATTGATTGTAAGGAATCTAAGATAGCGGTAGGAGAAGGAGATACTTGGTCAGTCTATGATGTGAAGAAACATGCCTATGATACTAGTGAGGAACCGACACCCCATTGGTTAGAATCAAATAGGAGACCATCTAGATATGGACCTTGGATTGATAGAGACTTCATAGGACCCCAACGCCCATTTTACCTAGAAGAGGACTTTGTGAACCGAACACATACGGTAGAGCAACTCTTAGCTAGGGACACCGAATTGGATCCATTTGAAGACTCTCTAGTTTTTAGGAAGATGATTGATTTCCTAGGAGTTTTGCCAATTAACCTAGGAATGAATAAGTGGACTTGTGAGGAAGATGATCATAAGTGGAATTGGGACAAACCACCCAAAGATGGAGATGGGTCATGGCATATTAAGATGACATTGTATGACCCGGATGGAGAGAAGTTTGAAATGATATATTGTACTAAGCGGACCAATATGAAACTTCAATCCAAGCTTAACCCTAAAGACGTCCTCGATGACGAGCTCACTTATATAGGGTAGAGTGACTTTGAGTCTAGCTACAAGACTCGTTAATAAAGAAAAGCGCTTCTTGGGAGGCAACCCAAGTTTTATTTGCTTTGTGTGTTTATTTATTTGTTTGTTTGTTTTTATTTGTTTCCGTGTGTATGTCTAAATTTTATTATTATTGATTCATGTTCAAAACTAATTTGTGAAAATGCTTTATTTTGTTTTTAACTTCGTCTTAACTACATATAAAGGTATTTTGCAAAAGTTAAGTGTAAGAGAAATCTAAATCGGTTTATTAGAACACAAATGAACATGAATCGTAATAATATTAAATTAACATACATATTAGTATTTGTTTGAGTCAAATGCTTGTATCGAGTCATAATGATGTTTTGCAGGAATTCCAGGAAGTAAGGTATAGGTTTTTCCAAAAATTTTCCGGAAACGTAACATGAGAATTCTGTCAGATCATATCTGACGGCGTCAGGTTTAATTTTCTGAAAATTTTTGAAAGTTTTGTTTTCATAAAAAGTTTTTATTAAATCTATAACTTATAATCTCCAGGAATCTGCAAAATTATCATTCCACAAGCATTATATCCTTATATATAGATTTTATCCCGCCGATGTTATGCAGGTTTTCGTGTTTGTTTTCTCAGGTTTAACAGGTTATTTTGGACAAGGAAATGTTTTTGGATCAAGCTTTTGGCGATGCATTAGTCATGGAGCTTTTACATTCTCTTTGGAAGAAGATCTAACCGTGTTACTTCATTATCCACCGAGCGAATCAGGGGAGTATTTGATTTCATTCTTTTACTTTATGCTTTTACATCTTGTTATTTGAACATTGGGGACAATGTTCATCCTAAGTGTAAGGGGGGGGGGGTAAAAGTACGATTAGAGAATGCTATTACGCTTGATTTTTGTTTGTTTAATAGTAGATGTGTAATAAAACTGAGATAAATACCTGTTAGGGCAATTTTAGTGCCAAATTTAAAATTTTTTACAACATTTAGGAGTGAAACTTTGATCTTAATGAGCGTCTCACGGATAGGAGTTATATGACTAGCACAAAAACCGTACCACTAAAAAAATTTCCACCCCCAAATATGTGAGGTTCGCCCCTAGAATTGGTAGGAAAAGCATTTATGCTATGATGTGTGTACCGGTAGCACTTAGATTCTAGAACTTGCGTTAGGACCATTCCGAGGCCACAAGTGAGACTACATTCGTGTAGTTAGATTTACTACATGATAAGAGGCATTAGGATTAACCCATTGTTTTACACCTGTGTTTTTGTTATAATTACGTTGGCTACATTGGTCAAGTAATTCTCCCACACCCTTTGCGTTGTACTCATTTTTAGTACACGATACCCCTAGTACACCCCTCAGAGCCTATCTTTTCGTTTCGACCTTTAAGCATTTTACTTAAAGGAAGAATTTGTTTACACCCCACTTAAATGTACACCCAAATCGCCTTAGCCTACCTTGTATGCACTCATTTTTAGTGCATTATTGTTACAACATTTGTTTAAACCCAAGTTAATTATCTAGTTGATTACATGGTTGCTAAGTCGAGTCATATCCTTGTACATATTGTTTTGGGACGATTGGGACTCATGGGTAAAGTACTAGTGTAATGGAGTAATGGGGAAGAACATCATTTATTACCCCCATATGTGCTAAATATTTTAAAAGTACTCCAAGTTTTTCAATTATCTTAATTCGAGTCATTAGAATAGTTATTTGTAAAGTTGTGTAAAAGTTCAAGTGTAAGGGGATGCAATGCCCCTTTGATGTATTATTTTGGATGGTAGGGCAAAAGTGTATGCAAAAAAAAAAAAAAAAAAAAAAAAAAAAAAAAAAAAAAAAAAAAAAAAAATCGAAAAATCAAGAAAAAAAAAATGAGAAAAAGAAAAGTAGAAAAAACATACGGACTACCATCCCGTTTTATTTTATGTTTATTTTATGTTTTTGTTATTTTCTTTCATTAGCTTAAATCGAGTCTAGTCTTGGCTTAGCAACATTGTATAGTACATGTAATTGATCAAGATCTTTAACTCGCCACCAGTAAAATATCCTTTATCCAACAAAACCGTGTTTTCCTTTTCCCTACACCTAACGTGATAACCCATTTAAAAGCCCTCTTTGATAGTTTATCTTTGGTGC
This sequence comes from Artemisia tridentata subsp. tridentata, assembly GCA_021014915.2. Lineage (NCBI taxonomy): Eukaryota > Viridiplantae > Streptophyta > Magnoliopsida > Asterales > Asteraceae > Artemisia > Artemisia tridentata. Next base: position 102,457,151 of record CP139503.1, on the reverse strand, counting down.
TTACGCCTAGTGGAGGAGGTTTTCGATCCTTTCCCAAGCCTATGGTAATCTATTTGCTATGACAGGTAGTGAGAGATATTATCCGTTTTCATTTATGAGATTTATTTTGATGACACTTGAGAGATGTGAGTATCTAAACACTACTTGTGAGGTGCTAGTTTATAATCTCCGTGCTTATTATGATTAAAGTGGAACGACTGTTTGTTGTAATTACTTTTATATTAGCGTTAAATGACCCCTAACTTGTATTTTAATTAGAATAAAAGCACATTTGCTTGAGGACAAGCAAATCTCAAGTGTAAGGGTATTTGATGAAGCGAAAAGTGTACCGCTTTTAAGGGGTCATTTAAGCCCTAAATCGTATTTATTTGATCAAATATTGCCCTAAATCGTTCCTTTTGTCATTTTAGGTACTTTTGAGAAGAAATCTGGAAAAGGAAGCATTTTGGACGTTTTTGGAGCATAAAAGTGAAGAAAACGACAAAGTCTCAAAATCATGCTAAAAGTTACCTTTGACGGCGTCAGGATTATCCCTGGACGGCGTCATGGCTTGGCAAGAAAAGGTGGATGTGAAATTTACTCATGATAAGCCAGAGAAATTTGCATGGGAATTCTGACGGCGTCACGCTTTAATATGATCAAGGTCGTCACGGCTTAATTTAAAGAGGGACGGCGTCACAACTAAATCTGACGGCGTCAAGCCCTGATAAGCCAGAACGGATTTTGGAGAGCTAAAGAGGGACGGCGTCAAGAAGGTCATCCGGGAACCCTAAAAGCGGCGAGGTGACGGCGTCACACTCCATAACGTGACGCCGTCAGATCTGAAAGTCTATATATAGTTTTGCAATTTTTTGTCATTAGTGTGGAACTTATTGAGGAACTTTGTGTGTGAAAACCCTAAGACGAATTTGGCAGCTTTTTCAAGGCTTTTTGCCTTGAGATCTTCCATGTTACATTGAAGATAAGTTATTAATTAATCATTCAATATGTCTATGTGTTGTTTGATTATATCTTGTTCTTGTCTTTTGTTTAACATGCTAGGCTAGATTTATCTTGTGTTTGCTTAGATCTAATGAAACCTAGCTATTGATTATTGGTTATTAGTGTGTTGTTAGTTGTATTGGATGATTGTTCATCTATGTTAGGCTTAAGAAAACTGGTTAACTTCCTATTCGGTAACTTGCTTGAACGTCTTAAGAAACATGAACCAATGCGTACTAAAGGTTTTTATGGTTGTATTTAATGCACAAGCGAATTCTAGTGATCCCATGTTAGGAGCTTCCTAGCCGGCTCGACATAGGAGTGAAGTAGGAGCTTGTAGAGTTGGGGAAGTACGTACGCCACCCCACGAATGGTATTAAGGAATACACCCATCATCCACGCAACTAATACACACTAATCAACCGGTAAAAGATAGTTAGGGAGTAAGGAAATCTAAGTAAACACATTTCTCTCCACATAAGTTTTCACCAACCTTTTCATTTTTGTTATTTTATTTTATTTGCATTCGTAGTAATTTGGGTTAGTTGACTAGCAACTAATTCCGCCCACTCTTTCAAACCCGAGATTTTACTTGCTTTCGTAAAATTATAAAAACACAAAAAAGAATCTTCTCTCACCCTTAGACCTATTAGAGTAATTTTTCATACCTAACGAACACTATTCCCTGTGGAGAACGATCAATCCCCCGTACTTACCACTACACTATACTACATCGGTCAGGTACACTGCCTGGTGGGGTTGTAAGCCTCTTGAGATCCCTTGAGAGGTAAAACCTGTTGTAAGGTTGCAAAACCACGCATCAGTACAAGAAAAAGAAGGAAGTTTGAGGATTGTAAATCAAACAATTACTGTCATATAGTGTAACACCTCAACCCGGTAAGGGTAGAAGTATTACGTTATGGTGACATATCAAAGCAAACACGAGCATATGACTTAAATAATACAAATGGATTTCAAAGGTTACAAAGGGAAAATCTGAAACACAAGGTTACAAACGAGAACTACAATAAATACTAAGTCTAACAATATAATCTCTTCTAGTCATCTCTAACCCACAATAGCTATCAAGGCATGGTCTTCTAAGTCCAAAGTACTGTCCACTCATAACCCAGCTTCCAACTAAAAGCTGCCGCAGGAAAAGAAATGCGGCTGAGCTTAAAAAGCCCAGTGAACAGATATATATAAACAAAACCAAAAGATAAATAACGAATATGAAAAGTATGGTGCATTGGGAAAAGCATGAGGTATAAATAAATGGATATCAAGAGTAAGGAAAAGTCAGTAATCAATCCCGAGCCCAAACAAATCAAATCAATATCATAGTAAGGTGTGTTATCGGGTCAGGTTATCGGGTTTGTCGGGTCGGGTTGAGTCGGGTTTGGATTTTTTAAAACTCACCCGATACCCGACCCGATAAGGATTCGGGTTATCGAGTTCGGGTGGTAGTCGAGTCGGGTTATGTCGGGTCGGGTTATGTCGGGTCGGGTGATTCGGGTTATCGGGTGACCCGATTAAGTAGCAGTTTTACAATAGAAACAAGTATATATTTTTTACACAAAAAAATGTCATCATTTCGAGTAGCATGATTTTTTTGCAAAGTAGCAAATGTTGTACAATATCATTTAAGAAGTTACGTAGTACAATATCATCATTAACATTCTGGGGAGTATGCTAACCTTCGCTACCCATTTGAAGAGCCTCAGCAAATGAAGTTGCACCAACTGGAAAAGTATCATGAATTCTTGCATGGCAAGATTATTTCCAGCATGGCTTCCTCCATTAATCACATTAAATGTTGGAACTGGCATAACTAGTTCTTTCGTTCCTGATATTTCTTGAATGTGTTTGTATAGGGGTATTCCTTTTGCTCCTGCACCAGCTCTGCATACACTAAGGGATTAGTCTTATCGGGTTGACCCGATAACCCGATAGTATTTTTTATTTAACCCGAACCCGACCCGATAACACTATCGGGTTATCGGGTCGGGTCAAAATAACCCGACTATATTTTTTGACCCGATTAGACCCGACCCGATTAGTCTTATCGGGTTCGGGTTCGGGTTCGGGTTCGGGTTCGGTCGGGTCAACCCGACCCTACAGACACCCCTAATTGTGAAAGACGTGGATTGCACCCATGCATCAGTCACCAAACATATCATATAATATCATAGCATAGCATATACAAAACAAATCTAGGATGCATCCATACGCCCCTGCAAACAAATTAGTGGCCAAATATATATATAATAATTGAGCTCATAATAAATAACGAAAAGGGACGGTGTGGAACATCACTCGACCACACTAGAGTCATGTCAGAGATGCATCAATGACACGGCCATGAAACCCCCATGACTAGGAAACAAAGTGGCTTGAGTATCAAACTGCAGGGTTCTAAAGTCATATAATATCAAAGGTCAAATGTCTAAGTCATCAAAGTCATCTGAATATCAAAGGTTCATAGGTTTCATAGTAAAAGTTCATAATCAAAGTTTTCAATCAAATGTTCATTTAAAGAAATCTCTTAGTAATGGTTTTCATAAAGATAGTTCGTAAAAGTAGTTTTCATAAAAGCTAGTCAAAATTCCATACAAAATGGTATCGCATCATGCTCATAACATCGTTTTAAAAATAGTTTTTCTCAAAATATTTCCATGATATAATTAAGAAAGGTTTTCACACCCAGTTATAATATCAAATGAACCTTCAATGTATCAAGTGATTCGAATACTCATGTCACAGGGTAATGAACGAATTATATTAAGTATCATATCACAAGGGTCATAATGAACGAATGTCAAATGGATCATTATACGAACGAAGCATATCAAGTGAATGAATCAAAGTACAAGGGATCATAGCAATGGCTTAAGGGAATCTTATAACGAATCAATGATCAAGATCAAAAGTCATGAGAAGGAAAGCACCCTTACTGAAAAAGGGTAGAATATCTGTACCTTAGACCGCAAGTGAAAACACAATAGAAACCTAAGATCGGAAGCAGACTCCATCTTCAGCGAATCTACACGAATTCATGGTCGTTCTATTAACAACTTATTTTAAGTCAGATTACTCAGTTTAGTCGGCTTTCCATTTTTAGTAACTTTCCTTTTATAGCAGCTTTCCAAAAATAGTAACTTTCCAAAGATAGTATGTTTCCGCTTTAAGTAAGTTAACCCATTTTAAGCAACTTTCTATTTTTAGCAGGTTTCCCGAATTAGTAAGTTTTCATAATTAGTAGGTTTCCATAATTAATATCTTAGGGTTACTCTTATCTTAATTAGGGTTTTAATAGTAGGTTTAACATTTAATACATGTATTAATCATGTCATCGGCCAATTAAGGTTATGATGTATTAAGGTATCTTAATTACACATTTAAAGGTTATATTAATGATAAGGAGTAATTAGGTTAAAGCATATTAATAAAAATTAGGTTTAAAACTCTTATTTAGTCCTTTTAGACTTTTATCAATTTTTATTCATTAACAGGTTACAACTACACGAATTTATGAACCACATTATAACTCCAAAATAAAATCCACAAAACTTCACACAGGTACTTTCATGTCTTTATAACTCACAAGAATTTTTCCAGAATTTATTGATTAGTTTAACCCCAAAATAAAAATGCTCCAACCCAGACTACCAGAAAACGTATCTGCTGCAGTACCCAAAAAGTATTCACTTTCACGACCCACTTATACATCCAGGAAAAATCTACAAAAATTCATGACACTACTACACATATAGAAGTTACATACTGGAGAATTTCAAGACCCAACTCCTCATGGTTTGAAAATGAAAAATCGACCAAGTGGACTGATTTTCAAAATCCCGAATTCAGTTTTGACACTTGAACTTGTAAAATAAGAAAAGGTATCTTCCCGACCTCTAAAAATTACAAGGCTTAAATATTCAGAAAGCTCTTTTCCTGAACTTGATTTTAGACCCAAGAATCACTCAAAAACACATTACTATCATCAAGATAGACCCAGTTCAATTCGACATTAATTTTCTATCAGCAACTAGGGTTTGTCATTTTATGCTTTTCATTCCAAAAACTTATTTATTGATACCAAGCAATTATGTATGAACTAAAACAAACCTAGGTAGACTTATATATGGTTTTTAACATGTTCATAACAATTCGAATCAAGGATAATTTACATGGGTCGATTACATAGGGTTTTCATAATCGTTATTTTATGTGTAACTAGTTATGATTTTATGTGACTTCTTCCATTATTTTATGTGAGCTAGTCGACAAGAACAAACAAGGGACGAAACAAGAATCAAGCAATAAGGTTGTATTGAACAAGGATGATACGAGTTACCCTTGTAGCGTGATCAAAAGAGAAGGAATAAGGGTCGAACACCTCAGAAAGTTTCCAGCCAAAAATCCTAACTAGAACTCTTCGAACAGCCTCCAAAACTCACGAGTAAGAACCCACCACGAGCAGCTGTAACACCACGATGGAAGCACCAAAGAATCTCTTTGTTGCTGCTGTGTTTTTGATCGAACAGAAAAGAGAAAAAGGGAGTAGCAGTCGACTTTTGTGAAGGGAGGGTTTTTAGGGTTTGTTTCAAAGTAATGTTCGGTATATAGGGGAGATTAGAAACCGTATATTGTGATGAGGCTTAAACAAGGAATGGGCCTCTAATTGTGGGATTATGATATCATTCAAAATTTAATGTGTGATTATCTCTTTTACTTGGGCCGAAAATTTGGTCTTTTGGTCACATTAAAATGTCGCCCATTAAGGACTAGGTTTTATGGAACATTTGTTTTGTGATATTAAATTATAATGTAAAGTTTTTATTAGCTTAAATTATTAGGTAACTTAGGATTTAATTTCTTTAGGTTAAGTTCAAATAATGTTCATTGATATAATTTTATAAATTCTCAAAATTTTAAAATTAGAGGGGTATTTTGGTCTTTTCAGATTATGCTAATTTTAGGGTTTTACATATAGTTCAAGCGTGTGTCATAATATAAAGCCACATCATTCTACACCAAAACCCCCAGGGGCTTTGCAAGTAAATTCAGTGCGCAGTATTCCTATTGTATTTGTAAAAAGCAACATATTGCTTTCAGACACTAAAATATGATGATGCTTACCATTATTAGCTGACACATTACTTACAGACTCAAGAAGGTCTGTTCCGTCAACTGTTATGGGAGTCGAAGGTTAACATCTGTTGAAACTCGAAGGTTATGCGAGGGATAAAGAAGGTGGTCTAAGGTTACTGTTATGGGAGTAGACCTATACATGTAAAAACTGAGCTTACTGGTATAATGAATGTCTTTACTGTTTAAAGTTGGTAGTCTCCTTCGTTAATGCTGCTTCATATAGATACTACTGCTCGATATGATTTTTCTGCTGCTAGCGTTATTTGATACTACTGCTTTCGAGTTTTACTAATGCTCGAGTTCTTAGTTTCTGCTGCTAGCTTCAAATTACTACTGCTCGTGGTCTAGGATAATGCTGCTCGTTCTAGTTTATACTGCTTCTTGAAGTGCTGCTAGTTGGCGAATACTACTGCTGCGATCTTGAGTGATCAGATTAAAGGGTGTCTTGGTTGCTGCGTTATTGTTTGTTTTGGAAGGACTGAGATTTATCATGGGACGTGGACGGTGAGCTTTATATATTATTTCCTTGCTCTCATTAGTATCCATGGTGGTTCCATTTATCTACTCAACAATGCCTTCACTTGTGGATCAGAAGCCATCGCTGAAGATATCATCTCATCCACATTGTCCAGCTTTGCAGATAACCTATCCAACTCCGAGGCTAGTTCTAGCTGATCATTCAACAAAACCATTGTTTTAAATTATTTAAAATATGGTGAGGAATAAGTTCAAAGTTTGAAATTAGTTACCTCGTCAAGAACTGGTGTAGACTTCGAAGGAACTTTGGTTACTTCTAACCCGAGAGCTTGGATTTTGGAACGCAATTCAACTTCTTCTTGATTACTTAAAGATTCCACCTGAACAATGTTTGACATATGCACTAGTTAATTTAGCAATATACACATAAATGAGCCGATACAAACCGAGGAGTTAACTACAAGCGGCTATAACTTGCAACAGAACTGAATCACGTGGAGTGCGACCAGTCGGCAGAAAAACTCTCGGCCTACTATCATGCCTAAAATCCACTGTTTAATGTTCAATGTTATATTAGCCACAATTTACAAAACTCGAAAAATATTTATATTGTTTTCATTTAACTCTTGTTAAATCAGGTGTTTCTTCCATTATTGGAGTAATGTAGAGGTGGCAATTTTGAACCATACATAAGTAGAAGGGTCGAGTTGGGTCCAATGGATAAAAAGTTAGCTAGACTGGAATTGGGTTACGGGTCAATTACGATTTCAAGTAGCAAACCAAACACGCCCTTATAGCTACTTTCTGTATAAATATTAGTCAAAGCATTGACGTAGATATTTAGAAAACTGATACTCACTTCAGCACACCTCAGTTATCTAAGTGTATCACTATTTCTCAAATGCCCCTAAATACCTTTGTATACCGACAAACTACAGAGAGCATGCGGATCAAAAACAATATCGCATAATCAACATCATGTATGAGGATGAAAACAGATAAGTAATTGTGATAAATTATGGGTAGGACAAAGCAACAAAGATTAAATAATATAAGTCTTACCAAATCGCGGCCATTTCGCTAGCTGGTGTTTGTTTGTGTAGCGATTCATAGAAAATCCTTAACGGGTCTCTCTGAAAGATTCAAAATCATAAAGTTTATCAGTTTTCAGTATATAAACATAAGGACCTAAAAGGACTTTAAAACACCTACACAAATGCAAATTTAGGTCCATTTTTTCGATCCATTCAAACTGAAATTCATACAAAACCTCCACAGAAGCATAATATAGGCATACAATATATCGATCTTGAGCACTTATAGTAGAAGGGCAAACATACCTCTTCCGGAGGGTCACGCTTTTGACCAAGCAAATCATAAACCTTCCTTTCCTTCTTCTCCTTCTTAACACTTGTATCTTCTGCCTTCACACCCTTTTTATTTTCTTCTTTCTTCTTCCCATTTTGCTCAATTGCTTTTACCACTTTTTTCTAAATTTAAAGTACGCCACATTAATCATCCAAAAATAAACATAACACAACTTGAGTTACATTTATGGCATGCATAACCTATATAGAAAATAAAACTAACGCCAAACTGGAATCACCGATAGTCGATAGAATAATTTATATTTTCAGCTTTAGGGGGTGCTTGGGATTGCTTAACTCTGTTAACTTTTAAAATAGCAGATTGGGATGAGCATCTCGAAACTGCTTGTTCAGAACAGCTTATTTCAATCACAGATAATCTGATAAGCAGTTATGATAAACACTCTCAAACATCCACCCATTTTCAAATTGCTTATTTGACATGTCAGTGCGACACTCCCTGCTGTGGTGTTTGGGCATGCAATTAACTAATTATTATTACGGTTTTTCTACTATCTATGGACAAAATAAGCAAATTTGAATACCATCCCTACAAAATCTGATTCTTGTATCGCTGTGGTGGAGGGTTACAACGGTGGAGGGTTACGGCGGCGGTGGAGGGTTACAACGATGGTGGGGATTCGGTGGTGATGGGGTTTCGGCTATGGAGGTATTCCGGTGGGGAGGGAGTTGTAGTGGTGGTGTCAGATTGAATTGGTGATGGTAGTGTTAGATGAAATGTGTTTGTTTATTTGTGTTATAAAGAGATAAAGAGGTATAGATAAACAGTGAATAATATGTAAAATGACCAAAAAACTAGTTGCCCAATATAAGGTTGCCCAACAACTAATAGTTGCCCAAAAAACACTACGTACTTTGGTCAGACACGTGGCATCCCGTAGTTGGTCGGACAAGTTGCCCTGGTCTAAATACAGAATTTTGTGAGATCGGGTCGGATAAGCAAACGCATTGGGCAACTGGGGCAGTGTAATAATTATCCCTTTTTTATATATATCTAGTTAAAAAATGACATTGTCTCATCCATAAAATTTTATGTTTACTATCTCAAAATTTGGTGATTGCTTGAAATTTTGTAACACCCCAACCCGACAAGGGTCAAAATACAACATTATAGTGTCAATCAGAACATACAAACGCAAGCGGAAGACTTATAAACATAATAATTACAAATGTATTCTAAGATGATAATAAAATACTAGCTCTAAACATGATGAGTTCCAAAACTGAAGTACAAAACCAAACTAAATTTAACTGAAGCTATGCCCAAGTCTAATCCATAAGAAAAAGGGTATCTATCGTCAGGGTGGTCGACTAAGAGCTCCTATGCTCTCTTCCCTCAAATCCCAGCTTCCAACCTAAAACCTGCCGCAGGAAAAGAAATGCGGCTGAGTTTAAAAGCTCAGTGAACAGATATAAACAAAACAAAAAATCGAACATATATAAGTATAGGGAAAAGGAACATAAGCTCCTGCTGAACGAATATCATCTGCCAAACGAAATAAGAGGTCAAGGATCAACTGAACAAAATGTCATATACCATAAGAAGCAACTCATAGCGAAACATAAGGAGGTCATAATGAAGTCAAAGGAATCAAACAGAGAATAATAATCATATAACATAATAGAACAGAAATGCCCACGAGCTCAGAAAGCATGCCACATGCTTAGTCACATAATCACATCATATCATATCCATATATCCGTCAAATCATAGGTTGTACAAGGAGGGGAGACCTCTCAAGTACCAAATGGAGTAGCTAGCTCCCAGAAGTGAAATGGGGTGCATGGCACACACCAACCAATCACTAATCATATCAAGAACAGAACAGAACAGAATCTAGGATGCATCCATACGCCCCCTGCAAAACAAATCATATATATACACCTGCTCATGACAGGCATATACACATATCATAATGGCCAAGTGATCACATATCATATCATATCAAATGGGGACGCCGTGGATCAATCACACCTCCACAGAAAGTGTCATGTCATTGGTGCCTCAATGACATGGCCATGGTACCTCTATGGCTAGGGACACAGATACAGAAGCTCGAGCAACAGAACAGAACAAATCATATCATATCGAATCAGAGCATATCAAACTGAACGCAAACATATAATAGCAAATGGATAGCAAACGAATATCACATCAACGAATAGTAAAACGAATATCAATCCAAAGGATCATATCAAACAGAATCATATCAAATGGAATCATAACAGAGCAAATGATCAAATTCAAGGATCGAGAAGTCATGAGAAATCCCTACTGAGAAGGGATTGAATATCTGTACCTCAAACCGCAAAGGAAACCATATCAGAAAACACAAGAATCGAAAGTTACTCCTTCTTCAGCGAATCTACACAAATTAATGATCGTCTTATTATTTAAGAACCATATCATAAGTTATTACCGATTCAGTATTTATTGTTGTTTAGATTGACATATTCAGGGTTTCCTGCTATTGATAGTAACTTTCCATATTTAGTAACCTTCCAAATTTAGTAAGTTTCCATAATTAGTAAGTTTCCGTATTTAGTAACTTCTTACAATTAGCAAGTTAGGGTAAGACTCTTAATTAGTCAAGTTAGGGTTTAATTATGACAATTAGCAAAGTCAAGGGTCTAAATGTGTAAATTGTCAAGTTTAGGGTTTAAAGTGTAATTACTTTAATTAACAGTGTGTACTATGTTCAAACCCAACTGTATTTATACCCACTCGATTATATAGACATGAGCTTAAAGAACTAACCAACCTTGTGATAATCGATCATGACATATATATATGTTAACTATAGCAAGATTTATTTAAAATATTTATGAGTAGTATGGGATTTCATGCAACACCTCCTATTCGACTATTTGTATCATGATTTATCTTTCATCCAATTAGTTCCATGAATCTATTATATCGCTTAGGACATGTATGCATGTATACATATTCAAGTCTTCCTAACTGAATGTTTCACGTGCATGATTATTAGCATAAAACTTATGGTTTTCTTAAAGGTGGGGTACCAGTACGTAATGGAGTTGGGTTCATGAATTTACCTCCAAAAGATATAATGACTGATCAAAAGAACTAGAATAGAGCTCGAACACGAACACTACGATCTAATGAAACGTAATCGCGATCTTCCAGCGGGCAAAACCAAACTACCCAAATCCGAATATGAAACAAAACCCAAAACAAGAACTCGAACGAACACGAACTGACCGTATTCAACCTGATCGAAGCTGCGTACTCAAAATTTTACACCTGCTCTCCAATGATGTTATAAAATGTCATGCCGAGACATGACTCCAATGGATGTCCTCTCATTATAGGGTTGTGTCGTGAATGATGAAAGGTGACGGGTAAAAGATATAAAAATAGGGTTGTGTCTACTGTAGGGCTATCGTAGTAAATTTTCAAGAGCAATAAAATGATGAGATCAGGTGTGATAAAGAGTGGTTATGGGCCATGATTCTTGGCGTGATTTTCGTTTGATTTGGGGAACACGCAAATATGATATGTATGCCAATTCACGACCAATATGGAACAATAATAACTCTATACGTGTGCAGGTTGACACAATATTAGAGATGATATGCTCGAATCTTATAAAAAAAATAGAAAGCGTGTGTATCACTTGGAATAAGAGGGAGTGCATATCATGGATAGACATTGTTTGATCGGTTCATCACCAAAATTAAAGGGAAAACGTGTGGTAGTCTTTGAGATAAGAGGAACAATATCTTTTTATTGTTATAACTTATTTGGTGTTTATCTACACAAACCAACGAGCCAGGAATAAAAGGAATTCGTTTTCTTTTTCACGTATGGAAAGAACTAGGAACGTGTAAAAGCTTAGTGGATGATATACATGTGTTATTTATATTACATGGATTAGGATTAAGGGAAATAAAATGTAACCAATTATTTAAGTATAGATAGTTAGGTCTTAAATACTTATAATGCACAATTATTACATATCACATAGTCCTAATTATTTCATAATTATTATCAAATACTTAGGGTAAAATTTAAATTAGTCATTAAAATGTGAAACCGGAATTTTAGGGTTTTACAACTCCTCCCCTCTAAAAAGAAATTTTCGACCTCGAAATTGAAGTCGCAAAGTTAGACGGAGACGTACCAAAGCACGAAAAGGAATGACCATAAATAGCCTCGCGCTCGGAGAGATTCTTCCAAAAGATTTTAACGAATGGAAAAATTTTCTCATGACTCGATCCAGACAAACTAGGATAGCCCCGGGCTTTCCATCAGAACACAACTCATAAAACATTTGATCCAACGGATACGAAACAAATACGTAGCAGATGACGGTGGTAATCTTACAAAGATATACATGAAACACACACATATATATATATATAAATATATTAGGCAAATACAGAGGTAGTGCTAAACGGTAAGAAAACTTCATCAACTCTATCCAGATTCTGAATGAACTAAGGAACTTGCTAATAATCAGAGAAGTACCTATCGAATTATCAAATGTATCAAAAGTTTCATAAAGAGGTGGGTAACATATTCGTATCGACGATCAACTAAGCACATATCGGAATGTCAAAACGTATCAGAAGGCATAACGGAATAGGTAGAATAATCGTACAGATAAGAATGAATCTAAGGTCTAACGTATCGTGAACTAAATCTTCCTTATATGCCAAAACGTCTAACTCTTCTATACGGAACACACAAATTCCCGGTCTAAAGTTTCAAAATTTCTCTTCCACAATGATAACTAATCCATTAGTCACTGTAATCAACTCCGGACCTTCGATAAGTAAATCTCCGACTTAATTCAACCAAAAGGTGTTCCACATCTCTGTTCATACAAAACTCCGAAAGGAAAACCCTTGTCACTTGCATGTCATCAATCTTAGTGAGCAAATACAACCATGCCAAACACTTGTCGAGTTTTCCGCTCAACACATCTTCCAAGTTCGAATAGTTGTTCTGCATGTGCATCCGCCTGAAGGTGAGAAGCCCTACTAAAATCCCGAGTCCAATCCCATAGTCTTCTGTATCTCTTCTGGAGTGTGAAGCAAACTCGATTCTCTGACACGATCACTGCAGGTGCGCCATGTAGCTGGATAATCTTCTGCCGAAAGAAATCTCTGCCAACCTTACTAACAAAATATCCTTTCTGAAAGAGCAAAAAGTGAGTTGACTAAGTCAAACGATCTACCACAATCCAAATTGTATCGTCCCTCCTAAATGTGTGCAAAAATCCCGTCACAAAGTCCATGAAGGTTTAATTCCACTTCCACATAAGAACATCTAAAGGCTAAAGAAAACTACTTGCATGCCGATGCTAAATCTTAACCTGTTGACACGCTAAACCTTTCGCCAGCAATGTAGTCACAATCATCTTCATACTATTCCATCAAAATCTCTGCTGCAAGTCTCTATACATAATAGTACAACTAAGATGAATAGAGCAAATAGAACTGTGTGCTTCAATCAAAACAGCTTCCTTCAAGTATTCTAACATAGATCATATTCCACTGTCTTGCTCCTGAGCTTCTTCATGCCGGTCACAAATCACTCCCAAGTCATGCGTCGGATAGTTCACTTCCTACGGTTCTAGCTGTACTGATGCATAACCAACAATCTTCCCGTGTTCCATAAGGACATAGCTAAGTCTCCTTATTGAGTAGAAACAAATCTCTTTTCTGCTTCTCAAAATTCTCCTCTCATTCTTCATCCCAACCAAAATTTACTCTTCGAGAATATAACATATAGCTTCTTCTGACGTAGAAATCTCAACACAAAATACGAAGATGATTTCTGTGTTTCTTTTTCATCTCTGAATATACCAATATGTCATACTATGACAAATTTTCCAAGTATTCATGAAAGACACGATTTAATCAAGTCCATAGGAACAGTCGGAGCAGTAGCCAATACAATTGGCATCACTAATACTCATGAAGACCATAATGAATACGAAAGGTAATTCTAGTAACATCTTGCTCCTTTATATGTAACTAAGAATAATCAGATCTTAAATTAATCATAGAGAAATTTCACACCCAGAAATTGATTTGACAAATCGTTGATTCAAGGTAACGGATAATGGTTCTAACCGGATCAATACACAACTTCATGCTATCATCATTCTTCTTCACAATTAAATTTGGAGCACGACATGGAGACAACCTCGGACAGATAAAACCACTTCCTAGAAGCTGGTCTTTCAATTCTTTCCCTTCAACTAAAGTCATTCAATACGGAGTTTCAAAATTAGGCGAATCGTCGCTCTTATACGGATGAAGTTCTAAATCAACCAACTTACTGTTCTCAGGCACTTCTCAAGATATCATATGATCCCAATAAGTTCAAGTTATATGATGTAACTATTATCACGTTGGCCAGGCGTCATAATACTTGCATCATATACACATGCCTTTATTGCAATCACATTCTACCTCGAGTCGTGACTAAACAAATTCTCATAACCAGATCAAAACATCTTCACAACCGCGAGGGATTAATGTACGAGTTTTCAAAGCAAAGGTAATCATAATTGTTTACCAGGTTGGGAACCATGGTACAGAATTTTGAGTTTCTCAAATCGTCAAAGATAACAAATCTAATATGACTGTTGTTAGCATCCCGATGCTCAGTCAACAAATCCATATCCAGAATAATATCGAATCAAACTTTCCCAAAGGAAACAGATTAGCAGAACGAAACTTATCTTCAAATATCATCAAAACGTACTGAACAATTCTGATACTCGTGATGTATAATCACAAGATTCCTCGTAGGAATAGAACTAAGTATAGCAATTTCTAATAGTGGAGGAGGAACCTTAATATGCTTAGGAAAAGCAAGAGAAACCACAGAATGTGTCGAACACATCAGATTAATACCTATACGAATTCTCTGAACGGACGAAAAGGCATCTAAACGAATTATAAACAAATCAGAGATCGAAATTCGAAAGAATGCGGTCACGTCAGAAAGTGAAACCTGTAAGGCATTACTACAAAATTATCAAAGCATTCTAAACTTATTTGATCACTAAGCTTATATTGCGTATCCTGATAAATTTCTAATTCTCCAAAACGAATGATCTTATAAAGGCTTAACTGAAAGTAGAGGCATGAATCAGAGTGGTGTGGAAGAAAGATAGCTAACCAATGCCTTATCATATAATCTACCCAGTCCTCACCGGTCACAACTAATAGTTTCTTCAGGGAAACCTAAGGCAAAATTTCAAAGGTTGTTCCATAAGCTCCTACAGTGCAAACCTAAGGGTCCAAATCTTCACAGGCCATAACTTATGTGCTACAAATCAAAGCCTGAGCTCTGATACTATAATTGTAACACCCCAACCCGACAAGGGTCAAAATGCCACATTATGGTGTCAATCAGAACATACAAACGCAAGCGGAAGACTTATAAACATAATAATTACAAATGTATTCTAAGATGATACTCCCTCCGTCTCAATTTAATTGTCCATATTTCCTTTATGGATGTCTCAAATTAATTGTCCACTTTCCTTATTTAGTAAAAACTAGAGAATCTAGTGGAGGAATATTCCACTTTAGTGGTTGAAAATTAAAGTGGTCCCACTTTTATTAAACTTTGTGTTTTTCTCTCTTCTGACAAATAAATTGAGACGGTGGGAGTAATAAAATACTAGCTCTAAACATGACGAGTTCCAAAACTGAAGTACAAACCCAAACTAAATTTAACTGAAGTTATGTCCAAGTCTAATCCATAAGCAAAAGGGTATCTATCATCAGGGTGGTCCACTAAGAGCTCCTATGCACTCTTCCCTCAAATTCCAGCTTCCAACCTAAAACCTACCGCAGGAAAAAAAGTGCGGCTGAGCTTAAAAAGCCCAGTGAACAGATATAAACAAAACAAAAAATCGAACATATATAAGTATAGGGAAAAGGAACATAAGCTCCTGCTGAACGAATATCATCTGCCAAACAAAATAAGAGGTCAAGGATCAACTGAACAAAATGTCATATACCATAAGAAGCAAATCATAGCGAAACATAAGGAGATCATAATGAAGTCAAAGGAATCAAACAGAGAATAATAATCATATAACAGAACAGAACAGAAATGCCCACGAGCTCAGAAAGCATGCCACATGCTTAGTCACATAATCACATCATATCATATCCATATATCCGTCAAATCATAAGTTGTACAAGGATGGGAGACCTCACAAGTACCAAATGGAGTAGCTAGCTCCCAGAAGTGAAATGGGGTGCATGGCACACACCAACCAATCACTAATCATATCCAGAACAGAACAGGACAGAATCTAGGATGCATCCATACGCTCCCTGCAAAACAAATCATATATATACACCTGCTCATGACAGGCATATACACATATCATAATGGCCAAGTGATCACATATCATATCATATCAAATGGGGACGTCGTGGATCAATCACACCTCCACAGAAAGTGTCATGTCATTGGTGCCTCAATGACATGGCCGTGGTACCTCCATGGCTAGGGATACAGATACAGAAGCTCGGGAAACAGAACAGAACAAATCATATCATATCTAATCAGAGCATATGGAAAACTAGAAGGGGGGTTGAATAGTTTTACCGTTTTAAAATTCTTTTGCTTTGAATACTTAACGTGATTTCAAAGTTATGCAAACAATAAACAATATATAATAAGTAAGTAGAGAAAGAAATAATCAAACCACTACACGGATGTTTATAGGGGTTCGGTCTACAAGGACTCTCTTCCTTGCCCTACTCCACTCCTCGAGCCTCTAACTCGAGAGTTTTTCTTCACTAAGAAACAAGCTCCCTTCTCGGCGGAGAAAACCTTTATACACGTCGCTTACACTTTTTCTGGTACAAAGCTAGATACCGAGTTCTTTTACAAGGGCACAACCACTCCCGACACTCTATGTATTTTAAGGACTAAAATACTAACCGGACTCTACTGAGGTATATGAATGATTTGGTACAACAATGATGTGTGACAAACTCCTAATTCACACAGTGACTATTCTAACAAGTCTTGCAATGCTTAGTTGAAGCTTGTGATGCTTTGATCTCTTTGCTACAAAAGAAAGATCACTAAGAATGTAATATGTAATGGGTTAGTAATGAAAGAATGAATGAATGTTGTTTATGCTAAAAGTGATGAGAAAACATGAATGAGCAGCTTGCTATTTATAGGCAAACTGATCAAACATGCCATGGATTTGGCGGATCCAAATCCAGGGATCCGTCCCTTATGGCTTTTGGTTCTGCCAGAGCCTGACAGCAAATCTTCCAAAATCTTTCCAAATCTTGCCAAGATATTACCATATCTAATTCTTTGTGTGAAGATCTAACCATGATATTCTCAAGATCTTCAAGATATCTAAAGATCTCAATATGATGTATGCCATGATGTCATTGTACAAATTTCCATTTTAAGAAATAAAATGTAATATGTAAAATGTAAAATGTTTGTAACATGTATGTATCATGTATAAACTAGTGATCATGTATGTAGCATGTTATGAGTTTTTAAAAGCTTACAACTATATATGTAAAAGACTTAACTTATATTTATGCTTTGCTAAAGATAAAATCTATAATTGTCATTAACATAATATAGCAAAGATCGTAAAATATAAATAACGTTTTTAGACGATATTTGTATTAACAATCTCCCCCTTTTTGTTAATGGTATGTGCTTAAACACATACTTTTATTTGACCAAAACCGGACCCAAATAGACCAAAAACTAACCATAAATGCCAAAGATATTGTGTTTTTGTGTTTGTTTCTATGCAGGTACGGATATCATGAAAAAGGGACAAAATCAAGCAAAATCCGAGAAAATGAGCACGAGACGTGGAAAAGATATTTATAGAGCCGAAGCCGGGGAAAATTTCGTCAAAGATAATATTTTTGAAGAATGACCCTTGGATTATTTAATATTGGCAAAATTGGTCCGTCGATGAAATTTGAAGACTGGGCAGAAATGGTCCTTGAGGTTTCATAAATTACACCTATGGTCCTTGTGTTTAACTAAATTTATCCTAAACTCTAAAAAACACAACCGGATCTAAAAACCACAATCCACTAAACCCATTAAACCCACTTACCCTTAAAACCCCACCAGCCCACTTAACATTATAACCCATAAGCCCACTACTTAAAAACTCAAAACCGGCCCACACCCTTAACCAACAAACCCGACCCACCCATCTTTTATAACTAATACGCAGTAAAGGATAGTCAAATCCCCAATCACTTAGTCAAAATCCCTAATCCCCAACTCACCACTTCTTCTTCTTCTTCCCTAAATTACCGCCCAATCCAACCCTAATCCCTAATTACCCAACCGTCCCCATCACCTCCACTACCAGCCAAACACATCACATGGACGTGTCTTCGGTCCCCTCCCCTCCACCTCATCAATCCGAGGCTACAAAAAAGATCAACGGATGAGATTCGAAGATGTGGAGACCAAGTTAACATCCAAGGGTCGATAAAGAAGCACAAACGCAAGAAGGGAACACACTCACACGACAAACACACTATTTCTAGGGTTTTTATTTTTTTTAGTATAAATAGTCGAGTAGCAGCCGAGTCTTTTTTTTCTTTTTCTAGGTTTTAACTAGCTTTTCTTTCGGTATGTTTTTATTTTTTTAGTTGTAATTTATTTTCAGAAATGTAGTTTTAATTTTAGTCGGATGTAATTTTAATTTAGTTTAGTTAATGAAAGTTCATTTTAGTCATTTGTTTATTCAGTATTTGTTATTGAATTTGAGTTTTGTGGATATATATTCTGTATCTGCTTTTAAACTAGCTTATTGATCTCCATAGGTTTTATTTAGCTAAGAATTTTAAGGTACTTTGTAATTTTATTTTTCATTTGTAATTTACTCTAATTTTCATTTTAATATCAGTTTGTTCTTTTTTGAAAATCGAATTAGTATAGCCTATTTTATCTGCTTATGATGTTGTTTTTATTTTGCTTGCCTTGCTTATTTGTTGCTTGTTAATCATACGGTATGCGTAGGTTGTTAATTATACGGTTTTGAGTTATTTGGTGTCTAAATATTGTGGAATTGAAAGTTGATAGATTAAGTGATTTAAGTTTGAAAGTGCTTAAGTTAGCTTGAATCGGTTGTTGTAGGAGAATTTTAGTTGAAAGAGCTTTTAGTCTTCTTGCCATTTTTAGCTTCTTTAAACTGATCTGTAAGAAAATCTTTTATAAGCTTGTTTTTCTTTGGTTTTCAAAAAGTTTCCAGCATACTTGTGCTTATCATTTGCAAAAGAAAATCAAAAAAAAAATAAAAAAAAATAATGTTGCAAAAACTTGCTAGACCTGGGATTCGAACCCAGGTCTGCTAGCACACAACACAAATGACCCAACCAGTATGCTATTGTTCTTTTTAGGTCAAGTAATACAAAATTAAGTAGTTAACATAGCCTTAATGTCATTTTAGCCCATTTTAAGCTGTTTTGGCTTATACCAGCTTATCGGCTTAATCTTTTTCAAAACTTTTATTTTTCTTAACTTTTTATTAACTTAAAGTAATTTCAGAAAAAATTTCAGATTTTTAAAATTAGTTTTCGTATTTTTAGTAATTTAAATTAGTTAAGATATTTTTTAAATCATAAAAAATTATTTAAAAGTCAAAAAAATATATTTTTCTTTTTTCAAAAATTTTCTTTTATCAGTTTTAATATAGGAAAATTATTTTCGAAATTTTAGGGCTTAGAATTTAGCATTTCACTTTTATTCGCGTTTTTAAATTACGTCGCGTTCCGTTTTTAAATTCAATTTTCGTTTTTAGGTTAAATGCTTAGTTTAATTGTTCCATTAGCTTAGTTTAATTAGTTTATCTTGTTTGTTATTTTAATATTAGTAGTGTAATCCAAAAATCAATCACTCTTTTTCTCATTCACTACACGAATCACGTCCCGGGAACACAAATTCCATTCGATCTTCGTCGGGACAACGAACCTAGGGTTTTCACATTCTTTCCCTTTTGTGATTTCTCCCTTGATCTATAATTGTACAATCAATATAAATTGACAAATCAAATTTTTGGCGCCGCTGCCGGGGAAGGTTGAAGTGAGTTCGTGATTCCGTTTTTCGATTCGTGTTTTGAAGACCCTTCTCCCGGGAAGTTATCGTTTTCATTTGTAAATATTTTTATATAAAAACCCAAAAAGATTTTCTCTTCAAAATTTATTTTCCTTTTTCCTTTATGATTTTCCATGTTTCTAAAATTTAAAAATCCAAAAATATTCTTCTCAATCCTCTTATCCGTTTAATTCTTTATCTCTATCCCTCTATCCGTTTAATTCCTCTTCTCTATGTCTTCATCTTACCATTATGGTTGCCAATACTGTGGGGGTCCTCCAAATGGTGGAAACTGCCCCGGTTGTAACATTATGGATTCAGGAAATGGGTTTGTCTATGACCAAAATCCATGTTTCTATAATGAAACACCCGACCTTTTCAACCAGCCCCCACAGCAACAGATGGAGACATACTTGTGTGAATTTTGTGGAGGTTGTCCTCATCCGGAATTTGATTGTCGAACGGGTGACATGCTTGTCTATGAGCAGAACCCTTATAACAATCAGACATCATCCGGATTTGACACATCTTCATATTATACATCAAGTTCTCCACAACAGTATTATTCTTGTGAATATTGTGGAGGTCCACATCCAAGTTTTGATTGTCGAGCAAGGAATACGTTTGTCAATGAACAAGTTCCTTGTAATCAGAACTTCGGGTATGACCATTATCCACATAATTCATCAAATCAATCACAGCAACAATATTGTTGTGAATACTGTGGAGGCCCTCACTTTGGCTCTGATTGTCAAACAAGTAACCAGTTTGTCTATGAACATGGTCCTTGTGACAATTACGACTATTCTTATAATAACTCACCTCCACAGTACCCATCATCTCAAACACTCAATCAAGAACTTCTCCATGAACTATTAGAGTCAGCAAAGAAATATAACCATGAACTTCTAGAGTTAACAAAAAGCTATAAGGCTATGGTTATTCAATGTACCCCAGAAGAAACTCATCAGATAACTTATGGAGAATTTTTAGCTG
Source organism: Artemisia tridentata subsp. tridentata (assembly GCA_021014915.2). Taxonomy (NCBI): domain Eukaryota; kingdom Viridiplantae; phylum Streptophyta; class Magnoliopsida; order Asterales; family Asteraceae; genus Artemisia; species Artemisia tridentata. The sequence continues at coordinate 102,436,043 of CP139503.1, read as the reverse complement.
AAAGACAAATAGCTCAAATAAGTTCTAATTATCGTCAAACTTTCGTTTACGACGACGATGACGATGATGAGGATTTTATGTGGGGAGTTTGTGAAAATTCGTCAGAAATCACTCCCGTCCTACCTTCTAAGGAACCAGAGGACTCTCTCATAATGGGGGACGAGCATCTTAGCACTCTTCCTGAAAAGGAATCAGACGAATTCATAAAGTCTAGTGCTGAGAACCTTGTCCCAATCCCAAGTGAGTCCGAGGAAATATTTGACGGTGATTGTGATTTGCAATCTTGTGGAGATTCTCTTGACGTTTCCGAGGTTATTTCCGGAATTTTCTCTAACCCCCTCTTTGAATATAGTGACGAGTACACTTTTTGTGCCGTTAATCCTCTTTTTGATGGGGTGTTAGAGAACGTTGAGAGCGAGGACTCTATAATTTCTAATCTTGATGAGCCCGTAACGGAACCGGGACTCACAGATTCTCCTCGTATGATTGAATCTCTTCATGAGGAGTTCTCCGATGAACTCACTCATATCATACCTCCTCCGGAGTATGATTTCTATGATTTTGAAGAGGATCCTGACCCGGGGGGAGATGTACTCTATCATGAGAGTTTACTTGTCGATGATATCCTCCCGACCCTCCCGCCCGAGGTCTTTGTTGATTATGACCATATGAGCTTCAATGTTGATATTCAAAATAAGAAAAATGGTACTTTTGATGATGAAGAATGGATCTTCATTGTGATTAAGATCCTTCTCCTTTTCTTCACCTACCCGGTGACTTCTCCTCTTATTCACTCCTTAGGGAGTGAAGACAAAATCTTTGACCCCGGCATTTCTCCTTCTTTTAAGCCGTGGGTATCTCATCGGAGTGGAACTTTCGTATGCTTCAATGTTTATTCAAACATCTTGAACGAAAGTCCGATTGAGATTTTCTTTTCCACCTGCTTCCCCAAGAACAAATGAATTCGGGGCGAGTCTAAGCTTTCCGACTCGATAAAAAACAAGCGCTTCGTGGGAGGCACCCCATGCTTATCCATCTATCTTCTTTCTATTTTCTTAATAAACGTGAGGAGGGCTACCTCTTCCATTTTTGTGTTTCATGGTTGTTTGTGTATGTCCAGGTTAGCCCGATTGAAGACTCTCGTGCTCATGGTTCTGCCTTCTCTCCACTCGAGTTTCATCATTCGTTGCTCATCCGATATCCTTAATCTTATCGTTTTACGTTTATCTTTGGCATAATTAATAAACGGCCTTAGATTTATGTAGGAGAACCCTTACCTTTAAGACATTGAGGACAATGTCTCGTTTTAGTCTGGGGGGGTAATCTTTCGATTTGATTTTTGCCTTGCATTTTTGCCGTTTTCTCTCGCAACCCCGTTTTTCCTCAAAATTTGAAAAAATCCAAAAAAAATGAGAAAATTTTAAAAATTTTTGCAAAAATATAATAAATTTTGACATTTTTGTTGACTTTCCGCTGGTGAGAGTAGGAATAAAATTCTGACTTGACCGGGCGTGTTGAGCCCTAGCTTGTCCCCTTAACCATTTATAATCTATAAGCTCGTGCTAGTCTTTTACACAAGGAGCTATAAAATGCGAATTCTTTTTAAGAGTTTGCAAGTTCCCGTATCGACTTTATATATGCATGGCTTGATTATAAGGCTAAGCATTCGCGGATCTTATTATTTAAGATTTTAAATTTGCGAAGAACGAGAAATGATAGAGTTTATTTAGAAGTTAGATTGCTAAACGTGGAGTAGTTGGTTCTCTTTAGAGCTCATCGAAGCTACTTGTGGCCTTTTGCTCCCACAAAATTGTTTCACTATATATATCTGTAAGAATAATTAAAGATGTTAGGTTTTGCCGATGATTAGTTCTTGGTCTTCTTAAAAGAATCCTTGTTTTGAAAATTAGGTACACATCAAGGTTCCTTAATAAATAAGTTTAATAATAATAAGTTAAGTGCTCTAAGCTACGGATTCGAGATTGGGCCTTGGATCCTTATTTCCAAAAGGCGTTTAGGTCTTGGCTACCCTCTTACACCGGCCCTTGGACCTCTTGTTCAGGAATGTGTGAGGTCTTGGTCTAACCACCTTGGATCCTCATTTCAGGAATGTCTAGAGTCTTGGAACACTCCGTTGTAACGGCCCTTGGATCCTTTATTCCGAAAGGTGTAAGGTCTTGGAACTAAACCGTGAAGGTCCGTCGTTTAGGGTACGCAAGTAAAAAGTTAGTAAAAAAAAAAAAAAAAGTGATGAAAGAAAAATAGAAAAAGTCAAAAATATAAATAAAAACCTTGATGTGGACCTCATTTTCAAAGCAACGGTTCTCGAGAGAAGATTGAAAACTACTTAGCGTCTTAATTTAGTATCTTTATCGGACTAAAACTTATCAAAACGAGAATATGAAGCAATTCATTTCTCGCCAAAAATAAAATAAATAGAGGAAATTAGGAAAAATGGGAGCAAGAGGTAATTACACAAGTAACTTTCATGGGTAGTGTTGGCATCTAACTTGTAAATAGACAATGATTTCGTTTTTACGCTTAGTTTGGGGACTCGTGAAAAATCAGGAACGACGAATTTTATCCGTATGGTCACTTCTTTATGAGTCGTGTTTCCTGCTCATTGATCCTAAAAGTTATCGTGAGATAATGATTGTCAACAAAGCCGTCACATGATTATGATAAAAAAAAAAAAAAAAAAAAAAAAAAAGAAAAAAAAAATACAAAAATATAATAAAAAGGAAAATCGGGGAGTTTTTAGAACTTAAGATTTCTCAATCTCTTTTGAAAATTTTGCTACTTCTCAAAGTTAGTAAAAAGAGATTAGAAATTTTTCGTTTCAAAAACGTGTTTATATAACATTGCGTGAGGACACGTCAATATCTTAGTCTGGGGGAATTTTGGTATGTGCTTAAACACATACTTTTATTTGACCAAAACCGGACCCAAATAGACCAAAAACTAACCATAAATGCCAAAGATATTGTGTTTTTGTGTTTGTTTCTATGCAGGTACGGATATCATGAAAAAGGGACAAAATCAAGCAAAATCCGAGAAAATGAGCACGAGACGTGGAAAAGATATTTATAGAGCCGAAGCCGGGGAAAATTTCGTCAAAGATAATATTTTTGAAGAATGACCCTTGGATTATTTAATATTGGCAAAATTGGTCCGTCGATGAAATTTGAAGACTGGGCAGAAATGGTCCTTGAGGTTTCATAAATTACACCTATGGTCCTTGTGTTTAACTAAATTTATCCTAAACTCTAAAAAAAAAACACAACCGGATCTAAAAACCACAATCCACTAAACCCATTAAACCCACTTACCCTTAAAACCCCACCAGCCCACTTAACATTATAACCCATAAGCCCACTACTTAAAAAACTCAAAACCGGCCCACACCCTTAACCAACAAACCCGACCCACCCATCTTTTATAACTAATACGCAGTAAAGGATAGTCAAATCCCCAATCACTTAGTCAAAATCCCTAATCCCCAACTCACCACTTCTTCTTCTTCTTCCCTAAATTACCGCCCAATCCAACCCTAATCCCTAATTACCCAACCGTCCCCATCACCTCCACTACCAGCCAAACACATCACATGGACGTGTCTTCGGTCCCCTCCCCTCCACCTCATCAATCCGAGGCTACAAAAAAGATCAACGGATGAGATTCGAAGATGTGGAGACCAAGTTAACATCCAAGGGTCGATAAAGAAGCACAAACGCAAGAAGGGAACACACTCACACGACAAACACACTATTTCTAGGGTTTTTATTTTTTTTAGTATAAATAGTCGAGTAGCAGCCGAGTCTTTTTTTTCTTTTTCTAGGTTTTAACTAGCTTTTCTTTCGGTATGTTTTTATTTTTTTAGTTGTAATTTATTTTCAGAAATGTAGTTTTAATTTTAGTCGGATGTAATTTTAATTTAGTTTAGTTAATGAAAGTTCATTTTAGTCATTTGTTTATTCAGTATTTGTTATTGAATTTGAGTTTTGTGGATATATATTCTGTATCTGCTTTTAAACTAGCTTATTGATCTCCATAGGTTTTATTTAGCTAAGAATTTTAAGGTACTTTGTAATTTTATTTTTCATTTGTAATTTACTCTAATTTTCATTTTAATATCAGTTTGTTCTTTTTTGAAAATCGAATTAGTATAGCCTATTTTATCTGCTTATGATGTTGTTTTTATTTTGCTTGCCTTGCTTATTTGTTGCTTGTTAATCATACGGTATGCGTAGGTTGTTAATTATACGGTTTTGAGTTATTTGGTGTCTAAATATTGTGGAATTGAAAGTTGATAGATTAAGTGATTTAAGTTTGAAAGTGCTTAAGTTAGCTTGAATCGGTTGTTGTAGGAGAATTTTAGTTGAAAGAGCTTTTAGTCTTCTTGCCATTTTTAGCTTCTTTAAACTGATCTGTAAGAAAATCTTTTATAAGCTTGTTTTTCTTTGGTTTTCAAAAAGTTTCCAGCATACTTGTGCTTATCATTTGCAAAAGAAAATCAAAAAAATAATAATAATAATAATGTTGCAAAAACTTGCTAGACCTGGGATTCGAACCCAGGTCTGCTAGCACACAAACACAAACGACCCAACCAGTATGCTATTGTTCTTTTTAGGTCAAGTAATACAAAATTAAGTAGTTAACATAGCCTTAATGTCATTTTAGCCCATTTTAAGCTGTTTTGGCTTATACCAGCTTATCGGCTTAATCTTTTTCAAAACTTTTATTTTTCTTAACTTTTTATTAACTTAAAGTAATTTCAGAAAAATTTTCATATTTTTAAAATTAGTTTTCGTATTTTTAGTAATTTAAATTAGTTAAGATAGTTTTTAAATCATAAAAAATTATTTAAAAGTCAAAAAAATATATTTTTCTTTTTTCAAAAATTTTCTTTTATCAGTTTTAATATAGGAAAATTATTTTCGAAATTTTAGGGCTTAGAATTTAGCATTTCACTTTTATTCGCGTTTTTAAATTACGTCGCGTTCCGTTTTTAAATTCAATTTTCGTTTTTAGGTTAAATGCTTAGTTTAATTGTTCCATTAGCTTAGTTTAATTAGTTTATCTTGTTTGTTATTTTAATATTAGTAGTGTAATCCAAAAATCAATCACTCTTTTTCTCATTCACTACACGGATCACGTCCCGGGAACACAAATTCCATTCGATCTTCGTCGGGACAACGAACCTAGGGTTTTGCATATTTCCTTTGCAATTCTCCTTTTTGGATATAAATTGCTTCAATTCAGTTAATGACAAAACATAAAGTTTATTTTTAAGCAATGGAATAAATAAAGTGCAAGTCTTTTAAAAATATAGATTAAACTTGTTTTATACAAATTTAAAAGCAATTTTGCCTTTTTAAATTGTATGATGTATGAGTTTAATATAATCTCCCCCTTTTTTGTCGAAACTAAAAGAGGAAATGCAAAGCGGAATGTAGTGAATGGCCCTTGGTGATTACTCCCCCTAATTTGGAGTGCCAAGTACGATGAGAAATGGATTTTGAGTGCTTATTAGCTCCCCCTTGGACAATACTCCCCTAATTGGAGTGCCAAGTTTGTGATGCTTGAATCTACAAAAACAAATGTTAGTGCTATATGGGCTCCCCCTTGATCAATACTCCTCCTTGTTAGGGTGCCAAAGTATATGGTTCAATGATGAATGATGCTACAAAAATAAAGGTTAGTGCATGATTAACTCCCCCTTGATCAATACTCCCCATTGCTAGGGTACCATATGATCAAAGGATGAAAAATGCTATAAGACAAAGGTTAGTTGTAAATGATTCAAGCCAACTAAGTAATATGATGCATGAGTAATAAGAGCTACAACACAAAGGTTCAACCATGAATAATAGTTGTACCCATTCAACCAAGTATAATGGGTCAATCCAAGTATAAAAGTTCAACCCAAGTCTAATGGGTCAAAATAAGCACAAAAGTTCAAACCAACCATATATAATGCACAAATAGTGATCACAATCAACACATGAACAACAACAAACATCTTTCAATTTGAAAATTATTTGTGACCAAAGTCACAAATTAAGATGTTACAAAGTAAATGAAATGGAAAATAACCTAGAAATAAAAAGAGTGGTCCTAAACATAAAAATCCTAGAAAAGAAAAAATTCTAAGAAAAGCTCCTAGTGAGCATCTATTGTGGCGGGTGTGAAAGAGCATTTAGGCGCTCTAGGATATGGTTCAAAATGAACCTCATTACATTATGCAACTCATGAACCAAAATGTTGGTTCGTTGAGTGAGATGGGCGGTTCGCTCACACATGGAACAACCATGTCGTGGGAAGTTGGGTGGAAGGTTTGGTTCATTAGTTGGTGGTGGTGGTGGTGGTGTTGGTTGCTAGTTTGATGGTGGAGGTGGTGGAACATAAGTAGGAGACATGATGGATGCAAGCAAAGTGGATTATAAATCCATTACTTCATTTAGGTGGGAATCCACCATGTTTGAGAAGGAGTAGAGGCGATCAAGTTCCTCATTAATTTCACCTTGAGTTTGTGGTTGGTTTATCCACATTGACTCATCAATGGCTTGTAGTGTGGATGTGTGTGAAAAAGGTTGAGGTTGAGGTTGTTGTAGTGGAGCTTGATCGCGGTAAAGAGGACCATGGATGTCCCTATAGATGGGATGGAAGATAAGTGGTTCTCTTTGTGAAGGTTGAGCCTCAAAAGGCATTGGTAGTGGATTGGTGGACCTAGGTGGAAGGTCTTCAAGAGTTTCTAGATAGGGGTGTGGTGAGGTTGGTGGAGTAGCAAACAACTCAATGGGTTGGAGTTGGGGTGAATGAGGAGGTGATGGTGATCTTGTTGGTTGAGATGGTGCGTGTAGCAACCCGTAGAATTCCTTAGTCATTAGCGAATGTTAATCTAGTATTAACCCGTCATTACTATTCACTTATCCATTTTCCGAGAAAAATTTAAAAATTTTTGTTTATTACTTTTCTATAATTCAAACGTTGTTACGTTATTCATGAAACATTGGAACGAGCTCACACGCGGACCACGACGGATCAAACACACTCAAATAATAACCAAATGGACCCCTTGATTCATAAACTTTCGGCCCAACTTTTCATTTTTCTTTACATTTTGTTCGACTCAACACACCTTTATTTGACCCCATTCATTTCAGATTTCAACACACAACACATGCAATATTTTTCACCATTCAAATCCTTACATTACAAGGATTCGAGAATGATAAATCTCATAATCTAGTTCGAACATTTGATTCACTTGCGAGACCAAAAGCTAACCATGTTCGACCAACTATACAACTCAATCTAAATCCAACCAAAGTCGACCAAACATATTTTTCCTTATATGTTTTACAGTGTTCTCGACATAGTTACATCCCGTGCCCGCTTAAACCAAAAGTTAGAACTTTTTGCGCGGAAACGCTTGACTTTTTCGGATATCCTGTTACTCTTTTGACCATTGACAAAAATCTATAAACATTCAGACCTTGAGACTATTTTTAAATGAAACTAGACTCAATTACCTTCGAAACGCCGGGTGGCACGACCTCTAACGACTTACAAATTAAAAAAATATGATTTTTCAAAAATCGACAAAATCTGAAAATCGGCTCCCAACCGCGGGTTGAGATTCCCAACCGCCGCGGCTCAAACTTTCTGACCAAAAACAACTTTCTACCAACTGCCGGTTGGGCTTCCCAACCGCCGGTTGGGGACCTGCAGTTCCCAAAAACTTGTGTTTTGGCCCGTTTTCACGATATACAACTCATACCACATCCGTATTACATCAAACTTAACCCACATCATTAACTTAACATAATAAAATGTTTCCATAATCGTTTGACCCGTTTACAACCCAAAATGGGTATATCTACACTTAATCCAAACGCCCCTTTAACTTTGACTATAAACACTTAGAGCGTACTTTGACACAACGATTGACCACCAAATCGTTAGGACAGCCTTAACATACAATTTGCCACACGACTACACTTTACCAACCAATAAAAGACCACCGGGGGTACAAACTTTACACTTGTGCTCGGTATTCTACCTAAGCTCCTAAACGCACACTACCTTTATCTTTGCATATCCAAATCCTTAATCCATATATCCAAGCCATCCATAAAAACATGCCAACCTACAAAACGGTTAGACAACTAAACCATAAGCTTTCGCTTAGTAAGTAACCCGACATAAAACACATATCATACACATATTAGCACATAAGCATCATGATCACTTACTTTGCTTCCAAACCATAACATTCAATTTACCACATAAACCTTCATCACATAAGCTACAACAAGTCTCGCTAGCAATTAATCGCATACTTGCTTGACTAGCTCATAACTAGTTACCACTTTCCTAACCTTCATCCATTACTCAATCCAAGTACTAAACTTTATCACAATCATAACACATATATGGATAACACACATATAACACATGTTTTAGTACAAGTTACTTACCTTAGCTTCCAAAGCTAAGCATAGAATCTATATCACCATCCTCATCAACCTCTAACCCTCATCATCATTCTTCTTAATTATCAAGACCTAACAACATGACAATCAATACCATAATTAAGGTTTTACATAACCCATTAAACTTATCCAACTTCCTTTCTATATCATCATATGATCATACTTTGATCATATGATGAAATCCCACTTCAATCATAAACCTTAACCTCATAAACATCAAGATAGGGAAATACTTACTTGTAATTGATTGATATTAGAAGCTATCTCTTGGATGGGAACACCTAGCCTTCATCATAAGAACCATCAAGCCATAAGCTTATGGTTTCCCTCCCTTTTTCTCCTCTCTAGACCAGACCACAAACACACCCTAGGATAATGTGGAAATCTCTAGAATTTCCCGAATAATATTAGCTAGTCACAAGTTTGGGTTTATGGCAAGAATGGTCCTTCTAGTCTCTTTCCTTCTACTTTAGCCACAACCAACTTATAATACATTTACCACAATGGCAACTTAGGTCCTTGAAGTCCATTCCCTTTCTAATTGTGCCGCAAAGCACTTTCATAACCATATAACTCATTTGTTGACTATTAGGTTGACTATCGAGTTTGACCACAACGCAACATTCGTTGACTGGCCAATCACGTTAGGCATTTTGTCCATTTTCATCTAGGGTAAAGTACAAGTACCCGGGAAACGGGTCTAGCCTTATATGTTTTACAGTGCTCTCGACATAGGAACTTCTAAACACATTTCCACACTCTTACTAATTCACTTGGTCACATATGAATGATGTTTGGACCTTTTAAATACATGTCTGACATATATATAATATATATATACCACTTGTTTTCTCCTAAACCCCATCTACTTGCACAAGAATTTCCTAGCTAGATTTTTATTCTTGTTGTCCCCTAAATCTTTCACTGCCAAATCAAATATATTGCCTCAACTTGACCATATAATACAATATAAACCATATACGAGTACACATACACATGCATATATACGTATGGGATCACACACTCTTTTCATTTCACACTTCAACTTGCATTCACACACATACATCTCCCTAAGATCTTATCCCCTGCCAACATAGAATAAAATCTCAACTTGCCTATATAATGATATCTATGTCAACATATGTTCTTACACACTCATCTCACTCAAATACTCTTCACTCGATCTCACTACCATAAAACACAAACATAACACAAGCAAATCACATTTGCTCTTTGTTTTGTTCACTCCCGAAGGAAAAGAAAGAAAGAAAGTTATAGTCATAACTTCAAGTCTTGTAAAGGTTATAACTTCAAGTCTTGTAAAGGTTCACTAGAGTTTGGTTCGAGTACGAGTTTGATTTGGAGTAAGAAGGCTCGGGTTTTCTTGCTATATCGGGTCCTCATTACCAACGTTCCATTCGAATCCTCGTCACCACCTTCTTGGTGTAGTAAGTACTCGACACTATTCCAATATATCTAAAGTATAATGAGCTTCATTCGACATGCTATGTACGTTTTAAAATCCAAGCTTGTTCTTACTAACTAATCACGTTCACACTTTAAGAATAAAACTATGCATGCTTGTAAATTTATATATATACGTTAACATGAAGTATAACCAAGCACAACTCTACCAACTCAGTAAAAACTTGAACGTGAGAACGAAATCATAATCGAATATCAAGCATGAAATGTCCCATGCATCTTCACTGTGTCGAAAAGAAAGTATATACATACAACCCAGTTCGAGACCCTTATATATGTACAAGACACATACTAAACCCCATCGAGCCTTTGCCTCAATGGTTGTGTCTTTGGTATGCAAGTTGACTGACCCAGGTTCAAACCCCGTTGTGGTTGCTTGAATTATATTTTTTTCCTTGTTTTTGTTCACAGCTCGATAACCACATAGTCCAAGGAAAAAGTTTATTATTGTCACAAACATTTACATAATTTTATATAACATAATATATTCTGAATGAACATAATTTATTGTAATATAGAGCCACGCGTATATGATAGTCACTTTAATATATGGTTTCATTTATGATATAACATTACGTATTCGTTACGCATTATTTTCTTCTAAAAACCAAGCAGGCTTTCGTTGGGCTCACAAGCCCAACGTCGAAAATTATTAAAATTAAACCCCACTCGAATTGGTGTTGGGCCTTAAGGCCCATTCGACACTTGTAGATCTATTTTTGAAATAAGCTGTTTCTTATGCTCTAATAAGCTCTTTAAGTTGTATGAATAAAAGGGAAATATAATTTTATGGTTTATAAACTTTTGGACTAAAAATGCAAATTTTGCGAAACATAGGGTCAAAAGTGTAAATTCTGGAAATTGTGTGTTCGAAACAGAAATTATGAAATTTAATTAAAACTGAGGACTAAAACTGTAAATAACAGAAAGTTGGGGAAGAAAGTGTAAATTGGATGTTTTGGACTAAAATAGTGAATATTTTGAACCTAGGGTTAAAAGTGTAACTTTTATATAAGTTAAGGGTGAGATTTGTAAACTTTATAATAGTATCAAAAACTTATATTTCCAACTTATTATGTCAAGATTCTTTTTCTTATATAAATACAACAATGTCGAAATATATAAATCAACGTTATTTTTAACGGATAAATATAGATCACTATCGAATATACAATCAATAATAAAACCCACACAACATGAATATAACAAAACGTTACGATTATATTTATATAACGTAACTTATGATCCACCAACTTTTGAAGAGACGATAAATACTGATTCCAATAAACATAAAAACATGATAATATTATATATGATATTATTTTTGAACTTTAAGCATTTTAAGCATATCATTCACATCACAATCCAATCCGTTATCCAACACATTTCCACGATCATTATTCACATCCTGTCAATCTTAAACCATTGAAATCTCAAACTTCACTATTATTCAGGTCATGTGTTGGAGCCGTTCCCGTGATACGTTTGACATAACATTACTTTGACCTTACAGCTAAGGTGAGTCATAGCCCTACTATTATTCTTTAATATTCATTTTAAACTACTTGGGGGAGATACATGCTTAGAAATACTTTACTCGCTTGATTTACATACACTATTTGTATTTACATAAATACTTGTATACAAACTTGATTTCACTATTCTTAATTTCTACTGATAACTGTGACTAGACTCAATTCAGACATATATCCTGACATGGCTATGTCAGAAGACCATTAAATTGGGTGTAGACTTATATCCTGACATGGAGATGTTGGAAGGCCATTTATTTGGATGATTCATGATATTCATACTATGTTAGCAATGGGTTGTAAACACACAGGTTGCAAGTCTTGTATGGGCGGGGCTTGGGACTGAGTGATTTATAATGCCTTTGCTGTGAAATCTTTATTCAAATGCTTTACAGTTAAACTAAACTCTATGAACTCACCAACCGTTGGTTGACACTTTTTAGCATGTTTATCTCAGGTTTATAAGGCGATAGTGGTTGCATGGATTCTAGAGTCATTTGCATACTTGAAGACTTATATCTTTATCTTTACCATTCGATACTTCTTAAAAACTTCTATGTAACTTTACTTGGGAACTTATTGTCATAACTCTGATTTTAATAATTCGAATGGTAACATTTCAAAACATCTCATTTAGAGGTCGTTTTCTATACCTTGATTTATATTATAAAGTAATACCCCCTTGACTCTACTGTTCCGCTGCGGTAATTTGGGGGTGTTACAGTACGGGTGGTGGTGTGGTAGCCACTGGTGTTAGGGTAGGTGGTGGAGTGTTTATAATGATGTGGGGTGGTGTTGGAGTTGACAAAGTCAAGAAATTCTCATTAGCAATAGGTGATGAGATGTTCAAAGGTGATGATTCTTCGGATGAAGAGTTGAGATAAACAAAACAGCAAGGTCTGACACTCATTCTTGTTGTACTTCTGTGTGGTCTGGATGTTGAGGAGTTGTTTGATTTGGTCATTGTGAGGGTGAAGGTTGCTTAGAAATGCAGAAATATTGCTTAGGAATGATGGTGAAGATGTGAGAAAAGATTAAACTAAATCTCCTAATTTATAGACAGTAAGGTTTATGGAAGGGTGTGTTTGGATGTGATGTTGATCCATAGAAATATGTTGGTTCCTAATGATTTTGAAGAAGAAAAGGAGCTAGTCATATCATCAAAGTCAATCCATTGAGATGGAGTTGAGTAAGATGAAGAAGATATGCAGTAAATGCAAAGGGTGAGTGGGAAATCTAGTGATGTGATTGATCCACGGATCGTAAGGAACCTTTTTGAGGGATCCTTGCTTGTTAGAGAAAGGTAACTTGAGTGGAAATTTGAAATTTCAAAATTTGGTGGGAAATTGTATTCCTGTTTATCTAAGGTTGCTAAGATGATCCTAATGTGATGAAGTATCAGTAAAGGTATCTTAAATCAAGAATCAATTATCTAAAGTGCGGGATTAAACGAAGAATTTAAAAATATGACTGTTGATCCGCGGAACCAAACGATAACAAAGACGGATCCCTGTTTTTGGTTCCGCAGAATCCGTTGGGTGAATTTTGGCGGCACCAAAAAATTGAACAGACGGAACCCTGTTTTTGGTTCCGCCATATCCGCCAATCAAAAAATCAATACAATGGGCATTTTTAAAGGCCCGAAACCCGTTCAAATCCCGAAAGTTGTCCTAAAACATATGTAATTAATTAGTTGTGATTGATTTAAAACAAAAACACAAGTTGACCGGATCTAAACACACGAATTGTGTTGAGGATACTTTGAGTATATACTTGATAGCATGCGGAATTTACCACCAAGTACTTAGAAGATTTAGTGTTTGGTGATTGTATGTGATCGTATGAATGTAACAGTAAGAATGATAACACACAGTTTAACCAAACGATTTGCTTCAATAACTATGAGAATTACAATGAGATCGTGAAGCTATATTAATAATGCATGTTCTTAAAACTTAACCTATGATCTCCTTTTATAGGACAAGGAGTCCTTTACAAGTAAACTATTATACGTATCAATCTATACAAATAAGATATACATCATATCTTTTCTATATTTATCCATGCACGATTCAATCTTTATCTAATAAACAGTACTAACTTTTCTTGTTCCAACAGTACTAACTGGCTTAGTACTGATAGTGTATTCTTGAACGATCTTCAGCAGTACTAATTTATGTATGAGCAGTACCAACTGTTAGTTTAATTCCCAACAATCCTCCCCTAAACTTATGATTTCTGTGTAAATCAATAAGTTTTTCGAATTAAACTCCAATGTTGATGATGGGGTGGATTCTTTCAAACACTTATCTTCAATCTTGAATCACTTGAGAATTTTCTTCACATATAAGCTTTTGAAGAAACCATAACAGTAAGTACTCCATTAAAATCTTCAATCTTTTCTTCATCTTGAATTGATTTCCTCCCCTGAGTTACATAATCATCTGTAACAGCAACTGAACAAACTTTTGAATAAACTTGAATTCCTCCCCTGTTTGGAAGAATCTTCACCATCACATTAACTAGAACATATGACATTTAAGTTCAGCTTCCATTATGACAATATGTACAACTTTCCATCAATTCAGTTGTGCAGTTTCAAACTGCTCTCAACACTTCCAGATGTGTGACCTTCTGAGAGAGGTGAATCATAGAGCATAAACTCAGTATGAAACCAAGTTTGAACCATCAATACAAACTAGTTGAAACTAGCAGTACAAACTGTTTAGCAAAAATTTTCAGAGATTAGGATAAACTCAATGTGGAGATGAAAACAGTTTTGTCCACTTATAGTTTTTAGCAAACTATCAGCTATCAACGGATTTGATATGTCTTTACCAATAGCCGTTTGCTTTGGACTAGGCAACTCTTTACACTTAGATATGGTGAGTTGATGACCATCCAGGTTTTGGTAAACTGTTAACCATGAACGGATTTGATTAGTCTTTACCAGAAAACCGTTTGATCTGGACTAGTTGGTTCTTATGTGGATTAGACATGGTGAACCAATTACCATTTGTTGTGTGACAAACTTTCACACCTGACATTTCAAACTACCATACTTTCCAAAGCATAATCCATATTAAAAAGCATTCTTAACCTGAAATGTTAGTCCAAAACCAAAGAAAACACAAAACAAAATATTTTCTTTTAACAGTTATCACAAATGACTAACAAATTTCCATAAGCAGTACCAAAAATTACCAAGCAGTACAAACTATACAAATAGCACAACTAGCAGTACAAAAACAAAAACACTTAGACGTCAATCTTTTGAAGGATTAAGCATTCCAATACCTGTTACCAAGTACTGAAATGTTGTTCCCTTAGCACACCGAGTAATAACTATTAAGTTAAACTAAGTGAGCTTATGACTGAGATCAATGCACAGAATATTTCTAACAGTTATAATACGTGAATATAAATTACACAAAATTTTTCAACGTTTAAATTCTTATTAGAAATAATTCCAAGAATCTATTACCCAAGTGTTTTGCGGAACAAACACTTGGGATTGAATAGACAAGGGTTTATGGTGTCTCCTATCGAAACTCAAGTTTTGCTTGAGTGGTAACAATATACCCACTGAGCTATCTCAGTGAGTTGTATACTCTTTGTAGGAGAGAAGTTACTTTGTAAAAGTTCTAAGCTTTCAATATACAAAGCACACTTAACTTCTCTCCATCTGATCTATTTATACACAAG
Source organism: Artemisia tridentata subsp. tridentata (assembly GCA_021014915.2). Lineage (NCBI taxonomy): Eukaryota > Viridiplantae > Streptophyta > Magnoliopsida > Asterales > Asteraceae > Artemisia > Artemisia tridentata. The sequence continues at coordinate 102,420,823 of CP139503.1, read as the reverse complement.
TAATCTAAGTATAAGTGATTAAAATATTACATGTTGTTGAGGTAGCGTGTCTGACAATTACAAACAGTAATCGTCATTTTCAAGAACCAATAGGAATGGGCTAATAAGACTTTGGGAGTTGTTGGCTGACACTCCATGACTTTTAGCCGCAAATAGGGAAGGTTGGTATCTGACAAGATAAAAGAGTGTTTGGTCTGACACTTTTATCTTCTCAGATCCTTCCCTTTTGTTCCCGCCTATTCTTCAGGCATTGGTTCCTCAGTCTTCAATCACTTTAATGTTGTTGAGGAGACTGGGGTTCAGTGAGTTCTTGTCCAACACTAACTGAACCATCATCTTCTTCTTCGGCTTAAGTTCTACTCAGGGAGTACCGCCTTCCTGAGAAGTGAATCCTTCTTCTTGAATTCGCCTTAAGCATCTTGAAGATGACTCACTGAGAGACTGTTCTCTCAGTGACTTGAATTGTTCTCGGTTTAAGTTAACACTTGGTTAATTTGTGTTCAAATCTTGTTTTAAGTATTCTTGGGTACTGACGAACCCAACATGAAACCTTCCTACATCAAAACCTTTTGTTAATAAATCAGCAAAGTTGTCATCAGTATGTATTTTAACAACTTTTACTAACCTCTTTTCAACACAATCTCTTATAAAATGATGTCTAATTTCAATGTGTTTAGTTTTTGAATGTTGAACTGGATTTTTAATAATACACAGTGTACTGCTATTGTCTATGTGTATAATCGTGTTTAAGAAATTGTACCCATAATCAAGCATCTGATTTTGAATCCAAAGAACTTGAGCACAACAGCTTGCTGCAGCCACATATTCAGCCTCAGTAGTAGAAGTGGCCACCATAGTCTGCTTCTTACACTGCCAAGAGATCAATCTACAACCCAAGAATTGACAACCACCTGTTGTAGATTTTCTATCCATGCTAGCATTAGCATAATCCGAATCTGAGAATGCTACCAGATCAAATGCAGACTTTTTAGGATACCATAGACCTAAATTAGGTTGACCTTTAAGGTATCTAAAGATTCTCTTTACAGCTGTTAGATGAGACACCTTAGGATTGACTTGGAATCTTGCACAAGCACAAACTGCAAACATGATGTCAGGCCTGGATGATGTGAGATACATCAAAGACCCAATCATAGATCTATACATGTGCACATCCACATCTTCACCACTGTGATCTTTCAATAACAAATGTGTCTCCTTATCAACTGGTGTGCTAACAACCTTGGCATCTGTGAATTGAAATTTTCTCAAAATTTCACCAACATATTTATCTTGATTGGTCAGGGTGCTCTCGGATTTTCCTTTTCAGATCTTGACAAAACCTCGCATTTTCAGAAGTTTTGAGTGGGGAGGCTATCATTAGAAAGCCAAGAATGGCTTTGATCCCTGATAGGTCAATATCACTCCATCTCTGAAAGGCTTGGTCACCGAACTCATCAATGAAGAACATACCTCTCTCAGGTTGTTCAATGACCACATTGTTCCTGAATGGAACACCTTCAGGGAGAGCCCTGTTACAGTTAAGACCAGGAACCTTGATCTCAGGCTCAGCTTCAATCTTCTTTCTCTTTCTTGAAGAAGACTCAGAAGGGGCAGGCTATTCAGCTGAAGCAGGAAGAAGAGATGGAATACCAAGTTCCTGAGGTGCTGCCGTCAGTCTTTCATACCTCAGGCTCAGGGACTTCAACAGACCAGGGACCACAACATTTGATTTTTTCGCTAATATTGGACCCAACTCATCCAATTCAGTAATCCCGAAGTCGGCGAACCTGAAGGGGGTATGAACATCAAAGTTTCTCATGTCAGCACCTCTGTAGACAGTTACAGTGGCAGGCGTGGTGTTTCGATGAATCTTGACATCAGTGATTGGTTCTGGTTTCAACCTGTTTGTCATGATCCACTGATATCTCTTAATCCTGTTTTGCCTGATCTCTTCAGTCCTTTTCATTCTTTCTTCCCTTCTTTGCCTGGGGGCAGCCATTTCAGCATTCTGAGCTTCCACAAAGCTCTTGCCACCTTTCCTTTTAGCAAGGTCTTTTGCCTCAATCCCAATCTTCTCAGCCTCTTCACTTGCAACCTGAATGAGAGCAAGCTTGTTTTGCCTTTCATCTTCAGCAGCTTTCTTTGCTGCCTCCTCTTTCTCTATGTGAGCTTGAATTTCAGCATGAGTGAGAAGTTCCATTACCCCATTGATTTCATAAGGAACCCTAACTGGTTCTTCAGGGTCTGGCCTTCTTTCCTTGGGGGCAGGCACCAAGATTGTGGGCTTAGGCTTAGTGATTGTGAGAATGCCCTTGCCTTTGTCTTGGTGGGATGAAGATGTGGTGGCTTCAGGATTCTCCCCCTCAGTGTGAGAAGGAGGTTGTTCTTGTTCAGGTTGTGGAGGTTCTTCAGTGATTTTCTCCCCCTCAACTGTTGCTTGACCCATAGTGAGAGCAAGAGTTGGTGTCCTCACTGAAGTTGAGGGAGCTTGACCTTTGAAGGCCTGATAGATCTCAGTCATCATGGACTTGATGTCTGAGGTGTCCTCCTGAAGAGTTGAGATTTTAGTCTCAAGAGAAGCCTGAGAAGCCTCGACTACAGTCATCCTTGGGCCAAGATTCCAAGCCATAGAGGAAGAAGATGATGCCAAAGAAGCCATGTGGGACTCCATAAGACCCAGGGAAGATCGGATGGAGTCCACTGAAGAGTTGAGTCCCTGTTGATTTGAGGATCTCAGCATAGTTACCAGCTCAGTCAACTGAGAAGTTTGTTGCTGGTAATTTTCTGAAGCCTGAAGAACTTTTTTGTTTAGCTCAGGTTCATCTTTCACTGACTCTTGAATGGTTTCAACGCTCTTTTGCAAATGGTGAGAGCCTCGTTGAACAGTTTTAAATTGGAATCAAGATTCGTCAGGGAGAAGGAGATGGTTGACATGTGCTCATTTTCATCATCATGATGGGCTTCCACTGATTCCTTCAGGTTTACATAATGAACAGCGGCTTCAGTGTGCTGGTCAAACATTTCTTCAATCAGACCTTGGAAGAGAGCCTTGTTGGTCTTGAGCAGGAATTTGACCAATTGTCTCTCAGTGAGAGGAAGAGTGTTGTCATACTTGGTGAGGATGTTGTCAGTATCCGAAGAACTAGCAGCTTGAGGTTCTAATTCTTCACTTGGATGTGGAGATGACTGATGTTCTTGTTCAGGTTGTTCAGAGTGTTCAGATTGTACATCAGTTTCCATATCCTCACCTGCCTCAAAAATTTCCTCTTCACTCTCTTCCTTGAGCTCTTCATCAGACTCAATAAGAGCCTGAAAGTCCCCCATGGACTCAATACCCAAAAATTCAACCGGCTCCTCTTCATAAAAAGACCCGCCTTTGTTTTGGCCAGGTCCTGACCCGGTTGTCATAATAATTGAGTGGGTTTGCTCAGCCTGACTAGCCATAATAACTGGGGTAATACCAGCCTGGCTTTTGGGGGCAGTTCCTGAGTGAATGGATCCGCCTGAGGGGTTGATGGGTTCCATATCAGCGGGTTGTTTCTTTCCCTCTGAGTCTTTGTCCCCCTTAGCGCCTTCAACTACCGATGGGTGTTTTCCAGTAGTATCACTAGGCACTGATTGTGATGATTGATGGACCCTCTTCCCATCAGGATTGTACAGTCCTTTTGGGGATTTAGGATCCTTAACTCCCTGAGATCCTGAGTGTGATTGATCAGGAACGTTAGCAGGATGTGATTATTTTTGGGTCCCCTTCCCAGTAGGATAGTGCTGTCCTACTGAGGATTTAGGACCCTTTTCTCCCTCAGGCCCTGAGTGTGATTTATCAGTTCCTTCATCGGAATGTGAGAGGTTGTGGGTCCCCTTCTCAGTGGAGTAGTGCTGCCCCACCGAGGATTTAGAACTCTTTTCTCCCTCAGGACCTGATTGTGATTTTTCAGATCCTTCATGGGGATGTGAAATGGTGAATGTTCCTGATCCCTCAGACTTGTGTATGTCAGTGGGAACATGTGGAAAGGGTTTGCCCGAAGACACTGAGGATGATTGCTCAGTGCCCTCCGTTGGCCTTTGTTTTGTGGTCAGGAGGGTCTCTGCAGTGGGTGTCTCAGAGGTCTGGGCCGCATTCAACCTCTTTTTAAGGTTTAGTTGGTTTTCGGCATCAGTCTCAGTGGCGAGTGATTTCGGTTTAACCACCTTATTGGACTGGCCCTTCTTAGTCTTCTTCACCTTCTTTGTAGGTGAAGGTACTGGAGAAACAGTGTTCTCCCCCTGAATCACCTCCATCATATAGGTGGTCAGGGCAATGGTTGTTACCTCAGGGATGCCACTAGAAAAATTGGTCTTATGCAAGACGTCAGGCTTTGTGCCTTCGACGTTAGACCTTTCATAGTCAGAACCAAGAAGGTCCTGAAGCACACAGGAAATAAACCTAGGGTAAGACAAATGTTTTTGTTTAGATTTTCCTGAGAGCTTGGCAACGAGGTCTTGAAAGATTATTCCTCCGATATCAATCTTTGTACCCTCCAGGAGGCTGAACAACATCAATTGTTGTGATGAGTTCAATAGCTTCGTTGAGGATTTATTCCCCCCAAGGACCTGAATGACAAATGTCATCAGGATCCTCCAGACTGGGTGGAACCAGGTTTTGACTAGTGGAGCCTTGATGCGCGTGATGTGTCGTTGCGGTTTAGCAGTTTTAATGCCTACTCAAGTTTTAAATTTATATTTAGCCGACTTATCAATAACACACACACTTAACGAGCAGTGTACCCGGTCAGTATGAAGATAATGGTAAGTAGAGTGTCGATCACTAAGAGTGGAACGTATAATCTCGTTAATCTAATCAGTATTTTAATATCCTAACGCAAGGGGGTTTCAGCCTGAGAGACTGGCACGGTTTTGTTTGCAATTAAATAATAAAATAAACCAATAGGCACGAATCAGCAAGTAGCACACACGTACACAGATAAATACTCGAGACAATAAGAGGGCTGTCCTTATAATTAAGTAGTTTGTCACTTGTTTTATTGATAGCTTTATATGAAGTGTATGTAGTTAATCCTTTCTCGTTGGTCCTATTCTTATCGGCGAGTAAACCCTTAATGATTACTTATGTCTAAAAGTTATTCCTAAGTGATCAATTTAGAAACAACCGTGGGAGCCACATTATGTCCCGCAGTCAAATGCCCGCAAGCCACTAATAAACACAGAGGTTATCAATGCACTAATAAGTAGTAACCAAAGACATCAACATATAAACTTTAATTAATGAGAAAGCAGTTTTAAGGGAGTGCAATCTTTCCGTTGCCACATTACACAAGCCACCAATCTTGATGAATTAAAGTTTACTAACACAATAAAACAAAACTACTTAATGAATTAAACATATGCAGCACCTTCTTACAGCTCTTGTATCTTTGATTTGGGTATGTCTTGTGCTGCCTCCTTGACTGAATTCGTCCTAGGGTTTTCCTTGTTCGGTCTTTGAAACTCTGATAATGCCCCCGAAATTCGTCTGGTCTTGGGGTATTTATAGTTTCTGTCTGAGGGAAGATGCGGCGTATCTAAGGAGTAGATGCGGCGCATGTACTTAACTTCGCGTGGGGTCCAAGATTATAATATTCAGGAATATTCGTACACCGCCAGAAGATGCGGCGTAACTCCATGTTAAGATGCGGCGCATGTCCTCTTGTATCTTGGATCGTATCTGGTGATATCTTGATATAGATGCGGCGCATGTTGAGAGTGAGATGCGGCGCATCTGGAGCAGAATTGACTTGATCTTGTCCATGTCAGTAGACTTTCACTTTATGCACGTTTTGCTCCATAATTAGTCCAAAATCGCCAAGTTTCACCAAATGCTTGTTTTTACCTGAGAATTACAAAAGTAAACGATTAAGTATCAATCCTCATACATAATATAGTAAAACAAGTCAAATTGATAGGATAAATGATAGTAATAAAATGTACTTATTTGAGTTCATCAAATATCCCCCCACTTGAACTTTACTTGTCCCCAAGTAAACCTTAGAATTTCTCTTATGAAAATGTATCCTAAAATATGTTAGGATTTATTTTTATATTTAAGCATGTATTCGTTTAATTCATAATCACACAACTAAACACTTAACGAATTAGAAGTAAAATAAAATAAGTCGATAAAAGCAAATCTAATCGTTTAACTGTCCAGTCGTGACGAATATTCTATCATAAGCTTGGCAAGTATACACATCTCCACCACTAAAGCTAAGGAATAACAAGTCTAAAGCGGTAAAAAGGGTTTTTTAGGCTTAAGGGTTAATTATTCTCTTTTCACTATCGATCTCAAATTCCAGAAAAGGCGACAAAATCACAAATACATGATCGAATCCACGAACACGATACTTGCAATTGCTCAAATCCTTAACTCGAATAGGCTAAAGATAGGTCCAAACTTCACCAATAATAATATATCAAAAAGGGCGACAAAATCATAAATACATAGCCGAATCCACGACTACGATACTTAAGATTGCTCAAATCCCTAATCTCAATAAATCAAAGGTTTGGTTGGATAAAGAATAATATAGGGTATGGATAACATTTGGGATATAAATTGGTGTAAAATGAAAAATAAACAAAACAAATAAATTAAAATCCTAAGTGTGGTTAATCACTATCCCAACCATCCCATGAACAAGACTCATATCATCGGATAACTCACGCTTTAACACTTGAAACACACGCTTTAGGTAGACACGAATTATACTCAACAAGATATTAATCAAAGAATAAACCTTAATTGGCGTTCCCATAACTGCCAATTCCCATTTAATCCATAGATATAATACAACAAATAGTGGCCATATGAACCACTTACATAACTCTACATCGTTGGCTTAAAATAAACATCCAACTCTTTTTTCTTTCTTTTTCTTTTCTCATTTTTTCGATTTTTTTTTTTTTTTTTTTTTTTTTTTTTTTTTTTTTTTTTTTTTTAACTTGAAACATAAACATAGATGTGTAAAATTTCACCACATCACTACAACTTTCTTTCCGGATAATTTTTTTCATACTTTTCATACTTTCAGAAATAACGGTAATAGTGAAAGTAGTAAACACACGAAAAATAAACTCAAAGATATACAATATTTACTTTCACTCCAATTGCATTGTGCAATTTCCCGACCTAACCATAGATAATGAATTACGCACGCGAACACAGGTAATGTAAGGAAACACACTCTGCCTATAGCAATTAACCAACCACGGATTCTAATCTACAGGGTAGGCTAAGGTATAAGGTGTAACGAAACATTTTAAACATAGGTGTAAGAAACGAAAGGAATGGCTCTGAGTGTTTTTCTAGGGGTATCTTACTCTAAAAATGAGAGTAACAAAAGGGGTTTATACGGGGGTTAACTAACCAGTGTAGTTAGTCAATAACACATAACATATAAGGCTTTTTGGGTGTAATCCTAGAATTTTACCAATTTAGACAAGTCATTCCAATTAAATAAATAATACTCATTATGGTGGTCTCGAATAGTATACAAGCCAAGTTCTAAAATTTACAAGTCACCGGCACACTCATAGATTTGTGAATTTTGAAAAATCACAATTTTTGAAAATAACGTCATGTGTGCAGCTATGCAACTTAGATCTTAAACAAAAACATGCTAAAAAAAAAATTTTTTAGTTTGATATATTAAGCACATTTTAAGCATAATTTTTGAAAAAGTTTAGGACAAGTAATTGTTAAGTGTTCTAATTCTCCAATCCCCCCACTTAAGTTAAACAACGTCCTCGTTGTTTGTATAAAAGGTAAAAAACTGGAAAATAAAAAGAATTAGAACAGAATAACTCCCCTGAGATTTGCTCGGTATGATCCTCCATTAGTGTAAGAGCAAAAATCATCTTCCATGTGGATTAGAACGTTAAAGCTTCATACTTGATGTATCCACAGGAAATTCAGCAAACTATAATACCACCAATACTTTAAAACACACCTAAGATAAGAAAGGTTCAAACTTGCATAATACATTAGTAGTTAGGAAAAATAAAACTTAAAAATTAAAACTGAAAATCATCAGGTCAGTCGATGCGCCGTATCTTATTGAAGAAGATACGCCGTATCGATCCTGGAATTAATACGGATCAGAATAAAGATGCGCCGCATCCTTAACCAGGGATGCGCCGCATTAAAATAAACTGATAAAAAGTTTTAAAGTCGAAAATAAAAATGCAGAAAAATAAAATAAGATATGACCATTGCAGGAGATGCGTCGCATCTCAGAATTGAGATGCGCCGTATCCTCAGCGGGTCTGACTGACTCGACACAGAAAACAAAATAATAAAAGATAAATCCGGGTTGTCTCCCGGTCAGCACTTGTCTTTATTCCAGAGTCTTCAAGTTAGACTCACGTTCAGCTCTTCAATATCGATCATTGAAGGAGTCGGAAACATCGCGCTCCTTCATCGCTAATTTAGTAATATTGAACACTCCTTGCTCGTTCTTAATTTCCACGCCGTTCTTCTTTAATATCTGTATAAACAAAGTCCTGTCCCTTTCGGGCAGAGATGACAAAATGATAGACGGGAAATTCTTATTATCATATAGGCACAAATAAGCAAGGTGGGGTGGTAGTTCAATAAACACATCATTATTCAAATTCGTTTTCTCAACTATTCTCCTACGTTTATTAATTACTACACAATCATACCACTCATCATCAGAATCACTAACAACATCGCGTCTAAGTTCGGTAGGTACATTAAGGTCAATGAATTCCTCAAAGTCTTCATGATTAGGATTAGTTGAGTTGTTTTGAATCAATGTTTCTCCCATAAGTCTAGCTTCAAGATCCCGGTCCATACGCTCCCTTAATCCTAGCACATAAACACCTCTAATTATGCTTTTAACCGGATCTTGGCACTTATAGACTAGTTTATTATTCCCTACCCTTAATGAAAATTTTCTTTTAAACACATCAATCTTAGCATGGGCAGTAGACAAGAAAGGTCTTCCGAGGATTAAAGGAATCTTAACATCCTCGGGCATGTCTAGTATAACAAAGTCTACGGGAAAAATAAACTGCTCAATCTTAACTAGCACATTATTAGCAATCCCCTCAGGTCGTTTTACCGTTTTATCAGCCAATTCAATAAGTAACTTAGTTGGTGCTAATTTTCCTAGTCCTAGGGTAGCGAATGTCTTAAGAGGCATAACACTAACACTAGCTCCTAAGTCAGCCAACACATTATTGAAAGATATATTATTAATAGAACAAGGTAGAGTAAAACTTCCTGGGTCTCTTTCTTTATGAGGCAAGGCATTTGAGTCGGTTGCAGGGCTCTCTTCTTTCATTGTTGCCTTGATCTCCTCTTCAATCTTTGTCTTTTCTTTTAGTAGTCTCCTTAAGCTGATTGAAGAATTAAAGAAAAATTTGGGTCTTGCACCATCATCACCATTCATCGATCTTCTAGGTATATTAGGAGTGACTTCTTCAGTGGTGCTTATGGCCTTGACATGATCCCTTGGGTTGGTTTCAGTTGAGCTCGGTAAACTTCCATATCCCCTTTCTTGAAGAACTTTGCTCATTTGACCAATTTGTTGTTCCAATGCTTTGATCGAAGCTCCTTGATTTCTTGTAGTAGTGTCCGTTGAAGCTCGAATTTCCTTGATCATAGCAGTATTCTCTTCATGTCTTTTAGCAGCATCGGCCATAATTTGCTTTAAAGTATCATCTAAAGTCTGCCTCCTTTCTTGATAAGCGGGATTGAAGTTGTTCCTTTGATATAATCCCGGTGTAGCTTCCCTAAATCTCCCTGAAGGTCGGAATGGTTGTCCAAATTGGGTGTAATAAGCTTCTTCAAACGTCTCACTTTCATTCTTATTCGGACAATCCTTAGTGTAGTGAGGTCCTTCACACTTTTCACATCCAACTTGGGCAGCATACGCTCTTTCATCACGCTTCTTCATTTCTCTACTAATTTTATCCAATTGAGCTTGAATAGCAGCAATCCCGTCAAAATTAGTGCTGCTCTTAGATCTAGTAGAGGTCCCATCGTGCCATTTCTGAGAATGATCAACAGCTTCCTGGATTGCTTTTCTAGCATTGGTTGCACTCATTTGAGGTACAGCTCCCTTAGCATCCAAAATCTGTCTAGTTGGCACGTCCAGTCCCTGATAAAACAATATTATCTCCTGCATAGGGGTTAGATAGTGTTGAGGACATTTTACCAATAAATCTTTAAATCGTTCCCAAGCTTGATAAAGAGTTTCATCAGGCTCTTGCTTGAAACTATTGATAGCTTCCATTTTTTTAGCAGTCTTAGCAGGTGGACAATATCTCTTCAGGAATTTGCTCTTCAAATCTTCCCATGTAGTGATTGAACTTGCAGGTTCATTCCTTAGCCACTTGTTAGCAGCTCCTTTTAGTGAGATTGGAAAGATTCTTAGCATGAGTTGATCGGTATTGACTCCTTCTGAGGTAAACAAATCTGCAATCTCCAGGACCTTTTCAACATGCTCATTAGCATCCTCTTGTTCCGTCCCACTGAAAGCATTCTCTCTGAGTTCTTTGAGAAATTGACCCTTCAACTCAAATTTTGACTTATCATCAAACTTAGGTCTAGCAACTCCTGAAGTGTAATCAGCACGGGTACTGTTCATGTATTCCTCCATAGTAGTGTTTTCGCCCATTGTTTCTGTTTCAACTTCCTCTTTTTCTTCAGAAAAGTAATCAAGCTCGAGTGAACTTGAAAGATCAAAGCTTCTTGTGTTGAAAAGCCTTTTAAGCGAATGTAGGGCTCGTTCAGGATCTTCGAAAGGTTGAATCAAGTTCTTCGTAGAACTCCTGGTCATGCACTTCCTGAAATCAACACAAAAATATCAGTAGGGTATGCTCGAGAAAGTAGTATATCAGATAATTAATAACGAAAACGGAATACGAAAAATTAAAGTTACTGATATCTGCAGACGATGCGCCGTATCCAAAAAGTTGGATACGCCGTATCTTATAATCGTTAAAATTAAATCAGACTTTATTCAGAAAATAGATACGCCGCTTAGAATTTATGAATGCGCCGTATCGAATTAATTAATCAAAAATCAGCTTATCTAATTAAAATTAAATGCGTCGTATTAACGAAAGTTAATGCGCCGTAATTTCGTTACGTTTAAAAATACAAGATTTTTGATTCAGTGGATACGCCGTATCGAAAGAGATCGATACGTCGTATCTGTTTAATAATTCGCAAACTGTTTTTAATTAAAATAATAGATACGCCGTATCTACGAAAGCAGATGCGTCGTATGGCGTTAACGTTTAGAAAATTTTTATCAAAAACAGATACGCCGTATCTGCAAAAGCAGATGCGTCGTATTACTTCATCGCTTAGAAAAATTTTCTTGTTAAAAACAGATATGCCGTATCTTGGGGAAAAGATGCGTCGTATCGAATTAATTAAACGCGTCGTATTTTAAAAAAGATTAAACGCAATACGCCGTATCTGAGAAATCAGATGCGCCGTATCGTTTGATTTAGCACAGTACAACGATAGCAGAACAGAAAATACGAAAGAAATTAAAACAAATAAAAACACACAACGAAAATAAAACACACAAAAACAAAAAAATAAAAGCAAACAAATAACACACAAAACAACAAATATGCAAAATAATACAATGATGCAATTAATCTAATAAAAAAGAAAAACCTAATTAAAATACTAATCAAATTAACAGAAAATAACAATTCACTCCCCGGCAGCGGCGCCAAAAAACTTGATGCGCGTGATGTGTCGTTGCGGTTTAGCAGTTTTAATGCCTACTCAAGTTTTAAATTTATATTTAGCCGACTTATCAATAACACACACACTTAACGAGCAGTGTACCCGGTCAGTATGAAGATAATGGTAAGTAGAGTGTCGATCACTAAGAGTGGAACGTATAATCTCGTTAATCTAATCAGTATTTTAATATCCTAACGCAAGGGGGTTTCAGCCTGAGAGACTGGCACGGTTTTGTTTGCAATTAAATAATAAAATAAACCAATAGGCACGAATCAGCAAGTAGCACACACGTACACAGATAAATACTCGAGACAATAAAAGGGCTGTCCTTATAATTAAGTAGTTTGTCACTTGTTTTATTGATAGCTTTATATGAAGTGTATGTAGTTAATCCTTTCTCGTTGGTCCTATTCTTATCGGCGAGTAAACCCTTAATGATTACTTATGTCTAAAAGTTATTCCTAAGTGATCAATTTAGAAACAACCGTGGGAGCCACATTATGTCCCGCAGTCAAATGCCCGCAAGCCACTAATAAACACAGAGGTTATCAATGCACTAATAAGTAGTAACCAAAGACATCAACATATAAACTTTAATTAATGAGAAAGCAGTTTTAAGGGAGTGCAATCTTTCCGTTGCCACATTACACAAGCCACCAATCTTGATGAATTAAAGTTTACTAACACAATAAAACAAAACTACTTAATGAATTAAACATATGCAGCACCTTCTTACAGCTCTTGTATCTTTGATTTGGGTGTGTCTTGTGTTGCCTCCTTGACTGAATTCGTCCTAGGGTTTTCCTTGTTCGGTCTTTGAAACTCTGATAATGCCCCCGAAATTCGTCTGGTCTTGGGGTATTTATAGTTTCTGTCTGAGGGAAGATGCGGCGTATCTAAGGAGTAGATGCGGCGCATGTACTTAACTTCGCGTGGGGTCCAAGATTATAATATTCAGGAATATTCGTACACCGCCAGAAGATGCGGCGTAACTCCATGTTAAGATGCGGCGCATGTCCTCTTGTATCTTGGATCGTATCTGGTGATATCTTGATATAGATGCGGCGCATGTTGAGAGTGAGATGCGGCGCATCTAGAGCAGAATTGACTTGATCTTGTCCATGTCAGTAGACTTTCACTTTATGCACGTTTTGCTCCATAATTAGTCCAAAATCGCCAAGTTTCACCAAATGCTTGTTTTTACCTGAGAATTACAAAAGTAAACGATTAAGTATCAATCCTCATACATAATATAGTAAAACAAGTCAAATTGATAGGATAAATGATAGTAATAAAAATGTACTTATTTGAGTTCATCAAGCCTTCTCCAATAAGGCTCCAGCAGACTGATCAGGACGTCTGAGGTCATGAGGTCCTAGAAGGATTAATTCATTCTTGACCTCTTGATCAGTGGGATTGGGCTCAAAAGCCTCAGCAAAATCAAGACCTGTGGCCTTGATGAAGGTGTTGTAATCCAGGGAAAGGGGTCTTTTCCCATTCATCACTGTGAATGTCAGGTAGTCATGGTAGATGACTGAGGGGGTCTTGGTAAATGCCTTTGCAAGAAAACAGTTTTGAAGATATTTCATAACGTTCTTGTAGGCTGGGAACTTTTGTGGATAGGAAAAGTTTCCCACCACATTGTTCTTGGTGAGGTCTACACCCTCCAATGTGAAATCCACATTAGGGGCGTATGTCACAGCTTTAGAAGAAGCCATATTTGTTGGTAAGTCTGGTAACAAAGATGGTTTGGGATTTCTTAAAGCTAAGAACACACACTATTAGTTTTGAGAGAAAAAATGGGCAGAATTTGCTTAAAATTTCTAATAGACGTGTGTGTGTTCTTTTTGGTTGGGGTATTTATAGGGAAGTGAAGTGGAGGGTACTTTAGGCATTAAGCGGATTTAATTTATTCAAAAAAATTATTGGAAACTGTTTTGAATAAAATGTTTTGGGATCCGCATTTAATGCCAACACTCCACTTTTCCCTTGTTTGGCGCAACAGTCAAGGTGAACAGTTGAGCAGTTCTGCAAAAGTGTAATTTGCAGAGATGAGTCATCACATATCTGTAATGTGATTGGAGAGGCATTTAATTCCAAGTGGGAATGTAGTGGCCCAGAGGTGGAAGCCAGAAAGGCAAAAAAAGAACAAATATTCTTAAATTAAATATGAGTTCAGTTACCAACCTCGGACATTTACTAACTAGATACTTAGAGCATTTAAGTCAGTATTTAATGTCCTTTTTTTTCAGGGTCCTGAATGACTTTTCATTCAGTGATGGTTTTTCAGGGACTTGGGATTAGTCACTGATGATTCAGGAATATGGAATGATTCCTGAGCTACAAGGATTCAGGAACTTGGGTTTAGTTCCTGAACCCTAAAGATTTCAGGAACTTGGGTTTAGTTCCTGAGTTTGAGGATTCAGTGATTTGTTTTCACTGATGTACACATTGAGTCAGGGACCTGAGGTTTTAAGAATTTACACTTCAGTTGGAAGGATTCAATCAGTGGACTGATTCTCTATATCCAACATTCCTAATTCATCTTTCAGCCTTGTGAAAGTTGGTTCATCCAAAGGTTTGGTGAAGATATCAGCTAACTGATATTCAGTAGGGATGAAGTGTAATTCAATGTCACCATTCATGACATGGTCCCTGATGAAATGATATCTGATATCAATGTGTTTTGTTCTCTGATGAAGAACAGGGTTGTTGGATATTGCAATTGCACTTGTGTTATCGCAAAAGATGGGTACCATCTTATACTGAATTCCATAGTCACTGAGTTGACTTTTCATCCAGAGTACATTTGCACAACAACTAGCTGCTGCAACATATTCAGCCTCAGCTGAGGACAAGGCAACTTATTGTTGCTTCCTAGCACTCCAACAGACTAGTTTCCCACCAAGAATTTGGCAAGAGCCTGAGGTGCTGTTGATCCCAGTTGAGCTTCACGATCTTATTAATTGCTTTAGATAAATCTAAGACAATCGGTATAGAAACTGATCTTGAGTTGTATATCAAATATTATGCGGAACTTAATATTTGATCTTAAAAAAGAATTAAAACACGAACGAATTCTCAAACAACACTTCAATATATTAATACGATTGCTCAACAGCAATAGGGTTACAAGAAACCTTGAAGTGTAAACAATAATGATACGTATCTCTAACCTAACCCTAGATCCTCCTTTTATAGCGTAAGGAGTCCTAGTCGGTTTACAAGACTTTCTATACAAGAAAAATATCTTACGTATCTTTTCTATACTTATCCTTAACATACTATACATATCTAATAAGCAGCAGAGTAACTAGTCTAGCAGCAGAGTCTTCGTGGGCTAGCAGCAGAGTTACACTTTGCTTATTCTTCCAAACCAGCAGAGTCACAAACAGCAGAGTCATTGTGCTAATCAGCAGAGTTACATAACTGTTCAGCAGAGTTATGTTTCTCGAGTCAGCAGCATCTTTTAGACCCAACAATCCTCCCCTAAACTTGATATTTTTCTTCAAAAATCATCAAGTTTCTTTTAAACCCAGCTAATCACCAGGAGGATGCTTTCAAACACTTTACTGATTTGAGGTCTTTGATTCCAGCACTTTTCTATACCTCTCTACTAACTCAAAAGCTTGATGATCTGATAAGAATGGTCTTTGCAAACTCAGCTTTCCAGGTTGTAGCATATTAGTCAGAAGGGCAGTATTCTTGAACACAGGATAATCCTTCTCTGTTAACATGTACAAACACAAACCATTACTTCCAGTCAATGCATGTACTCCACATGATTGATATAGATACCATCTGATAACCTTGCTTGAACTTATCACATTCTTCCAATCAAGACTTCTTTCATCAGGTTCAAACATATTCTTCAAATAGTAATAGTTGAGTCTTTCATGCACCACCTCTGGTCTAGTATCACCATAATTCATCTTGTAAAGATTCCAGAGTTGTAGAATATCATCCCTATCCATGTAGTGCAACATTTGAGAAAAACTGATATATCCCACACTTGAACCATTTGATCTCTTAATCACCCAGCATGCTTGACTACCATCTAGAACATCATGTGAGTATGAAATGATTGGGTATTTTGTTGACAAAGGAACTTCATTAAGTAACTCAGGTTCTTCTTGAGGTTTATGAACTGTGAGATCCATAATCCCTTTCATATCATCTGCAGTCACTTCTTCAAAAGTATGCTCATCAGTCACTTCTTCTTTCTCTGAATCACTCTTTACCAATGACTCAATCTTTCTCTTCTTTCTAGCCACCTGCTTTATTCTCCTACCATATCTCTTTACACCAACAGTAGGTTCAGGCTTTTTCTCTGCAACTACATTCTCTTTCTCTTTCTCTTTCTCAGCATCTGATACTTTGGCCATTTTAGCAGTAGACTCAGGATTCATATAAGCATTTGATGCTAATTTGATTCTTGTCAACTCTTTGATCTCATCATCAGTTAAAGGTTTAAAATTCCTGTCCATCTCTTTCTTAGCAGCCTCAAACTTCTGCTTGACTTCTTCATTAGAGTATGGCTTCAACTCCTTCAACTTCCAGCCCTTCATATTCCTCAGATATTGCTCATGAAGAGTTCTCTCTTGCCTTGCAGTTGGTGGTCTATTCACCTTTTTATTCTTTCTTGCAACCAGAAGCCTTTTCTTATTCTGCACAATAGCTTGATGAATCCAGTCATTAACACCTTCATTTGTAAAAACATCATCCATTTCTACTTTCACTTTCTCCCAGTCCATAGCAGCTTTACATCTTGCCTGCTCATTTTCCCATGCAGCCACTTTGGCTTCAACTTCAGATTGTTTCTCAGATTGTTGCTTTTGTATCTCCATTGCTTTATCATACTCAGCTTTTTCTTCATCAGCAACTCTCTGAGCTTCTTCTACATCCCACCTTTCTTGCAAATGTCTAGGCCATACCTCAATTGGAACTTCATTAGGATCAGGATAAGGTTCAAGTTCTTCCACCATTTTCATCTTGCCCTTACCCTTGTAGGTAGGTGTTTGAACAGGTTTTCTTGTTTGCACAGGTTCTTGAATGACAACTCCTTTAGCTTTAGGTCTTGAGACAGTCACTTGTGTTGGTTTTGTTAAACTTTGAGCAGCTGGTTGTGATTGTGGTTCAGGTTGTGATGGTGTAGGTGTTTTGTTTCCAAGGTTAAGCAATACTTGGGCTAAGGGCATTGTGTCTTCATCAAATTCACCAGCAGAGTGATGTAGCCCTTCAGCAGCATTGTTTCTCCCATCAGCAGAAAGTTCTGCATCAACAGCAGAGTCAACCTTTTCATTTGCTTCCATTACAACCTCCCCTGAGTTTTTGAGTACCTCCCCTGAACCTGCTGCATCCTTCTGATCATTCCTCCCCTGTTTGGAAGCATCCTCTTCCAAACATGGTTTGGAACCTTTCTTCAACCTCCCCTCAAGATGAGTAACCCTGAGCTTAATTGTTCGTATCTCAGCACCTTGAGAAGCTTTGACTGTTGATAACTCCTTTCTTAAACCAAGAACCTCCTGTGACAATTTTGTACATTTATCCGTCAATTCCTTAAATTGTTTCATGATATCCTCACAACTTCGGTCTGTGTTACCTGACCCGAGAGGTTGATCACTGGAATTGGCATTTTGTACAGGGGTTTTAACCGTCAAATCATCTGTTTCAAGTTCAATGCTAGCCTCAACACTTCGACCTGTGTGACCTGGTCCGAGAGGTGTATCATAGGCATTGTCATTTTGTACATCTGTGTCCATCAATTCATGTGTATCAACCCTGTCCTCATCACTTCGAGATGTGTTACCTTCTCCGAGAGGTGAATCTTTGGACACAAACTCAGTCTCAACCCTAGGTTGAACAGCTGAGCCCCCCAAAGTAGCCATTTGGCTGGGGTTACCATCAGTTGTATTAGGTTCTT
This sequence comes from Artemisia tridentata subsp. tridentata, assembly GCA_021014915.2. Taxonomy (NCBI): domain Eukaryota; kingdom Viridiplantae; phylum Streptophyta; class Magnoliopsida; order Asterales; family Asteraceae; genus Artemisia; species Artemisia tridentata. The sequence goes on along the minus strand of CP139503.1, from coordinate 102,403,124 downwards.
GAGAACCTTCTAGAAAAGATGTTGCCATGGTTGAGGTCTTAGTTATGTTAGCACTGTCCTGTTCAACTACTAAGTTGGAAACAGTAGTGCCAGCCTCTTCCATCATGGTACTTGCATCACCTGTACCAGCCTCATCTGCATCCATACTGACATTGGCCTGAGGTTTCACAATGTCCTCTTGTTGTGAAGTCCTAGGTGATTGGGTATTTTGGGGTTCAGTGGATGATGAAACATTCAAACTTGTTGATGAGGATGTGTGATGGGAAGCTGTGGGAGTTCCAGCCTCTTCATCCTCATTCACTGTAGCCACAATATTCAAGATGTGTTCAGTTAGGGGAGTTATAGCACCAGAAAAACCTTTCCCAGGCTTCTTCAGAAAAGCAAACATCTTTATAGCCATTCTGCTACTAGGCTCAATATGGGTATGTTCCAAGGGTTCTCTTAGTTGATTATTGATAATAAGCTGCAAAAACCTTGGATACAAATAAAACCTCTTCTTAACAAACTTCTTCATACCCTCAAAAATCATTGAAGAAAAATCAAATGGTTGCCCAGTAGCCAAACATACTAAGGAAATAGCTTGAGGAGCACTAAACTCATTCCATCCTCCTACTTTGGGAAACAAGCAGTGTTGAAGAGTATGTAACAAAAACTTCCAATGTGGACAGAGCATACCTTTATAAAAAGTACCAGTATTTTCAGGCCTCTCATACCCAATTCCCTCAAGCTCAGACAAAATAACCTCAGTAGTAAAATTAGGTGGTGTAGGAACTCCTGATAGACGAAGACTTCGCTTAATTGTTGTCTCACTAACTACAATAGTCTCTCCATCTACACTACCTATTAACCTTTCCTCCTCATCAAGTGTATCTAGCTTAACAGTTGACCAAAATTGGTGCATATGAGATTTAATAATAGGTGGATCAACTGTTAAAGCATACCTTAGTCTAGAAGCACTAAGAAAATCCATAACCTCATGAAATCCGGCAGCTGCAGAAACCTTACTAAGAAATGCTATTTGATTATGTTCTTCCGGAAACTTTCGTCGAGCCATTATGATTTGGGGGTTTTTGATAAAATGATATGAATTAATGTTCTTGGGAGAGAATCGAAAGTAATTTTGAGCAATTAAAAGTTAATGAGATCGAAATGGTGTGTGAGACCGTTTGGATCTGATTAGGTTTTAAGACGCGCCAAAATTTTCAATAATACCCCTTTACTTTCAAACTCAACAGCAGAGTTATGAAAGATTTGACCAAAAGTCAACTTTCCAAAAACTTCAAAATTAATCCCCCAAGCAGCTTAAATACCATACCAACTCCTTATTAAATTCTATAAATCCCTCATTCACTTAACAAATCCCCAAATTCACAAACCCTAACTTAAAATCAACTAACAATGAGTTCATCCAAAGCTCCAATCATCGACATATCATCAGATTCATCTTCAGACGAGTCACAAGGATGGGCCAATTACTTCCCTCCAAGCTCATCGTCAGCACAACACAAAGGAAAAGCAGTTGTGGAAGAAGAATACTCTGACTCACTTCCATCGACACCATCTTCCTTTGTAGATTCAAGCGAAGATGAAGAAACAAAAGCATGGCCAAAATCCATGACTTTCTACCAAGGTACCTGGGAAATCGATCCTCCGCAACATCCTTTGACCGCTGAGCTCCAAAGACAAATGGAGAAGGCGGTTGCTGCTTTTGGTAAGAGTGTTGATCCTCCTCGTCCAAAGCCAAGTACGGTTGAGCAGAAACCCCCTGTTTCAAAGAAGAAGCAGCAGAAGAAACAAGCTCCCTCTACAAGCCAACAGCAGAGTCCACCACCTAGACCAGTTGTACTTGCTCTCCCCTGTCCTAGGGTGTCAGAGGCCATGGGCACTAGAGGACCGCGCAGCAAGGTCATGCCTGACTTTGCTGGAATTTAGGTTGTGAATCCAAGGGTCTGGTTGTCTTTTGATCTTCTTTTGAATAGCATGGATGTATGGAAACTGTATGATGTACTTTTGCCTTTATTATCAATGAACTTTCTTTTTCCATGCTTTACTTGATTGTGTATGTATGTATATCTGCAAAAAGGTTAGTAGAACACCACAAACACAAGCAAGAATATCCCATAATAGCAGCAGAGTAGGCATAGTAACAAACAACTAACCAGCACACAAATTAAGAAACAGCAAATTTTAACTAAACACCAGACATTGACTAAACAGCAGCACAAATCCTTACAAAATGTTACAAAAACATACAGAGACAAGATGTTTAAAGTTTTAAAGATTGATCATGCCAATACTAGCAACTAAAAATTGAAACCTACTTATATCAAAACTTTTGGTAAGTAGATCAGCAACATTATTGTCAGTATGTATTTTAACCACTTGAATTAACTTTTTCTCATAACAATCTCTAATAAAATGATGTCTTATCTCTATGTGTTTTGTTTTAGAATGAAAAACAGGATTTTTGATAATACACATTGTGCTGTTGTTGTCAATAAAAATTTTGGTGTTCATGAAATTGTACCCATAATCCAGCAGTTGGTTCTGAATCCAGAGCACTTGTCCACAGCAGCTAGAAGCAGCAACATATTCTGCTTCTGTTGTTGAGTTAGCCACAACAGTCTGTTTCTTGCATTGCCATGAGATTAGCCTATGACCAAGGTACTGACAGCCTCCAGTGGTTGACTTTCTATCCATAGTAGCTCTAGCATAGTCACTATCTGAGTATGCTATTAAGTCAAATGGGGAATTATTAGGATACCAAAGGCCCAATTTAGGTTGACCCTTTAGGTACCTAAAAATTCTTTTGACTACTTCCAAGTGTGAAACTTTTGGGGACACTTGAAATCTTGCACAAGCACACACAAAAAACATGATATCTGGCCTTGAAGCAGTCAGATACATCAATGAACCAATCATTGATCTATACAAATGTACATCAACCTCTTCCCCATCTTCATCCTTGATCAAAGGTTTGTTTTTATCCATTGGAGTCTTAGCTGCCTTCACATCCTTGAAACCAAATTTCTTCAACAAATCAGCCACATACTTGTCTTGGCTAATAAAAATCCCATCTGATTTCTGCTTGACTTGAAGTCCCAAAAAGAAAGTGAGTTTACCCATAGAACTCATCTCAAACCTGTTGTGCATTAGCTTTTCAAAGCCTTCACATAACACCTTATTTGTAGACCCAAAAATGATATCATCTACATAAACCTGAACTAGTAGGATATCCTTTTTGTCTTTCTTAATGAACAATGTTTTATCAATGGTTCCTCTGCAAAAACCATTATTCAACAAATATGTAGATAAGGTGTCATACCAAGCTCTAGGAGCTTGATGTAGTCCATACAGTGCTTTCTTCACTTTGTAGACCCTATCAGGATACTTAGGATCTTCAAACCCAGGTGGTTGCATCACATATACTTCATCAGGAATCTTTCCATACAAGAAAGCACTTTTCACATCCATTTGATACACAGGAAAATTCCTAAATGAGGCATATGCTAGGAATAATCTGATAGCCTCAATTCTTGCAACTGGGGCAAATACCTCATCATAATCTATTCCTTCTTCCTGAGTGAATCCCTGAGCCACTAATCTAGCCTTGTTTCTGATAACAATTCCTCTTTCATCTCTTTTGCATCTGAACACCCATTTAGTACCAATTGCTCTTTGTCCATTAGGCAAATCCACCAATGTCCAGACTTCTTGAAGCTTGAACTGCAGCAACTCCTCTTGCATAGCTTCAACCCAACTTTCATCTTTCATAGCCTTATGAATGGTCTTGGGTTCTTCTTGAGATAGGAAACAGGCAAACATGCAATTTTGTAAATCTTTGTGGCTATTCCTCTTCTTAAGTGTTTGAGCAAACAATCCCTGATCAAGCAAATCACTCAGCCCTTTTGATTTACTTCTGGTCTGCACAGCAGAGTGAACATCACCAATGATCTGCTCCTTTGGATGATTCCTGTGGATTCTGGTTGTAGGAGTGGGACTAACAGGTATATCAGTCTCCAAATTTGATAAATCAGCTTCAGCACCAAAAACATCAACAATTTCATCATCAGTATCCACATAAACTTCTTCTAATTCAGGCACCTCATCAGAAGAATCATCATAAGAATCACCATCTTTATCAGTAGAGTCTTTTGGCATAGCAGCAGAGTTACCAAACCTAACAACAGAGTGTTTGGGCCTAACAGCAGAGTGTTTTGGCTTATCAGCAGAGTGTTTTGGTCTGGCAGCAGAGTTGAGAGAACTGCTGCTATGTTTATTCCCTTGTTGCCCATCAACTTCTGACTCTTTATTCCTATCCTTTTCATCATTCTTGACATCATGAGAAGGTTCATCAGCACCTTCTACATTAACCTTTGGTACTTCCTTATGAACAGCATCATCATCTGAACTCTTTCTCTCTTTATCTGTTGGAGAGAAGTACTGATCAAACTTCCATTTTTCAATCAAAACAAACTCCTCTGCAGATCCATCCTTCTTTGCTTGTGTACCTGCATTAGGGTTAGTTTGTGTACCTGCAGACATGTTAGTAGTACCTGCAATGACTGGTTGATAATTCATACTCTTGGTTAAAGAATCAATATCAAACATCCACTCAGGACCTTTTCCATCAACATTAGGTGTGGTTTCTCTAATTCTAACGTGCAAATTTTCCACCACATGCCCAGTCCTTTGATTGAAAACCCTAAAAGCCTTACTTTCAGTAGAGTATCCAACAAAGTAACCTATGTCTGCTTTCTCACTAAATTTGCCTAAATGGTCAATGGTGTTTAAGATAGTGACAGGACACCCAAATGGTCTAAAGAAATCAATCAGTGGTTTCCTACCATGCAATAACTCATAAGGGGTCTTGTTGTGAGGCTTAACTATCTTAGTTCTATTTTGCACATAACAAGCAGTGTTGACTGCTTCAGCCCAAAAGATAGTGGGTAACTTAGACTCTGACAACATTGTCCTAGCAGCCTCAATTAATGTTCTGTTTCTCCTCTCAGCAACACCATTTTACTGAGGAGTTCTAGCCACACTAAATTGTCTAGTTATCCCTTTTTCCTCACAGAACTGATTCATCACTTGATTCTTAAATTCAGTTCCATTGTCACATCTGATGATCTTAACCTTGTGATTAAATAGGTTTTCTATCCTTGTAATAAAAGCCTTAAGAATGCCAGGTGTCTCATTCTTAGTAGCTAAAAAGAATACCCAAGTAAACCTACTAAAATCATCAGTGACCACTAAGCCATACATCTTTTTGTTCAAACTATGCACATAAGTGGGTCCAAATAGGTCCATGTGTAACATAAACAAGGGTTCAGTTATAGAATTCACCAATTTGGACTTACAAGATGCTCTATGTTGCTTTCCCATTTGGCAAGCAACACATACTTCAGGATTCTCAAAAACCTTTGAAGGTAATCCTCTGACCAAGTTCCCTTTCACCAACTTGTTGATAGCCTTGTAGTTCAGATGTCCAAGCCTTCTGTGCCATAGTTTGGATTCATCAATAGTGGCTTTGGCAAACAGACAAGTTAAATCTCTTTTGGGAATAATGTTCTTTATGTCCACACTGTATATGTTGTCATTTCTAGGGACTTTAAGAAGTACTAATTTATCATCAGGTATCTTATAGTCGGGAGATAAGACAAGACATTCAGTGTCTGTAAAAAGAACAAAATTCTTTCTGTCACACATTTGTGAGACACTAAAAAGATTGAACTTTAAACCATTCACCAAATACACTTTTTCAAAATCCAATTTTCCAGTTCTGATCATGCCTTTTCCAACAATTTTACCTCCTTTAGGATCATTCCCAAAGGCAACATATCCACCATCCAAAGCTTCAAAGTTCTCCAAATTGCTTTGGTCTCCAGTCATGTGTGAAGAGCATCCACTATCAAAAATGCATTTATCCTTTAGCTCCTTTTGTAGATTGCCCTGCACAAAAAGTAAGAGAATTAGTTTCTCTTTGGGACCCAAGCCATTACTGACTTGGATCTGCCTTGTGCATCAAAGTAGTCAAATTTCTTCAACTGCATTGGTGCACTGCTGTGTCTGAGAACATGATCTATAACTTTAACCTTAGGTTTCCAGACCCAACAAGCTGAGGCCTTAACAGCATAGAAATGATTGCCCACAACAGTATCAGTAACAACTTTAGGCAAAACAGCAGAGTCTGCCTTAACAGCAGAGTTTGCCTTAACAGCAGAATCAACTATATCCTTCTTTATGGGCCCTGTTGGTGCAATAGGAGAGATAACTCTAGAAGTACCATCTCTCATCAAAACTTCCTTGGGAACCATGTTTCTTTTGGGGTGAGGGTGAGTCTTTCTAGCAAAGTTTCTATGGTTCACCCTTGTGTACTGGTTCCTAACTGGTTTCTGATAGCACACATCTTGCAGATGTTCAAAACTACCACAACTATAACATACCTTCTTAAGTAATTGAAAATCAGTACCTAATCTTTGTGAAACTAGGTTGTTCCAATTTCTCTGGTTTCCTCTAGGCAAGTTATTGGGTTTCTTAGGATATACTCTAGGTTTGTATTCATACTCAGCCATCTTCCTAGAGATACCTTTACCAAACCTAGGCTTAACAAACTCAACCTTTTTAGCCTTAGGTACTTTTGATTCAACAACAGTAGGAATTTCTTCCTTTTTGTTCTTAGGGGTTGAATCAGATTCCACTTCATCATCATCACTGTCAGACTCCCAATCTTCAATCAGGGGTGCTTGATCATACTTCTTTACCTCAACCTTAGGTGACTCTATTTCTTTTTCACTAGTTTCAACTACAGGTTTACTTGTTTCACCTACAGGTTTGGCCCCAGACTCAGATATGAAAGTCAATGTCCTAGTAGGAGGGGCATTGGCACTAAGTTTCTTAGGGTGAGCAACAGCATTATATCCTATACCATTAAAGTGTCTTCCTAATGGTTTACTAAGAATGTCAGTGGCAAATTGTTGTTTTTCCACCCTAACAATATGTTTTTCAGCCTCACTAATAGCTGAATCTTTAGCCTTTTCAGCCTCTTCTACTTTTCCCATAAGAACCTGAATCTCACAATCTTTCTTAATAAGTTCATTTTCTAGAATAGTGATCTTATCAAGATATTCAATTTCAGTCTTTTTATAAAATTCAAGCTTCTCTTCTAAATTCTTTAAACTATATTCATAACTAAGATTATCTAACTTAAGTGTTTCATTTTCCTTTTTAAGGTTTCCATTGCTAGACTTAAGTATCTCAATTGTATCAGAACATGATTTAAAAGAACAAGATGATTCATTGGATACCTCAGAGTCTGATCCAGAAGAAGAATAGGCCATGAGAGCAAAATGCTGTACTTCAGGTTCCTCTTCAGCTATCAATGCACAATTTGGACCATCTTCAGCATGATCACTCCAGTCATAATCTCCTAACCCATCACATGATACCATAGCAGTAGTAGGATTTGGCTCTTCATCAGCAGACTTCTTGAAATTCTCATTGCTTCTTTTTGGTGCTCTGCATTCTCTTGCAAAGTGTCCCTTCTTTCTACAGTTAAAACATTCAGCCTTTGATTTGTCAAATCCCACATTCTTGTTCCTTCTGAACTTCATCTCTTTACCAGTTCGTTTAAGAAACCTTCTTGCCCTCATAGTTAACATTGCAAACTGCCATTGCATATCAATCTCTTCAACATCATCAGGATCAAGTTCATCCAGATCTTGAGGCATGACTGAAGTACTTGTAGTAAGTTCAGCCAAATAAGCACAAATCGCAGCATCACTGATGGTGTTGGTGTTAGCAGAGTCAGCAGCAGAGACATGTGAACCAGCAGCAGGAACAAAAGTACCAGCAGCAGAGTGCTGTTCTTGATGACTACCAGAATTATTGTTGCTTGAGGAAACAAAAGCAAGATTATTTGTGGTAGAAGATGAGCTTGACAATCCTTTAACTTCAGATTCATACACCTTCAAGTTGTTATACAGATCATCCAATGTCATAGTATCAAAATCTTCCTTGTGCCTCCAAACCACTGTATGAGTGTTCCATTCAGAAGATAGACTTCTCAAAAACTTTAGATTGATATCTTCTTGAGATGGCTCAATATTCAAAAGAGCCATCTGACTGGATAGCTTATGAAGTCGATCATAAGTTCCCTCAATGTTCTCAGAACTTAAAGCAGTGAAAGTTTCAAACTGATGCTTCAGTAGATTCTTTCTTGATTTCTTGGTAGCTTCATTCCCACCAAATCGAAGTTCGATTGCTTCCCATAACTCCTTAGCAGACTCAATATGATTAAAACTCAATTGATAATCATTCGGTATTCCCATCATGAGAATACTGTGAGCCTTGACCTCCAATCTTCTCTGTGCTTTCTCCTCACTTGTCTTGAGAGTCAAGACTGATCCAGTAGCAGTCTTGGTTTGCACACTATCGCCATGTAGAACAACTTCCCAAAGTGAGTAATCAACCATTCTCATGTACTGTTGAATCCTCATATTCCAGATCTCATACTCTCCAGTCTTGAGCATGGGGACCCTTGATGCAGTAACCATATGTGTAGAATCGGATTCCATTGCTTACTTGTTGAATAACAGATCTTGTAATAAGTAATTCTTCTTGGTACCAGTTTCTAGATCACAAGCTCTGATACCACTTGTTGATCCCAGTTGAGCTTCACGATCTTATTAATTTCTTTAGATAAATCTAAGACAATCGGTATAGAAACTGATCTTGAGTTGTATATCAAATATTATGCGGAACTTAATATTTGATCTTAAGAAGAATTAAAACACGAACGAATTCTCAAACAACACTTCAATATATTAATACGATTGCTCAACAGCAATAGGGTTACAAGAAACCTTGAAGTGTAAACAATAATGATACGTATCTCTAACCTAACCCTAGATCCTCCTTTTATAGCGTAAGGAGTCCTAGTCGGTTTACAAGACTTTCTATACAAGAAAAATATCTTACGTATCTTTTCTATACTTATCCTTAACATACTATACATATCTAATAAGCAGCAGAGTAACTAGTCTAGCAGCAGAGTCTTCGTGGGCTAGCAGCAGAGTTACACTTTGCTTATTCTTCCAAACCAGCAGAGTCACAAACAGCAGAGTCATTATGCTAATCAGCAGAGTTACATAACTGTTCAGCAGAGTTATGTTTCTCGAATCAGCAGCATCTTTTAGACCTAACAGGTGCTTTTTCTGTCCATGTTGCATCCAGCATAGTTAGAGTCTGAGTATCCTTTAAGATCAAGGCCTGAGCATTTTGGATAATATAATCCAAGGTTTGGAGTACCTTTTAGGTACCTGAATATCCTTTTCACAGCTGTGATGTGTGATTCTCTTGGGTCAGATTGATATCTGGCACATAGACATACTGAGAATTGGATATCAGGCCTTGATGCAAGTAGATACATCAGTGATCCTATCATTCCTCTAAAGAGAGTTTGATTTACTGGTTTACCAGTGAGATCTCTACCAAGGTTGTTTGGGGGGACCATGGGAGTCTTGACTGAGGCATAGTCAATGAGTTCATACTTTTTCAGTAGGTTTTTAACATACTTCTCTTGACTGATAGTGGTTCCTTTATCAGTCTGCTTGATCTGAAGACCAAGGAAGTAGGTTAATTCTCCCATCATGCTCATTTCAAATTGCTTAGCCATTAGTTTTTCAAATTGTTTGCAAAGCTTGTAACTTGTTGAGCCAAAGATGATGTCATCAACATACACTTGTACTAGTATGACATCAGTATTTGTCTTATAGATAAACAATGTGTTGTCTATCTTGCCTCTGACAAATTTGTTTTGGATCAGAAAGGCTGAAAGAGTTTCATACCATGCTCTGGGAGCTTGTTTCAGTCCATAAAGGGCTTTATTAAGCTTACAGACATGATCAGGAAACTCATGGCTTTCAAATCCAGGAGGTTGCTGAACATAAACTTCTTCTTTCAGTGAACCATTTAAGAATGCACTTTTAACATCCATTTGATACACCTTGAAGTTCATGTATGTAGCAAAAGCAAGGAAGATCCTGATGGCTTCCATCCTTGCTACTGGTGCAAATGTTTCTTCATAGTCAATGCCTTCTTGTTGATTATAGCCTTTGGCTACAAGTCTGGCTTTGTTTTTAATTACTATGCCATTTTCATCAGTTTTGTTTTTGAAAACCCATTTCATGCCAATGACTGAGACATTCTCAGGACATTTGACCAAGGTCATTACCTTGTTTTTGTCAAATTGTTCCAGTTCATCATGCATGGCCTGAACCCAACTTGGTTGTGTAAGTGCTTCTTTAACACTTTTGGGTTCAATTGTGGAAATGAAGTCCACAAATAGGCATTCATTGGCAGAGGCTTCTCTTAGACTAGCAGCCATGCTCCTGGTGAGCATGCCTTCAGTAGGCTCTCCAATAATATTGACAAGTTCAATGTCCTGAGACCTAGTCCAACTTTTCTGAGGTCCTGGATACTGATTTGAACTTGTGGAGGCCTGATTGGGTGGAGGGGTTGGTTCTGGAGTAGACACATGATCATTGATTGGATCTAGAGTGTCTACCTGATCACTGAGATTGTTTGGTTCTTTAGCATTTTCAACAGACTGATTAATTTCATCAGTGTTTACATGTGCCTCAACAAACTCAGTGATGGTTGGGTTAGGTAGGTTGTGAGGGATTATGTAATAGGAGAGGTTAGCATCATCTTGATACTGAGTAGAAGGATTGTTTTCAGGAAGATATTCATCAGGAGGATATCTTGAAGAGTTATCAATTCCTATCTCTTCTACTGAGGCAGTTGAGAACCTGATTGCATCAGTGCTCTCATCAAAGGTACCATGAAATGTTTCCTCAGTCTGCTGTCTCCTGGTGTTGAACACTCTGAAGGCTTTTGAGACAAGTGAGTATCCCAGGAAGTATCCATCATCCGCTTTTGCATCAAATTTCCCTAAGTGATCCTTGTGATTATGAATAAACACAGGACACCCAAAGACATGAAAGTAGCTGATGTCAGGGATTCTTCCTTTGAATAACTCATATGGGGTTTTCCCATGTCTCTTGACAATGATGGATATGTTTTGTGTATAACAGGCAGTTTTGACTGCATCAGTCCAAAAATGTTTGGAAAGGACTGATCCACTTAGCATTGTCCTAGCAGCTTCAATGAGTGTTCTATTTTTCCTTTCAGCAACACCATTTTGTTCAGGTGTGTATGGAGAGGAAAAGTTTTGGGAGATACCTTTCTCATCACAGAAACTTTCAAGTTCATAATTTTTGAACTCAGTCCCATTGTCAGTTCTAATCTGTTTGACCTTAATGTCATTTTGATTTTCAATGTTCCTGACAAAGGACATGATTGTTTCAGCTGCCTGACTCTTTTTGATCAGGAAGAATACCCAAGTGTATCTAGAGTATTCATCCACTATGACCAGAGTATACTTCTCATGGTTAATAGACCTTGGACTGACAGGTCCAAATAAATCCATATGGAGAAGATGTAGGCAGTTCCTAATGGAAAAGTTGGTTTTGGTTTTAAAGGATGCTCTGTGATGTTTACCTTTTTCACAAGCTGAGCATGGTTTATCCTTTGAAAACACTAGTGATGGTAAGCCAAGGACCTTGTTTTGTTTTACAAGATTGTTTATGTTTTTAAAGTTCAGGTGGGAGAGCCTCTTATGCCAAAGCCAGTTGAGTGTATCAGTGGCCTTAGCAAAGAGACAAGTTCCATCCTGAGTTAGACTGGACATGTCTAATACATAAACATCTTGTCTTCTTGGTGCAATGAGGACAATTTCCTTATTTGCATTGAAGATGGTTCCTTGCTTATCATCAAACTGAACTATGTATTTTGCATCACATAGTTGACTGACACTGATCAGATTGTACTTAAGACCATTTACATAAGCTATCCTAGTAAAGACAATACCATTGCAGTTTACTGAACCATAACCTTCAGTGAGACATGATGAATTATCAGCAAATATCACTTTGGGTCCTGGTTCTTCCACATATTTGTGCAGACACTCCTTAACACCAGTCATGCTCCTTGAACATCCACTGTCTAGATGCCAAATAGGATCCCTGGCATGCTTCTGCACAAATAGTAAACTGGGTCAGTTCTTTCTAGGACTCCATTTCATGGAGGGTTTGGTATTGTAGGTCTTTATGAAAGTATTAATCGATTCATGGTCAGTGGTTGAGTGGACTGAGCTACCACATGTTTTGCATTTAGTCGCAGGGGTAGCCTCAGTAGTCTGAGAGGATTGTTTATTCATTCCTCTTCTTGACTGAATGACCCTCTCTTTTCCTGAGGATTTCTGAGTGGAACTTCCACTAGATTCACAGTGTTTGTCAATTTGACAATCCTCAGGATGATGGTCATTGAATCCACATAATGGGCAAGGTGGAAAAGGCTTGGCCTTTTGCTTCTGTTTCTGCTTAGAATCAGAAGGGTAGTTCAGGCACTGAGCCTTAAGTCCTGAAAAGTTTGACATGACTGAACATTGTTTATGATCAGAGGTCCTGTGATCTTCCTTTTTGCAAATCATGCAATAAAGGACTCTATAGCAATCATCAGTTAGATGATTTGTATAGTTGCACAGTTCACACTTTTTCAAGGGTTTGGTTGGTTTGGGTTTGGTCTTTGAGGGAGCTAGTTTTTGTTCCTTCTTTAATTGAGAAGGTTTTTCAGAAGATGCAATCTTCTCACTTAGCTTCATGACCATTTCAGTCAACTGATCAATTCTTGGATCAGGACTTTGGGTTGCTACTTCAGAAGGGACTGAAGTTGATGAGTCATCAGTATTTACTGAGACTTCAAGGGGTGGTCTTCTCAGGAGGATTCTACCTTTTCTTGATCTCTCCTTTGGAGAGTGTGGGGAGTAGACCAATGGTGGGAGGTCAGAGCTTGGTGCAGCACCCTGAAGGGTATTTAGTGGAGGGAGTGGAGGAGTTGATTCTGATTCAGGCTCACTGATTGGATCAGAAATACTGAGTTGGTCAAAGAGTCCAAGCATACCTTTCAGAGCCTGACTTTCAGGGAGCAAGATGTTTCCAGTCTTAAAGTTTGGCAACTTACTGACTGGGTTGTCCCTGACAATCCAGTCATTTGACTTGGGTTCCATCTCTTGCTCAAAGGATAAGCCAGCTGGAACAAAGGTCATTTCACTGGGACTCTCACTGGAGGTTTCAGTGAGGTGGTCAATTCCTATAGTTATCTTAGGAATTAAGCCCACAGTATCAAAGACCTTAGGGTTCTTTTTGGTCCAGCTTTCAATAACAACCTTTTCTTTCTTAAGTTCTGTTTGAAGGGCTTGGTTTTGTTTCAAAATTTCAGTGTTCTGAATTTGTAGAGTAATAGATTCTAATTTGGCTTGTTTCAGTGCAAGCAGTTCATCTCTACATTTATTCAATTCTGACACAATATTGTTATATTTTGAAAACAGGTTAAGCCTTTGTTCCTCAACAAACTTTAGATCAACACAAATATAATTCATGTAAGACTGCCAATCAGAATCATCATCCATAGAAAGTAAAGTAGTTACCTTCTTCATGGTGATGTTGACCCACTCTCCATTCCTAGCATGGCTTTTTCCAACAGCCACCTGATCCTCTTCAGAAAGTGCCATCAGTGCACTAACTCTTATTTCCTCATCTGAGGAGACCTCTTCTTCATCCCAATCATATGCTTCAGCTACTAATACATTGTTCTTTGTCTGAATAGGTTTGGATGTTTGAGCAGCCTGAGACAATGTTGGGTTAGTTTCAAGAAGTGCAAGTTTAGCTTTGATTTTCCTATATTTTGTTTCAAAATCCTTTTGACCCTTGTTTTGAAATTGTTGGGTGGACTGAAACATTTTAGGTTGAAACTTTCTAGTTCCTGAGGAACTGTTTCCTGAGAATTTGTAAGAGGGTTCTGAGATAGTTTTAGAATAACAATCCCTAGCAAAATGACCCTTTTTACAACATTTAAAGCATTTAGTGGTCTCATTTGCTTTTGGTTTTGTAAAGTTGGACTGATTTCTTTTGATAAAACGTCTTGAACTAGCAAGGAGTGCCCTTTCTTGGAATTCCAAGTTCAAGTCGTTCAGGTACTCCTCACCAGTCCTTTCATCAATTTCTTCTTCAGAATCCTCTTGAAAATCCTGCACAACACCATTAGAATAGAAAGCAGTTGATATGGGTGTGGAGGTTAAGGCCTTTTTGGACTCAAGAGCTTTTGAGTCAGGGTATCTCCTTGAGATCAAGTTGTCTTCATAGAAAAACTTCCCATAAATTTCAAGGAGCTCAAGGGTCTGAATGTGGTTAGCATTCCTCAGGCCTTGTGAGAAGTTGAGCCACTTCTCAGGGAGACTGTTGACAAAGCCAACATTAGTCTCATGCTTAGATAAAGTTACACCATCATTTGATAGCTCATTTATCAAAGTCTTGTATCTGGTGTAGGTCTGACAGAGACTTTCAGAGTCCTTTGCCCTAAAAGTATTGTACTCAAGTTTAAGGTCCATGACCCTATTTTCCTTGGTATCTGAGGGACCCTCAAAGCTGTTTACCAAGTCATCCCAAGTTTGTTTGGCTGTAGAACAGTTGATGACTGATTCCATTATATCGTCAGGAAGACATGATATAAGGATGCTTTTCAGGCGATGGTCCTGATTGACCACCCTCCTCTCATCTATGGTCCATTGAGCTTCAGGCTTAATTAGCCCTGCAGCAGTTTTTGGGACAAATGGGCCATTGATGTGCTGCGTGTGTCGTTGCGGTTTAGCAGTTTTAATGCCTACTCAAGTTTTAAATTTATATTTAGCCGACTTATCAATAACACACACACCTAACGAGCAGTGTACCCGGTCAGTATGAAGATAATGGTAAGTAGAGTGTCGATCACTAAGAGTGGAACGTATAATCTTGTTAATCTAATCAGTATTTTAATATCCTAACGCAAGGGGGTTTCAGCCTGAGAGACTGGCACGGTTTTGTTTGCAATTAAATAATAAAATAAACAATAGGCACGAATCAGCAAGTAGCACACACGTACACAGATAGATACTTAAGACAATAAGAGGGCTGTCCTTATGATTAAGTAGATTGTCACTTGTTTTATTGATAGCTTTATATGAAGTGTATGTAATTAACCCTTTCTCGTTGGTCCTATTCTTATCGGCGAGTAAACCCTTAATGATTACTTATGTCTAAAAGTTATTCCTAAGTGATCAGTTTAGAAACAACCGTGGGAGCCACATCTTGTCCCGTAGTCAAATGCCCGCAAGCCACTAATAAACACAAAGGTTATCAATGCACTAATAAGTAGTAACCAAAGACATCAACATATAAACTTTAATTAATGAGAAAGCAGTTTTAAGGGAGTGCAATCTTTCCGTTGTCACATTACACAAGCCACCAATCTTGATGAATTAAAGTTTGCTAACACAATAAAACAAAACTACTTAATGAATTAAATACATGCAGCACCTTCTTACAGCTCTTGTATCTTCGATTTGGGTGTGTCTTGTGCTGCCTCTTGACTGAATTCGTCCTTTTGCTCTGCTGTCCGAACTTCGGTTTTAGGGTTTTCGGATCCTCTAATTCGTCTGGTCTACGGGGTATTTATAGTTTCTGTCTGAGGGAAGATGCGGCGCATCTATTAAGTAGATGCGGCGCATGTACTTAACTTCGCGTGGGGTCCAAGATTATAATATTCAGGAATATTCGTACACCGCCAGAAGATGCGGCGTAACTCTTGATTAGGATGCGGCGCATGTCCTCTTGTATCTTGGATCGTATCTGGTGATATCTTGATAGGGATGCGGCGCATGTTGATAGTGAGATGCGGCGCATCTGGAGCAGAATTAGTCTTGATCATCTTCATTTCAGTAGACTCTTCACTTTATGCACGTTTTGCTCCATTATTAGTCCAAAATCGCCAAGTTTCACCAAATGCTTGTTTTTACCTGAGAATTACAAAAGTAAGCAATTAAGTATCAATCCTCATACATAATATAGTAAAACAAGTCAAATTAATAGGATAAATGATAGTAATAAAATGTACTTATTTGAGTTCATCAAATATCCCCCCACTTGAACTTTACTTGTCCCCAAGTAAACCTTAGATTAAATCTCATGAAAATGTATCCTAAGAGATGTTAGGATTTATTTTTATATTTAAGCATGTATTCGTTTTTCTCATAATCACACAACTAAACACTTAACGAATTAGAAGTAAAATAAAATAAGTCGATAAAAGCAAATCTAATCGTTTAACTGTCCAGTCGCGACGAATATCCTATCATAAGCTTGGCAAGTATACACATCTCCACCACTAAAGCTAAGGAATAACAAGTCTAAAGCGGTAAAAAGGGTTTTTAGGCTTAAGGGTTAATTATTCTCTTTTCACTATCGATCTCAAATTCCAGAAAAGGCGACAAAATCACAAATACATGATCGAATCCACGAACACGATACTTGCAATTGCTCAAATCCTTAACTCGAATAGGCTAAAGATAGGTCCAAACTTCACCAATAATAATATATCAAAAAGGGCGACAAAATCATAAATACATAGCCGAATCCACGACTACGATACTTAAGATTGCTCAAATCCCTAATCTCAATAAATCAAAGGTTCGGTTGGATAAAGAATAGGGTATGGATAACATTTGGGATATAAATTGGTGTAAAAATAAAAATAAACAAAACAAATAAATTAAAATCCTAAGTGTGGTTAATCACTATCCCAACCATCCCAAGAATAAGACTCATATCATAGAATAACTCACGCTTTAACACTTGAAACACACGCTTTAGGTAGACACGAATTATACTCAACAAGATCTTAATCAAAGAATAAACCTTAATTGGCATTCCCATAACTGCCAATTCCCATTCAATCCATAGATATAATACAACAAATAGTGGCCATATGAACCACTTACATAACTTTACATAGTTGGCTTAAAATAAACATCCAACACTTTTTTCTTTCTTTTTCTTTTCTCATTTTTTCGATTTTTTTTTTTTTTTTTTTTTTTTTTTTTTTTTTTTTCTCAATTTGAAACATAAACATAGATGTGTAAAATTTCACCACATCACTATAACTTTCTTTCCGGATAATTTTTTCATACTTTTCATACTTTCAGAAATAACGGTAATAGTGAAAGTAGTAAACACACGAAAAATAAACTCAAAGATATATAATATTTACTTTCACTCCAATTGCATTGTGCAATTTCCCGACCTAACCAAAAATAATGAATTACGCACGCGAACACAGGTAATGTAAGGAAACACACTCTGCCTATAGCAATTAACCAACCACGGACTTTAATCTACAGGGTAGGCTAAGGTGTAAGGGTGTAACGAAACATTTTAAACATAGGTGTAAGAAACGAAAGGAATGGCTCTGAGTGTTTTTCTAGGGGTATCTTACTCTAAAAATGAGAGTAACAAAGGGTTTATACGGGGGTTAACTAACCAGTGTAGTTAGTTAATAACACATAACATATATAGGCTTTTTGGTGTAATCCTAGAAATTTACCAATTTAGACAAGTCATTCCAATTAAATAAATAATACTCATTATGGTGGTCTCGAATAGTATACAAGCCAAGTTCTAAAGTTTACAAGTCACCGGCACACTCATAGATTTGTGAATTTTTGGAAAAATCACAATTTTTGAAAATAACGTCGTGTGTGCAGTTATGCAACTTTGATCTTAAACAAAAAACATGCTAAAAAAAATTTTTAAGTTTGATATATTAAGCACATTTTAAGCATAAATTTTGAAAAAGTTTAGGACAAGTAAGTGTTAAGTGTTTTTAATTCTCCTATCCCCCACTTAAGTTAAACAACGTCCTCGTTGTTTGTATAAAAGGTTAAAAAACTGGAAAATAAAAAGAATTAGAACAGAAAAACTCCCCTGAGATTTGCTCGGTATGATCCTCCATTAGTATAAGAGCAAAAATCATCTTTCTTGTGGATTAGAACGTTAAAGCTTCATACTTGATGTATCCACAGAAAATTCAGGAAACTATAATACCACCAACACTTTAAAACACACCTAAGATAAGAAAGGTTCAACTTGCATAATACATTAGTAGTTAGATAAAAATAAAACTTAAAAAATTAAAACTGATAATCATCAGGTCAGTCGATGCGCCGTATCTTATTGAAGAAGATACGCCGTATCAAGCCTGGAATTAATACGGATCAGAATAAAGATGCGCCGCATCCTTAACCAGGGATGCGCCGCATTAAAATAAACTGATAGAAAGTTTTAAAGTCGAAAATAAAAATGCAGAAAAATAAAATAAGATATGACCATTTGCAGGAGATGCGTCGCATCTCAGAATTGAGATGCGCCGTATCCTCATGCGGCCTGGACTGACTCGACACAAAAAAAACAGAATAATAAATGATAAATCCGGGTTGTCTCCCGGTAAGCACTTGTCTTTATTCCAGAGTCTTCAAGTTAGACTCACGTTCAGCTCTTTATTCTATTACGTCGGGCTCAAACTCCACCACCTCGCTCTCATTATCCTCAATTTTATTATCAAAGTATTTCTTTACACGTTGCCCGTTTACTTTGAATATATAACCATTTTTATCGCATATTTCAATGGTTCCGTATGGATACACTTTCTTGACAACGAACGGACCCGTCCATCTTGATTTAAGTTTACCAGGATACATCTTTAATCTAGAATTAAATAGTAGCACTTTCTCTCCGATAGCAAACGTTTTATCCCCACGTAACCTCGAGTCATGCCATCTTTTAGTTCTTTCTTTGTAGATCTTAGTATTTTTGTAGGCCTCATCTCTTAGTTCATAGAGTTCATTAAGTTCCATGAAACGGTTCTTCGTTGCAGCTTCCATATCCATATTACAATTCGTTAAAGCCCAATATGCACTTTGTTCAATTTCGACCGGTAGGTGGCATGCTTTTCCGTATACAAGACGGAATGGAGTGCATCCCGTTGGTGTCTTATAGGCTGTACGGAATGCCCATAAAGCATCATTCAACTTGTCAGACCACCCTTTAGGATTATAACCAGTCGTTTTTTCAAGAATTCGTTTTATAGCTCTATTGGTTACTTCAGTTTGACCATTTGATTGAGGATGGTATGCGGTGGAAACCCTATGATACACTCCATATTTTTGCAAGGCTCTTCCGAGATGGTGATTACAAAAGTGTGTTCCCCTATCACTAATCAATGCTTTAGGAATTCCAAACCTAGAGAACAAACCTTGTAAAAATTTAAGTACTACCTTGCTGTCGTTTGTTGGAGATGCTTGCGCTTCGACCCATTTTGATACGTAATCAACAGCAACCAAAATATATTTATTACCTTTAGATTCAGGAAACGGTCCCATGAAGTCTAATCCCCATATGTCGAAAACTTCACATACCTGGATATAGTTTTGCGGCATTTCGTTTCTTGATGTAATATTTCCGGATCGTTGACACGCATCACATCCTCTTATATAATCTTTCGCATCCTCAAACATAGTGGGCCAATAAAATCCCGCATCCAGGATCTTTCTTCTTGTGATGACCGGACCGTGATGTCCTCCTGTTGGCCCTGAATGGCAATGTGCCAATATTGCAGCTATGTCATCACCGTCTACGCATCTTCGTATAATATTGTCAGGACATAATTTAAAGGCATAAGGTTCATCCCAAATATACTCGTTAGCGCGAGTTATAAACCTTCTTTTCTCGTCGGATGTTAGCCCTTTTGGAATTTCATTTGCAACAATAAAGTTTATAAAGTCGGCATACCATGGTCCATCATTATTGCTCTTAATTCCTACCATCATAAGGTGTTCATCGGGAAAGTCATCGGCTATTTCCCTCTCGTCAAGCACTTCCATATCAGGGTTTTCAAGTCTAGATAAGTGGTCAGCAGCTAGATTCTCGGCACCCTTTTTATCTTTAATTTCAATGTCGAATCCTTGGAGCAATAAAACCCACCTAATAAGCCTTGGCTTGGCATCCTGTTTGTTGAACAAATACTTCAAAGCAGAATGGTCAGTGTAAACCATAGTTTTTGACAATATAAGATATGATCTAAATTTATCGAATGCAAAAACTACTGCTAAAAGTTCTTTTTCCGTGGTGGTGTAGTGTTCTTGGGCATTATTCAATGTTTTGCTAGCATAATAAATTGGCTTAAATTTCTTATCTATCCTTTGGCCAAGTACGGCTCCAACAGCATAATCACTAGCATCACACATTAGTTCAAAAGGCAGATTCCAATCCGGCGAAATTATAATGGGTGCAGAAGTTAGTTTTTCTTTAAGTATATTAAATGCCTTTTTGCAATCATCAGAAAAATCAAACTTTGCATCCTTTAGCAACAATTGGGTCATAGGCCTAGATATTTTTGAAAAATCCTTTATGAATCTACGATAAAATCCAGCGTGCCCTAAAAAACTTCTAACACCTTTAACATTAGTGGGGTAAGGTAGTTTAGCAATTACATCAATTTTAGCTTTATCTACTTCTATACCTTTCCCAGAAATTTTATGTCCTAACACAATTCCCTCTCTAACCATAAAGTGACATTTTTCCCAATTAAGAACAAGGTTAGTTTCTTCACACCTAGCAAGCATTCTATCAAGTTTAAAGAGACAATCATTAAATGAGTTACCGAACACCGAAAAGTCGTCCATGAAGACTTCCATAAAGTCTTCTACCATATCATGGAAGATAGCCGTCATACAACGTTGGAAGGTAGCAGGGGCGTTGCATAGTCCGAACGGCATTCTCCTATAGGCGAAGGTTCCATAAGGGCAGGTGAAAGTCGTCTTCTCTTGATCCTCGGGGGCAATGGGTATTTGGAAGAAACCTGAAAAACCATCCAAAAAACAATAATAATCATATCCTGATAGTCTTTCTAACATTTGATCAATAAATGGAAGAGGGAAGTGATCTTTTCTCGTAGCGTCGTTGAGTTTGCGGTAGTCGATGCAAACTCTCCATCCGGTAACAGTTCTTGAAGGGATTAGCTCATTGTCGTCATTGAGTACTACCGTCATTCCTCCTTTTTTCGGTACAACGTGGATAGGACTGACCCACGAGCTGTCGGAAATTGGGTAGATAAGTCCGGAGTCAAGTAACTTTACGATTTCATTTTTCACCACATCTTGGACTTTTGGATTCAAACGCCTTTGAGGTTGGATAGTTGGTTTGAATTCATCCTCTATAAGGATTTTATGTGTACAAAATGACGGGCTAATTCCCTTAATATCAGACATACTCCACGCTAATGCTCCTCTTCGTTTATATAGTACCTGCAAAAGAGACTCTTTTTCTTTTGGCGTTAAGTCAGATGCAATAATAACGGGTGAATTAGTATTTCCGTTTAAATAAGCATATTCCAAAGTAGAAGGAAGATCCTTAAGCACAGGTTTAACATTATTAATTTCAGTAGCATTAGCGGAATAAACCTGTTCTTTAATTATATCGCTGCTGTCATCAGATAGATGCGCCGTATCGAGGTTTTCGATGCGCCGTATCGCGTTACATACAGCAGAATCAGCAGCAAAATTATAATCAATAGTATTCTCATCAACTTGATCTTCTATAGCAATTGTGTTTTCTAAATTTTTAAGCAGAAAAGAATCAAGCAAATTATTTTTTAACAATCTCTGAGTAAATTGATTAATCGTGTCATCAGAAACATCGATATTATAGCATTCATCATCATCGGAATTATCTTTACTCATAGATTGTTCCATGTTAAATTCAACCTCATCTTTTCCTATGGTAAGAGTTATTTTTTTATTAAAAACATCAATCATAGCCCTAGCAGTGGCTAAAAATGGTCTTCCTAATATTATAGGAGTTCTAGAATTTTCAGGCATGTCAAGGATAACGAAGTCGATAGGTAATTCAAATTTATCAACTTTTATTAATATATTTTCCGCTATTCCTAATGGGTATTGTATGGACCTATCAGCTAGTTCTAAGCACATCCTAGTAGGTTTTGGTTCACCAAGACCTAATTTATCATACATAGAAGAGGGCATAAGACTTATACTAGCTCCTAGGTCGGCTAAGGCATTTTCAATATGCAAATTTCTAATTTGACAAGGAATAGTGAAACTCCCTGGATCTTTTTCTTTAGACGGAAGTTTGTTGAGCAACGCCGCTGAGCTTCTTTTCCCCATTGTTATGGTGCAAGCCTCTTCGAGTTTAGACTTGTTTGTAAGCAAGCTTTTCAGATATTTAGCATATTTCGGCATTTGCACTAGGGCTTCCATAAATGGTATGCTTAGCTGCAGCTGCTTGAGATTCTCCAGGAATTTCTTTTGATAGGCATCTTCTTTCTCTTTCCTGACCCTATGTGGAAAAGGTGGTGTTGATCGTTTAGGTTCAACAGAAGGTTCTCTTCTAAGTACAGGTTCTGGATCAGTCTCTTTTTGTTGCTCTTGCTCGGGTGGTAAAGATTCAGGGGAAATTTTGTTTGTACTGTCATCCTCGGGTGTTTCTCCGATTTGAAAGGTTGACTTTCCGCCTCTAGTTGTAATTCCTTTCAGATCGTGCCTTACCAAAAGAACCTTGTTAAGTATTGTTGACAATTGGTGCACTTCAATTGCCAAACCATTGATCAAATTGTTTTGTTCCTTTAGTAATAGCTCATGACTGCCTTTGAATTCGGTGATAAAGTTCCTTGCCTCATGATGTTCTTGTTCATTGGCTTGAGCGATTAGTAGTGCAAACTCTTCCATAGTGAGGTTTCCTTGGGGTCTTCCGAACCAGTTTGGGAAAATATTGAACATTGTTCCTGAAAATTAACAACAAGAATATTTCAAAGTAAAAGCTTCCAAGTATAAGGGTAAGTCAGAATATTTTCCGTTCGGAATTTAGAAAAGAATAAAAGTTGCTGATATCTGCAGACGATGCGCCGTATCCAAAAAGTTGGATACGCCGTATCTTATAATCGTTAAAATTTAATCAGACTTTATTCAGAAAATAGATACGCCGCTTAGAATTTATGAATGCGCCGTATCGAATTAATTAATCAAAAATCAATTTATCTAATTAAAATTAAATGCGTCGTATTAACGAAAGTTAATGCGCCGTATTTTCGTTACGTTTAAAAGTACAAGATTTTTGATTCAGTAAGATGCGCCGTATCGACAGAGATCGATACGCCGTATTTGTTTAATAATTCGCAAACTGTTTTTAATTAAAATAATAGATACGCCGTATCTTCAAAAGAAGATGCGTCGTATGGCGTTAACGTTTAGAAAAAAATTTTTATCAAAATCAGATACGCCGTATCTGCAAAAGAAGATGCGTCGTATTACTTTATCGCTTAGAAAAATTTTCTTGTTAAAAACAGATACGCCGTATCTTGGAGAAAAGATGCGTCGTATCGAATTAATTAAACGCGTTGTATTAAAAAAATTAAACGCAATACGCCGTATCTGAGAAATCAGATGCGCCGTATCGTTTGATTTAGCACAGTACAACGATAGCAGAACACACAAAAATACGAAAAAAATTAAAAACAAAAATTTAAACACACAAACAAAAATAAACACACAAAAAAGAAAAATTAAAGCAAACAAATAACACACAATACAACAAATATGCAAAATAATACAATGATGCAATTAATCTAATAAAAAAGAAAAACCTAATTAAAATACTAATCAAATTAACAGAAAATAACAATTCACTCCCCGGCAGCGGCGCCAAAAACTTGATGTGCTGCGTGTGTCGTTGCGGTTTAGCAGTTTTAATGCCTACTCAAGTTTTAAATTTATATTTAGCCGACTTATCAATAACACACACACCTAACGAGCAGTGTACCCGGTCAGTATGAAGATAATGGTAAGTAGAGTGTCGATCACTAAGAGTGGAACGTATAATCTTGTTAATCTAATCAGTATTTTAATATCCTAACGCAAGGGGGTTTCAGCCTGAGAGACTGGCACGGTTTTGTTTGCAATTAAATAATAAAATAAACAATAGGCACGAATCAGCAAGTAGCACACACGTACACAGATAGATACTTGAGACAATAAGAGGGCTGTCCTTATGATTAAGTAGATTGTCACTTGTTTTATTGATAGCTTTATATGAAGTGTATGTAATTAACCCTTTCTCGTTGGTCCTATTCTTGTCGGCGAGTAAACCCTTAATGATTACTTATGTCTAAAAGTTATTCCTAAGTGATCAGTTTAGAAACAACCGTGGGAGCCACATCTTGTCCCGTAGTCAAATGCCCGCAAGCCACTAATAAACACAGAGGTTATCAATGCACTAATAAGTAGTAACCAAAGACATCAACATATAAACTTTAATTAATGAGAAAGCAGTTTTAAGGGAGTGCAATCTTTCTGTTGCCACATTACACAAGCCACCAATCTTGATGAATTAAAGTTTGCTAACACAATAAAACAAAACTACTTAATGAATTAAATACATGCAGCACCTTCTTACAGCTCTTGTATCTTCGATTTGGGTGTGTCTTGTGCTGCCTCTTGACTGAATTCGTCCTTTTGCTCTGCTGTCCGAACTTCGGTTTTAGGGTTTTCGGATCCTCTAATTCGTCTGGTCTACGGGGTATTTATAGTTTCTGTCTGAGGGAAGATGCGGCGCATCTATTAAGTAGATGCGGCGCATGTACTTAACTTCGCGTGGGGTCCAAGATTATAATATTCAGGAATATTCGTACACCGCCAGAAGATGCGGCGTAACTCTTGATTAGGATGCGGCGCATGTCCTCTTGTATCTTGGATCGTATCTGGTGATATCTTGATAGGGATGCGGCGCATGTTGATAGTGAGATGCGGCGCATCTGGAGCAGAATTAGTCTTGATCATCTTCATTTCAGTAGACTCTTCACTTTATGCACGTTTTGCTCCATTATTAGTCCAAAATCGCCAAGTTTCACCAAATGCTTGTTTTTACCTGAGAATTACAAAAGTAAGCAATTAAGTATCAATCCTCATACATAATATAGTAAAACAAGTCAAATTAATAGGATAAATGATAGTAATAAAATGTACTTATTTGAGTTCATCAGCCATCCTTGATACAAGCGATGTAGTAGGGTTCCATCCCAGTTAAATAACAAATCATACGTTTTTTCCATTTGTTAAATTTTCCAGCCTCAAGTCTGGGTGCTACAGCAGAATAGCTGCCACCCTTTTTATCGACTAACTGGGGTACATTGGTATCAGTCATTTTAGGATCTTGGTTTTAAAAACCTGGAGCTCTCTGGGTTTTTGAAAGGTTTTATAAACCAGAGGCTCTGATACCACTTGTTGTTCCCTTAGCACACCGAGTAATAACTATTAAGTTAAACTAAGTGAGCTTATGACTGAGATCAATGCAAAGAATATTTCTAACAGTTATAATACGTGAATATAAATTACACAATATTTTTCAACGTTTAAATTCTTATTAGAAATAATTCCAAGAATCTATTACCCAAGTGTTTTGCGGAACAAACACTTGGGATTGAATAGACAAGGGTTTATGGTGTCTCCTATCAAAACTCAAGTTTTGCTTGAGTGGTAACAATATACCCACTGAGCTATCTCAGTGAGTTGTATACTCTTTGTAGGAGAGAAGTTACTTTGTAAAAGTTCTAAGCTTTCAATATACAAAGCACACTTAACTTCTCTCCATCTGATCTATTTATACACAAGTAATCTAAGTATAAGTGATTAAAATATTACAAGTTGTTGAGGTAGCGTGTCTGACAATTACAAACAGTAATCGTCATTTCCAAGAACCAATAGGAATGGGCTAATAAGACTTTGGGAGTTGTTGGCTGACACTCCATGACTTTTAGCCGCAAATAGGGAAGGTTGGTATCTGACAAGATAAAAGAGTGTTTGGTCTGACACTTTTATCTTCTCAGATCCTTCCCTTTTGTTCCCGCCTATTCTTCAGGCATTGGTTCCTCAGTCTTCAATCACTTTAATGTTGTTGAGGAGACTGGGGTTCAGTGAGTTCTTGTCCAACACTCACTAAACCATCATCTTCTTCTTCGGCTTAAGTTCTACTCAGGGAGTACCGCCTTCCTGAGAAGTGAATCCTTCTTCTTGAATTCACCTTAAGCATCCTGAAGATGACTCACTGAGAGACTGTTCTCTCAGTGACTTGAATTGTTCTCGGTTTAAGTTAACACTTGGTTAATTTGTGTTCAAATCTTGTTTTAAGTATTCTTGGGTACTGACGAACCCAACATGAAACCTTCCTACATCAAAACCTTTTGTTAATATATCAGCAAAGTTGTCATCAGTATGTATTTTAACAACTTTTACTAACCTCTTTTCAACACAATCTCTTATAAAATGATGTCTAATTTCAATGTGTTTAGTTTTTGAATGTTGAACTGGATTTTTAATAAAACACAGTGTACTGCTATTGTCTATGTGTATAATCGTGTTTAAGAAATTGTACCCATAATCAAGCATCTGATTTTGAATCCAAAGAACTTGAGCACAACAGCTTGCTGCAGCCACATATTCAGCCTCAGTAGTAGAAGTGGCCACCATAGTCTGCTTCTTACACTGCCAAGAGATCAATCTACAACCCAAGAATTGACAACCACCTGTTGTAGATTTTCTATCCATGCTAGCATCAGCATAATCCGAATCTGAGAATGCTACCAGATCAAATGCAGACTTTTTAGGATACCATAGACCTAAATTAGGTTGACCTTTAAGGTATCTAAAGATTCTCTTTACAGCTGTTAGATGAGACACCTTAGGATTGACTTGGAATCTTGCACAAGCACAAACTGCAAACATAATGTCAGGCCTGGATGATGTGAGATACATCAAAGACCCAATCATAGATCTATACATGTGCACATCCACATCTTCACCACTGTGATCTTTCAATAACAAATGTGTCTCCTTATCAACTGGTGTGCTAACAACCTTGGCATCTGTGAATTGAAATTTTCTCAAAATTTCACCAACATATTTATCTTGATTGATAAATATTCCATCTGGCTTCTGCTGTACTTGAAGTCCAAGAAAGAAAGTAAGCTCACCCATAGAGCTCATATCAAATTGATCTTTCATTAATTGCTCAAACTCTCTGCACATTTCTTTCTTTGTAGAACCAAAGATGATGTCATCCACATAAACCTGAACCAATAGAATATCACCTTTGTCCTTTTTAATAAAGAGAGTTTGATCAATTTTACCCCTATGGAACCCATTCTTCAACAGATACGTAGCAAGAGTCCCATACCAAGCTCTTGGAGCTTGATGCAATCCATAAAGGGCTTTAACCACCTTATAAACTTTGTCAGGATGGTCTGGGTCTATAAAACCTGGAGGTTGAGAAACATAGACCTCCTCATCAATAGTACCATACAGAAAGGCACTCTTCACATCCATTTAATAGACCATAAAGCCCATAAAGGAAGCATACGCAAGAAACAACCTTATAGCTTCAAGCCTATCAACAGGAGCAAAAACCTCCTCATAATCAATCCCTTCTTCCTGAGTATAGCCTTGAGCAACCAGTCTTGCTTTGTTCTTTATCACAAGACCCCTCTCATCTTTCTTGTTCCTGAATACCCACTTAGTACCAATCACTCTCATTCCCTTTGGTAGATCAACCAGAACCCAAACTTTCTGAATTTTGAATTGAAGCAGTTCTTCTTGCATTGCCTCAACCCAACTTGATTCTTCTAAAGCCTTTAGCACATTCTTGGGTTCAATCTGAGATAGGAAACATACAAACATACACTCATGCTCATCTTCATGATGTTTTTCTTCATAAACAACACTAAGAAAGCCATGATGATCTGGAACTTGTGTTTGTCTTCTGGTCTTGACTCCAGATTGTACATCTCCTATGACATTGGTAAGTGGATGATTTCTGTGAACTATGGTTTGAGGAGTAGAAGGAGCCTCATAGGTGATAGGCATATTGTGCAGACCATCTCCAAAGAAATCAAAATCATCAACTTAGGGAGCAGTGGTAACTGGTGGATCAAGATTAAGTTGACTTGGTCCAGCATTATCAACATTCTGGTCAGCAGTAGAAACTTGTGATTGAGCAGTACTAATGCCATTTGTACTGCTCTTTGGAATTTCAGTTTCTTGTCCCTCTTGTCCAATGCCTACATCAGCTTCCTTCTCTTTGTTTACACCACTTGATGATGGAATATCATCATTCTTTGTAGAAGAACTATACAGTGGACTATCTTCCATGATTGGCATCAATAGACAATCTTCATCATCTTCATCTTCAGAACCTGCATTTTTGTTAGTGTTTGTACCTGCAACAGGCACATAATTCATGGAATCTGAAAGACTGTCAATATCAAAGATCCAATCTGGACCAACACCTGCAACATTTTGTTTATTCTCTAAAAATTCTATGTGCAGAGTCTCTTCTACATGCTTGGTGCTTGTATTGTACACCCTAAAAGCCTTACTGTGCAGAGAATAACCAACAAAGAAACCTTCCTCAGATTTCCCATCAAACTTTCCTAGTTGGTCTTTGGTATTAAGGATAGTAACATGACAACCAAAATGTCTCATGAAGCTTAAAGCAGGGGTTCTACCTCTAAGAAGCTCATAAGCAGTCTTATTGTGAGGTTGCACAACTAAAACCCTATTCAACACATAACAAACAGTGCTAACTGCTTCAACCCAAAATGAAACTGGTAGCTTAGAGTCAGCTAACATTGTCCTAGCAGCCTCTATAAGAGTCCTATTCTTTCTCTCAGCTACTCCATTTTGCTGTGGGGTTCTAGCTACACTAAACTCCATCTTAATACCTTTTTCTCTGCAAAAGTCATCCATCACCCTATTCTTAAATTCAGTCCCATTGTCACATCTGATTATTTTAACTTTCTTATCAACTAGGTTTTCTACTTCAACAATGAAGGTCTTAAGGATTTCACTTGTCTCATCCTTAGTTTTCATAAAGAATACCCAAGAAAACCTACTGTAATCATCAGTAACAACAAGACAGTATCTTTTAAAATTCAAGCTATTCACTGAAGTAGGACCAAATAAGTCCATATGCAACATATATAAAGCTTGAGAAATAGAGTTCTGGGCCTTTGGCTTACATGAGGCTCTGTGTTGCTTACCTTTAAGGCAAGAAACACAGGTTTGGTCATTCAGAAAAGTTTTGTTAGGTAATCCTCTTACCAAACCATTTTTAGCAATTTTGTTAATGGTTTTAAATTAACATGACCAAGCCTTCTGTGCCACAACATTGATTCTTCCAATGTGGCTTTTGCAACAAGGCAAGTAAGACCTTCTTTAGGAACAAGGTTGTTCATCTCAATACTGTATGTATTACCCTTTCTGGGGATTTTAAGCAAAACTTGATTTTCATCAGGCAGCTTGAAATCAGGAGAAAGAATAAGGCAGTCAGTATCAGTAAAAAGAACCTTATTCTTTTTATCACATATCTGTGACACACTAAAGAGGTTGTACTTTAACTCTGGTACAAAATACACATTATCAAAATCAAGATTACCAGTTTTAATTACACCTTTACCAGTAATCCTTCCTCCAACACCACCTCTAAAGATAACAGGTCCTCCATCCAGAGCAATGAAGTCTGAAAGGTATGACATGTTACCAGTCATGTGCCTGGAACATCCACTATCTGAGTAGCCTCTGTCTTCTTCACCATTTGAAGGATGTTCCTGCACACAAAATAAAGGTTTTAGTGCCTTTTGGGGACCCAAACCATCACTGGCTTGGATCTGCCTTGTGCATCAATATGAGAAAGTTTATTGAAAGTCATTGATGCACCATTGGGTTTGTTAGATTTTCTAACCCAATGTGCTGAGGCCTTGACAGCATTGCCCCATTTACCCTTAACAGCATTAAAGTTTCTAGCAGTAGGAACTGCTGACCTAGCAGTTGGAACTGCTGGTTTAGCTTTAGACACCCATTTTTTATTGGTCATTGCTGTTTTCTTATAAAAATGCCTTTTAACTGTTCGTGCATGATTTGAAAATTGTTTTGCACTGGTAACAGTTTGTTTGTTTTTAAACCATTTGTTTGGTCTAGCAGTTGAAACTGCTTTGATGCCAGACCTTAACATAACTGCTCTGGGTGACATTTTATGATTCACATTAGGGTCAGTCAACCTTGTTGGACTATTTTGAGTTACCCTAGCATTGTTATTCCTATTCACCCTTGAATTCCCAAAAACATTCTTTTTCCATGGGTTAGAATCACAATAAGTAGCCAAATGGTCAAAACTTCCACAAACAAAGCATACTTTTCTAATCATAACAAACTCATCATCCAATTGCTTAGATTTTGAGTGGTTCCAATTCCTCTGATTATCTTTAGAAACTGGAGATCTGTTCTTAGACCTATACATCTCAGCATACTTGACATTTTTCCTAACTGGTTTTATGTTTTCAGTTTTAACCACCTTAGGAGCATGTTTAACTTCTACCTTAACAACATCAGGTTTAACCTTAACCTGGTCATCCTCATCATCAGATGTCCAATCCTCAATAATTGGAGCATCTGAGTTCCTATCAGAGGACATCTTTTCCTCAGAAAGAGATTTATCACTAGCACTAACATAAGAATCCTCAGCCTTAACAAATTTAACAGGATTCTCACTAATTTTAGTACCATATCCAGGAAAATCCATATCCTTTAACTTTTCTAAACCTGTATGAGCCAAATCAGTTCCTGGAGGGACAAACATTCCTCTATTTGGGGGTGCAACTGACTTATAACCTAAACCAGACTTAGCTTTATTAAGTATTTGACTCTCTACTATTTTCTGTACCCCTTTTGATGTGTACTCTAGAGTGTCAACACTTAATTTTATATTTTCTTTTTCTTTCTTAAGTGTCTCTAGTTCATATACAAGTCCACTCATCTTATCATCTTTCAGTTGAAAATCTCTCTTTAACACAGCTATATCATCATTAAAGTTAGACTCATTCTTTCTATAAAAATCAGGTTGTTCTTCCAAAACAGCTAGTCCTCTTTTATGATTAGACAGACTAAAATTCACTTGATTAAATTCTACTCTAAGATCATCATACTGTTTCTTAAGAGTTTCATAATCTTTTAAAGCATGACAAGTGTTTGAGCATTTTTGAACTATATGTACCTCAGAGTCTGAAAAGGCCATCAATACAATGTTGGCTGGCTCCACTTCCTCTTCCATAAAGCTCCAATCAAAACCAGCTCCATCCACAGCAACCATTGCCTTTGAGGAAGAAGTTTCTTCCATATTCACTGTCCTCCTATTCTGACTCTTGTTTCCATTCCCATTGCTCTGTTGTCTAGGACTTCTACATTCCCTGGCAAAGTGCCCCATCTTATGACAATTATAGCACTCCACCTTGGACTTATCATACCCAGCTACATCTCTTCCATTGAAGGTAATCTTGTTCCCAGTTCTTTGATAATACTTCTTAGCCCTAATACTTATCAAGGCCAACTGCCACTTTAAATCCATAGCTTCCAAATCATCTTCAGCAATCTGAAGAAGGTCTTCATTGTAGATTTGAGACCCACCAGATTGTTCTGACACAAATGCATATATGGTCTCCTCAGTCAAGCCAGCAGTACTAGTTTTTACACTAGCAGTGCTAACTTTAGGGCTAGCAGTACTAACTGCTTCAACATCATCAGAACTGTTATTTTTGGAAGATGATAAGAATGCTGTGTTTCCAGAACTTGAACTAGTGCTTCCTCCTTTCTTCACCTTTTGTTCAACAATCTTGAGATTGTTGTACAATTCATTCAGTGACATCTTTTCCAGTTCTGGCTTATTGCTCCAGACAACCACATAGGTGTTCCACTCAGCAGGTAGGCTATTAAGAAATTTCATGTTAAGATCTTCCTGTGGAATAACAATCTTTAGTACGGTGAGTTGACTAATGATCCTTTGAAGCCTATTGAAAATATGATCCAAGGTTTCATTGCTTGAGGCACTGAAGTTCTCATAACTTTGCTTAAGAAGGGTCCTTTGAGCCTTCTTGGTGACTTCATTGCCACCAAATCTTTCCACCACTGCTTCAAAAAGAGTCTTAGCAGTCTCATAGTGACTAAAGTTTAACACCTGATCATTAGGAATTGCCATGAGCAACAAATTCCTAGCCTTCTGATCATTCTTCTTTTTGACTCTCTCATCGTTTATGACTGGCTCAGTGTTGAGCTTTGTGGTCTTGGAACCATCCGCACGTGTTTCCTCAGAAGTAGTTGGTTTGAAGGAATCACCATTGATTATGATATCCCATAATGCATAGTCTTGCACCATGAAATATTGCTCTATTCTGAGCCGCCATAAATCGTATTCATTATGTTTCAGCATGGGGAGTTTAGCAAGGATTGAGGTTTGAGGTGTCTCCATGTCCATCTTCTTATTAGCAAGAGAGAAAGTACTTCTGGATCTTCTAAACTCAAAGTATCAGAAACCTGTCTCTGATACCACTTGACCGGATCTAAACACACGAATTGTGTTGAGGATACTTTGAGTATATACTTGATAGCACGCGGAATTTACCACCAAGTACTTAGAAGATTTAGTGTTTGGTGATTGTATGTGATCGTATGAATGTAACAGTAAGAATGATAACACACAGTTTAACCAAACAATTTGCTTCAATAACTATGAGAATTACAATGAGATCGTGAAGCTATATTAATAATGCATGTTCTTAAAACTTAACCTAGGATCTCCTTTTATAGGACAAGGAGTCCTCTACAAGTAAACTATTATACGTATCAATCTATACAAATAAGATATACATCATATCTTTTCTATATTTATCCATGCACGATTCAGTCTTTATCTAATAAACAGTACTAACTTCTTGTTCCAACAGTACTAACTGGCTTAGTACTGATAGTGTAATCTTGAACGATCTTCAGCAGTACTAATTTATGTATGAGCAGTACCAACTGTTAGTTTAATTCCCAACACAGGTAATAACACATGTAATCATATAGATCAAATCAAGGCTAATGAACTTGCTATTAATAGAGTTTAAGCCAAACAGTGGCTTAAGCATGGAAAATTGATAACATGTAAATGTTATCGCCCTGCATGATCAAGTTAGTTTAAATATTTGTTCAACGATAAGATAATATCCTAGAAACATAATGATTCAACACATCATTGTTTAAAACCTATTGTACCAAACACTCATTAACCTCTCATTGCTTGTCGAGTTTCTTGTTGATCTTCATCAGCCAACGTCCGATGTTCTTGAACATCCCTCTTGTTTGTTTAAACTCTTCAGATTGTTGTGCAATCGGTGGAAGTTGGCTCATATACTCCGGAGGTGGAATCCTAGAGTTTGGAAGTCCGTCATCCTCGCTCATGAATGATGATGATGATGATGAGGTTGGTGGATGAGGACGTTTTCCTTTCAACGTGGCTACTCTCTTTTCACTTAAGGGTACAAAGGTGTGAGGAATGAGGGAGTAGTCAGGTAAGAAACCTTTAGAGTTAGGAGGGATAGGTGCAAATGCTCTAAGAAGACGGGTGAGAAGCATCCCGTATGGCATAGCGGTTGTTCCTAACACGGGTATGTCGGCCATCCTCTTGGCCACATAGTAAGCAAGATTGAAAGGTTGATGAATGGAGATGCAATAGAGCATGTAGCAAAGGCTAGCATTGATGTGATCTCTATTCCCTATGGTGCACAACACATTTTCCCAGAGAATTTCTTCCCATTTCCTAAATTGTGGCCTAAGCTCGTTTAGCTCCATGCCAAACGGGTCTCGATCTACTTGATGGCCTTGTCGGGTGGTCCTAGTGTGGGTGGTCCTAGGGAGGAAGAGATGATCACGGATAGCCTCTTTTGGTGTCAAAGGTGTGTCGTATGGAGGCATACGATCGACAAGAGAATCAAGGGTTGACAACGACCATTTGTCCGAATAAAGGCAAGTGCCTTGACCCGAAATTCTGAGAACTTCAGCAAATTGGTTCAAAGGAATGTTGAATTGGGATTTATTGACTTTAAAATGAATGGATATGAGACCATAATCGTTTGTGCTAAGAACTACACTAGCATGAAACTCTAAGATGAATCTAGGACATATTTGCTCATCAATGTCCAAGAGGCAATCAAATTGGATGCCGACTAGTTCTTGGCGAATGTTTGTTCCTTCTAGAAAGGAAGGGTCTATGGTTCTACCCTCGTGGACATACCTCTTTTCTAAGTCCTTAAATATTTTGACTTGTTCCGTTGAAAGTCCCTTAGTCTTATGGTGTTTTGGGAGATACTTAAGGGTGTCTTTGTGATCGTAGAAAGTTGCGGGAGGCATGTTTGATCCTAAATACAAAAATTACATACTTTAGTTAAAAATAACAAAAGTTTAGATATGATGTTTTAGTGTGTGCCTACATTGGGACAATATGGAGGTGCGGTTATCTCGACTCCTTTTAATGCATGAAAATTTTGTTTAACAAATTTTGTAACAAAACGAGAGATAACCCAAACATTCCTAATTCAATGTAGCTTCGATTGAATGTACCCAAAAATACATATTAGTTATGTATTCCCTTTAGCATTCAAGAGACATTATGCAAATGATGTATAAAACATAACGTTTTTATTTGTATGAACAATGTGAAAAAACCGTTTTTCCTAATCGTGAGAAGATTTTTATAAAAAAAATTCTCATGGGGTTTTTAGTGAATTATGATAATGTCCTATAAGATGCAATTCCTAACTATGGAAAACATGATTTGTTATGTAATTCAGTGAATATGGTTCATGATTAATCAAAAATTATGCATAATCCCCAAGTTTTGGTTTTGTGCAAGAAATAGAAATTCTAGACTCAGATCAGGAATGTAAATAGTGTTGGGATACTTACAGTGTGAGTTAGAACACAAATTTGTTGAAGAAGATGACCTAGGTTCTGCTATGGGTCAAGTTCTAGTTGCTTGTGTGTTTTTGGGGAATGTGATAAGCAGTACAGGAGTGTTTGTTTAATACATTAAAAAACTGACCCAGGAACCCACGGATAGGGCGAAACCAAAAACTAGGATCCGCCCTTGTTGTTGAAGGGTTCCGCGGGAACAGATTTTTGGTTTTTTATTTTTATCGTGTTTGGTTAATCTAGGGTTCAAGCTAAGGCTTTAACTACACATTAGGTTCCATTAATCCTAAACCAAGTATAAGAAGGTTAAAGGGTTCTCTCTTAAGAGGTTTTGTGAGGATATCGGCAATGTTGTCTTCTAAGGATACTTTCTCAATCGAGATGTTTCCTTTTTGAACATTGCCGCGTAGAAAGTGATGACGAATCTCTATGTGTTTGGTTCTAGCATGTTGAACTGGATTTTTGCTAAGGTCGATAGCTCCTTTGTTGTCGTAGAGAATGGGAACGTCGTTGAGTTGAATCCCATAGTCGACGAGAGCTTGTTTCATCCACAGTGCCTGTTGACATGCTTTTCCTGCAGACACGTACTCGACTTCGGTTGTTGAGATTTCTAGAGCCGTTTGTTTCTTTGAGAACCATGCGGTAAGACAATGTCCAATAAAAGTACAAATACCACTTGTACTCTTTCTATCGACATAGTCACCGGCATGGTCTGAGTCAGCATACACTATGGTTTCAATTTTCGTTCCTTTGGGATACCATAATCCTAAGTGTGTTAGTACCTTTAATGTATCTAAAAATCCATTTTACGGCTTCAAGATGGGATGTTTTAGGATCTTCCTGAAAGCGAGCGCATAGACAAACACTAAACATAATGTCAGGTCTACTAGCTGTGAGATAGAGTAGACCACCAATCATTCCTCTATATTTAGTGCTATTTATGGATTCACCTTCGTTATCTTTGGTGAGTTTAGTTTCCGAGGACATAGGAGCTTTCATAGGTTTGGAATCTTCAAGACCAAATTTCTTAAGCATATCTTTGATGTACTTAGATTGGTTGAAGAATATCTCATCTTCTAATTGTTTAATTTGGAGTCCTAAGAAAAAGTTTAGTTCTCCCATCATACTCATTTCAAACTCGTCATGCATGATTTCAGAGAAATCGTCGCATAACTCTTGACAAGTTGATCCGAATATGATGTCATCCACATATATTTGAACTATGATAATATGTGATCCCTTTTTCTTAGTGAAAAGAGTGTTGTCTACTAGTCCCATGGTATACTTATGTTCAACTAGAAAAGTCTTAAGTCGATTGATGAACTCAAATAAGTACATTTTATTACTATCATTTATCCTATTAATTTGACTTGTTTTACTATATTATGTATGAGGATTGATACTTAATTGCTTACTTTTGTAATTCTCAGGTAAAAACAAGCATTTGGTGAAACTTGGCGATTTTGGACTAATAATGGAGCAAAACGTGCATAAAGTGAAGAGTCTACTGAAATGAAGATGATCAAGACTAATTCTGCTCAACATGCGCCGCATCTCACTCTAGACATGCGCCGCATCCCTATCAAGATATCACCAGATACGATCCAAGATACAAGAGGACATGCGCCGCATCTAATCAAGGAGTTACGCCGCATCTTCTGGCGGTGTACGAATATTCCTGAATATTATAATCTTGGACCCCACGCGAAGTTAAGTACATGCGCCGCATCTACTATTTAGATGCGCCGCATCTTCCCTCAGACAGAAACTATAAATACCCCGTAGACCAGACGAATTAAAGAGAATCCGAAAACCCTAAAACCGAAGTTCGGACAGCAGAGCAAAAGGACGAATTCAGTCAAGAGGCAGCACAAGACACACCCAAATCGAAGATACAAGAGCTGTAAGAAGGTGCTGCATGTATTTAATTCATTAAGTAGTTTTGTTTTATTGTGTTAGCAAACTTTAATTCATCAAGATTGGTGGCTTGTGTAATGTGGCAACGGAAAGATTGCACTCCCTTAAAACTGCTTTCTCATTAATTAAAGTTTATATGTTGATGTCTTTGGTTACTACTTATTAGTGCATTGATAACCTCTGTGTTTATTAGTGGCTTGCGGGCATTTGACTACGGGACAAGATGTGGCTCCCACGGTTGTTTCTAAACTGATCACTTAGGAATAACTTTTAGACATAAGTAATCATTAAGGGTTTACTCGCCGATAAGAATAGGACCAACGAGAAAGGGTTAATTACATACACTTCATATAAAGCTATCAATAAAACAAGTGACAATCTACTTAATCATAAGGACAGCCCTCTTATTGTCTCAAGTATCTATCTGTGTACGTGTGTGCTACTTGCTGATTCGTGCCTATTGTTTATTTTATTATTTAATTGCAAACAAAACCGTGCCAGTCTCTCAGGCTGAAACCCCCTTGCGTTAGGATATTAAAATACTGATTAGATTAACAAGATTATACGTTCCACTCTTAGTGATCGACACTCTACTTACCATTATCTTCATACTGACCGGGTACACTGCTCGTTAGGTGTGTGTGTTATTGATAAGTCGGCTAAATATAAATTTAAAACTTGAGTAGGCATTAAAACTGCTAAACCGCAACGACACACGCAGCACATCAAGTTTTTGGCGCCGTTGCCGGGGAGTGAATTGTTATTTTCTGTTAATTTGATTAGTATTTTAATTAGGTTTTTCTTTTTATTAGATTAATTGCATCATTGTATTATTTTGCATATTTGTTGTATTGTGTGTTATTTGTTTGCTTTAATTTTTCTTTTTGTGTGTTTATTTTCGTTTGTGTGTTTAATTTTTATTTTTATTTTTCGTATTTTTCTGTTCTGCTATCGTTGTACTGTGCTAAATCGAACGATACGGCGCATCTGATCTCTCAGATACGGCGTATTGCGTTCAAAATTTTTTTTTTAATACAACGCGTTTAATTAATTCGATACGACGCATCTTTTCCCCAAGATACGGCGTATCTGTTTTTAACAAGAAAATTTTTCTAAGCGATAAAGTAATACGACGCATCTGCTTTTGTAGATACGGCGTATCTGTTTTTGATAAAAATTTTCTAAACGTTAACGCCATACGACGCATCTGCTTTCGTAGATACGGCGTATCTATTATTTTAATTAAAAACAGTTTGCGAATTATTAAACAAATACGGCGTATCGATCTCTGTCGATACGACGCATCTTGCTGAATCAAAAATCTAGTATTTTTTTTTTTAAACGTAACGAAAGTACGGCGCATTAACTTTTGTTAATACGACGAATATAATTTGATAAATATAGTTGATTTTTGATATTTACTTTGATCGGTCCGCTACTCTCGTGTGCAAGTTGTTTATTTTCAGGATAAATGATGACTCGAGCATCACCAAGAAGGATTACATTCTGAACCAAACCAAGAGACGCTAGCTGAAGTGACCGAACATAAGACGACAAGAGTGAGGAAAACTCAGTACTGGTAACATTGAACCTCTTTAATTCTTGAAATAGAATCCCAGGTAAACTCTACGATAATTCAACTGCCCAAAGGAAAGTTCTCTACACTATGATCTCAGTTTTATTATTATATGTCTGATTCAATTCGTAATCTTAATTTTGTATGCTCAAAAACGATATTTGTTCCTAACCTCGGAATAAATCCTTATCCACTAAACAATAAGATTACAATTATTAATGAAACGTTTATGCCTATTACTCTTATTTTGAATTCATCTATATGGTGTGCCGTTTTTACCCAAATTTGATGTATAAGGAACTGTGTTGCGGAGGCCAAGGTACGTTCTTCATTTACAAGAAAAGGGCAGAATTGAACGCTTGAAAGGACTTAAGGGGACATCGGATACTACTTTCTGGGAATGGGTGCATAAACAGTTTGATGATTTCACAAAGCTTAGTCGACGGTTACAATATGATTTGGAAAGAGAATGGGAGGCGATTCAAGATGATAATAATAATGAGTCATTGATTGAAGAACTAGATGATTATTTGATTAAGGATCCTTATTTTAAGTTTGTTGACAAGGACGAAGAAGAATTCACCAAAAGAAAGTGTCAACTACTTGGGATTCCTTACAATGAACCACCCATGATTATTTATGAAGAATTTAAAATCATCAAATATTCTTTGGGTCCTGATGAAGAATATACTGCTGTGAAGACCAAGAGTTATATTAGATTAAGTCGAACGGAAGAAAACGTCGCAGAGATATACGGGAAAATCTTTCGGATGAAGGAAGAAGGATGGACCGTGACGAGAACCAAGTGAAGAGCTGAACGTGAGTCTAACTTGAAGACTCTGGAATAAAGACAAGTGCTTACCGGGAGACAACCCGGATTTATCTTTTATTATTCTTTTTTTTTTTTTTTTTTTGTCGAGTCAGTCCAGGCCGCACGAAGATACGGCGCATCTCCATCTCGAGATGCGGCGCATCCTCTGCAATGGTCATATCTTATTTTATTTTTCTGCATTTTTATTTTCGACTTTAAAACTTTTTATCAGTTTATTTTAATGCGGCGCATCCCTGGTTAAGGATGCGGCGCATCTTTATTCTGATCCGTATTAATTCCAGGCTCGATACGGCGTATCTTCTTCCATAAGATACGGCGCATCGACTGACCTGATGATTATCAGTTTTAATTTTTTAAGTTTTATTTTATCTAACTACTAATGTATTATGCAAGTTGAACCTTTCTTATCTTAGGTGTGTTTTAAAGTGTTGGTGGTATTATAGTTTCCTGAATTTTCTGTGGATACATCAAGTATGAAGCTTTAACGTTCTAATCCACAAGAAGATGATTTTTGCTCTCATACAAATGGAGGATCATACCGAGCAAATCTCAGGGGAGTTTTTCTGTTCTAATTCTTTTTATTTTCCAGTTTTTAACCTTTTATACAAACAACGAGGACGTTGTTTAACTTAAGTGGGGGGATAGGAGAATTAGAACACTTAACAATTACTTGTCCTAAACTTTTTCGAAAATTATGCTTAAAATGTGCTTAATATATCAAACTTAAAAAAAAAATTTAGCATGTTTTTGTTTAAGATCTAAGTTGCATAGCTGCACACATGACGTTATTTTCAAAAATTGTGATTTTTCAAAATTCACAAATCTATGAGAGTGCCGGTGACTTGTAAACTTTAGAACTTGGCTTGTATACTATTCGAGACCACCATAATGAGTATTATTTATTTAATTGGAATGACTTGTCTAACTTGGTAAAATTCTAGGATTACACCCAAAAAGCCTATATATGTTATGTGTTATTAGCTAACTACACTGGTTAGTTAACCCCCGTATAAACCCTTTTGTTACTCTCATTTTTAGAGTAAGATACCCCTAGAAAAACACTCAGAGCCATTCCTTTCGTTTCTTACACCTATGTTTAAAATGTTTCGTTACACCCTTACACCTTAGCCTACCCTGTAGATTAAAGTCCGTGGTTGGTTAATTGCTATAGGCAGAGTGTGTTTCCTTACATTACCTGTGTTCGCGTGCGTAATTCATTATCTATGGTTAGGTCGGGAAATTGCACAATGCAATTGGAGTGAAAGTAAATATTGTATATTATTGAGTTTATTTTTCGTGTGTTTACTACTTTCACTATTACCGTTATTTCTGAAAGTATGAAAAGTATGAAAAAATTATCCGGAAAGAAAGTTATAGTGATGTGGTGAAATTTTACACATCAAAAAAAAAAAAAAAAAAAAAAAAAAAAAAAAAAAAAAAAAAAAAAATCGAAAAAATGAGAAAAGAAAAAGAAAGAAAAAAGAGTTGGATGTTTATTTTAAGCCAACGATGTAGAGTTATGTAAGTGGTTCATATGGCCACTATTTGTTGTATTATATCTATGGATTGAATGGGAATTGGCAGTTATGGGAATGCCAATTAAGGTTTATTCTTTGATTAAGATTTTGTTGAGTATAATTCGTGTCTACCTAAAGCGTGTGTTTCAAGTGTTAAAGCGTGAGTTATTCAATGATATGAGTCTTATTCATGGGATGGTTGGGATAGTGATTAACCACACTTAGGATTTTAATTTATTTGTTTTGTTTATTTTTATTTTACACCAATTTATATCCCAAATGTTATCCATACCCTATATTGTTCTTTATCCAACCAAACCTTTGATTTATTGAGATTAGGGATTTGAGCAATCTTAAGTATCGTAGTCGTGGATTCGGCTATGTATTTATGATTTTGTCGCCCTTTTTGATATATTATTATTGGTGAAGTTTGGACCTATCTTTAGCCTATTCGAGTTAAGGATTTGAGCAATTGCAAGTATCGTGTTCGTGGATTCGATCATGTATTTGTGATTTTGTCGCCTTTTCTGGAATTTGAGATCGATAGTGATTAAGAATAATTAACCCTTAAGCCTAAAAACCCTTTTTACCGCTTTAGACTTGTTATTCCTTAGCTTTAGTGGTGGAGATGTGTATACTTGCCAAGCTTATGATAGAATATTCGTCGCGACTGGACAGTTAAACGATTAGATTTGCTTTTATCGACTTATTTTATTTTACTTCTAATTCGTTAAGTGTTTAGTTGTGTGATTATGAGAAAAACGAATACATGCTTAAATATAAAAATAAATCCTAACATCTCTTAGGATACATTTTCATGAGATTTAATCTAAGGTTTACTTGGGGACAAGTAAAGTTCAAGTGGGGGGATATTTGATGAACTCAAATAAGTACATTTTATTACTATCATTTATCCTATTAATTTGACTTGTTTTACTATATTATGTATGAGGATTGATACTTAATTGCTTACTTTTGTAATTCTCAGGTAAAAACAAGCATTTGGTGAAACTTGGCGATTTTGGACTAATAATGGAGCAAAACGTGCATAAAGTGAAGAGTCTACTGAAATGAAGATGATCAAGACTAATTCTGCTCAACATGCGCCGCATCTCACTCTAGACATGCGCCGCATCCCTATCAAGATATCACCAGATACGATCCAAGATACAAGAGGACATGCGCCGCATCTAATCAAGGAGTTACGCCGCATCTTCTGGCGGTGTACGAATATTCCTGAATATTATAATCTTGGACCCCACGCGAAGTTAAGTACATGCGCCGCATCTACTATTTAGATGCGCCGCATCTTCCCTCAGACAGAAACTATAAATACCCCGTAGACCAGACGAATTAAAGAGAATCCGAAAACCCTAAAACCGAAGTTCGGACAGCAGAGCAAAAGGACGAATTCAGTCAAGAGGCAGCACAAGACACACCCAAATCGAAGATACAAGAGCTGTAAGAAGGTGCTGCATGTATTTAATTCATTAAGTAGTTTTGTTTTATTGTGTTAGCAAACTTTAATTCATCAAGATTGGTGGCTTGTGTAAT
This sequence comes from Artemisia tridentata subsp. tridentata, assembly GCA_021014915.2. Lineage (NCBI taxonomy): Eukaryota > Viridiplantae > Streptophyta > Magnoliopsida > Asterales > Asteraceae > Artemisia > Artemisia tridentata. The sequence continues at coordinate 102,360,897 of CP139503.1, read as the reverse complement.
GTGGCAACGGAAAGATTGCACTCCCTTAAAACTGCTTTCTCATTAATTAAAGTTTATATGTTGATGTCTTTGGTTACTACTTATTAGTGCATTGATAACCTCTGTGTTTATTAGTGGCTTGCGGGCATTTGACTACGGGACAAGATGTGGCTCCCACGGTTGTTTCTAAACTGATCACTTAGGAATAACTTTTAGACATAAGTAATCATTAAGGGTTTACTCGCCGATAAGAATAGGACCAACGAGAAAGGGTTAATTACATACACTTCATATAAAGCTATCAATAAAACAAGTGACAATCTACTTAATCATAAGGACAGCCCTCTTATTGTCTCAAGTATCTATCTGTGTACGTGTGTGCTACTTGCTGATTCGTGCCTATTGTTTATTTTATTATTTAATTGCAAACAAAACCGTGCCAGTCTCTCAGGCTGAAACCCCCTTGCGTTAGGATATTAAAATACTGATTAGATTAACAAGATTATACGTTCCACTCTTAGTGATCGACACTCTACTTACCATTATCTTCATACTGACCGGGTACACTGCTCGTTAGGTGTGTGTGTTATTGATAAGTCGGCTAAATATAAATTTAAAACTTGAGTAGGCATTAAAACTGCTAAACCGCAACGACACACGCAGCACATCATCGATCATACCATGCTTTTGGTGCTTGCTTAAGTCCGTATAAAGCTTTTTTAAGTGACATGATTTGGTTTTTCAAAGTCGGCAAATCTGGGAGGTTGTGCGACATACACTTCCTCATTAATAAAACCATTAAGAAATGCACTTTTAAGATCCATTTGGAAAAGTTTAAAGTCATGTTCACATGCATATGCAAGTAGTATTCTAATTGACTCGAGCCTAGCAACTAGTGCAAATGTTTCGTCGTAGTCTATACCTTCTTGTTGATTGTAGCCTTGAGCTACTAGCCTAGCTTTGTTTCTAGACACTACACCATTTTCATCCATTTTATTTCTAAAAACCCATTTTGTTCCAATTATGGTTTGACATTTAGGTTGAGGGACCAATGTCCAAACATCATTTCTAACAAATTGGTTTAATTCTTCTTGCATTGCTATAACCCAAGATTCATCTTTTATGGCCTCATTTATATTTTTGGGCTCAATTGTTGAAATGAAACAAAAGAAATTACTTTGATTTTGAACTTTTGATCTTAAGGTTCTTTCATTAATTTCTCCTATGACATTATCTAATGGATGAAAAATCCCGTTTTAAAGGTTCATCTTCTTTATCATTATCTAGATTTTCTTGATTTTCAACCATTTGACTTTCAACTAAGTCATCATCTACCAAAGGTGATGTCTTAGAGGGAGGTGGACTTTCGTCAAATGTTACGTTCAACGATTCCTCGACTCTTAAGGTTTCTTTGTTCAAAACGATATATGCTTTACTATTTTGTGAGTATCCAAGGAACACACCTTCATAAGACTTTGGGTCAAACTTGGTGAGATAATCCTTAGTGTTTAAAATGAAGCACTTGCTTCCAAAAACTCTAAAATATCCTAAAGTAGGCTTTTTGCCTCTATAAAGCTCATATGGTGTTTTATTCAAAAATGGTCTTATTAAGACTCTATTTAAGATATATGTGGAAGTGTCAACGACGTTACACCAAAACTTTTGTGGAATGTTTTGTTCATTTAGCATTGTTCTACTCATTTCTTGAAGTGTTCTGTTTTTACGTTCTACTACACCGTTAGATTGAGGAGTACGCGGAGATGAAAAGTTATGTGTTATGCCATTAGCATCACAAAAAGCTCCAAATTGAGTTTCATTATCAAATTCACGACCGTGGTCGGTTCTAATTGACACAATGCTATTTCCTATTTGATTTTGAATTTTCTTACTTAGAATTTCAAATTTATCAAATGCTTCATTTTTAGTTTTCAAAAATTTAGTCCAAGTATATCTTGAATAATCATCCACTATGACCAAAGTGTAGAAGTTTCCTCCATAACTTTGTATAGCGGATGGACCAAATAAATCCATATGCAATAATTCTAAACACCTAGATGTGGACACCATGTTTTTAGCCTTATGGCTATTATGAACTTGTTTCCCAATTTTGCAAGCATCACAAAAGTGTTGGTTGTATTTCAACTTGGGTAGGTTCCTAACTAGTTCCTTAGATGATAGAGATTGGATTAGTCTCATATTGGAGTGACCTAGGCGTCTATGCCAGAGAGTTGAGTTGTCGTCTAGAGAGGTAAGACAAAGTTTGTCTTTAGATGTTTTGTCTAATTTCATAACGTATACGTTATTTTTCAAAGCACCTTTTCCTACGGTTATACCGTCTTTGAGTATTTTACTTTCATTTTCACTGAAAAGGACGTCATACTTTTTACGGCATAGTTGACTAATACTAAGCAAGTTAAAACCTAAGTTATCTACATGAGCAACATCATCAATAGAGAGAGAGTCATGAGAGATTGTACCTTTTCTGACGATTTTACTTTTAAGCTTGCTACCAAACGTAACATTACCTCCGTTGTATGCTTGGTAGGTTGAGAAAAGGCTTTTGTTTCTCGTCATGTGCCTTGAACACCCGCTGTTCTTAATCCACTCGTCTGGTTCGATTCCAACTTTCAAGCATACCTAAGTTTAAGAAAAACTCAAGCATTTGGTCCCCAATATCTCATGGGTCCATTTGGGTTAAACATCCCATTTACTTGATTCATGAAAGGAAATGGTGGATATGGGTTCCATGACATGTAGTTGGGACCTTGATAATTCCTAGGAAGGTTTGGGTTCCAACTATTTTGATAATGATGTTGTGTGTTGTAATTACTCTTTGGAAATGGGCGTTTGGGAATAGTAGTCCTAGGTCTTTGTTGAACAGTTTTAGTTTTAAACTCATTTTTAGCTTGTCCTATTCCTATTGTAACTGTTGGTTTCTGTTTGTTTATAGTTGAACTAGTGTTAGATTTCCTAGTTACTTTAACAAACTCCGTACGAGCCGATGTACTAGTTTTCTGTTCAGCAACAGTACCCACGGATCCCTTTTCCACTACTGGCGGAACCAAATTTTTGGTTCCGTCGGATCCGTGGGTGTCTGAAACTGTTGGAACAGTTTCTTGTACTTTAACGGCTTGTTTCTTAAAACTACTTAAGTCTCCTAGTTTCATAAAGCCTAATCAAGTTTTATCATGAGGTAACTTTTGAATTTTCATTATCTCATCTACTAAACTAATATTTTTATCAAACCTTTTAAACCTAGAAGTTTGTTTGATAAGTGTATCATGTGTGTTCTTAAGCTTTTTCTAATTCTAGTTTAAGCTCTTCACATGAAATACATGCTTCGTTAACAGCTTTTCCTTTTTCTAATCTTTTAACTTTTTCCTTTAATTCATAAACTTCGTTTTCTAGAAATTCCTTTTTGGTTTTCAAAAACTTATTTTTGTTTATGATTTTAAGACTAAGTTCACGGAGATTGTTATATTCCTTTTGCAAGGTATCATCATCAATAGAAGAATATGACGAGTCAGAATGTACCTCTTCTGAGTCATGAGCCATGAGAGCAACTTCGTCGTTCTTAGGCTCGTCATCATCACCTTCACTTTCACTCCAAGCCCCACTAACAAAAGCTCTTTGAGTCTTGTTCTTGGGCGGCTTAGGACACTCTCCTATTAGATGACTAGAATCTCCGCACCTAAAGAACTTTCTTTCTCCTTTACCTTTCTTATCATCACGGTCTTTCCGGAAGGATTTCTTTTCTTCTCGAGGTTGTCTTACGAACTTCCCTCGTCTCCTAAAGAACTTCTTGAAATCTCTTATGGCTATGGCATACTCTTCATCTTCGCTACCTGAACTAGACTCTTCATCGTCACTTGAATCTACCCTAGCTTTTAAGGCAATGGACTTGATCTTTTCCTTTTTGCCTTTGACTATCTCTGAATCCTTTTCCATCACCATCTCATGAACTTTGAGATTTCCTATAAGCTCGTCAAGTGGCATGCTTGAAAGATCCTTGGATTCTTCAATGGCCGTCACCTTTGCTCTCCACTTCGGATGAAGTGCTCTAAGAAATTTCCTGACAAAGTTCTTACTAGAAAAAGAATCGTCAAGTGCTTTAAGAGAAGTAATAATAGTATTAAACCTAGCAAATGCACTATCAATGGTCTCATCTTCAGGGATAACAAATTGTTCATATTGTTGAACAAGAAGATCAATTGTGTTATCCTTTACTTGTGAGTTCCCTTGATGAGTGATAATTAAAGATTGCCAAATATCTTTAGCGGTTTTACACATAAATACTCTTTCATATTCTTTCCTAGGTAAAGCATTATAAAGCATCATTTTAGCTTCATTATTTTTGGCAATCAACTTCTTTTGCTCATCACTGTGACGAGTAAGAGAAGTATCCTCATCCCGACCACTTGATATATCTTTTATTATGGCCTTATGGTCACCTTCTATAATAATGTACCATAGATCTATATCCTTTGACTTCACATAAGTTTCAAAGCGGTTTTTCCAATATATAAAACTATTTGGTTCAAATAGTGGTGGTCTTTGCATAGATTGCCCTTCTTTGAATTTTTCAAAATCCATTGATCGTTTCAAGTTTTAAAATACAATATATTTTGAAATTCTTGAGTAACGTAGCTCTGATGCCAATTGTGGAAAACTAGAACGGGGGTTGAATAGTTTTACCATTTTAAAATTCTTTTGCTTTGAATACTTAACGTGATTTCAAAGTTATGCAAACAATAAACAATATATAACAAGTAAGTAGAGAAAGAAACAATCAAACCACAACACGGATGTTTATAGTGGTTCGGTCTACAAGGAATCTCTTCCTTGCCCTACTCCACTCCTCGAGCCTCTAACTCGAGGGTTTTTCTTCACTAAGAAATAAGCTCCCTTCTCGGCGGAGAAAACCTTTATACATGTCGCTTACACTTTTTCCGGTACAAAGCTAGATACCGAGTTCTTTTGCAAGGGCACAACCACTCCCGACACTCTATGTATTTTAAGGACTAAAATAATAACCGGACTCTACTGAGGTATATGAATGATTTGGTACAACAATGATGTTTAACAAACTCCTAATTCACACAGTAACTATTCTAACAAGTCTTGCAACGCTTAGTTGAAGCTTGTGATGCTTTGATCTCTTTGCTACAAAAGAAAGATCACTAATAATGTAATATGTAATGGGTTAGTAATGAAAGAATGAATGAATGTTGTTTATGCTAAAAGTGATGAGAAAACATGAATGAGCAGCTTGCTATTTATAGGCAAACTGATCAAACATGCCACGGATTTGGCGGATCCAAATCCAGGGATCCGTCCCTTATGGCTTTTGGTTCTTTTGCAAGGGCACAACCACTCCCGACACTCTATGTATTATGGCCTTATAGTCACCTTCTATAATAATGTACCATAGATCTATATCCTTTGACTTCACATAAGTTTCAAAGCGGTTTTTTCCAATATATAAAACTATTCGGTTCAAATAGTGGTGATCTTTGCATAGATTGCCCTTCTTTGAATTTTTCAAAATCCATTGATCGTTTCAAGTTTTAAAATACAATATATTTTGAAATTCTTGAGTAACGTAGCTCTGATGCCAATTGTGGAAAACTAGAACGGGGTTGAATAGTTTTAACCGTTTTAAAATTCTTTTGCTTTGAATACTTAACGTGATTTCAAAGTTATGCAAACAATAAATAATATATAACAAGTAAGTAGAGAAAGAAACAATCAAACCACAACACGGATGTTTATAGTGGTTCGGTCTACAAGGACTCTCTTCCTTGCCCTACTCCACTCCTCGAGCCTCTAACTCGAGAGTTTTTCTTCACTAAGAAATAAGCTCCCTTCTCGGCGGAGAAAACCTTTATACATGTCGCTTACACTTTTTCCGGTACAAAGCTAGATACCGAGTTCTTTTGCAAGGGCACAACCACTCCCGACACTCTATGTATTTTAAGGACTAAAATACTAACCGGACTCTACTGAGGTATATGAATGATTTGGTACAACAATGATGTGTGACAAACTCCTAATTCACACAGTGACTATTCTAACAAGTCTTGCAACGCTTAGTTGAAGCTTGTGATGCTTTGATCTCTTTGCTACAAAAGAAAGATCACTAATAATGTAATATGTAATGGGTTAGTAATGAAAGAATGAATGAATGTTGTTTATGCTAAAAGTGATGAGAAAACATGAATGAGTAGCTTGCTATTTATAGGCAAACTGATCAAACATGCCACGGATTTGGCGGATCCAAATCCAGGGATCCGTCCCTTATGGCTTTTGGTTCAGCCAGAGCCTGACAGCAAATCTTCCAAAATCTTTCCAAATCTTGCCAAGATATTACCATATCTAATTCTTTTTGTGAAGATCTAACCATGATATTCTCAAGATCTTCAAGATATCTAAAGATCTCAATATGATGTATGCCATGATGTCATTGTACAAATTTCCATTTTAAGAAATAAAATGTAATATGTAAAATGTAAAATGTACGTAACATGTATGTATCATGTATAAACTAGTGATCATGTATGTAGCATGTTATGAGTTTTTAAAAATTTACAACTATATATGTAAAAGACTTAACTTATATTTATGTTTTGCTAAAGATAAAATCTATAATTGTAATTAACAAAATATAGCAAAGATCGTAAAATATAAATAACGTTTTTAGACGATATTTGTATTAACAGAGCATATCAAACTGAACGCAAACATATAATAGCAAATGGATAGCAAACGAATATCACATCAACGAATAGTAAAACGAATATCAATCCAAAGGATCATATCAAGGGAATCATAGTAAAGGCTCATATCAGACGGATCATATCAAACAAATGAATCATATCAAACAGAATCATAACAGAGCAAATGATCAAATTCAAGGATCGAGAAGTCATGAGAAATCCCTACTGAGAAGGGATAGAATATATGTACCTCAAACCGCAAAGGAAACCATATCAGAAAACACAAGGATCGGAAGTTACTCCTCTTCAGCGAATCTACACGAATTAATGATCGTCTTATTATTTAAGAACCATATCATAAGTTATTACCGATTCAGTATTTATTGTTGTTTAGATTGACATATTCAGGGTTTCCTGCTATTGATAGTAACTTTCCATATTTAGTAACCTTCCAAATTTAGTAAGTTTCTATAATTAGTAACTTTCCATATTTAGTAACTTCCTACAATTAGCAAGTTAGGGTAAGACTCTTAATTAGTCAAGTTAGGGTTTAATTATGACAATTAGCAAAGTCAAGGGTCTAAATGTGTAAATTGTCAAGTTTAGGGTTTAAAGTGTAATTACTTTAATTAACAGTGTGTACTATGTTCAAACCCAACTGTATTTATACCCACTCGATTATATAGACATGAGCTTAAAGAACTAACCAACCTTGTGATAATCGATCATGACATATATATATGTTAACTATAGCAAGATTTATTTAAAATATTTATGAGTAGTATGGGATTTCATGCAACACCTCCTATTCGACTATTTGTATCATGATTTATCTTTCATCCAATTAGTTCCTTGAATCTATTATATCGCTTAGGACATGTATGCATGTATACATATTCAAGTCTTCCTAACTGAATGTTTCACGTGCATGATTATTAGCATAAAACTTATGGTTTTCTTAAAGGTGGGGTACCAGTACGTAATGGAGTTGGGTTCATGAATTTACCTCCAAAAGATATAATGACTGATCGAAAGAACTAGAATAGAGCTCGAACACGAACACTACGATCTAATGAAACGTAATCGCGATCTTCCAGCGGGCAAAACCAAACTACCCTAATCCGAATATGAAACAAAACCCAAAACAAGAACTCGAACGAACACGAACTGACCGTATTCAACCTGATCGAAGCTGCGTACTCAAACTTTTACACCTCCCCTCCATCGATGTTATAAAATGTCATGCCGAGACATGCCTCCAATGGATGTCCTCTCATTATAGGGTTGTGTCGTGAATGATGAAAGGCGATGGGTAAAAGATATAAAAATAGGGTTGTGTCTAATGTAGGGCTATCGTAGTAAATTTTCAAGAGCAATAAAATGATGAGATCAGGTGTGATAAAGAGTGGTTATGGGCCATGATTCTTGGCATGATTTTCGTTTGATTTGGGGAACACGCAAATATGATATGTATGCCAATTCACGACCAATATGGAACAATAATAACTCTATACGTGTGCATGTTGATACAATATTAGAGATGATATGCTCGAATCTCATAAAAAAATAGAAAGCGTGTGTATCACATGGAATAAGAGGGAGTGCATATCATGGATAGACATTCTTTGATCGGTTCATCACCAAAAGAAAAGGGAAAACGTGTGGTAGTCTTTGAGATAAGAGGAACAATATCTTTTTTATTGTTATAACTTATTTGGTGTTTATCTACACAAACCAAAGAGCCAGGAATAAAAGGAATTCGTTTTCTTTTTCACATATGGAAAGAACTAGGAACGTGTAAAAGCTTAGTGGATGATATATATGTGTTGTTTATATTACATGGATTAGGATTAAGGGAAATAAAACGTAACCAATTATTTAAGTATAGATAGTTAGGTCTTAAATACTTACAATGCACAATTATTACATATCACATAGTCCTAATTATTTCATAATTATTATCAAATACTTAGGGTAAAATTTAAATTAGTCGTTAAAATGTGAAACCCAAATTTTAGGGTTTTACAAATTTAGAATTGAACGATAATTTGAGATAAAAGATGACAAACACGTATGAAACAAGGGGAGTATATTTTCTGGACAACTTGACAAAAAGAAGTAGTATCATGTAAAAGGAAAGAATGTACGTACGGAGTTGTTTTTGTCATAGTTGTTAAGATTCCGATCCTGATCTTAGGATCTTACGATTTTACGATTTTACGAAGCAAAAACGATCCGGATCCTACGTAAGATCTTAACAAACTTAAGATCTTATATGATCCCGATCTTGACCATAGGATCTTAAGATCTACTCCGATCCGATCTTACTTTTTTCGAACCGTAAACTAAAAAACTACAAATTTATGGTTTATGTTTTTATATAATTTAAAAACTACATGTGATTCTTCTTAAACATTTCATATTTATAATTTAGAACAACATTTTCATAAAATATTCTTATAATTTTATGTTTATAATGTATAATAATTTGTAGATTTGAATAATATTACAAAGATCAATAAAAAAATAGCATTATAGTAGGATCTTAGGATTCCGATCCGATCTTACGATCACGATCTTGCAAAAACGAAACGATCATACGTAGGATCCCGATCTTGAAAACATTGATTTTTGTGGTTAATTTTTTATTGTCTAAAAATAAGTAATAGTAGGCATGTGACCCGAATCCGACGAGGATAGTCACGGATAGTGAATATTCGGGTCAAAATTAAACAGACTTATGGGGGAAGCAAAAATGAGAATGAGAATCCTTGTTTTAAGACGTCGTGGTCTTATTATTTTGCGACACTTTTTATCCCCAAAATCAGCGGCGACACATTCACCCTCCACATGCCCACTCACCGTTCATTATTGATGACTGCAAATTAGCCGACTCAAATAAGAAAAAAAAAAAAAACTACTACAATGGATTTATGCAGAGTTATGTTATATATAAGAAAAGTATAAAAAAGTACAAAAATATGTTTTTCCCCCTCAATTTATAATACAATACAGTTTTTTTTTTATCAGTTTTTGCTTCGTACTTTTTGACAGTCTAATATTTTTCACTTGTTAAACTTTATATTTTTTATTCCGCACTTTCCATTTAACAGTTTTATAATATAAACAAAATTATTAGGAAATAAGAAAAAAAGAAAAAAAAAAGAAAAACAAAACAAAACAAAACATAGGGAGTACAAACGGTAAAACAGAGGGTCCTTCATATTTATGCCATATCATTTTGTTGTGTATTAAATTGTGTAATTCATTATTTTATTTGTTATAAAGTATAAATGTTTAACTAAATTCATCAGAAATTTAAAGATCCTTGTACAAACATATTTACGAACATTTCTTTTACAAATATTTTATATATTTTTATGTGTTTTATGAAATATTTGAAACATAACAAGTATTCTGATTATTTTATTTTATTTTATTCTAATAACCTTTTTAATGGTATAGTACTTAAAAGTTATCATTCAATTTCGTACGTATTTACTACTCGTATTTAATAATGGCATGCATCATGGTTAAATTTTATTAAGATATATAAGTATTTCGTGTCATTAAATATTAATAAATTATAAACATTTTAATTTTATAAACTTGGTTTTACTAAAGCACACATTTTTAACAAAATTAAGCAAAACCCATGTACCAAATCAACTAAAAAAAATGCAAGCAAGATCCAAACCTGTGGAAGTAAAACAGAATGAAGAAAGCAATATAGCAACAACAATGGTGGAAAGTGAACAGATCATCTTCTCTTACTTATGATATTTCCAGTTGGATGAACAGATCACTATCAAAAGAATGGCGGTTTGTATATAGGACAAAAAAAAAATAAAAATAAAAAAAGGAAAAGGCCGGTTGGGCTCGCAAAGAAACGGGCTGGGATCCCACCGAGTGACGCATAGATGACGGGAATGAAACGGCGTCGTATTAAACGGCAAATTATATATATAGTAATGTAAATGCCTAAAGCGTAAAAAATGTTTGGCATAAAAAGTAGAGTATGTGAAGAATGTAGTAAACCTGCCAACAGATGACACCATTTGAAAGATTCATCTAATGACATGTGTTTAAAGTCAAAATATGACATGTTAATCAAAGCTAAATTTGTCAAAAGATTAACTAAAAGAAAGCCATCTATTTCAAATGATGCAACAATTCTAACCCAAAAATAACAAATTACTCAGGGGCTTTTTTTATGCTTATTTTTTGTATTACAAGCTAAATTGAGTCGGTTTATATTTAATAGGCTCATTTTTCTTGGCATATTTTCCAACGTATGGGCATATTTCCAATAATTACGTCATAATAAGCACAAAAGTTAAGCTCATCTTTTAACTAATAAAACAAAACCCCTAGTGGGGACTTTTGCATTTCAAAAAAATCAAATCATACTTTTTTAGGTAATATTTTTTACAATTTGAAATTTTAAAAAGGTTTTTAATTATTAAAAAAATTAAAATCTTTCTATATATGCCAAATAATTGGTAAAAAATCGTTTTTATACTTAAACATTACAATTGTGTAAAAATACACATGGGCTTCATTGTTAATTTTAGATCTTTTCTGGACTAAAGTGTAAATTTTTATCAAAACCGGAATACCCACCCACCCACATATCCATTATCACAATTAGCAGAAAAACACACACCCCCTTTCTTCATTCTTCAATTCAATCATTCATCCACCTAATAACCTAATAATCTTATTAACCTAAAACCAACAACAACCCGATATATCTTAAAAATAGTTATCATATTTTTTCAAGTTTATGGAAATCATTGTTGACATTGTGGTGAAGGAGCAAACGGCTGTCCCTTTCGGTTGGTTAAAGGTATGATATGCATATTATATCTTGGTATTATAACTAATTATTAGAGTTCAGTGATTGTGTGAATAGTTTTCATAATTAATTTGTGATTTTGCATATTATGTAGCAGTATGTAATGTCTGTACATATAGATTGTGGATGATGGTACTATTATTGGTTGTTCTTATGGCCTTGCATTTGTAACACCCCGTACCCGCTTAGACTGAAACTTAAAACTTTTGACGCGGAAACGCTTGACTTTACCGGACTCATACAATTTCTTCATTTACATATCCAAAATATATCACATTTAACCCTTTTAAATACTTGTAAGAACATATACTCTAGCACCTCTCAAAACATTTCATAATCAATTGTATAACACAACCAAACGACCCTTCAGACCAATGATACGCCGTATCCTTTTTGAAGGATACGCCGTATTACAACTGAGAGACAATGCGCCGCATCAACCTAAAATGATGCGCCGCATCACCTTAAACTTCTGATACGTCGCATCTAATATACTAGATACGCCGCATCACCTTAACTTCTGATGCGTCGTATCTAATATACTAGATACGCCGCATCGACCAATTAAGACAGAACATCAGCAGGAAAACCTGCATATACTCAACACACCACACAATCCACTTTAACATCAACACAACATTATAACTTATGCCAAAACACTCATTTTACATTCAAAACCACAACAAACCATAATACACGGCCATTGACCCGTTTGACTCCAACATGAGTACGAATACACTTAAATCCAAACGCCCCTTAAACGTTCACTAAAAACGCTTAAAACACATTTGACAACTCGTTAGACTCCCAAATCATTACCCGACTTTGACACACAATAAACGACTCATAAAGAAGACTCTCGGGGGCACAACCTTGACTCGAGCTCGGCGTTCTACCTAGCTCCTAATGCTCACTATCTTCCAACCGCTTCCAAATCCTTAAGCTACCACACATAGTCTTTCGTTCCGCCACACATGAACCTACAAAACGTTAACAACTAAAGGGGTAAGCTTACGCTTAGTAAGTAACCCATCATAAAACATATATCATACATATACTTTCACATAAGCATCATAATCACATAAAAGCCACTAAACTTGTTCATACCTCCTACAACACCCCAACCCGGCAAGGGTAGAAGTGTCACGCAAATGGTGACATATCAAAGGCAAGCATAACATACGACTTAAATAATACAATAGAAATTCAAAGGTTACAAATGAAATACTGAAACTACAAGATTACAATTGAGAACCAAAACTAAATACTATGTCTGTCAATGCAGATCCTTCTAAAAACTTCTCCTTCCGAAAAAAAAACTATCAAGGTCTTCTAAGTCCAAAGGTCTCTTCACTCATACCCAGCTTCCAACTAAAACCTGCCGCACACGGAAAGAAAACGTGCGGCTGAGCTTAAAAAGCCCAGTGAACAGATATATAATAAACGGAAACGAAAGTAAACGGAAATAATCAGATGTAGCATAATGCATGAGATATAAATAAGATACAAGAGTAAAGGTTTAGGATAGTTATCCACCACGAGCCCAGAAACAGATCATATCATGTCGTAACCATAAATCTTCAAATCATATAGAGGGGAGACCTCTCAGATAATCAGATAATATGAGGGGTGTCCTCATTCTTCAAAAGGGTGGAGTAGCTAGCTCCCAGAAATGTGAAAGGCGTGTATTGCACACAGCACCAGTCACCAGACAAAGTCATATCATATCAGATTAAATCCACTAAACAGATCAGATCTAGGATTGCAATCCATACGCCCCCCAGAAACATATATAATCCATAATTAAAGTAATGCGCATATCATCATCAGAATGGGGACGGTGTGAGGAATCACTCACCCACACATGAGTCATGCCAGTGGTGCATCACAGACACGGCCAGGTTACCTTCCTGGCTAGGTAACAGAAAAGTGGCTCGGGTATCAAACTAAGAGTCAAGGTCAAAGGTCAAAGGTTCATATCATAATCAGGGTGTCATATCAGAAGGTTCAATATCAGAAGTTCATAATCAGACCAGTCAAAGTATCAGAAGGTCAAGTATCAGAAGTTCAAATATCAGAAGGTCAAATATCCCAGGTCAATATCCAAAAAGGGTCAATGTATCCGATGGTCAAATCTTCAAAAGGTTCAATATCAAAAGTACTTTTCAAAAGGTTTTCTCTTAAGGTTTATTTAAAAACAATCATTCAAAAATAGTTTTCATAAATGGTCTTTCAATTAGTTTTCATAAAACGAACTTCAAAATAGTTTTCTTAAAGTCAATATATCATGCTTGAAAAACCCTTTCAAAATACTTTACTTAAAACATTTCCATCTCATATCAAAAAGGTCTTCATATCATAGGTTCAAAATCAGAGATCAAAGGTCGAAGCAAAGGTGTCATAGCAAGGGATCGTAACAGAGTATCAAATCAGAGATTTAACAGATCAGAAAAGAATCATAGGAAACCTTACAGAGAAGGTCAGAATATCTGTACCTTAACGAATACGCAAGCAAAATAAATGAAAGTCCAATTAACTAGGAGATCACTCCTTCTTCAGCCGATCTACAATTAATCATAAGTTCTCTTAAGTTTCATATCATCGAAAGGTTTCATGTTTGTTCTCATTTCATATTAGATGACCTTAAGTTATATCTTTCTCATATGCCAATTCAAAGTATTACCAAATGATCATATTCATAGTTCAAGATTCAAAATGTCCTTTACCAAATTTAGGGTTTTATGTAATTATCACAACTTTAGGGATTAATATGAAATTCTCATAATTTAGGTTGAATTATGAAAGTATCCTCAAGTTACAGATTTTACAAGTTAAGACCTTTGGTTTTAGCAAAATATCCATGTATACCCTTTAGGTTACGCAGTAAACACATAGCACCCTTTAGTTTACAATTTAACCCTTTTATAACTTCCCATAGTTTTAAGTACGAAATTGCTAAGTTTTTAATAAATTATAAATCATAAAAGAACTCAGTATTAAAATTCCCAAAATTTCCCAGAGATGCTCATATGTCTAAAGTATTTCATCAAATTTTTCCAGATTTTATCATGTAGTATAGGTACGTATTAAAATTCACTTAACCCAACTCGTCCAGATTTCTGAGTAATTTTACTATACGAAACGTTGTCAATTAGAAACCCTTTAAGAAAGTTCATAAAAAATCTATAAAAATTCCAGGAAGTAGTATATATCTTATAGATTACCCAGTTCAAAGGACTCCTCCTAACTCGACACGGTTTGAAAATTAAAAATCGAAAACCCGGACTGATTTTCCAGACTTTTAAGTACGATCAGACACATACTTTTCTAAAAATCAAAAAGTAACCTTCCAGGCCTCTAAAAATTACAAACTAAATTTTCCTAGGTAGCCAATTCAATGAACTTAGTTTTAGACTCCAGAAACATGAACATATACGTTCGTATGATTAATTTACAGCCGGTTAAAGTCGGTTAAAGTTTTACCTCAGAAACTGTTTTCATCATCACATGTAAATACTTAGGGTTTTTATGATCCCATTCATTAATTTTTTGATACTAAACGATTTTGGTGAGTTTAAGACACATTTAGGTCAGTTTATATTTGCTTATAACATATTCAAAACGAATTACACATCACAATAAATCCAATCGATCCATAGTGCTAGATGTTAGGGTTTCCTTTATTTTGTGATTTTATGTGACAATAGTTTTCACCCAAGATTCGTGTAGGACACAAGATTTTTGAACAAAAAGGTGAGTAATACAATACCCTTGATGACAAGATGAAGAACACGATCAGATGGAATCAAAGACACCACACGAAAAATCTTTTCTCCCTTCCTTCTCCCTTTGGTTCGATCGACAGCCACAAAACCAAAAAAAACGCACCCTTTATATTAGTTTTTGATTCATACGAACATGTATTGATATAAGATTATGTATTTACCTTAGATTGAGATCAAGATGGAGGGTTTTTGGGGTCTTCTTGGTGTCGATCTACAGCAGCAAATAGGGGCGCAGAATTGGGCAGTTTTTAGGGTTTCTTGGAGGCAATTATGGATCGGTATTATGTGGGAGTGAACAAAAGATGTAGGGCTATTTTTAGGTGTGTTTGGCCGACCTAAGGAGGGGGAGGGAAGTGTGGATCGGCCCAAATTCAAGACCCACAACACACACAATTTAACTTGACATTTTTCCCTTCTTATTTTGTAGTATAAATTCTTTATTAATTTTACAATTTAAGTAACATATATAACATGAGATTTTCGGTTCTTTTGGACTCGTATTGTGTTTTAAACATTATTGGTAGCTTGTACGATTACTTCGTGATGTCTCAAAATTATTTCATGCCTTAGTTGTTTCGTTTTCATAGGTTTTGTGATTTATTCGTAAGTTATATAAATTTTAAATAAGTTTCAAAGTTATGAGGGTATTTTGGTCTTTTAATATGTTTTAGATTTTCGGGTTTTACAACTCTTCCCCTCTAACGAAAATTTCGTCCTCGAAATTTGCAAAGAACCAGAATGGAAAGGATCGAAAACAAAACGAAGACGTACTAGATGAGAATACAAAATGAGGATAACTAGCGCGAATAGACTCCTCGGTCTCCCAGGTAGCTTCCCGCTCTGGGTGGTTCTTCCAAAGAATCTTTACAAATGGAAATGAAAAATCCCAACGATCGGAAATGAAACGAAACAGAAGACACAACGGACAGCGAACGGAAATGTAAAAGACTTGTTTCTCATGACTCTTCGTTGTCGATCTAAGATAGCTTCGGGTTTTCTCAGAAAGACATACTATACTGAATTTCAGATTGCAAAGATCATATCCAACATGACAAATGATTATCGCGTTCTCTCGGAAGAGATACAAAGAATCGCAAATCACATGAGATCGTACAGAACATAGATTGTTGGTGACATCAAATGGCAGAAAACTTCACAGCAGACCTTAAGATTCTCGTCAGAAGTATATGGATCAACAAATGCGTGTCAAGAATCGAACGTATCAGATCGTATAACGGCGAACAGATTAAGCGTATAGGTGGAATGAACCTAAATCTTACAGATGCAAAAATTCTCACATCTCCTATCAAAATTATAAGGTTTCTAAAGTACTCCTCGAAATATCCTATGAACACAATAAGGGTACGTCATATGACGTAAGTATTATCACGTTCGCGAACCGTCATAATACCAGCATCATATGAGTATACCATCATGATGGTCATACTTTATCTCAAGTCGTGAACAGAACTACTTATCTTAACCACCTATCAGTCTTTCTACCTCTTAAGGTTGGTCCAAAACAAACATCACTACGGATTCTAAATCGGGGGAATTTGAACGTATAAATAGCGTAACGGAATGTGTACACCTCAAAATGAAACTCGTCGTCGAGACGTTAGGTCTTCCACAATTCATCATCCTTCTCATAACGAACCATCTTCCAACAAATGCATAACGAATATAGAACGGAATTTCTAATAGGGTAAGGCTCATTCAAAAGATCCTATCGAAAGGTAACGGAAACTTAAGTGGTTTAAGAGGAAATGAATCACGTCTTCAATATCTTCATCCTTTACAAAGATCAGAATTTTCGAATCCAAACGTTTACTACACAATTTCATCCCTTCAATTTCATGATCTCGAATCCTTTCAAATTCCAAGTAGTCGCTCTCTTGTCTAATCATACGATCATAGGGTGAAAAGGAAATCATAAACTTGAGTCTGGTTCCTCAAGTCTTCGACACTTCTTTTGTACACTTCGGTGTGGTAGCGTGAATCTCCGACGTGATCACCGTGCATACCTCCATTCGCGAGTCTGCTTCAACTCTCACTTCATCTTAGTACAACTAAAATGACTAGAGAACTAAGATTGCGTGTCTCCTACTGGTCTCCTAGCATGATTCGAAATTCACCAACTCAACTGCTGTGGACTTCCTGGTTTATGTGCTGAAAGCTCATCTCTTACGGTCTGGTCGTCTTGATGCCCAACTGAAATCTCCACGTGCTGCTTGGGGTATGATCGAGTCTCATCTCAGTCTGTCTTCTTCTCACCTGCTTCTCTCTTGGTAATGCCTGTCACGAACCTCTTCTGCACATCTTCTACAAGGTTTCTAACGCTGACAATGGTCTTCAGTCTTGGTCCTTTCTGTGGAAAATCTGTCGTCATCGGATACCTGGTGGTGTTGTCTGCTGCATTCTCTGAACACAAATCAAAACTATTCTTCCAGAACAAAGGGTCGATTCACAAGATACAAACAAATGTCTACGAGTTCCTCGTTTGTCTCTGAGCACAAACATACTGTCATACTATGACAATTGTCCGAATACTTGCGAAAACATGAATCTTCTAGCCAATACAATTGACATCATTCAAAACTCATAGTGGTCACACGGGTACTAAAACAACTTCAGGAAATCTTCTTAGGGAAAAACTTCATATCACAAATTTTTCTCTTCACAGATCAAATTGTAATGCTTTGCGGAACTTAATCTCAACTAATCAACTTCCCTCTCAGATGTTCTTGTGGTTGCTTCTTCCGTCTTTCAAACTCAAATGAGGTCGTCTACTACGGAGTTTCAAAAATAAAACAAATCAAATATTGATACGCAGAAATGGAATAATGATTGCGGTTACATTCACGATGGTCGGTGTGCCGCCGCACACTTCTCTCTTTCTTCTTCATAAACCAACAGGAGCATTCAAGAGATCACTGAAGTGAACAAACTCATATTCATCAGTTCCTACAATCTCTTAATTTCTTCAGTATCGTGGTTTCGCCAAATTTAGATTAGTTCAATGCAAACTTTACTTCCCAAACGGATCTCAAAAGGTTCATCAGAAACACCAGAAATTCGTACTACAACTTTCAATTGCCGGAGCTTTCCAAGAGTGGATACTAACAGGTGTTAGGAGAAAATTGGAAATCAAAGAGATCGGAGTATGTGCTTCATAGCAACAATAATCTTAACAGATTCAAATGATTGAGGATATCATATCAAAATATGGTGAAGTAAATTGTGAAAGGTCACGTTTCCAAATATTGTAGTCTACGGTAGCTTTACGAAAGCCACCCATCCAAAATCAAAAGACCTCAAAGTCAAATACATCCAAGGTAAACGGATTCTCAGAACGAATGTGGTTGTCAAATCATACGGATAGTTCACATATCAATTTAGGTACATGTTTCATCAAAGTGTGGGATAGAAGAGTGAACAGTTCAAAGGATTGGAATCTTGTTTAGCTTATAACATAGGAATGGTAGGGTGTGCATCGATAGTAATACGAACATCGTTTAACTGTCAGAGGCGAGATGTATGGAATATCAGTTATTAGCATCAGCATGCTCAGATAACAATTCCGTGCAAGACAAGTATTAACATCAAATCCTTCCAAAGGGAACATACAAAGTTCATTCTTCAAATGACGGAAGATAAGACTTCCTCGTCTTCAGGAACAAACGTTCTTATAAGGCATGACTAAAGGTAAAGGCAAGATTCAGAGTGATGCGGAAGCAAATACTACTCACATGGATATCCTAGACTACCCATTCCTCACCGGTTATGACTTATATTCCTATGGGAAAATTCTACGCAACTTCGCAAAGGTTATCCTACGAGCGCCTACAGTGGAAACTTAGGGGTCCTAACTTACACAGGCCAAGGGTAGATGTACTACAAGTCGTGAACCTGTCTCTGATACCATAATTGTAACACCCCAACCCGGCAAGGGTAGAAGTGTCACGCAAATGGTGACATATCAAAGGCAAGCATAACATACGACTTAAATAATACAATAGAAATTCAAAGGTTACAAATGAAATACTGAAACTACAAGATTACAATTGAGAACCAAAACTAAATACTATGTCTGTCAATGCAGATCCTTCTAAAAACTTCTACTTCCGAAAAACTATCAAGGTCTTCTAAGTCCAAAGGTCTCTTCACTCATACCCAGCTTCCAACTAAAACCTGCCGCACACGGAAAGAAAACGTGCGGCTGAGCTTAAAAAGCCCAGTGAACAGATATATAATAAACGGAAACGAAAGTAAACGGAAATAATCAGATGTAGCATAATGCATGAGATATAAATAAGATACAAGAGTAAAGGTTTAGGATAGTTATCCACCACGAGCCCAGAAACAGATCATATCATGTCGTAACCATAAATCTTCAAATCATATAGAGGGGAGACCTCTCAGATAATCAGATAATATGAGGGGTGTCCTCATTCTTCAAAAGGGTGGAGTAACTAGCTCCCAGAAATGTGAAAGGCGTGTATTGCACACAGCACCAGTCACCAGACAAGTCATATCATATCAGATTAAATCCACTAAACAGATCAGATCTAGGATTGCAATCCATACGCCCCCCAGAAACATATATAATCCATAATCAAAGTAATGCGCATATCATAATCAGAATGGGGACGGTGTGAGGAATCACTCACCCACACATGAGTTATGCCAGTGGTGCATCACAGACACGGCCAGGTTACCTTCCTGGCTAGGTAACAGAAAAGTGGCTCGGGTATCAAACTAAGAGTCAAGGTCAAAGGTCAAAGGTTCATATCATAATCAGGGTGTCATATCAGAAGGTTCAATATCAGAAGTTCATAATCAGACCAGTCAAAGTATCAGAAGGTCAAGTATCAGAAGTTCAAATATCAGAAGGTCAAATATCCCAGGTCAATATCCAAAAAGGGTCAATGTATCCGATGGTCAAATCTTCAAAAGGTTCAATATCAAAAGTACTTTTCAAAAGGTTTTCTCTTAAGGTTTATTTAAAAACAATCATTCCAAAAATAGTTTTCATAAATGGTCTTTCAATTAGTTTTCATAAAACGAACTTCAAAATAGTTTTCTTAAAGTCAATATATCATGCTTGAAAAACCCTTTCAAAATACTTTACTTAAAACATTTCCATCTCATATCAAAAAGGTCTTCATATCATAGGTTCAAAATCAGAGATCAAAGGTCGAAGCAAAGGTGTCATAGCAAGGGATCGTAACAGAGTATCAAATCAGAGATTTAACAGATCAGAAAAGAATCATAGGAAACCTTACAGAGAAGGTCAGAATATCTGTACCTTAACGAATACGCAAGCAAAATAAATGAAAGTCCAATTAACTAGGAGATCACTCCTTCTTCAGCCGATCTACAATTAATCATAAGTTCTCTTAAGTTTCATATCATCGAAAGGTTTCATGTTTGTTCTCATTTCATATTAGATGACCTTAAGTTATATCTTTCTCATATGCCAATTCAAAGTATTACCAAATGATCATATTCATAGTTCAAGATTCATAATGTCTTTTACCAAATTTAGGGTTTTATGTAATTATCACAACGTTAGGGATTAATATGAAATTCTCATAATTTAGGTTGAATTATGAAAGTATCCTCAAGTTACAGATTTTACAAGTTAAGACCTTTGGTTTTAGCAAAATATCCATGTATACCCTTTAGGTTACGCAGTAAACACATAGCACCCTTTAGTTTACAATTTAACCCTTTTATAACTTCCCATAGTTTTAAGTACGAAATTGCTAAGTTTTTAATAAATTATAAATCATAAAAGAACTCAGTATTAAAATTCCCAAAATTTCCCAGAGATGCTCATATGTCTAAAGTATTTCATCAAATTTTTCCAGATTTTATCATGTAGTATAGGTACGTATTAAAATTCACTTAACCCAACTCGTCCAGATTTCTGAGTAATTTTACTATACGAAACGTTGTCAATTAGAAACCCTTTAAGAAAGTTCATAAAAAATCTATAAAAATTCCAGGAAGTAGTATATATCTTATAGATTACCCAGTTCAAAGGACTCCTCCTAACTCGACACGGTTTGAAAATTAAAAATCAAAAACCCGGACTGATTTTCCAGACTTTTAAGTACGATCAGACACATACTTTTCTAAAAATCAAAAAGTAACCTTCCAGGCCTCTAAAAATTACAAACTAAATTTTCCCAGGTAGCCAATTCAATGAACTTAGTTTTAGACTCCAGAAACATGAACATATACGTTCGTATGATTAATTTACAGCCGGTTAAAGTCGGTTAAAGTTTTACCTCAGAAACTGTTTTCATCATCACATGTAAATACTTAGGGTTTTTATGATCCCATTCATTAATTTTTTGATACTAAACGATTTTGGTGAGTTTAAGACACATTTAGGTCAGTTTATATTTGCTTATAACATATTCAAAACGAATTACACATCACAATAAATCCAATCGATCCATAGTGCTAGATGTTAGGGTTTCCTTTATTTTGTGATTTTATGTGACAATAGTTTTCACCCAAGATTCGTGTAGGACACAAGATTTTTGAACAAAAAGGTGAGTAATACAATACCCTTGATGACAAGATGAAGAACACGATCAGATGGAATCAAAGACACCACACGAAAAATCTTTTCTCCCTTCCTTCTCCCTTTGGTTCGATCGACAGCCACAAAACCAAAAAAAACGCACCCTTTATATTAGTTTTTGATTCATACGAACATGTATTGATATAAGATTATGTATTTACCTTAGATTGAGATCAAGATGGAGGGTTTTTGGGGTCTTCTTGGTGTCGATCTACAGCAGCAAATAGGGGCGCAGAATTGGGCAGTTTTTAGGGTTTCTTGGAGGCAATTATGGATCGGTATTATGTGGGAGTGAACAAAAGATGTAGGGCTGTTTTTAGGTGTGTTTGGCCGACCTAAGGAGGGGGAGGGAAGTGTGGATCGGCCCAAATTCAAGACCCACAACACACACAATTTAACTTGACATTTTTCCCTTCTTATTTTGTAGTATAAATTCTTTATTAATTTTACAATTTAAGTAACATATATAACATGAGATTTTCGGTTCTTTTGGACTCGTATTGTGTTTTAAACATTATTGGTAGCTTGTACGATTACTTCGTGATGTCTCAAAATTATTTCATGCCTTAGTTGTTTCGTTTTCATAGGTTTTGTGATTTATTCGTAAGTTATATAAATTTTAAATAAGTTTCAAAGTTATGAGGGTATTTTGGTCTTTTAATATGTTTTAGATTTTCGGGTTTTACAATCACATAAAAGCCACTAAACTACTTCATACCTCCTACATCACTCCCAACTTCATAATACAAATGCATCCATTCATCACAACTATAATAAACCACATACCTTAGCTATTCCAAGTCCATCAAGCTATCTTACTTTCAATCAAGGTCTCTAGCCACCTAATGTCCAACTCATAACCATCCCCAATCCAAATCTTCTATTCTTACACAATCATAACACATATATGATAATACATACATAACACATGTTTTGAAGAGAGTTACTTACCTTCAATCCAAGCTAAGCTACTAACACAAATCCCACCAACAACATCTTCTAGCCATCATCATCATCATAATCATCCTAAAACACATAATCATATATAACATATAATACATAATCATTAGCTATAATCATGGTTAATACAACCATAACTAACCTCTAAGCACCTCTAATCATCATATAATCATCTATTGATTATATGATAATAAATCCCATCATTTACTAACTTAAACCCATTATAAAATCCTTACATAATCATCATTAACTCTTAATTATCTTAAAACACCATTTACCCTTTAATCCCAAGCTAGGGTTTACAAACCCTAGTTTCATAATTCATCAATTAAACTCTAATTAAGCATCATAAACATCATACCTTATGTAGGAAACAAGCTATAGGCTTAACCCTTGAATTATCACCACTAAACCCTCATCATCTCATCACCAATTGCTCCATCATCTTCCCTCTCTTCTCTTTATCTCGGCACCACAGAAACACACAAGAATTGTGTAGAGATATCTAGAACCTAACATATATAAACTAGCTGAGAGGGCATTTCTGTCATTTCTGCTTATTTAAGGTCGATGCGCCGCATCTATATTTTAGATGCGCAGCATCTTATATACGTCGTATCTCCTTCTCCAATACGGCGCATGGACCAAAACAAGTCAGTCCTACTTCCCATTTTACCATACGCCGCATGTAACTTTCTTGATGCGCCGCATCTAGGCCTCATCAGACATCCACCTAAAAGATTCAACCACATATCCTTAGTCAAACATACTTAGGCTCGGGTCAACTTCATCTAGGGTGGGGCCTATTTGTATTCCGGGAAACGGGTCTAACAATTCTACCCCCCTTATTTAGATTTCGTCCCCGAAATCTGTCGTTCTATTTCTAACCACACTTAGTCTCATAACACCTCTCATTCTTAGCCCCTTAACTCTTAGTTATTTAGTGCAGCGACTTAAGTGACCTCGCAACTTTTTGCATACTATAACGCATCACATGCCCTAATCCACATTACCCCCGCTTACTTTTATACCACACAACTCTCGCTTAGATTTTACATAATACCAGGCTTATTTATTATTGCTAATCATCATTCTAATCCGCCCTATTATCGCACATCATCATTTCTCTCGCTTTATCCTCTACCCTCATTCTTGACTACCCGATACTTAAGAAACTCGTACTAATACGTTCACATTCCGTTACTTTCGTTCATCATATTTCGTACCACACCGCAAGGCACATTATGCCACCATTACAATTTCTCCATCCCATCAAGGTCCTTCTAAGTCTCTTCTAAAAGCCATGGTCTAATTCTAACCCTCCTATCTTAATCCTTACAATTCCTAACTAACGCTAAACTCCCGCTTTCTACTTCTCTAACCCTACTTGTGCCGTGTCAGCAACACATAGCCCACTCGTTTATAATTCCTCATTTACATAGAAAGGCGTCCCAATCGATGTAAATCAAGAAATATAAACTCATGGTTATGCACTCCCGACATAACACTACTACTCCTATTTCCAAATTTATCTTTTATTATTTTCTCATTGTTTTTATTACATTATTTTTACTCTTCTTAGACTTGGATCCTTCACATTATCACATTCATCATGGGGATACTTTTATATGCCATGGACGTAGGCAACCCCTTGCCGGTGAAGGCAACACTTTCATCCCGAAGGATCTTTAACATTCATCCCGAAGGATTCCTTAACATTCCTTTACTTGGTCATCCCGAGGGATACCACATTTATCATTCATTCCGAAGGATCATTACATTCACACCTTATCACCTTAACAACGGATCCAAGTCATAAGCACCACACACACATTATTACATTCGATTATTATAGTAATTACCGCTAATCGCCTTAGCAGTAATATGAAAATTTTAGAACAACGCCTTTATCTCATATACACTCCTTACATTCTTAATCCGCTTTAGTTATTTTAACATCTTTACTTTACCTCTTGCATCCTTAGCCTTCGTTAATCATGTTCACATTCTTACATTACATTTTAGTCCACTCGACTCATTTACGTCTAGACTTCTCACATTTTACCAACCGAAACTCATGCATTCATTTTGGTGATTACAGCGCCGTAATATGATAATTTCAAGACAACGTCTTTATCTCACACATACCCCTCTCATTCTTTCTTACGTTTTTAATCCATCACCTTTTTATTTTCGTATCTTATCTCTCTTCTTTTAGTCTCACTCGCTTCCTTTACATGTAGACCTTATATAGATCGTCAATTATAACACGCCCATTATTTATTAATGATTATAGCTAATCGCCTTAGTCGTAACATAATTATGTCATGGCAATACCTTATCCTCATACACGCCCATCTCATTATGGCTATTAGTACTTAAGAAATTTCGCTCTATTTCATTCTTTCTTACATTCTTAGCTCGTTGCATTCTCATTCTCATACCTCATCTCCTTTCTTAATTTATTTATGTATTTAAGCGATATTATTCTTTCTTGCCATTTACATATATGCCCTTCATAGGTTAATAACGTTAAAACCTTCATTAGCGTTTCCTTTTCTTTTCACGCATTCTATTTACGTAAGTTCATTATGTTACCGCACAATGTATTATTATGTTATTGCTTGCACACTTGACTCGTCCTATTTGATCATTAGTGTTTAAACGTATTCTTTTTATCTTGTCATTATCTTACCCACACACCTTATTTCAATCCTACCAATTTTACGTCATGTTAAGTATACCATGTACATTCTTAGCTTATCGCATTTAATTTCTGACACTCAAACTTTTTCATTTAATTTCCGTCCGTTATATATATATCCCCGTTTAATCGCAACTTTACCTTCACACTTAACTCTCAAGTACTTTACCCTACTGTTACCCCGTCTCTATACCAATTTAACTTTAGTCCTTAATCACTAAATTTAATGAGACCCTATGTGGGTCACAATTCATGCCATCTTTTTCTATCCTCATTCTTTAACCCTCAAGTTATCAAACATCTTAATATTAACTCGTTAGTTTCGTCTTATCTCTTCACACTATACGTTAGTACACCCAATATCATCACGGTCCATACTTAAAGCATTGTTACTAAATCTTATTTGTTTTTCTTATGTCAACAACCCCTAACAATTTGCGTGTCAATTTCATCTTATCAATACACATTATGATTGAGTACACTTCTCGTCATCACAATTCATTATTTATGCGTTAACACTTTAAGTTACTTATTGATTCCATCCCTAATACCAGTTAGCATCTCTCTTCTTGTCTTGCTATGGCTATTCTTTTATCATACACAATCTTGTGTTGTTTACCCTTACGTTGATCCACTTACTTACACATCTACAACCCAACTATAAACTCATTCTTATGTTTGTCAACAACTCACTACGTGTCATCTTTATTTTAGGCAAGTTCTATATAATATTTGTCCATTATAGTTTACACATTCTATGTGTTCTTACAACGCACTTTTACTATTGCCCGTCAACCCCGTGTTGACCATATTCTCAACCTTTATCATTACTTCATTTTAGTCTATTCAACTTTTACGCATATAAACCTTACATAGGTTTATTCTATCGCACTCACATAAGTCTCATCATACACATTTCAATACAGATATATTGACATGATTATATTCATGTTTTACAATTCTTTCTAGCACTCTTCAAGTTACTTTTGACTTCTAGCGGAATCTATATCTCATTCATCATTTCTACCCATTTGGTATTAATATGTTTTAGTTATCATGTTTTATATGATACATGACCTCACCACATCTTATTCATACACCCTTACTTTCTCATTTGGTTTTGCATATAAAAACTCATGCTCCAAGCATATATTCATTCATGTATTTCCAATCATCAGACTACTAACATACTTCGTTATTCATTTCTTACTTTATATTACGCTTCCCAAGCACCTACCCTGCTTCTTAACTTATTTCACATATCGATGTGTTCTTTTTAAATTTTTATCGACCACAACTAGGTCAACACATAACATGCATTCTAATGCATCTTAACTCATACACTTCTAAGCCATCGTGCTCTCAAGCACACCACATAAAACTTAGACCTATAATGACTTACCATAGACTTAATATCGCATAAACGACAACACTTAACATCATATAAGCAATCATATCATAACCCTTAACACTTATCCGGCAAGTGTTAGAACATTTATAACATAATCAAAACATGAAGTCTATGGCATCATATATCATAACGCATAATCAATCTATGCCTAAGCATCAATATTCTAGCTATTCGCAAGCAATAGTCAACCTTATAACTAAGGCATCATAACCATTTAACTTACTTACTAGCCCGTCTCTAATACCAGTTAGCATTGCTACTCACAATTCATCACTATAGTTCTATCATACAATTCACATATCGCAATACGATCCCCGTCACCAACCAAGGTGCACGACTAACTAATCATCTAAGTACCTCAAGTCCCCATGGACTTGTAACTTAAACACAACAACACTATTATAAGCATACATCACCTACCATCAATAGGCTCAACTAGCAGTAACACCCCAACCCGACAAGGGTAGAAGTATTACGTTATGGTGACATATCAAAGCAAACATAAGCATAAGACTTAATTAATACAAATGAATTTCAAAGGTTACAAAGGGAAAATCTGAAACTACAAGGTTACAATGAGAACAATAACAAAATACTAAGCCTGAAATGCAAATCTCTTCTAGTCATCACTAAGTCCAGAATAGCAATCTAAGTATAGCCTTCTAAGCTCAAAGCGCTCCACTCATAACCCAGCTTCCCACTAAAACCTGCCGCAGGAAAAGAAATGCGGCTGAGCTACGAGAGCTCAGTGAACAGATATAACGGAAGCAAAGCAGTAATACAGAATAATGAACAGTAATTGAAGTACGAAATCAGTCAGAGATAAGGTATAAGTAAATGGTAACAGTAATGAAGAGTACAAGTGTATAAGGTGTAGGAAAACAGCAATCCACTACGAGCCCAGTAACAATAACAGTATCAGTATAATCATGTAACCATATAATCATATAGAGGGGAGACCTCTCAGTAAACCAGTAATTATGAGGGGAGTCCTCAATCAGTAAATGGAGTGATCAACTCCCAGTATGTGAAAGACGTGTATCGCACACACCATCAGTCACCAGTAATACAGTAATCAGTAATCAGTAACAGTAACAGTAACAGTTCTAGGATGCATCCATACGCCCCAGGTGGCCATAAACCTCCCAACACACCAAATAAAACACAGTCAGGGACGGAACAGGTCATCACTCTCCTGCCCTAGAGTCATGCCATCGGTGCATCAATGACATCGTCATGAAACCCTCATGACTAGTTATGGCTCGTAGTATCAAACTGTGGGTCAGTGGTCAAGTATCAGTATTCAGTATTCAGTTTAGTTTCATAGGTCAATATCCAGTTCAGTATAACAGACAGTTCATATCAGATGGTTCAGTAACAGAGGGTCAATATCAGTAGGTTCAATATAAGAAAGGTTCAGTATCAGTAGGTCAATGTCAAAGGTTCACAGAAACAAGGAACATGGCAGTGATTCAGAAATCAAAAATGAGACGAAGGCACCTTACTAAAGAAGGGCAGAATATCTGTACCTCAAACCGCAATTGAAACCATACCAGAAAACACAAGGATCAGAAGTTACTCCTTCTTCAGCGAATCTACACGAATTCATGATCGTCTTAATAATAACTCATTTTAAATCAGATTAATCATTTTAGTCGGCTTTCCATTTTTAGTAACTTTCCTTTTTTTTTTTTTTTGTAGCTATCCAAAAATTCGTAACTTTCCAAAAATAATAAGTTTCCTCTTTTAAGTAGTTTAACTATTTTAAGTAACTTTCTATTTTAGCAGGTTTTCCGATTTAATATCTTTTAGGGTTAAAATGACAATTAAATACTTTTAGACTTATTATGATCAACATTATAGTTTAGGGTCTAATAATACAACTTTTAGCAGTTTAGAGTTAAATGTGTAAAACAACCTCCACGCACCCCACATGTGATAATAAAGCTAAACTAGCCAACTTTTACTACACCTGCATATTACTTTGTTTAATACCCAAGTTGTACATGCTCTTCCCAGCCCCACACACCCTATGTTAGGCTACAAAAATAACAGATCTGACAATCATAACTCCCCTTTTGACCTCAATTCAATCGACACAACCATGTATGTAATCACATTTTAAAAAGTCCTACCAGTACCTATACTTGACCTATTAATACCCATACAAAAACATGCAAATCTTCTATTTATTTTCACGAACAGGATTCCAGGTTTTTACATCATACTACACCCTCATGACACACACACAACACTATCTTGGATACTCTACAAGACCACGTTCCCATTTCTTTAATCCAAACCAACTTGACCCCCATTAGCTACCTTTTGCGAGATTAAAACCAGCCATGACAAGCCATTTCGACCCAAAGTATTTACCCACTAACTGACCTATAAACACCCATATGTCACACCATATACAACTCCATTCGACACCCATGACTTCACCCCTTTCCCAGCAAATTGACCGCCATAATACACACGACCCACAAGTAATGTACCCTTGTTTTCTTGACACCAAAACACACCCACGACTCCTTTCCAAAACATATTGTACCCAAGCCTTTTATACTCCCTTCGACTCACATAATACATACGCACACCACCATATTTAACGCCCAAAACCCCACATAAAATCACCATCCAACTACCCTAGTTTTACCCTACTCGACCTATAACCCATTATAACAACCATACATACCACTAAAACAACCCATTATATCGACATGTAATCATGCACCATTATATAAAGCTCTAATCCAGATTTTATGCTATGTATATCGATCTATATATTTCCCATTTTACGTGCTTATTATAACCTTCCATTTGTACATATTCTTGACTGATTAATGTTCGTTTTAGGTTACAAGTTACTATATCATGCATCCTTTTCGAGTGAGAAAACTAGACCAAAGGGGGTGATACCTTGTTGTGTCGATATGGAGATGAAACCAGGACAAGAGGACCTAGAACAAGACTTAATTCGAACCCTACCAACACCCTATTCAAACAGATTTTAACCTTCTTCAAACCCAGAATAAACCATGAGCAGAACCACCTTGTTGCTAAACCTTTTCGAACCACAATGCCCATGATTACTCACAATCACCACAGTACGACCACACCAAAGGCTCATATACCACGAACAGATCACCATCATCTCCCATGTTTCGTAGCTTGTCTCTTGAGAGGAAAATGAGATAGGGCGGTTGATTCTTGGGGAGTATTGTATGTAGGACAAGGTGATATATAGTTGGTGAATGAGAAATAAATGGAGAATATCGTATTATGCATGTAGGGCAAGGTGATATAGTACAGTTGGTAAATGAGAATTAAATGGAGAATATGGTATGCAATCAATGCCGAGTTTTAGGGAGATATGGGCTGCAACTGCACCGATTTCATAGGAGATAGGGAAGACCAAATCTTTTTCAAACCATTCAAATAATTTAGTCATATCTTCACAGTTATTTTGAGTACAACAATTAATATAGAATTTGCCTCTTTATGGACTTATGAACGTGTGATACCCCTTGTAGGGAATTAGAAGAGATTGATCTTGTAACAATTTATATTAGGCTTTATACTAGGTTAACTTATATTAAAAGTATTTATATAGATTAGGAAATGGGTCCAATGTGCATGTAACGTGTGATAATATATGTACTTAGGTTATTCGGAGTGTCAAATTTATATGTGACTTTGATTAGGTCGAATATATATATAGTCTTTGGTTTAGGATTCGTATTTTGTAGTTTTAAATTCGTAGCATAGGTTTAAACCTTATGTAAAATTCAAATTAGGAGGGGGGGGTAATTTGGGAAATTCAATGATGAGAAAATGAGGGTTTTACAACTCTTCCCCTCTAGAAGAAAAATTTCGTCCTCGAAATTTGATTAGACAGACCAGATGGAAATGTATCGAATCGCAGAAATATAAGGGTGATAATTATGCTTAACTCTTCAGATTTTCAAATAGTCTCGTCTTCAATATAACTTTTCAAATGTATTCTCATAATCAGACAGGTCTGGTTTTTCTCAAAATTCAAAATCTCATCTCTTAATTCGTAACAGATCATCATGAACCGACTCATCGAATGAGAGACGTATATGTAGCAAAACATAGGTATGTACTCCTTTATAGTAACACTGGAATGTATGCAAATGGAAGATAATTCAATCGATAACATCGGACGGTAGAAAGCTCTTCAACGAAACCTAAGATCGCTATCAAAATACAGAGGTCAGCAAGCATATCTCGAGAATCCAAACACATCAAATCGTACGGCGATAGGCCAGATCAAACGTATAGGTCGAAAGAACCTAAAGTCTTACTATTCACAGATAATCTCAAACAGCTACCAGAAATTCTAAGGCTTCTAAGGCACTCCTCGAAATATCCTATGATCACAATAAGTGCACGTCATACGATGTAAGTATTATCATGTTGGCCAGACGTCATAATACTAGCACCATATAAATATGCCCTCATGATGACCATACTTTATCTCAAGTCGTGAAATAGCAACGTATCTTACCCACCTAACAGTCCTTCTATTCCCTAGGGTAGGTCCGAAACGGTCATCATTACGAATTCAAAATCAGAGAAACAGAACATACAAATAACGTGACGGAATTAGTGAGCATCAAATGAAGTACGTCGTCCAAAGCGTCAGGTCTTCCACAATACATCAAAATTCTCATATCAAAACCGTCATCCAACATACACAGAAAGAACACAAAACGAAAATACTAATAGAGAACCCGAATCATTCAAAAGATCTTATCATCAGGTAACGGAAGCTTATATGGGTTAAGCAGAAGTGAATACGTTATCAATAACTTCATCCTTCACAGAATCAATTCATCCAACCAAAAATGTTTATTCCAAAATCTTCCACTCAAATACATGATTTGAAAATTTCTTCCAAATCCGAGTAGTCTGTCTACGCTTGTCCATCTGATCATACGGTGAGAAGGGATGATAAACTTGAGTCTGGTCCCTCAAGCCTTCGACACTTCTTCTTGAAACTGCGGTGTAGTAACGTGAATCTCCGACATGATCACTGTGCATTTTTCCATCTGCAAATCTGCTTCTGCCATCAATTCATCTTAGTACAACTAAAATGAATAGAGAAGCAAGTCTGTGTGTCTTCGACAGGTCTTCTAGCACAGTTTGAAATTCGCCACTCGATTTCATTCCCCTTCTATGTTCGCCGCCATGCTTGTCTTGCAAGTACTATCTTCTAGGTTTTTAGGTAAACACCGTTGCTGTCGACTCCAGGCTATATGTTGAATAGTTAGTCCCCTACGATCTGATTGTCTTGATGCCTTAGCTGAAATCTCCACGTGCTGCATAAGGTATAATCGAGCCCTTCCTAAGCGTCTCTCCTCTTCTCCTATTCTTCATTGATGGTAACACCAGTCGTGAACATCTTCCACTACTCTTCTGTAGGGTTTCTAACTCCGCTATGGTCTTCAATCTTGGTCCTTTATGGGGGAAACTCTATCTTCCCAGGGTACATGGTTGTGTTGTCTATTACGATCTTTGAACGCTAATCAGATTATCTCTTCCAGAACAAAAGTGTCATTTTAACTTAGTACATAAATAATCTCCATGCCCCTTTTTCGTCTCTGAACACAACAGAATGTCATACTATGACAATTTGTCCAAACATTCGCGAAAACATAATTTCAGCAGATGCATAAAAATAGTTGACATAGTAGCCAATACAATTGGCATCATTAGAGCTCATAAAGATTATAACGAGTGCAGAGGCAGTCTCAGAAATCATTTAGGGAAAGCGTTCACATCCACCTCACATCACCTTCCTTCTTCTTCATGAATAAAACTGAAATACTTCACGGAGGTTACTCTCGGTTAGTAAACCTACTTCTCAGAGTTTCTTGGGGTTGTTTTCTTCAACCTCTTCAAATCCAAAAGATGCTTTCTGATACGGAGTTTCAAAGGTAGACCAAATCAATCATTGATATGCGGAAACAGATAATAATTACGGATAGTGGTACAGTTAAGTTCACGATAGTCGATACGCCGTCGCATACTTTTTTCTTTTCTTCTTCATAAGCCAAACAGGAGCATTCCAAAAGAACACTAGGGTGAACAAAATCATATTCCATCTGCTCCTTCAACTTCGATGGCAAAAAATTTTCATCAACTGAGATCAGTTCAATGCCAACTCTAGTTCCCAAGCTGAAGGGAATACCACGAGGTTCATCAGAGAACATCGGAAAAAAATTCGTACAACAAAATACTTCCAATGCCAGAACTTCAAATAGTGGATACTAATAGGTGTTAGGAGAAACTTGACAATCACATAGGATCGGAGTCTGCACTCCCATAGCAAACATTAATCTTAACAGATTTAGGTGGTTGAGAGTCATCATAACAAAAGTAGGATGAAGCAGATTGCTAAAGGTCACATATCAGATACGGTAGATTATGGCAACCTTATGAGGACTCAGCCAATCCATAACCAAAAGGCCTCAAAATCAAATATATCAAAAGTAAACGGATTCATAGAACGAATATGGTCGTCGTCCAGAAAGATAGTTCATATATCAAAGTCAAATACATGATTTATCAAAGTGTTTGAAATAGATAAGCGAACTGTTCAAAGTGTTGGAATTCTGTTTGGTTTCTTAGAACAAGCGACAGGTAGAGTGTGCATCATCAGGAATACGAACATAATATAATTGTCAAAAGTGAGATGTATAGGATATCCCTTGTCAACCTCATCATGTTCAGTTAACAAATCCATACTGTGATAGTAATAACATCATATTCTTCTAAAGGGACTGATTGGTAGACAAAATTCATCATTCTCTGGAAGGGAACAAATCTTCCCATACATGTGGTTAACAATAACATAGGAGTAGTAATGGATTATGCAGATTCAAGTAGTATCGGATGATACATTTCATATCCTGAATGGGTAATGAATTCATAGGATGTGTCAAAACACATTATGGTTGAATGACCTTCTGGATGGTCGGAAAGGTATCGAACTGTTTATCAAACAGATCGGAATTGGAGATCAAAATCAGAAGGTGAAAGGTATCCATGTAGTTTCTGAGGTATTCCAAACTTACTTGGTTACTAAGCTTTGGTTGCAAAACTTTCAAGCTTCTGAAACAAATGTTCTTATAAGGCATAGCTAAAGGCAGAGCATGAATCAGAGTGATGCGGAAGCAATGCTACTTACATAGATGTCCTAGTCTACCCATTCCTCACCGGTCATACTTATGTTCCTATGGGGAAATCCTAAAGAAAATTTTCAAAGGTTACCTTATGAGCGCCTACAGTGGAAACGTAATGGTCTAAAATTCACAGGTCAAGGGTAAATGTATTACGAGTCGCAGCCTGTCGCTCTGATACCATAATTCTAACACCCCAACCCGACAAGGGTAGAAGTATTACGTTATGGTGACATATCAAAGCAAACATAAGCATAAGACTTAATTAATACAAATGAATTTCAAAGGTTACAAAGGGAAAATCTGAAACTACAAGGTTACAATGAGAACAATAACAAAATACTAAGCCTGAAATGCAAATCTCTTCTAGTCATCACTAAGTCCAGGATAGCAATCTAAGTATAGCCTTCTAAGCTCAAAGCGCTCCACTCATAACCCAGCTTCCCACTAAAACCTGCCGCAGGAAAAGAAATGCGGCTGAGCTACGAGAGCTCAGTGAACGGATATAACGGAAACAAAGCAGTATTACAGAATAATGAACAGTAATTGATGTACGAAATCAATCAGAGATAAGGTATAAGTAAATGGTAACAGTAATGAAGAGTACAAGTATATAAGGTGTAGGAAAACAGCAATCCACTACGAGCCCAGTAACAATAACAGTATCAGTATAATCATGTAACCATATAATCATATAGAGGGGAGACCTCTCAGTAAACCAGTAATTATGAGGGGAGTCCTCAATCAGTAAATGGAGTGATCAGCTCCCAGTATGTGAAAGACGTGTATCGTACACACCATCAGTCACCAGTAATACAGTAATCAGTAATCAGTAACAGTAACAGTAACAGTTCTAGGATGCATCCATACGCCCCAGGTGGCTATAAACCTCCCAACACACCAAATAAAATATAGTCAGGGACGGAACAGGTCATCACTCTCCTGCCCTAGAGTCATGCCATCGGTGCATCAATGACATGGTCACGAAACCCTCATGACTAGTTATGGCTCGTAGTATCAAACTGTGGGTCAGTGGTCAAGTATCAGTATTCAGTATTCAGTTTAGTTTCATAGGTCAATATCCAGTTCAGTATAACAGACAGTTCATATCAGATGGTTCAGTAACAGAGGGTCAATATCAGTAGGTTCAATATAAGAAAGGTTCAGTATCAGTAGGTCAATGTCAAAGGTTCACAGAAACAAGGAACATGGCAGTGATTCAGAAATCAAAAATGAGACGAAGGCACCTTACTAAAGAAGGGCAGAATATCTGTACCTCAAACCGCAATTGAAACCATACCAGAAAACACAAGGATCAGAAGTTACTCCTTCTTCAGCGAATCTACACGAATTCATGATCGTCTTAATAATAACTCATTTTAAATCAGATTAATCATTTTAGTCGGCTTTCCATTTTTAGTAACTTTCCTTTTTTTTTTTTTTTTTTTTTTTTGTAGCTATCCAAAAATTCGTAACTTTCCAAAAATAATAAGTTTCCTCTTTTAAGTAGTTTAACTATTTTAAGTAACTTTCTATTTTTAGCATGTTTTCCGATTTAATATCTTTTAGGGTTAAAATGACAATTAAATACTTTTAGACTTATTATGATCAACATTATAGTTTAGGGTCTAATAATACAACTTTTAGCAGTTTAGAGTTAAATGTGTAAAGCAACCTCCACGCACCCCACATGTGATAATAAAGCTAAACTAGCCAACTTTTACTACACCTGCATATTACTTTGTTTAATACCCAAGTTGTACATGCTCTTCCCAGCCCCACACACCCTATGTTAGGCTACAAAAATAACAGATCTGACAATCATAACTCCCCTTTTGACCTCAATTCAATCGACACAACCATGTATGTAATCACATTTTAAAAAGTCCTACCAGTACCTATACTTGACCTATTAATACCCATACAAAAACATGCAAATCTTCTATTTATTTTCACGAACAGGATTCCAGGTTTTTACATCATACTACACCCTCATGACACACACAACACTATCTTGGATACTCTACAAGACCACGTTCCCATTTCTTTAATCCAAACCAACTTGACCCCCATTAGCTACCTTTTGCGAGATTAAAACCAGCCATGACAAGCCATTTCGACCCAAAGTATTTACCCACTAACTGACCTATAAACACCCATATGTCACACCCATATACAACTCCATTCGACACCCATGACTTCACCCCTTTCCCAGCAAATTGACC
The DNA here is from genome assembly GCA_021014915.2 of Artemisia tridentata subsp. tridentata. Classification (NCBI taxonomy): domain Eukaryota; kingdom Viridiplantae; phylum Streptophyta; class Magnoliopsida; order Asterales; family Asteraceae; genus Artemisia; species Artemisia tridentata. The sequence continues at coordinate 102,324,447 of CP139503.1, read as the reverse complement.
GCCATAATACACACGACCCACAAGTAATGTACCCTTGTTTTCTTGACACCAAAACACACCCACGACTCCTTTCCAAAACATATTGTACCCAAGCCTTTTATACTCCCTTCGACTCACATAATACATACGCACACCACCATATTTAACGCCCAAAACCCCACATAAAATCACCATCCAACTACCCTAGTTTTACCCTACTCGACCTATAACCCATTATAACAACCATACATACCACTAAAACAACCCATTATATCGACATGTAATCATGCACCATTATATAAAGCTCTAATCCAGATTTTATGCTATGTATATCGATCTATATATTTCCCATTTTACGTGCTTATTATAACCTTCCATTTGTACATATTCTTGACTGATTATTGTTCGTTTTAGGTTACAAGTTACTATATCATGCATCCTTTTCGAGTGAGAAAACTAGACCAAAGGGGGTGATACCTTGTTGTGTCGATATGTAGATGAAACCAGGACAAGAGGACCTAGAACAAGACTTAATTCGAACCCTACCAACACCCTATTCAAACAGATTTTAACCTTCTTCAAACCCAGAATAAACCATGAGCAGAACCACCTTGTTGCTAAACCTTTTCGAACCACAATGCCCATGATTACTCACAATCACCACAGTACGACCACACCAAAGGCTCATATACCACGAACAGATCACCATCATCTCCCATGTTTCGTAGCTTGTCTCTTGAGAGGAAAATGAGATAGGGCGGTTGATTCTTGGGGAGTATTGTATGTAGGACAAGGTGATATATAGTTGGTGAATGAGAAATAAATGGAGAATATCGTATTATGCATGTAGGGCAAGGTGATATAGTACAGTTGGTAAATGAGAATTAAATGGAGAATATGGTATGCAATCAATGCCGAGTTTTAGGGAGATATGGGCTGCAATTGTACCGATTTCATAGGAGATAGGGAAGACCAAATCTTTTTCAAACCATTCAAATAATTTAGTCATATCTTCACAGTTATTTTGAGTACAACAATTAATATAGAATTTGCCTCTTTATGGACTTATGAACGTGTGATACCCCTTGTAGGGAATTAGAAGAAATTGATCTTGTAACAATTTATATTAGGCTTTATAATAGGTTAACTTATATTAAAAGTATTTATATAGATTAGGAAATGGGTCCAATGTGCATGTAACGTTTGATAATATATGTACTTAGGTTATTCGGAGTGTCAAATTTATATGTGACTTTGATTAGGTCGAATATATATATAGTCTTTGGTTTAGGATTCGTATTTTGTAGTTTTAAATTCGTAGCATGGGTTTAAACCTTAGTTAAAATTCAAATTAGGGGGGGTAATTTGGGAAATTCAATGATGAGAAAATGAGGGTTTTACAATCAATAGGCTCAACTAGCATTAAACGTAATCCATCTAATCACTTAGCAATTAAATTTCGCGCAACCAACACTTATGTCCAACGCTTCTAAGAGTGGTTTAAGTCTAGGCAATCCTAAAGAAAACCTAATTCACTTAAACCGAAGCTCTGATACCAAGTTGTAACACCCCGCACCCGCTTAGACTGAAATTTAAAACTTTTGACGCGGGAAACGCTTGACTTTACCGGACTCATACAATTTCTTCATTTACATATCCAAAATATATCACATTTAACCCTTTTAAATACTTGTAAGAACATATACTCTAGCACCTCTCAAAACATTTCATAATCAATTGTATAACACAACCAAACGACCCTTCAGACCAATGATACGCCGTATCCTTTTTGAAGGATACGCCGTATTACAACTGAGAGACAATGCGCCGCATCAACCTAAAATGATGCGCCGCATCACCTTAAACTTCTGATACGTCGCATCTAATATACTAGATACGCCGCATCACCTTAACTTCTGATGCGTCGTATCTAATATACTAGATACGCCGCATCGACCAATTAAGACAGAACATCAGCAGGAAAACCTGCATATACTCAACACACCACACAATCCACTTTAACATCAACACAACATTATAACTTATGCCAAAACACTCATTTTACATTCAAAACCACAACAAACCATAATACACGGCCATTGACCCGTTTGACTCCAACATGAGTACGAATACACTTAAATCCAAACGCCCCTTAAACGTTCACTAAAAACGCTTAAAACACATTTGACAACTCGTTAGACTCCCAAATCATTACCCGACTTTGACACACAATAAACGACTCATAAAGAAGACTCTCGGGGGCACAACCTTGACTCGAGCTCGGCGTTCTACCTAGCTCCTAATGCTCACTATCTTCCAACCGCTTCCAAATCCTTAAGCTACCACACATAGTCTTTCGTTCCGCCACACATGAACCTACAAAACGTTAACAACTAAAGGGGTAAGCTTACGCTTAGTAAGTAACCCATCATAAAACATATATCATACATATACTTTCACATAAGCATCATAATCACATAAAAGCCACTAAACTACTTCATACCTCCTACATCACTCCCAACTTCATAATACAAATGCATCCATTCATCACAACTATAATAAACCACATACCTTAGCTATTCCAAGTCCATCAAGCTATCTTACTTTCAATCAAGGTCTCTAGCCACCTAATGTCCAACTCATAACCATCCCCAATCCAAATCTCCTATTCTTACACAATCATAACACATATATGATAATACATACATAACACATGTTTTGAAGAGAGTTACTTACCTTCAATCCAAGCTAAGCTACTAACACAAATCCCACCAACAACATCTTCTAGCCATCATCATCATCATAATCATCCTAAAACACATAATCATATATAACATATAATACATAATCATTAGCTATAATCATGGTTAATACAACCATAACTAACCTCTAAGCACCTCTAATCATCATATAATCATCTATTGATTATATGATAATAAATCCCATCATTTACTAACTTAAACCCATTATAAAATCCTTACATAATCATCATTAACTCTTAATTATCTTAAAACACCATTTACCCTTTAATCCCAAGCTAGGGTTTACAAACCCTAGTTTCATAATTCATCAATTAAACTCTAATTAAGCATCATAAACAGCATACCTTATGTAGGAAACAAGCTATAGGCTTAACCCTTGAATTATCACCACTAAACCCTCATCATCTCATCACCAATTGCTCCATCATCTTCCCTCTCTTCTCTTTATCTCGGCACCACAGAAACACACAAGAATTGTGTGGAGATATCTAGAACCTAACATATATAAACTAGCTGAGAGGGCATTTCTGTCATTTCTGCTTATTTAAGGTCGATGCGCCGCATCTATATTTTAGATGCGCCGCATCTTATATACGCCGTATCTCCTTCTCCAATACGGCGCATGGACCGAAACAAGTCAGTCCTACTTCCCATTTTACCATACGCCGCATGTAACTTTCTTGATGCGCCGCATCTAGGCCTCATCAGACATCCACCTAAAAGATTCAACCACATATCCTTAGTCAAACATACTTAGGCTCGGGTCAACTTCATCTAGGGTGGGGCCTATTTGTATTCCGGGAAACAGGTCTAACAGCATTTGTGTAGTGTTTTGCAGATATGGTTTGGTCAAGATGAAAAATTCAACGATCTCCAACTCCGTAAGGACGGTGAATGGGTGGACGGAAGTGTACTGGCGTATTAAAGGAATTCAATATTTAGTGCAAATTCAGGATGACGAAGGCTAAGCAAGATGACAACAGGTAATCTAATCTTTTTATGATGAAAAACTGTAACCGATTTCTAATAATTCAAGGCTCACTCCTAAACTACTGATAATTATTTATAGTTAGTTGCTGATGCATCTTTGTGTTGATGTTGCTACTGATTAGTTGACTTATGAAGTATTTAAAATCTACCCCAAATGCAACTAGGAGCCCAAACCCTTGCGTGAAGACGGTTAAACTTCAGACAACAACCTTTAATGGGAAATGGTCCCTAATTAGATTTCCTAACTTCATATGACGATGGAAGATTCGAGTTAAAGTGGTCTAAAACTTTGACAATTATATGAATTTATTTTCGTGCCAAACAACTATTGAAACTGTCTATATCCAAACAGCCTTACAACTGATCTGTCTAAACACCCCTTAACGCAATTTTGATGTCTAAATAACCCCTAAATTCAGTTTTTCTAAAGAGCTTCAAATATAGTTTATTTTGTCCAAACATCCTTTAATGCAGTTTTCATGTCCAAACAGCCCTTACATACGTGCAGAAAATGATGAAAGAAAGAGTTGATACCGTTTGGATGTGATACAGTGCATATGCTAATAGATGGTCAGATGCAGTCTATAGAAGATCATTTTGATCCATTCACTTATTAACATGTCCGTTTTGTGTTTTATCTAAAACGAATTGAATGGGTCAAATAAGTACTTCTACTAAAAGACTTAGCATGTAAAATTGATCAAAAGGGTTGAAAGTCATGCCAATTCTACATTTAATGGGCTGAATTTGGAGCATCTAAATTGTCAATTTTCATATAATAGTTGGAGATGTAGTACTAATTATCAAATACATGTCTTTGCTTCTTAGATGTCAGGGTTTGGTCTATACAAAAGATATAATAGAGAGTTCAAGAAACAATTAAACGTCATATCACATGACTTTCTAAAAGCATTGCGGGAAAAGAAGACGCAAGAGTGAGAAAGGTAGTGACGTGTTTAGAGAACTACATTTAATCAAGCCAGTTTCTCAAAGAACCTGAAGGATGGCGGCTTCAGGATTATTTGCTATCAAAAATGTTTAATACTGATGAGTTCGATCATCAAGATCAGCATCAAAATTTATCTGGACGATACCAAGGGTATAAAAAGTCAAAGTCCAACCTGTTCCAAAAGAGCCTGAAAGATGGCAGATGCAAGAAAATTATCTATTATCACAAGGATTAAACCCAAATGCATCTAATAATCAACAAAGGGACAGTTGTAACTCACTAAATAGGTTCGCTTACCTACAATCATCGAACATAAAGTTTGACTTTGATAGCTGACTTTTGTTTTGTTATGTTAAGGTGACCATAGGAATCCTAAGTATCAAATGCGAGTATTCAGAATCTATCAGTAATATTGTTTTTGCTTTACTAATACTCAATCATTGATATCGTGCTTTTTATGCAGGAATACTTTAAGGCGTTGTCATGCTCAGGAGATACCAAGACTAATCAAAACCACAGCCGGAACAAAAGAGAACACGAGATGTGTGTGAATTTTATTTTCGAAATGTTAACCAATAATTTTTTTTTATCCGGATTGGCAATGATTTTTTGATTCATAATCAGACAACAGCTTCTAAAAAACTCTATTTTTAATGATGGACAGAAGAAGAGCAGATGAATTGGTGAAAGCATCATAATTAGTTCACAGGTGAAGCATCGTAATTTAGTTTAAATAAAGGAGATTTCTTGCTTTGTTTAGAAGGATGCATGCTATTTTTCCGTAATTTTAATATTCAGTTTTTAATATTTGGATATCGGTTTCATACCAACTACAGTATTACTATTTAAACGCAAATATTTTCTTATTATTCGAACTTCAAATAACATAAACACATCAAAAATTATTTCCGTTCAGAGTTTAACACAGCTGATTATCTAATAATGAAGAATTTGAAATCACAGAATCACTTTCAAACACATATCCAAACACCCTCTTATTACCAGCCCATACTATATCGCATCAAGCCACAAGTTAGGTGTAGAACTCGCTCCAAAAAGCTAGCTCAATTGAGGAGGGGACACCTTCACTTTATAAGCCACCAACCAATCCCATACTTGGCCGATGTGGGATCGTAAAAGAAAAGTTATGGGATTATACTTTGGAGATCAATTCAGAAATTGAAACATAATAACAGGTTACATCGCCCGTTCAGTGGGAGACAATGGTGAAGACTCTTATCAAGAGGACTGCAAAAGAGTTATGAACTTGGACCTGGAAAGGTGAAATCTTGCCCCATTGTTAACTTATATAATTTTTTACTTGCTTTGTTTAATAAACTCATGCATCAATTTGAATGTGAGACTAGGTTATTTATGAGATGGTGCATGAGCTGAAGTGACCGTATGTGGGCTTGATTGGTATACAATAATCACATCATTGCAAGTTTTTCTTATGGTAAGGCATAAAGGGATTTTAAGCTTTGAACAAAAAAAAATTAGAAAGGTTTTATAGAGCAAATTAATGTAGTTGAGTTTGTGTATGTTATAAGCTTTTGTTAGCCATTATATTTGAATTATGATTGTATGTTCTTCGAATGATATTTATAATGACTCACTTTCTGGTGATCCTTTCTAACCATGATCGTATGCTTACAGCTTATAGGCAAATTCTATTTTCTGGGAACTATGGTAAATAAAAACTTTTTTAATTGTAAACGATAATATTAGAATGTGATTTGAAAGATGGAGAGGCATTATAATTTGTAAACTTGCTCCGTCTAATATTTTTGTATCTATAAAATGATACTTCACCGCCATGTGAAATTGTGAGCGTTTTGTTGTGCAATTGGCTGGTCTTTGACTTAATTTTAGTTTTTCACCATAATAATTATTGCTTGGATTTTCTTGATGCATGACCATAAGAAACTGGTAGGTGCATGTAGCGTTTCCAACCATGGGTTTGATTTTCTTTTCTTTTTATAAAGAAATGTAATTGTAGCATGATGAGTGCAACATAGGATGTGTATAAATGCACTAATAAAAGATAAAAGCTTGATATAATACATCTTTTTAGCTTTTGCTATCTCTTGTGAACAAAATTAAAAAATTTAAATGATAATCGTACATAATTGAAATCTTAGAAAAAACCCCGTGCGTGCACGGGTATTATAACTAGTATATCCATAAATAAATTCCCGTGTTGTCTAAACTACAATTGAGCTTTACATCTGCAAGTCTCTTTTTATACAGAAATCTTGATGACTCCTTATAAACTCGCATAGGCGTTAATCAGTCTTTTTTTTTTTTTTTTTTTTTTCTTTTTTCTTTTTTCTTTTCTTCTTTTCTTCTTATTTTTATCTTTTTATATGAATTAAACCAACCATCGTTAAAGCCTAGAAACAGTTGGGTTCCCCTTCCTAGATCCAATGTAAGTATTTGATATTTTGATCTATACGATCAGTAAGGTTAATTTGGGTTCCCTTTCCTTTCACTAACCAGTACAACAAAGGTTTATCACTTTATCAGTAAGCTCTCTGGTCCGGCCCAAATTACAAACAGGCGAGCCTATAGTTAAGCACAAGTGAATGAATGATAATGGTCGTCCTAAAAATACTATTCTTTCTCTCTATAAGCTTTTGTAACAAGATTTAATGTCAAAGTATAAAACAATTAAAGATAAGGCCTTAGGCCTCTAATTTTTTTATGGCCCATATTTTACAAAAGTTTTGTGTATATATAGAGTTAGTTACCTCAAATTTTCGGCAATCGTATCTAGCGCAACGATTTTGAATTGAGATGCGATCCATTAAAAAGTAAAACAAATTAAAAAGTCTAGAGAGCCTATCATCTAGTCCCACGTGTCCCGCATTCACTCCCTGCTTTTTTTCTTACTCGTTTTTTTATTCCACCCCATAACTTCAAACGTAAATAACTTTCAAACGATAAACTTTTATGAAAAACCGATTTCACCATAATTTTTAAAATTTAATTCTCTTTAATTTGGTATGCATTATGATATATGAATCGCAATTTTTTTTTTTCAACTTTTTAAGTGTGTGTTGATTTTCTTGAAACTTTTGGCATTTTCGGCTCTAATTTTGTCTAATTTAAAGGCCGTATTTTGCAAAACTTAAAACACGAAAGTTGTAGCTTTTTGACCATTCTTTACCCAGAAATTTGAATCAATCAAATCCGATATGATATGAGTGAGATATCGCACGTTAAAGATGAACAATAACTTATGAACGTTATCAAAAATAACTGGTGAAAATAACTGATGAACGTTATAAAAAATAACTGATGAACAATATAAAAAATAACTGATGAACGTTATTTTTTCGTAAACTGCTGAACATTATCAAAAATAACTGATGAACATTATTTTTTCGAAAACTGCTGAACGTTATAAAAAATAACTGATAAACGTTATCAAAAATAACTGATGAAAAATATTAAACATAACTGATGAACTAATAAATATTGTGTTTTTATTAGAAAATTGATGAACTGATGAACAATACTAAATCAATCACTAATCGAACTACACAAATTATATAAAATTAAAATAATTTCACCTCATCATCAATCAAACTAAAACAAAATAAAGAAAACTTCAAGATTAATACCCATGAGTGTTCATCAATTAGTTTACTCTTCATCTTCACCTATGTGAACATTTGAAGCTATTCATGAAATAAAGAAACGTAAGTATCCATTATTGTGATGTAAAATGGATCAAAAAGTATAAACATCAAGAGTAAACGTTAAAAAAGGTAAACAACACGTTGTTCATTAAATTGAATTCCATTGATAAAAGTAAAATAAATCTACAACATTTCACTTTGTATTACAAATTTAGATCTCTGTTCGTCATGGTTTTGATGAACAAGTCCACAAACCATAGATAAATAGAAGAACTAACAATTGAAGTATCTAAAACGATTTAAATTGAATAGATAAAATCAAAAATTATTCTTTACTTGGCTGAGTTGTTATTTACTAAAACATCATTAATCGATATTTGTTGAACAATTGAAAGACTAGATGTCAAAACTATTGAATGAACTCAATTAGGTTATGATAAAAGGAAGATAATGATTAACGACAGTCTAGCGCAATTCAATTTACGAACATCAAAATCAAAGAAATCAAATTACGAATTAAAATCAGATTCGGAATTCAAGTTATCAAACCTGGGATTGAAGAGAGTAGGTGGCTTATAGTTGGAAAAGTAACAGATGATTTCCAAAAGGAGGGTTCTTGAATATAATTCTAAGTTCCCGAAACTACCCTTATTAATTGGGAAAAGGGGATACACATGTCAAGTGGAGGTTGCTTTTTAGACTTTCTATTTGTTTGAGTCTTTTTATTCGATCCGGTACCTAGTTTGCTTAAGTGGGTAGATAATCGAGATTTTTTAGTCTTTTCTATTCAACTTAAATTTCCTAAAAATCCAAGACCAATATTCAATTTAGATAAAAGTCTCAACATCTTTAGACGTTTCGTTTTCCTTTTTTTTTTCTTTCTCATTTTTATATCTATTTTCTTCAACATCTTTAGACGTTTCGTTTTCCTTTTTTTTTTTTCTTTTTTTTTTGTTTTTTTTCTTTCTTTCTCATTTTTATATCTATTTTCTAAAATCAATGACCAGTATTGTTGTTGTTGTTGATTTTTTTTATCTTTATTTTCAATATGTATTCTTTAATCACTCAATTAGCTTTCCATCAATACAACTGATAAAAAAAAAAAAAAAAAAAAAAAAAAAACCTAAATATCAAAAGTTAGTATCTCAGCTTCCCACTAACTTCTTGTAAATCCTTTGAGTTTCTAATAAAGTGATGTTTATAATAAAAAAATAAAATAATAATAATAATAATAATAATAAAACCAAATATCAAATAACGCTAACAGTGGTGTTTTCATCTTTAATAGAGTAAGTTTTTGTATTCAGAAATGAGTGGGAGCACAACTTGTGTCAAGACTTTCATTCAACTTTATGTAAAATTATTATGTTTCAATAAATATAATAATTTCATAATAAAATTAAAAAAAAAATATCTAGAGGAGTGAGAGCCCAGTTAGTATCTCGGCTTCCCACTAACTTGTTGTAAATCCTATTAGTTGCTAATAAAATGATGTTAAAAAAATAAAATAAATAATAATAATATAATAATAATAATAATAATAATAATAAATAAATAAATAAATAAATAAATAAAATTAGCTAATTTCTCGATTGAAAAAGAAATACTATACAAAACTTTATTCTTTTACTCAATCAAAGATTTTACATTAAAAAAGTTAAAAAGATAAATTATATAGACAAATAACTTTATAATCTAAGGCCTCATTTCAAAATTCCACTTTAGGCCCTCGTAAAAATTGAGCCACTCCTGCTGTGAAGAGTCTGCGAAATAAGTTACTATTTAATAAAAAGTAGGATGTGAAAGTGCTAAAAGTTATTGAGTTTGAGCATCAAGATGCCCTCATACACTATTCTTATTAGCATTATTCTATTGGAATGATCCGTATATGAAAGTACTCATCAATTGATCAAATTCCGAATCCCGATATCTAAATACTAAAGATTTACATGTGTTTAGCTGCACTCATACACTATTCTTATTAGCAAGGAATGATCAGTATATGAAAGTACTCATCAATTGATCAAATTACTAAGACTCTCGAATCCCAATATCTAAATACTAAAGATTTGCATGTGTTTGCTATATTTCTTTGGTAGAGTTAAGCAAAATAAGCCAAGTTTTTTTTAGGAAAGGTAAAATTTTCAATGCAACCTACGAACTCTCGTCAATAATAATAATAATAATAATAATAATAAGTTTTGTGAGCTTACCCTTCAGGCTTGGTATCTTGATGACGGTACTATCATTGGAGATACCCTCATGGTTGCCAAGGCTCTCGACATCATCAGGACGGATGGTCCGGCTCGTGGTTTGTTTTTGAACGTTGATAAAACCGAACTTTTCTGGCCGGTGGAGGATCCTCGAAGTAGGGTAGATGGCGTTTTTCCTATAAATATCTCTCGCCCGACCAATGGTGTCAAACTTCTTGGTGGTTCCGTCAGTTTGGAAGATAGTTTTTGTCGGGATTTGGCTTTGAAACGGGTTTCTAAAACCATTACCCTTATGGAGGCAATCCACGAACTTAATGATCCCCAATGTGAGCTACTTCTTCTTCGCAGTTGTGCCGGGGTTGCAAAATTATCTTACGCTTTGAGGACATGCTCCCCTTTGTATTTACAGGAGGCTAAGGTTCAGTTTGATCAGTCGTTACGTACTTCCTTAGAGAAGATTGTTACTGCCTCAGGTCCGGGGTTTGGTGTTTGGCAGTGGAGGCTTGCCACTCTTCCAATCAAATTGGGTGGTCTTGGAGTCCTTTCAGCGGGTGACATTATCCAGTATGCCTTTCTCGCCTCTCGTTTGCAAACGAGTGATCTACAGGACAAGATACTGAATAAATCTGGTAATGTCCCCCATGGTCCTTCTTTTCAGTATGCTCTTGATACTTTCAACGCTACTTGTAACATAGACGCTCTCGCTGTCACCAATGACGCTTCTGCCCCCCAAATGATGAAAACCTTGGCAAAGTGTTACTTTGGTGTCATTGAGAAAAACCTTGTTTCTAAGTACTCGCTAAGTCCAAGACAGGTCGCTGTTCTCAGTAGCATACGCGCCCCGCATGCACAGGATTTTCTTTTCACCATCCCTATTGACGGCTTGGGTCAGAGGATGAACCATCGCCAATTCCGATCTGTGTTGTGTTATAGGCTTTCCGTACCTATGTTCCATGAAGGTAGCCTCTGCCCGAGTTGTAATGTACATCGTATGGACATATGGGGGGATCATGCGGTCCACTGTTCCAGCGAAGTGGGTGTGAAGTTCAGGCATAATCTGGTGCGTGATATTCTTGTGGATATTTGTTCTAAGGTTGGGATCATGGTGCGTAAGGAGGCTCCGATGGGATTTCTTTCGGAGAACGGGAAGGAGCTACGGCCTGCAGACTTGCTATTATTTAATTGGCTTCAAGGTAAAGATGCATGCTTGGATGTGACTGGCATCTCTCCATTTGCTGGTAGTGGGGCGACTTCATGGGCTCCTGGGGCAGCCTTGCGAAATGCTGTGGAGAAGAAAAATAGAAAGTATGCATCCAAATGTGAGGACAATGGATACAAGTTTATACCTTTTGCCTTTTCCACGTTCGGGGAATTCGATGCAGAGGCTTTGAACACACTTTCACGTATTAAGTCTATTGCCAATAGTCACTCAAATAATGCTAAAAGTGGTGTTTTTATCTTTCATAGAGTTAGCTTTTGTATCCAGAAAGGAGTGGGAGCACAACTTGTGTCTAGACTCCCATCCAACTTTATGTAATATTTTCTATGTTTAATGAAAATTTATTATTATTATTAAAAAAAAAAAAAAAAAATAATAATAATAATAATAAAGTGAGTTTCAAATAAAGTGATGTTTTATGAAAAAATAATAATAATAATAATAATAATAATAATAATAATAATAATAATAATAATAATAATAATAATAATAAGGGATAATTACAAAAATAGCCCAAGCAACCAAGTGATTTTCCTTATCTAACCCGAGATTGGAAAATATTTTTTTTGTCAAGGGCAACCTACACTTTTTTGGGCAACTGAAATCTGGTAGTGTATTTTTTGGGCAACTTGTGTATTTTTTGGGGCAACAATCGACATTTTCTGGGCAACGGGGGACACGTGTCATCATATGGGGCGAGTTGCCCAGTTGCCCGTGGTACGGGGTAGAAAAAGAAAATCACTTCGATCCATGGTCTATTTTTGTAATTATCCCTAATAATAATAATAATAATACGCCATTCGTCCATAAGATCGTACCAAAAACACATATTTTCGTCCCAAAATCCAAATAAATACACCAGGCATCACCAACGTCTCCATTTTGCTTCTTTGTTGGTCCTTTGACCTAAAGGTCGTTAGTCAAGCAAGTTAAATCCCTCATGTGCCTTGCACGTGAGCGCAAATTGGTCATTTCATGTATTGTCATTTGTTTCATGTATTCTACTCCCTCAACTTTTTCTTGATAACCTCCTCTCTTCTTCATCTTCATCTTCAACCTCCACCACATTATTTATCCCGTCTCTGAATAAAATTTTATTCCTCAATACTAATTAAATACTCACTCCTTAATTTAACTCAAAAAAGCATTATCAATAAAAAAGAATATGAAATTTTATCAAGTAAAACAAAACCCACTTCAAACATCATCAAACAAAACATAAATCTGTTACGGGTGTCACCACCATCCGGTCGACATCACCACCACCACCATCCCGTCATCATCACCACCACCGTATATCATGAACCACCTGCCACCACATTTAATTTCTGAAAATTGATTAGTAAATAGTTTTATGGATATGTGTTTTTTGGATATGGATTGGTGGATCTAAATGTGTGGGGCTGATGTTTTTTCTGATGTTATTTATGAAAATAAGATGTTCTTTCCCTTCTTACCACAACCTAACTTCATCTCTGGAAACTCTTATACATACTGTAAATTGAATATTAACTCATTGATGACATCAAATAACAACATATATTTAGCATCATTATCCCATGAATATTGCCCCTTTTTAAAGCATTTATATAAGAAATGATGTTGTTTTGCTATAAATTTGTATATAGTGTTTATTTGGAGCATTAAAACAATCCTCGCTAAAAAGACCAGAAAACGAGCAAAAGAAGCCAAAAAGTGAAGAAGTTGATATTCCAGCCATAACATACGCCATATGCCCTTACTCTTGTATACGTCGTACACAATTATACTTCGAAGAAAATCTCTAAGTGTTGAATACCATACGACGTATTTCCCCATCCAAGCATAAGCTGTATGGAACTTAAGATAGATGACGTGGATAATGCTATCAAGACCCATACGGCGTATACGGGCCAATAGGTATACGCCGTATGGAATTACGGGCTTGGGCCTTTTTCTACATAAATACCCCGACCTATAACAATTTAGGTCACGGTTTCATTCCCAAGTTTCAGAAGACGAATCCGAGAGGCTGCAACACTAATTCCAAGGCTGGAAACATCATAAGATCAAAGAATTACACATCATAAATATTGTTTATATTCGGTTTGATCATTATGTCTTTCATTAATCTTTCAAAACCTATTTATCCTTGCTTATAGTTTGTAATGGAAGGCTAAGCCTTTAGTGCTTGCTTTGTTAGGACTCTATTCTATTTAATTTCATGATTGTTACGTTCATCTTGGCTGTATTGTGGATGGTTTATATGCGTGTATAGACTTATGTCCTTGCATAGACCATGGTTACGTGTTGATAGTAATTATTAGTAGGTTACCATATGAAATCTAATTACATGAATAATGTAAGATACCTGGCAAGTAACCCTTAGTGGCTAGGACCATGACCATTGGCTTAGCGGCATTAAAAGTGGTAGATAATAGGATTTAAGATTTAATGTACTGTAAAGTGGTAACTTGCATAGTAATTAAGTGTCTAGCAAACACACAAAACATTGTCATATAGATCAGTTGAGAAACTTAATGCTCGGACCGTAGATCGACCTGCGACTGTGACCATCGGTGTAGGAATTTATGGAAAGAATCTGTAGGGAGTGCCCGACCGAATCACACCTGCACTACATAATACTCACTACAATACATGATGTGGGTTATTGAAAACCTCTAAGAAGTTTTACAATCCTCTTAGGCAGTGTACCTAACCGTTGTAGTGTAGTATAGGCAAGACACGGCGGATTGATCGTTCTCTAGGGGAATAGTATATGTGAAGGCCGAAGTGTATGACGATATATGTCTAAAGTTGAGGGATGAGTCTTTTTGTTTTTTTATATTTTTTAGAAAGCAAATTAAAAACTCGGGGTTTTAAAAAGTGGGCGTTTTAACTACTAATTAATTAAAACTATTTAAGCTAATAACTAAACTAAAATGCAAGAAAAGTAAATTGGTAACTCTTATGATAGGAATATGTGTTTACTTAGATTTCTTTACTTCATTATTGTCTCTTATTGATTAGTATAATTGTCACATCCTTGTCTAATTGGCGCGTTGTATTCCTATGTTGTCGTGGGGTGGTGCCAATGTACCCAACTCTATGAGTGTATAAGTCTCCTTTAGAAAACCCTAGATCTACAAGTGACAATTAAGTCATCTCCTTAGGATCTCCTACTATCTACAAGCCGCAACTCACGCAATAAATACAACGAATAAAACCACCAGTGCACTCTAGGGTATAAAGGCGTTAAGTGGGACATTCAAGCTAGTACATATAGAGTTAAGCTAGTTTTCCTATTCCTAACGCAATACAACCAATTCAACAAGAGACGACAATCAATAATTAACAACTAGGTTTCATTAGATCTAAGCAAACACTAGTTAATTTAGCCTAGCATGTTAAAGTGAAGAGAAGAAAAACATAAAATCAAACAACACATAGACATATTGAATGATTAAGAATGAATTACTTATCTTCAACAAAACATGGATAAAAAGGCTGTAAAAAGCCTTACAATACAGCAGAATCTCGCCTTGGGTTTCACCTCTCCAAAGTGTTACGTTAATAAAGGAAAACATACGAAAATATATATAGTTTTACATCTGTGACGGCGTCACGTTATAGGTTATGACGCCGTCATTAGGGTTTCGTCTGTTGCAAGTCGCCGTTGTGACGCCATCGCTAATGTCTTCTGACGCCGTCAGGTAGGTCTTGACGTCGTCAGCCTTTAATACTTCTGGGCCGTCTTGTGTAATTTTTACTCTGAATCTTGGTCTTCAAATACAAGTGACGTCGTCAGGTTATAGAATCATCCTAAAGTTCTGATCCGTTTCTTGTAAAATTTGCATTAATCTCATCTCCAGTTTGCAAGTAACGGCGTCAAGTGTAAATTGTGATGCCGTCTGGAGTCCTTTTCCAGACAAATTCGCGACTTTATCGTTTTCTTCACTTTCTTCTCGATTTTAGTCCAAAACATGCCGGTTTTCGTCTTTTGCTTCCAAAGTACCTAAAATGCAACAAGAAACGATTAAGGGCAATATTTGATCAAATACTGTGGAGATCGATATGCTCAAGGTTTGTTAGACCTCATCTAGGATTAACACAATAATAATGAACAACAATACAATATAGTACGCAGCGGAATAATCAAATGAATCATTATTATTAACAAGGTTAGTCGAACGATTCTTGTAGCTTATACAAGCTACGAACCCTAGGCATCCATTAGAGGACTTGATGCCTAGATACACACACACCTTTAATGACTACATTGTGGAAGACACGCTTAAAAAAACCTACGCCCTACCCTCTTTATATAATAGAGGATTAGGGTTACAAAGACTCTAAATATGACAATTAAGGTCCTTCATCTTTGTCTTCATAAGTCTCCTCCATCTTTCATATTTTGTCAATATCAACTCTAAATATAATTCCTAACAATCTTCCCCTAGTTGATATGACAAAACCAATGTACGAATGAAAGATGATCTTCCCCTTAATCTATGCATATTATCAAAGCTCTTCAAGTTGCAATTTTCAATAAATCTTCTTCCCCTTTTTGTACATACTCAACTAGGACAAGAAAAAGAAACATGCAACTTTGATCATCATAATAACTAACCAGTACCATACTTCCAATCGAGTCTTCTAATGTCTTGAATTACCCACCATTAAGAACACCAAAACGCTTACTTATTAAATGAACTCAAGACATCAAAATCCCAAATCTTCAGTAAGAATACCAACGAATAATCATGAAAACCTTCACCTTGATGTAGCATAACCTCGATGTATTGAAGAAGAAAACTAACTATTACCAATTCAATGCTGAAGTAGAATAAACCAACCTTTGTGTCCTATAAGGAGATCGCAATCTCCTGACAAAAATCACTGAGCACAATAACGTAACTCCTTCAAGTGTTTTGCCAATTCGTAGTCTCTTGAACGAACGAATAAGTTATCTTTAAAGTGTGTTGCAGCCACTTTAAGATATAATAAAACACAAACTTGAAAAATTCCACTTCACCGTCAAATGAGCAATAACTAATCCACTTCGCCAATAAATACGAGCCATAAATCTGTACGAACAGAAATCAAATCATCATCTTGTGTGTGTGTTTCTCCCCCTGTGTGTGTGTGTGTTGGAACCACCAGTTCCAAATCAATAACCAATGCTTCCCCTCACTTTGAGAATCCCATGCTCATAAACAGTAGCATATCAAACGAGCAGTACCACATAACTTCCAAGCAGCAGTACAAACAAATCATGCTAACAGTACAAAGTGAGAACCAATCAGTATAAACTGTTCAACCTCCAAAGCTAGCAGTACAAACTGTTGTCAAGCAGTACTAATTTTCTTGAGCTAGCAGTACAAACTCGAAATCCCAGCAGTACAAACTGCTACATATAAACCAATGAGCAGTACTAACTGTTCAACGAGCAGTACAAAGTTCGAAGGCCAAGCAGTACTAACTGGCGAATCCAGCAGTACCAACTGCTAGTAATAAGTATCATGAGCAGTAGAAACTGTGTAAACCATCAGCACACGTTCAATAGTATCAATACACTCACGTTGACCTTCATGAGAAGCAAATAAATTGATAACCACTGATCCATTATAATAATTGTTTCATCAGCCCCACAAATCGATTAGAATAAACTAAAGTAATCGATTGACCAATGGATGAAGCAGTACGAGGATAGAAAAATAAAACGAATCTTCATGCTATAAAACACAAGCGACAAACCATACTGATCCCATGTTGGAAATTGACCAATGAGATCTCATCGCAGCCACAAGCGTCACATGCTAATTCACGTGACAATAAATTGATAAAAGATTCGAACAATTAAATACTTTTTATGATCTATCAATCAATGAATAATGCCCTTATACCAGTAAGCGACAAAGCAAATTAATCAAATCCAGTACAATCCTTGTGAAGTCAGAACAATATTCATGATTGGAAAAAGACGATAGAATGCAATTAATAGGTACGAGGATATCATCTTCAAATAAGGGTTAACAAAGCCAATGAATTGTATTCTTTTGTCGCCAATAAATACAGCAGTAAAAACTTGAACAAAACAAATCAAAGACTGCGATACCTTAAAACCTTTTTGCAAATCTGCTTCTGTCGACAGCGAACAACCTTGTAATCATCCTAGATATCGAGAGCAACCTATCTCTGATACCACTTGTGGAGATCGATATGCTCAAGGTTTGTTAGACCTCATCTAGTATTAACACAATAATAATGAACAACAATACAATATAGTACGCAGCGGAATAATCAAACGAATCATTATTATTAAAAAGGTTAGTCGAACGATTATTGTAGCTTATACAAGCTACGAACCCTAGGCATCCATTAGAGGACTTGATGCCTAGACACACACACACCTTTAATGACTACATTGTGGAAGACATGCTTAATAAAACCTATGCCCTACCCTCTTTATATAATAGAGGATTAGGGTTACAAAGACTCTAAATATGACAATTAAGGTCCTTCATCATTGTCTTCATAAGTCTCCTCCATCTTTCATATTTTGTCAATATCAACTCTAAATATAATTCCTAACAATCTTCCCCTAGTTGATATGACAAAACCAATGTACGAATGAAAGATGATCTTCCCTTAATCTATGCATATTATCAAAGCTCTTCAAGTTGCAATTTTCAATAAATCTTCTTCCCCTTTTTGTACATACTCAACTAGGACAAGAAAAAGAAACATGCAACTTTGATCATCATAATCACAAACCAGTACCATACTTCCAATCGAGTCTTCTAATGTATTGAATTACCCACCATTAAGAACACCAAAACGCTTACTTATTAAATGAACTCAATACATCAAAATCCCAAATCTTCAGTAAGAATACCAACGAATAATCATGAAAACCTTCACCTTGATGTAGCATAACCTCGATGTATTGAAGAAGAAAACTAACTATTACCAATTCGATGCTGAAGTAGAATAAACCAACCTTTGTGTCCTATAAGGAGATCACAATCTCCTGACAAAAATCACTGAGCACAATAACGTAACTCCTTCAAGTGTTTTGCCAATTCGTAGTCTCTTGAACGAACGACTAAGTTATCTTTAAAGTGTGTTGCAGCCACTTTAAGATATAATAAAACACAAACTTAAAAAATTCCACTTCACTGTCAAATGAGCAATAACTAATCCACTTCGCCAATAAATACGAGCCATAAATCTGTACGAACAGAAATCAAATCATCATCTTGTGTGTGTGTTTCTCCCCCTGTGTGTGTGTGTTGGAACCACCTGTTCCAAATCAATAACCAATGCTTCCCCTCACTTTGAGAATCCCATGCTCATAAACAGTAGCATATCAAACGAGCAGTACCACATAACTTCCAAGCAGCATTACAAATAAATCATGCTAACAGTACAAAGTGAGAACCAATCAGTATAAACTGTTCAACCTCCAAAGCTAGCAGTACAAACTGTTGTCAAGCAGTACTAATTTTCTTGAGCTAGCAGTACAAACTTGAAATCCCAGCAGTACAAACTGCTACATATAAACCAATGAGCAGTACTAACTGTTCAACGAGCAGTACAAAGTTCGAAGGCCAAGCAGTACTAACAGGCGAATCCAGCAGTACCAACTGCTAGTAATAAGTATCATGAGCAGTAGAAACTGTGTAAACCATCAGCACACGTTCAATAGTATCAATACACTCACGTTGACCTTCATGAGAAGCAAATAAATTGATAACCACTGATCCATTATAATAATTGTTTCATTAGCCCCACAAATCGATTAGAATAAACTAAAGTAATCGATTGACCAAAGGATGAAGCAGTACGAGGATAGCAAAATAAAACGAATCTTCATGCTATAAAACACAAGCGACAAACCATACTGATCCCATGTTGGAAATTGACCAATGAGATCTCATCGCAGCCACAAGCGTCACATGCTAATTCACGTGACAATAAATTGATAAAAGATTCGAACAATTAAATACTCTTTATGATCTATCAATTAATGAATAATGCCCTTATACCAGTAAGCGACAAAGCAAATTAATCAAATCCAGTACAATCCTTGTGAAGTCAGAACAATATTCATGATTGGCAAAAGACGACAGAATGCAATTAATAGGTACGAGGATATCATCTTCAAATCAGAGTTAACACAGCCAATGAATTGTATTCTTTTGTCGCCAATAAATACATCAGTAAAAACTTGAACAAAACAAATCAAAGACTGCGATACCTTAAAACCTTTTTGCAAATCTGCTTCTGTCGACAGCGAACAACCTTGTAATCATCCTAGATATCGAGAGCAACCTATCTCTGATACCACTTGTGGAGATCGATATGCTCAAGGTTTGTTAGACCTCATCTAGGATTAACACAATAATAATGAACAACAATACAATATAGTACGCAACGGAATAATCAAACGAATCATTATTATTAACAAGGTTAGTCGAACGATTCTTGTAGCGTATACAGGCTACGAACCCTAGGCATCCATTAGAGGACTTGATGCCTAGACACACACACACCTTTAATGACTACATTATGGAAGACATGCTTAATAAAACCTACGCCCTACCCTCTTTATATAATAGAGGATTAGGGTTACAAAGACTCTAAATATGACAATTAAGGTCCTTCATCTTTGTCTTCATAAGTCTCCTCCATCTTTCATATTTTGTCAATATCAACTCTAAATATAATTCCTAACAAATACATATTACTTTTGGGCTTAAATGACCCCTTAAAAAGGTACCAAATAAATCTTTATCAAATATCCCTACACTTGGGATTTGCTTGCCCTCAAGCAAATGTGCTTTTATCCTAATCAATTTACAAGTTAGGGGTCATTTTGAATTGGTATAAAAGTAATTACAACACACATTCGTTCTAGAATAGTCATAACAAGCACGGAAATCATATACTAGCACCTCACATAAAGTGTTTGGATTCTCACATCTCTCCAGTGTATAAGTGTAGGACCATAAATTTATATGATTTATGTGGTTCGGGAGGACTAGGTTGATCAAACATGATGATATGATTCGTAGTTCTAGTGAGAGAAAGTAGAGAGAAATTGGAAAGGAAAAGGATACTTTATTGATATACATGAAACAATACAACTAACCTAATGCTTAACCACACCCCTCATGGAGAGTCATGAGGGGTATTTATAGGTTCAACACAATTCAAGTTTGCCCCGTTTACATAAGTAGTCCCTACGGGTGCAACTTACTATGAATCTAGTCCAATTCACGTATATGACGTTATCTTTACAAACTAGCGAGGCTAACTGTTGATATAAATAATGCCTAAAAACGTTATTAACATCTTTCGATATCTCTACGTTTTGATAATCACAAAATGTAAAATCATTAAACGAAAGATTATGTTGTAAACAAGTATTTAGTTGTAAAGAGTCACTTCAACAACTCAATCACTTAAGGTATGAATAAACAAATGCTTAATGCATTATATGATCAAAGGAACATTTTCTTAAACACTTGATTTTTTATAAAATGACACAAACATTTTATATTTTTAGAAAAACATTTTTGGTATTAAATAAATATGTTTAATCTATTATAAATATATGAATTCAAATTTTCAACCAAAAATGGCAAAAATGTTCCAGAAAAACCTTCCCCACAAAAAGACAAAACTGTGCAACGTTCGGGTAGGGCGGCCCCCTTAATTTTACTAGGCGGCCCCCTTAATTTTAAGGGGACCGGCCACCTATTTAAGGGGACCGCCCCGCTCCTCCAGCTGTCAGTTTTTGCCTATAAATACTGGTTCATCTCTGGACTTTTTCCTCACCTTTTGCACCTCAAACTTTCTGTTCTAAATCTCTTCTTCTATCTTTCTAAATCCTTTGATCATATATTCTTAAGCTTTTGTTTCAAGTGATCCAAAGCTTCATCCTCTCAAGTGCAAAAGAAGAATACTTCTATCCTTCAAGACAAGAAGTATTACAACTTGGTGTATCTCTTCCATCCAAGTTGTTGGTGTATCATAATTGTAAATCATTCATTTATTTGTATAAGTTGTGAATACTTGTTAGATAGGTGTGAGCATAGTTGGTTAGGCTAGATTAGTGTGTAAGTAGTGAAGGTGTGAAGAAGTTAAGGTGTGTAAGTAGTGAAGGTGTGAAGAAGTAGAAGAGTATATAAGTAGTGTAGAAGTTGTGAAGCCGTCGTGAAGAAGTCGTGAAGTAGCCGTGAAGAAGTTGTGAAGCCGGTGTGAAGAAGTTGTGAAGAAGTTGTGAATAAGTTGTGTGAAGTTGTGAGATTGGTTCTAGCTACGATTAGAACTCGACATTTAGCTTTGTGTCGTTAAACCGGTGTAAGCGAAAGTTGTGTAAGGTTTTCTCCGCCATAAGGGAGCTTGTTGATATAGTGAAGAAAACTCTCGAGTTAGGTGCTCGGGGAGTGGAGTAGGGCAAGGAAGGTGTCCTTGTAGCCGAACCACTATAAATCCTTTGTCTCACGGTTAGATCTTTCCATCTCTATCTTTCATTTCATTTCATTACTTTACTTGCATTTTAATTTAGATCTACTTATATTTGTTCATATTGTTCAAGAGTTGAGTTCACATAAATTCGAATCTAAGTCTTTAAAAGTAAACAAAGTTTTTATAATAAATTAAAAAGACGTAAAACTATTCAACCCCCTTTCTAGTTTTCCACAATTGGTATCAAAGCCACGTCAAACAAGATTTTTAAAATAAATTGTATTTTAAAACTTGAAACGATCTATGGAATCAGAAAAATATTTAGAAGGGCAATCCATGCAAAGACCACCATTATTCGAGAGTGATGGTTTTCTTTATTGGAAAAATAGATTCGAAACTTATGTGAAATCAAAAGATCTTGATCTTTGGCATGTTATTATCTATGGTGATTTTCCTCCTATTCAAAATAATCCTTTAACTAAAATAGATGAAATTGTACCTTTTGAAAAACAAAATGATGATTTGAAAAAGAGACTAGCAAAAAATAATGAGGCTAAAATGGTAATTTATAACGCATTACCACGCAAAGAATATGAACGAATTTTTATGTGTCAAACCGCAAAAGAAATTTGGGATTCTTTATTAATCACTCACCAAGGTAATAGTCAAGTCAAAGACAACAAAATAGATCTTCTTGTTCAACAATATGAACAATTTACAATTCCTGAAGAGGAATCTATTGATAATGCATTTGCTAAATTTAACACTATCATCACAAGTTTAAAAGCACTTGATGAGACTTTTTCTAGCAAAAATTGTGTAAGGAAATTTCTTAGGGCATTACATCCAAAATGGCGCGCGAAGGTCACAGCTATTGAAGAATCGAAGAACTTGATGACGTTATCGCTTGATGAACTTATCGGCAACTTGAAGGTTCATGAAGAAATTATAAAGAGAGACTCGGAAACGGTCAAGAGCAAGAAAGATCAAATCAAATCTCTTGCACTAAAAGCCAAAAAGGAACTTAGTGATGATGACGATTCAAGTGACGATAGTGAAGACGAAGAATATGCAATGGCCGTAAGAGAGTTCAATAAATTTTTCAAGAGACGAGGAAGACTCACAAGACAATCACGAGATGAAAGTAGATCGCTTCAAAGAAATAGGAATGATAACTACGGGAAAAGAAAGTGCTTTAGATGTGGAAGCCCAAACCATCTCATTGGCGAATGTCCAAAGCCACCGGGTTATGATTACCATAGCGCCTTTGTTAGTGGAACATGGAGCGATAGTGACAAAGACGAAGTGGACAAAGCAAAATACGAAAAATGTCTTGTAGCTCAAGCTACCGATGAAATATGTCTAGGAATAAATTTGGAGCCCGACGAATGGATTAAGGATAGTGGATGCTCGAAGCACATGATGGGAAACCGCAAGTTATTCTCCTCCTACAAGGCATACAACGGAGGTAATGTTATTTTCGATAGTGACTTTCATGGAAAAATCATTGGCAAAGGTACGGTTTCTCAAGACTCCCTAACTATTGAAAATGTTGAGCATGTAGATAATTTAACATACAACTTGCTTAGTATAGGACAAATATGTGATAATAAGTGTAGGGTTACCTTTACAAATAAAGATAGCGAAATAGTTAAGGACGGAAAGGTCATAGGTAGAGGTATTAGGAAAGGTGGCGTTTATGTCATGAAATTAGGAAATAAACCGGAAGATAAAATATGTCTAGCAACCTTAGATGAAAACTCTACATTGTGGCATAGGAGATTAGGTCACGCAAATATGCAACAAATACAATCCCTAGCCTCTAAGGAATTAGTTAGAAATTTGCCAAACCTAAGATATGACCAACACTTTTGCGATGCTTGTAAAATGGGAAAACAAGCACACGCTAGTCACAAAGCTAAGAATATAGTCTCCACTACTAGATGCCTAGAATTATTACACATGGACCTTTTTGGTCCATCCGCAGTGCGGAGTTACGGAGGTAACCGATATACCTTAGTAATTGTAGACGACTATTCACGATACACGTGGACTAGATTTTTAAGTGATAAAACCGAATCCTTTAATAAGTTTGAAATATTTAGTAAAATGATTCAAAACAAATTAGGATGTTCTATAGTATCTATTAGGACGGACCATGGTCGGGAATTTGATAACGAAGTGCAGTTCGGAAAATATTGTGATTTAAATGGAATATCTCACAATTTCTCCGCTCCTCGCACTCCACAATCAAATGGGGTAGTAGAAAGAAAGAATCGCTCCTTACAAGAAATGTGTAGAACAATGCTAAATGAACAATCTATCCCACAAAAATTTTGGTGTCACGCCGTAGATACATCAACATATATAATAAATAGAGTCTCAATTAGGCGAATTTTAGGAAAGACCCCATATGAGTTATTAAGAGGTAGAAAACCTAATTTAAATTACTTTAGGGTATTCGGGAGCAAATGTTTTGTTCTCAATACAAAAGATTACCTTACTAAGTTTGATCCTAAGTCGTACGAAGGAATTTTTCTAGGGTATTCGCAAAATAGTAAAGCTTATATAATACTTAATAAACACACTATGAAAGTAGAAGAGTCCTTGAATGTAACATTTGATGAAACTCCACCACCACCTAAGACATTGCCCCTAGAAGATGATGACCTAGTGGAAGAAGAAGCTATTGAGGTTAGTAATACTAAACCCTTAGTGATGATAATAAAGATACAACACTAGGAGAAAATGAAATTGTAAATGTTAAGGAATCTAAATCACACCCATTAGATAATATAATAGGAAACCTAAATCAAAGAACTCTTAGATCACAAGCTCAAGATAAAAATAACTTCTTTTGTTTCCTCTCAACAATAGAACCTAAAAATATAAATGAGGCATTAAAAGATGAAAGTTGGGTTATGGCTATGCAAGAAGAACTAAATCAATTTAAGACTAATGACGTTTGGGAACTAGTCCCAAATCCCATGAACATGACCATCATAGGAACTAAATGGGTATATAGAAATAAGTTGGATGAAAATGGAATTGTTACTAGGAACAAAGCTAGGTTAGTCGCCCAAGGTTATAATCAACAAGAAGGAATTGATTATGACGAAACTTATGCCCCCGTAGCTAGATTAGAATCTATAAGAATACTCCTTGCCTATGCATGCGCCCTAGACTTTAAGTTATTTCAAATGGAAGTGAAAAGTGCATTCCTTAACGGTTTTATCAATGAGGAGGTATACGTGGCACAACCTCCAGGATTCATTGACTTCGCAAAACCTGATTATGTTTATAAACTCAAGAAAGCTTTATATGGACTCAAACAAGCTCCTAAGGCTTGGTATGATCGATTAAAAGCTTTTCTTATTAAACATGATTATTCCATGGGAATGGTAGATAACACTCTTTTCACGAAAAAGAAAAGCCCAAATCTCATCATTGTCCAAATATATGTCGACGACATTATATTTGGATCTACTTGTCAGGATATGTGTGATGAATTCGCCAAAATCATGCATGATGAGTTTGAGATGAGTATGATGGGTGAACTAAATTTCTTTCTAGGATTACAGATAAAACAATTAGAAGATGGAATATTTTTTAATCAATCTAAGTACATTAAGGAGATGCTTAAGAAATTTGGATTAGAAGACTCTAAGCCTATGAAAACACCAATGTCTACGGAAGTAAAACTCACAAGAGATGAAGAAGGTGAGTCCGTAGAAAACACTAAGTATAGAGGGATGATAGGTAGTTTACTATACCTAACGGCAAGTAGACCGGATATCATGATGAGTGTGTAAATACTCATCATTTTACACCCATAAAAGACACAAAAATGACCAAAAATACCCAAAATATATTGCATATATCCTTGGTTTGTGTTTTATGTGTTTCAGGTACTAAAGGATTGAAAACGGAACGAAAACGAGCATTTTTGGATCGACTTGGCAACAATTGTGCATTTGATCAAGTGAAGACAAAAGTCAAAGTCAAAAGTCAAAGTCAACCTCCAAAAATACCAAAATGACACAAATGGTCCTTGGAAATACTTTTCAAATTTGGCAGCCTTGGTCCTTGGATTTTCAGATTATTACAACAATGGTCCCTCAAAGTTAAAACCAAATTCAAAGTTAATCCCTAAACCCAAATACCAGTCAACCCAACCCGGTTTCGTTTTAACTAATACCAGGTTTGACCTGGTCAAACCTTTCTTCTAAAACTAACACCCGCCAAAACCATACCACCATTCCCACCCCTTATCCCTGACAAAACCACCATCAACCCACTCCAAGCTTCTTCAGCACTACACTTCACCTAACAGTCCAAGAAGCATTTAATGCTTCGTTCCCATCACAAGTTATCAGGACCAAGTGGTTTTCCCACTCACACCATTTTGGCGCCAAAACTCATATGAAGAGCTGAGATTAAAGTAAGCCCATCCAACGGCTCCAAATCATTCAGAGAAGCACAAGAGTGAAATCCCACCTCAAAAATAGTATAAATAGGTCCTCATTGTAGCCTATCAAGGCATGTAGAATTTTTAGCTTAATCGTATTTTAGTTTAAAAAGTTTAAGTGTTATTAATTTTAGATTTCAGTGATCAATCCAAGTTATTTTAAGTTTGTTTAATGTTTAATACGTTACAATTTTCAAAGTATCAATGAATTCTCAAGTTTCCATCATCACTGTTAATTCGAATTGAGCCATTAGAGTTTGTAAAAGCTTGTTTACTATTCCAATAAGCTTATAAAAGCTTATTAAAGCTTTTCATAAGTTTAAAATAATCTAGATCAGTTTAAACCTTAAAATTCCAAAAAAGTCAAGAAAAGTCAAAATAAGCTAAAAATAAGCAGCTTTGGTCAAATAAGCTGGAGCATGGTAAATACTGGAAGGCCATGGTTTAGAGCTTCTTGGGAAGCAATAGGGTGATATGGTGATTTCAATTCAGTCCTTGTTTTGGAGCAAAAGCATTTTGTAAGAAATTTCTATTTTCATGTTCTACTGTTCAAACTGCTTATTATTTGCTTATTTGTGTTTTTCTTTGCTTAATTGTTCTCTGAGTGGTTATTTGAGTAAATTTGTTAGGTCTTTATAGCTTATCTCATTAATAGTTTAAAATCTCTAAAAAAATCCAAAAATAGCTTATACTAGGATACCTTATTATCGTGCTAAATTTCCATGTAAAAATGATTTTTAGTGCTTAACTAACCTAGATAATCAAGTTTGTTCAGAAACTTCAGTTTAAAATAGCTTGTTCTAGTTTTAAAAAGCATAACAGTCACTTAAAGGGCTGTCTGGCATTATAAGTCAAACGGGTCATTTGGGGACATCACTGTTCATTGACCATTATGTGATCTTTGATTAAGCTTATTTGGACCTTTATAAGTTGTTTTCAACAGGTATTAGGCTGATTCGAAGCATTTTGAAGTTTTGAGTATGATAGTGCAAGTGTAGGAAGTGAACTGTGCATTTAAGCTTCCTATAAGCTTGAGCTTGTTGAGCCCTTATTGTTGGCATATTTAGGTCCCTTATAGTCTAAAATAAGTAGTGCTTAAATCCCTTATGCCCTTGTTCAATACATAGCTCTAAACAGCCCACACAAGTAATAGCAGACTACATTTTTTTTTTTTGCCTCAATCAGCCATTTTCTTTGATCTTTAATTTGCTCACTCTAAGTTAGAATAAGCTCAAACTTGGCACAAATAGAGTTGGGTTGCTAATCTAGTTGGCCCATATTTTTATGATTTTTTATAAACAGCTTATTAGTGCTTTTCAGTGGCTTAAAGTAGGGTCAGTAGGCTGTTTGGATTGGTGCTAAGTTAGTTATTTTTTTTATTATTTTTTTTTTCATATTCTGATCTGATCATTGCGTCCCCTTATTCTGTGCTTATTGTTGAGTTTTAAAAATAGTTGTTTTTACAAAAAGTGCTTACTTCCTAGTGCTTATTAAGAAAAAAAAATAGTTTTCAAAACGGGGTGTGGCAAGAATCGAACCAGGGACCTCTCGGATAGCATACATGCGCTTCAAACACACACCCCATAACCAGATGCACCAAGTTATGCTTGGTGTATTATCTCCCTAGTTTTATTCTTATACTAGTTTTGTCTCTTTTAGCTTATAAGTGCTTATTTGCTTACTTCGTAGCTTATTTGAGTAGCTTTTTCAGTTTTCATATTTTTCCTAGATTAATATTAGCTTAATAGACTTTCTGATAATTTTTGAGAATTCATTTTCTATTTTTCTCGAATTTAATTAGTCTAAACTGTTTTTAATTCATAATAATTAATTAAAAAAATCAGAAAAATACAAATCTTTTTCCCAAAATTTTCTTTTGTCATATAGATCCTATGAAAAATAATTTGGCACTTGTAGGATTAGATTTCCAAATATTTTAGTTGTAGGCTCGTGTTTATAATTCCCGAATCACGTTTTTAATATAAATTGTTTAAATCTTAATTTTCCTTTGAGAATTTGTTTCTCATTTATTAATTAGAATTAAAAAATACAAAATTCCAAATTCCAATCATCAAGCACTTTAATTCCAAACCTTACACGATATCCTCGATTCCAACCTCGCTGGGACACGACCCGGGTAATCACTTGCCCGGTATCACACATATCACAAGCGTGAGTTTTTGCAAGTTAACCTTTTTCCTAAAGGGTTGGTTTGTCTATTCTCGCGTTTACTTGGTATTTTTGATATGCCGGGGTGGTTGTGTTGCGACAATATCGTTTAGGTTTAAACGATTAGTGACTTGAGATCCTTCGTCAAGAAGTTTTCGCTTTCAATAAAAATATAAAAAACAAAAATATTTTTCTTTTCTTTTGTATATATATTATCATATAAAAACAAAAATACAAAAACATTTCTCGTTTTCTTGTGTTAAAATAAAAGATAAAAGCAATCTCAATATAATATTCCTCAACTTGGAATATTATCATAATAAGTTCCCAAACAAAAGATTTAAAACTTGCCTTTGTATCACTTGCGAATATCGGCTCACCTTTGATTGATAAACAAACTATAAGAGAGGTTTAAGGAGGCCTTACATTAAATTGTCGAACCGAAAGGAACGGGTTTTTAAGTGGCATTTATTGCCCACCTTTGTTCCTCCGCCACTTTGTGCGTTTTTCTTTTAGAGAGCTACCGTACGCTTGTTGATTATTGGTTTAAGTTCACTTGTGTTTTGCTTCGGTCTTGTTTTAATTGAATTGTTTCATTTAGTGCATGCGCACTCGTTCTTCTAGATCAACGAGTCCCTTTCGTGATCTCATCGCAATTCCGAAAAGACGTTCTCGAAGACGTGCTGCCCGAATAGTTGAACCCGAGATTCGTACTATTCCCATTGACAAAATGGCAGACAATCGAACAATGGCCGAAATGCTCCAAGCACCCACCGAGGGTTACGGAGATGCCATCATTTTACCGGCAATCAATTCTGATCATTTCGAATTGAAGACGCATTTGATTCAACTCGTGTCTACAAATCAATTCCACGGGTTTGAACGAGAAGATCCGTATGCACACATCCGTTGGTTCAACAAGTTGACCTCGACCATCAATTACTAGGATGTGCCGCAAAAAGTTATCAAATTGATGCTATTTCCGTTTTCACTCGAAGGGGCAGCCCGGATTTGGCTGAAAAAAGAACCCCCTCGAACCATTGAAACTTGGGAAGATCTCGTACAAAAATTTGTCAATTATTTCTTTCCTCCGTCAAAGACGACTAATCTAAAGAATGAAATTTCGGGATTTCGTCAAAGTTTCGATGAAAACTTCGGAGAGGCATGGGAACGATTCAAAGATCTTCTAAGAAAATGCCCACATCATGATTTCACGGAGTTACAACAAATCAACACGTTTTATAATGGGTTGAATGGAAACGATCAAGATTCTCTTAACGCAGCCGCCGGTGGCAATATCTTGAATCGTCGGCCTAAAGATGTGCTTGAAATTTGTGAGAATAAGTCAAAAGTTCCTATTTCTCGAAACAAAGTGAATGTTCCTATCACTCCTGCTTCTTCATCCGGTAACTCATCAGAGTTAGCCGCACCGTTAGCCGCTCTAACGGACGTAATTCGTTGCATGATGAAGGAAGTGAAAGAAATTAAGAGTGAAATTCATAAACCGGAACCAATCAAAGCCGTAAACAAAGTGTGTGAAACTTGTAGTGGCCCGCATGCGTATTACGATTGTCAAGCAACCGATGCTTCTTTTTACCAAGCTCCCGTAGCAGCCGTAAACTACAATCAATACCGACCGCAAGCTGAAACTCATTACCGAGCACCAAATGCTATGGTACCACCTGGTTTTCCACCCGTGCAAAATCAAAATAATCAAAATCGCTTTGTTCAAAATCAAGGTCAAAATTTCAACACCTCTCAGAATTTCAATCAAAACCGTAACAATTTCAACCAACCTAATCAAGCTCCGAATCAACAAGTTTATCAACAACCTCCTCAAGCTCCTCTGAAAAATGATTTCATGAAAATTACTGAGTCCAGCATACGTTCGATGAAAACTCAAATCAATAATATGAAAGTCGAGTTGAGAAAGGAAATTGATACTACGATGTCTCGTCAAACAAATGAGTTGAAGAATATGATAGGAAGTTTCATGAATATGAACATGAACCAAGCTTCTTCATCTTTCGGAGGACTTCCGAGCAATACCATTCCTAATCCTAATGCTGAGTTGAAAGCCGTCACCACTCGAAGTGGTAAGACGCATAATGGACCCTCGACTCCTATGCGCCCTCCACCGAGAGAAGTGAATCGAGATACCGAGGTGACAACGGACAAGGTGCATTTCTCAAGTCCACGAAGTACCGCACACGTCCAACCTCCAGATGTCCAAACTCAAAGTCCGGAACCCGATGTTTCGAAGACCAATCCTAAGCCTTCGATTCCATATCCTTCGAGGCTTAACGATCAGAAGCTTCGAGAAAAAAACCAATCAACAAATGGAGAAATTCTTTAAAATCTTCAATGAATTGCACTTTGACATAAGCTTCGCAGATGCTCTCATCCTTATGCCCAAATTTTCATCTACACTCAAAAGTTTACTAAGAAACAAAGATAAGTTGTCTGAGATGGAAAGACCCCACTTAACAAGCAGTGCTCGGCGGTTCTCCTCAAGAAGCTTCCCAAAAAGCTCGGAGACCCCGACAAGTTTTTAATCCCATGTGATTTCTCGGGGATGGTTCAGTGCTCAGCCTTGGCCGATCTTGGAGCAAGCATTAACCTTATGCCACTCTCGGTATGGAAGAAATTATCTCTTCCGAAGCTTACATCTACTTGCATGACACTCGAGCTAGCGGACAGTACTATAACTCGTCCACTTGGAATAGCTGAGGATGTCGTTGTGAAAGTAGGAAAGTTCCACTTTCCCACTGATTTCGTTGTGGTAGACTTTGATGCCGATCCTCGAGTTCCACTCATACTGGGGAGAGCTTTCTTAAGAACGAGTCGTGCTATCATCGATGTATACGCCGAAGAATTAACCATACGAGTTGATAATGAAGAAGTCACGTTTAACATTAATCATGACTCTAAATCTCTAACCACCAAATGCAACGTTGCTACGGTTAATCAAAAATCTGATCCCGTAATTGCTTCCAAAAGAAGTGATTCGATACTTTCAAGATTCACGGTTAAGAGTACTTCAAAAAAACGTGCTGAGCTCAAAACAATGAAAATTACCCCTGGTTCAAGCAAATGGTTTGAGAGTTGTGCTGCGGAAGTTAAGAGTATTTTTGATTATAATGAACAAGAATCGGAGATCACAACGGAAGTGCTGAAAATTGCTAGCTCTAAGAGCACACCACTTGTCCCACCTCTGGAATCGGTTTATCGTATTGAGATTGTTGATTCTGTGGATGAAACTAAAAATCCCACTCCTTATTCTGCACCAATCATTTCCGACTCTTCCCATCCTTCTCCTCCGATTGAGGGAAGTTATATCTCTATGGAAGAGCTCGAGGTTTTCTTATTTGATGCTCCAATTTCGCCAGAAATTGTAGAGCCTGATTGTGATCCGGGGGGAGACGCTCCTTTGTTAGAAAAAATGATATTTGATGAACCGTTATTTTCCCTCCCCCCGAAGGATGTTGTTGTTAAAGATAAGCCGTTAGATCCTCCGGAGCTCGAGCTCGAGGATTTTGTTCCCGAATATGAGAGTTTTATCTTTGATACGGCTGAAGAGAGTAGTGGCAATCCCACTTCTCATTCTGATTTTTCTCTCCCGGCTTATGAAGCATTTTCTTTTGATATCGATCTTTTGGAAGAGACGAGTAGTGGCAGTACCACTTCTCATGCTTATATCTCTCTTCCCGAGTGCGACTCATTTCTCTTTGATAAAAATGATCCGGTTATCTTCGAAGAGTTCTCCGGTGAACTCTCTCAGCCGGAATTTGATCATTTTTATTTCAATCTTGAGAAAGATTTTAGTCTGGGGGGATGATGAGTGTCTAAATACTCATCATTTCTGATGGATCGTGTTTTGGTTGACATATTGTGAATCGGGAGGCCTTGGATGATGAAAGATCATCATCTTCATGGTTAGAGTTAGAGAGAGAAAGTGTAGAGTGAGAGAGAGGAAACTATGTGTTTTATTGATAAGGAAAGGAAGGTAAAAATTACACACAAGCTTCAACCCTCCTAGTGAAGTCTAGGAGGTGTATTTATAGGGCCAAACACAAGACTTTACAATATTGACGGTTCTAGTCCTTGTGTTTGTGCCTGACAAGATAACTAATGTAATCACAAATATGTTGTCACATTTTGGTGCGAGAAGCATACCCAACAATCTTCCCCCAATGTGGCAACATATGGGATTACTTACATCATATCCTACAAGTAAAAATACAAATAAAGAAAGGTCTTCATAAGCTCTTCATGTGCTGAGGATGATTACAGTTGACGCTCTTTGTCTATATCTTGTACCTCGGCTTGAGAACTTTTCTTCACTTGTAGTCAAATGATGTAATAAACATGAATTGGATTAACTTCCCCCCAATTCATGCTGCATGTCTTTAACGGCTTCTTCGTACACTTCTTATTGGTGAAGTTTCTGAATCAGCTTCCCCCCAAACTGACAACCGTCTTCAGCAGATTCGAAACTTTGATGTAGTTAACACGTCTTCTATCTATTGAAAGTTGTAAGTACGCAGCGGAATTTGTAGATGACATTGTAAACCACACCAAGCAAACGATTATGCTTAATGCGGAAACTCCGTTCGGGGGTAACATGCAAGAAATCAGCAAGATCTTCTCACATAAGTAGGCTACTTCGCACATCACACCCTGCGAAAGTTGAAACGATTACACCAAAATCACAAAACTGAACCACTGATCATCTCTGCGGACGTCTTCCGGTAGTAATAAAATTGTAAGCTCGATCACGTGAGTCTGTTATGCGTCTCCGATGTGCACATTTCTTCCCCCTGAATGCAGATCCATCTGGAAAAAGAGTGTTTTGCAAAAAAATGCAAAGAAAGTCAAAGAAAGTCAAAGCACATCTACTCTCTCTTCCCCCACGATGTCTTCGCGGAATCGGAAGCATACACACTATGGTTACGATGGAAACGGAGGCAGCATACACCCTGTATGTCCAATTAAGCGAAGATGTGTGAAGTACCATAAATAGCCCGTGAGAATCAACTGCTGATAAAAATCTCTACTCTTCTATACTCTTCTCATCTAACTCTTTACCGACCCCATTATCATTCTGACGGCTTTTTGTAGTGACCACTGATGGAGAAAACCCAGTATTACGAACTTGAGACTGGAGTAAAATAACCCGAACTTGTGACTTAAGCTTGCACTATTGTCTGACTAAGTACCTATACTGAGCACTACAACGTAACTCCTTTAAGCATAGGTC
Source organism: Artemisia tridentata subsp. tridentata (assembly GCA_021014915.2). Classification (NCBI taxonomy): domain Eukaryota; kingdom Viridiplantae; phylum Streptophyta; class Magnoliopsida; order Asterales; family Asteraceae; genus Artemisia; species Artemisia tridentata. The sequence goes on along the minus strand of CP139503.1, from coordinate 102,290,336 downwards.
GTTTCATATACCCATCCAACCATCCTTTTCTGTATATGAACTCATCTTGAATTATCCACATCTTTGTGTGACACTTGAGTACTACAATGTAACTCCTTTAAAGTGATAGCTATACTCTGTGAGCACTACAACGTAACTCCTTTCATCAGGCATAACTAGATAACTCAAGTCTTAATCATTTTGAAGGTTATAAGCTCGAACAAGGATCTCGAAGAATCATGCATCCAACCAACCCCGATATCTTCAAGATACTAAGTACACGCACCCGTGATATTCCACTTCAACCTCAAATAAATAATAAAGAATTAACCCTGTAGTCACATCTTGCGGTTCAATACCCAACACTAGCCTTTTGACGGTTTAAGTGAACTATGAAAATGGTTTTATCTCGATCTTGTCAAAAACGTATCCCGTGAAAAAGTTAATCCCTTTGTCGTTACGAGCCTCAAAAGTAACCATTTACCACACTAAAATTTGATCATACATCCAACGAGTACAAATTTATCGTGTGATACATTTTAATACTACGTCCAACATTATAATAATAACAGTCCAAGAATTAGTGTAATCATTTTGGGCCCCAACTGTTTCCAACACAACAAAAAATCCGGCCCATCAAGTAAGAAGTGGAAAAGAGACCTGATCCAAGCTTTTACTTAAATATCCGGTTAGTCTACCACAACCCTAAAATTGTGGGTATAATACTCACACTTATCAAACCCTAATCACATATCATATTATTCTCCGTCCCCTTTCTTAACTTTTCTCTGCAGTTACACAATCGACATAAATCAATAACAAATCTCTCTCCAAACAAATTAACATACATGGATCTCATCTCACTTCGTTATCCATCATAATCAAACACAACATAGCCACAACCACAATCTCCACCGTACCTTTACCTTGTTGTAATGAAGTTTTCTGCTCTATCCAAATCAAGAAAGCATTTACTGCTTCAAGATCCTATGGGTCTCGGGTAAGGTTGCCTTGTAGTGTTTTCTTGTTGATGTTGAATTATGAACGAATTAAGGAAAAAGAAATAACATATTTGTTATATTCTTTTCCCTCTTAAATTCGGATATGAAATATACGATTTGTTTACAACATGAACGATGATGATTTGTTTTCGTGTGTATGGACTTTGAGTTCTTCGAGGGCTGTTGTAACACACGAATAAACAAACTGAGATCATTGTGTTATTTTTGTTTAGAGTCATGTTAGAGGATATGGATTGTGAGTTGGGGAGTGAATGGTGAGGGTTAATTGTAGTGTCTAGATTAGGAATTGTTGATGGACTTGCTTCACGTATTATTACTTTATCAGTTTATCATTTGGACTAGATGTGGTCTACTGGTCTAGTTCTCTTTCTTTTCTTATTATTTTTTTCTTTTGAATGTTAATGACCATTGAAAGTTGTAATAGATCTGAGGTCAACGATATTGCTTGTGGTCAACGTGGTCAAAGTCTTCTCTTCATCTTCATTCTGTTTCTTTTCGATAACTATTACTCGTACATTTGCAAAAAGATTAATCCGTTGACCCGATATGACCGTTGACCAGCAATTGCGAAAAGGTTTGACCCGTTGACCTGTTGACCGGCAATTGCGAAAAAGACAGTCCTCAATTGCGAAAATCAGTCTCCAATTGCGAGAAACATAACTCGCATTTGCGAGAAATCTTGCAATTGCGAGAAATCTTGCAATTGCGAGAAAACTTGCATTTGCGAGACGCAATTGCGAAAAACTTCGAATTTCTTTACAAGAAATCGAATTCTGAAAGAAGAGGGTTTCTCGGAATTGCTTTTACAAGCAATTTCGAGAGAAAGGGGTTTTGACTTTTTGACCAAGAAATCCGGCGAGATTCCGGCCAAAAGTTTCCGACAATCATTTCCGTCCGCCTTTTTGCTACCCATAAGTGACCAGAATAATATTTAGACAATATTTTCCGATCATCAAATCTTCTCGGGACCACTTTTCCGACCATGTTTACCAGTTTTCCGACCACTTAACAACCACAAATATTAAGCAGATCTGATACAACAGTCATAAAAATGATAAAAGGTGTAAACCAAAGACTGTATCAGACAGATATGAAAGACTATGACCAAAAAACTTGTGAATAAAAGAACTGTTATCACAAAGGATTCGAGAAACAGATTTGTTCCCCAAAAGATACGAATTTGACAAGAAAAATACAATAAAAATTAACCAAAACTAAATACCGTGGCTTCCGATACCAATTGATTTAGACAACACACTCTCGTAAATGATTTAGACAAACACACGATCTACTACTTATCTAAATAATAAGCTACGTATGAAAATATTAATGATAATCTAAATACGATAAGCTAGAAATAAGAGAAATAAGAAGAGAAGAATAAGATGGAAGGTTTTCACTTAATTCGATTCACACAATAGCAAAGCTTCCGCACATACACTTGAAAACCAACTATAAGAATGACTCCCTTGCCTTGTATTTATAGGCATTGGGAGGGGAATATTCTTTAGGAATATTCCCTTTACATGTGATAAGGATTAATTAATTAACATGACCGGTCCAAGGACTACTATTGAACCGGTCCAAAATTACAAACAATATAGTCCTAATTGTGCAACATTAATTAAATGAACAAGACTTGTAAAATATTTAAAACGTGTTCCTAACAATCTCCCCCTAAGTCTTGATCATCAATGTTGCCCGACGTCTTCATTGCTTCTTAGGCTTCCGACGTCTTTATAATCTTTGTTTCTTTGTTCTTGTGTAATGATGATATGATGTTTTCTCTATCTGCCAATCTCCAACGTCTTCTCGTCTTCTCCATCATGCTCATACATCTTTGAATTGTTTTCTGCAACATGTTCTCTCTTTTCAATCTTAATCTTGTGAAAGGTTGAGATGCTCGAACTTTTGACTTTACAATTACATATGTTTAACTTTTGATGTTACTGAATCTTTGAGAGAACATTTCTTCAAACAATGAACATGATGGAGTCTTGATGATCGAACTCCAGCTCCTCAGCAGCAGCAGCAGCAGCAACAGCAGCAACAGCACGAACCAACCGGTACTTACAGGCTCAGACTTGAGATCATCAACAGCATAGTGTGAAGACTTTCTCAAATCCTAACCCAGACCGTTCTGAACCGGATTCCCCCGAAAGGGATTACACGGACACACCGAAGTGCACCCACGATTCAGTGAGTCGCTGGAGATCACCCCACGACTGTAGACCGTTTTGAAGCAAAAAACACTAAGCGTAACCCACAAGGAGTTACCGAAGTGACCTGCTGTCAGAATTGTTTGATGTTGTTCTGGCAGGATTTCCATTCAATCATTGAAAATCACAGATGTGACTTTTCTCATGAATGTTCTTGGCAGATTGCTAAGATCTGCGAAGGACACTTTTCCTAATTTACACCTGATGCCCATGATGTGGATCACCAGAGTAATTCTAAGTGTACCTAAGAGATCTTTTTATGAATCTCATGGCTCTAGACTCATTTAGTGCGCATTTGTTTGGTCATCGGAGGCGTGGAGCAGATTGCCTCCTTTTCAATATCAACAATCTCGTAATGAGATGTCGATAGATTATGAAGGGTTCTCCGTGTGAATGAAACAAATGTCTTTTGAGAGACACTTGAGTGGCTTAGAAGGTTTTTTAGTGCGTCACTGGGTCCATGACGTCTTTGGTCTTCAATACCGGTGATGCTCATCAACCAGTAGATTATGAATTGAACCCGTTGTCTGCCCTAAGGTTGAACAAATGGAGGGCTATTTCTTTTCACCCTTTTCTTTGCTTTTCTTTTTAATTCTTCAACCCCTTCTTTCTCCGTTCATTCATTTTCTCCTTTTTTTTTTTTTTATATCATACCTAGGACTTTCTAGTCTAAACTAGTGGTATTGTCCTTGGGTAGATCCCTCCGGCTCTGGCGGATCATAGGACGGTTTTACCTAACCTTAGTCACCTTGTAACTCCATGACTATCCTAATGATGCCATAAGACCAAAATCCATTGAAAATCTCTCAAAGTGTCGATAATTGTAAAGACATTTTGTTGACACCTTGAGAGTTTGATGATTTTCAGAAATACTCCCCCTTAACATGTGCGCATAAGTAATAAATTTGAAATTTGCACATGCCGGAAAGAGTTTGCACTTTTGAATTGAATGACTTTCAATGAACCTGATCGTTGCGAGACACGCTTACATCACCAGTTAGACTGGCTTGAAATTATTACCCGTCCAGATCAGATTCAAAGATTATCGCTCGAAATCGGTACTTTCTACTCAGACACGTCCTTTGCGAGACACGCTTACATCACCAGATAAACTGGCTTGAAATTATTACCCGTCCGGGACATGTCCTTTCGACTACTGACTTTCCTATTCGTCAATTCGAGGGTCAATTCTGAGTTTGAGCGCACGAGATTCCAGTAAATGAGACATCATATTTTAATCATCTGTTTCTTCTCCCCCTCAAAAATAGCATACTCATGATCTTTTTGGAAAAAAAAACGTTTATGATTAAAATATGCTGTTTTTGAGTTTTAGGGAAGAAGTTTCAAGAACTTTGATACTTCTTTTTGAACAAAGATTATATTTTTCAAATACTCCCCCTGGACGAGGGAATACTTGTCCTTATGAGCAGAATGTTTGAAAAACGTTGTAAAACATTCTGATTTTAATTCTGCTCATAAGTAAGAAGCTTTCGCTCCTTTTTCAGGATTGAGGCACTGAAGCGTACCTCAGGGTCCTTTCTTTGGGGTCCGGGTTGTACACTGTTATGTGTGCACAAGCCGTTGTCATATTCACAGTCATATATAAGTAAGAATATTGAATGAATATTGAATAATCAAATTCTTACAAATTAACCGCCTCGGCCAAACGTGGTGAATTTTGGATCTGTTCTCTGGAATAATCTGATGGCAAATGGAGGACGACCACCAACATAAGTTTCCAATCTCCTCATCTGATCCCTTCTGTAGAGTCTTTCTTCGATCGACCAGATGAAATTCTTGACTTGCCTCAGTTGCTGATGATTCCATTTCTTATGCTTCTTCAATATTTGATCCTGAACCCGTGTGACTAACCCATCTCGAACATTCTTTAGCGTGTCATCACAAAATTTGTGAATCTCTTTATGTGGCATGAAACGGTTAGTGTTCGTTGTACTTCTGTAGACGAATCCGAAGATAGGGTCGGTCTTGAGCAAGTACTGAGGCTCCTTGTTGTCAGTGAGAGTAAACATGGGTTCCTCAAGATTCAGCTTCTTTTGATAACTTTCAACTCCAAGTTGAAGATCTTCAACACGTTCTTTGATCACTGTTCTTCTGATGAAATGGCATATAGCAGTGCTAAATGCATACAGAAGAGTAGGATTGAGGTGATTCAGCTTCCCTTGTACTTTCATCAAATACAAGTCTTCAATGTCGTTGAGATTAAGTTCAGGAAAATCTGCTTCATTGAACGTGTATATAAGATTATCTTGTCTGCGAACCTTGATCTCATTAATGAACGTGTAGCCAAGCTTTTGTGATCCCTTAGCATCGAGCACTGCCTTGATGCGAAGATCACTGAACACCTTTTCTCGGGATGCCATTAGACCAAGCTTGTACTTGTACCACGACTTGCGTTTGTCAAACCAGTGGTGAATTCCAAGTTCAGCGTCTCGATCATATTTAGCCCGTTTGTTGATGAAGAGTTTAAGGAGTCTAGCTTCTTCCTCAATGGCAGGATTGATATAGTTCGCAGCAGGAGTGAATGTGATTGAAGTAGCATATTTGACCTTACTAGAAGCCCCATGTACAAGTAGTTCCAGATCTTGATTGAAGAAGAATGAGTATGGGATTCCTGACAATCCATGATAAGGTCGAATCACCGGAAGTGGTTTTGTCCAGTCAGTGATGTAAGGACGGTTCTTACTGTCACGACCACCTTCCCTGAATACATCTGGATTTGTCCAATCAAAGTCTTTTGATAATGCTCTAGCAATATTCTCCAGATGATATTCTAACTCAGCAGCACTTGCAGACTTATCTTTTAAAAGAGTGAAAGCATCATTTTTGATTCTACGAAGCTCTCTCTTTGTCATCTTCTTAATGTTGAAAGCATGTTTGACTTTCTGATTGTATTCAAACGTGCTATCTTCTATCTTTGAAGCTTCGTCGTCGATGATTTGAGCCTGTGCAAGGTGGTCGAACCAGTTGTTTCCATGTAAGTCTTCGTCAGTATCTAACCATGTAAGCACAGCTGGTTCTTCAGAAGACTTTTTACTGCTGGATGGTTTGGCTTTTGCTGGTTTAGGAGGTGATTGAGGTGGATCATCTTGAGGTTGAAACTCAATGTCATCATTGATGAAATGTTCAAAGTGATGCTCAGTTTCCTTAGGACCAGATTCTTGATGATTTGGAGATGGTGGAGAAGTTCTCTGTTCTGGTGGTTCCTGAATGTGAATACCAGATCCACTCACAGTCTTTTGTTTCTTTTGTGTGGAATTTGGATCTGGATCCTCAGTGTCGTCATCACGAATCCTCTTTCCTTTATCAGCAGCAACCTTGCAAGAAACCTTCTCAATATGTGCTGCAATAGACTTCATAAGACTAATATCTTCAGGAGAAGGAGATGTCATAGTGTGGAATCTGTTGAGAAGCTCAATTTTGAGTTCTTCTGTAGTGAAGTCTTTGAGCTGCTTGAAGCCAGAATTGAGAATGATTGCTTCTTTGACCTTGAGATCAAGCTGAGTGTTGACATTCTCGTTAATGTTCTTCTGTAGATCAGCGGTAAAACGTTTGACATAATGTCTTGTCTTACTTTTGATATTATCTTCTATATCAAAAGAAAGAAACTCAACCATGTTCTGCTTTGTTTCTTGCATCTCCTTGACTTGTTCAGACAGTCCCTTGATAAGATTTTGCATTTCTGACATCTGTTCTTGTATCCTGCTCTCTCTTCTTGCTTGAGCAAGTTTTGCTGCTTTCTTGATTTGCCTTGATATTGGTGAGAGAACTTCAACTCTTGTGACTTTGGCGATTTTATTGACTTGTTTACCTTTCATGACTTTTCTGATCCTGTCTGCCACTGTTGCTTTGCCTTTGTTTGGTGGTGACTTTGGTGGTGATGGTGTGAGTGATGGTATAGATGATGATGAATTAGGAGAGGCAGAATCCTTGTGAGATGAGGGTGAATGTTTAGGAGATCTTCTTGGTGATTCTGGAGGAGTTGGATGCTTGGGAGGTGACTTTGGAGGTGATATAGGTTTGGGAGAAGGAATGGGAGGAGTGTGATCACGTGGTTGTTGTTGAGGAGATTTGAATGGATCATTCAGTGGAGAGATAATGTAGTTATCTGCTTCCTCATCCTCCTTTTGTTTCCTATCCATTTCTTCCTTCCTTTTCCTTTCTTCTTCATTAAGTGCCTCCAGCTCATTTGCAGCTTCTGTAGCTTTTGATCCAGTGATTTCTTTTTCTTCATCAGAATTTCCCCATTCATCAGTGTCAGCATGGTGATGTACCTCCTCATGTTGTGGAATGTCATCAAACATTGAGTCGGAAATTTCATTTTCTGTAAAGATTATCTTTTCAGACTCTGATTGTGTTTGAGTTTCCAAGTTGGTTTGATTGACTGAGCTTGATTGAGGAGGGGGAACCGTAGTTGTAGTCATAACGGGTTGATTAACCGTATCTGGCTTAGCTGTGGAAGATTGTGAGACACCGGGTTGATTAACCGGATTAGGGGATGAAACTGGTGCTGGAGAGACTCCTGATCCTCCTGCTCCCTTTGCAATCTCTTCCTTCTTCTTATCTTCCAATTCCCTCAAAACTTTCTTTTGTAATTCTGCTCTTCTTTCTTCATCAATCCTTTTGTGCTTAAGACTTGCCTTAGTAGCATTCTCTATGTCAATCTCTGTTTGAAACTCAGCTTCTTGATCATTGAGTATTTCTATTTCTGGTTCAGTGTCTTCAGAGGATTCAGAGGTTTCATCACGAATACCAATTTCTTCAACTTTTGGTTTCGGAGCAGTCTTAATGATTCTCCTCTTGCTTGTGGTTGGTTTCTTTGGAGCACTTGATGCACTTCCAGTTTTGCTAGCTCTACTACTTTTGGAACGAGTCTTGGAAGAACCTGTTCCCTCAGTCATTTTAGTGATACCGACAAGCTTCTTCTCATAAGCTTGAATGTAATCTGCGTAAGCAGGTGTTTCCCTGACCTCATCAGTAAGTAGAACATCAAACAACTTGAGACCTTGTTTGTGAGTGCTATCCTTTGGAAAGTATACTGATTTGAAGTCCGTGTCCATCTTGATCACATGTCTTTCTCTGTCTTCGGGACGATTAGAAATATCATGATGTTTATCAAGAAGAAGACTGATCAGCAACTTGGTGTAACGGACGAATGGGATTTTAGTCAAGGGTTTTTTGAGTACACCATGTATTTGATGCATAAGGTCTTCCCAGATAAGAGCAGCAAAATCAAGGTTGTGTTTGGTAACAAAACCCCAGAAGAGTTGAGCATGAGAAAGTCTTGGATGTTCGTGTCCACTGTCTCTTCCAGACACTGATCGAATCAGAATATAGTACATAGCTCTCCATGGTTGAGGAATGGACTTGGCATTGATATTTGAGAGGATGTTGAGTGGAAGATCTGGATCAACATCATATCCAAGGCCAATGAGAAAGTTGAGAATGTCTTGTTCAGTGGGTGCAGGCCAGTATCGTCTTGAGGGTTCCGGTGGATCTGGTAGAGATAATGCTTCACGTAGATGTGCTAGAGTGACCTTGACTTGTTTCCTGTCAAGAGTGCAGGTGAAGAATTTGTTGTTGTCATCTGGTTTGATAGTGCTCCACATCTGATGAATGTAAATCTCTGGAATACTATCTGAATCTTCCAAGATACTCCTGCATTCATGTCTTTTGAGAATATCGATGACAATTCGACAACTTGGTTCAGCACATTTGATGTTATCGAAGACCACTCTTGAATTGTTCTTGTCATACTTAGCCTTGAATCCTTGTGGGAATAACTCTGCTTTGGTGATAGGTGGAAGTGGTTGTTGTTGTTGTGTAGACATTGTGGATGATCTGAAACAGCATTATGACACCAAATTTGCAGGATATATGTGTGTTAACATTAGTTGAAATTGAGAATATGCACATCACATCCTTTATTACTGAGCAATCGTTAATCTGTGAATTGATCATTTTGATTTGCATAAGAAATTTTCTCATAAATTAGAAATTTCAATGAAATTAGTAATTTCAAAAGCAGATGGTCAAAAACAAGAGATTTTGACAAATGCGAGAAGAGTTACCAATTGCAAGAGAAAAATACCAATTGCGAGAAAAACTTGTCAAATGCGAGAAGATTTCAATTTCGAGAAAAAATTTCCAATTGCGAGAAAAATTTCCAATTGCGAGAAAAATTTCCAATTGCGAGAAAAATTCCAATTGCGGGAAAAATTCCAATTGCGAGAAAAGGTTTTTTTTTTTTTTTTTTTTTTTTTTTTTTTTTTTTTTTTTTCAATTGCGAGAGCACATTACCATTTGCGATAGCAACACCAATTGCGAGAGCAATGGCAATTGCGAAAGCAAATGACAATTGCGAGAGCAATTGCAATTTCGAGAATATCTTATACAAGAAATTCCGAACCCGTTTTTGACGATGATTCATTCACAAAAATTTTTGCAATTCACAGATTAATGATTCCATACCAATTGCAATAGGTTCACTAAGCTATTTTACTCATTTTGTCCAATTTATAACACTTTCTAACCACAAAATCTATGAATTCGAACTGCATGTGCATAGTGTTCTTGATAAACCCTAAATCTCAATCAATGATAATCTAATGTTTCTGGGCTTAATCTGAGGCAACAACTATTTAATTCGAGTCATAACAACACTATAACAACTCATTAATCATACCAAAACATTCACATATGATTGTCCCCAAATGATGAACATAAACCCTAAATCTTCGAATAATCATTCAGATGTATTACTGGAACAATTAAGCATGCATTTGTGTTTCATAATCAACAACTAAGTATAAAAGTACAATCATTATCACGCAAAACACATAGGATTAAAAAATCCCAAATCTACGCAAACCCTAGAAATTCGTCTAATTATTTTACACAAATTCCACCGTTGGATGTTTAATTCCTTGAAAACCATATGTTATAATCACTCAAAGATCATGAAAACACTCACAGATTTGTTAGAACTTGAACAGATGATAAGATTTAATGAGAGCCGTTGATTCGGTTGTTGGGTGGTTGTAATTGCGAAACAGGATTTGCAGGGATAGTAAATGCCGTGCACAGTTAAATCAGTTTTGCATTTAATACTTTACTATTTATCTTTTATCCTATGGTCACAATTAGTCCCTTAACCTTAATTTTTAGCACACTAAATCCAAATCAAATGATTTTCAATTGGTAACACTTTTAGTCCTCTAACAAATAGTAACCATCAAATTCCTAATAATCCTTAGGATATCACATTAAAGCCAATACAAAGCAACAGTGTGACAGAAAATATGCAAGTACAAATTTGTAAAATTTGTAAAATTTTGCGTCTCCCCCTCAACATTTGTTCAGAAGTGAATAAAGACAATTTTGAAAAATGAACAAAATGTTGAATGAGGATTTGGACTTGCATACACACACATTTTTTTTTTTTTTTTTTTTTTTTTTTTAAGATGTTATTTACAAGATAGTTTGGATGTTTGACTCAAGTATTAGTTTTTGAGAAAATTTGACAATTCCTGAGGAGTCAAACATCGCATTCCAATTTGGTGAACCAATTTCACAAAACGTTCATGAGGTAAAGCCTTCGTGAAAAGATCCGCCAATTGGTGTTCCGTTCCTACAAAATACAGCTCAACGGTACCCTGCTCCACATGTTCTTTGATGAAGTGATATCTGAGAGCGATGTGTTTGGACTTGGAGTGTTGGACAGTGTTGCACGAGATAGCAATAGCACTTTTGGAGTCGCAGTACATCGGGATTTTGTTGAAGATATAACCATAATCCATCAGTTGTGATCGCATCCAAATGATTTGAGCACAACAGGCAGACATGGCTACATATTCTGATTCCGTTGATGATAGAGACGTACAATCTTATTTCTTTGACTGCCAGGACACCAGCTTATCACCGAGGAATTGAACACCACCGGATGTGCTCTTCCTTGTATCAATACATCCCGCATGATCCGCATCTGAAAAAGCAGTTAGTGCAAAACCAGAATCCTTTGGATACCAGATCCCCAAATTAATGGTTCCCTTGATGTATCGAAGGATTCTTTTAACAACAGATAAATGTCTTTCTGTTGGGTTAGATTGATAGCGTGAGCACAGGTATGTGGCAAATACAACATCCGGTCTGCTAGCTGTGAGATACATAAGAGACCCAATTATACTACGATAATTTGTAGGATCAGTGGGTTTCCCATGTAAATCAGCATCTAGCTTCGGGGATGAGGAGGCCATTGGGGTGTTATAGGTGTCACTAGTTGTCATGCCATGCTTCTTTAATATCTCTTGTGCATATTTAGACTGACTCAAGAATATACCACGAGGTGATTGGTGAACTTGTAATCCTAGAAAAAAGTTTAATTCACCGATCATGGACATCTCAAAGTTTTGTTTCATTAGTTTTGCAAAAGCGTTTGAGTACTTTTTATGGGTAGACCCAAAAATGATGTCATCCACATAAATTTGTACGATGAGAATGTCCTCCCCGTGTTTTTGTATAAACAGAGTCGGGTCCACAGATCCTTTAGTAAAATGATTAGCAAGCAAGAATGCAGCAAGTTTATCGTACCATGCTCTCGGGGCTTGTTTAAGGCCGTAGAGAGCTTTCTTAAGCCTGTAAACATGTTGTGGATGTTCTGGATCGACGAAGCCCTCTGGTTGTGAAACATACACCTCTTCACGAAGTTGTCCGTTCAGGAATGCTGTCTTCACGTCCATTTGATACACTGTTATGTTCTTATGAGCCGCGTACGCCAGAAACATTCTCACTGCCTCTAGCCTAGCCACTGGTGCAAAGGATTCCTCGAAGTCAATTCCCTCTTCTTGGCTATACCCTTTAGCAACCAACCGAGACTTGTTCCGAATAACCGTTCCTTCTGCATCCAGTTTATTTTTCCAAATCCATTTTAATCCCACAACATAAACTCCATCCGGTTTCTCAACAAGTTCCCAGACTTCTAATCTCTTGAACTGATCCAACTCTTCTTGCATTGATTCAATCCAATTGTCATAAGTCAAGGCCTCTTTGATATTTTTCGGTTCAGCTTGACAAACGGTGAGAGCGTATATGCAAGTTTCACCATCTGTGTGGAGTTTCTGTCGTGTCATAACTGGTTTATCTGGATTGCCAATCACATTTACTAACGGATGATCCCGTGTCCATTTATGAGTTGATGGGTAGTGTTGAACGTTGTGATGATGATATGACGGGTCCATGTTGCTCGAGGATGATTCTCCGGAATCTGGAACAGTTGGTGGTGGAGCAAATGGATTAAAGAAGGCGTTCCCGTCATATCCTGATGGTGGTGGAACATTGTTAGAAATGGGGGATGAATCTTCAACTGCTGGTTGAGATGTTTTCTCCATTGTTGATGATGGTTCAGGTTGTGGTGCATCGGTAGCAACTACTATAGAGGTAGATGCTGTAGGATCAAGTGCTTGATGTGGAAGTTGTTGAGCAGCGGAACTGGTGGAAGCATCTGATGCACTAGTAACACGAACGTCATCGAACATAGGTGCAAACAAATTTTTCAGATCCTTCCTGTTGAAAGGTAGGGGTGCAGATGAAGATTCAGGAAAGTTTAGACGGTTGTGAGCGGGTTCCAAGCGGTCTTGCTCAGAAGCCATTTCGGTGAGTTCATCAAAATTAGCGTGTATGGTCTCTTGAATTTCCCCAGTCCGACGATTCCAAATTCTGTAACCCTTGGAGTTTTCACAGTATCCAACAAAGATCCCAATATCTGCTTTAGCCTTAAGTTTACCAAGATCATCCTTATCATTCTTCGGATAACACAAGGCTCCAAAGACGTGAAAATGGTTGATGTTTGGTTTTCTCCCTTGTATAATCTCATATGGTGTTTTGGTGTGTCTTTTGGTGATCATTGCACGATTCTGAGTATAACAAGCAGTATTGACAGCTTCAGCCCAAAGATAATCCGGTAATTGAGCATTGATCAACATAGTTCGAGCTGCTTCCACGAGCGTCCGGTTTCGTCGTTCAACTACACCATTTTGTTCCGGAGTGCGAGCTATGGAAGTCTGATGAACAATCCCATGTTTCTCTGTGAAATCCCGAATGATTTGATTCTTAAATTCAGTCCCATTGTCTGTTCGGATGATTCGGACTGTGTTGCGGACTTGAACTTGAATCTTTGTGAGAAACGTGATGAGGATAGACGGAACTTGATCTTTAGTTCGAAGGAAATAGACCCAAGTCCATCTTGAATAATCATCTACTATTACCAGAATATACTTCTTCCCGTTAATACTCTGAATGCGCATTGGACCACACAAATCCATATGAAGCAGTTGTAGGACATGATCTGTGCTGTGTTCTGTTTTGGGAGGAAAATGGGCACGATGACTTTTCCCTTGTTCACAGGCAGAACACAAGTGATCCTTGGCATATCGGAATTTTGGAAGACCGTCAACTAATTTCTTCTTTGCAAGATCAGTCATGGTTTTAAAATTGAGATGAGACAATCGTTTGTGCCATAACCAAGCTTTTGTGGGATGAGCCTTGGAGAGTAAACAAATAGGAGAAGAAGCGGTCATGCCGTCAAAGGAGATAGAATACAGACTTGTTCCGCGTTTCCCTTTCATAAGATCGTTCCCTTGAAGATCACGAATAAAGCATGTTTTCTCCCTGAATGCTACTTCCAAGTCTCCATCGCAGAATTGTCCCACGGAGAACAAATTATGACCGAGACCTTCAACATAATACACACGGCTGATTTCGATGTTCCCATTAATATAATCCCCATAGCCCATAATTGCAGCGAAGTGATCATTCCCGAATCTGACCGTTCCAATAAACTTTGCAATAAAGTTCTGAAGAAGTTTGAGATTGCCGGTCATATGTCGGGAGCACCCGCTATCAACAATCCAAAGGACGATTTGAATCACCTGCATCACAAACATCGGAAACAGGTGGAGAATTGATAACGGTTGGATCCGCTGGGTTAGTTACACAAGATGTTAGTACTTTAGGTAACCATTTGAAATCAAAAGTATTCTGTAACCAGCGCTGCCAGGTCCAACTAGTCTCTGCCTTTTTCCTAAGGTATGCACTAGGTGACTTTTTGGTCTTGGATTGGGGCTTTTCTATTTTCTCCTCAGAAACATCTAGTGGGGGCATTCCTAAAATGGATTTCGCAATGGTTTTAAGCTTAGAGGAAGCACCACTAGTTCGTTTCTTTCTCTTAGTCAGCAAAGTTTTAGCAACACATTTTGTATGATCACCAGATAGTATGCTATGACGACAAAAGACACAAGTAGCATCAACCAAAACATCTTCATTAATATTTAAAGAGTTATCATCTGTTACATCATTCTTAGAACTAGACTCAGATAAGTGCAATTCTATTTCTGATGTTACATTTGTCTTATTCAAACTACTTTCTTGGACTTCTTCAGACTTAGATACTTCTTTCCTAGATTTCTTGACTCTATTCTTCCTCTGTTTCTTGTGAGTCTTGGAATGGTTGATCTTAGAGGTGGTTTCTAGTCCTGTGGAAGTACAAATAGCTGAATCAGTGGTTGTGTCAGATGCTTGGGTATGTTCTTTGTCCACTACATACATTCCTGGAGCAATCTTATGAATGTTTGCTTTGCTCTTGTCTAAAACTCTGATCTTCTTCTTCAAATCAATAATGATGTGTTGGAACTCTTGATTTTGTGAATCTAATTTCCTGTTTAGGTAGACTGTGTCATTTCTGTTTTGAATAATTTCATCCAGGTCTTTTTCATTTTGAAACAGTTTAACTTTTAAGAAAGCCTTTGTTTCTTTGTTCTGTTCATGACTGTTTTGAAATGATAGAGATCCCATGAGATTTTGAAATTTGAGTTCAAATTCAAGACTTCGTTTTTGACACCAGTCCAACCTTTTTTGAAGATTAAAAACTTTGTTTTCCACATCACTATTGATCTGTCGAAGATTCTCATTCTCATGTACCAGATTATCAATCTCCATACGCAACATCTTACTATCCACAGCATGATCATTCACAAGTACAGCATTACCAGATTCATAGAGCGAATTCATAATCACAGACACTACGTCATAACACAAAATCTTTTCCAAGAGTCGATCATTTTCTTTTGCTAAAAATTTCCTTTGAAGTTTTTGACGTTGAACTTTGTCATCTTTAGCTTTGAAAATGGTTTGCATAGATGCTACTTCCGTTTGCAACTCCTCTTCCCATTTGGTTGCACATTTCTTCAGATTTCTGACATGAGGAAGAATTTTCTTTTGAAGAATCTCTTTCTTTTCTTTCTGAACAGGAGAAAGAAAAGAAGAGATAGGAATTTGAGAACTAAATTCAATTTCATTTTCCAAACGAGAAATGTCGTCCATAAATGTTTTAAAATATCTAAGAACTCGACATTTTGGAGGTAGTTGTGGATCAGCAAGATCCTCTGTCAGACATTCTTTGAAATGTACAGCAGTCGTGGGATCAGAAGTTGTAGACGAAGGAGCACTTATGTTTGTGTATGTTAACGTTTGTTCTGGATGGTCCTTAGGAGGGACAAATGATTTGCTCAAATGAGGTATGGCATTATAATCATAAGGTACTTTGGAAAATTTTTGTTGTGAATCTGATCGACCCTCAATCTTATCAGCAAGAAAATCAGTTTCTTCATCAACAGAATACATAACAACACGTTGAAAATTATCATCTAACAGAAATGTTGCATCGTATAACTTGGGATTGTCTTTGAGTGCTTTGTGTGAATTACGGGGTGTATTACTTCCAAGTGCAAAACTTACTCCTTTAGGATTTGGTTTCACAGTCAGTTTTTGAATTTGTGTTACAGAATTACCCGTTTTATACACAACATTTTGAAAGTCTTTGAGTTTGGTTTCCAAATCCAGAATTTGATCAAGATATGAGTCAACACGTTTCCGAGTGGCTTGCTTTTCTGCAAGAAGATCCTTCTGAGATGTAGAAAGCTCAGATTGAGTTTTCAACAACTCAGAATTTAAAGCATCAAGTTGAATCTTAAACTCAAACTGATCCTTTTCTTTCTGGGAGAAAAGCTCAGCTTTGGCAATGGTTAGCTCACGAACTTGACTTTCTAAATTTTGAACTTTTACATACTCTTGTTGGAAAGCCGTTTCAAAACCTTTTTCACGTTTATCTTGTTTTAGATATCCGGAAAGTTGTATTTTATAGCACTCATTATCCTTTGTTAACAATGCAATTTTCTCTTTGAGCTTCTGATTGATGTCATTGCATTTTTCTATTTGTGATTGGGTGGTCAATAACAAGGCCTGTAATTCCGAATCTTGATCATTCAAATGATCTTTTTGTTCAAGATGATCACAATTAGCATCATCGATGAGATCATCAAAGGAAACAACTGTTTTATCATCATCAAATGATACAACCGTGTTAACTTGATCATCGGATGGTGATGATAATAACTCATTTTGAACAAAAGTTTCGTTTGTAGATGAAGATGCAGACGGTGAAGCAATTTCATGAATAAGACATGTCGGATCAGGTACCTGAGAAAGACCATCGGTATCATATACCGGGCCTGACTCGGACATATTCATCTCTTGCATATTAGCCATAAGCATGACTGCAGCGTTTGCCTCAAGGTCTTCCATCTCATCATCTGATTCCACAGTTGCCATAAAACTTTGATCATTCTGAGTCATCATCCCAGCAGCTCTTTCATCTTTAAGTGCCATCATAAGAGCCTCTTTGTGATACTGACTGCCCATTGTTCTCGGCTTCGGACAAGCATTAGCCATATGACCGTTCCCCCCACAATTGTAGCATGTGATAGACGTATTAGCAATGCCTTTCTGACCATTCCCAACATTCGAATTTCCTCTCTGAACATTCCCCATACTGTTTCTGTTTACCCCTGCAGTATTGAACCGATTTCCTCCTGACTGAACCCTTTGATTACCATATCCACGATTTCCCGAACCATATCTGCCTGAAGACCTGTTTTGAATTTCAACTCTGCCATCATGAACAACTGCCTGATTCCTGGTATTTGAAGATGAACGAAGACGGTTGTTGGATTTGGTGAATCTACCAAATGCGTTAGCAATCAATCCAAATGCTTCATTAAGTGAATTGAAAGCATCCTCTTCTTCATCATTATCTGCATTTGAGTACAGCATTGAATCGGTGTTGTTGTATGGAACCAGCTGGTTATCAGAGTATTGTAGTGGTGCTTCATAAGGAATGATTTGATTATGAGGTTGGGGTGGAATGCTTGGTTGAAAATATGAGTTTCCAAATTCCTGTTGTGGTAAAGAGAAGTTAGATTGAGCAACGAGAGCAAGTGAATTTGTTGTTGGTGCTGGTGTAAAACCTCCTCGTGCTGCAATTTCTTTATCCACTTCTGATTGATGTTGTCTGAGGTAATCATACATGAGTCCATATTTGACATCACCAATTTTCTTTGTCTGCCTCACAAAAGTTGCATATTTTTGCCATTCAGGACCAAGACATCCAAGGAATTTGGAGTTGATAGCAATCTTTGGTAACTTTATATCATGACGATCAAGATCGTTGATAATGTTGGTGAAACGGTGGTAGTAAGATTCAATGGTCTCCCCTGGTTCCATGATGAAGTGAGTGTACTCCATATATAACTTGGACTCAAGATCTTCTTGGTTTAACTCTGTTCCTTCCATGAGAAGATGAACATGTTCCCACATATCTTTGGCTGTCTTTTGAGCATCAATACTTCGGTAGATAGGATTGGGAATTCCTTGAAGTATGAAAGACATAGCCAATTGGTTTGCTTCTTGCTGTAATGTTTGCTCTGTTGTGTAGTTTGCAACCGGAGTGGGTGTGGATGTTTCTTCTCTCTCTGTAGTTGCTGGAACCACAGTAGCTGGGATAGGATAGGGTCCTTCTTCAATGACCTTCTTGAGATATTGACCATGGGGTTTTTTCAGTTCAACAAATCTGAGGAATCTACTAGCCCATTGCACGTAGTTACCCGGAGTTAGCATTGGTGGAGTTTCTTGACTTCCAGCTTCATGACGTGATTGCTGACTACTAATTGCTTCACACATCTTGTTAAACCAATGAGGTTCTCTGGAGTATGATGAATAATTCTGCAGTTGTTGATTCTGTTGCATGATCAGTTGTGGGGATACTTGTGGTGGAGAGAGAAATTGATGTTGTTGTACGAATGCTTGTTGCTGTTGATACTGAGGGTGAAATTGCTGTTGTTGTTGTGGATGTTGCTGTAGCTGGTAGTAGTAATTGAAATGAGGTGGTTGAGACATTTTGTTGGATCTTTAGATAATTAAGATGTGTTTTAAGATTTATGATGTTTGATTTTTAAGTTTACTTATTGTTCTTAGTCCAATTGCGAGAAACACTGTTTGAATTGCGAGAGAATCTGAATTGCGATAGAGGTTGTCCAATTGCGAGAGACTTGAGTAATTCCGAGAGATTTCTCAAATGCGATAGAAAATTGCAATTGCGAGAATCAATGTCAATTGCGATAGAACTAAGCAATTGCGAGAGATAACTCTGAATTGCGAAAGATCAAGCAATTTCGAAAGATTTTTCAAAATTACAATTTCGATCACGTTCTCAAACTTTTATACAAAAGTTGAGAATAATTCCGAGTCGAGGTAGTTTCACTATCTTTTACAAAGAAGGAAACACCGAGTACCAAATCCGAAGAATCTGATGAATTGCGAGAAATCCTTAAACCCGTCCAATTGCGAGAAACCCTGAAGCTAGCAATTCCGTGAAATCCTTGTTACCAAATGCGAGAAACCCTTGAATTGTTGCAGACCAATTGCGAGAAGCCCGTCTTCTTCGAATTTCAACCCAGAACGTTGGATGATGATGAAAACGTAAATCTAATGATTTTTTAACGATTAAAACAACGAATTTGCACCAAAATTAACCACGTTAAAGATTAAAAACGAAGATTTGATTAAAAGGATTAAACAACGATTTGCAAAACCGACTTTTATCACACTTTTGACGCAAATGAACTTTAAAACTTACGTAAACTATTCAAACCAAATGAAAACCGATTAGATCTACTCTTAAAACACGAATCCTAAATACCTTTGGCGTATGATACCACTTGTAGGTCACAATAATGATCTCAACAACACACTCTCGTTAATGATTTAAACAAACACACGATCTACTACTTATCTAAATAATAAGCTACGTATGAAAATATTAATGATAATCTAAATACGATAAGCTAGAAATAAGAGAAATAAGAAGAGAAGAATAAGATGGAAGGTTTTCACTTAATTCGATTCACACAATAGCAAAGCTTCCGCACATACACTTGAAAACCAACTATAAGAATGACTCCCTTGCCTTGTATTTATAGGCATTGGGAGGGGAATATTCTTTAGGAATATTCCCTTTACATGTGATAAGGATTAATTAATTAACATGACCGGTCCAAGGACTACTATTGAACCGGTCCAAAATTACAAACAATATAGTCCTAATTGTGCAACATTAATTAAATGAACAAGACTTGTAAAATATTTAAAACGTGTTCCTAACAATTTCTGTTACATTTAGACTGTCAAAAACATTTAAAAACATGCAAATATGCTTCAAAATACAGAAAATATCATTTGATTGTGTTTTTATATGTTGCAAGTGCAAAATGATCAAAAACAGTTAAAAACAAACATAGTTTGCATAATTGTCAGTTTCAGTCCCTGAAGTTTCAGAAATTGGCAAAAATAGTCCCTGGTGTTAAAAATATCATTCAAGGTCCCTAAACTATTTAACTTTTACAAAATTGATCCTTGGATGAAAGTTTTAAAGAAATGACATTTTTGGTCCTTCAAGTTTTAAAAATTGCAAGTTTAGTCCCTGAACTTTCACAAATTGTCAAAACTGGTCCTTGATGTTTCAAAAAATGGTAATTTTGGTCCCTGAAGTTTAAACATTTCCAAAATCCATTTTTCTTTAACCCTTAACCCATTTCCATTCCCAAAATCCAAATTTAACCCAAGTTTGACCACAGAAAGTCAAAGTCAGTTTTAATAAAATGGAGTCAAACTTGTACAGTACCACAAAATGTCAAACCTTCCAAAAAACCGCCATACTGCTTATCCCTTCCACCTCACTTTGCCAGATGCTATCCCTTCTTCCACCTCACCCCCCAGCTGGCTACTCTATCCCCTCCACCTCCACAAACAACCAAAAATCCTTAATTGATTAAACCTGCTTCAACAACTTGGCGCCAAAAAGTGCCAAGTGCACGATTGGGATGAATTGGAGCTAATCAAGTGTTGGGATTCAACCAGAGGGTCCTATGGAAGATATTTTGGATATAAATGGCCAGAGAAACAAGAAAAAGAAGTGTGAGATTTTTTAGAGTAGATTTTAGGAGTAGTATAATTTAAATTTTAATGTCGATTAGATAGTTTTGTTGTAATTTCTTTCTGGGTTTGTTAATGTAAGAATTATTCAAGTTATTTAAGATGTAATTTAAGTGTTTTATTAAATCAATTCCAAGTTTAATCGTTTAACCAATTATCCCGCCAAAATTGTTCTTGGTCGTTGTGATGTTTTAAGTTGTAATTTCTTTTCAAATAAGCTTGTATAAGCTTAATGATACTTATTCAAGAAGTATTGAAGGTTTCATGATCCTTAATCAAGATTTCCAGAAAAGTCAACAAAGTCAACATTCTTGGTCAATAAGCTCAATTTGAAGAATAAGCTGATGTGACAAGCTTATTTGGGTATTTTATAGCTTATTGGATAAGCTTGGTTGTGGGTTGTTCCTTGTTTCATCCATTTCAGCAGGATCAGTTGTGAGTTCAAAATTCCATTTCTAGCTTATTACTGCTTATTTGTGTTCAGCTTATATTTCTGCTTATCTGTCATATATTTCTGTTTCTTAGATCATTAATAACTTAGATGATCAGAGTTTGGAGTAAAACATGGTTTAATTTATCAGGTTCTAGTGTAAAAGGCAGTTTCAGGTTAATAAGGGTTGTTTGGCTTTGCAAGTCAAACGGGTCAAAATAGGCTAGAACTGTTCATTTGCAGGTTATTCAAGTTTAGTCTATCTTTATTTAGCATAATTAAGCTGTTAGTTAGAATGTTTGGACTGTTCTTGTAAGTATTCCAGGTTTTGAGGTTTTTAATACCATTTATAGGTTGCCACTGATTTCATAAGCTCACTTCAGAATAAGCTCAGCTAAGCCTGAATATTTTGCACTCCTCTTACCCCATTTAGTCTGTCTAAGTTAGTTGGGAAGGATTGGGAGTCAGTTGGTTACCTTTTGAGAAGCACCTAAGCAGTCTGACTTGCATCAGTCAACGCAACCTCAGTCCTAGCAGTCCTATTGTCAGCTCATATTTAAGCTATCAAGAGCTTTTAGAAATTCCTGAAAACCCTTTTTATGTAATCATTGGTGGTTAAACTTCATTTTAGAACAAAAATTTCTCATTTCCAAAATCAATTTCTAGCTTAAAAGCGATCAGCTTAGTGCCCATTTGGTCTTAAAACTGCCCTGCACCAGGGCACTTGTTCAAAAGGCCTGATTTTATAAGCTCACACAGAGCTTATTAGTGGGACCAAGGGCTTGGCCCTTAGCTTTTTGGAAAGCTCTCATACCCATCTATTTAGTCCAGTGCTCATTTTCTAAATTTCAGCTTATCTAATAGGGCTGCAAAAAGCTTTTATTTTGTCCCATCTTTCTCAGTATACTGAGTAATCAGTATACTTGAGCCTTTTCACAAGCTTCTCATAAGCTCTCCTGTGGGTCCCACAGTGAAAGCTTGGGCTTTTTGAGAAGCCCACAGACCCAACTTGTTAGGTCAGTGCTTGTTTTGAGCTTAGGAGCTTTTGCCCCTAGCTTATTCAAGCCTGGAATTTGGCCATACAGGCCTGCTTGTTGACTCAGTTCTTGGATTTGCTTATTTGGCTTTTGTAGCTTATTCCAGTGTTCCTATTTCGTTTTTATAGCTTGTTTGGTCTTCATTCAGTATATTTTAGCTTATTTATTATCCTAGGTATAGCTTGTAGCTAAGTACCAAGCTTTTCCATTTCTAAAATTCAACTAAGCTTGTAAAAGCTTAGCTGTTGGTGGATTAAGCTCACACAGAGCTTATTCCAGCTTTTCCGAAGTTTTGGTTTTGTAAAAGTTTGATAATTTCAGTGTTAAAGTAGTTTTGCAAAAAGAAAAACAAAAAAAATAAAATAAATAGTTTGTGAATTTTGTACTTGGTGGGATTCGACCCTGTGACCTCTTGGTCAAACTGGTCAAAACCACACCGGAGGTGTGCACCATCTAGGCTAAGTGATTCTTAGTGTTTATTGTTTCTTTATTTATTTATATACTAGTACTAGCCAGTTTAGTATTATTAGCTTATTTACTTACTAGCTTATTTGTAGCTTATCAAATTAAGCTCTCTCTACCACTATATTTTTATTAGCTCAGTAATAACTTAAAGTATTTTATAAAAAAGTTTCGTAATTTTTAGAATAGTTTTACTATTTTTAATCTATTTATTTAGTTTAAGTAGTAATTAATTCATAATAAAAAATATAAAAGTCCAAAAAATATAAATCTTTTTTAGATAATTTTCTTTTATCATTATTAATCTATAAAAAATATAAGAACACTTTTAGGGTTAGTTTTACATATATCTCAGTAGTAATCACGTTTTATTTAAATTCCCGATTCGCGTTTTAGAATAAACGAAATAGAAAAATAGTGATAGCTTCTATTTAATAGAATTTAACTTTTTAAATTTTAAATAAGTAATTTTCATATTTCTAGCTTTATTTCATACTTCCCTAGTGTAATTCACTCATAACCTTATCCGTTCAATCGTCACGCGATCACAGATTCGTTCTATTTCAGAATTCACACCTCGTTGGGACTTAACGACCCGGGGAAACACTATACTCCTTGGTTAGTTGTCTTCAAGTAGTTTGACTTTATTTGACCACATCCGTGGTTGATTTAAGTTGACTGTTTGAGGCCAATCAAATTTTGGCGCCGCTGCCGGGGAGGTGTGCTGCGTTGAACGAATTTGAAGCATCAGTGATTGTTGAATATACACCCATTGTATATTTACCATCTTTGTTCATATTTCCTAATTTTCATATAAAAACCAAAATAATCGTGAAGTTAATTCGTTTGACTAAACGGTTGCCAAAAACATTTTTATTCAAGTTTTCAACAAACACAAAAAACCCAAAAATATTCATCTTTACCCTCTTACCCTTTTTGATTCTTTATCCCTTTACCCTCTATCCATTTGATTCTAAACTTCTTATACCTTTCTTCTATGGCGTCTCTCGGGTACAAATGTTTTGATTGTAAAAGCCCGTTGATTGACAGCCATCGTTGTTCTAAGTGTGCGTGTGAGCGGTGTGGAAAGCATGCACCAAAGGATCGTGGATCTTGTTATTGGTGTGAATTATCCACTAAAGAGTCTCTCAAGGATTCTCAAAGTCCTTCCTACTACCCTCCACAGCCCGAGATACGTGCTATTAATGACAAACCATCGAGAATCGATCCTAACCTTTCAGGATTTACGGTTAAAAGTTTGTCAAGCAAACGTACAGAACTTAGAACAGTGACTAAAAAGAACGACTTGCCTAATCTTCACGTTAATCAAAAACCAGAAACCATAACGGAAGTGGTGGAAATTCCTAGCTCTCAGAGCACACCACTTGTCCCACCTCTGGATTTTATTCCTTGTGTTGGTTGTGGTGAGCCGCTTTTTGGTTTACCATGTCGTTGGTGTACATGTGAACAATGTGGTAATGATGTTCGAGACGGAAGTTGTTTGTTTTGTGGTTCGAGGAATTCATTTTCTTATGATCCTAATCCGAACTCATTTAACGACTCTTCGAATTTTTCCAACTACCCATCACATTCATACGAGCAAGAATCATATTATCTAAATATCAATGATGCATCGTATCAAAATACACCAAACTTTTCTTGTGAGTATTGTGGAGGCCCACACTTCAGTTCCGATTGTCAAACAAGGAATCCAATTCTTTGTAACAATTATGACTATTCGTGTCAAGACCAACCTCCACCGTACCAAATGTTTCAAGCAACTCCTCAACAAACTGAACAAGATTTTTTTCTAAAGACTCTAGAGTCATTAAAAGAAATGAATGAGGAGTTGACTAATATACCGTTTCATAATGCACCAAGTTCTTCTTGTGCATATTGTGGGGGTCCTCATGATGATAATCAATGTCAACCTTTCGGTCTTGACACATCCACACTCCCACAATTTCCACTCATTCCATATTCTCGTGGGGAAGCTATGGCAGAATCATTTGCCATAGACAATCCTCATGAGAAATTCATGGAAGAATTGTTAGCTGAAGAGCAGGCTGCTAAAATAAATTCACAAGATGCCTTTGAAAAATCTGTTAGGGAATCAATTGCAAAAGAAAAAGCAGCCAGATCTAGCTCTCAATTTCGTTCCATTCCTGATGACAGTGATGATGAAGATATCTTTGATGATGATTCATCAAGTTCATCAGTTGAAACTCAGTCTGTTGTTATCACACCCGAAGTTCCCACTAACTCTCTTAACATGGGGGATGAGCATCTTGACACTGTTCCTGCAAAGGAATCGGACGAATTCATAAAGTCTAGTGTTGAGAACCTTGTCCCAATCCCAAGTGAGTCACAGGGAACTTTTGATCAAATATGTGATATCCCTCCTCCTCTTGTCTTCCCAAGTGATCATGTTGAGATGTTCTCCGATTCTAATGATGACGATTCGTTATCTTGTGGAGACATCATTCATGTGGAAGAATTACCTTCTAAGCTTGTCAGCTTAGAAGAAGAGAATGATGAAGAAATTGACACTGAAATCAAAGATGAAGCTCTTCGAGCAACATTATTAAATGTCAATCTTCTCATTTCTAAAATCGAGGCTTTCAAAGAAAAACCCATTTCATCTCCTATCCCCATAAAGGATAGTGACATATTTTCCGATGATTCTATTCCGGAAATGGAAGCCTTCTGTTTTGATCAGATGGGAGAGAAAATTAGTGGCAATACCACTTCTCATTCTCATAATTCTCTCCCCGATTATGAATCATTTACATTTGAGGAGTTCGCTGATGAACTCACTCACATCCGATCCGAATATGATTTATTCACCTTTGAGGAGTTCTCCGATGAACTCACTCATATCATATCTCCGCCGGAGTATGATGACTTCTACTTTGATCTTGACAAAGATTATCTTTATGTCCTGGAGGGAAATATTCTCAACACTGAGAATTTGATTAATCTCAAAATTCCATCCCTCCCGCCCAGAATATGTCTTGATCAAATGAGCTTAAATGATGAGATTCATGATCCAGAAATCATGAATTCTCCTTCTGATAATGATGAGTTAGTCATGATTTTTATCATGACTTTCTTTCTTTTCTTCACCTACACGGTGACTTCTCCTGTTCTTCACTCCTTCGGGAATGAAGACACTATCTTTGATCCCGGCATTTTCATTTATCATTTATGAGCCGGATCTCTGTGTATATCTCATCGGAGTGGAACTTTCACGTACTTCAATGATTATCCAATCATCTTTAATGAAAGTCCGATGGAGATGGTTTCTTCCACGTGCTTCCCCAAGAACCAATGAATGCGGGGTCGAGTCAAGCTGAGTGACTCGGTGAACAAAAATATTAGCTCACCATATGGGTTTTCACCCATATTTCTGTCTTCTTTCTCTTTTCTAACACCTAAGTGTGGGGGAGATGCCTCACATATTGTATATATGTACATTTTCAGTTAAAAAAAATAAAAAATTGTGTGTATATAAATAATGGCTATTAATATTACCTTTTCACGTTCTAAGTGTTGGCTTAACAGCCGGTACTTTGAATATTGAGGGCAATATTCAGTTCTAAGTGTGGGGGGAATTCTGGCGAATTTGTTCACATATGTATCTTTTAGTGCCCCAGTACCCCCATTTTGGCCAAAATTTTAAATTTTTTTCTCACTTAGAACGCAATAAATGGTTATCAGTCCGCCATGTCTAACCCACATAAGGACTGGCTAATCCTGAGCAAACGGCTGCAGGTAAAGATATATCAAATCCGTTTATGGCTTGCAATTTGCCCAAAATTGTATGGTATTCAACTCACCATATCTTTATAAGTGAAGAGTTGGCTAGCCCGCAAGGTTATGGCTTGTGGTAAAGGCAAGTGGAAAAACCATAATTGGTAATCAGCTCACCAAAGATAATAACTGTATTTTATCTAAGAGTTGGCTAGTCCAGAAGCAAACGGCTTCTGGTAAAGACATATCAAACCCGTTGACAGCTGATGATTTGCTCAAAATCATTTGGTTATCATTGTACCAAAGTATCACATACTAAAACAGTGGCTACTCCAGAAGTAATGGCTTTTGGTAAAGAGATAAAATCCATTAAAACTTCATAAAAGATTGCTAGGGACTAGCAATAGTTTAGTGTGGGGGATTGATGAGTGTCTAAATACTCATCATTTCTGTTACATTTAGACTGTCAAAAACATTTAAAAACATGCAAATATGCTTCAAAATACAGAAAATATCATTTGATTGTGTTTTTATGTGTTGCAAGTGCAAAATGATCAAAAACAGTTAAAAACAAACATAGTTTGCATAATTGTCAGTTTCAGTCCCTGAAGTTTCAGAAATTGGCAAAAATAGTCCCTGGTATTAAAATTATCATTCAAGGTCCCTAAACTATTTAACTTTTACAAAATTGGTCCTTGGATGAAAGTTTTAAAAAATTGACAGTTTTGGTCCTTCAAGTTTTAAAAATTGCAAGTTTAGTCCCTGAACTTTCATAAATTGGCAAAACTGGTCCTTGATGTTTCAGAAAATGGCAATTTTGGTCCCTGAAGTTTAAACATTTCCAAAATCCATTTTTCTTTAACCCTTAACCCATTTCCATTCCCAAAATCCAAATTTAACCCAAGTTTGACCACAGAAAGTCAAAGTCAGTTTTAATAAAATGGAGTCAAACTTGTACAGTACCACAAAAAGTCAAACCTTCCAAAAAACCGCCATACTGCTTATCCCTTCCACCTCACTTTGCCAGATGCTATCCCTTCTTCCACCTCACCCCCCAGCTGGCTACTCTATCCCCTCCACCTCCACAAACAACCCAAAATCCTTAATTGATTAAACCTGCTTCAACAACTTGGCGCCAAAAAGTGCCAAGTGCACGATTGGGATGAATTGGAGCTAATCAAGTGTTGGGATTCAACCAGAGGGTCCTATGGAAGATATTTTGGATATAAATGGCCAGAGAAACAAGAAAAAGAAGTGTGAGATTTTTTAGAGTAGATTTTAGGAGTAGTATAATTTAAATTTTAATGTCGATTAGATAGTTTTGTTGTAATTTCTTTCTGGGTTTGTTAATGTAAGAATTATTCAAGTTATTTAAGATGTAATTTAAGTGTTTTATTAAATCAATTCCAAGTTTAATCGTTTAACCAATTTTCCCGCCAAAATTGTTCTTGGTCGTTGTGATGTTTTAAGTTGTAATTTCTTTTCAAATAAGCTTGTATAAGCTTAATGATACTTATTCAAGAAGTATTGAAGGTTTCATGATCCTTAATCAAGATTTCCAGAAAAGTCAACAAAGTCAACATTCTTGGTCAATAAGCTCAATTTGAAGAATAAGCTGATGTGACAAGCTTATTTGGGTATTTTATAGCTTATTGGATAAGCTTGGTTGTGGGTTGTTCCTTGTTTCATCCATTTCAGCAGGATCAGTTGTGAGTTCAAAATTCTATTTCTAGCTTATTACTGCTTATTTGTGTTCAGCTTATATTTCTGCTTATCTGTCATATATTTCTGTTTCTTAGATCATTAATAACTTAGATGATCAGAGTTTGGAGTAAAACATGGTTTAATTTATCAGGTTCTAGTGTAAAAGGCAGTTTCAGGTTAATAAGGGTTGTTTGGCTTTGCAAGTCAAACGGGTCAAAATAGGCTAGAACTATTCATTTGCAGGTTATTCAAGTTTAGTCTATCTTTATTTAGCATAATTAAGCTGTTAGTTAGAATGTTTGGACTGTTCTTGTAAGTATTCCAGGTTTTGAGGTTTTTAGTACCATTTATAGGTTGCCACTGATTTCATAAGCTCACTTCAGAATAAGCTCAGTTAAGCCTGAATATTTTGCACTCCTCTTACCCCATTTAGTCTGTCTAAGTTAGTTGGGAAGGATTGGGAGTCAGTTGGTTACCTTTTGATAAGCACCTAAGCAGTCTGACTTGCATCAGTCAAAGCAACCTCAGTCCTAGCAGTCCTATTGTCAGCTCATATTTAAGCTATCAAGAGCTTTTAGAAATTCCTGAAAACCCTTTTTATGTAATCATTGGTGGTTAAACTTCATTTTAGAACAAAAATTTCACATTTCCAAAATCAATTTCTAGCTTAAAAGCGATTAGCTTAGTGCCCATTTGGTCTGAAAACTGCCCTGCACCACGGCACTTGTTCAAAAGGCCTGATTTCATAAGCTCACACAGAGCTTATTAGTGGGACCCAGGGCTTGGCCCTTAGCTTTTTGGAAATCTCTCATACCCATCTATTTAGTCCAGTGCTCATTTTCTAATTTTCAGCTTATCTAATAGGGCTGCAATAAGCTTTTATTTTGTCCCATCTTTCTCAGTATACTGAGTAATCAGTATACTTGAGCCTTTTCACAAGCTTCTCATAAGCTCTCCTGTGGGTCCCACAGTGAAAGCTTGGGCTTTTTGAGAAGCCCACAGACCCAACTTGTTAGGTCAGTGCTTGTTTTGAGCTTAGGAGCTTTTGCCCCTAGCTTATTCAAGCCTGGAAGTTGGCCATACAGGCCTGCTTGTTGACTCAGTTCTTGGATTTGCTTATTTGGCTTTTGTAGCTTATTCAAGTGTTCCTATTTAGTTTTTATAGCTTGTTTGGTCTTCATTCAGTATATTTTAGCTTATTTATTATCCTAGGTATAGCTTGTAGCTAATTACCAAGCTTTTCCATTTCTAAAATTCAACTAAGCTTGTAAAAGCTTAGCTGTTGGTGGATTAAGCTCACACAGAGCTTATTCCAGCTTTTCCGAAGTTTTGGTTTTGTAAAAGTTTGATAATTTCAGTGTTAAAGTAGTTTTGCAAAAAGAAAAACAAAAAATAAAATAAATAGTTTGTGAATTTTGCACTTGGTGGGATTCGACCCTGTGACCTCTTGGTCAAACTGGTCAAAACCACACTGGAGGTGTGCACCATTTGGGCTAAGTGATTCTTAGTGTTTATTGTTTCTTTATTTATTTATATACTAGTACTAGCCAGTTTACTATTATTAGTTTATTTACTTACCAGCTTATTTGTAGCTTATCAAATTAAGCTCTCTCTACCACTATATTTTTATTAGCTCAGTAATAACTTAAAGTATTTTATAAAAAAGTTTCGTAATTTTTAGAATAGTTTTACTATTTTTAATCTATTTATTTAGTTTAAGTAGTAATTAATTCATAATAAAAAATATAAAAGTCCAAAACATATAAATCTTTTTTAGATAATTTTCTTTTGTCATTATTAATCTATAAAAAATATAAGAACACTTTTAGGGTTAGTTTTACATATATCTCAGTAGTAATCACGTTTTATTTAAATTCCCGATTCGCGTTTTAGAATAAACGAAATAGAAAAATAGTGATAGCTTCTATTTAATAGAATTTAACTTTTTAAATTTTAAATAAGTAATTTTCATATTTCTAGCTTTATTTCATACTTCCCTAGTGTAATTCACTCATAACCTTATCCGTTCAATCGTCACGCGATCACAGATTTGTTCTATTTCAGAATTCACACCTCGTTGGGACTTAACGACCCGGGGAAACACTATACTCCTTGGTTAGTTGTCTTCAAGTAGTTTGACTTTATTTGACCACATCCGTGGTTGATTTAAGTTGACTGTTTGAGGCCAATCAGGGGAGGTCTACGTAATCATAAGAATGTGCTTGTTGATAAAATCACCCCAGCCCTCCCTCCCGAGACTTTTGAACAATCTGATTTTGAGGATGAAGAATCGATCTTAATTGTTATAAAAATCTTTCTTCCATTCCTCACATATGGTGTGATTTCTCTTTCCCTTTTCTCCTACGGGAATGAGGACACTATCTTTGACCCCGGTATCATCCCTTATAGTTTCTACTATTAAAATACCGTGGGTAAATCCTCGGTGTGGAACTTTCTTATGTTCAAATGTTTATCCAAACACATTGAATGAAAGTCTGATGGAGATTGTTTCTTCCACTTGCTTCCCCATGAACCAATGAATTCGGGGTCGAGTCAAGCTAGTGACTCGGTTAACAAAAACATTAGCACCACATGGGTGATAACCCATGTTTCTGACTTCTTTCTATTTTCTGACACTAAGTGTGGGGGAATCCCACTGTGCTTGGCTTTTGTGTTGTTTGCTCTGATTTTCAGGTTTCCCTTGGATTGTGATGATTGACGCGCCTGTTTTCAATCCAGCCGCCCAATATCCTATCCTTTTGCTAACGATTATCTAGGGATATCTTTTTAATCCTTTTTGTGAAAAAAGAATTCTGTTCCACACTTGGTTAGTGGTATTACCTTTTTACGTTCTAAGCGTCGGCATAATAGCCGATACTTTGAATATTGAGGGCAATATTCAGTTCTAAGTGTGGGGGGGGGGGGGGGGAATTCTAGCGAATTTGATCACATGTGTACCTTCTAGTGCCCTAGTACCCCCGTTTTGGCCAAAATTTTCAAAATTTTTTCGTTTTTAGATAAGAAATTGCAATAAAAAAAGAAGTGTTTAGTCTTGATTAGGTTAGAACAAGGGGAATCCCGACTCTGCCAGAGTGTTGATCTGGCTGCTTCCTTAACGATTAGGCTAAGGTTTTACGATATGTGCAAATGAAAATGCTAAGCGTAGAATAGTTGGTTTTCTTTAGAGCTTATATAAGTAATATATGGCTTTTCCTCCCAGGAGATAACTAATCTGACTTAATAAGTGCTTATTTTCAAACATTTGAACACACAAAATCATTTTTCTATACGATTTTGAAAAATACTAGTTCAAAGATTTATTTAAACTTCGGAACAAGCATATGTCATAGTTGCAAAAGTTAAGTAATAATTGTATGTGCTAAAAAAGCTACGGTTCAAGACCGGCCCTTGGATCCTTATTTCCGGAAGGCGTTTAGATCTTGGCTACCCTCTTACACCGGCCCTTGGACCTCTAATTCAGGAATGTGTGAGGTCTTGGTCTAAAACCCTTGGATCCTCATTTCACGAATGTTTAGAGTCTTGGAACTCTTCGTTGTAACGGCCCTTGGATCCTTTATTCCGGAAGGTGTAAGGTCTTGGTTCCCGTGAAACTCCGTTAGTTTATTTTGCACAAGTAAAAAAAAAAAAAAAAAAAAGAAGAAAAAAATGAGAAAATGAAAAGAAAAGAAAATGGAATGATATTGCAAAATGCAATAAGTTTTGATGTTGCAAAAATAAAGATGTATGATTGAATAAAGTTTTGAAACTTGCTTGTTGTAAATTTTAAATCTATCTTTCAACTAGTATTAGTCAAAATTTTATAAAAACGTCTATTTTTGTGATCAAAAATTTGAAAATCAAGCACATTCACCTAACTTGAATAAATTGTGGGAGTGAAAAGTTAAGTTTCGGCTTACATAGATTATTGGTATAAGTAGTGTTAGCATTTTACAAAAACATTTGCACATTGAGTTTAAGCTTAGTTGGGAGTGTAAAAAGAGGATGACGATTTCAATTCACTGGAGACACCCATTTTGTGTGAATCCCGTTCCATGATACCATTTTTGAAAATCAAGCATGTTATATATTTTGTTCTAGTTTAAATTTCTGGCATTGTGTGGAAAACTAGAAGGGGGGTTGAATAGTTTTACGTCTTTTTAATTTATGAAAACTTTTGTTTACTTTTTGAAACTTCGATTCTATCTTATATGAATTCAACTCTTGATCAATATGAACAAATATAAACAAATATAGATAAGCAAGGCAAGTAAAGTAAATATAATGAAATGAAAGATAGAGATGGAAAGATCAAACCACAACATGGAGATTTATAGTGGTTCGGCTACAAGGACACCTTCCTTGCCCTACTCCACTCCTCGAGTCACCTACTCGAGAGTTTTCTTCACTATGTCAACAAACTCCCTTATGGCGGAGAAACCTTACACAACTTTAGCTTACACCGGTTTAACGACACAAAGCTAGATGTCGAGTTCTAATCGTAGCTAGAACCAATCTCACGACTTGTACACAACTTCTACACAACTTAATCACGACTGCTTCACGATGGCTTCACGACGGCTTCACGACTTCTTCACGACTTCTTCTCCACGACTACTTCACGACTACTTCACAACTACTTCTACACTACTTCTTTACAACACAACTAGTTACTTACAGTTAGATCTACTTATCACAACTATACAACACTTTACACAACTACAATGATGATATGAGTTAAGCTATAATACTTCTTCTCTAGTTGAAGGAGTATTCTTCTTTTGCACTTTGATGGTGGAAGCTTGGATCACTTGAAAACCAATGCTTAAGAGAATATGATCAAAGGGTTTTTAGAAAGGATTTACAAGATTTAAAACAGAAGGTTTGGGGTGCAAAAGGTAAGTAAAAATCCAGGGG
Source organism: Artemisia tridentata subsp. tridentata (assembly GCA_021014915.2). Taxonomy (NCBI): domain Eukaryota; kingdom Viridiplantae; phylum Streptophyta; class Magnoliopsida; order Asterales; family Asteraceae; genus Artemisia; species Artemisia tridentata. The sequence goes on along the minus strand of CP139503.1, from coordinate 102,257,419 downwards.
AAGGCTGGTATTTATAGGCAGAAAACTGGACAGCTGGAAGGCTACTGGAGCGTGGCCGGCCCCCTTAAATAGGGGGCGGTCCCCTTAAAATTAAGGGGGCCGCCCCTCCCTAGCCGTTGCCCAGTTTTATCTTTTTGTGGGGAAGGTTTTTCTGGAACATTTTTACTGATTTTGGTTGAAAATTTGAATTCATAAATTTATAATGAATTAAACCTTTTTATTTATTACCAAAAATATTTTTCTAAAAGATATAAAATGTTTTTGACATTTTATAAAAAATCTAGTGTTTAAGAAAATGTTCCTTTGATCATATAATGCATTAAGCATTAGTTCATTCATACCTTAAGTGATTTGAGTTGTAGAAATAGATATTTACAACTAAATACTTGTTTACGTCATAATTTTCCGATTAATGATTTTACATTTTGTGATTATCAAAACGTAGAGATATCGAAAAATATTAATAACGTGTTTAGGCATTATTTATATCAACAATCTCCCCCTTTTTGATGATTACAAAATCTAAACTCATTAAATTGAAAAGTTAATTTTTAATTAAGTATTTAGTGAGTTTATATCTATTTCTCCCCCTTTTTGTAGAATCAAAAAGGTTAAGCCGACAAATATTAGTCATGAAATTTGTCGGGACGATGACTCCCCCTAGGTGTGTACTCCCCCTCGTTTGTGTGCATAAATGAATCGATATATGAAATTCTTGCAAGAAAAATATTAGAAGCACAAGCATATATATAGCAAAAAAAATAAGCATGCATATAAAAGAAAGATATTCATTAAAAATGTTGTGTATAAATACACAAACATACAAGATTACATTTAATCCTACATAAGCTAGTAAGTAATGCAATCTACATAATCATTCTAGGAGTACATGATCTTCCATGGGGCTTGCACACAAAATGGTTTTGAAAATTATTTTTAATTAGGCATTGCATATGCTTAATTGGGTGAAAATAGAGGTGGTGGTGGTGTAGTGGGTGAAGGTGGTGGAGGTGGTGGTGGTGGTGGGTTGGTAATCATGTGTTCAAGTGATGAAAACATGTAGTGTATCTCATCACTAAGACCAAATATTATGGTCCGGTTATGGATGCAACAAAGACAATTGTCACCATGGGCTTCAAGCAATGTCCAAGGTATGGGAAAGAATGGTTGTGGGATTTGATGCGTGGTTTTGCAACCTTACAACAGGTTTTACCTCTCAAGGGATCTCGAGAGGCTTACAACCCCACCAGGCAGTGTACCTGACCGATGTAGTATAGTGTAGTGGTAAGTACGGGGGATTGATCGTTCTCCACAGGGAATAGTGTTCGTTAGGTATGAAAAACTACTCTAATAGGTCTAAGGGTGAGAGAAGATTCTTTTTGTGTTTTTTTTTTATATTTTTATGAAAGCAAGTAAAATCTCGGGTTTGAAAGAGTGGGCGGAATTAGTTGCTAGTCAACTAACCCAAATTACTACGAATGTAAATAAAATAAAATAACAGAAAATGAAAAGGTTGGTGAAAACTTATGTGGAGAGAAATGTGTTTACTTAGATTTCCTTACTCCCTAACTATCTTTTACCAGTTGATTAGTGTGTATTAGTTGCGTGGATGACGGGTGTATTCCTTAATACCATTTGTGGGGTGGCGTACGTACTTCCCCAACTCTACAAGCTCCTACTTCACTCCTATGTCGAGCCGGCTGGGAAGCTCCTAACATGGGATCACTAGAATTCGCTTGTGCATTAAATACAACCATAAAAACCTTTAGTACGCATTGGTTCATGTTTCTTAAGACGTTCAAGCAAGTTACCGAATAGGAAGTTAGCCAGTTTTCTTAAGCCTAACATAGATGAACAATCATCCAATACAACTAACAACACACTAATAACCAATAATCAATAGCTAGGTTTCATTAGATCTAAGCAAACACAAGATAAATCTAGCCTAGCATGTTAAACAAAAGACAAGAACAAGATAGAATCAAACAATACATAGACATATTGAATGATTAATTGATAACTTATCTTCAATGTAACATGGAAGATCTCAAGGCAAAAAGCCTTGAAAAAGCTGCCAAATTCGTCTTAGGGTTTTCACACACAAAGTTCCTCAATAAGTTCCACACTAATGACAAAAAATTGCAAAACTATATATAGACTTTCAGATCTGACGGCGTCACGTTATGGAGTGTGACGCCGTCACCTCGCCGCTTTTAGGGTTCTCGGATGACCTTCTTGACGCCGTCCCTCTTTAGCTTTCAAAAATCCGTTCTGGCTTATCAAGGCTTGACGCCGTCAGATTTAGTTGTGACGCCGTCCCTTTAAATTAAGCCGTGACGACCTTGATCATATTAAAGCGTGACGCCGTCAGAATTCCCATGCAAATTTCTCTGGCTTATCATGAGTAAATTTCACATCCACTTTTTCTTGCCAAGCCATGACGCCGTCCAGGGATAATCCTGACGCCGTCAAAGGTAATTTTTAGCATGATTTTGAGACTTTGTCGTTTTCTTCACTTTTATGCTCCAAAAACGTCCAAAATGCTTCCATTTCCAGATTTCTTCTCAAAAGTACCTAAAATGACAAAAGGAACGATTTAGGGCAATATTTGATCAAATAAATACGATTTAGGGCTTAAATGACCCCTTAAAAGCGGTACACTTTTCGCTTCATCAAATACCCTTACACTTGAGATTTGCTTGTCCTCAAGCAAATGCGCTTTTATTCTAATCAAAACACAAGTTAGGGGTCATTTAATGCTAACATAAAAGTAATTACAACAAATAGTCGTTCCACTTTAATCATAATAAGCATGGAGATTACAAACTAGCACCTCACAAGTAGTGTTTAGATACTCACATCTCTCAAGTGTCATCAAAATAAATCTCATAAATGAAAACGGATATTATCTCTCACTACCTGTCATAGCAAATAGATTACCATAGGCTTGGGAAAGGATCGAAAACCTCCTCCACTAGGCGTAAGCACCTAAGATAAACTATCAAATAGGGCTTTTAAACGGGTTATAACGTTAGGTGTAGGGAAAAGGAAAACACGGTTTTGTTGGATAAAGGATATTTTACTGGTGGCGAGTGAAAGATCTTGATTAATTACATGTACTATACAATGTTGCTAAGCCAAGACTAGACTCGATTTAAGCTAATGAAAGAAAATAACAAAAACATAAAATAAACATAAAATAAAACGGGATGGTAGTCCGTATGTTTTTTCTACTTTTCTTTTTCTCATTTTTTTTGTATTTTTCTTGATTTTTCGATTTTTTTTTTTTTTTTTTTTTTTTTTTTTTTTTTTTTTTGCATACACTTTTGCCCTACCATCCAAAATAATACATCAAAGGGGCATTGCATCCCCTTACACTTGAACTTTTACACAACTTTACAAATAACTATTATAATGACTCGAATTAAGATAATTGAAAAACTTGGAGTACTTTTAAAATATTTAGCACATATGGGGGTAATAAATGATGTTCTTCCCCATTACTCCATTACACTAGTACTTTACCCATAAGTCCCAATCGTCCCAAAACAATATGTACAAGGATATGACTCGACTTAGCAACCATGTAATCAACTAGATAATTAACTTTGGTTTAAACAAATGTTGTAACAATAATGCACTAAAAATGAGTGCATACAAGGTAGGCTAAGGCGATTTGGGTGTACATTTAAGTGGGGTGTAAACAAATTCTTCCTTTAAGTAAAATGCTTAAAGGTCGAAACGAAAAGATAGGCTCTGAGGGGTGTACTAGGGGTATCGTGTACTAAAAATGAGTACAACGCAAAGGGTGTGGGAGAATTACTTGACTAATGTAGCCAAAGTAATTATAACAAAATCACAGGTGTAAAACAATGGGTTAATCCTAATGCCTCTTATCATGTAGTAAATCTAACTACACGAATGTAGTCTCACTTGTGGCCTCGGAATGGTCCTAACGCAAGTTCTAGAATCTAAGTGCTACCGGTACACACATCATAGCATAGATGCTTTTCCTACCAATTCTAGGGGCGAACCTCACATATTTGGGGGTGGAAAATTTTTTGTGGTACGGTTTTTGTGCTAGTCATATAACTCCTATCCGTGAGACGCTCATTAAGATCAAAGTTTCACTCCTAAATGTTGTAAAAAATTTTAAATTTGGCACTAAAATTGCCCTAACAGGTATTTATCTAGTTTTATTACACATCTACTATTAAACAAATAAAAATCAAGCGTAAGAGCATTCTCTAATCGTACTTTTACCCCCCCTTACACTTAAGATGAACATTGTCCCCAATGTTCAAATAACAAGATGTAAAAGCATAAAGTAAAAGAATGAAATCAAATAAGAATGAAATCAAATAATCCCCTGATTCGCTCGGTGGATAATGAAGTAACACGGTTAGATCTTCTTCCAAAGTAATGTTGAAGCTCCATGACTAATGCATCGCCATAAGCTTGATCCAAAAACATTTCCTTGTCCAAAATAACCTGTTAAACCTGAGAAAACAAACACGAAAACCTGCATAACATCGGCGGGATAAACTCTATATATAAGGATATAATGCTTGTGGAATGATAATTTTGCAGATTCCTGGAGATTATAAGTTATAGATTTAATAAAAACTTTTTATGAAAACAAAACTTTCTAAAATTTTCAGAAAATTAAACCTGACGCCGTCAGGTTGTAAATCCTGACGCCGTCAGAAATGATCTGACAGATTCCTCATGTTACGTTTCCGGAAAATTTTTGGAAAAACCTATACCTTACTTCCTGGAAATCCTGCAAAACATCATTATGACTCGATACAAGCATTTGACTCAAACAAATACTAATATGTATGTTAATTTAATATTATTATGATTCATGTTCATTTGTTCTCTAATAAACCGATTTAGATTTCCCTTACACTTAACTTTTGCAAAATACCTTTATATGTAGTTAAGACGAAGTTAAAAACAAAATAAAGCATTTTCACAAATTAGTTTTGAACATGAATCAATAATAATAAAATTTAGACATACACACGGAAACAAATAAAAACAAACAAACAAATAAATAAACACACAAAGCAAATAAAACTTGGGTTGCCTCCCAAGAAGCGCTTTTCTTTATTAACGAGTCTTGTAGCTAGACTCAAAGTCACGTACATTACGTGACTTCTTCATCAAAAGTTATGTCTTCCTCATTGATCATTTCATTACCATTCTCTTGATAATGCTTGACTCGTTGTATATTCACAGTGAATTCTTTATCTTCGTCGTCAATCAACACAACGGCTCCGGTTTTAGAGGAGCTCCTTACGGTAAAAGGTCCATACCATCTAGATTTAAGTTTTCCAGGAAATAGTCTTAAGCGAGAATTATATAATAAGACCTTGTCTCCTTCTGAAAACTCCTTTGGTCTCTTAATCCGTTGGTCATGCCATCTTTTTGCCCTTTCTTTGTATGTAATGGAAGATTCATAAGCCTCTAATCTCAATTCATCGAGCTCTTGGAGCTGTAAGAATCTATTTGTTCCCGCAACCGTATAGTCCAAATTACAAGCCTTAAGTGCCCAATACGCCTTGTGTTCCAGTTCTACTGGAAGGTGGCATGCCTTGCCATATACCATACGGAACGGGGTTGTCCCGATTGGTGTCTTATAAGCGGTTCGAAATGCCCACAAAGCTTCATCGAGCTTAAAAGACCAATATTTTCTGTTTTGATTGACCGTTTTCTCTAGTATTCTCTTTATGGCTCTATTAGTGTTTTCGACTTGACCATTGGTTTGAGGATGGTAAGCGGTGGAGAATCGGTGAGAGACTCCATATATTTTCATAACTTTCTCCATTTGCGAATTGCAAAAATGGGTTCCCCTGTCGCTGATAAGAGCCTTCGGAATTCCGAACCTAGCGAACAATTTTTTTAAGAAATGAATGACTACCCTAGCGTCGTTAGTCCTAAGGGCTTGCGCTTCCACCCATTTCGAAACATAGTCAATTGCCACTAAGATGTATTCATTCCCTCCTGAAGATGGGAAGGGTCCCATGAAATCAATTCCCCAAACATCGAAAACCTCGCAAACTTGTATATAGTTCTGTGGGGCTTCATCCCTCCTAGAGATATTCCCAGCTCTTTGACATGCGTCACAAGTCTGTATCATTCCCTTCACATCACGAAATATTGTAGGCCAATAGAATCCTGCGTCGAAGACCTTTCGTGCAGTAGTGTTCATTCCGTGATGTCCTCCCGATGGACCTGCATGACACTCTTTCATAATTCTGACAGCCTCTTTTTCCGAAACACAACGCCTGATTACCTGATCCGGACATCTTCAGAATAAGAAGGGTTCATCCCAAAAGTAGTACTTTAATTGATTAAAGAACCTCTTTTTTTCATGCCTGCTCATATGCTCAGGAATGACTCTACTTGCCAGGTAGTTAGCATAATCCGCATACCAAGGTTCAGAATCATTTATTGACATGAGCTGCTCTTCAGGAAATGATTCCCGAATCTCACTCTTGTCAGATTCAGCGAGGCTGGGGTTTTCAAGATGAGAGAGATGATCAGCCGCAAGATTCTCTGCTCCTTTCTTATCACGAATGTCAACGTCGAACTCTTGCAATAGTAGGATCCAACGAAGTAACCGGGGTTTAGCATCCTGTTTAGCGAAAAGATATCGAATAGCTGAATGATCCGTAAAAACAACCGTTTTAGAAAGGACAAGATACTGGCGAAACTTATCAAAAGCAAATACCACGGCTAGTAATTCCTTTTCAGTGGTAGTGTAGTTCTCTTGAGCAGGATTCATGGTTTTGCTAGCGTAGTATATTGGCTGAAAGTGTTTGTTAAGCCTTTGGCCTAATACTGCTCCAACAGCATAATCACTAGCATCGCACATGATTTCAAAGGGTAACTCCCAGTTAGGGGTAACCATAATTGGAGCTTGGGTAAGTTCCTGCTTCAATCGATCAAATGCGTCCTTGCACTCTTGAGAGAAGTCGAACGGGGCATCCTTCATGAGCAACTGAGTCATTGGTTTAGCTACCTTTGAGAAATCTTTAATGAATCTCCTATAGAAGCCAGCATGACCCAAAAAGCTACGGATTACCTTGACAGTTGTTGGATAGGGAAGTTTGGATATAGCTTCAATTTTTGCCCGGTCTACTTCAATTCCACTTCCTGAAATTTTGTGCCCTAGCACAATCCCTTCTTTTACCATAAAGTGGCACTTTTCCCAGTTTAGTACCAAGTTAGTCTCCTCACAACGTTTGAGCATTTTCTCAAGGTTAGCAAGACAGCGATCAAAAGAGTTTCCAAAGACCGAAAAATCATCCATGAAGACCTCCATGCTGTCTTCCATTAACTCATGGAAGATTGCTGTCATGCAGCGCTGGAAAGTGGCGGGGGCGTTACATAGTCCAAAGGGCATTCGCTTGTAGGCGAAGGTGCCATAAGGGCATGTAAACGTAGTCTTTTCTTGGTCCTCAGGAGCGATAGGGATCTGGAAATATCCTAAGAACCCATCTAGGAAGCAGTAGTACTCATGCCCTGCTAACCTTTCTAGCATTTGGTCGATAAATGGAAGAGGGAAATGATCTTTTTGGGTTGCATCATTCAACTTCCTATAATCGATGCACACACGCCATCCAGTTACTGTTCGTTGAGGCACTAACTCATCCTTATCGTTCTTTACAACTATTATTCCTCCCTTTTTTGGTACAACCTGTACAGGACTTACCCATGGACTGTCGGAAATTGGATAAATTAGCCCTGCATCTAGGAGCTTAATGACTTCCTTTTTCACGATGTCCTTAATGTTGGGGTTTACTCGCCTTTGAGGCTGCACGGTGGGTTTATAATCCTCCTCCATGAGGATTTTATGCGTGCAGAAAGTAGAGTCAATCCCCTTGATGTCGGCTACACTCCATGCTATAACTCCTTTATATTTTTTTAAAACTCCTAAGAGTTTATCTTTTTGTTCATTTTTCAAGGAAGAGCTTATGATTACCGGAAGTTGATCTTCCCCTTGGAGGAAAGCATATTCAAGGTTGGTTGGGAGTTCCTTGAGTTCTACCGCAGGTGGCTCGATGATGGAGGGTTTAAGTTTGTTCTCGGGTTTACGAAGCTCAAGCTGTTCGATTTCTTGTCTAGGATAAAAAGAGACTGCGTTTACATCCATAGTCTTTTCCTCCTCAAAGATGGGTAAGAAAGCTTCATCTCGCAACCAACCAGCTTCCATCTGTTCACCTATACAATTGTCAATCTCGTCGGATAGTTCATCGATTTCTTCGATGAAATACAGCTGATTATCTGTTTTGAGAGAAAGATTCATTGTGTCCTTGATGTCGAAGGTTAAGCTATCGGCCCCCACTCGTAAGGTTAGTTTGCCGTCATGAACATCAATAACAGCACGAGCAGTTGCAAGGAATGGCCTCCCTAGAATAATGGGCACTAAGTCATCTTCTTCCATCTCTAAGATGACGGAGGCAACTGGAAATTTGAACTTCCCTACCTTAACCAGCACATTCTCACATATTCCTAAGGGGTATTTGACTGATCTATCGGCTAGTTGGATGTTCATACGGGTTGGTTTCAACCCAGAATACCCTAATTTAAGGAACATTGAATGTGGCATAAGATTGATACTTGCTCCTAAGTCGGCTAAAGCATTCTTGATTGAAAGAGATCCTATTGAGCAGGGTAGGGTGAAACTACCCGGATCGTCCACCTTCTTTGGCAGCCCTCGTTGAGTCACCACAGAACATTCTTCTCCTAAGGTTACAAAACCCTCGAGCCCTTTTCTGTTGGTTAGCAACTTCTTGAAGTATGTACTATATTTGGGCATATGGTAGCATGCATCAAGAAGGGGTATGGTGACGACCGAATTTTTCAAATATGACAGGAATCTTTTATTATCATTTTCGACCTTTTGATTCTTGAGACGGGACGGGTATGGGACTTTAATGGGCTGTTTGGTTGGAGTAGGTTGAGAGGGAGTTACCGGAGAGGTTTATTCGGGATTCTCATCGTTCACATTATCTTCCTCCTCATGAGGGGTGTTGGGTTCCATGATGTTAGATTGTTGAGCTGGGTAAGGTGGATCCTTAGTAGTTGTTCCAGCACGAGTGGTGATGGCTAGTAAGGGATCTCGTTGAGGTTCACCAAGGCCGTCGAGAGTGGCGTTGAGTTCAGCGAATATGGCCCTTATGTCATTTTGTTGGCTATTGATAAGGTTGTCGAGACCATTTAGTTGCAAATTCTTTTCAAGCGTGAAATGCCCAAGATCATCCTCAAAAGTGCTCCTAACCTTATAGTCAGGACATTCTCCTCCTCCCTCTTCTCTCACAAGATTTCCCCAAGGGGTGAAATCATTGTTTTGGTAGAAAGTTAAGAGCAAAGGATCATCGAAGATGTCGTGGCTTGACAAGCATGCTTGTTCGGTGGTGGTATCATCCCCGCATTCCTCCACTTCATGCGGGCCACCACATTGGTCACAGATTAAGTATGGGTTTGACAACCGTTTAGTTGGTTGTGACTTGTCTAAATAAGAGACTTGATCATTCATTCTACTCAACCGGCTAGCAAAAGGAGGCTCTTTCATGATCTTGGAAATGCTCATGATCGAATCGGGTTTATCCCAGGTATCGTCTTGATCATTTGCGTATTCCTCAATTCTATTCCATCCTTCCTCAGCGCTTAGGTTGGCTATTTTTCCTTTTACCGAATTATTAATGCCAAATTGGTCGCTTTTAGGGACACTATCATAAAAGATTTGGACAAGAAGCCAGAGTTCAATGCCATGATGAGGGACTTGTCTAATCAGATCTTTGAATCTGATCCAGGATTCGTGAATGGGTTCAGCTGGTCCAATATGGAAGCGGAAGATTTCGTCTCTTAACGTTGAAGTTCTTCCTAATGGAAAGAATTTCTCATAGAATTTTGAGGCAAGCTGTTCCCATGTGAAAATAGATTCGGAGGGAAGTTGGTTATACCAGTCTCCGGCTTTTTCATGAAGGGTGAAGGGAAAGAATCGCAGCCGGGAGGTATCTCTAGTGGCTCCGTCCGTATGGAGGGTATCCACTATTTTCAGGAAGTCCTTGATGTGTTGGATTGGGTCTTCAGTTTTCAATCCGTGAAACTTGCATACACTTTGGACCAGCCAAATATCGGTTGCACGCAAGACCCCATCTGTGCGTTCATTTGGAAAAACGATAGCATTGGAAAAACCACGTGGGGTGGGAGAAGAGTAGTCCTTGAGGCATTTAGGAATTGGGTTTTCGGGAACCTCCATATCGTGATTGGGTTGAGGGCTAGGAGGTGTAGAGTGATGATTGGATTCTTCCTCGGAGAGGGCATCATCAAAGTTGATGGCAAAGCCAGATGGTTCAGGTGTTGCAAAGAGCCGCCTTAATCTTCGCATTTCCCTATCAGGTTCTGCGTAGGGTGAAATAAGGTCGCTTAGTGAACTACGACTCCTGGTGACTCTGAGATTGGAGAAATCTTCGTTTACCATGATGGCCAAGGAAGATTTGAGCAATGGACGGAGCAGAAAAAGATAGACTAAAGAAAATCTAGAAAAGTAAAATAAAAATCTCACTAGAAAGGAATCTAGTGAGTAGACCTATAAAATAAAAATTCAACCTAAACAATAACTATTCCCCGGCAGCGGCGCCAAAAACTTGATGCGTGGTTTTGCAACCTTACAACAGGTTTTACCTCTCAAGGGATCTCGAGAGGCTTACAACCCCACCAGGCAGTGTACCTGACCGATGTAGTATAGTGTAGTGGTAAGTACGGGGGATTGATCGTTCTCCACAGGGAATAGTGTTCGTTAGGTATGAAAAACTACTCTAATAGGTCTAAGGGTGAGAGAAGATTCTTTTTGTGTTTTTTTTTAATATTTTTATGAAAGCAAGTAAAATCTCGGGTTTGAAAGAGTGGGCGGAATTAGTTGCTAGTCAACTAACCCAAATTACTACGAATGCAAATAAAATAAAATAACAGAAAATGAAAAGGTTGGTGAAAACTTATGTGGAGAGAAATGTGTTTACTTAGATTTCCGTACTCCCTAACTATCTTTTACCGTTTATTAGTGTGTATTAGTTACGTGGATGACTGGTGTATTCCTTAATACCATTTGTGGGGTGGCGTACGTACTTCCCCAACTCTACAAGCTCCTACTTCACTCCTATGTCGAGCCGGCTAGGAAGCTCCTAACATGGGATCACTAGAATTCGCTTGTGCATTAAATACAACCATAAAAACCTTTAGTACGCATTGGTTCATGTTTCTTAAGACGTTCAAGCAAGTTACCGAATAGGAAGTTAGCCAGTTTTCTTAAGCCTAACATAGATGAACAATCATCCAATACAACTAACAACACACTAATAACCAATAATCAATAGCTAGGTTTCATTAGATCTAAGCAAACACAAGATAAATCTAGCCTAGCATGTTAAACAAAAGACAAGAACAAGATAGAATCAAACAACACATAGACATATTGAATGATTAATTGATAACTTATCTTCAATGTAACATGGAAGATCTCAAGGCAAAAAGCCTTGAAAAAGCTGCCAAATTCGTCTTAGGGTTTTCACACACAAAGTTCCTCAATAAGTTCCACACTAATGACAAAAAATTGCAAAACTATATATAGACTTTCAGATCTGACGGCGTCACGTTATGGAGTATGACGCCGTCACCTCGCCGCTTTTAGGGTTCCCGGATGACCTTCTTGACGCCGTCCCTCTTTAGCTCTCAAAAATCCGATCTGGCTTATCAAGGCTTGACGCCGTCAGATTTAGTTGTGACGCCGTCCCTCTTTAAATTAAGCCGTGACGACCTTGATCATATTAAAGCGTGACGCCATCAGAATTCCCATGCAAATTTCTCTGGCTTATCATGAGTAAATTTCACATCCACTTTTTCTTGCCAAGCCATGACGCCGTCCAGGGATAATCCTGACGCCGTCAAAGGTAACTTTTAGCTTGATTTTGAGACTTTGTCGTTTTCTTCACTTTAATGCTCCAAAAACGTCCAAAATGCCTCCTTTTCCAGATTTCTTCTCAAAAGTACCTAAAATGACAAAAGGAACGATTTAGGGCAATATTTGATCAAATAAATACGATTTAGGGCTTAAATGACCCCTTAAAAGCGGTACACTTTTCGCTTCATCAGGATTGGTGATGGTGAGAAGTGAGCATCAAGAGGTGTGATGGGTGATAAGGAAATGGCAAGTTGGGTGGATGGAGGTTCTTGAGTGGATGGTGGTGATGATGCTCTTGGTGATGATGTTAGGTGAGTGTTGATGTAGTCATTGATGGATGAAGTGGATGGTATGGAGGAAGATGATGCTCCATGGGTAGAGGGTGTTTTTGATGGTGCATTTGGAGCACTTGGGGATGAACTTTGAGGAGGTGGTGATGGAGTTTTGGTGTCATCTTGGGTTAAGTCAATAAAGAGTTGTTTTGGTGGTATGATGACAAGTCTTTGCTTCCTTGGAGTCTTAGAGATGGAGGATTTTGGTGATAACATGGTGGTTTTGGATGGTGAAGGATGATGGAATGAGAGGTGATTATATGGAGGGAATTTATAATATGAAAATGTGGTTGGTTTAGGTTAATTTTTGAGGTTTTGTTGTAAGATTCCAATACCAGTTCGTCCATAAAGAGAAATGGTAGCTAGGGCTAGATAAAAGGGGTCACATGATGCAAAAGAAAATAGTGAATTTCACTTCCCAGATGGCCGGTCCCCTTAATTGCTGGCCGGTCCCCTTAAAATTAAGGGGACCGCCTAGGGAATTAAGGGGGCCGCCCATCTGATGTTTTCCCAGGTGGCCAAATTTGAAAAGTTTCCAGAAAAGGGTCATTGTTAGGGTGTATTTGCAGCAAGCTCCATTTGAATCATGTACATGAAGAATGATTAAATAGTGGCACAAATATGTTTAAATAAGCATGTATACATTTAGGCTAAAAATAATCATATTATAGAATAAGCATGTTATTAATCATTAGCAAGCATATTAATTTTAAGCATAGCATTCAAGTTCTAATCAAGAAAATAGATACTAACATACTATAACATGCAAGAAATAAATAATTCTCAAATACAAAACAAAATAAAATGTCTAAACACAATATTGTTCTAATAAGCCAACTTCCACATCTCATCTTTTCTTCTTTCCAAAAATATTCTTGAAAGCTTTCCCTATCGACTTGAAACCACCTCTAACTTCTTCATGCATCTGTTGAGTTGTGTTGAGTAATGCGGTTTGTCGTTCAAATAGGATTTGTTCGGTTTGTTCGGAAGGACGAGGAACTTGATAATCGGAATAGTTAAGTTCCGGGAGATTGTCCACGAACCTCGTGGGAGATGGAGTACTGACACGTGAGGTGCCTTCCTCCTCCTCATCATCATCTCCCCGATGACATGTGGAACTACAAGGTGCGTAGAGATTAGGGCGTCTAGATTTGCCCTTGTCACTACGAGATCGACGAAGTTGGCTACGAGAGAGAGGGCGTAGGACGGGATGAACGAATAGGTAAACATCACTTTCGAGATGAGGGAAATTTTCCATGACATAATGATAGAGACGAGTGAGGAACATGCCATAAGGAAGGTTGGCGTTGGGAGTGTTTTTGGCTGACATGATGCGATAGACAAAGAGGTAAGCCAAATTGTATTGTTCTTCTGCAACAATATAATACAACATGTGAGCAATGCTCGCCGTGAGATGATCACGGTGACCACCGGTACCGAACGCATTCTCGCAAATGAGTTCTTCCCAACGCTTCATGTCGGGGCTTAGCTCTTTAAGGATGATTTGGTTTGCATGAATTTCGACATTTTTTGACTTGATCCTTCGGCTAGTCGTACCACGTTCTAGCTCGAGAAGTCCACGAATGTCGTCAGGAGAAGGAATATCAGAATAGTACGGACCATTCTGAGGCCGATTTTTCTCAAGAGATGAGAGATCCCATTCATTTGAGAAAACGGCTTGACCGTTGTAAGGAATTTGGAGAATTTGACCAAACTGAGCTAGATTGAGAGTGATAAATTCGTTTTGGATCATAAAGGAAATAAGAATATAGCCATATGGATCGGTTTGCACCGTCACTTGGCTATGGAAGTCTAGAACGAAGCGAGGAATGATTGGCTCATTAATTTTGAAGAGACAATCGAGACGAACATTTGAGAACATTCGCTCGATTTGATCGAATTGATAGAAAGATGGATCGACAACTCTACCTTCGTGAATGTTTCTATTTTCGATGGGTCGATAGAAACATGCAATAGAAGGAGATATGCCGGGAGTTTCGGAGACTTTTGGAATGTAGGCCTTGGTTTTGGAAAGATCACCGACTGTAGCTTTAGGCATTTTTACCTATACAAGAAAGCAACAAACAAAAACAAAAAAAAATGACATGCATATATTATATATGCTACTTATGTGGGACGTAAACATACTTCGACTCTAAAACTTTAATCCTAAGAAGTAGTTTACAATGTTCCTTAGTTTTAATTTTTAACTCGCTTAAAATGTATTTTATGATGTTAAAGAATAGTTACATGGATATTATGATAAGAAATCAAATATATTCAAACGCTCCTTTATACGTCATAAGCTACTTTAAAATGTGGCTAGACAAACATTAGATTGTATATCTAGCTATTTCTTACGAGTGTTTATGTTAAGTAATTTATTGAAAAAGGTGAAAACTTAGATTTTGACTCAAAAATTTCTTTCAAAATGTTATGCCAAACGCTCCCTTAATTATAAAAACAACTACTAAAATTTCAATATACATATGAATTATGTATCTTGATGACTCAAAACAACTAATTGCGTGTTTATGAACTTGACAAGTAGTTGTGAACTTAATTTTGATTAAATTTCGATGACTCTAGCTCCTAATCCAAACACTCTCTTATATTTAACAAAAACATTTTTATGATTCAAAAAATATATTTTTAGTATTAAGAAGTTATGATGTAGCAATGTGATTAGTTTTAACAAGTGTTTATGGGATAATTCAACAATGTATAACAAGTTTTGAATATGAGTGTTTGGTTTATCAAAGTTTTGACATGAGGGTATCTAATTACTTAGTTTCTAGGTTGATTAAGCATTCTAATCCTATGGGGAGCATTTGATTATAACATTCCTAGACTCAATTTCAACAAAAATTCGGATTTTGAAAAATTAAGTAAAAGACCTAATTATGATTAGACTCAAAATTGGATGAAATTAGATGAAATGTGTATTGGAAAACTTACAAAATGTGTTGCTAATCGAAATATAGGTGTTTGCCCCTTGCGAAATTAGCCGGAAATGGTGATTTGGTGAGTGGTTTTGGGTTGCAGCTCGTTCACAGCAGAGGGAGTGAGAGGTGTGTTTGAAAAATGGGGTGTTTGGCAAAGATTTTTGAAGGAAAAACGTTTTTGGAAGTAACAGTAGGCCGGTCCCCTTAATTATTAAGGGGGCCGCCCCCGTTTTCAAGCCGGTCCCCTTAAAATTAAAGGGGCCGCCGGCCCAAAAAATGAATTTTGTCAAATTTTATTTTTGATAGCAAAATATTTTTATGTATATAGATAGATTTATTATATATATATCAAAAATACGTTAGGTTTTATTAGCACGAAGAGGGAATACTTGGCGCATTTTATTAACATTTCGTTAATAAAATTTTCTTGACAATTTTGGATAAAATGATCAAGATGTCAAGTTGACAAAGGGTTTGAGGAATGAGAGTGAATGTGTATGTATATGTATATATATATATATATATATATATATATATATATATATATATATATATATATATATATATATATATATATTATGTATTTAGGTGGGATGTTGGATGATGTTGAGGGATGATGAGGAAACGACAGAGATGGGTGCTAATGACGATGGGAGTTTGTTACATAGTATTCTTGTTCGAAGGTTCGGCTCCGACTTCTATGTTGATCCACTCAACTCACTTCTCTTCATCACCATGAGTTTTGCGAGAGAGGACATAGAAGATTTTCATGTTGAACGTTATAGTCCAAAAGAGGCAAAGGGGAAAGAAAAGGTTCGAGGACGAACAATTTCTTTTAGTTCTAGATAGTCAACAAATGACATATCTAGGTTATGAGTGGATATATATATATATATATATATATATATATATATATATATATATATATATATATATATATATATATATATATATATATATATATATATATATATATATATATATTTTATAGTAATATAGGTATATAAGAAGAGAACTTACTAACAAACACAAAAGTATTTATTAACCTAAGCATTTAAGACTAAAGGGGGCATGCAATAGGCTAGTTTATTAATCTACGCATATAGAGGTAAGCATGAAAGAGAGGCGTACCTTTTTGTCTTCAACATGTGGTCTTCAAATACTTCAAAGAGTATTGACTTATAAAAGCCAATTACGAAAGAGATTCCGACTTTCCCGATGAGTTGAAATTCTAGCCACTTGGTCCCCATGGTCTGATTGGTCCATAGTTGTTTGAACCAAACATGGTTTGCAATTGACTCGGATGCATATATGGTGGAAGTATTCCCCAAGGATTAAAACTTGGTGGATTTGGATAATTCCACATTGGGTGACTATTATTTTGACGGTTTGGTCTATTTTGATTTCTTCTAGGTTGAGGAGTTTTAGGCCGAGGGTGAGGACTAGGTGGTCTTCTAGGAGGAGGTGTTTTTGACCTTAACTTTGGTTTAGAGTGTTCTACTTCATTTTTTTAAAGATGGTTTATAAAAGGTTTTTACATCCTCATTACTAGCTATGGGTATTTTTCTATCTTTCATAAGTATATACTTAGGTTTTGACTCTAAAGGTTTTTGCTCACTAGTTTCACATTCAAACTTTACATTTTTAGTTTCACTATTTGAATCCTTAGTTGAATTAAATCCTAATCCGGTTTTATCTCCTGATATCCTTTGAATACTTATTATTTCCCTAAGTGAATTACTACTATTTTCAAATTTGTTAAGTTTACAAATTTCTTTCTTAAGTATTTCGTTTTCATTTTTAGTTTCTTGACATGTTCTACATTCAAAAACTTATTTCCCTTTTTCTAAGTTATGTAGTTTAATTTTTAATTCTAGTATTTCCTTTTCTAATTGGTTATTTTTATGTTTTAGTGATTTATTTTACTCATTACTTTTTGACCTAGTTTGCATAATTTATTATATTCGCTATCTAAGTCTTTTTCATCTAATGATAAATATTCATCACTAAAGTATTCGGTTTCGGAATGTACCTCACTTGATGTCTTAGCCATAAGACATTTCTCCTCCTTTGTGGTTTCTTTCTCGTCTTCGTCACTATCACTCCATGCTCCTCCAATGAACGCTTTTTGGTTTTGCTCCTTTGACATCATAGGACATCTTCCGATGAGATGATTTGGATCACCGCATTTGAAGCACTTCCTCTCGCTCTTGCTACCTTTGTCGTCTTTGTTTCTTTGGAGTGTCTTTCTTTCGTCATGTGGTTGTCTAACGAATCTTCCTCGTCTTTTGAAAAACTTCTTGAAGTCTCTTACGGCCATGGAATATTCTTCGTCATCACTATCGGAGGTTGAACTATCCTCATCACTTGATGCTTTCCTAGCTTTCAACGCGATTGACTTGCTTTGCTCTTTCTTTCCTTTGACCATTTCGGAGTCTTTCTTGATTATTGCTTCGTAGACCTTCAAGTTGCCAATCAACTCGTCAAGTTGAAGAGTTGACAAGTTCTTTGATTCTTCAATCGCCGTAACTTTAGCTCGCCATTTTGGATGAAGAGCCCTAAGAAATTTCCTGACAAAATTCTTACTATAAAAACTCTCATCAAGTGCCTTTAAACTTGTGATGATTGTGTTAAACCTAGCAAAAGCATTGTCAATTGATTCCTCTTCCGGAATCGTAAATTGTTCATATTGTTGAACAAGAAGATCTATTTTATTGTCTTTGACTTGACTATTACCTTGGTGAGTTATTAGTAAAGAGTTCCAAATTTCTTTTGCGGTTTCACACATAAAGATCCTTTCGTATTCTTTACGTGGTAACGCATTATAAATAACCATTTTTGCCTCATTATTTTTAGAAAGCTTTCTTTTTAAATCATCACTTTGTTTTTCAAAAGGTAGTATTTCATCCTTTTTAGTTTCAAGATTATGTTGAATAGGTAAAAAATCACCATCAGTAATAACATGCCAAAGATCTAGATCTTTTGATTTCACATAAGTTTCGAATCGATTTTTCCAATATAGAAATCCATCACTTTCAAATAGTGGTGGTCTTTGCATAGATTTCCCTTCTAAATATTTTTCAGATTCCATAGATCGTTTCAAGTTTTAAAATACAGTTTATTTTAAAAATCTTGTTTGACGTGGCTCTTGATACCAATTGTGGAAAACTAGAAGGGGGGTTGAATAGTTTTACGTCTTTTTAATTATGAAAACTTTTCAGTGGCTTAAAGTAGGGTCAGTAGGCTGTTTGGATTGGTGCTAAGTTAGTTTTTTTTCTTCATATTCTGATCTGATCATTGCGTCCCCTTATTCTGTGCTTATTGTTGAGTTTTAAAAATAGTTGTTTTTACAAAAAGTGCTTACTTCCTAGTGCTTATTAAGAAAAAAAAAATAGTTTTCAAAACGGGGTGTGGCAAGAATCGAACCAGGGACCTCTCGGATAGCATACATGCGCTTCAAACACACACCCCATAACCAGATGCACCAAGTTATGCTTGGTGTATTATCTCCCTAGTTTTATTCTTATACTAGTTTTGTCTCTTTTAGCTTATAAATGCTTATTTGCTTATTTCGTAGCTTATTTGAGTAGCTTTTTCAGTTTTCATATTTTTCCTAGATTAATATTAGCTTAATAGACTTTCTGGTAATTTTTGAGAATTTTCACTGTTCATTTGCTATTTTTCTCGAATTTAATTAGTCTAAACTGTTTTTAATTCATAATAATTAATTAAAAAATCGGAAAAATACAAATCTTTTTCCCAAAATTTTATTTTGTCATATAGATCCTAGGAAAAATAATTTGGCACTTGTAGGATTAGATTTCCAAATATTTTAGTTGTAGGCTCGTGTTTATAATTCCCGAATCACGTTTTTAATATAAATTGTTTAAATCTTAATTTTCCTTTGAGAATTTGTTTCTCATTTATTAATTAGAATTAAAAAATACAAAATTCCAAATTCCAATCATCAAGCACTTTAATTCCAAACCTTACACGATATCCTCAATTCCAACCTCGCTGGGACACGACCCGGGTGATCACTTGCCCGGTATCACACATATCACAAGCGTGAGTTTTTGCAAGTTAACCTTTTTCCTAAAGGGTTGGTTTGTCTATTCTCGCGTTTACTTGGTATTTTTGATATATACGTACTTTCAAACAGATCAACCGGATATCATGTTTAGTGTCTACCTTTGTGCTCGCTTTCAAGAGGATCCTAAAACCTCTCACCTAGAAGCGGTTAAACGTATCTTCCGATACATTAAAGGAACTATACACTTAGGATTATGGTATCCTAAGGGATCCGGCATAGAAACCATCGTCTATGCGGATTCGGATCATGCGGGAGACTACGTGGATAGAAAGAGCACTAGTGGTATTTGCACGTTCATGGGATGTTGTCTAACATCTTGGTTTTCGAAGAAGCAAACCGCTCTTGCAATTTCTACTACAGAAGCCGAATACGTAAGCGCTGGAAAGGCATGTCAACAAGCACTATGGATGAAACAAGCTCTCGTAGATTATGACATTAGGTTAGATAATGTCCCAATTATGTGCGATAACAAAGGTGCTATAGATTTAAGTAAGAATCCCGTTCAACACTCTAGGACTAAACATATAGAAATACGTCACCACTTCCTTCGTGATAACATTCAAAAAGGAAACATATCTATAGAAAAAGTTGCATCGGAAGATAACATAGCGGACATATTCACTAAACCCCTTAAGCGAGAACTCTTTAACCACTTACGTTTAGGCCTAGGAATGATGGAACAAATTGACTAAATTTTCTGCATTTTTGGTACATCTTTTCATCAGATGGGCGGACCCCTTAATGTTATAAAGGCGGGCCCCTTAATTATTAAGGGGACCGGCCTTCATTAAGGGGACCGGCCATCTGTCTGGCAAATTATTATTATTTTTTCTTCCTCACATCTGTGTCTAGGAATCTATTTTGCACAAAATTAAAGATTGGGAAACATTTTCCTTTTGCATGAACATATTTATATACAAAACCTAATCTATTTTATTCAAATCATTCTCACATCTAGGAAAACACATGAAAACCATTTTCCTTGCATTGTTGAATAATGTTAAAAACACTTTTCTTTCATGCATAAAATCTCACATGAATTGTCAAAATATATAATCTAATATATATCTTTGATATTCATATATTGAGCAAAATCAAATCAAGGAGACTTTGGATTGTTTCTTAGGAAATTTTTGCATTTAGGAGTCGAAAAAATCACATCTCCACATTTGTTGCATATAGGCACACACTAGAACAAAATTGCATATCACATCTCCACTTTTGTTCCATCACCTTCTTGTTAGTTTCTAGTGCCTTTATTCTATTACCCCTTGCCTTATGTGATTAATAGTTTCAATATTCTTGATTGCTAGATATAATTGCTTGCTTATTTGCTTAATTAATATGTCTTGCATGCATAATTATTAATATGTTACATACCTTCTTGCCTCAAAGAGTGGGACTTGCCTAAAACCAAAAGCTCAAAACATAGCCCTCCTTACCTATTCCTGCAGAAAAACCCAATTCTGGAACTCAGAATGATAACAGATGGGCGGCCCCCTTAATTCATAAGGCGACCCCCTTAATAATTAAGGGGACCGGCCATCTGCAGGACGGGTTCACAGAATCTTTTTCTGCTTTTTAGCCCATTTCATCCTACTCTTCCCTAAATTCACAAACATATTCTGTCCTGATCACCCCAACAAGTTTATCTATCCTTAATCACATCAATCCTCCACTATAAATAATCCCATTCCTCACCATATTCACTCATCTCATCATGTCTTCTCCCATCAACCCAAAACCAAAAGCCTCAAAGCTAGCAAGGATGACCATGAAACCCGGTTGAAAAAGAAAACCTAACCCTCACAACAAGTCCATCACAAATGGTGTGACTAGAAAACCAACACCTCCATCCACATTCATTCCCAACTACTCTCCAAGATGTCAACATCATTCCATTGAACCATTCCACAAACCCGATCATGTTGGCCAAACATCCACATTCATTCCAAACTACACTTCTAAACCTCAAACCAACTTCAATGAAACCTTTGAAAACCCTCATCATTTTGGTCAAACATCAAACTTTACCTCAAACCACACGCCCCAATTTCATCCATTCCCACCAAATGATCAAATCCACATTCCCACGGAAAGGCAAAAGTTTCATGAAGAGATTAACCAAATCCATGATCTTAGTGATCTCCTTGCTATGCATCTTGCACAACGCAACAAGGGACAACCTCCATCCTCACCCTACTCAAATTGCTTACCCCACTCTCTCAACTTGGATCAAGTTACAAACCACACCCACTATTGCCCGTGTTGCATCTTCCTTCAAAAACAAATTCTCCACTTGAGTGAAGATATTTCTTGGATCGAATATCTACTCACCCGTCCTCATCCTATTCCTCCCCTATAATGATATAATATTGTTAGATCCACTTCATCCGCTCCATTTCATTCACCATCAAATATCTAAGCCCCACTCACAAGCTTTCCGCCCCAAAATAAAATCCCTCACCCTTTTGTGTCGCAAGCAAGTCCAATCACTCTCTTTGGCAATATTAGGACCATTAGTATCTTTTACTTATGTTGTAACCTTTATGTTTTAAGCATATTGTGTGATGTAATGATGATTCATGTGATCATCTTGAATGAATGAATAAGATTAGTTGTTTGTTCTAAATATTTTTGCTATGCATATATATGTCTTGTGTTCTTAACTTGTTTTTGCAGCCAAGATTTCCATAGCTCGTCTCCTTGGTGCCCTCAAATGAGGGGGAGCACACATCAAGGGGGAGTTCTCGTCCCGACAAATTTTGAATCTAAAACTTGTCGGCATAACCTTTTTGATTCTACAAAAAGGGGGAGAAGTGAATAAAAACTCACTAAATACTTGTCCGAAAATAAATTTTTGGGTTTAATGAGTTTAAGTTTTGTAATCATCAAAAAGGGGGAGATTGTTGATATAAATAATGCCTAAAAACGTTATTAACATCTTTCGATATCTCTACATTTTGATAATCACAAAATGTAAAATCATTAAACGAAAGATTATGTCGTAAACAAGTATTTAGTTGTAAATAGTCACTTCAATAACTCAATCACTTAAGGTATGAATAAACAAATGCTTAATGCATTATATGATCAAAGAAACATTTTCTTAAACACTTGATTTTTTATAAAATGACTCAAACATTTTATATTTTTAGAAAAACATTTTTGGTATTAAATAAATATGTTTAATCTATTATAAATATATGAATTCAAATTTTCAACCAAAAATGGCAAAAATGTTCCAGAAAAACCTTCCCCACAAAAAGAAAAAACTGGGCAACGTTCGGGTAGGGCGGCCCCCTTAATTTTACTAGGCGGCCCCCTTAATTTTAAGGGGACCGGCCACCTATTTAAGGGGACCGCCCCGCTCCTCCAGCTGTCAGTTTTTGCCTATAAATACTGGTTCATCTCTGGACTTTTTCCTCACCTTTTGCACCTCAAACTTTCTGTTCTAAATCTCTTCTTCTATCTTTCTAAATCCTTTGATCATATATTCTTAAGCTTTTGTTTCAAGTGATCCAAAGCTTCAACCTCTCAAGTGCAAAAGAAGAATACTTCTATCCTTCAAGACAAGAAGTATTACAACTTGGTGTATCTCTTCCATCCTAGTTGTTGGTGTATCATAATTGTAAATCATTCATTTATTTGTATAAGTTGTGAATACTTGTTAGATAGGTGTGAGCATAGTTGGTTAGGCTAGATTAGTGTGTAAGTAGTGAAGGTGTGAAGAAGTTAAGGTGTGTAAGTAGTGAAGGTGTGAAGAAGTAGAAGAGTATATAAGTAGTGTAGAAGTTGTGAAGCCGTCGTGAAGAAGTCGTGAAGTAGCCGTGAAGAAGTTGTGAAGCCGGTGTGAAGAAGTTGTGAAGAAGTTGTGAATAAGTTGTGTGAAGTTGTGAGATTGGTTCTAGCTATGATTAGAACTCGACATTTAGCTTTGTGTCGTTAAACCGGTGTAAGCGAAAGTTGTGTAAGGTTTTCTCCGCCATAAGGGAGCTTGTTGATATAGTGAAGAAAACTCTCGAGTTAGGTGCTCGGGGAGTGGAGTAGGGCAAGGAAGGTGTCCTTGTAGCCGAACCACTATAAATCCTTTGTCTCACGGTTAGATCTTTCCATCTCTATCTTTCATTTCATTTCATTACTTTACTTGCATTGTTAATTTAGATCTACTTATATTTGTTCATATTGTTCAAGAGTTGAGTTCACATAAATTCGAATCTAAGTCTTTAAAAGTAAACAAAGTTTTTATAATAAATTAAAAAGACGTAAAACTATTCAACCCCCCTTCTAGTTTTCCACACTAACAATCTCCCTCCAAGATATCGTCACACGTGAATGGTTACAATGAGACCTATAAATATATAAACAAAGAAAATTACAATAATAATAAACCATGTTGACGTTGTTGAAGCGCAGAGTCTTTGTAGTCTAGATACTGAGGCAGACTTGAAGTTCTCTCTTCCGACGATCTTGGCATTTGATCTTTGGCGCTGACGGCACTGATCCTTGTAGCTTTGAACTTCAACTATAATGGTATAGTTAGGTTATTACTCCCTCCTAACTAGTGAGCCTTTTTCTTTTATCTGCTCCCTCCCAAACTGACAACCCTTATAAAATATCTTCAATCTTCTAATCACGCAGCGGATAAAGTAGACAAGACACTTGAATGTAGCACAATGGTTGTTTGGTTGGGTAGCAACATAACAACATAACTCACATAGTATTGCATCCAAGTTGCTAATAAGCCCTGATGTACACATTACTGGTACCTCTTCGGTTCCTGATTAAGCTTAGTTCCCTCGATCAACCAACTCATGAAAGACAAAACACAACTTCTCCCTCCTGATGGTTGCGAGTTACCAGAATCATCATAATGTTTTGTACATGCCGTAAAATCACCTTTTACTTGATGCATTATTAAAGCGATAGCTTGTTTAAGCCTAATTCCGTGAGAATATGTCGAAAAAAAAAACTCTCAATACAATTCTCTCAAATCAACCTGTAATCAAACCTCCTTTTAATTCACCGGCTAATAGTAATGACCACTGATGGAGACAAACTGATATGACCAACTTGAAAGAGAAAAGCATCCCAACTTTGTGACTTAATGCTTGCACGAAATATAATTTGTGACTTAGACCTCTACTGAGCACTACAACGCAACTCCTTAAAGTATGGGTTGCACAGTGGATAAACGTTCAGACAAGATATCTTCAAAAGTAGTGCATCCAACCAACCCCTAGACTTTGAAATAAATAAGTACACCCGTGAAACGTCACTTCAAAATCAAATAAGCAATACCGTACAAAAACTCCATAGTCAATTTGTTAAACTAACAATTCTAGCCGTGAAATATGTATCCCCGTGAAATTTAATACGTCCAAAATACCACTCTTATACCAAATATTATCAAAATTTTATATCCAAAAAATAAAAATTCGGAATATAACTTTTGATAATTCAATTCATGCATTTGTAACACAAGCCTAACCCAATTTATTGATATGATAATACAACCCAACGAATGAATGAGGTAGCCCGATCCAATCTTTGCCACATCCAAAGAAATTAAATCTGATCCAGTGCAAATTATAAAGCCTAGTCCATATCCCCATATATCCTAATCATACGGTATTAAACTACACTTAACCCTAAATGTTTTTTTCATTTGCAAACCCTAAGCTGCACACACAACAACCACCCCCTTCACAGATTTTTCTCTCGCCAAAGATATGTCAACTGCCACCATCTCGTTCATCCGATCCCATCTCATCAAAGACTCATCTCAAACTCATCAACCATTCACAATCAATCATATCTGAGTCACTAAAACACAACCCAGTGACTACCCAACCTAACACGTTTTGCTTTCAGCATAAGACGAATCAAGAGGGCTTCTTGAAGGCTTCAAGATTCTTTGGAGGGTCACAGTAAGCTTCTACACGATTGATTTCGTGTTGTGTTGTTGTGTTTTAAACGAACCAAGAAGACGATTAAACATACTTGTTGTAAATCATTTTGCTTTTTAGTTTCAGATAGGAATTAGGAAGCTATGCTTCAAAAACTTGGTCGATGATAATACAAGTTCCACTAAAAAAATCTATAAAAGATTACAAGTAAAGTGGAACGATTCTTAGACCGTTAATTATTTTTCTTTTTCGTTTCAATTTCAAGATATGTGATAGATTTAATCTTTCATGTTATTGATCTTTAAGATCTTGGATTTGTCGCACCACACGAAAAGATAATACTGAGATCGTTTAGTTCTTGATTAATCGTTTGAATATCATAGATGTGAGTTGAGGAGTGACTTGTGAGGGTTATGGTTGTGTCATAGTGTAGGATTTGGTTTTGGCTATGGGTTTCGTATGAGGACCTGGTGTAGTCGACTTCTTCTTGGATCTTGTTCTTTTCATCTTTGATTTGTTGGACCGATGATGGTTATAATAAAACTGAGGTCTGAGTTGGTATATGGTTGTGGTCAAGTCTTCTTCATCTTCATCTTATATTCTTGTCACAAGTTTGATAACTGGTATTTATACAAGTTCGATAACAGTTGTAGACCAAGTGCGATAACTGGTATGTAGCCCAAGTTCGATAAGTCAAACTGCGATAACTGCAACTTCGAGAAGTGCAAGTTCGATAAGTGCAAGTTTGATAAGGAATTATTTGGTACCTTTTTAAGGGGTCATTTAAGGCCAAAATCGTATTTATATGATCGAATATTGCCCTAAATCGTTTCTTTTTGCATTTTAGGTACTCGGGACGAAAAATTTGGAATTCGGCACATTTATGGCTTATTTGGAAGAAAAAGTGAAGAAAACGACGAAGTCCCAAATTCAGTTAGATAAGGGAGTCTGACGGCGTCACAAGCTACAACGTGACACCGTCACTTGCAATTGAAGATGGATTCTTGGCTCAGAATTAACAAGCGACGCCTCAGATGAATCTAAAGACTTTATAACCTGACGGCGTTAGGTGCATTTGAAGACCAAGATTTTGTACAAAGTTAACAAGAGACGGCCCAGAACATTTACGAAGGGACGGCGTCAGACATCATATGACGGTGTCAGACATCATAAGTGACGCCGTCACAACGGCGACTTGGAGAAGACTAAACCCTAATTGGAGGCGAGCTGACGGCGTCACACTTTGCAAGTGACGCCGTCACAATTGTAAATCTATATATACTTTTGCATGTTTTTCATAATTCTTGTAACACTTTGGAGAGGCAAACCCTAGACGAATTTTACATCTTTTGTAGGGCTTTTACAGCCTTTGAACTTCATGTTTCAATAAAGATAAGTTATCCCTTTGATCATTCGATATGTCTATGTATTGTTTGATTATGTGTTTATCTTTTCTTTGCTTTAACATGCTAGCTTAAGTTAATTAGTGTTTGCTTAGATCTAATGAAACCTAGTTATTGATCATTGATTTTTTGTCTCTTGTTTAATTGATTGCCTAGCGTTAGGATAAGAAAACTGGCTAAGTTCTTATATGTATTAGCTTGAACGTCTTATAAAACGCAACCATAGAGTGCACTATTGGTTTTCCTCGTTGTATTTATTGCGTGAATTGCGGCTTGTAGATCCTAGATAACTTCATAGACTTTAAGGGATTTAGGGGAGACTAATGTTCATAGAGTTGGGTCTTCGGCACCCCCCACGGCCAATATTAAGGATATAACGCTTCAATTAAAAAAAGGACGTGATAATTCGACAAATCAGTAGAGATAACTAGGGAGTAAAGATGTCTAAGTAAACACTGCTTTTCCTATCATAAGAGTTACCACCAAATTTACTTTTTCTTTTTATTAGTTTAATTTTAGTTTAATTAGTAGTTTTGGGTTAGTTAACTATTAACTAATTCCGCTCACTCTTTCAAAACCTGAGATTTTTACCTGCTTTCATAAAATATAAAAATACAAGAAGAATCATCCCTCACCTCTATACCTATCTCGACATACACTTCGACCTTCCCAAAACTATTGCGAGACTATTCCCCTAGAGAACGATCAATCCCCCGGACTTACCTATACTACACTACAACGGTTAGGTACACTGCCTAGAGGATTGTAAAACTTCCTTTGAGAGGTTCAGATCCATCACATCGAGTTTTTGGCGCCGCTACCGGGGAATAGTTAATAGTTTAGGTTCGATTTCTATCTCGTTTAGGTCTACTCACTAGATTCCTATCAAGTGAGATTTTTGTTATTATTTTTATTAGCTTTCTTGTAGTCTATCTTTTCTTTGTGTCTTTGTTCGTAAAAATTCTCATTGACTATTCCGTTAGCCATTATGGAGAATGTGAATCCACCATACAACTTACCACACAATTTATGCCCTTCACTCAAAAATGATATCTTGATGTTCCGACAATATCATGATGAACCTTTCTACGATACATGGACTCGTTTCAAATATTTACTCCAAAAAGTCCTCCATCAGGGTTTCGAGTTATTTACTCCACTTAAAATCTTTTACAGTCGTCTTGACCACGATACCCAAAAAGGGCTTGACTATATATATAAACGATGGGGATATTTGGGAATTTGGAGTTGAAGACGCATGGGTAACCTTTGAGTTTCACGCCCAATACGTAAATGGAACATGGGACCCAAAAAATGAAGGTTTAGACATATTTTCATTTTGGAAGGCTCAATCGGAAAGTTTGTTTAGGAATGAGGTGATTAGAGTTGAGGTACCTAGGTGCATGTCATGGTTAGGTGCCACAATAATACAAGATGAACACATAGGTAATCTAGATAAGATGGAGGATAGAGTAGAAAATCCAAGTCCACCGAGTACCCCACAAGTCCTACCATCATTTAAGGCATACACACCACCCGTGACTTACCCGCAAGAAGTAGAAGAGACTATAGGAACCCCAATGGAGGTAGAACCCTTGGACCAAACACAACTAGAGGATATAGGTTTGAATACTTGTAGTCATAACCTTTCTCTTAGTTCTATGGAAGTTCCTAGTTTTGATGAACCGGAGCCTAAACCAAAGCTGTTACCCAATTTTCCATCCTTAGATGTGAATTTAGGAATTGAAAAAGGCCTCGATCCACCCATCAAACCATATAGTCCGGGTAGTTTTACGATGAAGGTAGTAGACTCTAAGCCTTGTAGAGAGGAAGCCAATGTAGGAGTGAAACATGACCTTATATACTTACATCACCTATTTGTGAGGATCACAAGAAACATTATGTGTTTAAACCGGGTTTATTAAGTCAAGATGGATTATTAACTAGGAGTCTCTCGAAGTTGATAGAAAATGATCCCTTTTTAGGAGAAAACTTTGATTTACCCATTCGACCAAATGAATTAGGTAAGGTTATGATGCAAGGAGCACACCCCTTTGAGCATATAATTCATCCACCACTCTTTCCTCACGCGGCATACTACCACCGAGTTGGTGTGTATCGCTACTATCACCCACACTTAATCTTAAGTGTAGGGAAAACTTCCCTTTTATCCGTTAAATAAGGGTAGAGTCAGGCTCGTGACTCGAACAAAAACAAGCGCTTCTTGGGAGGCAACCCAAGCTTTCTTTTTGTTTGTTTGTTTGTTTGATATATCTCTTATCATCATTGCTTAATCTTTCATGTTTTGAATAATTTGTGAAAATGCTTTATTTTGTCTTTAACTTAGTCTTAATTGCATATAAAGGTATTTTACAAAAAGATAAGTGTAGGGAAGATCATATTTGTTTAAAAGAACGAATTCGAACATGAAAATTAACAATGAATGATTAGCATATATTTGTGTGTTTGTTTGAGTCAAATGCTTGTATCGAGTCACAATGAATGTTTTGCAGAATTTTCAGGTTTTTAATTCTAAGATTTTTCCAGAAACAAAACGCAAAAATACTGTCAGGTCATTCCTGACGGCGTCAGGGTTTACAACCCGACCGCGTCAGGCACTGTAGCAGCACAGTTTTCCAGAATTTTGTTTTTCTGCTGCAACTTAATTTTTGAAAAATTCCCAGAATTTTTAAATTTCTAGAAATTTGTAAACATTTATTTTGCAAGCATTATATCTTATTCGCTTTCTAGGAATTAGTTTTTATATATAGTGTTTACCGTCGATTTTATGCGAGGTTTCGTGTTTGTTTTCTTAGTGATTTACAGGTTACATTGGACAAGAAAATAAACTTCAATACGTGCACATCTTTTTGTTTTCTTGGAGGAGGATTTAACCATATTTCACGTCGCCCATGCCGAGAAAATCAGGGGAGTATTAGTTTCTTTCATCTATTTTATTTTTCCCTTTTTCATAACTTTGATACTTTTTAAGAACATTGAGGACAATGTTCAATTTAAGTGTAGGGAGGGTAAAATGGGACACCTTAGAAAGTATAACTCGCCTGATATTTGTTTTGTTTTATAGTAAATGTGTAATAAACTAAAAGAAATACTTGTTAGGGTGATTTTAGCATCAAATTTAAATTTTTTTACGACATATAGGAGTGAAACTTTAGTTTGAATAAGCGTCTCATGGATAGGAATTATATAGCTAGCAAAAAAAAACCCTCCCACTCAAAAATTTTCACTCCAAAAATGTGTGGTTCGCCTTTAAATCTTCAGGAAAAAGCATCCACCTTTAATGCTTATGAGTGTACCGGTAGTATATAGATTCTAAAACTTGCATTTGTGATGCATCACGAGATCGCTAGTGAGACTACATTCGTGTAGTTAGGATTTACTAAATGATAAGAGGCATTAGGATAACCCTTGTTTTAAACCTGTTTTATAATTATGTTGGCTTCATTGGTCAAGTAATTCTCCCACACCTTTGCGATGTACTCATTTTTAGTACACGATACCCCTAGTACACCCCTCAGAGCCTATCGTTTTCGCGGTTC
The DNA here is from genome assembly GCA_021014915.2 of Artemisia tridentata subsp. tridentata. Lineage (NCBI taxonomy): Eukaryota > Viridiplantae > Streptophyta > Magnoliopsida > Asterales > Asteraceae > Artemisia > Artemisia tridentata. Next base: position 102,227,203 of record CP139503.1, on the reverse strand, counting down.
TCGTGATATTTCGGTGGATTCTAAAGTATTAATGAAGAGCATTGTTTACAATCCACCCCCAAATGTACACCCAAATCGCCTTAGCCTACCTTGTATGCACTCCTTTTTAGTGCATTATTGTTACAACTTATGTGTTAAACCCTTTGTTAATTGTCTAATTGGTTACATGGTTGCTAAGCCGAGTCATATCTTGTAAATACAGTTTTGGGACGATCGGTACTCATGGGAAAAGTACTAATTGTTATGGAGTAATGGGGAAGAATGTCAATGTTATTACCCCCATATGTGCGTTAATGTTTAAATTACTCCATGTGTTTTGATTTTCTTAATTCGGGTCGTTAGTTAGTTTTTATCTATGTAAAACTTCAAGTGTAGGGAGGTTGGAAGAAATCCCTTTGTAATGATGTATTATTTTGGATGGTAGGGCAAAAGTGTATAAAAGAAATATAAAAAAAAGAAAAAAAATTCAAAAAATAAAATAAAAAAATAAAATAAAAAAAATGATAAAAAGAGAAAGAAAAAAAAAGAAGAAAAAGAAAAGAGAAAAAACATACGGACTACCATCCCATCTTTTATTTTGTTTTAGTTAAGAAAGTGTCAAGAAAAATACAAAAAAAGAGTTAGTAGTTAGCGAGTCGAGTCGAGTCTTGGCTTAACAACGCCTCATTGTACATGTAATTGACTAAGATGATTGACTTGCCACTAGTAAAATTCCCTTTGTCCAACAAAAATGTGTTTTTCCATACCCTTACACCTAACGTTACAACCCTTTAAAAAGACCTCTTTGATAGTTTATCCTAGGTGCTTACGCAAAAGTGGTGGAGGTTTGATTCGTTCCCAAGCCTATAGTAATCTATGTGCTATGTCAGGTAGAGAGTGTTTTATTTTCCCGTTTTCATATGTTATATAACTTTATACACCCGAGAGATGTGAGAATACAAACACTTTATGTGAGGTGCTAGTATATAATTTTCGTGCTTGTTACGACTAACGTGGAACGAGTGTACGTTGTAATTACTTTTAGAGTTAATTTCATTAATCGTCCCTATGGTTTTTTGGGTTTAACGAAATTGGTCCCTCGCAAGAATTTTTAACGGATACTCTCCCTGTGGTTTTGACCCGTATCGGGTTTGATCAATTGACCAATATTTACATTAGTTTGACCGTAAAATTAACAGGAAATGACATATATACCCTTAAAACTAAGGTCCATGTGGTTTGTGGGATATAACGAATTAAGTCCATGTGGGTTTTTTTTTTTTTTTTTTTTTTTTTTTTTTTTTTTTTTTTTTTTTTTTTCAAATTTTTTGTTGTCCGAATTTTTAAAAATTTTTTTTGACAGAAGTTTTAAAACTTTTTTTGGCAGATTTTTTTTTTCTTTTTTTTTTTCTTTTTAAAAAAAAAAAAAAATCTTTTGAATACTTTTTGACGGAGTTTTTGTTTATAAAATTTTTTGACAAAAAAATTTTCTACTAGATTTTTGTTAGATTTCTCGGAATATTTTTTTACAAGATTTTTTTTTTTTTTTTTTAATTTTATAAAAAATTTTGACGGAATTTTTTTATTCTGCGGAAAATATTCAAAAATTTTCAAATTTTTTTTATATAAATGTCAACTTTTTTTGTCAAAAAAATTAAAAAAATATATATGTCAAAAAATTATATACACATATATATTCTGCGAAAAACATTAAAAAAAGACAAATATTTTTTAAAAATCTTGTTTGTCAAGAAATTAATATATATATATATATATATATATATATATATATATATATATATATATATATAGGATAAAGATCAAATAAAAAGACAAATATCTATACACTACATAAAAAGATTTTTTTTTTTATAAAAAAGTTCGCGAAAAAATCCAAAAAAATTTCACAAGATCGGATATGTTGGTGCATGAAAAAGTTGTGAAGGAAGTTTTTTTTTTTAAAGTAGATACTTTTTCTGAAAAAAAAATTATGAAAAAATACGTTTGTGTATTAAATCGTTTTTTTGTGCATCAAAAATTCGTTTTTTCACCCAACTTTTTTTGACTTTTTTCATCAAAATAACATTGCGCATCTAACCAAAACAAGTTGAAAATTTTGTGCATCAAAATTTTTTTGCGCATCAAAATTCCTTTTTTGTGCATTAAAAAAAAGTATAAAAACTCAAAATTAGAAAAACTACTGTCACAAAAGTTTTATGCACCCAAATACCTGATCTTGTGGAATTTTTTTGGAATTTTTCGCGAACTTTAAAAAAAAACTTTTTACGTAGTGTACGAGTATTTGTCTTTTTATTTTAACTTTACCCTATATATATGTGTGTGTATATATATATATATATATATATATATATATATATATATATATATATATATATATATATATATATATATATATATATATATATATATATATATATATATAACAGGATGTATATGACATCATCAATGACATGGAATACCACCTCATCATATTTTTATTCCATGTCATCACAATGAAGCCACGTAAGCAGTATTTTGCATTGTGAATTTCGGAATTTATTTGTTCAAAAATTCATTATCATGGATTTGAACATGGGTTTGTGAATAAGTGTTAATCACATATTAACCACTGCACTAACATAATGTTTTGTATTTGTTTTGCAAATTAAAATCTATAAACGCAAGGAAGGATAGACACTTATTTGGGAAGCTTAACCCGAATAACATAGCTATTACAGTTTGATTCATATGAGGATACTTTTAGAATGGATTCTATGATATCTTTTATCTCCAAAAATAGTTTACAGATATCTATAATTCACGTAATTGTAGCTCTAAATTTTGCACTATATATACATCATTAACTTCGGATCTACATAGCAACCCTAATCAAAGATGCAGCGGCAAAGACATTCTGAAAGGCTTTCAAAACGTAATCAAAACAAAAGTTCTGAAAGTTGTTTGAAAGGTTTTGTGTTCTTGATTATTTGATTACATATAATTTGTATTTAATTAATGATACACTTATGAATATGAATCGTATTGTGAATTAAACATTGATGATTTGTTCATGAATATGAACCGTATCATGAACTGCATATATATTGTTGAATTGTATGTTATTAAAAAGCTTAAGCAGTAGTAAGTTTAAATTAACAATACTAACTTTAAAGTTAACACTGCTATAATGAGTTTAAGGAACAGTGCTAAATTTCAAGTTAGTACTGGCGTGACATAATTGCTAAAAGGAACACTACGTGTATGATTGGGTTTTCAGACGTCATCAACAACTGTTTGGGTACAAAATTCCAACACCAGCAAAGGAGGCAACCAACACCATTATATTCGATTAAACAGGTAGTTTGTTAATTAACGGTTAAATATGCATATTTTTAAACATATTAAACATTCATTGCATAACTCATATTTATTGTATCAGCATGATTCATATATATTTATTGGATTAACAATTAATTACATTTTAATTTACATTGTTGAGTGAAGCAGCAAGGGATAATCAGGAGAATAAAAGCATACAAGGTATTTTATCAGTTATATAATTTATTAACTACTTTGTATTTTTAAAATCACATAAAAATAAAGTCTCTTTAATAGATGAATTTTTTAGAGTGACATACATTGAAGTAGATCTAGAAGTCATAGTTGAGATTTCATACTGCTACGACAAAATTTTTCAAAAGGTTAGTACTGCCAGTTAAAAATTTAGTACTGGTATGGATATATTTGTACTGCTGGATAGACGTTAGTACTGGGCCGAAATTACAACTTTATTAAAATAGCCGTTGAGGACTATGTTAATATTCTTATTAATATTTATTTATCTTAAAGGTTTACTTTTTGAATATTTTTAATTTTAATATCTTATATTTTACCTTTATTGAATCAAAAATTGTCTTTTACTTGAAGTCGGTCCAATAGAAACCCTAATAAGTATTTCATAATATCTCAATTCACTTTCTTCAACCTACTTTCTAACCTAAATTACTTTAATCCCAGCAGTCAAATCAATAATTTACTAACAATCATGGCTACTTTAACCTTTGCCGATAAACACAACATGGTAGCTTATTTGGAAAAAGCAGAGGATGCCACCAACTTCCATTAGATAGTCGACTTTTTAAATGGTTCTCACATAAGGTATTCTTTAACATTAAATCCCACTATATATGTCTCCCAAATCAAAGAGTTTTGGCAGACTGCTACTGTCAAAACATTTGAAAATGGTGACACCGAATTAACTGCAACAGTGGATGGTAAATCTATCATTCTTACTGAATCATCAATCAGGCGGCATCTCTGACTGAATGATTCAAATGGTATTAGTTCTATGCCAAATACATAAATTTTTGAAACTTTAACCAGAATGGGGTACAACATTCTATCACAATCTTTAACTTTTCAAAAAGGCGGGTTTGTCCCACAATGGAGGTTTTTAATTCACACCATCCTTCACTGTCTCAGTCCTAAGAAAACCTCATAGGAACAGTTCAGTAGCAATATCGCGACTGCTCTCATCTGCTTGGCCACTGACAGAACTTTCAATTTTTCTAAACTTATCTTTGAAGGCATGGTTAAAAATGTTGATAGCAAATCAAATTTTTTGATGTATCCCAGGTTCATACAAAGTATTTTGAACAAAGTGAAACACCAACTTCTTCCTCATAAAAAATGTTTATCCCACACCCAAACTTTCCTAAAAACTTTTCAGTAATATGAAAATGTCCTCAAAATGGTATAATGGGGAAGAGGTTCCTTTATTTGATTATATGCTACAGGTACAGGGTGAAGGATCAACAAGCTCAGTTGATCCCCATCACACACCCACAACACCAGAACAATCACCTTTACAACCAAACTCATCACCAGATATGTCTATATCTAGAGAGGGCTCTGTTGTTCCTTAGCACGGAGACCCTACAACTCCCCATGTAACAGATGAGGCTGGCTTTGTCAGTATAGAAATGGCTGCTTCTACTGTCTCAGGTTTAGAAGCTGGGAAGTACAGAAGTAACGTACATAAGACCCAAACTATGGCAACACTAACAGTACCAAGTTCCTATGAACCCAGTACTATTGGTGGAATCCCAAGCCAACATGAAATATTGGGTGGCTCAGAAACTCACCATATGGTGGACTATGAGTCTGTGCCCCATGATGCACCTCTCTATGAAGGTAACACATCAGGGAGTGCTGAGGGCAGACATCCACTTAAGGTATTGATGGAAACATGTACAAAATTGTCTCAGAAGGTTACTGCGTTGGAGTCTGATTTCACTTCTCACAATTCAAAATTATCTGAGAAGGTTACTACTTTGGAGGCTGATCTCACTTCTCACAAGAGGCTGTTTAGCAATATGTATAAAAAACTGGTGCATAAAGTCAAGAAATTGGAAAAACAGGTCAAGACACTTAAAAGAAAGAGGTCCGCTTACATGGTAGCATCTACTGAATCATCTTCTTCATCAAGCTCATCAGATGGTCAGGGTGCAGATAAAGGTGATGGATCTTCCAAACAGGGGAGGAAGATTGCCCAGATTGACCAAGATCCAGAAGTTTCTATTGTTCAAGAGCATTATGAGACTCAGTGGAGACAAGAAGATCAGATGGATTATGATACTGCTCAGTTTGATAAAGGTACTGGTGGATTTGTTGAAGGTACTGCTGTGACACAGCAAGGTACTACAAGTGTTAAAGATACTACTAGCGTGCAGAGTTTAATGGATGCTAAGTATCAAGGTACTGCCAGTGCATTTTATACAAGAACACCAAGGAAATCAAAGGCATACAAGGGAAAAAGTATAATGACTGGGCAAGAACCATCAAGAAAATTGTCAAATAAGGAGAAAGCACAGCTAGCATTGGATGAGGATTTGGCTCAGAAATATCATGAGGAAGAACTAGAAAGGGTTGCTGATGAAGACAGATCGATGGAAGAGTCTAGATTGGTTGCTCACATGATGGAAAGAAAGTTACAAACAGAGGAGGAAGAGAAAGCTGCTCAGATCCTTGCTGATAAAAGGATGTCTGAAGAAGTGCAAGCAGAATATAGAGCAATGTATACTCCTGAAGAACAAAATGATGCTATTAATGACGTGTTGCAAGAGCTCAGAAGAAAGCATAACACGACAAAAGCATATAAGAAGAAAATTCCTTCAAGGAGTGAGCAATTAAGTTTTATGATAAGCTACTTGAAACATCAAGCTTACTGGAAGCAAAGCTACTTCAAAGGAATGTCAAATGAAGAAATTGAGAAGGCTTACATTGAAGTTTGGGTAAGACTTCAGAAGCCTTTTGACCCAGGGTTTGTGATTGAAACTGAGTCCAGCAAAGTAGTGAAAAGAGGAGCACAGTTGATGGATTCTGAGGAATTTAAGAAGCAAGAAATTGAAGGAGAAAAACAGGATGAATCAGTTCCATTAGCAGTTTGTGATGATCAAGAGCAAAGATAGACAGTGCAAGTTCATGAAACTCAAATGAGACAAATAGATTTTGATGAAGAGTGTACTGGTGGTGGAAATGGTGGTGACATGGATATTGATGATGATCAAGCTACAGAGCATGTGGTTATTGATGAGGGTACTGAATTGGTAAATCTTGAAGAGTTCCAAGATGTTCATGATACTGCTCAAATATCTCAAAAAGGTACTGCTGGTGCAGAGGTAACAGTACAAACTGCTGGCATGGAAGAAGGTACTGCTGAGTCTTCAGATTATGAAAGAAAGAGAACAGAAAAAGGAAAGGCACCAATGACATTAGAGGAAGTTGAGCAAGAAGCTGATTAACAAAATAAAGTTATGCCAAGAACACAAGTTCAAATGGATTTGGATAAAGAATTGGAAAGAAAGGTTTATGAAGATGAAGTTGCAAGTTTTGTGGAGGCCCAGAGATTGGAAAGGGAGAGAGTAGCTTCAGATGCTATTGTGGCACAACAATCACATGAAGAGCAAATACAACAACTGGTTGTTTATGATCCAGCTGTGAGGGGAAAGGCTATAGAACTACATGCAAATGAAAGCCTAACTGTTGAAGAAAGGTCAGCTATGCTTGATGATTTTATTAAATCAAGGAGTTCTGAAGAAGCCTATAGTGAGGTGATGCAGACTATTAGACAGAATCAAGGTAAGAAGAGAAAGAGAAACCCAACAAAGGTAGAAATCATCAGAGGGATGAAGATGTATCTTAGGAATCAAGCTGGGTGGAAGGCAGTTCAGTTGAAGGGAAAATCACATGAAGAAATTGAATTGCTGTATTACAATGCATACAGAAGAGCTCATATTAAATTTTCTATGGACCAATATGAAAGATTACCAAAAAGGCTTAAGACTGCTGGGAAAGAACAACCTGGGATGGTGGAAGCACAGGCAGAAAGGGTACAATTATCACGAGAGCAGGTGAGCAAAATGTTAGTTATAGTGCCAGAGATTCTACATGTTGATCCACTTCAAGCTAGACATCCAATAATGGACTGGGATATTTACATAGACAAATTTGGAAAAGCTTGGAAGGTTACTAGATTTGGTGGAGAGACAGCAGTGTACAAGAATTTCAAAAATTTGCTGAGAGCTTTTGATAGGGAAGATCTGGATACTTTATGGAGATTAGTCCAAGATAAGCTCAAAACAAAGAAGAAGCCTGATGTGAAAGAGCAAGAGCTTTGGGTTGAATTCAAGAGGTTATATGAACCAGATCCTACAGATGTTTATTGGAATTTTCCTTGGTATGATCTATCTACTGTATGGGAGTTCTTTGGTACCTGCAATGTTCATCATTTGTCAACACAAGATGGAGTTGATATCTTTATGTTAGCTGAACTGGAATATCCATTAAGTTATGAAGTACTTGCAGTGATGATTTCTTCAAAGATCAGATGTGAAAAACATTCTGAAGTAGTTCAAAATCTAATTCAGAGGATATATGATCAGTTTGAAAGGAAGAGACACAAGCCCTGAAGAAGAAAAGAAGGTGAAGTGTTTGGAAGTATCCCCCCATCATCAAAGCTGGAGTAAGAAACAATAACTTTACATATTTGTATTGTGTACAAATATATTTATACTACATGTATGCTAAAAGTGAAAAATAATAACGTGGCTATTTCTGGTTTGTTTAATAAACAACATATATTGTGTACAAATATATTTATACTCCATGTATGCTAAATTTGAAAATAAGAGCATGGTTATTTTTGTATGGTTTAATAAACACCATATATCTGTTTAAATAAATATAAAAAAAATTCTGGCCCAAGAAACCCAGTCCAGTAATAACCATTGCGATTCAATGAAAAACTATATAATGGGTAAAAGTATACCATCCATCCACATATATTCCTCCCATGGCATCATCAAACCCTAAAACCTTTCAAGATACAAACTCACGTGCACCTCACAATGATTCACAGTGCGAATATCAAACCGTTCTTAAAAAAAAATTGTGACACAACCAAAGATGGAAGATGGAGTACGTGATCGTCACGATAAAGAGCCAAATACTAAGGTGGACGATGCATTGAGATTTCTTGCATCAGTTTTTGAAGAAGGTGGACCTTCTCAAAGTAATAAAGGTATCACATATAAGTTTTCTAATATTTTTTAAATCAATATATGTTTTCATATTAAGTTTATTAGTCCATGTACTCTTGATTTAGTAGATGAGTTAGACGAATCTATTTCCTCAACTGGCTTAAACTAAATGTCGGAGATCCTCACGAGTCTCAACAAGTTCTCAACGCCGTTAAGTCGAAGATCCTAAAAGCAGAAGCTATGATTAACGAAATACGCGAGATGGGTCATGAGGTAACTGGTGATTACTTTGTGGATTTAAACTTCTTCAGTGATGAAGATTGAAGTTTCATTATCTTATTAGTAGACGTTGTTCACAAGTTTAGTTGCTTTAAGTTTAAATAATAAATGAATTACTTTGATTTTCATGATTTTCAATCATTTTTTGTTGGTTAATCCATGAAACGTTTATGATATAAAGTGAATTTCGGCAGTACAAACATTAGAGTTGGTACTGCTGTTTGTGTTATGGAATTATATGGTTTTGAATTTAATATTGATTTTTAATACATTGATATTGTGTGATTGATAGCTTACATGAATCGTATTATGATATAAAGTGAATTTCGGCTGTTAAATATATATATCTTATAAATGTTTTTTTTGTTATTTGTTTAATTTTTTTATTTACGGTGTTTCACCATTTTAATAAATGCAAATAATTCAATTATTTTATACTCTAAATATATGATATGCGCACATCATTCCCGAATATAAGGTTATATTTAAATCAAGTAAATAAAATTCGTTTCTTACTTATCGAATGGTACTATTTTGTTAACATATATACTATTATATAGTAATAGATAAATATGGTATACCGAATTTTGTTTAAATTTAAAATATATTCATTATAGATTATACAACTTTTCACCATCTATAAATGTTAATTCCATCTCACAATCAAATAAACATCTAAAAAGCTTTTCCACTTTCGTTTAACAAAAAAAAAAAAAAAAAAAAAAAAAAAAGAAGAAAATTCCAATGGGTCGTGTGTTTTTTAACCCATCAAAGTCGGCAAACAAACGCCCAAGAAGTGTTTCCCCACCAAAAGAACCCTCATCAGATTCAAAAAGAGTCCAAGGGGTTGTGAGGTATTTTCTACCAATACGATATATTGCTCAGCTTAGGCGACTAATAGCAGTGATGGAAGCAGAAATCGTACGCGACGAACAAACAGTATTGGAATGTAAAGAGGCTATTGATCAACGAAGGAAAAAAATATTAGAGTATCAAGAGAGGATAATCGATATTAATAAACAAGTGGATAATTATTATTGTTTGTAGTTTCCTTCGTATGCAATAATATTTCTTAATGGTTTTTTCTTTTTTTTTTTTTTTTTTTTTTTTTTTTTTAAACTTTTAATGTTGGTAGATTTCTGACTACATCTATAGGATTTTCAGTTATCTTTGAAATTATTATCAATTTATTGCTTTGCATCCAATGTATGTGTTAAATAGTTACATAGTTGATTAATTGAATAGGCATCATTGTTGATGAAAAATATAGCAGTACGAATTTTAAAGGAGCAGTACAAACATTAGAGTTGGTACTGCTGTTTATGTTCAGCTTATTTATGCCTTATTTAAGAAGTTTTAGAAAAATTTCATTCATAAAAATAAGCCTATCTCGGCTTTTTAATAAGACAATTAGTAAAGAATATGATATGTGGTCTTATTATGAAAATTATATTGGGTTTGTTAACGCATAATGTCGAACAGTATTAACCTCTATACCAAGCAAATTAAAAAGATAGCGATATAATTTTAAAAAAATATATTATCTTTTAAATTCATCCTAATTTATTGAATGAAGGTTGTATTTTGGAATATAAACAGTTTCCTTTTTTTACTATTTAAAACGACACGACTTTACAATGATTATAAATACAATCCTTTAACAAACAACTCCTATCATATTTTCATTTTTTAATTATATTCTGATATCAAAGTAGAATGGCTTCATCATCTTCAAATACTGATTCAAATAAACAAAAACGTGAAAGAGATACTCATCCTCTTTCTATGCCTTCAAAATACCAAATCTTTGGCATCTCCGAAGCTACTTGGAAAAAATGTAATTCTGGTCAATTTGGAACCGAAAAAGCTCTTATTGAACTTTATAATAATCGTATCAAAAGGCTTGAAGAAAAAAACAAAGAAGATGAAGCGATTATATTGGTGCATCAGAAGAAGATTGAAGATCGTAATAAAGACATAGAAGAAAACCGACAGAAAATAGTTGGAGTTTATAAAAGTATTGAAGATTATTCATCTATTTAAAATGTATGTACTATGAGATTTGACAATATGTAATGTTGGACTATGATTGATTTAAATTATATGTAATGTTTGCTTTATTTTATCAATTTTAATTTGCAATTGCTAACCTATTTTGTAAGTTTGATTTATGCTACTTTAATGCAAGATTATGTTGTTTTGTAAAGTTACTTAATTTTCTTTTCATAAAAAGTTTGCACACAAGGGTCATGCTATTCAGAAATTGAAAGGGGACACAAGGGTCCTTTGTACTGATATTAACAATACGTATATGTTAAGTTGTACCGCTGAGATGTCGCCAGTTTGTTTTTTGTATTCGTACTGCTACGCGCCCGAATTAGTACTGCTATTATAAGCAGTTCATAAGAGTTCTATTAAAACACATTATAACTTTAAATATACATAGTCCATTATTTTTATACATCATCAATTCTAACAACATCTTTAAATGTTTATACACAAACAAATGTTGATTTTAATTTAAAATTTCTAAACAGATAAACATCTAATTCAAACAAAAATCTTTCTATATATTTAGAAGATTGAAAGATATCAAACTTTTAAATATTTCAGCCAAAAAAATAATTACTTATCGTAATTACAAAAGAAGTTAAATCATTAATTACAAAAGAAGTTAAATCATCATCATTATATTCACAACTTGACTCTTCAAATATACACTTTCCAATGTGAAATACGGCTGCACCGTTTATATGTCATATCGATTATAAAAGTTTATATAAACACCATTGTATAATCATATTTGTAAGTCTAGCTTAAAAAAATAATCCTAAACTGAAGGTACTGTTGATCAAAAGAATGTCATCTACAAGGAAAAGAACACTAGAAGTTGCAGATATTGGAGATAATCAACAAGATCAACCAAAGTATGTTAAATTCTTTACAGTATATGTTATCCTATATATTTGGCAACTGAATGTGTTTGATATCTTTGTAGCAAGCAACTCAAACAGGATGAAAATGAAGTGTTACACACTGAAAATCAATCACTTGCAGAAATATTTGAATTAGAAGAAACATCTGAAGGTATTTTGTTAACATAGTGTAATTAAGGGTAAAAATGACCTCATTAAACTGATATGGTATCTAACCACTATGTTTGATTTATATTTATTCATTTATTAGAAGTTGAGGATTCTGAAAATGATGATGAAACAGAGACCATAAGTTCTGTTTATGATTGGTTGATTTCTGAGCAATTAGCCAAGAGAATGAGAAATTGGCAACAGAAAGAGGAAAGAGATGAAAAGGTGAAAAAAGAAAGACAAGCTGCTAAGAAACTTTTGGAAGAAGTTGGTGGATTTAAGAAATCAATAGCCAAGAATGAAGAATTTGATGTTGCTCAAGACGAAGACGACATTGATTCTGAAGACTTTGAAACTTTCACTTATGATGACTTGCATTTGGCATACTCTTTTGCTTCAACACCCTAAATTAGAATAGTTGTTAGGTTTGATTTATATTGGCATGCCACATGTTAGGCACTTTTGTACATATGCCACTATGTTATGTAGAATGGTACTTGGTAAGTTTGATTTACAATACTTCTTGATTAGTTGGTATGGCTGACTTAGAATGGCATGCCAAATGTGTGGCAATTTTGTGCATCTGTCATCCTTCAGTTATTGTTAAATTGGGTTGAATGTATTTTGTTAACCCTCTATTATAATTTGGGCATGAAATCCTAAAAAAATGTATAACAATTAAAAACACTTTAACTCCTTACTTAATATGCAATCCGAAAAACAATTTATAACAAATAAGATTCCTAGATATTAAGCAAAATCAAAATTTCAATTGTTAATGAAAACAGTTTTAGATTTCGCAAGGGTATTTGCATTAGCAATTCATAAGCAATTTAAAATTTATATGTTCCTTTTAGCGAATCTTTATATGATGTGTCCTGTTAGATATAAAAACACATTCCACTTCGCATTAGACAATATAAATGTGTCAAGATCCTTTATAATTACTACCTAAAAAAAAAAAAAAAAAACAGCCATCTACCATTACCTAACGCATTCATAACATTTGTAGTGACCAAAATAGGGAAACATACACTATCTTAAGAACTTAACAATATCGTATGAATATGTGTTTCACAACGTACGTATTACATATCAAATAGGAATCACATATTACATGTTTCCTTAAACACATTTAGCCATAAATAAGCGAAACCCAACCAACAGTACTAATTTGAAGTTAGTACTGCTACTTTAAAATTAGTACTGTTACAACGATTCCCAATATTCCATGTTTGTTAGTATGCTAACTTTATAAACCTTATAATCTATCTATACAAAATTATATGAATCGTATTATGAAATGCTTTTATACTTTTTGAATTTTGTGTTACTGAAAAACTTTAACAGTAATCAGTTTATATTAGCAATACTAAATTGAAATTTAGTAATGATATTATGAGTTTAAAGAAGTAGTACTATCTTGAAAGTTAATACTGCCTAAACAAAATTGTTATAGTATGTATGATTAGGTTTTCAAATGTAATTAAGAACTGTTTGTGTACAAATCTTCAACAACAAGTGATGACTTATATTATAGCATATTTGAATGTAATTTTCTAACGTCATTACAGAAAACCAATGTTCAAAATCAAAAAAACATTCCTAACTTGATAAAACTTTTAATTTGTTATGTTATTATAGCATACTTGATTTTAATGTTTTAACGTCATTACAGAAATCCAATGTTCAAAATCAAAAAAACTCCCTAACTTGAAAAAACTTTAAATCTGTTATGTTACACTTAATAGTGGTTATTATATATTGAGTTTATAAGCTTTATGTAAATAGCTACATGATGTCCCACATAGATGAAATAGTAAACTTGAAACTACTTTATAAAACCTGATGTGCATGAGAGGTACGTGTTGGGCTTAGTATGACGTTCTATTATATCTGGGGCTGTTATTTGTAATTATACATTTAGCCGCCAAAGGTATAATGGAAGTTTATATGAATGCTTAACTTTTTTTTTTAAAAATAACAACACTGAACCAAACAGAAAATTAAATAAAAAATCAAGGTCGACTTCAACATGCACAATTACACAAAAAGGAGATATCATACACAAGAAACGGTGTTACCGAGTCAACCTTGATATGGTTTTACACGGACATAGCCATATTGTTTACAAAACCCATACAATCCTGAAACTTGTAATTAAAATCAATTAACCCCGAATTCAAAATAAGTCCATCAAACACTACTTAAGTAACAACTACACCATAAGTTAACTCTACAAAAAACCAAAGTTAATACTTTCCTCGAAACATAAAGTATCGGACTAGCATCATCTTACAATTTCAGCATACATCAAACACAGCCACCAACGGAATAGGGCCATTAAACAACTGAACTTCAAAGGCCGGATCGACTGTTGTTCCAACCATCTGGAATCTGATCATTTTGTTCATTGGAAACTAGAAATCTTCAGCCAAAGTCCTCCAATTTGTCCTAAAGTTCATATGACCATTTCTCCATGGCCTATCAGCGTGATGCTCAATTTTCATAACTACACGGCATTCACTGTCCATCCTCCTTAGAAGCGCATGGGTAAATTGTTGCAAATTGTTATCAGAAACAAAATCGCTTGGTATAGTCTGAAAGCAATTACGACAACTTATTAACTTCAACCCTTTTAATATTAAATATTTATTAAAACTTTCACACTACATAATGTATATAAAGTAACAACCCTTACCATTCTTCCACAATCAACCACAAACGGGAAAAGCCTTTTGTAGAAAGTATTTTCTTCAGACAAGTGCACTCCATGCTGGAACCAGTTACACCCGTGTACCAACCTTTCATCTAACGAATATCAGCCACAAAGTAAACGTTACTTAGTCACAAACTCATTCAACTGATTCACCTCAAACTAACACGTAAAATTGAATAAATATTACAAAAAAAACATAATACTACCTGGCTCATTTGCATCATGTCCTTGAACAAACGCAAGCCGTGTGGGGTAGTGTTGTTCATGTATGAGATGAAAACCATCGTTATCAAACCTCATCAACGCTAATCGCATATCAGTCTTTTTGGTCAACACAACTCGCTCACCAACCATTAGATTTGCACGATGAACAACCGTATTCCAGTGAACATTAAACTGAAAACCAACGCTATCCAAAGTCCCAGGAATAACACCCCGGTTTGCAACCACATATATTTCATAATCCGAAAATTCAATCACAAAATCATTGCGTTCAACACCTTGAAGGAACTCCACAGGAAACCACTGATAAAACAAATCTCAAAAATATTAAAACAATCTTTATGAATTCCAATAATTTTACATATATACAAGTATAACATAACTTTACCGGTGATGAACTTCGATCCATCCCAACTTCAGCAATGCACCTAACCAGCCTGTTCCGTGTATGAATTCTCCCATAACCACCGCTCTCCCATCCATCTGCATCATACGCTGTAACAAAAAAGGTGTCTGCAGCCTCCTTTATGAAATGCAAAGTCCTAATATTCAAATAGCCGCTTTACTCTATGAAGTTATTCCACCTTGGACCGGATATACTCCATTCTTCACTACCTCTTTCCCGACAAATATAAAGTTTCCTTTTAACCCTATTATTATTAATCAGGTACAGCTAGTCCTTATTGTTATAGTAGTTAATATGATAGTAATCAGGGAGTACCTACATACAAAAAAGAAACAAATACATAAGCAAACAAACTCAAAAAATGGCTATAGGAAGGTTATTATTGGTATATAATTCCATAAATACTTACCAAAATTCCCATATCTTCTACATGATTATAATCCTTGACGAATTGTGTTGTCATTGTTCTGCAACCAATCGAAAAACACATAACATTTAGCAAACATGAAAACACGAAGCAGTCTTTCAAATACACATTCAAACACTATTATAATAGCGACCATGAGTACAATATGCACTACTAGAAAAAGGGCTATCCTTGACTCGCATTTTATGACGCACGCTACAAGATGACGCGCAAATAGCAAAGTCATAAAATAAGAGTCATAACGAGTAAATTTTCTATTGGGGATGACTCGCTTTAAGAAGCGTCATAACATATGGGTCATAATCACATTTTTGGCTAACTCCCGCTCACTTTTTTTCCCCAAAATCAAATGATTTTCATTGTCCCTCCATACTTATCTCCATACTTATCTAGGTCACCCACTATTTTCACTACTCCCCACTTATCTCTCTTCTCTACCGCTATAAAACAACCGCTATAACCCTAATCTCTTCTCTGCCACTATACCTTGTTGGTTTTCTTTGCTAGTCAACCACAGTCCCAATCCCGATTTGAGGTCCACATTTCCATGAATCAGGTACTTTAATGTGTTATATGTTCAATTTAATCATCAATTCGTGGTGTTCATGAGTCAATTTCGTGTTTGGTTAACTTTTGAAATTAGGGTTCATGAGACCCGAATCTGTATATCTGTGAGATATGCTGAGTACAGCTTAATTTCATTTATTTGTGTTTAATAAAGTTAAGTTAAAGTCTCAGTTTTTACATTTTGCGGTGTTTTTAACACAAGATTTACAGAGGTAATCTACTAGATTCTGACATCTTTCTATACTTTTACATCATATAAATCTTGTGTTATTATAGTAAATTAGTAATGCATCAAGATATGCAGTGGGGGCCACCGTTTACTTTGTGTGGAAAGAAACTAAAATGAGACCATCAAAATGCTAAACAGTTAGTAGAAGAAACTGAAAGAAAGTTCTAATTATCATTGGTATTAAGAACTAAAGTAGAATCTATAACTCTATAAGATGGGGATCTGAAAAAATTGGTATTAACGATTTGAATCTTACTCGTTATCTTTTGTTGTAAATTGTATCGCAGGAGTGAAAGTGCATTCAAGTTCAGCTGGTTCTTCCTGTTTTACTTGGTAAGATATTCATTTGATCATAATAATATCTTGTTTTGGCTTATACATTCTCATGAATAACATGTCATTCTTTATGGTGCCTATAGGTTCATATAGGATTTGTCATCTTTGCTGCAGTAGCCTCTCCCGTTGTCTTTAAGGGCAAATCTCTTGCGTGAGTTCCACATCCCACTTTTACTTTTTGTCATTTCTTGGTTTATTTAATCTTTAATTTGACAGCTAGAATGGTTCTCAATATCTTGACCGAATCAAGTCTTGCCATTTTCGTTTCAGCTTGACTCGGTTTGATGGCTTAAATTTATTTGTTGACGAGTAAAGTTTAATAATATTTGTAAACATGTCAGAGCCTCTAAATAAATGGAGTTCTTCTTTCTGTTATAAAGAAACATGGGTCACATTGTCTTGGTCATAAACTAAATCGAGTCCTCTTATCAAATGCAGTACTAAAGTAGATGATTTATCTTTTTGTTGTGTGAATTAAGTAACATAGCAAAATGCAAGCGCACATTTTAGAATTCCAAATATTTAAATTGAGTCCTCTATCAAATGCAGTACTAGACCAATCAATTAAAGTTCAATCTAACGCAAGTTTCTTCTTTTTCTGTTAAACAGAGGGATCTTACCAGCAGTCGACCTTGTAGGCAAGCACGCTTTGGTTGGGGTAAGTTTTTGTTACAGCATGTCAGTTACGGTATTTTGTTTGCTTAAGTGTATGCTAATTCAGTGTTGCTTCTTTGTAGATCTTCTATTTTGTTGGATTTTGGCTATTCTGTCTCGAGTCTCTGCTCAGCATCTGGGTTATTCAGGTCTGTCGTCTTTTCTATTTGCATGATATAAAAATATAAATGGTAGTGTACTAGTCGAATGCCTGCTATGAGCAAATAGGTTGAAAAGGTCTTCTATCAAACTTATATCGGAAAGAAAATTATAACATTCATACGTCACGTTTGTTGCAATACCTGAGTCGAGGCATAGTATGTATGTTAAAAAGTAGACTATAAGGGGGCGTTAATATTTCCCACATAGGGTGCGTTGGTTTGTGTTTGTGACAGTGTTTTGAATACGATGGGTTGGGAGCCCATTATTAAAAAGTCAATAGTTCAAGTCAATTCAGTCATTCCTGGTTTTAAACTTCAATTCAGTCTATCTAAAGGGTTGTTTGGCTTAAGGGTCAAACTAGGTCAAAATTGATATTTACTGTTCCATTGCATTGAGGACAGATTTGATTTAGCTTATAACATCCTACTTAAGCTATTTTCAGTTTGTCTTTGCTTGTTTTGAGTGTTTGCAGGTCTGGAATTGAAATATTGCAGGCACAAGCTCCTAACTGCCTTCAATAAGCTCACAATAAGCTAGGCTTTTAGGGGTACTTTGTAGAATTTTAATTCAACCATTTTAAGCTATCATAAGCTCACCTTTGGGACATTCAAACTTGGGCTGCTTGTTTACTGTTTCTTGGTTATTCTAGGGATGACAATATCGACCCATTTACTTATAAAGGGGTTGATTTTGGTTGACAATATCGACCCATTTGCTGGTGTTTTGAATTGGACAGCGGGGGCAGCTTAAGAGGCCTGATCATGCTGATCTTCGCTTCAAATGCAGGACTTATGCTCGCCTGCTACAACACTTGAAGGTCAGGTTTTATATATAAGCTATACAATCGTTAATAAAAGATATGTCGACTTATTAATATTACTTCAGCATCCTGTACTCGTTATGTGCAGAGTCGACAAAAATTGTTTGGGCCCTTTGAAGAAAGCTTACTGTATGTCCCTTAATCTGCTTTTACGGCGCGAGGTACGGGTCGTAAACTTGTTAAAAACATACTCTCTAAATTTAGCATTTTATGGCTCTGTTAAGACAGGAAACTGCAAATATATTTTATTAAAACATCTCTGTCTTTTTCAGGCTCGTGAATTTGCCAATGAGCTTTGAGCTGGTACCAAAGCATCAAGAAATCCAACTGTCTGGCTTGAAGGCTCCACTGGTTCAAATCAGAATGTTAACAATGCAGATACTTCCACAGTCTCAGAACCCCCTCTTGAGTATAAGCGGGTTTTTAACATAGGCAAAGTTAGGTTGATTTTTAGTTCTAGCAGCAACAAAGAAAATATCTTGTTAAATGTACTTCAAATGGCATGGGTTTGTTTAAACGAATATTGCATATTGACTTTGATATTTGTGTTTTTAATTTTGTATTATCAGGTTTTTAATATATGAAATGCGTTATTTTGATATTTGTGTTTTTAATTTTGTATTATCAGGTTTTTAATTGTCATTTAATAGAAAATTAGGAACTGGAAAAAATTAATTTAAAAAAAAAAAAAAGGTTATGACACGCCAAAAGGAGAGTCATAAAACGTGGGTCATAAGTGCGCGTCATAGAGGGATGACGCACAATGCGAGTCATGTAGCTTTATGACGGGTCCATCCTTGACTCGCATTTGCGCGTCATAAGGCCTCTTCTTGACTCGCATTTGGAGTCAAGAATAGCTGTTTTTCTAGTAGTGATGTATGCAATAACAGACATACAAGACATCTACATCTAACAAATATCACTTTCGCAACATATTATAGTAATAGGGTTGATTCATTATACACTAAAACAAGTATCAACACATGATTTTCTATACATCCTTCCAAAATCAATAAGCATGTTCTGGTATTGAATGAGATGTCTTATGGGTTTATTTAAAAAGCTCATGAGCCCATTATTGTTTTTTCCTCTTTATGAGCTTATTAAGTTGAACTTATGCTTATAAGCTTTTGCAAACTGAAATAAGCTTATCAGCCCGATAGTAATCTAACGCCAAACACCTCATGATTATCACATTGTGACAACATAAACATTGAACTCTATATGATTAAGAGTGAAAACACGATTAGATAACAGCCAAACAAAACATCTACATCTAACAAACATCACTTTCGCAACATATCATAGTAATAGAGTTGATTCATTATACACTAAAACAAGTATCAACCCATGATTTTCTATACTCTTAACAACATAGAACACAATTTAGGGTTTATACCAACAAACACATACATAAGCTATATACAACTTAAATTAGAGGATTATAATCAACAACAACAACAAAATTTTAGTAATCAATCAGTATTAATTGTCACATTAAAACTGCTCCCTAAGCTTAGTACTGTTAAAACTTTTTAGCAACTGAATAAGCGCTATAAAACCTAACAAACTAATCAAATCTAATATACCACACCTAAAAAGCATTAGAAATCCTCATTAGACCAAAATGAAATACAACTAAACGAACAGTATCTGTAATTTGTGATATATAAAAGATAAATAAAATTCTAGAAATAAAATGATGCCTATCACAATCTATAACCATTATGAATGGAAAAGGAAACAAAATTGTAGTATACTAAAACCATTCACATAATACAACATAATGTTACACACATAAAAAAGTGACTTAAATGCATAAACAAATTACTTACCATGTATAAAAAATGCCTAATTTCTCATTTAACTGCCCCACTACAACATTTGGGGTTTTTTAAACTAAGCAACATATCCAACATACAATATTAAAATCTTACAATTAAACAAGAAATCTAATTACAACCAATACCTGATCTGACAGAAAACCTTATTTTAATTACATTATTATACTATATTAACTAACAATTTAAAACGTAAATAAATAATCTACAAACACATACTCTTAAGGTAACTCAATATTCATGCTTTGTTTATAAAAGTTTTTTAAAAAAAAAAAGAAAAAAAAAAACACACCTTTTATGAACACAGGAAATTATCGAATGGTGGTGATGCGTATGTTTGCTTTTTTACTAACCGGAAGATTAAAAAACCACATATACATTGCCTTATTAAATGGTCATAAATTAAATAAAACTAAAAAAAATTAGATGTAATGATTACCTATTTTGTTAATGAAACACTCTATACATATTTAACATGCATTGAAAATGTATATCATGTACTATAATTCATGTAAACATATTGTACAAAAAATTAAAGGTGGATAGTTACATGCAGCTGATACATATTTCTATACAAACATAAACTTATAAAATAGAGTTATAACTATACAAGACAACTTATATCCTTACATGTCTAAGTTAAAATTAACATCAACTGATACTAAATTGTACATAAATAACAATAGCATAACCATATTTACGTAAATTACAAGTCATGCCGTCCCATCAGGTTTGAGGGTCGTAAGATTTAGCTTTTCCTCCAATCGGAATATCAATAATGTTCACAATAGTCGATATGATACATATTTGTATACAAACATAAACTTATAAAATAGAGTTATAACTATACAAGAGAACTTATATCCTTACATGTCTAAGTTAAAACTAACATCAACTGATACTAAATTGTACAAAAATAACAATAGCATAACCATATTTACGTAAATTACAAGTCATGCCGGCCCATCGGGTTTGAGGGTCGTAAGATTTAGTTTTTTCTCCAATCGGAATATCAATAATGTTCACAATAGTCGATGACATCTTATAAACACTCATTATCATCTTCACATTCATTATCACCTTCTTCTTTGGATACTCCTCTCTCTTGACAACTTATATCCTTACATGTCTAAGTTAAAATTAACATCAACTGATACTAAATTGTACATAAATAACAATAACATAACCATATTTACGTAAATTACAAGTCATGCCGTCCCATCAGGTTTGAGGGTCGTAAGATTTAGCATTTCCTCCATTCGGAATATCAATAATGTTCACAATAGTCGATATGATACATATTTGTATACAAACATGAACTTATAAAATAGAGTTATAACTATACAAGAGAACTTATATCCTTACATGTCTAAGTTAAAACTAACATCAACTGATACTAAATTGTACAAAAATAACAATAGCATAACCATATTTACGTAAATTACAAGTCATGCCGTCCCATCAGGTTTGAGGGTCGTAAGATTTAGCTTTTCCTCCATTCGGAATATCAATAATGTTCACAATAGTCGATATGATACATATTTGTATACAAACATAAACTTATAAAATAGAGTTATAACTATACAAGAGAATTTATATCCTTACATGTCTAAGTTAAAACTAACATCAACTGATACTAAATTGTACAAAAATAACAATAGCATAACCATATTTACGTAAATTACAAGTCATGCCGGCCCATCGGGTTTGAGGGTCGTAAGATTTAGTTTTTTCTCCAATCGGAATATCAATAATGTTCACAATAGTCGATGTCATCTTATAAACACTCATTATCACCTTCTTCTTTGGATACTCCTCTCTCGTGACAACTTATATCCTTACATGTCTAAGTTAAAATTAACATCAACTGATACTAAATTGTACATAAATAACAATAGTATAACCATATTTACGTAAATTACAAGTCATGCCGTCCCATCAGGTTTGAGGGTCGTAAGATTTAGCTTTTCCTCCATTCGGAATATCAATAATGTTCACAATAGTCGATATGATACATATTTGTATACAAACATAAACTTATAAAATAGAGTTATAACTATACAAGAGAACTTATATCCTTACATGTCTAAGTTAAAACTAACATCAACTGATACTAAATTGTACAAAAATAACAATAGCATAACCATATTTACGTAAATTACAAGTCATGCCGGCCCATCGGGTTTGAGGGTCGTAAGATTTAGTTTTTTCTCCAATCGGAATATCAATAATGTTCACAATAGTCGATGTCATCTTATAAACACTCATTATCATCTTCACATTCATTATCACCTTCTTCTTTGGATACTCCTCTCTCGTGAACAACTATATCATCTTGGCATTCACAATAATAGTTTGTCCAGTAACTACATATAATAGTTTGTCCAATAACTACATATACTAAATAATGACAACGTATAACATAATAAAACCAAATATAAAGAATATGGACAATTGCTACAATAAAGAATGTGTAAATTACAAAAAGAAAAATCACAAAGCGTGCCCGCCCATTGGGCGGGCTTCGACAACTAGTATATATACATACATATATATATATATATATATATATATATATATATATATATATATATATATATATATAACAGGATGCATATGACGTCATCAATGCCACATAATGCCCAGTAATCATGCATTAATGCCACGTCATAAATCCACCTAAGCAATATTTTTTCATTAAAAAATTCAGATTTAATAATTTGTTCAAAAATGCTTACTGCTAGATTCGAACCTGGGTCTATTAGTTCATAAACAAGCGCTTCAACCAATGGAACAAGCCAGAAGTTGTGATAGACAATTCAAAATCAAAATGTAATGTCTTAATAACAACACATTCTTAAAACCCTAGATTATAAATCCCATATTTATTTTCTCTCTATTTCTGTTTGTTAAAAAAAAGGTACGCCTCTTTTAAAACCCTAATGAAACACGATTAGCGTTCATTCAATCAAAGCTTTTATGCCCTAGCACTAATGACTCTCTTTAATTAACTTTCACATGGATACATTTATCAACTTTGTAAACTGATGTCGACTTACCAGTTAGATTGTTGTGTTTTTATGCAGGTATGATTGTTGTTTTTCATAGTTATATATTATCAGGCTTGAGACTCATGTATCCTGTTAAGCACACATATTGGTTTGACATCTACAAGGTATGTATTCATTAGTCTCATTTGATTTTGCTAATAAATCATATGAATATTGTTTCTTGAACTTATGATTGGTGATTGGTAATGTGCAGATCATTGATTAAATTCAGTTTGTGAAGTGCCATGTTCTCATCATGCATGTAAGCATGTATTTGTTTTCTTATATTCGTAAATTATCCTCATAAGGGTTTTCTAGATAGTCTGTCCATGTCACAGTATTGATTAGTTTTTTACATTTAATTAGGAACTGATAGTCATCCGGCTTCTCATCAAATTGAATGTGGTGAGGAAGAGATTCCAGTTACACATGAAATCTCCACTTCTGATCAATGTGAGACTGTATGTAACGATGAGGATATGTTTTTTTCTATATCTCTGTCATTCACATATCAAATATTGGGTACTCTGGAAGTTTGTAATTAAATGGTGAATGTTGTTTTGTATATGTTTCTTATAAAGAAAAGGAAGACATATTGCCTATTAATTAATCCAACTATATAAGAATAACATAAACTTTGAATTCCCTATTGCAGTGGAAATAGTGTGACGTTGACCCTTTGGAATGAGCTGGCATCAGAATTCCAGATGGATATGTACATGACACTACCACAATCAGTTGTTATGGGCGTCAGCTCATGTTTCGTAAAGAGATACCCAGGTATATACATATCCAGATAACAAACTGTAAGTTATAAAAATACTATGCTTATCTTTTTTGTACCATTTTACAGTAACATGAGGCCTACAACTTTCATCCACTCCCGCCACTTACTACTACTTAAATCCTAACGTTCCAGAAACAAGGCAGATATTGGATGTGTAAGTCGTCACATTCTTATCAGAATAGTTAATTATCAAATGTATATAAACCATAAAAACTTGATGTACATTTGTTCAGGTACAATGAGCTATTAGGACCTGCACCATTATTGGCAATTCAACCAGCAACCAGCTCATATTTGCTGTAATAGTTCATACTTTATGTTCATATGGTCTGATCGGGTTCGGGCTGATGTTTGTGGAGCCTAATAATATCCTCTAAAGGTATGTTTTTATTTGCTTATGGCATTCATCTTGATTGATCGTGGTTGTTTTTTAATCAATTACGTTGATTCTGTCTTTCACACTTTTCTAATCACACATTAGACATCGAGTCTTCAGTGGAGGCCTCATAAGATAATCATTATGATCCAAACTGCTCATAAGAAAATGAATGTATCTAAAGTTCCACAGTTACTTTAATCATGTATAAATTGTCTGCTTTAATTGCTCATTTTGATTTTTCATATGGATTGTTACAATACCAGACCAAGATACTGGAGAACATGAAAACTTCTGATAGGCTAGACAGAATGGCTTCAATTTCTATTCTTCGCAAATAAGTTGGTACCTGGTTATGATCTTGACTTCCACACATACTGTCAGATTATGCAAGTGAGGTACGTAATATGTTCTTGGTATTGTATTTAAATTTTTGGGCCAGATGTGTTATTGGATTGGAATGTTGTGCCCAATGGAATAGAGCCACCACTATTCTCACAGTTATATGTGTACGATACAGAAAATGAGGTGGGTAAACAAACACCCCCAAATTTTACTCACCAATACCGTACCAAGTCTGTAAACATCATCAATATAGAAAATATAGAGGGAAGATATCTTTTTGTCTAACTTTGTAGTTCTGTGACATATATGCAGATTCGACCAAACCGTCAAACCTTGTAATGGAGTGCTACGTGGCAAAAGAAGTTTAGTTACTTGCAAGGCAGTTCCTTTATAATCCGTACAAAGTAAGTGCCCTTTCTATTTTGTTAATAATTCACCAGCATGTTCATATTATGACTGAGAATCTGAAGTATAACAAGTGAGTATATTAACCAAAGCAAGCACTATCTCATAGTATTTTATACATACTTCACAAGAGAAGAAGGAACGCCAAAATGGAGGAAGAGTATATAAAATAGGTGCCAGGAATGCCTACTCGATTTTCCTATGCAGTACTGAAGACCGCAACAGAAAATTTTAGCAAAAAGCTTGCTCAAGGGGGTTTGGATCAGTTTTTGAAGGGACACTTGATGATGGCTCAAAGATTGCAGTAAAATGTCTTGAAGGTCTTGGCCAGGTTAACAAATCATGCTTAGCCGAGGTTGAATCCATTGGAAGTATTCACCATGTTCTTAAATAGGTATATACATATCCAGATAACAAACTGTAAGTTATAAAAATACTATGCTTATCTTCTTTGTACCATTTTACAGTAATAGGTGGCCTGCAACTTTCATACACTCCCGCCACTTACTACAACTTAAATCCTAATGTTCCATAAACAAGGCAGATATTGGATGTGTAAGTCGTCACATTCTTATCAAAATAGTTAATTATCAAATGTATATAAACCATAAAAACTTGATGTACATTTGTTCAGGTACAATGAGCTATTAGGACCTGAACCATTATTGGCAATTCAACCAGCTACCAGCTCATATTTGCTGTAATACTTCATATTTTATGTTCATATGGTCTGATCGGGTTCGGGCTGATGTTTGTGGAGCCTAATAATATCCTCTAAAGGTATGTTTTTGTTTGCTTATGGCATTCATCTTGATTGATCGTGGTTGTTTTTTAATCAATTACGTTGATTCTGTCTTTCTCACTTTTCTAATCACACATTAGAGATCGAGTCTTCAGTGGAGGCCTCATAAGATAATAATTATGATCCAAACTGTTCATAAGAAAATGAATGTATCTAAAGTTCCACAGTTACTTTAATCATGTATAAATTGTCTGCTTTAATTGCTCATTTTGATTTTTCATATGGATTGTTACAATACGAGACCAAGATACTGGGAGAACATGAAAACTTCTTTTAGGCTTGACAGAATGGCTTCAATTTCTATTCTTCACAAATAAGTGGGTACCTGGTTATGATCTTGACTTCCACACATACTGTCAGATTATGCAAGTGAGGTACGTAATATACTAATATGTTCTTGGTATTGTATTTAAGTTTTCGGGCCAGAATGGTTGAGCTCGGTTATAACAGAAAAAGTAGATGTGTACAGCTTTGGGATTGTTCTGTTAGAGATATTGTGTGGGAGGAAGAACTTTGATAAATCTCAGAAAGAAGAAAATTGGCATTTACTTGCTGTTTTCCAAAAGCAATGGGAGCAAGGGAAGTTATTAGATATAGTTGACGAGCATAGTGAAGATACGCAAACACACCGTTCAGAAGTGGTGGAGATGATGAAAGTGGCTTCATGGTGTTTATAAACTAATTTTACAAAAAAGGCCTTCAATGTCAACGGTGATTAAGGTATTAGAAGGGATTATAGAAGTTGAATCAAACTTGTACTACAACTTCACATATCCAAGACTGCAGAAAACAACAGTTGAACACGAGAAAGATTTCACACCATTATTGGCATCAAAACTATCTGGTCCTAGATGAGTAAAAAGAAAAAGAAAAAAAAGAATAAGCCAGTTTTAGTATGAGAAAATCCAATTTGAAACCTTCAAACACTCCTATTTATGTCGGCTAGGTACAAGGAAGATTACGTTATGGTGACTTCTCTATACGACTTTCGCTAATGTAAATACTAGAATGATAGCATGTGGAATTGTGAAAAACTTATTAAGCTTGGGCAACCTGAAGGTTGAGAACTTCAGATGTACATGAACACTGAAAATTGACATTCTAAATGATCTATTCACGAAAAAGATGCAGAACAAAAAATGGTCTGATCTAACGTTACACCTTTCTCTTTATCATAATCTTAGGAATTTTACAACTAGGATACTAAAGCAGCAGCAACGATGACCTTCTCTTCCAAAGGACCAAACATTATAGCCCTGAATATAATAAAGGTCAGTCTCTTTTTCCACCTTTATTAATTCCATTTTTGTTAGCAAGTGAAACTTGAATTGTAATAGGTTATAGTTGTTCCTCAACTTTTCTGTCCGATCAGCTGTTGGCGGATAGTATGGCGGAACTGCAGATGATACAGAGAGCGAGGTTGATTAATATTTTGATGCATATTCAAAAAGAGGTATTACGCTTTCTTAGCTTAAGAATATGTAAATTAAACATCAGTCACATAAGTAAACGATAATAAGCTGACCTGCATAGCAACATCCTCCAAATCATGACCCAATATCGTTAAAGCTACTACATAAGTGCCTGACAACTCTAAATTACCAATGGCATTTAACAATGCGCAACCCTACAACAGTCAAAACATAACAACATTATACAACAAATATCAGCAAATATCAAGTAGGTAACTAACGATTATGAGCACTTCAAGTTCATACTGAAGTAAAAATTGTATCGTATGCCCCAGTCAGATTAGCTGATATGGTAGCAGCAGAAATGCGTGCAAGATATCTTGAGGAGTGGGTTAGGCAATGGGTGATTCAAAAATGAATTTGGTCAAGACCCGATATGTTACATCATGTATTTGATATGTTAATTGCGCCTATTAGGGTCGAACCTGATATGTTAAGAATGCATAAATGTCAAAATCTATTGAAATCTTATGCTTTTTATCGTAATCGAACATTATGGATCCATGGTGTAGCTCTTGAGTTGCTAAAGAAAGCTAAAAGAACCTGCAGTGAGTACGTGTTGCGGTTCCATATTTGCTTTTTGTAGATTGGATTATTTTGATATCGTTACAAGAAAATGTTTATTAAATAACGTTTTTTTTTTTTTTTTTTTTTTTTTTTTTTTTTTTTAATAAAAAAGTGTGTGCGTATGCCGATGGAGCTTGTGATAATTAAATCTTAATGATGAGACCTTAAACAAACACGTTGACCAGGTTGGTTCAATTGCCGACTGTTGCATTTACGTATTAAGCAATTTTTAAACATTCATGTTAATTAGGGTGTGCATGAACATATCTTATGAAGGAAACTGATACGCCCGAGTATTCTGTAGGTTTCAATAGGCTTTAAAGAATTGGTAAAAAAACTACCACTGGACGCCACAAGATCATACATAGAGGATACTGATGTGGGGATCCACAAGGAACCGAGCCAAGATTCTAAAGAACTACCATTTGAGTATAATAAAGATTGGGATGACCATAATGAACTCTAATCATCACCAAAGAGCTAAACGTCATCTGTTAGCTTGAAGAAATTATGTCTTTCGAGAAAGAATTTTTAAAAATACTAGACTAAGAAAGTAATAGCGAAAAGAAGATTCACATTCTTGGAAATATATGTGTGGTGTTGAATTTGTTAATAATGCATTATTAACAAATGCATGTATTTTTATTTTAAAAAAAATTAATTTGTTAATCTATGTCATTCTTAGTTTGTGAAGTGCCATGTTCTCATCATGCATGTAAGCATGTATTTGTTTTCTTATATTCGTAAATTGTAACTATATTGATTTTCATTTTGTTTTGTCCAGAAACCATATTATTTAAGCCTTAGCCTCAGCCTTCAAGAGACCATGAAGAACCAGTATTTTTGTTTTAAAAAAAATGATTAAGTTGTTTTCAATCTTTTAAGATCATGGACAACCTTCTGTTACCTCATTCGAAAGGAATAAACGAAGGAGGTGTGTCTATGAAGGTAATACAATGGAATATTGCTGCTCCTGTTCAATAGTTGGTGATGGAACTATCATTATAAACAATCTCCTACAGGTTTGTTAAAGTTGTAGCATCTCTCTTCATATATATTACCCTTCATTCTATGACAATTACAGTATCTCATTGATTCATTAGACTTATCTATTTTATTTCCTGAGAGCAACATTTGAAAGAAAAGAATGGTCCAGTTATTGAAAGAGTGTTGCTGGATACGGAAAACATGTTGGCTCGTGGCAAGATGGACTTGCCCCTAAGTCTGTGGTTTGCTACACTTAGAGAAAATGATCAGTTGTTGCACAAACTGTTAAAGAAAGGTCTTGATCCAAATGAGTAGGAAAACAATGGAAGAACTGCTTTGGTATGTACATATTTGATTGCAAATTAATTATTACTGAATTGGGCATATACCTCAATACTTTCATAGTGTTTTGATTTTCTCAGCATATAGCAGCGTCAAAAGGAAGTGAGATATGTGTTAATCTGCAGCTTGACTATGGAGCAGATCCGAATTCTACAGATTCGGAAGGGAACGTTCCTTTGTGGGAGGCTATTATGGGTGGTTATGATACTATGGTTGGACCTTTGGCAAGTTACGGTGCCACTCTATCATCGTGTGATGTAGGGAAGTATTCTTGCATTGCAGTTGAGCAAAACAACTTAAAGTTGCTTAAGAAAATCCTCTATCATGGAGGAGATGTCACCAGTGCTAGAAGTGATGGATACACGGCTCATAATGCTTCAGTATGTGAGGGTAACATCGAGATAGTGAAGTTCCTACTAGACAAAGGAGCCAACATTGACCAACAAGATCATCAAGGTTGGACCCCTCGAGACTTGACCGACCAACAAGGACATGAAGATATAAGGAATCTCTTATTGACCGTTAAGTTCACAGATAACCATTAATAAAAAAGGAAAACTTCATGCCGTGTTTTCATTATCAGCCACTGAATCATGTTCGTGTTCGTGAGGTACATTGCACCCACCCGTTTCAATGTGAATTCGGTATCAAATTTCATAACAAAGAGACACAATAATAATCTATAGTATTTTGCTCAATTGATTAGCATGGTCTAGAGAAGTTCAATTCTGTAGATATACAATCAAGCTCACAGGTATGTCTATATTCCTTATCACAGTCCTTATCACAGAAATCAGCACTTATGCATGGACAAAGTCAATAAAGTGTGAAGTATTCCTCATTATGCATGTACAAAGTTGATACATGTCTATATTGAATATCAGCTTGACAACATCAACTTTGTTAAGAGCCCACATTTGTTAGTTGGTCTACAGGCATAATACTCATTTTGAGCAAAGCATCTGGTTGCTATAAACATTCAAGTGATGGTCACCACTAGAGGAACGAGTTCGAAGGATGATATTATGCGGCTATATCAACCTGTACATTTGCTTTTTGGCACTCCTAGAAGAATTGTTGATCTAACCAAAAAACAAATTTGCAAACTTGATAATTGTACAATGCTGGTGATGGATGAGGTAATATGAATACCATTTTCATCTTTTATCATTTCTTTTCATCAACTATTTGCACAATGAAAGTGTCTTATCCAGTGATTTAGCATAACATTGAATCTGACTTTTTATTTCGAAAATAAATTTATGAAAAATAAATTAATTTCAAAAAAAAATAATTTCGAAAAATATTAATTTCGAAATAATTTTTTTTCGAAAAAAAAAATTCTAAAAAAAAATTTCGAAAGAATTTTTTTTCGAATTAAATTTTTTAAAAAAATTTTAAAAAAAATTCTAAAAGAAAATTTTTTTCGAAAAAAAAATTCTAAAAAATTTTTTCGAATTAAATTTTTTAAGATTTTTTTTTCGAACTTAAATTTATTTTCGAAATTAATTTTTTTTTGGAAATTTAAAAAAAAAATCGAAAAAAAAAGACAACTGGACTGAATCCGTAACGCCGGATGAACCACAGGGACCATTTATGTAGTTAACAAAAATAAGAATGAGGGTATTTTGGTCATTTTAGTCGTTCGGTAACCTGGTTGAACACACTTTGAAAGTTCAGTAACCTTAATGTCACATTTTGATAGTTCGGTAACCTGATTGAACAAAAAAAAAGATCGGTATGAAAAGTGAATAAAACTTGAAAGTTTAGTAACCTATGTGTATATAAACCCTTTATTTAATGGCTTATTTATAGTTGCAAATCAACTAATCTATCATTTTCTACAACTTTGTGAAATGGGTAGAGATATTAGCCAAGACAATTACAAAATTGGGTTATTCGCACAAGTAAAGTTGTGTACTATGCAATATTTGAATGTGTTGTGAATGCGGTTTGTTATGGTATGAATCGGGTGGAGAACTTGAGGTTAACACATTTACTTTGAATTTAAAATTGCATGTAGTACTTGTTGATATAAATAATACCTAAACACGTTATTAATATTTTTCGATATCTCTACGTTTTGATAATCACAAAATGTAAAATCATTAATCGGAAAATTATGACGTAAACAAGTATTTAGTTGTAAATATCTATTTCTACAACTCAAATCACTTAAGGTATGAATGAACTAATGCTTAATGCATTATATGATCAAAGGAACATTTTCTTAATAACTAGATTTTTTATAAAACATCAAAAACATTTTATATATTTTTGAAAAATATTTTTGGTATTAAATAAAAATGTTTAATCTTTTATAAAAATATGAATTCAAAATTTTAACCAAAATCAGTTAAAATGATCCAGAAAAACCTTCCCCACAAAAGGACAAATCTGGGCAACGGACACCTAGGGCGGCCCCCTTAATTTTACTAGGCGGCCCCCTTAAAATTAAGGGGACCGCCCCCCTATTTAAGGGGGCCGGCCACGCTCCAGTAGGTCTCCAGCTGTCCAGTTTTTCTCCTATAAATACCAGCCTTCTCCTGGATTTTTACTTACCTTTTGCACACTAAAACTTTCTGTTTTAAAACCTTTCTAAACATTGTAAATCCTTTGATCATATTTTCTCAAGCATTGGTTTCTAAGTGATCCAAGCTTCCACCACCAAAAGTGCAAAAGAAGAACTCTACTTCAACTAGTGAAGAAGTGTTATTACTTACCTCATTCAATTGTGTTGTTGTGTAAAGTGTTGTATAGTTGTGATAAGTAGATCTAAGTGTAAGTAACTAGTTGTGTTGTAAAGAAGTAGTGTAGAAGTAGTTGTGAAGTTGTCGTGAGGTAGTCGTGAAGAAGAAGTCGTGAAAAAGTCGTGAAGTAGTCGTGAAGAAGAAGTCATGAAGAAGTCGTTAAGCCGTTGTGAAGCTGTCGTGAAGTAGTCGTGATTAAGTCGTGTAGAAGTTGTGTATAAGTTGTGAGATTGGTTCTAGCTACGATTAGAACTCGACATCTAGCTTTGTGTCGTTAAGCCGGTGTAAGCTAAAGTTGTGTAAGGTTTCTCCGCCATAAGGGAGTTTGTTGACATAGTGAAGAAAACTCTCGAGTAGGTGACTCGAGGAGTGGAGTAGGGCAAGGAAGGTGTCCTTGTAGCCGAACCACTATAAATCTCCGTGTTGTGGTTTGATCTTTCTATCTCTCTCTTTCATTTCATTATATTTACCTTACTTGCATTACTTATTTATATTTGTTTATATATGTTCATATTGATCAAGAGTTGAATTCACATAAGATAGAATCGAAGTTTTTAAAAGATAAACAAAAGTTTTTTTTTTTATAAATTAAAAAGGACGTAAAACTATTCAACCCCCCCTTCTAGTTTTCCACAATTGGTATCAAGAGCCACGTCAAA
Organism: Artemisia tridentata subsp. tridentata; assembly: GCA_021014915.2. NCBI lineage: Eukaryota > Viridiplantae > Streptophyta > Magnoliopsida > Asterales > Asteraceae > Artemisia > Artemisia tridentata. The sequence goes on along the minus strand of CP139503.1, from coordinate 102,194,394 downwards.
CAAGATTTTTAAAAAAACTGTATTTTAAAACTTGAAACGATCTATGGAATCTGAAAAATATTTAGAAGGACAATCTATGCAAAGACCACCACTATTTGAAAGTGATGGATTTTTATATTGGAAAAATCGATTCGAAACTTATGTGAAATCAAAAGATCTAGATCTTTGGCATGTTATTACTAATGGTGATTTTTTACCTATTCAACATAATCTTGAAACTAAAAAGGATGAAATTCTACCTTTTGAAAAACAAAGTGATGATTTAAAAAGAAAACTTTCTAAAAATAATGAGGCTAAAATGGTTATTTATAATGCGTTACCACTTAAAGAATACGAAAGAATCTTTATGTGCGAAACCGCAAAAGAAATTTGGAATTCTTTACTAATAACTCACCAAGGTAATAATCAAGTGAAAGATAATAAAATAGATCTTCTTGTTCAACAATATGAACAATTCACGATTCCGGAAGAGGAATCAATTGATAATGCATTTGCTAGGTTTAACACAATCATCACAAGCTTAAAGGCACTTGATGAGAGTTTCTCTAGTAAGAATTTTGTCAGGAAATTTCTTAGGGCTCTTCATCCAGAATGGCGAGCTAAAGTTACGGCGATTGAAGAATCGAAGAACTTGTCAACTCTTCAACTTGACGAGTTGATTGGCAACTTGAAAGTCTACGAAGCAATAATCAAGAAAGACTTCGAGATGGTCAAAGGAAAGAAAGAGCAAAGCAAGTCAATCGCGTTGAAAGCTAGGAAAGCATCAAGTGACGAGGATAACTCAACCTCCGAAAGTGATGATGAAGAATATGCCATGGCCGTAAGAGACTTCAAGAAGTTTTTCAAAAGACGAGGAAGATTCGTTAGACAACCACATGACGAAAGGAAAACACTCCAAAGAAACAAAGACGACAAAGGTAGCAAGAGCGAAAGGAAGTGCTTCAAATGCGGTGATCCAAATCAGCTCATTGGAAGATGTCCTATGATGTCAAAGGAGCAAAACCAAAAGGCGTTCATTGGAGGAGCATGGAGTGACAGTGAAGAAGACGAGAAAGAAACCACAAAAGAGGAGAAGTGTCTTATGGCTAAGACATCAAGTGAGGTACGTTCCGAAACCGAATACTTTAGTGATGAAAATTTATCATTAGATGAAAAATACCTAGATAACGAATATAATAGGTTATGTATATTAGGTCAAAAAGTAATGACTAAAAATAAATCACTAAAACACATAAATAACCAATTAGAAAAGGAAATACTAGAATTAAAAATTAAACTACATAACTTAGAAAAAGGCAAAGAAGTCTTTGAATGTAAAACATGTCAAGAAACTAAAAATGAAAACGAAATACTTAAGGAAGAAATTTGTAGACTTAACAAATTTGAAAATAGTAGTAATTCACATAGAGATATAATAAGCATTCAAAGAATATCAGGAGATAAAACCGGATTAGGATTTAACTCAACTAAGGCTACAACTAGTGAAACTAAAAATGTAAAGTTTGAAAGTGAAACTAGTAATCAAAAATTATTAGAGTCAAAGCCTAAATATATACTTATAAAAGATAGAAAAATACCCATAGCCAATAATGAGGAAATAAAAGCTTTCTACAAACCATCTTTAAAAACCGAAGTAGAAAACTCTAAACCAAAGCTTAGGTCAAAAACACCTCCTCCTAGAAGACCACCTAGTCCTCACCCTCGGCCTAAAACACCTCAACCTAAAAGAAACCAAAATAGACTAAACCGTCATAATAATAGTTACCCAATGTGGAATTACCCGAATCCACCAAGCTTCAATCCTTGGGGAATACTTCCACCATACATGCATCCTAGCCAACTACAACCCATTTTTGGTTCAAACAACTTTGGATCAATGAGACAATGGGGACCAAGTGGCTAAATTGCTATCTCATTGGATTATTGGCATCTCTTCCTTGATTGACTTCTACAAGTCAAACATAAACGCTTTGAAGCGCTTGAAGACCACATGTTGAAGACTAAAAGGTACGCCTCTCTTTAATGCTCATCATTATGTGCGTAGATTAATGAATTAGCAAATTGCATGCGCCCATAAGTTTTTAATGCCTAGTTTAGTTAGTACTTGCTCGGTAGTTAGTAGATAATCCCTTATACATATACATATACATAATATAAATATATACATATATATATCCATATTATTATATATACTATATACATATATTAATATATCCGCACATAACCTAGATACGTCATTTGTTGACTATCTAGAACTAAAAGAAATTGTTCGTCCTCGAACCTTTTCTTCCCCCTTTGCCTCTTTTGAACTTTAACGTTCAACACGAAAATCTTCCGTGTCCACTATCACATAACTCATGGTGATGAAGAGAAGTGAGTTAAGTGGATTAACGTAGAAGTAGCACTTCGACCATCGTGTCAAGAAAACTATGGATGAAACAAACTCCCGTCGCCGTCAGCACCTATCTCCGTCATTACCTCATCATTTCTCGACTCCATTCAACATCCCACATTTACACACAATATAAATATATAAATATGCACATTTACTCTCACTCCCTAAAACCTTTGTCGACTTGACATCTTGATCATTTTATCCAAAATTTTCAAGAAATGTTTTCTTAACGAAATGTTAATAAAATGTCAAGTATTCCTTCCTCGTGCCATTTAGTCCCAACGTATTTCTGATATATAATAAATCTATATATATACATAAAATTATTTTGCTATCAGAAACTAAACCCGAACTAATTCCAAGTTTGGTAGGCGGCCCCCTTAATGTTTAAGGGGACCGGCTAGTAAACGGGGGCGGCCCCCTTAATAATTAAGGGGACCGGCCTACTGTAGCTTCCAAAAACGTTTTTCTTCCAAAAATCTTTACCAAACACCCCACTTTTCAAACACACTCTTCACTCTATCTGCTGTGAACGAACCTCAACTCAAAAACCATTCACCAAATCACCATCTCCGACTAATTTCGCAAGGGGCAAACACTTGTATCTTGATTAGCAACACATTTTGTAAGTTTTCTAATTCACATTTCATATAATTTCATTCAATTTTGAGTCTAATCATAATTAGGTCTTTTACTCAATTTTCTTTTAATCCAAATTTTGTTAAAATTAAGTCTAGAAATCTTATAACCAAATGCTCCCCATAGGATTAGAATGCTTAATCAACCTAGAAACTAAGTAATTAAAAAACCATTATGTCAAACTAATCACTCCTTTTAAAAACTAATCACATTGTTGAATTATGCCATAAACACTTGTTAAAACTAATCACATTGGTTTATTACAACTCACAAATCCTAAAAATATATTTTTCGAATCATAAAAAATGTTTTTGTTAAATATAAGAGAGTGTTTGGATTAGGAGCTAGAATCATCAAAATTTGATCAAAATTAAGTTCATAACTACTTGTCAAGTTTATAAACACGCAATTAGTTGTTTTAAGTCATCAAGATACATAATTCATATGTATATTGAAATTTTACTAGTTATTTTCATATTTAAAGGAGCGTTTGGCACAACATTTTGAAAGAAATTTTTGAGTCAAAATCTAAGTTACTTAACATAAACACTCGTAAGAAATAGCTAGATATACAATCCAATGTTTGTCTAGCCACATTTCAAAGTAGCTTATGACGTATAAAAGAACGTTCGGATATTTTTGATTTCTTATCATAATGTCCCTATAACTATTCTTTAACATTATAAAATACATTTTAAGCGAGTTAAAAATTAAAACTAAGGAACATTGTAAACTACTTCTTAGGATTTAAGTTTTAGAGTCGAAGTATGTTTACGTTCCACATAAGTAGCATATATAATATATGCATGTCATTTTCTTATTTTTCTTTGTTGCTTTCTAGTATAGGTGAAAATGCCCAAAACTACAGTCGGTGATGTCTCAAAAACAAAAGAATACATTCCAAAAGTCTCTGCCACTCCAGGCATTTCTCCCGCTATTGCTTGTTTCTATCGTCCCATTGAAGATAGAAACATTCATGAAGGGAGAGTTGTCTATCCATCGTTCTATGAATCCGACTATATCGAACGAATGTTCTCCAACGTTAGTCTTGATTGTCTCTACAAAATCAATGAGCTTATCATTCCCCGCTTTGTTCTTGACTTCTATAGCCAAGTGACGGTGCAAACCAATCCCAATGGCTGTATCCTCATATCCTTTATGATTCAACACGAATTCATTACTCTTACTCTCGCTCAATTCGGTCAAATTCTAGGAATCCCCTACTCCGGTCAAGCCGTCTTCTCTAATGAGTGGGATCTCTCATCTCTTGAGCAATATCGACCTCAACAGGGTCCTTACTACTCTGAGATTCCATCCTCTGAAGAAATTCGTCAATATCCTGGGCTAGATCGTGGTACGACTAGCCGGAGGATCAAGTCAAAAGATGTTGACATCCATGCTAACCAAATCCTCCTCAAGGAGTTACGCCCCGACATGAAGCGTTGGGAAGAACTCATTCATGAGAATGCGTTCGGTACCGGTGGTCACCGTGATTATGTCACGGCGAGCATAGCTCATATGTTGTATTGTATTGTCGCTGAACAGCCGTACAATTTGGCATATCTCTTTGTCTTCTGCATCATGTCCGCCAAAAACACTCATAATGCAAATCTTCCGTATGGCATGTTTCTCACTCGCCTCTATAATCATGTCATGATGCATTATCCACATCTTCAGAGTCCAATTTATGAGTCTTTTCAACCGGTCCTTAATCCACTTGTTCGTATCCGTGAACGTCGCCCTCGAAGCGACAAGGGAAAATCTCGTAAATCTGTCTCACTTCCACCTTGTGGTTCCACATCACATCGAGGAGACGATGATGATGATGATGAGGAGGAGGGCACAACACGTGCTAGTACCCCATTACCTAGGACCTTCGTTGATAATCTTTCAGATCTTGATTACACCGAGTATCAAGTTCCTTCTCGTTCTGAACGAACAGACGAACTACTGTTTGAAAGACAAACCGAACTACTCAACACCACACAGCAGATGCACCAAGAAGTACGAGGCGGTTTCAAGTCTATTGGAAAGACACTTGGAAGGATGTTTGGAAAGAAGAAGAAATAGACATGTTTTGATGAGTGTTTAGTTGATTATTATTGATGTTATGATTAGACATTTATATGTAGTATTATTATCTTAACATTTGTTTGCTATGACTTTTATTATGTTAGATGATAAACTTATTAGAACTAAGCTACTAGTTTATTTGATATAATATGCCTATGCTTCTAATATGATTTTTTTTCTAGTCTTAAATATGTATATTATTTGTTTAATATGCTATTGATAATATTTAATCATTCTTGATGTACATGATCCATATGGAACTTGCTGCAAATACACCCTAAAAATGACCTTTTTCTGGAAATTTTTCAAATTTGGTCGCCTGGGAAAACACCAGATGGGCGGCCCCCTTAATTCCCTAGGCGGTCCCCTTAATTTTAAGGGGACCGGCCATCTGGACAGTAAAATTTACTGTTTTCTTTTGCATCTTGTGACCACTTTTACCTAGCCCCAGCTACCATTTCTCCTTATGGACGAACTGGTATTGGAATCTTCCTACAAAACCTCAAAAATCAACCTAAACCAACCACATTTTCATACTATAAATTCCCTCCATACAATCACCTCTCATTCCATCATCCTTCATCATCCAAAACCACCATGTTATCACCAAAATCCTCCATCTCTAAGACTCCAAGGAAGCAAAGACTTGTTATCATACCACCAAAACAACCTTTCATAGACCTAACCCAAGATGACATCAAAACTCCATCACCACCACCTCAAAGTTCATCCCCAAGTGCACCTAATGCACCATCAAAAACACCCTCTACCCATGGAGCTTCATCTTCCTCCATTCCATCCACTTCCTCCATCAATGACTACATCCACACTCACCTAACATCATCACCAAGAGCATCATCACCACCATCACTCAAGAACCTTCATACACCCAACTTGCCATTTCCTTATCACCTATCACACCTCTTGATGCTCACTTCACACCATCACCAACCCCACAACCTCTCTTTCCTATACCTTGGGCATTGCTTGAAGCCCATGGTGACAATTGTCTTTGTTGCATCCATAACCGGACCATAATCTTTGGTCTTAGAGATGAAATACACTACATGTTTTCATCTCTTGAACACATGCTTACCAACCCACCACCACCACCACCTTCACCCACTACACCACCACCACCTCCATTTTCACCCAATTAAGCATATGCAATGCTTATAAATTATTTTCAAACCCGTTTTGTATGCAAGCTCCATGGAAGATCATGTACTACTAGGACGATTATGTAGTATCATTAGTTGTTTTTTTTTATTTTTTATTTTACTTGAATGTTTGTATGCCTCATGTTGTAATCTACTTGGTTGTGTATTTATACACAACAAGTTTATTAAATGAATGGTCTTATTCTATATGCTTGCTTATTGTTGTTAAATATACTTGTGCTTCTAACATTTTTCTTGCAAGCGTTCCATAGCTCATTTCCTTGGTGCTCCCAAACGAGGGGGAGTACACATCAAGGGGGAGTTCTCGTCCCGACAATTTAGATTCAAATACTTGTCGGCATAACCTTTTTCATTCTACAAAAAGGGGAAGAAATAGATATAAACTCACTAAATACTTGTCTAAAAACTAATTTTTAGATTTAATGAGTTTAGATTTTGTAATCATCAAAAAGGGGGAGATTGTTGATATAAATAATGCCTAAACACGTTATTAATATTTTTCGATATCTCTACGTTTTGATAATCACAAAATGTAAAATCATTAATCGGAAAATTATGACGTAAACAAGTATTTAGTTGTAAATATCTATTTCTACAACTCAAATCACTTAAGGTATGAATGAACTAATGCTTAATGCATTATATGATCAAAGGAACATTTTCTTAATAACTAGATTTTTTATAAAACATCAAAAACATTTTTAGTATTAAATAAAAATGTTTAATCTTTTATAAAAATATGAATTCAAATTTTTAACCAAAATCAGTTAAAATGTTCCAGAAAAACCTTCCCCACAAAAGGACAAATCTGGGCAACGGACACCTTGGGCGGCCCCCTTAATTTTACTAGGCGGCCCCCTTAAAATTAAGGGGACCGCCCCCCTATTTAAGGGGGCCGGCCACGCTCCAGTAGGTCTCCAGCTGTCCAGTTTTTCTCCTATAAATACCAGCCTTCTCCTGGATTTTTACTTACCTTTTGCATACTAAAACTTTCTGTTTTAAAACCTTTCTAAACATTGTAAATCCTTTGATCATATTTTCTCAAGCATTGGTTTCTAAGTGATCCAAGCTTCCACCACCAAAAGTGCTAAAGAAGAACTCTACTTCAACTAGTGAAGAAGTGTTATTACTTACCTCATTCAATTGTGTTGTTGTGTAAAGTGTTGTATAGTTGTGATAAGTAGATCTAAGTGTAAGTAACTAGTTGTGTTGTAAAGAAGTAGTGTAGAAGTAGTTGTGAAGTTGTCGTGAAGTAGTCGTGAAGAAGTCGTGAAGTAGTCGTGAAGAAGAAGTCGTGAAGAAGTCGTGAAGCCGTTGTGAAGCTGTCGTGAAGAAGTCGTGATTAAGTCGTGTAGAAGTTGTGTATAAGTTGTGAGATTGGTTCTAGCTACGATTAGAACTCGACATCTAGCTTTGTGTCGTTAAGCCGGTGTAAGCTAAAGTTGTGTAAGGTTTCTCCGCCATAAGGGAGTTTGTTGACATAGTGAAGAAAACTCTCGAGTAGGTGACTCGAGGAGTGGAGTAGGGCAAGGAAGGTGTCCTTGTAGCCGAACCACTATAAATCTCCGTGTTGTGGTTTGATCTTTCTATCTCTCTCTTTCATTTCATTATATTTACCTTACTTGCATTACTTATTTATATTTGTTTATATATGTTCATATTGATCAAGAGTTGAATTCACATAAGATAGAATCGAAGTTTTTAAAAGATAAACAAAAGTTTTTTTTTATAAATTAAAAAGGACGTAAAACTATTCAACCCCCCTTCTAGTTTTCCACAGTACTGCTATTCTAATTATGCTATTGCTTCTAATTGGGCATCTTTGCATCACTTGGAAACTGCAACAATAGTTATGTTTTTTTCATGGTATGTTATATATTTAATTAAAAAAATGTGAGTATCATAGTCACATGGAACACGGAACGGGATCTCGGATCATTAAGTTTTCTAAAATTTGTACGGGAGGAGGGGGAGGCTCATTACGGATCGTTCGGGTTCGATGCACCAAATTGGTACAGTGTACTGTATTAATAATAGTAAATTTCTACACTTTATATACATATTAAGCCAAATATCAATCATATGTTAATATACACTTGCATGTGTTTCTTTTTGAAATTTTCACCGTATTTGGTTTAGAATAAGTCTTTGGTTTCAATATTCCTTAGTTGGAGAAGTCATATGCATTGCAGTTAAATGCATTCATCCATTTAATTTTATAAACTTTTTATAAGTTTAGAATAAGTATTTGGTTTCAATATTCCTTAGTTGGAGAAGTTCCACATAAATTTAGGCTAGGTCATGTTACATTAGGCTTCCAACATCTTTTGAAAGTTTAGTTTTAACTAACGGATACTAAAATGACCATTCATTTCCTTAATGCTCATTCTTATGTGTAGGTTCAAGAACAATCCACACCGGAAGATGTAGAACTTGCGCACCTTCTTTGACACCTAATAGAAAATTATCGATGAATATTAAAGCTTTGTCATTTCCAGTCCAACACTTCATAAAATGTGCTCAACACAGGTTAGACCGAGATAACAGGGCATTTGTTTTTCAATTACTAGAGATGTGATAAATCAAGTGATTTGTTTCTTAGACCTTAGATTAAGAATAACACTATTAAATATAGTATCATAACATTTAGTTACAAAATTCTATTAAATAAGCTAATACACTTATCTGATATTTTAACATTGCGAGTCATAAAACCATTGTTTTACCAAATTTTGTTGCTTGATATGAAAAAGTAGTTGGTAAAAAGAAAGTATTACTGTAACATTTAATTTTTGGTTGTTGTTCACCGGAGCTAAAAGAAGGGATTGAAGATTCATCATTGTGATCAAGATGGTAAATGCAATAAATCAACAATCAACGTTGTTTACAAATGAGTTCTGTTTCGAATTTGAATTGGCATCATTAAATATATGTGTTGGTATATTTATATCTTATTTTTCTTTAACTTATTATTTTAACCCTAATAACTTTTTTAAAGGCGTTAAATGGTACTCCCTCCGTCCCAAAATAAGTGTCCAGGTTCACCTTTGACCTTAAATATTTTTTTTTGTTTTATATAATACTTGATGAAAAATTATACCAACGAAAAATACACTTAAAACTCAATCCATTCATATATTTTGCATCAATTATTATATAAAACCCGCAAAAATAGATAAAGTCAAAGTTGAAACAGTTTGACTATCGGTGTCCTTAAAAATAACAATTAACTTTCTCTTAAAAATTTTCAACCTTAAACCAATAGCCTAATAAAATAAAATGAAATCGGTGTCCTTAAAAATAATTTTACGTTAACTAACACCATCAAAATTATAATCACAAGTCATGCCCGCCCATCGGGCGGGCTTTATATATATATATATATATATATATATATATATATATATATATATATATATATATATATATATATATATACTAGACTTCAAAGCCCGCCCGATGGGCGGGCATGACTTGAAATTTACGTAAATAGGGTTATGCTATTGATGAACTCAAATAAGTACATATTATTATCATCATTTATTCTATTTATTTGACTTGTTTTATTATATTATATATGAGAATTGATACGTTAATGTTTACTTTTGTAATTCTCAGGTAAAAACAAGTATTATGTGAAACTTGGCAATTTTGGACCAATTATGGAGCAAAACAAGCAAGATGTTAAGAGTCTACTGAAATGTACAAGATCAAGATCATTCTGCTCCAGATACGCCGCAACATACTTCGTACATACGGCGCATCACTATCAAGATTTCACAAGTGACAATCCAAGACGGAAAAGGACATGCGCCGCATAGAGAAATGGAGTTACGCCGCATCTTAAGGCGGTGTACAAATATTCCTGAATATATTAATCTTGGACCCCACGCGAAGTTAAGTCGATGCGCCGCATCTACTTATCCTATGCGCCGCATCTAACCCTCAGACAGAAACTATAAATACCCCAAGGCCAGACGAATTTCGAGATCTTTTGGACACCTAGCTAAACTCAGAAGAGAAACACAGAAACCCTAAAGCCGAATTCAGACGTGTTAGCAGCACAAGACACACCATAAACGAAGATACAAGAGCTGTAAGAAGGTCCTGCATGTATTCAATTCATTAAGTAGTTTTGTTTTATTGTATTAGTACACTTTAATTCATCAGGATTGATGGGCCGATTCTGTGTGACTACAGAAAATCATGGGCACCCCTTAAAATTGCTTTCCCATTAATTAAAGTTTATATGTTGATGTCTTTGGTGACTTTTATTAGTGCATTGATAACCTCTGTGTCTAGCTGAGCATTGCTTGGGTCGCCATGCCCCTTCATCGCCTATTTATTCTATCGTTTCTAGGATAGTGGGATATACATAAGTGATCATTAAGGGTTTACTCGCCGATAAGATTAGAGCCAACGAGAAAGGGTTAATTATATACACTTCATATAAAACTAGCAATAAAACAAGTGACAAGCTACTTAATTATCAGGACAGGTCTTCTTATTGTCTCAAGTATCTATCTGTGTACGTGTGTGCTAATCGCTGATTTGTGCTCATTAGTTTAGTTTTCTATTTAATCATAATCAAACCGTGCCAGTCTCTCAGGCTGAACCCCCTTGCGTTAGATTAGGTTGTACAGCTAACTTAAGATATTAAAATACTGATTAGAATAACTAGATAATACGTTCCACTCTTAGTGATCGACACTCTACTTACCATTATATTCATACTGACCGGGTACACTGCTCGTTAAAGTGTGTGTTTTACTGATAAGTCGGCTAAATATAAATTTAAAACTTGAGTAGGCATTAATACTGCTAAACCACAACGACACACCGTGGATATAAAAGAATTAGAGCACATAACACGCACGCATCAACTATTGTTATTTTTGTACTATTTAGTATGAGTTGGTGTATAATACATATTTTGTACATTTAAAATACATGGTAATTAATTTTTGTATGTGTTGTATGTTGAAAATAGGTATTCATTAATGTACATATTAGAGCGTATAGATTTTACTTAAATGTCTAGTTGTATAACTTGTTTGTATATTCCGATCAAAAGGACTGGTTTGAAAGGATTGGAGTTTTGTTTGGTTTTTTATATAACATTTCCGAATGCATATCTTGCATGCATTTACGTAACCGTATCTTTTGATGCAGTATTTAGTTTACATTGAGGGGTTTTTTTTTATAGCAAATGGGTAAATGAGGGGTTTATGTTGCACTGCCAAACATTTTTTTAAATACCGATCTGATATTTCTGCATGGGAGAAGGTGCAAAGGCTGAATTAACACCGGAGTTAAGCCTTACAATCATGCCTCTTGAGTGTCTTCTTTTGATTATTTATACAACAATTCATTTGCCACAATCCACAAAACACTCTTAACTAATAAAAATATTTTTCTTAATCATTTATCATCACAACCACATAAATTTGGTTATTTATACCATTGAATTATCGCAGTTTAGGGCATAAATTTTAATAACCCTATTTCTAATTTCCAAACATCAAATCTTTGATCAATGGCAGCTACACCAAACATCAATGAGTTGAAAGAAGCATGTGGCTCAGACAATCTAGCCGATGCATTTAAGTTTTTGTTCTCTCAAGACATAACAGAAGAGGAAGGATTTCTCATCCAGATGGGGGATGAATGCACCCAGCTGAGGGCCAAGATCAAAAAACGTGAGCAAACCATGAATGAGGCTGATTCATTTGGCCCTTTTCATGAGGTTGCTATAACTGGACATGATTGCCTGTTTGAAACTCAGATGAGGGACCATCGAAAACTTGATTTAATGTCTCAACTCCTTGTGTTGGCTCGTGAAGGAATCGATGAGAAGGAAGCTCATGTGGAGCAGATGGAGAATGATGAAGACTCCGAAGATGTTTAAGATGTGTTTATGGTTTTCTTTTGTGTTTTGATGTGATTATGTCTTTAGTTTATGAACATTGTTATGGAACTTTGTTGTAAATACTATGATGCTATCTACTGGAAGTAACTGATCAATGATCTGACTTTTTAGTTTTAATCAAGTTTTTATTACGTTTATAATTTACATTTATTTTTTTACTTTATGATAAAAGGGTAATATATGTATTATTTAGTGTGTGTTTGACCTTTTATCTCAGGCAAAATGAATCAAATCAAATATTAAACAATCAAATGTTGATGAGGGTTATGTTAAAGGATTTGATGGTTTGATCATTGACTTAAATATTTCTGGTATTGTTTCTTGATTTAGGTGTTCATTGTGTTTTTAATGTAATATTTGGATTTCAAACTGATTAGATTTATGGGTGTTTGATCAAATGTTTTAATTCCCTTAAAGTTGCTTAGTTTATCATGGTTCGTGATTTAGAGGAATTATTGGATTATGGTTGTTAAATTGCTATTGCAATTTGGAAGTGATTATTTGCTTAGCGTATAGGCGTAGTCAAGTTTATTTAGATCATAGTTTGAATGCAATGGTTGCTACTTGGATATGATTGAGCACAAACCTTGAACCATGTGTTTGTATTCCATCTATTTGTGTATTTTGGATATTGATACTTTTTTCTGTGTCATGTGTGCAGACGCGGGTAAAAATGGTTTACTTCACTTAATCACGGAACGTCTATTGGTTATTTCTGTATGGAAGAAGATTGTGGTTTTATGAGTACTTAAACCATTAACTGCATCTCAAAGGTTTAGTCAGTTAGTTCCGTTGACCCAGGATGTGTCTGCCTACACAGGTTATACACTCCTTCCTAAAGGATCTATATAAATACATGATGCCCCACATAGATAGCTTTTAGAGTGCTTATTCAGTTCCTTACAAATTTTAGTAGTACTAAGTGTAAAGGAGCAGTACTAACTTGAAAGTTAGTACTGCTGGAGTGTTTTAGTATATATCAAGTGTAGTATTTAATTAAAATGTAGGTGTTTGTGGTAGGTTTAGGATTAGTTTAATGTGTATCTAAGTATAGGCAATGATGTTTAATTTCTTTAGCACTTATTTATAAGGATGTATTCTGGAATTGGTAGCTTGTTTTAGTATATATAAAGTATGATATGTAATTAGGATGTAGCTGTTCCGGTACCTTTAGGATTGTCGACAATGGAATTATGTTTTAGAGTGCTTATTCAGTTGCTAAAAAGATGTAGCAGTACTAAGTGTAAAGGAATAGTACTAACTTGAAAGTTAGTACTGCTGGAACCGGAATGTTGATGAAAAGCTTTAGTAGTATTAAGTTAAAAGGAACGGTACTAACTTGAAAGTTAGTACTGCTGGTTCTGTTTGCGTTATTTCTGGCTTAGTTAAAAAAGTTTAATAGTATGTTTAGTTTTATGATTTTTGTTTGAATTATTAGTGTGTGCTCTGTTTTGTGATAATCAATGTTTAAAAGCATTTTTGGATTTTAAAATTCTTATTGCCTTATTGATTTAAGGTATGTAGATACGATGATATTAATATATTTTATGAAACTTAAAGTTGCGTACCTGGATCATTTCTGTGTAGTTGTTCAGCATAGAATATATGAGCAGCCAATATATCCCTTTTGTTTTGGTAAAGAAACTATAGTTGAGACATGATATCTGTTTTAATTAGTATGACATGAAATGTTCACAGAAAGTTTTTTGTTTCCCGCTGACTGGTTTTTAACAACCCATGACATCCCATGATTGACAACCTTAAATTCTAAACAAAGCTTCTTTATACACAACATTTTTTGTTGATTTCGTGTATTTTCCCTCCTCATCACAGCATAAAATCTTCAATCCCTTTCTATTTTTGACCCTTGACACGGCTACATATAGTTGTCCGTGCGAGAACACCGGCCTTTGTAGAAATAAACCTACTTGTGTTAAAGTTTGACCTTGACTTTTGTTAATTGTCATTGCAAAACACAACGCAACAGGGAATTGTCTGTGATTAAATTTAAACGGCATCTTATTATCGGAAGGGCTTAAGACCATTCTTGGTATTGCGCATATAGTACCAACACTTCCACCGGATATAATCTTTGCTTCGATTATATTTATACCCATCCTATGTACTTGAAGCCTGGTTCCGTTGCATAACCCTAGTGTTTGGTCAATGTTTCTCATGCACATAACGGGTGATCCTACTTTTAATTTTAAAGAATGTTGTGGAAGGCCAGCAATGCGAATGCTATTAAGAAAGTCGGTTGTGTAAATTGCCTCATTAAAATTCGAGTCCATATCAAGTATACCAACCGAGTCTGAACTGCCATACGTCTTTTGTTCCCCGTGGAGAAGTTGCAGCATACGATCGTTTATCATATCCATGAGGTCATGTGTTGGTGCAAGAATGGCCCTTTCTTGGAAAAAAGAGGGATTATAAAGGTTCGCGATCAATTGGGGGTATGTTTCTTCAATGATTGAACCAATATGATCGTCTGAATTAGGGATCAACATATCATCTGGGAATTCTACCATTGCTTCTCCACCGTTCTTACCTCCAATTGTTCCGTTACCGATGCTTAATATCCAATCTGCAAAGTTTTGAATTTCTTTCCATTCAGTAGCATTAGAACACGTTTCTATCCTCATATTCATAGTCAATCGCATGACGTTGCAGTGTTGCCACAAGTATGAAGAGTTAATTGACGCGTGTACCACATCATGCCTACTGCCATTTGTAATCACCGACAATATTTGTCAGAAATCTCCACTGAATAAAACTACTTTACCTCCAAAAACCTTATCAGATGTTTCAAATGGGTTTGTCTTGCATACGTCTCTCAATGTCCAATCAAACGCTTCATAACAATGTCTATGTGTCATCGGAGCCTCATCCTATATGATAAGTTTAGACTTTCTTAACAATTCAGCGAGGTCACTATCTGCTGGAATATGACATATAGAATCCTCAACCACATTGATTGGAATAGCAAACCGAGAATGCGTTGTCCTTCCACCTTCTAACAAAAGTGCCGCAATACCACTTGATGCAAACTTTAACAATATTTCGCCTTTTGACCTTAATGCGGTAGATAATGTTTTGTAAAGGTACGTTTTACCAGTTCCTCCGTATCCATAGACAAAGAACATCCCTCTTTTTTCTTGAGAAACAACATCCATTATGGTTTGATGTATGTCTTTTTGCTCGTGTGTCAATGTACGATACATTTTCTTGTGTTGTTTGTGTAATTCCTCTGTATTGTACTTCAACTCATCATACACCAACCTATTGTAGTTTGCCATGGTGAACATTTCGTTCGGGTATGGCATGTTTGGTATCTGTTTCAAGCTTTTGTTGTTGCGAAGGAGCATGTGTTCAATATATGTCAGACATATATTATACTTTTGAATGTCTGTAAGCTCTAAATCTGTACATGAAAATAAATTGATTAGTTATTTGAAGCATATTATTAAATTTAACAATGTGAAATTATACATGTGATATTATTATGTGTGTGGTTTTAAATTTGATTATGTGTAGACAACTTTTATATAGTGTTGAGTTACAGTTAATTTTGATTAATACTTAACTGTAAATTTAAATATGGTTATATAAGCAACTCAAATAGACATTCATTGCATACCTGGGTCATTTCTTTTTCTTCTTTCAATATGTTCAACATCTGCGGACAATACTTCCCAGGTTTTGTTGTAAACAATCTCTGGCCTAGACATGCTATCTGTTGTAATTAGCATGACTAAAAAAGTCCGTAAATAATTCCATGATCCCCATAGACTGGCTTCCATCAAACCATGTATATATTCTTTATCATCTTCCAATAGGCCGCGTACTTGACATGCTTCTGTATATGTTGGGTAAACAACACTATCAAATTTCTTGAAATCAATCCAATCTTGTGCTCCTCTTACCTTGTTTAGTAATACTCTTAAATAGAACCTCTCACCAGACGAAGGAGGTACATGATGTACACGGCCAATACATGTACCTTTTTGTCTTTTCACCCACATCATTTCTTCTTGTTTCCAAACGTAATGTTGGGGAAACTCGTGGTAAAGCAGTTTTTGTGCTTCTGTATCTGTCTTGTTGCATTCCATCCAGGCGACAAATTTTGTTTCATTTACTGATGTTTTTTCTAGTGTAAAATCAATACTTTCAGTTGCATCGAATATGATAGATTTTTCTCCTTCTAAGTGGAACGGTAATCTTTCTACGGGTGGGAACCTGTAATGTATGTCAAAGCCATATATTCTCCACGCTGATTCACATGCCGAAATATATCTACAATCGTAATATTCTTTGATTTCATCAACGTCTTCATCTTCTAGAGCAACTGTTGCTCTATCTGGACCCTTGTTAATATACTTGAATAAGTATTTTATAGAACCTACCTGGTTGCACCACTCAACGTTAATATGTGATTGAAAATGTCGTAGCAAGCCGGGATTGTAGGGAACAACATAGCCGTTGTGCAATTCAATTCCACTTTTGTTTATAGTCGACCCGTCATTCCTTCTTTTATAAATGGCATACCCACTCTCATCAATAAAAGTTTCTTCGTTAAATTGCTTTGGGAATTTTTTGGTACATTTGTTGTTTACAGTGCACGGACAACTTGGCCGTTGTGGTCCACATGGACCATGAATCATGTGATCGGTGACAATTCTGTAAAGTTAAGGATCTTCATTTTTATTTGGTATTTCTGATGAAATAAACCTGTCTATGTGTGCAGGTGTTTTAATTTTATCATCTTCTTCCAAAAAAAGCAAAATGTGTGCATGTGGAAGGCCTCTCTTTTGGAATTCAACAGTGTAAACAGCTGTGCGAAAAACATAATGCAAGTAACTATATAGAATGTAGGATGAACTGTGTAATAATTTTGTACATACAATTAATTGGATAAGTAAATACCTGCTTTAAGGTGGCCAAAGTAATGGTGTTCCTTGAATTCTTTCATAAGAGTGTCAAGTTTTTGTTTAAAAACTCGTGTGATTACATCGGGTCTGTCGTCAGATTTCAAACCCTTTTCAACCACAAAACGTTCAATCTCTGGCCAATTAGGGTTACACGTAAATGTAATGAACAAATCTGGGTATCCGTAGACCTTGCAAATTGTCATTGCGTCTAAATAATTCTGCATCATATACCTTGGGCTTCCTGTAAATGATGATGGCAATATAACTTTTTTACCTCTTAGTTTCACTCCTCAATCTTCATCATCCGCTAATTTAGCTAATTTTGAGTAGATTTCGCTCCTTAAGTCTTTTTGTTGGTTTTTTATGTATGACACCCTTTCAGATTCAATCATTGTGTATGCGTCCACAATAAACTGTTGACATAGCCTCCTTGCATTCAGTACCGTTGAGAAAACATTTTCTCTTTCTTGCAAGTGATATGCAAAATATTCTCGCATTGTTACTCTCGTCTTCTTGTTGGTGGGTGTTTCATCAGTGACACCAAAATGGTATATATCTGTTCGATAACCATCTTCAGCGTACGGAAAAAGTAATGGATACTGGAGTGCAAGGTATGAAGGATGCAGCTCGCTGATTTGCTTGAGTCTGCCTTCTTGCATACGTAGAATAATGTCCCTTTTATGTTTTGTAGAGTCAAAGTCTCCTACAATTAGTGCAGCAACTTCAGTAGCCGTAGGAAGATTATAATTTCTTCCATCTCGTTCTCTTGTACCAATAAGTCGTAACTTAAAGTTTTTTTCTTCTTTTTCACTGACAAAACATTCACCAGCCATTCGGAACTGAGCAACTAATGGATTTATGCTATCTAGCATGTCTCGTAAATCAACTGTTAGCTGGTGGTCCATAGGATGGTTGTTTGTTGATGCATCTGTTTCTATGCTGTATAAAAAAAATCTTTAGTAGGATGAATATATTTATTAAGTTATATAATATTGTTATGGTAAACATGATAAGTGTTTTGTTAGAAATTATGTGTAAGAATGTTGTACAATACCTTACACCATTGATCCTATTTTGGATCTCATTTTGTTGATCATAAATATATAGCTGAGCAAACTTTGGAGGTTTTCCTTGTTGTGGTAGTAACGTACCCATTCTATGGTAATTTTCGCCTTGTATTCTGTAACAATATGGACCACCGCCAATAGTAACAGACATATCTTGTTTTGCGCCTATAGAAGTGAATGAAAACATTGCATTATATCGTCTGATATTCTCAATGAATGATTTGCTTTTCGGGTGGTTTCCGTTCATAAGATCCATCAACAATTTTGGTGGATTTTGCACCTCATCTCCTAATTTGATTTTTCCTCTGCCACAACACATAGAGTATGAATCCAAAGTTGTATGTGTGTGTCCTACCATACTCTTAGCATGCCATAACAACGCGCCGCAAGATTCACACGTTAAAACTGGATCTTCATGGTCGATGTAATCTGTCAAAACACAATTAATAAAGACAAAGTTCAAAACTGTTTATTTTAATGTTAATAAAGGAGTGTTTGGAACATTGGTTTAGAAAAAGGATAAAGTCTTCGTACAATTTGATATTCCAACAAATGATTCTTTTTGTTGGCTTTGTTCGTTGGCTTGGTCTGTAACATTACAAAGTGAATGATGTGATGTTTTCTGTCTAACCATTTTCGTTTTTTCTCTCAACCTTTCTGATTTGCGTTTAGAGTATTGTCCTCCGCATGGAGTACATTGAATGTCACCAGGTGTTTTTCTTATTGTAGGAACTGCTTCACCTGCAGGGTTTTTGTTCTTGATAGGGCGTCCTCTTGGTCGGCGTGCTATATCCATTGGTTGTCGTGATTCTGTTTCAATGTTGTTTTTATCACTTAATTATTAATGTTACATTATATCAATTTGTTTGAACATTACAAATACATAATTTTGTTGTATGGATTAGAAAAAGTGTGTGCTTGTATTCGCAGGTCTATCTGATGTCGTTGAAACTGCATTAAATTCCTGATTTATGTTATTGACAGGGCATCCCATTGGTCGACGTGCGGTATCCATTGATTGTTGTGGTGCTGTTCCATGGTCATTTGTAACATATATCAATTTGTTTGTACATTACAAACACATCTCTTTGTTTTATGAATTAGGAAAAGCATATGGTACATACCTATTGTTGTATTTACAGTTCTTTCTTTTGTCGTTGAAACTGCATTATATTCATGTTTTTTGTTCTTGACAGGGGTCCCATTGGTCGACGTGCGATATCATGTGCTGGAGATTACAATATATGTGTTTTTGGAGGTCTGCCAATACGTCGCGGAAGATAGTCAATAGTTACGGCGTCGGTACCATTATGGATTGTGTTTTGATTTGAACAATTCAACATGTTATCATGTAAGATTTTGTCAACAGCAGTATTCTCAACTTTTCTCATATGATGTATAGTGTTTTATTTTTTTGTTTATCAGGATTACTATATATATTTTTTTAAAAATCGTTTGGTATATTTGTTAAAATATCTTTTAAATATAGTTGTGATCATCTCAAAAGTTACAATGTTTCAAATTTGGTATTTATCCCAAACCAAACTTAATATCACATATGTAAATTTCATCCGTTTTAAACTTATATGTTTAAAAGGTATTAATTGTTTTTTTTTTTATTTGAATGCATTGAAATATCATATTGTTGTGTAAACATACATTAGGGTAGGTGTAGTATATTAGACTTGATTAGTTTGTTAGCTTTCAGAGTGCTTATTTAGTTGCTAAAAAGTTTTAACAGTTGTAAGTTTAAATGAACAGTACTAACTTGAAAGTTAGTACTATTCCTTTAAACTTGAGCAGTACTAACAGCAGTATTCTCAACTTTGCTCATATGATGTATAATGGTTTATTTTTTTGTTTATTAGGATTACTATATATATATTTTTTTAAATTCGTTTGGTATAATTGTTAACATATCTTTTAAATATAGTTGTGATCATCTCCAAAGTTACAACGTTTCAAATTTGGTATTTATCCCAAACCAAACTTAATATCACATATGTAAATTCCATCCGTTTTAAACTTATATGTTTAAATGGTATTAATTTTTTTTTTTTTTTTTATATATATATATTTTTTTTATTTGAATGCATTGAAATAACATATTGTTGTTTAAAAATACATTAGGGTAGGTGTAGTATATTAGACTTGATTAGTTTGTTAGCTTTTAGAGTCCTGATTTAGTTGTTAAAAAGCTTTAGCAGTACTAAGTCTACATGAACAGTACTAACTTAAAAGTTAGTACTGCTCCTTTAAACTTAGTACTGCTACCGTTTTCTAGCCACTGAATAAGCACTATAAAAGCTATCTGTATGGGACATCATGTATTGATTTACATTAAGCTTATAAACCTAATAGAAGTTTCATAATAACACCACATATCATATTCCTTTTTGAAGTATTCAAATAACATGCTGAACCATTAAAAAAACATACAACAACTGAACAAAATGACAAATTAAGAAATATATAAACTATCTTGAATACCCTTGTAAACTCCAACAATTTTCTGTTGGGTATCTTCTATTTCTTGTTTTCGAACATCAATTTTTCTCTGGTGCGCCAATATGATCTTCTGATCTTCATTGTTTTGTTCTTCAAGCCTTTTGATACGCTTGTTATAAAGTTCAACCAATGTTTTCTCGGTGGCATACTTGCCGGAATGACATTTGTCCCAAATATCTTGGGGTACATCAAATTTTTTATATTTTGAAGGGATTGGAGGAGGAGAAGTATCTCTGCTATGTTTATTCTTCATTGAATCAGGATTAGAAGATGATGAAGCCATTGAAGTTATATACTAAAGAGTATAATACAGGATGAAAGTATGCAATATATTGTTGTTTATATGTATGTATTTATACACAGTGGAAGGGTACAACGTTTCATAACTGCTGTTTAAGTTGCAACTGTTTATATTCTCAAATCTTATATGCTATTAGTCATATAAATGGTCAAATTGTTAGTTAAATCTAATAATCTTTATTATTAGTGTGTATCTTAGATGTTAACATATCTTTTAAAAAAATAATTTATACATTCAATATGTGCGTTTTTTAATCATGTGTAAACTTAGTATGTGTATATTTCATATTTTTTAGTTGTAATTATCGTTAAAATACTCATAAATGTTGTATTGATATATTACGTGGAAAAAAATAATTACCAAAATTAAAACACCAAAATAATCATTAAAAATATATCATACTAATTGAATAAAAACCATGAATTATAAATCATATAGACCCTAACAAATCTTCCTAATAAAATAGTACTTGTCATAAATTCAGATAAACACAAATTTCGCTGTTGGATATCTTTTGTAAATTTAAATGATTTTGGATTTCTTTATTTTTATAAAAATCAAAACAGAAAACTACTAAATTATGGCAATTGCTATTTAAAAACAAAACTTATCCATGTAAATATAAAGTATATGAGGGAAAAATGAATAACATAAGTCATTAACATATAAGGTGTAAATAAAAATAGAAAAACATGAAAAAGATGCATTATTTTTTTTTTTAAAAAGAATTAAGCATTCATATAAAGTTGTATTATAACTTATGTAGCTAGATGTATAATAACATTTAACCACCCAAGATATAATAGATGTCCATACTAAGCTAAACCCAACACATACCTCTTATGCACATCACGTTTTATAAAGTAACTTCAATTTTACTGTTTCATCTATGTGGGACATCATGTATTTATTTACATCACGCTTATAAACCCAATAGAATTTTCATAATAACACCACATATCATATTTCTTTTTTATTGTCTAACAAAAGCAGTTCAATAAAAGTAAGTCAGATAAATGAATGGCAACTTAAAAAGCTGAGATAAGCAAATTTTTATGAATGCACTTTTTCTAAAACTTTTTAACTAAGCCGAAAATAAGCCAAACAGAACCAACAGTACTAACTTTCAAGTTAGTACTGCTCCTTTAAACTTATTACTGCTAAAGGTTTTTAGCAACAATGAGGTTCCAGCAGTACTAACTTTCACATTAATACCGGTCCTTTAAATTTAGTATTGTTAAAGTTTTATAGTAACTGAATAAGTACTCTAAAAGCTATCTATGTGACACATCATGTATAACACCACATATCATATTCCTTTTTAATTGTCTAACAAAAGCAGTTCAATAAAACTAAGTCAAATAAATGAATGGCCACTTAAAAAGCTGATATAAGTAAATTTTTATGAAGGCACTTTTTCTAAAACTTGAAAGTTAGTACTGCTGGAACATCATTGTTGATAAAAACCTTTAGCAGTACTAAGTTTAAAGGAGCAGTACTAACTTGAAAGTTAGTACTGCTCATGTAAACTTAGTAAGCACTCTAAAAGTTAACAAATTAATCAATTCTAATATACTTTACCTAAAAACCACTAAGAATCATCATTAAGCCAAGATGAAATACAACTAAACAAACATTATATGTAATTTGTAATATAAAAAGCCAAATAAAAATCCAATAACAAAATATCTGATAAACGAAAAACAATTGTTCAATGTAAATTAAATGTGGAAGGATAAAAGTAAGTGCATTCTGTTGCTCAACCATTTCACTGCTTCTTTTTTTATCACATCCATGGGGTTCGACCATGGTAGGGACACCGTTGTTAACATCTCCTTCCTGTGTTTTATTAAAACATGGTTAATAATATAAAATTTTCATTTTAAACATGTAACGGAGTTAAATGGATTTAAGAATATGAGTAAACATTTATTTATTAAGGTAGTGAATAATACCTCATTCATATCGGTCGACAATGTTGTAGTGTCATCCAAGGTACCACATCTAGTTTGATTTAAATTGTTTTCCTGCGGTGATTTCAAGAAATGGTGAAAACTAAGTTTCATTTTTATGCATGTTTTCATGTTGAATGAATTTAACTATTAAATATTATACTACCTCATCGATACCATATGATGTGCTTGTAAAGCCATCTTCAACAGCCTACAATGTTTAACAAAAAAAGCAGTAATACAAAAATGTTTTCAAATAAAAATATTGCGTTATTGTCTTTAAAATACGCATATAATACCTCATTCATATCTGGAGATAATTTTGCATTGCAATCCTCATCTTCATATAACTCATTATCAGCATCATCTGGAACATTTTCATCATCTTCAAAATCATCTTCGTCATCTTGTAAGTATACTTCGACTTCCTGTTTTATTTGACAACGAAAAGTTCAATTTGTAACAACTTGGGGTATATGGATTAACAAATAATACAATAATGCAGTGTTAAAACCTCGTCCTCTAGGAAGCCGTTCTTAAAGTAGTTGATTGTATCAACATCTTCAGTAACTTTTTTACCTCGATATATGTGGCTGTTATTGTTGTGGTTAAACTCAGAATACAGAATCTTAAAAAGATATTGTTTTCCAATGATTTGATCAAGCTCATCTGGAAAATATTGATCAGTATCCATGCCATGTTGTTGCATGATTTCAAACACGGTCAAATTAGTCATCTTATGCACATTGTTGTCAAAAAGCACAATCTGTGCAGTACCAGTTTCATCAACTATACGAACAATGATTTTGAACCTACACATGAAACATAAAGAATATTCAGTTTTGTATTTTTATATTCGGTACGGAGGATTTAGTTTTTTATTTTTTATTAGAAGTGTGAGTTTATACCTTGATGCAACTGCGTATGTTTCTCCATGTTTCTTACAGTACCACAATTGTTTCTTGTTTCTTGAAAAATTGTTTCCTTCTGACGTACTTGCAGAAACTCTACTGTTGCATGCCATGCAAGCTGTATAAGCCCATCCATTTTCATATTGTATGTTGTGCACAGTTGCATAAACAACACAATGTGTTTTCTGCATTTTGGTTAAATTGATTGGTTATCATTTTTCTATGCAGTATTAATACAAAGTTGAATGCAACAATTTCATGTCTCAAATCTTCATAAATCAATGATTTCTTACCGGTTCAATGCTACGAATCATACCAACCATTTTATTTAA
Organism: Artemisia tridentata subsp. tridentata; assembly: GCA_021014915.2. Taxonomy (NCBI): domain Eukaryota; kingdom Viridiplantae; phylum Streptophyta; class Magnoliopsida; order Asterales; family Asteraceae; genus Artemisia; species Artemisia tridentata. Next base: position 102,170,178 of record CP139503.1, on the reverse strand, counting down.
GCAACCATGCATAAACTCTGCAGGTGTAACAACATGCGCACCCAGAGAATAGGCTTCAATACGGAACTTAGTCGCATCATAACCATCCAATGTCTCATACCTGCAACATGTGAACATTTTAGACATTTAGTATTACACATGTAATTACATGTACATTTAAAATCAAATATACATGTATTAAAAATATTACCGCTCTCGGAAAGACAATAGCTGGGGTATTCTTCTATTAATATAGATCTTTGATCCGAATAGAGCATTGTGTATTACAGGCTTGTCTGTATTTAATAATGAAGTTACATTAACAATTGTATCAACTATATATAACATAATTTAATGTATTCTATTAACAATAAATATATTTTAAACTTACTATCCCAGTATTTAACTTTCGCTAACATCAAAAGGATGTCTAAATGCCCAACTTCTTCAAGTTTCTCATCATATGCACTCCACATTTGCGCCCAATTATCCCAGAAAGTACAATCAAGTCTATAAGATCTGTATATTGCCATTTTAAAATATTATTACATGAATCTTGTGTTTTATATTTATTATTAAAAACTGTATATATATGTACTCACTCAACATCTTCTATAACAACTGTCCTACGAATTTTAGGACCACCAGCGCTATTGACAGTTACAATGTTTCCAATAGCAACAACTGTTCCAATCGAGTCTGCAATAAATATATACAAATGTCACTGTTAATAAAATCTTAAACTCAAAAAGTTTTCTAATGAAGGAAAACATAAAATACATACCGACACAATCATGTTCATGATACTCATTGTTACTGTCTAAGATACGTGTGAATGGTTCATTTATAAATCCAACAAAGTTATCATCAATTTGATCTGTTCTAGTCACTTCTGTTCCTTTGTAAAAGGAAATTTTCCACCTATTGGGAAGCAACGACAATCTTCCACTGTTTTTCGCCACACCGAAATCAGAGATGATATAACACTGACCCTCTTGAAGAAGGGGTTCAAACTTAAACATCAATTCTTTTTTATGTAAATCTGAATTCGGTCGCCCTGTTTATACAATTTTTCCAAATATACTTTATTAAAAAAACTAAAAAAAATACATGTTATTCATTATAAATGTAAAATCACCTCTTTATCTTGGAAGACACAATCCAAACTATATGGATCGTGTTCTTTATTCAACTTGTGGGAATGCCATAGAGAAATACATCTTGCTTTTATTGCCATACTATCAACCATTGGACTGATACGACTAACGGCAGTTATTATTCATTCCTTGATCTTAGTTGCTATTAAATTAAACCATACATAATATAGTTATATAATTATTTAAAACAATAATGTCAATGCAAAACTCTTGATATCTAAATACCTGGTGAAACACGCTGAGAGCTAGAATTGTGCATTCCATTGTTTTTCTGATAATGTGATTTAGGCACTACAAAATAATACATAAAACATAACATGTTTTAAAATTATAATATAAATTTAATATGTAACACATAATTATAATGTACAATGTGTTCTTTATTAATATAAACCTGATGTGGTGTTTCCAAAACTAGCAGAATGTAATCTACTGTTCCTTGTTTGTTGTGGCTTAACTCCTGCAATTTAATGAGTATAAACTTGTGTTGTAATTCATTTTTAAATATATATACATTCCTTTATGTATAATCAAAATACCTATTGATGGGTTTTTAAAACTGGAAGAATGATTCTGGAACCTCAAATGTTTATGCACCTTCATACCTATAAAATTTTTAACATATTCTTGTTATGTTATGGACCATATGTTAATTTAAAATTTTTAATAAACATTGTATATTAAATTTATAACAATTAAACCACCTGATGAAAAATCCTCAAAGTTTGTTTCAGAGTTTTCATGATCTAAATGGCAGTCAAAAGAGGATGTCTGATATCCAAAACTTTGCTTTGAAGATGTCTGTTCTTGTGTTATCTTCGGCAATACATTCACTGCTGTCAAACAGTAAAGATTTCATTATAATGCTCATATATTATTAATATTATGTAACCATGCAAAATTATTTAATTGTGTAACTATAATACCTCTTGTTGGAGCTCTCAAATCTTTTTGACGACTTTTGATATATGACATCTTTTCAGATTCTAACCTCTGATGCCCTCCTAAATTCAACATATGAGATCTAGAGTTCCTTCTAGGAGTATCACTTTCAAACATGCATGCATCTATTACATGAGATAAACAAATACATTAAATTATCTACTGAATTTTTATAACTGAGTATGTTAAAATATAAAAAACAAACAACAAACAAACAAACCTGCAACACTTTTTTCTTCATGATGTTTTAACAAATTACTTGTTGACTGGACATCTAGATTGGAAGCATGTTTACCATACATCTTATGAGTATTTCCCAATGCAAGTTTATTGCATCCTGTCGATCACTCACCATATTATTACTATAACTCTTTATATTAATAGTTATAAAAATATTAAAAACTATATTTGTTTATAACATAATTACCTTTTGGCGGGTTTTCTAAATTGAGAATATGAGTTCTAGATCTTCCAGGTGTGTCACTCTCAAACATACATGCATCTATTAAATAGTCATGTTTATCATGTGATTTTAAGAATACAAAGTAATTAATAAATTGTGTCAACTGATAAAATACCTTGTAGGCTTTTATTCTCCTGATTATCACCTGGTGCTCCATTCAACGCTGTAAATTAAAGACGATGTAATTGTTAATCTAATAAATATATATGAATCATGCTGATTAAAAAATATGAGTTATCTAATGAATCGTTAATATGCATTCTATTAACCAACATACATCAACATATATAAATCATGACAATAGAAAACATTGAATATATAATGAATGTTTAAAACCATGCATGTTTAATTGTTAATAAACAAACCACCTGCTGAATCCAATATAATGTTGTTGTTTTCCTCCTCAGTTGCTGCTGAAAATTTGTACACAAACAATTATTAATTACACCTGAAACCCTAATCATACATACTATAATAATTAGGTTCCAGCAGTACTAACTTTCAAGTTAATACTGTTCCTTTAAACTCATAATAGCAGTACTAACTTTCAAGTTAGTACTGCTCCTTTAAACTTAGTACTGTTAACGTTTTTAAGTAACACACAATTCAAACGTATATAAGCAGTTCATAATACGATTCATATTCATAAACAAATAATCAATGTTTAACTCATAATACGATTCATATTCATAACCAAACAATCAATGTTTAACTGTTAATTCTAAAAATTACCCGATGAATCAATTATAGTGTTTTTGTTTTTCTTCTTTTTCGTTTCAGTTTTAGACGTCTTTTTAACGTTTGATCTTGACTGCCTTGCTGAATGTCTTTGTGGTTGCATATCGATATATGGATCGTGTATAATGTGTGCTTGTGAACGGGTTATGATATGACATAATAAGCCATATATATAATGTAGGATTAGGTTTTAAAACATACACACCCAATACGAATGGGGCTAAGATCACAATGAATATATTCCATACTTATCTGTAGCATATTCATAAACATATAACACACAAATAGGGTGGATTTGGCTGAATCTTTAGAGGGTTTTAGAGAGAGAAAGAAGGTTGGGAACTAGAGAGAGAAAATGTGAAATTGTATTATGTGAAAATGTGAAGGAGTTCCAACCCTCTCCCTAGGTGGAGAGGGGTATTTATAGTACTAGTAGTTCTGCCCCGAGTGGGCTGTGGAGCGAGCTGACAGTGGGTAAAGACCCAACCCACTCCACAAGTTCTATATTAACTAAACTATATTAACTTACTAATATAATCCTATGAGCTATTCAATGCTACTGAGTACACGGGGTGACCGAGTCTTCATTTGAATATTTATATTCCTAACAATCTCCCCCTAAGGGAGGTCACCCCGGAAAATACATTTTGAATTCTAGCATTCTATTCTTTGAACTTGACTTCATAGCTCGTAGTCTTTGATTCTTCAACGTCATAAATCTTTGTGCCTTCAGCAGTGAACCTTTGATGACTGATCTTTTGTCTTGGATGATCTTTGAGTATTCTTCGACGTTATCATCCAACATGCGTCTTCGAGTCATCTTCTTGCAGTATTGTCTCCATGTGATAGTGTAATCTTTGAATCGACATGCTCACACTTTTCTGGATCATGATTTTCAGCCTCAGAGTTGCGGAAGCAGTGTTGAAGGTCTTTTAGATGTCATGATTTCTTTGATTATGATGATGGTGAAGTGTGAGCATGGGGTGATGGACCGGCATCTTTTCAGCAATCAACTACAACCGCCAGGATTTCCTGCATACGACAGTTAGCAATAAAACATCCGGTACTTACAGGTTCGGACTTCGAGATTGTTAACAGCATAGTGTGAAAACTCTCTCTAATCCTTACCAAGACCGTTCCTAAATCGAAAACCCACAGAGGGCTTACAAGATCTACCGTAGTAAATCAACGATTAGGTGAGTCGCTGGAGTTTACTCCACGACTGTAGACCGTTTGAAACCGCCACGACCACTAAGCGTAATCCACAAGGAATTACCAAAGTGACCTGCTTTCAGATCTGTTTGATGTTGACCCTAGCAGGAATTTCCATTCAATCACTGAGAATTACATTTGTAAATTCCCTCATAAATGTTCTGGCAGATTGCTAAGATCTGCGTAGGACTCATAAGTTTACAACTGGTGTCCTTAATGTTGAACAACCAGTGTAGAAGTAACACGTGTTCCTATGAGATCTTATGATGCATCTCGTGGCTCTAGACTCGATAAGTGCAATTTTGGTAGTCGAAGACTGGAGCGGTGTCTCCTGTTTCAATATCAATATAACTCGTAATGAGCGGTCGATAGATTATGCAGGGTTCCCCGTGAGAATGAAACAAGTCCTTTTAAGGGAACTTGAGTGGTTTAGAAGGTTTAGTGCAGCGCGTCACTGGGTCCATGACGTCTTATCTTCAATACCGGTGTTGCTTAATAACCACCAGTAGCATATGAATTGAACCCGGTTTCTGCCCTAAGGTTGAATGATTGGAGGGCTATTTCTTTTCACCCTTTCTCATTTCATTTCTTTTTAATTCTTCAACCCCTTCTTTCTCCTTTCTCATATTACTCCTTTTTTTTCATAATCATGCCTAAGGACTTTCTAATACTAACTATTCGGTATTGTCCCTGGGTAGATCCCTCCGGCTCTGGCGGATCATAGGACGGTTTTCCTAACCTTAGCCACCTTATAACTTCATGACTATCTTATGTTGCCATTTACCAAATCCTTGAAAAATCTCTCAAAGTGTTCATGATTATGAAACACATTTTGCTAACACTTTGAGAGTTTTATAATTTTCAAAGGCTCCCCCTTAACATGTGCACATATGTGTTAATTTAAAATTTGCACATGTTGGGTAGAGATTGCACTTTTTGAATTGATCCATTTTCAGTGAACATGACTGATTCGAGACACGCTTACATCACTAGTTAGACTAGCTTGAAATTATTACCCGTCCTGGTCAAGTTCACAGAAAGTTTCTAGAAATGGTACACTCTACTCAGATACGTCCTCTTCAAGACACGCTTACATCACTGGTTAGACCAGCTTGAAATTATTACCCAGCCAGAACGCATCCTTTCGATTAATGACAGTTTATGTTTCATCAATTCATTCGTGAATTCTGAGTCGTGCTCACATGAGATGCCACATCCATTTTCATCCATTCGCTCCCCCTCAATATGTGCATCGATATACGAAAGAGTTTAGCACATATGGGAGAGCCTACACTTAAGACCAAAACATCACATTTTTTATCAGAATTTCATATTTAAATCACATTCTCTCCCCCGATCAAAAATTTCAAACCATTTGAGATTTGTGATCCCAATTGATTTAAATATGTTTAGAAAATTTGGGAGAAAATGTGGTCAGGTTTAAATGTATTCTGATTATGGAGCATACTATGCTCCCCCTTAAACCACGAGAGAGTGTCACTGCTGATGTTGCACAATGCTTAAAAAGGTGTCAGAAATTTGAACAAATACTCTCCCCCTCAATTAATGACCCATTTTCTATTTAAAGAGTTGTAGTCATTCAATTGAGTGTGAAGTATTTGTGAAAAATTTAAGTCCAGTTACCACCTTGTGAAACACCAAAACTCTCCTGAAGAATCATAGAACAGAAGGAGTTTGTGGTGTAAAGAAGACTTCTCTTCTTATACAAGAAATGATGCACTGAAACGTACATCAGTTCGAAGAAACATGGATATAAAGTAATCCATGCCCAGGTGAACATCACCCAGTTGGAGGAACAACCGTCCTTTTGGCGACATGCTTTCCCCATTATAAAGCGCGGGTTGCAGTATGAAGTAACTGCAAGCCATTTAGACATGTTTTAACCGGTTAGTATAACTTCTGCTCGAGTTTAATTTAAAGACCCGTGTCATTATTGAATGACATTTCTAGGTCCGTAAATGTTATCGATAAACAGAAGACATGCCTAGAAGAACTATTTTTGGTATTTTCTGTTTTTCTGATTTTTAGGGCTTTTATAGGTTTTATATTTTTCTATTTTCTTTTTGGTTTAAGATATATACACGTATATACAAGGATATGTGAAGCCAATCCTTTACTCCTCCTTTTCTTCTTGAAGACATTTGAGTGTTTCAGGTGTCAAGCTCTTCATACCAAGACGAGGGAGAATAAACTGAAACCGTTCTCTCAGAAGTGCCTTGTTGAAGATGTCAGCCAACTGAAACTCCGTCCTCATGAAGTATAGTTCAACAATCCCTTTTTCAACCTGTTCCCTTATGAAGTGATGCCTGATATCGATGTGCTTCGACCGGGAGTGTTGGACATTGTTACAACAAAGAGCAATAGCACTTTTGTTGTCACAATACAGAGGAATGTTGTTGTATGCTAAGCCATAGTCCAAAAGTTGTGATCTCATCCATAGGATTTGAGCACAGCAAGCAGACATAGCAATGTACTCGGCCTCTGTAGAAGATATATAAGTGCTCATCTGCTTTTTAGAAGACCAACTAACCAACTTTTCCCCCAAAAACTGAGCTCCCCCCGAAGTACTTCGACGAGTATCTTGACACCCAGCATGATCATCATCAGCATAAGCTGTGAGTTCCATTGCAGTGTCCTTAGGATACCAGAGACCCATATGAACAGTGCCTTGAAGATATCTGAAGACTCTTTTCACTGCTTCCAGATGCTTTTTGGTAGGCTTGGATTGGTACCGAGCGCACATACATACTGCGAACAGAAGATCAGGTCTACTAGCAGTGAGATACATCAAGGATCCAATCATACTTCTATACTTTGTTTGATCAACCGGGATCCCAAAGAGGTCTTCATCCAGCTTTGATCTTTCAACCATGGGAGTGTCAACAGAATCACTTGAATCAAATCCAAACTTCTTCAAAATTTCGTTTGCATATTTGGATTGATTAATGAAGATGCCTCCGGGACTTTGAGAGATTTGCAGACCTAAGAAAAATGAAATTTGTCCGATCATCGACATCTGGAACTTAGAACTCATCTCCTTTAAAAACCGATCACATTCACTAGGATCAGAAGAGGCAAAAATAATGTCATCTACATATATCTGAACATGAAGTAGATGTTTGCCCGCCTTCTTGGTGAATAGCGTGGGATCAACAACACCCTTGGAAAATCCGTTTGCAAGAAGGAACTTGGATAGTGTGTCATACCACGCCCTAGGTGCCTGCTTCAAGCCATAGAGGGCCTTCTTCAAGCGATAGACATGAGTGGGGTGATCAGCGTCCACAAATCCTTCTGGTTGACTCACATAGACTTCCTCCTTTAAGTCACCATTCAAGAAAGCTGTCTTAACATCCATCTGGTAGACTATCATATTTTGACTAGCAGCATTTGCGAGAAAGATTCTAATGGCTTCAATTCGGGCAACCGGAGCAAAAGATTCTTCAAAGTCTATGCCCTCTTCTTGTCGATACCCTTTTGCAACTAGCCGTGCCTTGTTTTTCAGAACATCACCATGCTCATCGAGTTTCACCTTGAAGATCCACTTTAGAGCAATGATCATTGCACACTCTGGAGGAGGCACTAATTCCCATACTTCAAGCAGATCAAATTCATGAATTTCATCTTGCATAGCGTTGAACCAGCAGTCTTTGGACATGGCTTCTTTGAAGTCTTTTGGCTCGACTTTGGATAGTACGGAATTGAAGAAACACCACAGTGCATCGGTGGCAAGTTGTTTTCGTGTAGATACCGGATGCGAAGGATTACCAATGATGTTGTCAATTGGATGATCATTGGTCCATTTTCTGAGATGATCGTGGGGTTGAGGGTTTTGAACTGATGTTGCCGTGTTGTGATCTCCTGAAGAAGATGTATCAGTTGAAGACTCAGGAGCAAATATGTTCTCAAACGGAACATCATCAACAGGAGCAAAAGGATTAACTTCAAAAGAATTGTTTTCTGCAGAACCTTGCTGTACCGAAGAAGACTGAATATTTGATGATGAGGGCGATTGACTGGCAGGTGGAGCATCTTGACTGATTGATACAGATACAGATGGACCTTCTGAGTTCTGTGGAATTTGAGCATCAGCAACAGGAGGTACAGGTGGAACTTTCGTTGTGGTATTTACTGTTGGTGGCTCAAAATATTCGTCAAACATCGAATCAAATAACTTCTTCAACTCTTCACTGGTGGGAGGTACATAAGGAACTGTAGGCGTGGGATTCTGTACAAGACCTGAACTAATTGGTCCAGGTGTCAATAGATTAGGTGTGGGTCCAGAACTGGTTTGTCCAGGAGCCGTTTGCTCAGTCAGCTCATCGAATGTAACGTGAATAGTTTCCATGATTTGTCGGGTTCTCTTGTTGTAGATTCTATACCCCTTGCGATCTGGTGCATACCCAACGAAGAAACCTACGTCTGCTTTAGCTTTTAGCTTTCCCAAATCTTGACCATCATTTGTCGGATAGCACAAAGCACCGAACACTCGAAGAAAGGAAAGATCTGGTTTCTTCCCATGTAACAGCTCGTAAGGAGTTTTGTTGTGAAGAGTGTGTATCAAGGAACGATTTTGGGTGTAACACGCAGTAGCAATTGCTTCTGCCCAAAGAAACATCGGAGCCTTAGAATATATTAGCATAGTTCTTGCAGCTTCCACTAGAGTACGATTTCGTCTTTCAACAACACCGTTTTGCTGAGGAGTACGTGCAACACTTTTCTGATGAGTTATGCCAATATCTTCATAAAATTGACTGAGTTGTTGGTTAACAAACTCAGTTCCATTGTCCGTCCGGATGATTATGACAGTTTTGTTCAGCCTTACTTGTAACTGCTTGATTAGTTTAATGATAACCTCTTGTGGAAAACTAGAAGGGGGGTTGAATAGTTTTACGTCTTTTTAATTTATTATAAAAAAACTTTTTTTACTTTTAAAGACTTAGATTCGAATTTATGTGAACTCAATTCTTGAACAATATGAACAAATGTAAGTAGATCTAAATTAAAAATGCAAGTAAAGTAATGAAATGAAATGAAAGATAGAGATGGAAAGATCTAACCGCGAGACAAAGGATTTATAGTGGTTCGGCTACAAGGACACCTTCCTTGCCCTACTCCACTCCCCGAGCACCTAACTCGAGAGTTTTCTTCACTATATCAACAAGCTCCCTTATGGCGGAGAAAACCTTACACAACTTTTGCTTACACCGGTTTAACGACACAAAGCTAAATGTCGAGTTCTAATCGTAGCTAGAACCAATCTCACAACTTCACACAACTAATTCACAACTTCTTCACAACTTCTTCACACCGGCTTCACAACTTCTTCACAACTACTTCACGACTTCTTCACGACGGCTTCACAACTTCTACACTACTTATATACTCTTCTACTTCTTCACACCTTCACTACTTACACACTTTAACTTCTTCACACCTTCACTACTTACACACTAATCTAGCCTAACCAACTATGCTCACACCTATCTAACAAGTATTCACAACTTATATAAATAAATGAATGATTTACAATTATGATACACTAACAACTTGGATGGAAGAGATACACCAAGTTGTAATACTTCTTGTCTTGAAGGATAGAAGTATTCTTCTTTTGCACTTGAGAAGTTGAAGCTTTGGATCACTTGAAACAAAAGCTTAAGAATATAAGATCAAAGGATTTAGAAAGATAGAAGAAGAGATTTAGAACAGAAAGTTTGAGGTGCAAAAGGTGAGAAAAAGTCCAGGGGAAAACCAGTATTTATAGGCAAAAACTGGACAGCTGGAGGAGCGGGGCGGTCCCCTTAAAATTAAGGGGGCCGCCTTGTATAATTAAGGGGGCCACCCCTCAAGACCGTTGCCCAGTTTTGTCTTTTTGTGGGGAAGGTTTTTCTGGAACATTTTTGCCATTTTTGGTTGAAAATTTGAATTCATAAATTTATAATGGATTAAACCTTTTTATTTATTACCAAAAATGTTTTTTTAAAGATATAAAATGTTTTTGACATTTTATAAAAAATCTAGTGATTAAGAAAATGTTCCTTTGATCATATAATGCATTAAGCATTTGTTTGTTCATACCTTAAGTGATTGAGTTGTTAAAATAGATATTAACAACTAAATACTTGTTTACGTCATAATTTTCCGTTTAATGATTTTACATTTTGTGATTATCAAAACGTAGAGATATCGAAAAATATTAATAACGTGTTTAGGCATTATTTATATCAACAATCTCCCCCTTTTTGATGATTACAAAATCTAAACTCATTAAATTGAAAAATTAATTTTTAGACAAGTATTTAGTGAGTTTATATCTACTTCTCCCCCTTTTTGTAGAATCAAAAAGGTTATACCGACAAGTTTTAGACGTGAAATTTGTCGGGACGATAACTCCCCCTTGATGTGTGCTCCCCCTCGTTTGAGGGCACCAAGGAGACGAGCTATGGAAATCTTGGCTGCAAAAACAAGTTAAGAACACAAGACATATATATGCATAGCAAAAATATTTAGAACAAACAACTAATCTTATTCATTCATTCAAGATGATCACATGAATCATCATTACATCACACAATATGCTTAAAACATAAGGTTAAAAAAATACTAATGGTCCTAATATTGCCAAAGAGAGCGATTGGACTTGCTTGCGACACAAAAGGGTGAGGGTTTTTATTTTGGGGCGGAAAGCATGGGAATAGGGCTTAGTTATTTGATGGTGAGGGAAATGGAGTGGATGAAGTGGATCTAACGATGTTGTATCAGTTTAGGGGAGGAATAGGATGAGGACGAGTGAGTAGATATTCGATCCAAGAGATATCTTCACTCAAGTGGAGAATTTGTTTTTGAAGGAAGATGCAACATGGGCAATAGTGGGTGTGGTTTGTGACTTGATCTAAGTTGAGAGAGTGGGGTAAGCAATTTGAGTAGGGTGAGGATGGAGGTTGGCCCTTGTTGCGTTGTGCAAGGTGCATAGCAAGGAGATCACTAAGATCGTGGATTTGGTTAAGCTCTTCATGAAACTTTTGTCTTTCCGTGGGAATGTGGATTTGATCATTTTGTGGAAATGGATGAAATTGGGGTGTGTGGTTTGAGGTAAAGTTTGATGTTTGACCAAAATGATGAGGGTTTTCAAAGGTTTCATTGAAGTTGGTTTGAGGTTTAGAGGTGTAGTTTGGAATGAATGTGGATGTTTGGCCAACATGACAGGGTTTGTGAAATTGTTCAATGGAGTGATGTTGAGATCTTGGAGAATAGTTGGGAATAAAAGTGGATGGAGGTGTTGGTTGTCTAGTCACACCATTTGTGATGGACTTGTTGTGAGGGTGAGGTTTTCTTTTCCACCCGGGTTTCATGGTCATCCTTGCTAGCTTTGAGGTTCTTGGTTTTGGGTTGATTGGAGAAGACATGATGGGATGAGTGAATATGGTGAGGAATGGGGTTATTTATAGTGGAGGATTGATGTGATTAAGGATGGATAAACTTGTTGGGGTGATCATGACAGAATATGTTTGTGAATTTAGGGAAGTGTAGGATGAAATTGGCTAAAAAGCAGAAAAAGATTTTGTGAACTCGTCCTGCAGATGGCCGGTCCCCTTAATTAGGGCCGGTCCCCTTAATAATTAAGGGGGCCGCCTTATGAATTAAAGGGGCCACCCATCTGGTGTCATTTTGAGTTCCAGAAAAGAGTTTTTCTGCAGAAATAGGTAAGGAGGGCTATGTTTTGAGCTTTTGGTTTTAGGCAAGTCCCACTCTTTGAGGCAAGAAAGTATTTAACATATTAATAATTATACATGCAAGACATATCAATTAAGCAAATAAGCAAGCAATTATATCTAGCAATCAAGAATATTGAGACTATTAATCACATAAGGCAAGGGGGGAATAGACTAAAGGCACTAGAAACTAACAAGAAGATGATGGAACAAAAATGGAGTTGTGATATGTAATTTTGTTCTTGTGTGTGCCTATATGCAACAAATGTGGAGATGTGATTGTTTCGACTCCTAAATGCAAAAATTTCCTAAGAAACAATCCAAAGTCTCCTTGATTTGATTTTGCTCAGTATATGAATATCAAAGATATATATTAGATTATATATTTTGACAATTCATGTGAGATTTTATGCATGAAAGAAAAGTGTTTTTAGCATTATTCAACAATGCAAAGAAAATGGTTTTCATGTGTTTTCCTAGATGTGAGAATGATTTGAATAAAATAGATTGGGTTTTGTATATAAATATGTTTATGCAAAAAAAATGTTTCCCAATCTTTAGGTTTGTGCAAAACAGATTCCTAGACACAGATGAGAGGAAGGCAGAAAGAAGAAAAAAAAATGTCATCAGATGGCCGGTCCCCTTAGTGAGAGGCCGGTCCCCTTAATAATTAAGGGGGCCGCCTTTATAACATTAAGGGGGCCGCCCATCTGATGGACCAAAAATGCAGAAAATTCAGTCAATTTGTTCCATCATTCCTAAGCCTAAACGTAAGTGGTTGAAGAGTTCGCGCTTAAGGGGTTTAGTGAATATGTCCGCTATGTTATCTTCCGATGCAACCTTTTCTATAGATATGTTTCCTTTTTGAACGTTATCACGAAGGAAATGGTGACGTATCTCTATATGTTTAGTCCTAGAGTGTTGAACGGGGTTCTTACTTAAATCTATAGCACCTTTGTTATCACACATAATTGGGACATTATCTAACCTAATGCCATAATCTACGAGAGCTTGTTTCATCCATAGTGCTTGTTGACATGCCTTTCCAGCGCTTACGTATTCGGCTCCTGTAGTAGAAATAGCAAGAGCGGTTTGCTTCTTCGAAAACCAAGATGTTAGGCAACATCCCATGAACGTGCATATACCGGTAGTGCTCTTTCTATCCACGTAGTCTCCCGCATGATCCGAATCCGCATAGACGATGGTTTCTATGCCGGATCCCTTAGGATACCATAATCCTAGGTGTATAGTGCCTTTAATGTATCGGAAGATACGCTTAACCGCTTCTAGGTGAGAGGTTTTGGGATCCTCTTGAAAGCGAGCACAAAGGCAGATACTAAACATGATATCCGGTCTACTAGCCGTTAGGTATAGTAAACTACCTATCATCCCTCTATACTTAGTGTTTTCTACGGACTCACCTTCTTCATCTCTTGTGAGTTTTACTTCCGTAGACATCGGTGTTTTCATAGGCTTAGAGTCTTCTAATCCAAATTTTTTAAGCATCTCCTTAATGTACTTAGATTGATTAAAAAATATTCCATCTTCTAATTGTTTTATCTGTAATCCTAGAAAGAAATTTAGTTCACCCATCATACTCATCTCAAACTCATCATGCATGATTTTGGCGAATTCATCACACATATCCTGACATGTCGATCCAAATATAATGTCGTCGACATATATTTGGACAATGATGAGATTTGGGCTTTTCTTTTTCGTGAAAAGAGTATTATCTACCATTCCCATGGAATAATCATGTTTAACAAGAAAAGCTTTTAATCGATCATACCAAGCCTTAGGAGCTTGTTTGAGTCCATATAAAGCTTTCTTGAGTTTATAAACATAATTAGGTTTTGCGAAGTCAATGAGTCCTGGAGGTTGTGCCACGTATACCTCCTCATTGATAAAACAGTTAAGGAATGCACTTTTCATGTCCATTTGAAATAACTTAAAGTCTAGGGCGCATGCATAGGCAAGGAGTATTCTTATAGATTCTAATATAGCTACGGGGGCATAAGTTTCGTCATAGTCAATTCCTTCTTGTTTATTATAACCTTGGGCAACTAACCTAGCTTTGTTCCTAGTAACAATTCCATTTTCATCTAACTTATTTCTATATACCCACTTAGTTCCTATGATGGTCATATTCATGGGATTTGGGACTAGTTCCCAAACATCATTTGTCTTAAATTGATTTAGTTCCTCTTGCATGGCCATAACCCAACTTTCATCTTTTAAGGCTTCATTTATATCTTTTGGTTCTATTGTTGAGAGAAAACAAAAGAAATTATTTTTATCTTGAGCTTGTGATCTAAGGGTTCTTTGATTTAGGCTTCCTATTATATTATCTATTGGGTGTGATTTTGATTCCTTAATATTTACTATTTCATTTTCTCCTAGTGTTATATTTTCATTATCATCACCTAAGGGTTTAGTTTTACTAACCTCAATAGCTTCTTCTTCAACTAGGTCATCATCTTCTAGAGGCAATGTTTTAGGTGGTGGTGGAGTTTCATCAAATGTTACATTCAATGATTCTTCTACTTTCATAGTGTGTTTATTAAGTATTATATAAGCTTTACTATTTTGCGAATACCCTAGAAAGATTCCTTCGTACGACTTAGGATCAAACTTAGTAAGGTAATCCTTTGTATTGAGAACAAAACATTTGCTCCCGAATACCCTAAAGTAATTTAGATTAGGTTTTCTACCTCTTAATAACTCATATGGGGTTTTTCCTAAAATTCGCCTAATTGAGACTCTATTTATTATATATGTTGATGTATCTACGGCGTGACACCAAAATTTTTGTGGGATAGATTGTTCATTTAGCATTGTTCTACTCATTTCTTGTAAGGAACGATTCTTTCTTTCTACTACCCCATTTGATTGTGGAGTGCGAGGAGCGGAGAAATTGTGAGATATTCCATTTAAATCACAATATTTTCCGAACTGCACTTCGTTATCAAATTCCCGACCATGGTCCGTCCTAATAGATACTATAGAACATCCTAATTTGTTTTGAATCATTTTACTAAATATTTCAAACTTATTAAAGGCTTCGGTTTTATCACTTAAAAATCTAGTCCACGTGTATCGTGAATAGTCGTCTACAATTACCAAGGTATATCGGTTACCTCCGTAACTCCGCACTGCGGATGGACCAAAAAGGTCCATGTGTAATAATTCTAGGCATCTAGTAGTGGAGACTATATTCTTAGCTTTGTGACTAGCGTGTGCTTGTTTTCCCATTTTACAAGCATCGCAAAAGTGTTGGTCATATCTTAGGTTTGGCAAATTTCTAACTAATTCCTTAGAGGCTAGGGATTGTATTTATTGCATATTAGCGTGTAGGGTATTCACAATGCATGAATCACTAGTTTGAGTCTTGTATGGATCGAATGGAAGAGGTTTTTAGAGAGAGAAATGGGAGCCTTTTAGTGAGAGAAAGAAACTTGTGTAATATTAGATTGAAAAGGTCCAACCCTTCCCTTGTGTGGGAAGGGGTATATATACTACTACATATTATGTCCCTAGTGGACTGTGGAGCGAGCTGACAGAGGGTAAAGACCCGACCCACTCCACAATAGTAATTAATAACTAAGCTACTAATCATATTACTGATAATCTTATGAGCTATGATGATCTAATAAGTACTCGGGGTGACCGAGTCTTCTGCTGAATATTCATATTCCTAACAATCTCCCCCTAAGGGAGGTCACCCCAGAAGTAATGTTCTGAAATTCAGCACTTCTTCCTTGGATCTTGACATCATAGCTCGTACTCATTGAATCTTCAATGTCATAGATTGCTGTGCAAACATCAGTGATCTGAAGATGACTTCTCTTTTGTCTTGGATGAATTTTGAATAATCTCTGAACGAATCATCCCACTTGAGTCTCCAAGTCATCTTTCTGTAGTAATACTCCATGTGTTGAAATATACTTAGAGCCGACATGCTCACACGATATGGGGTCATGATCTTCAGCATCAGAGTTAGCAGAAGCTGTGTTTAAGGTCTTTTAGGGTAATCATGACTTCTTTGATGATGATGAGGTGTGAACATGTGGTGATGGATTGGCATCTTTTCTGCAACCAGCTACAACAGCAACCAGCTACAGCTTTCCACAGCTACAATCGCCAGAAGTTCCTGCATACAACAGTTAGCAATAATTCGACCGGTACTCACAAGTTTGGACTTCGAGACAGTCAACAGCATATTGTGAAAACTCTCTCTAATCCTTACCAAGACCGTTCCTAATCGAAAACCCACAGAGGGCCTTTTAAGATTTTACCGTAGTAAATCAACGATTAGGTGAGTCGCTGGAGATCACTCCACGACTGTAGACCGGTTGAAACCGCCACGACCACTAAGCGTAATCCACGAGGAATTACCGAAGTGACCTGCTTTCAGGGCTGCTTGATATTGACCCTGGCAGGAATTTCCATTCAATCATTGAGAATTACATAAGTAAATTCTCTCATAAATGTTCTGGCAAATTGCTAAGATCTGCGTAGGACTCGTAAGATTACAACTGGTGTCCTTAATGTTGAACACCCAGTGTAGAAATAATTTGTGTCCCTATGAGATCTTATTATGCATCTCGTGGCTCTAGACTCGATAGTGCGTTTTGATTTAGTGAGCGGAGGCTGGAGAGGACTGCCACCTTTTCAATATCATCTAACTCGGAGTGAGAGAGACGATAGGAATGTATTGAACTCCGTGACAATTGAAACAAGAGTCCTTTGAGGGACCTTGAGTGGCTAGGGAGGGTTGTGCAGCGTATCACTGGGTCCATGATACTTTGTCTTCAATGCCAGCAATCAACCAAGTGATTCTGACAGCATATGTATTGACCCGGTTTCTGCCTAAGTTGTAAGGAGGGCTATTTCTTTTCACCCTTTCTCTTTACAATTCTTTTTCATTCTTCAACCCCTTCAGTGCTTACCGTGACTTCATAACTAACACCTTGTTGGGTTTGTTCCAGTGTTAGCTCCATCTCAGTCGGCACTCTTCCCTCATTCACTTTTCTCTTTTTTTAATCATACCTAAGGACTTCTACACTAACTAGTGGATTGTCCCTGGGTAGATCCCTCCGGCTCTGGCGGGATCGTGGGAACTTGAGCCTAACCTAACCATCCTTATAACTCCATACATTAATTAAAATGGTCGGTCTTTGGTATTCATCCACGATTGCCAAACCAAATCTTTGAAAAATCTCTCAAAGTGTTCATGATTCTGAAACACATTTTTGAAAACACTTGAGAGTTTTATATTTTTCAAATGCTCCCCCTCAACATGTGCTCGGTTGATTGTTTTATAAATTTGCACATGTTAGGTAGAGCTCGCACTTTTTGAATTGATCCACTTTCAGTGAACATGACCGATTCGAGACACGCTTACATCACTGGTTAGACCAGCTTGAAATTATTACCCGTCCTGGTCAAGTCCATAGAAAGTTTCTCGAAACGGTACACTCTACTCAGATACATCTTTTTCGAGACACGCTTACATCACTGGTTAGACCAGCTTGAAATTATTACCCGGCCAAGACGTATCCTTTCGATTGATGACAATTCAAGTTTCGTCAATTCTTTTGTTAATTCTGAGTCACAGCCACATTCGATGCCATAATCCATTGTTTTGTAAAACCATTTGCTCCCCCTCAATATATGCATTGATATAAGAAAGATTTTCGTACATATGGAGGAGCTTGCTTTTATGACCAAAACATTTTGCTCCCCCTCAATATGTGCCTTGATATGCAAAATGGTTTAGCACATACGGGAGAGCTTACATTAATTACCAAAACATCACATTTTATCAGAATTTCCTATTTAAATCACATTCTCTCCCCCGATCAAAAATTTCAAACCATTTGAGATTTGTGATCCCAATTGATTTAAATACGTTTAGAAAAATTCGGGAGAAAATGTGGTCAGGTTTAAATGTATTCTGATTTAGGAACATACGATGCTCCCCTGAAACAACGAGAGAGTGTCACTGTTGATGTTGCACAAAAATATGGTAAGGGGTCAGAAATTTGAAAATTTAAGTCAATTGACCACCTTGTGTAACATCAAGACTCTCTTGAAGAATCAAACAAGATAAAGAGTCTGATGTAAAGAAGACTTCTCTTCTAGTACACGAAATGACGCACTGAAACGTACATCAAGTCGGGAGAACATGGATGTAAAGTAATCCATGCCCAGGTGAACATCACCCGGTTGGAGAAACAGCTGTCTTTGTGGCGACATGCTTTCCCCATTGTACAGTGCGGGTTGCAGTATGAAGTAACTGCAAGCCATTAAGACATGTTTTAACTGATTAGTATAACTTCTGCTCGAGCTTCATTTAAGAATCCGTGCCATTGTTGAATGACATTTCTAGATACGTAAATGTTATCGATAAACAGAAGACATGCCTAGGTAGAACTATTTTTGGTATTTTCTGATTTTTCGATTTTTATGGTTTTTATAGGTTTTATATTTTTGTATTTTTCTTTTTGATTTAAGATATATACAACTATGTACAAGGATATAAGAAGACAATCCTTTACTCCTCTTTTTCTTCCTGAAGACACTTGAGGGTTTCAGGAGTCATGCTTTTCATGCCAAGGCGTGGGAGAATAAACTGAAACCTTTCTCTTGGGAGGGCCTTGGTGAAGATGTCAGCTAACTGAAACTCTGTCCTCACGAAGTATAGCTCCACAATTCCTTTTTCCACCTGTTCCCTGATGAAGTGATGCCTGATGTCGATGTGTTTTGACCTGGAGTGCTGAACATTGTTACAACAAAGAGCAATGGCGCTTTTGTTGTCACAATATAGGGGAATTTTGTTGTATGAGAATCCATAGTCCGACAGCTGTGATCGCATCCAAAGGATTTGTGCACAGCAAGCAGACATAGCAATGTACTCAGCTTCAGTAGATGATATGGAAGTACTCATCTGCTTCTTAGAAGACCAACTAACCAACTTTTCCCCTAAAAATTGAGCTCCTCCTGAAGTACTTCGACGAGTGTCTTGACATCCCGCATGATCAGCATCTGCGTATGCCGTTAACTCCATTGCAGTGTCCTTAGGATACCAGAGACCCATATGAACCGTGCCTTGAAGATATCGGAAGATCCTTTTCACTGCTTCAACATGCTTCTTGGTTGGTCTGGATTGATACCGAGCACACATACACACAGCAAACAGAAGATCTGGTCTGCTAGCCGTGATGTACATCAAAGATCCAATCATGCTTCGATACTGTGTGATATCAACTGGAATCCCTGAAGGATCTTCATCCAGCTTCGTTCTATCAACCATGGGAGTGTCAACAGGTTCACTTGAATGGAATCCAAACTTTTTCAGGATCTCGTTGGCATATTTGGATTGATTGAGGAATATGCCTCCGGGACCTTGAGAAACTTGTAGTCCTAAGAAGAATGACATTTGTCCCATCATGGACATTTGGAATTTGGAATTCATCTCCTTTGAGAAACTATCACATTCACCAGGATCTGTTGAAGCAAAGATGATATCATCTACATATATCTGAACTAGCAGTAGATGGTTTCTTGATTTCCTGGTGAATAGTGTAGGATCAACAACACCCTTGGAGAATCTGTTTGCTAGGAGGAACTTGGACAATGTATCGTACCATGCCCTTGGCGCCTGTTTTAGCCCATAAAGAGCCTTCTTCAAGCGGTAAACATGAGTAGGGTGTTCAGCATCCACGAATCCTTCAGGTTGACTCACGTAAACTTCTTCCTTTAAGTCACCATTCAAGAATGCCGTTTTGACATCCATCTGGTAGATTATCATATTACGACTAGCCGCATTAGCTAGGAAGATTCTTATAGCTTCAATTCTAGCAACCGGAGCAAACGATTCTTCAAAATCAATGCCCTCTTCTTGTCTAAACCCTTTAGCAACTAGCCGTGCCTTGTTCTTTAATACATCACCATACTCGTCAAGCTTCACTTTGAAGATCCACTTTAAAGCAATGATCATTGCACGCTCAGGAGGAGGCACTAATTCCCATACTTCAAGTCGATCAAATTCATGGATTTCATCCTGCATAGCCTGGAACCAGCAATCTTTAGTCATTGCTTCTTTGGCATCTTTTGGTTCAACTTTAGACAGTACGGAATTGAAGAAACACCATAGTGCATCAGTTGCTAGTTGATTACGAGTGGATACTGGACGTGAGGGATTGCCTATGATGTTGTCGATTGGATGATCACTGGTCCATTTCCTGAGATGGTCGTGAGGTTGATGGTTATTAACAGAAGTAGCAGTGCTGTGTTCCTCAGGTAAGGATGTGTCTGATGAATGTTCAGGAGCAAATATGTTTTCAAAAGGAGCCTCTTCAACAGGAGCAAAAGGATTAACTTCCAAAGAATTATTATCTGAAGATTCTTGCATTACTGGAGAAGTTTGAGTGTTTGATGACGAAGGCGATTGACTGGCAGCAGGAGCATTGTGACTGACTGATACTGAAGCTGCAGGGCGTTCTGAACCTTGTGGGGCTTGAACCTCATCCATAGGAATTATAGCTGGTTCACTCGGGATGGTTCCATTCGTTGGCTCAAAGTATTCATCAAACATAGGATCGAATAACTTCTTCAACTCCTCACATGTAGGGGGCACATAAGAATCTGCAGGCGTGGAATTCTGTACAAGTCCTGAACTAATGGGTCCAGGAGACAAAAGGTGAAGATCGGGTCCAGAACTGATTTGTCCTGAAACAGGTAGCTCACTCAGCTCATCGAACGTAACATGAATGGTTTCCATGATTTTACGGGTCCTTTTATTGTAGATTCGATACCCTTTACTGTCAGGTGCGTATCCAACGAAAATACCTATATCTGCTTTAGCTCTTAACTTTCCCAGGTCTTGACTATCATTAGTTGGATAGCAAAGAGCACCAAACACACGCAGAAAGGAAAGATCTGGTTTCTTGTTATGAATTAACTCGAAGGGAGTCTTCTTATGAGCCGGATGAATTAGGGATCGGTTTTGAGTGTAACATGCAGTTGCAATAGCTTCTGCCCAGAGAAACATCGGTGTCTTTGAAAATATAAGCATGGTTCTTGCAGCCTCCACCAGAGTACGGTTCCTTCGTTCAACCACCCCGTTCTGTTGAGGCGTGCGAGGGATACTTTTCTGATGCGTGATGCCAATACTTTCATAGAAATTACGGAGTTGTTGGTTAACAAACTCAGTACCATTATCTGTGCGGATGATTCTGACAGTTTTATCTAGCCTTACTTGCAGCTGTTTTATCTGTTTAATGATAACCTCTGGAGTTTCGTCCTTGGTTCTCAAAAACTTTACCCATGTGAACCGAGAATAATCATCTACTATCACCAGAACATACTTCTTTCCATTTATGGTTTGTATTCTCATTGGACCGCACAAGTCCATGTGGAGGGTGTGAAGAACTTCCAAGTTGGTGTTGATGGTTTTAGGCTTGTGGGTTTGTTTCTTGCTTTTACCCAGTTGACATGCAGAGCAGAGATGATCTTTCTCATATTTCAGTCTGGGCATCCCTCTAACAAGATCTTTACGGGAAAGATTATTAATGGTACCGAAGTTCAAGTGGTTCAAACGACGATGCCACAGCCATGATTTTGTTTTAGAGGCTTTAGAAAGCAAGCATATAGGAGAGGACTTCAACATTTCTTCAATTGAGATGGTGTATAGATTGGTGCCCCGACTACCCTTGAGGAGATCTAAACCATCCAATTCTCTGACGAAACATGTATGCTTTCTGAAAGCCACTTCTAGATCTGAATCACAAAATTGACCCACAGAAAACAGATTGTGTCCTAGTCCTTCCACATAATATACCCTTGAGATTACACTATCGCCAAACACATAATCTCCATAACCCATAATAGCACCAAAGTGGTCGTTCCCAAATCTAACTGTCCCGATGAACTTTTTCACGAAGTTCTTGAGCCGTGAGCGATCTCCAGTCAAATGTTTTGAGCAGCCTGAGTCCAAATACCACAGGACGATTTGTACGACCTGCATTTGAAACTAGACAACAATGGATAACTGAAAAATGTGGATCCCCAAGTGCAATTGGGGTCCATTTGGTCAGCACACACATATTCAGGAACCACAGATTTCACAGATGCTACTATCTTTACTGTGGAGACAGAACTTGAGACAGGACAAGACCTAGATGGAAGGCATTGTGATTCTAAAGACAAGATTCTACCAGTTGGTCTCCATTCCATTTTCTTCACAATTTTATGCATATTCATTTTAGGTAATGGTCTCTGTTTTCCTAAATTGAATTTCCTTCCAGTGGGTCTCCATTCCTTAACTTTCACAATTTTATGCTTATTCATTTTAGGTAACGTGCACTGTTTTCCTAAATTGAATTTCCTTCCAGTGGGTCTCCATTGATAGCCTATGCTAGCAAATGTTTTTCCTGTTGCTTTCCAAACCTTTTTGCATGCATCAGTTATCCTACCATTCTTATCATGGAATGATGCAGAAGACATCAGGAAAGACACAACACATTCATCATGATTAGCAGAAATCAAACAATTGTCGCAAGTTTTACAGATAGCATTAGAATTCGAATTAATTACAGTACTTTTGATACTAGAATCAACACGATTCATCCTACTCATTGTAAACTTATTGTTCCTAGGTTGGGCTTCTACATTCTTCAAGTGATCATTCTTAGCTGGCGCAGTCATATCCTTTCTTTCATTTCCTCTAGACCTTGACCCGCTAGCTTGGGTGTCACTTTTTACTCCTGTAGAAGCATCGAAGGTAACATTAGTTTGTTTTTCTGTCACATGCTTTCCTGATAATGATGTGTTGGATTCTGATGTTTTGGGTGGTAGATCAAAGGCTACATGCTTGTTCACAACATTGGATGATGATGTAACAAATCTATCTCTATGGCCTCTAAACTTAGGAATTGAGCCTATGGCATATTCTAAGTTTTCCTGAATCCTTTTCGTGAGTTTGCATGCATAGACGACTGCTTGATCAAGTGGCTTATCATTCCTATCCTCTTCAACTACCTCACGAAGTGTGTCAAGGCCTTCTCTAAGATGATCTAGATATGTTTGATGGGCAAGGCTGTTATTTCTAAGCTTAAACGGAATACACCCAACATCAACATCATACTTTTTACTATCAGCAGCCTTTTGTGTATCACACTTACAAGTGGTGCATGGCATTTTACCTTTCACCCGAGCCTTAAGATTCTCAATTTCATTTGTTAAAGAGGTTATTTGATCATTATGATTTCTTCTTGTAACTTTAATAGAATCATATAACTCTTTGAAATGTTGTATAACCTTTGAATTTTCTTCTCGATAACACTCATTTTCATAATGTAACTTATTTATGGTGTTTTGATATTGAAAATTCTGAGAATCTGAAGACGAAGGTTTATTGGAGCCATATACTTCACACTTGTTGGATTTCAATTGGGCAATTTGGGCCCTCAGCAGTCGAATCGTGTTCGTGTGAGCTTGAATTGTCTCATCTCGTTTGCTTAATTCAAAATAAGTATCAAATTCAGGAGCATCCAAAGATGTCTTGTTATTTGATATTTTCTGTTTTTCATTTAAATGTTGATATTTCAATTGCAAATTAAGAAATTCGACTTCCAATTTTGAAAAACGTTTAACCATATTATCATGGTCATCTTTTTGAATTTTTTCAAGCAATTTTAAATTCTCCCCCTCAAGCTCAACAACACGATTCTGAGTGACATTTAACGCAATAGCATACTCATTAAATTGACAAGCAGACAGTGCAGAATCAGTGACAGTGTAAAATACATCTTGTGCAATACATTTAGCAATCAAGTTGTCGTTAGTAATGAGTATGTTTTTTCTTTCAATATCTCGACTCTTAAGTTCTATTGCATATTCATTCACCTCACTTTCCATATCTTTAAACACTACTTCCATTTCCTTTATTTCGGCTTTAAGGGCAGTTTGCAACCCTTCAAAATGTTCTTTAAGTAGTTTAAAGAATGGCATGACCTCAGTTAAGTAACACCTTTTTGCATGTTCAAAACACCTTTCCCCCTCAGTAATGCCAGTTGGTGTGATTCTCTTCTTACATGTTTTCTCAAAATCAGCAAATAATTGCCAAAGCACATATAAGCTAATAAAGGTTTTGCATTCAGTGGGAAGAGACAAAGGCACCAGATTCCTAGGTGTAATGGGAGGATACACCGTTATGGATGCAACTTTTCTAATGAGGGGGGTGTTGGCCTTAAGTTTTTCTACCTTAAGTTTTTCATTATCTTGTTTCCAAAATATCTGTTCAGGTGTTAACTTCTTTTGAGGAGCAAACACAGTCAAACGATTTTCCTCATAATAATCATGGGGTTTGATTATTATTCGTCTGGCTATGCACTCGGGATCCCTCATTTTCTCATTCATTTTTTCTTTTGTTCTCTCACTTATCTCCTCTTCCTCTTTATAGTGGATAAGCTCAGGCGGTTCATGATTAGGCATAAACATCACATTTGAATCATTTAATGCAGGTTGGGCTATCTTAGCAATCTCATGAATAGCTAATTTAGATCTACCTACATTGTTTTCGCTATGCTTGTCACTTAACTTTCTGTGCTTATACATCATTTGAGCAGTCTGCCTTGTTTGGTCTTGTGTGTACAACTTATCTTCAAGCTTATTTTTTAACGTCTTGAGTCTAGAGAAATCATTTAAAAGTGTTGATTCTTTTTGTTTGAATTCTAGCTTAAGTGTATCAACACACTTTTGTGCTTCCTGTTTCTGTTTGACAGACTGTTCTAGCTGGCTTTTCAAAGAACTCAACTCTAATTTTAGCGTTTCTTCTCTTACTCTAGACTCTTTGATAAGTGTACTCATTTGACCTTCTAATTTCTGCTCTCGTTCATTAAGCTCAAACTTAGCACGCTGTTCATACATGGCAACTTGTTCTTTGTAGATGTTTAGTCTAGTGATCAAGTTATCATCAGGGACAGGCAATTTGTTCTCATGGTACACACATGCATTATCTATATTACCCGCATTATCTAAGGCACATACATTACTCATAGCACACACATCATTATTGACACAAGATTCACCATTTGGTACATCAGTCGAGTTGTTGCTATTCAAATACTGTTCATATGAGACAATATTGCTATTTTCCATATCAACATTACTTGAGTCAGAAACAACTGCCTGATGTACTTCTTCGGGAATCTGTTGTCCCTCGACAATATTATATGTGTCATAGATTTTTAGTACCTCAGATATCACGGATGCATTAACAGGACCATCTTGTCTTTGAAGTAATCTGAGTTCTGAGGACGTTTAGGTTGATTGCAGTTTCTAGCAATGTGTCCAAGCCCCCCACAATTATAACACTTGATCTGTTTCCCTTGCCCCTGATTGGCATTCCCTGCTCTATTCTGCACATAACCTCGACCCATGTTTCTACCAGCTCTCCCTTGCACATTCTGAACCACAATTTTCCCATCCTCCACCATTGCTAGATTGCGTGGGTTGGAAGAATTCCTTAACTGATTGTTGGTCTGAGGGAGTGATGCTTGAAACTGTTGAACCAGTAGAGATACTTGATTGGTGAGGTTGTCAATCATTTTGTCGGTCTGAGAGTAGCCTGAGTCAAGTTGTGAACTCATAGCAGGTACTTGTGAGTGAAGTTGGTGATAGCTTGGATTGGATGATGATTGGATTGTTGGTTGTATGTTTGTCATGAATGCCAGTGGGTCATTTGTAGTTGAAGGATTCAACTTTTCTCTCAGCACCCGATCATAGAGAGCATGCTTCTCATGTTGTTGCAGGTAAGCATACAGCTGTTCATAGTTAGTATCCCTTAAACCTTTGTTGAGTTTGACGGCCGTAACAAATCTGTCCCATTCCGGAGTCATGTTGTTCACAAACTTTGAGTTAAGTTGGATTTTGGGCATAGTCATTCTGATCATCCTCATATCATTCACCAACTTATGAAATCTCACATAGTAATCTGTGATATTTTCTCCTGGGTTCATTTTGAAATGCTCGAACTCATCATACAGCTGTGACTCACGATCTTCCTTTGTGAGTTCTGACCCTGCCAACAACATTTTAACGTTGTCCCACACAGCCTTGGCTTCAGTGTTAAAATTGATGAGCTTGTATACATCCTTTGGAAGACCTTGAATAACTATGTTGGAGGCTCTAATATCGGCATCATACCTCTTCTTTTCTTCTTCATTAAGATCATTGTAGTTTCTAGGTCTGTCGATGCCCCAAGTTACAGTACCATCTTCACCAGTTGTAACAACGTCTCTGGTGGTACCCATCTGATAAGGTCCTTCGTCAATTGACTTAAGAATGTTAACACCATTATCTTTTCCCAAGCAGTAAAGTCTAATTCGTTGTGCCCAAGACTCATAATCCGTCCTATCTAGCATAGGTGGACGAGTGTCAGATCCTGCTGCTTGAATATCATCTGATGATGTACTTGATGTGGTAGCCATAGTAACTACGGGATTTTACTGATCTTGTGATTTAACCGAGAAATCGAATCTTTCGCGGGAATTTCTAAAATCACCAAGACACAAACCGCCTAGACAAACCGCGTTGACACAAACCGCGTATGTGCCTAAGAGACAAACCGAGTTCACACCAAAGATACAAACCGCGTTGACACAAACCGCGTGTGCGCCAAAGAGACAAACCGAGTTCACACCAAAGACACAAACCGCGTATTCGCCAAATAGACAAACCGAGTTCACACCGGATATACAAACCGCGTATACGCCTTAGAGACAAACCGAGTTCACACCGGATATACAAACCGCGTATGTGCCAAGAGACAAACCGAGTTCACAATGGAGATACAAACCGAGTTCACACTAGATACACAAACCGCGTAGACACAAACCGCGTATACGCCTTAGGGACAAACCGAGTTCACACTGGAAGTACAAACCGCGTAGACACAAACCGCGTACGCACCGTAGAGACAAACCGCGTTGGCACAAACTTCCAAACCTGTCACTATCAATGCCGTTTGTCCTTTTGCCTAAACTAGTATAAAGACAAACCGCGTACCCGATGCTACACAAACCGCATTCACGAACGTCCAAACTACACAAACCGCATTCAAGAACACTTCCACAAAAAACCCACTAATTGCTCCAAAATCACCACACGGTTCTTGGATCTGTGAATCCAAACACCAAATACCACTCTAATACTATTCTTAATCTAGAAAGTACAAAGAAAACTAACTTCTAATCACTAAACAAAGTACAAAGATGAAGTTTATACTACTTAATAAAACCGAACTAAAACTTAAAAAAAAACTACAAATCTAACCAAATCTAACCAAGAAAAACCTAAAGAACTACACAAATTCAATATAAAACAACCTCTAATCACTAAACAAAAACACAAAATGAAGCGTATGCCACTAATCGAACCGAACAAAGATCTTGAAACCTCCAAATCGACCCAAAAGTAAAAAACACCTCACAAACTACACAAATTCGTGAATACCAACTCTCATGGACCTAACCATGGCTCTTGATACCAATTGTAGGGTATTCACAATACATGAATCACTAGTATGAGGCTTGTATGGATCGAATGGGAGAGGTTTTAGAGAGAGAAATGGGAGCCTTTTAGTGAGAGAAATGAACTTGTGTAATATTAGATTGAAAAGGTCCAACCCTTCCCTTGTGTGGGAAGGGGTATATATACTACTACATATTATGTCCCTAGTGGACTGTGGAGCGAGCTGACAGAGGGTAAAGACCCGACCCACTCCACAATAGTAATTAATAACTAAGCTACTAATCATATTACTGATAATCTTATGAGCTATGATGATCTAATAAGTACTCGGGGTGACCGAGTCTTCTGCTGAATATTCATATTCCTAACATAGCGTGACCTAATCTCCTATGCCACAATGTAGAGTTTTCATCTAAGGTTGCTAGACATATTTTATCTTCCGGTTAATTTCCTAGTTTCATGACATATACGCCACCTTTCCTAATTCCTCTACCTATGACCTTTCCGTCCTTAACTATTTCGCTATCTCTATCGGTAAAGGTAACTCTACACTTATTATCACATATTTGTCCTATACTAAGCAAGTTGTATGTTAAATTATCTACATGCTCAACATTTTCAATAGTTAGAGAGTCTTGAGAAATCGTACCTTTGCCAATGATTTTACCACGAAAGTCACTACCGAAAATAACGTTACCTCCGTTGTAAGGCTTGTAAGAGGAGAATAGCTTGCGATTCCCCGTCATGTGTTTCGAGCATCCACTATCCTTAATCCATTCATCGGGCTCCAAATTTATTCCTAGGCATATTTCATCGGTAGCTTGAGCTACAAGACATTTTTCGTCGTTTGCTTTGTCCGCTTCGTCTTTGTCGCTATCACTCCATGCTCCACTAACAAAGGCGCTTTGGTAATCATAACCCGGTGGCTTCGGACATTCGCCAATGAGATGGTTTGGACTTCCATGCATGTGATTTTTTGACAAATAAATTAACAACCGGATTATTGCATACGTGGACTTTGACGTGCGGATTATTGCCAACGTGACCTTTGACGTGGACTTATTTCTGATGATGTGGCTTTATCTAGTCATGTTTATCCTGTTATATATATATATATATATATATATATATATATATATATATATATCCATTAAAAAGTATTAAAAAAAGTTATAAAAAAAAATGTCAAAAATTTTAAAAATATTATGACAGTTTTTAAAACAATTTATTATTATTTTTTTAAATTGTCATTATTTTTTTGAATTTCTTTTATTTATTTTTTAATTTTTTTGAACTCTTTTGAATACTTTTTAATGGACTTATTTATTTGTTTATGTATTTATTTATTTTTTTTTTTAATTTCTTGACAAAAAAGATTTTTAAAAAATATTTGTCAAATTTCTGTCAAAAAATTTAGCCATTTTTTTTTTTTTTTTAATACTTTTCTGACAAAAAAAGCTTTGACATAATTTTTAAACTTTTTTTAATATTTCTCGCAAAATATATATGTATATATATTTTTTGACATATTTTCTTTTTTTTTTTAATTTTTTTGACAAAAGAAGTTGACATTTATATAAAAAATTTCGATTTTTTTTTAATATTTTCAGCAGAATAAAAAAAATGTCGTCAAAATTTTTTATAAAATAAAAAAAAATCTTTTAACAAACAAAAAAATTAAAAAAAAATAATTAACTCATGGACTAAATCCGTGATATTCAACAAACCATAAGGACCATTTATGAAACACATTTAAGGGTATTTATGTCATTTCTGTCCCACTTGACGGTCAACAGGCGGAGTTAGTGGTCAAGGGACCAAACCCGATACGGGTCAAAACCACAGGGAGAGGATCTGTTAAAAATTCTTGCGAGGGACCAATTCCGTTAAAACCGACAAACCATAGGGACGATTTATGAAATTAACTCTTACTTTTATATTAATGTTAAATGAACCCTAACTTGTAAATTGATTAGGATAAAAGCATATTTGTTTAAGGACAAGCAAATCCCAAAGTGTAGGGATATTTGATAAGGAATTATTTTGTACCTTTTTAAGGGGTCATTTAAGGACAAAATTGTATTTATATGATCAAATATTGCCATAAATCGTTTCTTTTTGCATTTTAGGTACTTTGGACGAAAAATTTGGAATTCGGCACATTTATGGCTTATTTGGACGAAAAAGTGAAGAAAACGACGAAGTCCCAAATTCTGTCAGATAAGGGAGTCTGACGGCGTCACAAGCTACAACGTGACGCCGTCACTTGCAATTGAAGATGGATTCTTGGCTCAGAATTAACAAGCGACGCCTCAGATGAATCTGAAGACTTTATAACCTGACGGCATCAGGTGCATTTGAAGACCAAGATTTCGTACAAAGTTAACAAGAGACGGCCAAGAACATTTACAAAGAGACGGCGTCAGACATCATATGACGGCGTTAGACATCATAAGCGACGCCGTCATAACGGCGACTTGTGGAAGACGAAACCCTAATTGGAGGCGAGCTGACGGCGTCACACTTTGCAACTGACGCCGTCACACTTTGCAAGTGACGCCGTCACAATTGTAAATCTATATATACTTTCGCATGTTTTTCATAATTCGTGTAACACTTTGGAGAGGCAAACCCTAGACGAATGTTATAGCTTTTGTAAGGCTTTTACAGCCTTTGAACTTCATGTTTCAATAAAGATAAGTTATCCCTTTGATCATTCGATATGTCTATGTATTGTTTGATTATGTGTTTATCTTTTCTTTGCTTTAACATGCTAGCTTAAGTTAATTAGTGTTTGCTTAGATCTAATGAAACATAGTTATTGATCATTGATTTGTTGTCTCTTGTTTAATTGATTACCTCGCGTTAGGATAAGAAAAATGGCTAAGTTCTTATATGTATTAGCTTGAACGTCTTATAAAACACAACCATAGAGTGTACTATTGGTTTTCCTCGTTGTATTTATTGCGTGAATTGCGGCTTGTAGATCCTAGATAACTTAATAGACTTTAAGAGATTTAGGGGAGACTAATGTTCATATAGTTGGGGACTTCGGCACCTCCACACGACCAATATTAAGGAATACAACGCTTCAAATAAAACAAGGACGTGACAATTCGACAAATCAGTAGGAGATAACTAGGGAGTAAAGATGTCTAAGTAAACACTGCTTTTCCTATCATAGGAGTTACCACCAAATTTACTTTTTCTTTTTATTAGTTTAATTTTAGTTTAATTAGTAGTTTTTGGGTTAGTTAACTAGTAACTAATTCTGCCCACTCTTCCAAAACTCAAGATTTTTACCTGCTTTCATAAAATATAAAAATACAAAAAGAATCATCCCTCACCTCTAGACCTATCTCTACATACACTTCGACCTTCCCAAAACTATTGCGAGGCTATTCACCTAAAGAATGATCAATCTCCCGGACTTACCTACACTACACTACAACGGGTAGGTACACTGCCTAGAGGATTGTAAAACTTCCTTTGAGAGGTTCTCATCCCTCACATCAAAGTTCGATAACTGCAAGTTCGATAAACCCTTGGGTAAGTTCGATAAACCCTTGGGTAACTGCGATAAACCCTTGGGTAAGTGCGATAAACCCTTGGGTAAGTTCAATATTATCTATCTAACTTGTACAAGTTAGAAGATTTCTCCTTAGTCGAAGTATTCCACAAGCTTATACAAGAAAGGGAATACTGAGTAATCATTGAAGCGTGTAGAAGTTTTCCGACCAGTTTTCCGTTGAATTTTTCCGACCACTCTTCCGGCCAACTTTCTGACCACACTTCTGACCACGTTTTTGACAACAAATTTCACGAGTTTTTGGTACAAACAGTCATAAAAATAGTAGTTTACATAAAAACTGGATCTTGGACAAAAAAGACACACGAAACAGTTTTGTGAAACTGGATATGAAAGCGCGTGATTGTTTGACCATTTGGATACAAAAGACTGTTATAAAAACTGTTACCACCAAAGATAATGGGAAAAAAAGATTTCCAGTTTTCAAAAAATGAGGTAAAACAGCTTAGATAAACATACGAACCACACAAAATCAATCAAATAAAACAACCAAAGCTCTGATGCCACTTGTAGGACCGTAAATTTATATGATTTATGTGGTTCGAGAGGTCTAGGTTGATCAAACATGATGATATGATTCATAGTTCTAGTGAGAGAAAGTAGAGAGAGAGTGGAAAGGAAAAGGATACTTTATTGATATAAATGAAACAATACAACTAACCTAATGCTTAACCATACTCCTCATGGAGATTCATGAGGGGTATTTATAGGCTCAACACATTACAAGTTTGCCCCGTTTACATAAGTAGTCCCTACGGGTGCAACTTACTACGAATCTATTCCAATTCACGTGTATGACGTTATCTTTACAAACTAGCGAGGCTAACAATAAGTTATATAACATGAATGGAAACGGGAAAAATAAACACTCTCTACCTGTCATAGCACATAGATTACCATAGGCTTGAGAACGGATCAAACCTCCACCACTTTGGCGTAAGCACCTAGGATAAACTATCAAAGAGGGCTTTTAAAGGGTTGTAACGTTAGGTGTAAGGGTATGGAAAACACAGTCTTGTGGATATAGGGATTTTTACTGGTGGCAAGTCAATCATCTAAGTCAATCACATGTAAAACGTGGCGTTGCTAAGCCAAGACTCGACTCACTAACTCTAACTCTTTTTGTATTTTTTTTTACTCTTTTCTTGATTTCAACAAAAGATAAAAGACGGGATGGTAGTCCGTATGTTTTTTCTTTCTTTTTTTTTTTTTTCTTTTTCTTTTTATCATTTTTTTTTCATTTTTTTCGATTTTTTTTTTCATACACTCTTGCCCTACCATCTATAAAATATACATCCATACAAAAGGGATTTATAGTTGCATCCCTACACTTGAACTTTAAATAAATAAAAACTAACTAATGACTCGAATTGCAAAGATCAAAACACGTGGAGTACTTTAAAACATTAACGTACATATGGGGGTAATAACATTTGACTTTCTTCCCCATTACTCCCTAATAAATAGTACTTAACCCATGAGTCTCAATCGTCCCAAAACTATATTTACAAGATATGACTCGACTTAGCAACCATGTAATAAACTAGACAATTAACAAAGGGTTTACATATATGTTGCAACAATAATGCACTAAAGATGAGTAAATACAAGGAAGGCTAAGGCGATTTGGGGGTTGATTGTAAACAATGCTCTTCATTAATATTTCGAAATCCACCGAAATATCACGAGAACCGCGAAATGGATAGGCTTGGAGGGGTGTACTAGGGGTATCTTGTACTAAAAATGAGTACATAGCAAGGGTGTGGAAGAATTACTTGACCAATGAAGCCAATGTAATTATAAAAACAGGTTTAAAACAAGGGTTATCCTAATGCCTCTTATCATTTAGTAAATCCTAACTACACGAATGTAGTCTCACTAGTGATCTCATGATGCATCACAAACGCAAGTTCTATAATCTATATACTAACGGTACACTCATAAGCATTAAAGGTGAATGCTTTTTCCTAAATATCTAACGGCGAACCTCACATTTTTAGGGTGGAAATTTTTGAATGGTAGGGTTTTTGTGCTAGCTATATAATTCCTATCTATGAGACGCTTATTAAGACTAAAGTTTCACTCGTATATGTCATAATTTTTTATTATTTTTTTAATTTGGTGCTAAAATTACCTTTACAAGTATCTCTTTCGGTTTATTACACCATTACTTAAAAACAATACAAATATCAAATGAGTTATAGTTTATAAGGTGTTCATTTTTACCCTCCCTACACTTAAATTGAACATTGTCCCCAGTGTTCTTGAAAAGTACCAAAGTTATGATAACGGGATAAATAAAAGATATGAAAGAAACTAATACTCCCCTGATTAGCTCGGTATGGACTATGTTGAAATACAGTTAAATCCTCCTCCAAGAAAATAAACCTGATAAGTTTCACTTCCAATGTATACTTTCATCATCTTGTCCAATATAACATGTAAATCACTAAGAAAACGAACACGAAACCTCGCATAAAATTTGCGAAAACACTATATATGTAGCATATTCATAACACATAAACACACATAAGATGAGATTTGGGTCGAATAGAATAATGAGTTTTAGAGAGAGAAAGTGAGTTGGGAACTTTAGAGAGAGAAAGATGAGAGGTTGTATTGAAAATAATGAGAAGTTCCAACCCTCTCCCTAGGTGGAGAGGGTTATTTATAGTGCTAGTAAATGTGCCCTTGAGTGGGCTGTGGAGCAAGCTGACAGTGGGTAAAGACCCGACCCACTCCACGAGTTCTATAATAACTAAACTATATTAACTTACTAATATAATCCTACGAGCTATGTAATGCTAATGAGTACACGGGGTGACCGAGTCTTCATTTGAATATTTATATTCCTAACAATCTCCCCCTAAGGGAGGTCACCCCGGAAATTACATTTTGAATTCTAGCATTCTATCCTCTGATCTTGTCTTCATAGCTCGTAGTCCTTTGATTCTTCAAATTCAGCACTCTTTGCACTTTCAGCAGTAAACTCATTTGACGACTGATCTTTTGTCTTGGATGATCTTTGAAGATTCTTCGATGATATCATCCAACATATGTCTTCTAGTCATCTTGTTTCAGCATCGTCGCTGTGTGAAGTTGTGATCTTTGAGCATTCTTTGAGATCATCAGTCACCGTAAATCTCCAAGCTCATCCATTGTAATATTGCCTTCATGTGATATATTGTGACCGTTGAACTCGCATGCTCACACTCTTCTGGATCATGATAACTATCATCAGAGTTACGGAAGCTGTGTTATAGGTCTTTCTTCTATCATGATTTCTTTGATAATGATTTGTAAGTGTGAGCATGGAGTATGGATTGACACGTCACTACTGGAATCAGGAACCACCATCACCATCTTTATATGAATCTGAAATAAAACAGTTAGCAATAAAGTTGGAGAACGAATATGGCTTTGTCATTCGTTCGGTGTGGTTGGATTAACCTTCGGTTCTGTGAAGACCGACCTGTGATCAGGTAGAATCCCCTTTAAAGAAGGTTCTCCTTGACAGGAATTTCCAGCTTGTAGTAATGAGTCTTCCAACAAATTAATGTCAGAATCATCATACTAAGCGTGTTCTCATACCGGAGCGTCTCAAAGCAGACAACACGATAGAGTGAATCAGTGAATTAAATACCCACTGATTGATGAAAAATTGATTTAGAAAAATCACTCGCGTGTCACTGGATAAACATTTTATGCAACACGACAAGAGTTTTATAAATTGTCTCTCATTTTCATCATATTCACTTTAGTTTGAAAATTTTCACAATCAATGTGTTCGAAACTCAGTTTGGTGAGCACATTGAAAGGTTTTCCAAAAGCATCCGTCAATCCATTTCCTGGAACAAGGTTGATTCAAATGAGAATCGCCCCATCGTTTCTTTCCAGTTGTCACAAGCTTGATCCATGATCGATCTCACATGTCACCCACCAAGAGCTTGTTTGATGTTGGCTCTAGAAGGATTTCCATCTTCATTGTGAATACTTTACGTATCACTCGGATGTTCTGGCAATACCACGAGGATAATGCGTAGGACTCTTCATATACATTTTCTTGCTTTTCACGGTGTATGAAACAGCGAGCATATTGGAAGTGTGTCCTAATGAGATTTATTGATGATCTCTTGGCTCTAGACTCAATAGTACGTTTTTGATTTAGTGAACGGAGGCTGGAGAGGACTGCCACCTTTTCAATATCATTTAACTCGGAGTGAGAGAGACGATAGACATGTATTGATCTCCGTGACAAATGAAACAAGAGTCCTTTGAGGGACCTTGAGTGGCTAGGGAGGGTTGTGCAGCGTATCACTGGGTCCATGATACTTGTCTTCAATGCCAGCAATCAACTTAGTGATTCTAACAGCATATGTATTGACCCGGTTTCTGCCTAAAGTGTAAGGAGGGCTTCTTTCTTTTCACCCTTTATCTTTACATTTCTTTTTCATTCTTCAACCCCTTCAGCGCTTACCGAGACTTCATCACTAGTACCTTGTTGGGTTTGTTCCAGTACTAGCTCCATCTCAGTCGGCACTTTTCCCTTATACACATGTCTCCTTTTTTAATCATACCTAAGGACTTTTACACTAACTAGTGGATTTTCCCTGGGTAGATCCCTCCGGCTCTGGCGGGATCGTGGGAACCTATACCTAACCTTACCATCCTTATAACTCCAGTACATTAAATAAAGTGGTCGGTCTTTGGTGTTCTTCCACAATTGCCATCACAAATCATTTGCTCCCCCTCAATATGTGCATCGATATACGAAAGAGTTTAGCACATATTTAGGAGCCTACACATGAGTCCAAAAGATCACATTTTATCAGATTTCATATTTAAATCACATTCTCTCCCCCGATCAAAAATTTCAAACCTTTTGAGATTTTGATCCCAATTGATTTAAATAAGTTTAGAAATTATGGGAGAAAATGTGGTCAGGTTTAACATGTATTCTGATAATGGAACATTACGATGCTCCCCCTCAATCTATGAGGGAGAATGTTAGTGTCAGGTATGATTAGTTTGGAAGATTTTGAATTTAACAAAAATCATACACTGACACATAGCAACAAGTTTCATAAAATTCACTGCTTATTTGGTACAAAGTAGCATGTTTTGATGATATAGAATTTTGAAAATCATCACTCTCCCCCTCAATCGATGACCCGTCTTCTAATGGAATAGTTGTAGTCATTGATTGAGTGATAGATTTTTATGAAAAATTCAATTCTGATTGATATTCAAAAATCATGGTACCACCAAGTTTTCATACAACTACTTTCCTGAAGAATCATAGATTGGAAAGTACTTGCGAAGTAAAGAAGACTTCTCTTCTTATACGAGGAATGATGCACTGAAACGTACATCAAATCGAAGAAACATGGATATAAAGTAATCCATGCCCAGGTGAACATCACCCAGTTGGAGGAACAACTGTCTTTTTGGCGACATGCTTTCCCCATAGTAACGCACGGGTTGCAGTCTGAAGTAACTGCAAGCCGATTAGACATGTTTTAACCAGTTAATATAACTTCTGCTCGAGCTTCATTTAAAGACCCGTTTCATTATTGAATGACATTTCTAGGACCATAAATGTTATCGATAAACAGAAGACATGCCTAGAAGAACTATTTTTGGTATTTTTTGTTTTTCTGATTTTTAGGGTTTTTATAGGTTTTATATTTTTCTATTTTCTTTTTGTTTTAAGATATATACAAGGATATGTGATGCAAATCCTTTACTCCTCCTTTTCTTCTTGAAGACACTTGAGTGTTTCAGGTGTCAAACTCTTCATGCCAAGCCGCGGAAGAATAAATTGGAACCGTTCTCTCGGAAGTGCCTTAGTGAAGATATCAGCCAACTGAAACTCCGTCCTCACAAAGTAGAGTTCAACAATCCCTTTCTCAACCTGTTCCCTTATGAAGTGATGCCTGATATCGATGTGCTTTGATCGGGAGTGTTGGACATTGTTACAGCAAAGAGCGATAGCACTTTTGTTGTCACAATACAGAGGAATCTTGTTGTATGCAAAACCATAGTCCGATAGTTGTGATCTCATCCATAGGATTTGAGCACAGCATGTAGACATGGCAATGTATTCAGCCTCTATGGAAGATATAGATGTACTCATTTGCTTTTTAGAAGACCAACTAACCAACTTTTCCCCCAAAAACTGAGCACCTCCCGAAGTACTTCGACGAGTATCTTGACACCCTGCATGGTCAGCATCTGCATATGCCGTGAGTTCCATTGCGGTGTCCTTAGGATACTAGAGACCCTTATGAACAGTGCCTTGAAGATATCTGAAGACCCTTTTTACCGCTTCCAGATGCTTTTTGGTGGGCCTAGACTGGTACCGAGTACACATACATACTGCGAACAAGAGATCTGGCCTACTAGCGGTGAGGTACATTAAGGATCCAATCATGCTTCTAAACTTGGTTTGATCAACCGGGATCCCAGAGAGGTCTTCATCCAACTTCGATCGCTCAACCATAGGAGTGTCAACAGGATCACTTGAATCAAATCCAAACTTCTTCAATATTTCGTGTGCATATTTGGATTGATTAATGAAGATGCCTCCAGGACTTTGAGAAATTTGCAAACCTAAGAAGAACGACTTTTGTCCCATCATCGACATTTGGAACTTAGAACTCATCTCTTTTGAAAATCGATCACATTCACTAGGATTAGAAGAGGAAAAGATAATGTCATATACATATATCTGAACGTGAAGTAGATGTTTGCCCGACTTCCTGGTGAAAAGAGTAGGATCAACAACACCTTTGGATAATCCGTTTGCCAGAAGAAACTTGGACAACGTATCATACCACGCTCTAGGTGCCTGCTTCAAGCCATAGAGGGCCTTCTTCAAGCGATAGACATGAGTAGGATGATCGGGGCCACAAATCCTTCAGGTTGACTCACATAGACTTCCTCTTTCAGGTCACCATTTAAGAATGCTGTCTTAACATCCATCTGGTAGACTATCATATTCTGACTGGCAGCATTAGCGAGGAAGATTCTGATGGCTTCAATTCGGGCAACCAGAGCAAATGATTCTTCAAAGTCTATGCCCTCCTCTTGTCTATACCCCTTTGCAACAAGCCGTGCCTTATTCTTCAGAACATCACCGTGCTCATCGAGTTTCACTTTGAAGATCCACTTTAGAGCAATAATCATTGCACACTCTGGAGGAGGCACTAATTCCCATACTTCAAGTCGATCAAATTCATGAATTTCATCTTGTATAGCATTAAACCAACAGTCTTTAGACATGGCTTCTTTGAAGTCTTTTGGCTCGACTTTGGATAGTACGGAATTGAAGAAACACCACAGTGTATCAGTAGCAAGTTGCTTTCGCGTGGATACCGGACGGGAAGGATTACCAATGATGTTGTCAATTGGATGATCATTGGTCCATTTTCTGAGATGATCATGTGGTTGAGGGTATTGAACTGATGTTGCCGTGTTGTGATCTCCTGAAGAAGATGTATCAGTGGAAGACTCTGGAGCAAATACATTTTCAAATGGAACATCGTCAACAGGAGCAAAAGGATTCACGTCAAAAGAATTGTCTTCTGCAGAACCTTGCTGTACCGAAGAAGATTGAATATTTGATGATGAGGGCGATTGACTGGCAGATGGTGCATCTTGACTGATTGAGACAGATATCGATGGACCTTCTGAGTTTTGTGAATTTGAGCATCAGCAACAGGAGGTACAGGTGGAGCTTCCGTTGTAGCATTAACTGTTGGTGGCTCAAAGTATTCGTCAAACATCGAATCAAATAACTTCTTCAACTCTTCACTGGTGGGAGGTACATAAGGAACTGCAGGCGTGGGATTCTGTACAAGACCTGAACTAATTGGTCCAGGTGTCAATAGATTAGGTGCGGGTCCAGAACCGGTTTGTTCAGGAGCCGTTTGCTCAGTCAGCTCATCGAATGTCACGTGAATCGTTTCCATGATTTGTCGGGTTCTTTTTTTGTAGATTCTATATCCCTTGCGATCTGGTGCATACCCAATGAAGAACCCTACGTCTGCTTTAGCCTTTAGCTTTCCCAAATCTTGACCGCCATTTGTCGGATAGCACAGAGCACCGAACACTCGAAGAAAGGAAAGATCTGGTTTCTTGCCATGTATCAGCTCGTAAGGAGTTTTGTTATGAAGAGTGTGTATCATGGAACGGTTTTGGGTGTAACACGCAGTAGCAATTGCTTCTGCCCAAAGAAACATCGAAGCCTTAGAATATATTAGCATAGTTTTTGCAGCTTCCACTAGAGTACGATTTCGTCTTTCAACAATGCCGTTTTGCCGAGGAGTGCTTGCAACACTTTTCTGATGAGTTATGCCAATACTTTCATAAAATTGACTGAGTTGTTGGTTAACAAACTCAGTTCCATTGTCCGTCCGGATGATTCTGACAGTTTTGTTCAGCCTTACTTGTAACTGCTTGATTAGTTTAATGATAACCTCTGGAGTTTCATCCTTGGTTCTCAAAAACTTTACCCATGTAAACCGAGAGTAGTCGTCGACCACCACAAGAACATATTTCTTTCCATTGATACTCTGCACTCTCATTGGTCTGCATAGATCCATGCGAAGGTGTGAAGAACTTCCATGATGGTATTGAGGTTTTGGGTTTGTGAGTATGTTCTTGCTTTTGCCCAGTTGACATGCAAACAAAGATGATCTTTCTCAAACTTTAGTCTGGGCATGCCTCGTACAAGATCCTTGCGAGACAAGTCATTTATGGTGCCGAAGTTCAAGTGATTTAAACGACGGTGCCAAAGCCAAGATTTAGTCTTTGAGGCCTTTGAAAGCAAGCAAATAGGAGAGGACCTCATCATTTCTTCAATAGAGATGGTGTATAAATTGGTGCCACGACTGCCTTTAAGAAGATCAACACCATCCAACTCTCTGACGAAACAAGTGTGTTTTTCTGAAAGCAACTTCAAGATCGGAATCACAAAATTGTCCACAGAAAACAAGTTATGCCTAGTCCTTCCACATAGCATACCCGGAAATTACACTGTCGCCGAAC
This sequence comes from Artemisia tridentata subsp. tridentata, assembly GCA_021014915.2. Classification (NCBI taxonomy): domain Eukaryota; kingdom Viridiplantae; phylum Streptophyta; class Magnoliopsida; order Asterales; family Asteraceae; genus Artemisia; species Artemisia tridentata. The sequence continues at coordinate 102,129,774 of CP139503.1, read as the reverse complement.
ACATAATCTCCGTAACCCATAATCGCCCCAAAATGGTCGTTCCCGAATCTAACTGTCCCGATAAACTTTTTCACGAAATTCTTGAGCCGTGAGCGATCCCCAGTCATATGTTTTGAGCAGCCTGAGTCCAAATACCAAAGGACGATTTGTACGACCTGCATTTGAAAACAGACAACGATGGATAACTGAAAAATGTGGATCCCCACGTGCAGCTGGGGTCCGTTTGGTTAGCACACACAAATTCTGGAACTACAGGATTCACAGATGCTACTGTATTTGCATTGGAAACTACACTAGAAGTAACAATTGACCTAGTAGCAGGGCATTGTATCACTAAAGGCAAAGTTTCGACCAGTTGGTTTCCATTCCTTAACCTTCATAACTTTATGGTTATTCAATCTAGCTAAGGGGCACTGATCTCCTAAAGTGAGTTTCCTTCCAGTGGGTCTCCATTGATGCCTGAAAATTAGCAAACATTTTTCCTGTTGCTTTCTAAATTTTCTTACTTATTTCAGTTTTCCTAACATTCTTAACGTGGGGTAGTGCAGGAGACATCAGAAATGACACAACACAATCATCATGATTACCAAAATTAAACATTCATTACATGTTTTACAGACAGAATTAGAATTCGAATTAATTACAGTACTTCTAATACTAGAATCAACACGATTCATTCCATTCATTGCAAACTTATTGTTCCTAGGTTGGGCTTCTACTTTCTTCTCGTGACCACTCTTAGCCGGCGTAGTCCTATCTTTCCTTGCATTTCCTCTAGGCTTTGACCCGCTAGCTTTGGTGTCACCGTTTACTCCTGTAGAAGTAATGATGGGAACATTAGTTTGTTTTACTGTCATTTGCTTTCCTGATTTTGATGTGCTGGGTTCTGATGTTCTCAGTGGTAATCAAAGGTTACGTGCTTGTTCTTAGTCGTAGATGATGATGCAACAAATCTATCTCTTTTGTTATCATTCTTAGGATCCGTGCCAATGACATACTCTAAAAGCCCTGAGACCGTTTTGTGAGGAAGCAAGCATCTACAACTGCACTATCAAGTGGTTTATCTATCCTATCCTCTTCAACTATCTCACGAAGTGTATCAAGACTATCCTTAAGATGATTGAGATATACTTGATGGGCAGACCTATTGTTCCTAAGGGGAAATGGAATAGGCACAACATCAACAGCATACTTACTACAAGCAAAAACCTTTGGAACAACATTTTCACAAGTGATAATTGGCATTTTCCCTTTCACTTGAGTCTTAAGATTCTCGATTTCATTTAGCAAAGAAGTTACCTTTTCATTGTGACTGTTTCGTGTGACTTTAATTGAGTCATATAACTCTTTGTAATGCTGTTTGATTTTTGAATTTTCAGCACGAAAACATTCATTTTCATAGTGTAACTTATTGATGGTGTCTTGATATTGAAAATTCTGAGAATCTAAGGACAATGGTTTATGGGTGCCAATTGTATCACTCTTATTTGACTTTAGTTGGGCAATTTGAGCCCTCAATTGTCGAATCGTGTTAGTGTGAGCTTGAATTTTTTTATCGTGTTTGCTTAATTCAAAATATGTATCAAATTCAGGAGCATCCAAAGATGTCTTGGCATTTGATAGTTTACATCTTTCTTCTAAGTATTGATATTTTAATTGCAAATTAAGATGATCAACCTCTAGTTTTGAAAAACGCTTGACCATGTTATCATGGTCATCATTTTGAATTTTTTCTTGCAATTTCAAATTCTCCCCCTCAAGCTCAACAACACGATTCTGGGTAACATTCAATGCAATAGAATACTCATGAAATTGACAGGCAGTTAATGTAGCATCAGTAGCAGTATAAAATATATCCTGTGCAATACATCTAGCAATCAAATTCTCATTGGTGATGAGAATATTCTTTCTCTCAATCTCACGACTCTTAAGTTCTATCGCATGTTGAGCTACCTCATTTTCCATATCTTTAAACACTGCTTTCATCTCATTAACTTCAGTTTTAAGGGTTTTTTGCATCCCTTCAAAATGTTCTTTGAGTAGTTTAAAGAATGGAATGACCTCAGTTAAATAACACCTTTTTGTTTGTTCAAAACCCCTTTCCCTTCAGTAATTCCTGTTGGTGTAATTCTCTTCTTACATGTTTTATCAAAATCAGCAAATAGTTGACAAAGTACATATATGCTAATTAAGGTTTTACATTCTGTGGGAAGAGTTAAAGGAACTAGATGCCTAGGTGTATTGGGAGGATACACTGTTGCAACCGCAATTTTCCTAAGGGATGGAGTTTTGTCGTTAAGTTCATCGGCCTTTCTCTTTTCTATGTCTAAAGACCAAAATATTTGTTCAGGCGTTAGCTTCCTTTGAGGTGCAAACACAGTCAATCGATTCTCCTCATAATAATCATGTGGTTTGACTATGATTCGATTGGCTATGCATTTGGGATCCTTCATTTTCTCAAACATTCTTTCTCTATTTCTTACTTCTATCTCGTTACTCTCTTCTAATGATGAAACATCAGGAGGGGCATGACCAGGCATAATCATCACATTTGCATCATATAAGGCAGGTTGGGCTACTTTAGCATTCCTAAGGAGAGCTAATTTAGGTTCACCTACATTACTTTCACTATGCTTATCACACAACTTTTTGTGCTTTTGAATCATTTGAGCAGTTTGTCTGGTCTGGTCTTGTGTGTACAACTTGTTTTCAAGCTTATTCTTCAACGTTTTAAGTCTGGAGAAATCATTTAAGAGTTTTGTTTCTTTTTCTTTGAAATCTTGTTTTAGTGTATTTAAATGCTCTTGGGCCTCCTGTTTTTGTTTAACAGTCTGATCCAGCTATTTTTTCAAAGAATTCAACTCTTGTTTCAATGTTTCTTCCCTTACATTACGTTCTGTTATAAGTGTACACATTTGACTTTCCATTTTCTGCTCACGTTCAGTTAGTTCAAATTTAGCACGTTGTTCATATATGGCCACCTGATCTTTATATATGTTTAGTCTAGTGGTCAAGGTGTCATCAGGGACAAACACAGTGTTCTCATGCCACTCACAAGCATTATCTACAACAAAAGTATTATCTACAACACAAGCAATATTTTTAACAGAAGATGCACAACCTGGTACATCAGACACGTTGTTGTGAATCACATATTGTTCATATGGAATAATATTACTATTTCCCATGTCAACAGTATCCGATTCAACAACATCTGTTTGTTGTACTTCGTTGGGAATCTTCCGTTCATCTACTACGTTATATGTGTCATAAAGCTTTAGTACCTCAGAAATCACAGATGCATTGGAGGGACCAGCTTGTTGAGGTGATGAGACAACAGAGGACAGATTAGCCATGAAGATAGTTTAAGCAGTTGGTTCATCATCCACATCAGAGTCAAAAGCATCACAGTCATCAGCTTTGAAGATGTTGGGATCATTTAGAGCAAGGTCCTGAACTGGCTGCTCGTCCACATCGGCATCAAAAGTATTTCCCTCATCGCCAGCAAGAAACAACAACTCTTCTTCGTCCAACACTGCTCCATTCTCTTGAGCTTGCATCAACAACATCTTGTCCTTGAAATAGTCAGAGTTCTATGGACGCTTTGGCTGATTGCAGTTTCTGGCAATGTGTCCAAGTCCACCACAGTTGTAACACTTGGGTTGCTTCCCTGCCCTTGATTTGCATTCCCTACTCTGATCTGCACATTACCTCGACCCATGTTCCTTTGATTCAAGTTTGCCTCCCCTGAACATTCTGAACCACAATTCTTCCATCCTCCACAGTTGCCAGATTGCGTGGGTTTGATGAAGTTCTGAGTTGATTGTTAGTCTGAGGGAGTGTTGCTTTGAATTGTTGAACAAGTAAGGAAACTTGGTTGGTGAGGTTATCAATCATTTTGTCGGTGTGAGTGTATCCTGAATCCAGTTGTGGATTCATAGCAGATGGTGATGAATAGGGATGATGATAAGCTTGATCAGATGAAGATTGGTTGATTGGCTGAACATTTGCAACAAATGCAAGTGGATCATTTGGTGCAGTTGGATTGAGTTTTTCTCTCAACAGACGATCATAAGCAGCATGCTTTTCATGTTGTTGTAGGTAAGCATACAGCTGTTCATAATTTGTATCTCTCAATCCTTTGTTGAGTTTCACTGCAGTAACAAATCTGTCCCATTCTGGTGTCATGTTGTTCACAAACTTTGAGTTGAGTTGGATGTTAGGCATGGTCATCCTGATGATCCTCATGTCATTCACAAGCTTGTGAAATCTTACATAGTAATCAGTGATGTTCTCACCCGGGTTCATCTTGAAATGCTCAAACTCATCATATAGCTGTGACTCACGATCTTCTTTTGTAAGTTCTGATCCAGCCAGAAGCATTTTGACATTGTCCCAAACAGATTTGGCTTCTGTGTTGAAGTTGATGAGTTTGTAAACATCTTTGGGCAGGCCTTGAATTACAATATTGGAAGCTCGGATGTCAGCATCATACCGCTTCTTTTCTTCCTCATTAAGATCATTGTAAGTACGTGGCCTGTCAATTCCAAGTGTGACAGCTCCATTCTCATCGGTAGTAACAGTATCTCTCGTGGTGCCCATCTGAAACGGTCCTTCATCAATGGATTTGAGAATGTTAACTCCATTCTCTTTTCCCAAGCAGTAGAGTCGAATTCGTTGTGCCCACGACTCATAATCCGTCCTATCAAGCATAGGAGGGCGGGTATCGGACCCGGCAGCTTGAATGTCATCTGAAGCAGTGCTTGCTATGCTAGCCATAATGTATACGGGATTTTACAATTCTTTGATTTAAACCGAGAAATCGAATCTTTCGCGGGATTTTCTAAAATCAAGAATAAACCGTGATTGGATTACTTGAGTCAAACCGCAGCTAAAAGTATTACTTCAGTATCAAACCGCAGTCACACAAACCGCAACGTTTAGACCTAAACCGCAAAGAGTCAAACCGCAAAGACTCAAACCGCAAAGAGTCAAACCGCAAAAGATCTAAACCGCAAGGAATCAAACCGCAAAGACCAAACCGCAAAGAGTCAAACCGCAAAAGATCTAAACCGCAAAGAGTCAAACCGCAAAGATCTAAACCGCAAAGAGTCAAACCGCAAAGACTTAAACCACAAGGAATCAAACTGCAAAGACCAAACCGCAAAGAGTCAAACCGCAAAAGCCTAAACCGCAAAGAGTCAAGCCGCAACACCTTGGTCAAACTGCAAGACTGGTCAAACCGCAGGACTGGTCAAACCGCAACTACTAAACGACAAACCGCAAACGGACAAGAACAACAAACCGCAGTAGCAAAGGACAAACACGTCACTTTCAGTACTATTTGTCGTGTTTCCCTTTTTAGGTTAAACGCCAAACCGTAAACCCGATAATCACCAAACCGCAGTCAGAAATTTCCCAAACTAGCACAAACCGCAAACAAGAAACCTTTATCGAGAGGCAAACCGCAGCGAAGAATGCGCGTCAGAAACTCAAACCGCAGTGAAGAAAATCCTTAAATCTTCCACGAAACACACCAAATCAACCGTAGAATACCAAGAAACTAAACTAGAGAACTATGTAAACACAAAAGTACAAAGTTTTAACTATTTGAACCACAAACAAAGCAAAACCAATGACTTTCTTGGCAAAACTATACGACCCACTATAATAACACGAAAGTGCCAAGATCTCAACACCAATCGTGAATATGCAATAACTAGAACCTAACCATGGCTCTTGATACCATTTGTAGCATATTTATAACACATAAACACACATAAGATGAGATTTGGGCCGAATAGAATAAAGAGTTTTAGAGAGAGAAAGTGAGTAGGGAACTTTAGAGAGAGAAAGATGAGAGGTTGTATTGAAAATAATGAGAAGTTCCAACCCTCTCCCTAGGTGGAGAGGGGTATTTATAGTGCTAATATTTGTGCCCTTGAGTGGGCTGTGGAGTGAGCTGACAGTGGGTAAAGACCCGACCCACTCCACGAGTTCTATAATAACTAAACTATATTAACTTACTAATATAGTCCTACGAGCTATGTAATGCTAATGAGTACACGGGGTGACCGAGTCTTCATTTGAATATTTATATTCTTAACAATATATAATAAAATTAAATCCTAAAAAGCAAATAAGATATAATGCTTGCAAAATAAATTTTTACAGAAATCTGAAAATTTAAAAATTCTGGATATTTTCAAAAATTAAGTTTCGACAGAAAAATAAAAATCTGAAAAATTGTTTTGCTACAGTTCCTGACGCCGTCAGGTGTTAATCTTGACGCCGTCAGGGTAGACCTGACAGATTATTACGTTTTGTGTCCTGGAAAATTTATGAAAAAAATCTAATAATTAAAACCTGGAAATTCTGCAAAACATTTATTGTGTCTGGATACAAGCATTTGACTTAAACAAACACACAAATACGATAAAATACATATGTTCATCATAAATTGTAAATTCCCATGTTCGAATTTCGTTCTTTTAAAACAAATATAAACTTTCCAACACTTATCTTTTTGTAAAATACATTTATATGCAATTAAGACGAGGTTAAAAATAAAATACAACATTTTCACAAATTTATTCGAAACATGAAAGTTAAACAATAATGATGAAGCATATATATGACACAAATAAATTAAAAAAAAAAAAAAAAAAAAAAAAAAAAAAAAAAAAAATTAGAAAACTTGGGTTGCCTCCCAAGAAGCGCTTGTTTTTGTTCAAGTCACGAGCCTGACTCTACCCTTATTTAGCGGATAAAAGGGAGGTTTTCCCTACACTTAGGATTAAGTACGGGTGATAGTAGTGATACACATCATCTTGGTGGAAGGGAGCTATATGATGAGAGATTGATGATTGAATTATATGCTCAAAAGGGTATGCTTCTTTTATCTTAACCTTACGTAATTCATTTGGGCCAATGGGTTAATCAAAGTTTTCTACTAAAAAGGGATTATCTTCTATCAATTTCGAGAGACTCATAGTTAGGAATCCATATTGACCTAATAAACCCGGTTTGAACCCATAATATTCCTTGTGATCAATCATAAATGGGTGATGTAAGTGTGTAAGGTTATGTTTCACTCCTATATTAGCTTCCTATTCACATGCCTTAGAGTCAACTTCCTTCATCGTAAAACTACCTGGACTATATGGTTTGATGGGTGGATCGGGGCCTTTTTCAATTCTTAAATTCACATATAAGGATGGAAAATTGGGTAACGGCTTTGGCTAAGGCTCTGGCTCATAAAAATTAGGAACTTCCTTAGAACTAAAAGAAAGGTTATGACTACAAGTATTCAAACCTATTTTCTCTAGTTGTGTTTGGTCCAAAGGTTCTATCTCCATTGGGGTTCCTATAGTCACTTCTACTTCTTCCGGGTAAGTCACGGGTGGTATGTATGCGTCGAATAATGGTAGGACTTGTAGAGTACTTTGTGGGCTTGGATTATTCACCTCATCCTCCATCTTATCTAGATTACCTATGTGTTCATCTTGTATTATGGTGGCACCTAACCACGACATGCACCTAGGTACCTCAACTGTAATCACCTCATTCCTAAACAAACTTTCCGATTGAGCCTTCCAAATTGAAAATAGGTCTAAACTGTTGTTTTTTGGGTCCCATGTTCCACTTTTGAATTGGGCGTGAGTCTCAAAGGTTTCCCATGCATCTTGAACACCAAATCCCCAAAGATCCCCCACTGTTATAGAGTAAAGCCTCATTTTGGTATAGTGATCGATGCGACTATAAAAGATTTGAAGTGGAGTCAATAATTCGAAACCCTGGTGAAGGAATTTTTGGAGTAATATTTGAATCAAGTTCATGCATCGTAGAAAGGTTCATTATGATATTGTCGGAACATCAAGATATCATTTTTGAGTGAAGGGCATAAAATGTGTGGTAAGTTGTATGGTGAGCATTCTCCATAATGGCTAACGGAATATTCAATGAAAAAGTTTTACGAACAAAGGAAACAAAGAAAAAGATAGACTACGAGAAAGCCAATAAAAGAAAAATAAAAATCTCACTTGATAGGAATCTGGTGAGTAGACCTAAACGAGATAGAATTCGAAACCTAAACTATTCCCCGCCAGCGGCGCCAAAAACTTGATGTGGGTTATTGCGAACCTCTAAGAAGTTTTACAATCCTCCTAGGCAGGGTACCTAACCGTTGTAGTGTAGTATAGGCAAGACACGGGGGATTGATCATTCTCTAGGGGAATAGTATATATGAAGGCCGAAGTGTATGACGATATAGGTCTAAAGGTGAGGGATGAGTCTTTTTGTGTTTTTATATTTTTTAGAAAGCAAATTAAAATCTCGGGGTTTGAAAGAGTGGGCGTTTTAAATACTAATTAATTAAAGCTATTTAAACTAATAACTAAACTAAAATGCAAGAAAAGTAAATTGGTAATACTTATGATAGGAGATGTGTTTACTTAGATTTCTTTACTCCCTAGTTGTCTCTTATTGATTAGTCGAATTGTCACATCCTTGTTTAATTGGCGCGTTGTATTCCTATGTTGTCGTGGGGTGGTGCCAATGTCCCCAACTCTATGAGTGTATAAGTCTCCTTTAGAAAACCCTAGATCTACAAGTGACAATTAAGTCATCTCCTTAGGATCTCCTACTATCTACAAGCCGCAACTCACGCAATAAATACAACGAATAAAACCACCAGTGCACTCTAGGGTATAAAGGCGTTAAGTGGGACGTTCAAGCTAGTACATATAGAATTAAGCCAGTTTTCCTATTCCTAACGCAATACAACCAATTCAACAAGAGACGACAATCAATAATTAACAACTACGTTTCATTAGATCTAAGCAAACACTAGTTAATTTAGCCTAGCATGTTAAAGTGAAGAGAAAAAAAACATAAAATCAAACAACACATAGACATATTGAATGATTAAGAATGAATTACTTATCTTCAACAAAACATTGATAAAAAGGCTATAAAAAGCCTTACAATACAGCAGAATCTCGTCTAGGGTTTCACCTCTCCAAAGTGTTACGTCAATAAAGGAAAACATACGAAAATATTTATAGTTTTACATCTGTGACGGCGTCACGTTATAGGTTGTGACACCGTCAGCCCGCCGTCATTAGGGTTTCGTCTGTTGGAAGTCGTTGTTGTGACACCGTCGCTAATGGCTTCTGACACCGTCAGGTAGGTCTTGACGCTGTCAGCCTTTAATACTTCTGGGCCGTCTTGTGTAATTTCTACTCGGAATCTTGGTCTTCAAATACAAGTGACGCCGTCAGGTTATAGAGTCATCCAAAAGTTCTGAGCCATCTCTTATAAAATTTGCATTAATCTCATCTCTAGTTTGCAAGTGACGGTGTCACGTGTAAATTGTGACGCCGTCTGGAGTCCTTTTCCAGACAGATTCGTGACTTTGTCATTTTCTTCACTTTCTTGTCGATTTTATTCCAAAACATGCCGGTTTTTGTCTTTTGCTTCCAAAGTACCTAAAATGGAAAAAGAAATGATTTAAGGCAATATTTGATCAAATACATATGACTTTTGGGCTTAAATGACCCCTTAAAAAGGTACCAAATAAATCCTTATCAAATATCCCTACACTTGGGATTTGCTTGTCCTCAAGCAAATGTGCTTTTATCCTAATCAATTTACAAGTTAGGTGTCATTTAGCATTGGTATAAAAGTAATTACAACACACATTCGTTCCACAAAAGTCATAACAAGCACGTAAATTATATACTAGCATCTCACATAAAGTGTTTGGATTCTCACATCTCTCGGGTGTATAAGTGTAGGACCGTAAATTTATATGATTTATGTGGTTCGGGAGGTATAGGTTGATCAAACATGATGATATGAATCGTAGTTCTAGTGAGAGAAAGTAGAGAGAAAGTGGAAAGGAAAAGGATACTTTATTGATATACATGAAACAATACAACTAACCTAATTGTTAACCACACCTCTTATGGAGAGTCATGAGGGGTATTTATAGGCTCAACACACTACAAGTTTGCCCTGTTTACATAAGTAGTCCCTACGGGTGCAACTTACTTCGAATCTAGTCCAATTCACGTGTATGACGTTATCTTTACAAACTAGCGAGGCTAACAATCTCCCTCCAAGATATCATCACACGTGAATGGTTACAATGAGACCTAAAAGTAGATAAACAAAGTAAATTACACTAATAATAAACTATGTTGACGTTTTTGAAGCGCAGAGTCTCCGTAGTCTGGATAATAAACAATGACCCCTTAAAAAGGTACCAAATAAATCCTTATTAATACAACTGGATGAACATTGCACACACAATCATGTAGTTAATTGAATAGATGATTAGCAAGGCGAGTACTTTATCTACTGATTGTTTCTCATTAATCTAGTTTAATTGTCTTTTATTGATTTACCATTTTTAGTAATTTAGTAGTTTAATTAATCAAATAATCATGTAGATTGAAAATACAGTTTTCGTTAGAATAGTTTACTTTGATACACTTATATACCCTCGCTCTAGCGAACAACTTGTTCTTACCAACTCTATACTATCACGAACGGCTACACTGCCTGTGAGTATTGGTGAAGTCTAAATAGAATCGGTTTATAAATATTAAAACTATATTTCATACTTCAAGTTTTTGGCGCCGCCGCTGGGAAGTGCTGTGTGTTATTTAGCCGTTTTAAGGTAGATTAGTTTAAATTTCATGTGTTTGGCAATCAATTTTGCTGAACTCTGTGTCTCCAGGCATATACGGCGTATACGAAAACAAAAGTATACGGCGTATTTCGTACCTCATAGTTTAATTTCATGTCTAGGGCTCATATCCGGCGTATACGCCCTTAATAGTATATGATGCATACATCTTGATACGGTGTATCGACAAACTTTCCATACGCCGTACGAAAGTTCTATTAGGATTTTTATTTTTTCGTTTTTTTTCTCGTATTTCCTTTTAGTGTTTATTTGTTTGATAGCCGTTCTAGTAATACTCTCGGAACCTCGAAATAATGAAAGTAGACACGTTAATCTAGGTCTAGAGAGTTTAACGAGGAAAAACGGACTTAAAACGGATTAAGGACACTCTTTCAAAGACGAGTTTAAATTAACTAATACAACTTCATTTTTCTAGGGTTTCAAAGTAATAAAAACGCGTTTTCAATATATTACTTAAACGAACGACTTACGTAACTTGTTAAAACCTCACTACAAGTATATAAGGGTGCTAAAACATCATAAAAATCATACGCATATAGTACATGTTGCATATTTCCTAAAACGAATTATATTTCTAGGTCGTGTTAGGATTTGATGTGTCTCAAAAGCTTTAAATTTATATAACTAGTTTTTCCGTTTTCTCTTAATTCAAAACAAACGGGTAAAAGTACAACCCTCATTTATAGTAAAGAGTTTAGGCAAGACCAGGTCGTTCCACAGGGACTGAGATTATTCTATATATCAATTAACTACTTAGGATGATTTAGAAAGCGATATAAACAATTATGCAAAATAACTAAAACTTGATGGAATTCAAATATGGGACGAATATGATTACTTTGATAGTCTCTATAACTCAGTGGTAGATTAATGATGATGATCTTAGATAATGTAATAGGTTCAATTCACAAAATGACTATTTTCGTCAAAATGGTGTTTTCACAAATTAACCATTTTCATTCAAGATTTATGTTTACTTGTCCAATGAATATGTTTTCACAAGCTCACAAAGACAATTACAATCTTTAAACTCAATTGTTTATGACTTTAACAAGAGCGGATTTCTCCAACCAATTGATCAAAGCACATAGACATGTTTCGATAATTATATAATGTTAACAAGTTCTTTCGACCTTTACCAATTAACAAGTATAACCAAAATTGGATAAACAATGGAAAAGAGTTTCAAACACAGTAAGGTCACAACATAAACAAGAAATCAAACAAGATCATATCATAACCAAATCACTTTACTATATTAACATATCCAAGCAACCATAAAGAGTTTAGCCTAACATAGCTATGGTAATCATGCTTACAGTGATTGATTCGGATGAAAAGATAGAGATACACCCTGAATTGATTACAATGATTTAGCTACCGTCACTAGCGATCAATTATACCAACAGATGTCGCTCTTCAACGTATACTAAGTTCTTCTTCACTTGCCCAATCCAATTGGTGTAATTCGACTGAGAAATGGTTATTAGAGCTTTGGTAATGATTGGGAATCGGATTGTGTGGAATGAGGTAGATTGGGGCTCTATTTATAGGCTAACTGTAACTGATCATATTCTGAAGTACGCCGCACTTGCAATAAGATTGGCGGGCTTCTTCCACGATACCGGCGAACATTGTCAATAACACCGGCGGGCTTCATTACTTTTATTGGCGCCAAAGGGTCATTAATTGAACTTAAGACTGGCGCACTTTATTCTTGAGATCACCGTACTTCCTAAAGCTGACTCAGATTATAGAGCTGAATACGCCTCTTATAACCGGCGTACTTGAAGGGGAAGATCGGCATATGATATAGACTTTTCTTTGCTTTAGCTCGGACTTAACTCCTATGCTTATACTTTATCTTGCTTATGGAGATTCTTTGTCGATTGGACTTGAAATGTATTTTTATGCAATTAAGTATCGAAAGTCCATGGAAATCGTTAAGAAACTAACAAATAATGCAATATAAAATATGTATAAATCGAGCGTCATCAAATCCCTCCACACTTAGCTATTGCTTGCCCTCAAGCAATGTATGCGAACAAAAATAGATTAAGATTTGAAAGAGTAATTTGGAAGAGATATATCTGTTAGCGACAAAGTCATTTTTAATTTGTATCAGCCATTAATACATAACTCGATCACCTCACAAAGGAATTATTTTAGATTCACACAATTTCGCTCAATAGGGGTGATTATATGGGAACACTCAATTTGCACAGACATAATCCATAAAACGACCATATGCTTGTACAAGATACATAAACATAACCGTTGTGGCGTGAGCACCAGACAAATATATCAAAAGAGGGAAAAACACAGGGTTTCTGGAATGGAATATGAGGCATGGGAATTTTTGGGATAATTTGAGAGAAATAAGTAGCAAAATGTCCTGAGAATTTAAGCACTGCTAGCCACTACCATTCACAACTTTTTCTTCACTTTCATAGACTTATACTTTTTTCCTTTATTTATCACTTTTCTTGATATTGACTTTTCTTCATACTTTATGGAACTTTTTCTTAATACATTAGTGACTAGCAAACAATTGGGACTTTGCTTTGGGATGATTGTTTTTCTCTCTTTTAAGTGGATTGATAGGGGTGTTTTGGGTTTCCTTTGATGGTTTTTTTAGTGACCAGTGTAGTCGACTAAAATATCGGGGATAGGTTTAGGGATGATTCGGTTTGTATATCTTGCCTCTTTATCACATATATTTGACTATAAATTAACCTCACTGCGGTTTAGTAAACGATATACATGCACAAGTTCTAGAGCTAAAATAGATTACCGACACACTCATATATGAAATAGGAAGTGCAAAGATTATACACTTCATGAAGGCTAGGAATATTCTCACAATTTAGTGGGTTAAAGTGTGTTGGCCATGTATTGAATTGCCTTGCTAAAGCATGTTTTTAGATCCTATTTTATTGCAAAATTACTAATATTAATAACTAATATTTTAAAAAATTATGGAACAAGCAGTAGTGTAGAGTTACGCTCGATTTTTCCTATTTATCCCCCCCCCCCCCCTCCACACTTAAGCTGAACATTGCCCTCAATGTGAAAAGACTGATAATATAAGAAATTAGCAAAAAATGAGATAAGAGGAACGAAACTTCCCAGGGCTATATTCGAAAGTTGATGTTGGAGCTCCATCTTCCTTGCATCCATAACTTGAATAGCTAATACCTGCAAAAGTAAAACACAAAATACAAGGAAATACTTTTGGATTTGTTATTTTTTTTATTTTTTTTACCAAAATGCTCCACACTTAAATGAAAGTGTGGTGAAAAGAAGAAAATAGAAATCACAGGTTGCCTCCCGAGAAGCGCTTGCTTTTGAGAGTCTTTAGCTAGATTCATCTTCTTTCTCTTTTATGTTTTGGGAAAGAAGGGAGTGGTTTCTTCCCTTCTGTCATTGTAACTATCTTCTTCGTGGTATAATTTAAGTCGATGGCCATTAACTATGAACGTTTTGCCATCACGTCCATATAATTTAACGTATCCGGATGGATAACCGTGTTTAGCCATATAAGGACCAAGCCATCGCGATATGAGTTTTGGTTGCTTGAATTTATATTTTGAGTGAAACTTGAGCACTTTGTCTCCTTGTTTGAACTCTTTACAGATTCGTAGTTGACGGTCATGCCAGACTTTGGTTCTTTCTTTGTATAACTGAGAATTTTCATATGCTTGCAGACGAAGTTCATCCAACTCGTGGAGTTGAAACATTCGTTTTTCTCCAGTAGCAATTAGATCGGTATTACAATTCTTGAGTGCCCAATATGCACAATGTTCAATTTTGAACGACAGATGGCATGTTTTACCGTAGATAAGCCTGTATGGTGTGGTTCCAGTGGGAACTTTGTAAGTTGTTCGAAAAGCCCACAGAGCATCGTCTAATTTTCTTGACCAAATAGCCGGACTGTCTTTCACAGTCTTTTCAAGAATTCTTTTTAAGGCTCTATTTGTGTTTTCTACTTGACCACTCATTTGAGGGTGAAATGAGGTAGAGAAACGATTGTTTACACCATATTTCTTCATTGTTTTTTTCCATTAGCGGATTATAAAAGTGTGTTCCCCGGTCACTAATTAATGCTTTCGGAATTCCGAAATGACAGAATAGTTTTTTAGGTAAGTTAGGACAACTTTTGCATCGTTAGTTTGAAGAGCTTGGGCTTCTGCCCATTTTGAGACATAATCGACTGCAACAAGTATCACTGTAGGGTTGGCAATCGAGTCGTGTTAGGGTTGACCTATTCGGGTTCGCGGGTTGGCGTGTTATTATAACCTCTAACTAAACACGACCCATTTATTAATCGTGTCAAGAAACTCAACCCTAACCCAAACCTGCACAACACGTGTAACCCATATTTTACCCGTTTAACCTGTTTAAGTAAATAGGTCAAACGGTGAATAAGGTTAGTTGTTTGTCGATTTAACTAGTTTAAATGAAAAAATGATATAAGGATCTAAAAAATGATAAAATAACATACAAATAACTATGCGACAATTTTAATGATATCTGAATATAATTGTAATTCACTCATATATTAAGTACATAACAAAGTACATTAATCCAAATCCAACATAAAATCCAAGTTACATACTTTAATTTTAGTGGTTTATATACTTTAATTTTAGTGGCTTATATACTTAAACGGGTTCACGGGTTGACCTGTTTAATACTTACTCAACCCAAACACAACCAGTTTATTAAACGGGTTAGACGGGTTGACCTGTTTTTGACCCAAACTTGTTTATCCTCAACCCAAACCTATTTAACTTCGTGTCGGCTTCGTGTCGTTTATCGTGTCCTGTCGAGAATTGCCACCCCTACTAGTATGTATTCGAACTTGTGGTATTTTGGGAAAGGTCCCATGAAAACTATTCCCCAAATGTCAAATATCTCACATACTTGAATGTTGTTTAAGGGCATTTCATCCCTTTTGGATATATTTCTAGTGTTCTGACAAGCTTCGCACATGCGAACTAAAGTATGAGCTTCTTTGAATATTGTTGCCCAATAGAAACCGGATTCTAACACTTTCAGGGTCGTAGTGGACGGTCCATAGTGCCCTCAAGTAGGTCCATGATGACATTCATCTAGAATGGTTCGAGTTTCGGGTCCTGCCACACATCTCCTTATAATTTCGTCGGGACACATTTTCAAAAGATGGAGCTCTTCCCAAAAAAAATTTTGAGGTCAGAGAAGAATTTGTTCTTTTGTTGGTATGTCATTCCTTTTCGTAATATTTTTCCAACCAAATATTTTGTGAAGTCTGCAAACCATGGTTCATTTTCTGAGTTTACTTCCATTAGTATTTCATCTATAAAATTATAATTTATTTCAATCTGTTGATCATCATCTTCTTCATTTTTGATTCGTGATAAATGATCGGCTGCAACATTTTCAGTACCTTTCCTGTCTTTAATCTCTATATCGAAATCTTGCAGAAGCAATATCCAACGTATTAGACGTGGTTTAGCATCTTGTTTCTTAAAGAGATACTTTAAGGCTGCGTGATCCATATTGTAGCAACCTGTAAAATTCCCCAGTCATTTGTAAATGTTAATCAAGAAGTAATCTATCATTACAGTTCACCTAACCATTTTTACGAGCAAAATTAAAAAATTTGTTTATTATACTACAATGAATCAAACGTTGCTACGTGATTCACATTACTTTGGAACGAGCTCACACACGTACCACGACATTCCAATTCGCGAATAAAACCAAACGGATCCTTATTATTTAATTCTAAGCCCAACAGGCTAAACCAAGCCCACTATTATTTAGCCTATTATTCATTTTTCTTTTATTTCAAACCGAGCCAACATGCAATCATTTGGCCTCCTTTATTTAAGATTTTGACACATAAGTCATGCCACATTTTACATGGCTCAATTCACCATACTTCAAGGATTCAGGAATGACAAACCACATTGTAGGGTATTCACAATACAAGAAACACTAGATTGAGGCTTAGTTTGGATCGATTAGACAAAGAACTAGAGAGAGAAAGATGGGAACTTCTAGTGAGAGAAATATATGTGTATTAGCTTCAAATGTAATGAGAGTTCCAACCCTTCCCAAGTGTGGGAAGGGGTATTTATACTTCTACATATTTGTGCCCCTAGTGGGCTGTGGAGTGAGCTGACAGTGGGGAAAGCCCCGACCCACTCCACAAATATAGATACGACTAATCTAATAAAACTAATAAAACTAATAATACTAATAATACTAAGCTTATATAAATAAGCCTACGAGCTATATAAATGCTAATTAGATGCTCGGGGTGACCGAGCCTTCATCTGAATATTTATATTCCTAACAATCTCCCCCTAAGGGAGGTCACCCCGGAAATAATAATTCGAATTCTAGCATTCTTTCTTCTGAACTTGTCTTTATAGCTCGTAGTCTTTGATTCTTCAAAGTCTTTGATCATTGTGCTTTCAGCAGTGATCTTTTGATGACTTATCCTTGTCTTGGATGATTTTGAGTATTCTTCGAAACTATCATCCAACATGTATCTTCAAGCCATCTTTCAGTAGTATGTCTCCACGTGATGTGATAATCTTTGAGCCGACATGCTCACACTATTTGGTTTCATGATCTTTAGCATCAGAGTTTGCAGAAGCCGTGTTAAAGGTCTTTTAGGTTGATCATGACATTCTTGAGTTACAATGATGATGTAGTGTGAACATGTGGTAGAGGATTGGCATCTTTTCTGCAACCAGCTACAACCGCATTCAGCTGCAACCTCAATCAGCTACAACCGCAAACAGCTGCAACAGCAATCAGCATCAACCGCCAGATGTTCCTGCATACGACAGTTAGCAATAAAACGTCCGGTACTTACAAGTTCGGACTTCGAGATTGTTAACAGCATAGTGTGAAAACTCTCTCTAATCCTTACCAAGACCGTTCCTAATCGAAAACCCACAGAGGGCTTTTTAAGATCGAACCGTAGCACATCAACGATTAGGTGAGTCGCTGGAGATCACTCCACGACTGTAGACCGTTTGATACCGCCGTGATCACTAAGCGTAATCCATAAAGAATTACCAAAGTGACCTGCTTTCAGGGCTGCTTGATGTTGACCCTGGCAGGAATTTCCATTCAATCATTGAGAATTACGTTTGTAAATTCTCTCATAAATGTTCTGGCAGATTGCTAAGATCTGCGTAGGACTCTTAAGTTTACAACTGGAGTCCTTAATGTTGAAAACCCAGTGTAGAAATAATTCGTGTTCCTATGAGATCTTATTATGCATCTCGTGGCTCTAGACTCGATAGTGCGTTTTGATTTAGTGAGCGGAGGCTGGAGAGGACTGCCACCTATTCAATATCATCTAACTCGGAGTGAGAGAGACGATAGGAATGTATTGAACTCCGTGACAATTGAAACAAGAATCCTTTGAGGGACCTTGAGTGGCTAGGGAGGGTTGTGCAGCGTATCACTGGGTCCATGATACTTTGTCTTCAATGCCAGCAATCAACTAAGTGATTCTGACAGCATATGTATTGACCCGGTTTCTGCCTAAGTTGTAAGGAGGGCTATTTCTTTTCACCCTTTCTCTTTACAATTCTTTTTCATTCCTCAACCCCTTCAGTGCTTACCGAGACTTCATAACTAACACCTTGTTGGGTTTATTCCAGTGTTAGCTCCATTTCAGTCGGCACTATTCCCTCATTCACTTTTCTCCTTTTTTAATCATACCTAAGGACTTCTACACTAACTAGTGGATTGTCCCTGGGTAGATCCCTCCGGCTCTGGCGGGATCGTGGGAAATTGAGCCTAACCTAACCATCCTTATAACTCCATACATTAATTAAAATGGTCGGTCTTTGGTGTACATCCACGATTGCCAAACCAAATCTTTGAAAAAAATCTCTCAAAGTGTTCATGATTCTGAAACACATTTTTGCAAACACTTGAGAGTTTTATATTTTTCAAATGCTCCCCCTCAACATGTGCTCGGTTGATTGTTTTATAAATTTGCACATGTTAGGTAGAGCTCGCACTTTTTGAATTGATCCACTTTCAGTGAACATGACCGATTCGAGACACGCTTACATCACTAGTTTGACTAGCTTGAAATTATTACCCAGCTTGGTCAAGTCCATAGAAAGTTTCTCGAAACGGTACACTCTACTCAGACACATCCTTTTCGAGACACGCTTACATCACTGGTTAGACCAGCTTGAAATTATTACCCGGCCAGGATATGCCCTTTCGATAGATGACAGTTTTGTTTCGTCAATTCTTTTGTGAATTCTGAGCCGTGCTCACATAAGATGCATGCCAAATCCTTTGCTCCCCCTCAATAAGTGCATTGGTATACAAAAGAGTTTAGCACTTACTGGAGAGCTTACATTCACATCCAAAACATTTTGCTCCCCCTCAATATGTGCATTGATATATAAAATGGTTTAGCACATATGGGAGAGCGTACATTATACTTTCCAAAACATCACATTTTCATCAGGTTTCATATTTAAATCACATTCTCTCCCCCGATCAAAAATTTCAAACCTTTTGAGATTTGTGATCCCAATTGATTTAAATAAGTTAGAAAATGTGGGAGAAAATGTGTCCGATTTAATATATTCTGATGATGAGAACATACTATGCTCCCCCTTAAACTAAGAGGGAGATTCACTGCTTATTTTGCACATTTGATTATTATGACACAAATGATATTGACCTTTTTGCTCAAATGATGTAATCACCCACTTTTCTAAGTGAGTCAGTGGTCAACATCGATTATCCATCCACCAACAAGAACGTCCAAGTATTGTAGATCCCCACTTGGCGAGATCGGAGTAAGTACTTCTTTGTTGAAATGATGGTGGTGGAGGTGAAGGTGTTGTTGTTGTTGTTGTTGCCGATGTTGTTGTCGTGGTGAATTCCGAGCCAATTAATAGAATTTGAACGTCTGATTAAATGGTTAGAATGGGAACTGGCACATTCATTTTGGCTATGGAATCTGCATAAGAATATCAACACAGATATACATGCATACAGATACACTATTCCTTAATAGCTACCCTTCAGCAGCTTGCCACATTATAATACCACGTTCATCTCATAATCAAACCCCAATCAGGAACTACGTCAAACCACTATCTAGCATGAAGAGCAATTAGCAATCATGAACATGGCAATTCACACGGATTTCAATAGTTAATTCAGGATCTTAGGAACATGATTCTAACATAATAGCAATCTACCTAAGCGAATCCTGAGAACATATGCACAATATCAACAACAATTAAGCAGCAGAGACAAACAACATTAGAAACTCATTCATTTAGATCATATAAATGCCAGTGGAGTATTCAAAAACATCAAACACAACTGGTTTTCTAACTTCTTTTAGGTTTTGAGTCTTAAAGCATTTTGGGGATTATACGAGGATACCAAAGTAACACAAATGAACCTTCTAGATACATAAAGCTAGGAAACTATAAGCAAATTGCACATAATGTCCTAAACTTTCTAGCAGCTAACACACTTGGTCATTTGATATATTTAAGCAAGATCCTCTTCAACTAATTCCCCATTAACTACAAAACCATTTCTAACAAGTATGATTTAACCAATAAATCCGTTTGATGATATAAAATTTGAATTCACTCTCCCCCTCAATCAATGACCCGTATTCTAGTTGAACCTCAACTAAAATCACGCTTAACCCCACAACTCATCAAACAAGAACTGTCGTGAGGTTTTGTAGTCGTTGATTGAGTGACAAATTTTATGCATAATCCAAGTTTAAACAAATTTCATACAACACATATTCACCAAGTGTCTCACAAATAATTTTCAGAAGAATCATAGAATGAAAACTATTTGTATGCAAAGAAGACTTCTCTTCTTTTTCAAGAAATGATGTACTGAAACGTACATCAAATCAGGAAACATGGATATGAAGTAATCCATGCCCAGGTGAACATCACCCAGTTGGAGGAACAGCCGTCTTTTTGGCGACGTGCTTTCCCCAATATGAAGCGCGGGTTGCTATCTAAAGTAATAGCAAGCCATTTAGACATGTTTTATCCATCCATTTTAACTTCTGCTCGAGCTTCATTTAAAGACCCGTGCCATTATTGAATGACATTTCTAAGTCCGTAAATGTTATCGATAAACAGAAGACATGCCTAGGTGAAACTTTTTTTTGGTCTTTTCTAATTTTTTTTACTTTTTTATAGATTTTCTGGTTTTACGATTCTATATTTACACTTAGCAGGATTTCTAAGTATCTATTTACAATTTTCTGGATCTATAATTTTCTATTTACAGTATGGTATAAGATATGAACAAGAAAATGTTACTCAGCTTAAGACGATGATGACATGAATACCAAAATGAGGATACGTTCAGCATGTGATAGAAATCTGTAGTCAACATCTCTTAAACTTTCACCACCAAAGCTTTCAAGTCTCCAAAATAATCATCTGAGCTTGAGCCTTCTCAATGTGAAGCTTTGATAGCTTCCCCCCAAACCGATAATCTTCCTTTTGAGCAGTTTCAAAGCTCTCTTTCAAGCTTACGAAAGGTATGTGTACAGCGAAAACCGTATCAAACCCCACTAAGTATTGCCGCTCCTTTTAAGAATAACCATCGAGATTCTCTGATCGGGGACCATCACATAAATAAGCGACGAATCATCTCACACTTAAATCAACCTTCTCACATTTCTTCCCGCTAAAGTCTGAAGTAATGCATGCCAAGAGTATCCAGAGACCACTTCCCCCAAGTATTGAAGTGATGCAATCAGTCTCGATATATGAAGCCCAAAAACCCGAAGTACACACTCAATCCCATTAATGAAGTCGAAGAAGCATCATCAAGATCAATTAAGACCCGAAAATCCCCTTATCTCCTTTCAGGACATTGCAGATGATAACTGTTACACCAAATTCAGCTAAGTCCCGAGTGTAAGCAATTTATCCCGTATGTCGTCGACATGATAACACCAAGACAGTACCATAACAGCTACTGAGTACTGGATGTACACATTTCCTTTAGTAGGATACCGACTAACCATAGGAACCATCATACAATTGTGTACCTCTTTTATCATCAGAAACTGACATTCTCTTCCCCCACGTAGTTGGAATGATACACCTGAAGGAACGAGTTAGAACACTGATTTTCTCTGTGGTTATGACATTTGTCTTCCCGGAATAGTCTTCAATTGAGAAGAAGTATAAAGCTCATCATGTGTACTCATTGTGCATTCAGATGTATGTCTCCTTCCCCCTTGCTGGTTTTGATACCTCAGAATCAGCAACACATTTTACGAACATATTCTTGAAATCTTGTGAGAAGAACAACTTAGGCTCAAGTAGATCAAGTGAGAATTAACCGCTGCCGAAACCGTCTCTGACTATCTTTATCAACCCTCAAGTAGGCCTTATGATGAGATAACTGATGGAGCAAACCCGATATACCAAACTTGAGCCTGAAGATAGAATTCCCCATTCTTGTGACTTACGCTTGCACTAATGTTGGAAGAACGGTGTAGAGAATTAGTGCTCCAAGCAAATCTCTAAGTACTCAATAACCAACCAAGGTATGAGACATTAACACCTCTTACGATTATCCACAATGACATCGGCGTGTGACACTGAGTACTACAACGTAACTCCTTTAAGTGATAGTTACCCCGACGACTGGTAACTAGATAACCTAAGACTTCAACTTAAATCTTAAGCACGAGCAAGTTATCATAGAAAGTCATGCATCCAACCAACCCCGACTTCAAGATAGGATAAGATCACGCCTCCATGGTCACAATTAGATGCCCAGCTCAAGTGAGTGAACCAACAACCAAGTATACATCGAATCACTTGTTCACAATTAGATGCCCAGCTCAAGTGAGTGAACCAACAACCAAGTATACATCGAATCACTTGTTCACACTTCTCCCCCTCAAAGATTGCATACGAGGATGCCATCTTTGATTGAACAAGTGCATATGAGGTTGATCCACTGTTCACACTTCTCCCCCTCAAAGATTGCATACGAGGATGCCATCTTTGATTGAACAAGTGCATCTGAGGTTGATCCACTGTTCACACTTCTCCCCCTCAAAGATTGCATATGAGGATGCCATTTTTGATTGAGTGAATAAACGTCCAATCGGATGGAAGTAGATCCACTTGATATCTAAATAAGCATGGAGCAAGTATGAAGCCTTTTGATGAGAGTAGTCAGAAACATGGAGAGTCGTATGACCACTTCTCAAATCTCAATCACCAAGTAGTTTATTCACCTTTCTCCCCCTCAAAAATTGCATATGACGGTCAACTGCCATTTTTGATAGAGCAGGTGAATAAGAATATACTCCAATGTACGTTTATCTCCTTTGGTGACTGAATGAGCATTTGAAGAACATGAAGCTTGATGAGAATGGTCATAAATAAGAAGATTCCTCTTTTTCCGAAGATAAAGCGCACTCAAGCGTACACCTTTCTTTTCTTTGATGAACGGGGCCTGAATAAGTGTCAGCAGACGCCATAATGTTGACATTGAAGGCCCGAGGCTTGAACTGCAGTGTTCAAACGTCATAGTCATTGAAGAACGAGGCCTGAACTGATTTGAACAGACGTCATAGTCATTGAAGAGCGAGGCCTGAACTGATGTGTTCAGACGTCATAAATGAATCCCCTCATATGTTGTGAGCAGCCTGTGTCCAAATGTCAAAGGACGATCCGTACGACCTGCATTTGAAAACAGACGAATGAAGAGAATTTGAAGAGCCGGATCCCCAATTAAGGTTGGGTTCCAGTTGGTTAGTGTAAACAATCTTTGGGGCTGCTGAAACCATAGGTGCCTTGGTTTTACCAATAGGGGCAACACTAGTAGATGCAATGGACCTAGTTAAGGGACATTGTGTATCTAAAGGGATAACTCTACCAGTAGGCTTCCATTCCTTAACAGGCACTACTCTAGGAATTGTAATCCTTGTTAAAGGGCAATGTTCCCCTAGTGTGAATGTTCGGCCCGTGGGCTTCCACTGAAAGCCCACATTGGTAAACATTTTCCCTGTAGGTTTCCAAGATTGCTTCATTTGTCTAGCTCTCCAAACTTTCCTAACTGGGGGTTTTTTGGACGACTTCAGAAATTTCATAACACATTTATCATGATTACACGAGATTATGCATTCATTACATGTTTTGCAAAGTGAATTTGGATTCGAATTATGATTCCTTTTGTTCAAATCTGACTTGTTGTTTCTCATGTGGTCTTCTACTTTCCTTTTAGGAACACTTTTAGCTAGTGAAATTCTAGAATTCTTTATGTTTCTCCTAGGTTTTGACTCGCTAGCTTTAGTGTCACTATTAACTCCTGTAGAAGGACTGATGGGAATCTTAGTCTTTTTCACTTCTAGTTGCTGAACATGTTTTGATGTGTTGGGATCTGAAGTTTCCAAGGATACCTCAAAGGTTACATGCTTGTTCTTAATTATGGATGATGATGCAACTATTCTATCTCTTTGGTTGTGAGACTTAGGGCCCGTGCCAATGGCATATTCTAACTGTTCCTGGATCCTTTTTGTGAGGACGCAGGCATAACCTACTGCCTTATCGAGTGGTTTTCCTATTCTGTCCTCTTCCACAACCTCACGAAGAGTGTCAAGTCCATCCCTAAGGTGACAGAGATACATTTGATGGACAGGTCTGTTGTTTCTCATGGGAAATGGAATAGGCCCCACATCAACATCATGCATTTTACAAGCAGAGACCTTTGATGCAACACAATTACAAGTGGTACTTGGCATTTTACCTTTCACCTGAGCCTTAAGATTCTCAATTTCATTTGTCAAAGAGGTTATTTGATCATTGTGATTGCTTCTTGTAACTTTTATAGAATCATATAACTCTTTGAAATGTTGTTTGACCTTAGAATTTTCTTCTCGATAACACTCATTTTCATGATGCAACTTATTTATGGTGTTTTGATATTGAAAATTCTGAGAATCTGAAGACGAAGGTTTATTGGTGCCATACACCTCACATTTGCTGGATTTCAATTGGGCAACTTGGGCCCTCAACAGTCGAATCGTGTTTGTGTGAGCTTGAATTTTTTCATCACGTTTGCTTAATTCAAAATATGTATCAAACTCAGGAGCATCCGAGGATGTCTTGACATTTGATATTTTGCATTTTTCTTCTAAGTGTTGATGTTTGAGTTGCAAATTCAGATAATCAACTTCTAGTTTTGAAAAACGTTTAACCATGTTATCATGGTCATCATTTTGAATTTTTTCAAGCAATTTCAAATTCTCCCCCTCAAGCTCAACAACACGATTCTGGGTGACATTTAACGCAATAGCATACTCATTAAATTGACAAGCAGACAATGCAGAATCAGTAGCGGTGTAAAATACATCTTGTGCAATGCATTTAGCAATCAAGTTGTCATTAGTGATGAGTATGTTTTTTCTTTCAATCTCACGACTCTTAAGTTCTATTGCATATTCATTCACCTCATTTTCCATGTCTTTAAACACTACTTCCATTTCTTTTATTTCAGCTTTAAGGGCAGTTTGCAACCCTTCAAAATGTTCTTTAAGTAGTTTAAAGAATGGCATGACCTCAGTTAAGTAACACCTTTTTGCATGTTCAAAACACCTTTCCCCCTCAGTAATGCCAGTGGGTGTGATTCTCTTCTTACAAGTTTTATCGAAATCAGCAAACAGTTGCCAAAGCACATATAAGCTAATAAAGGTTTTGCATTCAGTGGGAAGAGACAAAGGCACCAAATTCCTAGGTGTATTGGGAGGATACACCGTTATGGACGCAACTTTTCTAATGAGGGGGGTGTTGGCCGTAAGTTTTTCTACCTTAAGTTTTTCATTATCTTGTTTCCAAAATATTTGTTCAGGTGTTAACTTCTTTTGAGGAGCAAACACAGTCAAACGATTCTCCTCATAATAATCATGGGGTTTGATTATTATTCGTCTGGCTATGCACTCGGGATCCCTCATTTTCTCATTCATTTTTTCCCTCGTTCTATCACTTAACTCATCCTCTTCTTCTGTGTAGATATGCTCAGGCGGGTCATGATTGGGCATAAACATCACATTAGAATCATTTAATGCAGGTTGGGCTATCTTAGCAATTTCATGAATAGCTAATTTAGATTTACCTACATTGCTTTCACTGTGCTTGTCACTTAACTTTCTGTGCTTATACATCATTTGGGCAGTTTGTCTGGTTTGGTCTTGTGTGTACAACTTATCTTCAAGCTTATTTTTTAACGTCTTGAGTCTAAAGAAATCATTTAAAAGTGTTGTTTCTTTTTGTTTGAATTCTTGCTTAAGTGTAGTTACACACTTTTGTGCTTCCTGTTTCTGTTTGACAGACTGTTCTAGCTGACTTTTCAAAGAACTCAACTCTAATTTTAATGTTTCTTCTCTTACTCTAGACTCTTTAATAAGTGTACTCATTTGACCTTCTAATTTCTGCTCACGTTCATTAAGCTCAAACTTAGCACGCTGTTCATACATAGCCACTTGTTCTTTATAGATGTTTAGTTTAGTGATCAAGTTATCATCTGGGACAAATACAGTGTTCTCATGCAGCACATAATCATCATTTAGAACAGAAGATGCACAACTAGGTACAACAGACGCTTCGTTGTGATTCACATATTGTTCATATGGGAAAACATTGTTATTTCCCATATTAGCAATATCTGACTTACCAACGTTTGTCTGTTGTACTTTGTCGGGAATCTTTTGTTCATGCAACACATTATCATTATTAATGACAGAAGATACCCCATTAGGTTCAGCCGACGCTTCGTTGTGTTTCTCATGTTGCACGATGTTCCTAACAGTATCTGACTCAACAACGTTTGTCTGTGGCTGATGAAGCTCTTTCTCTTGAGAATTCGGGCACACAAAGTCTCTATTGGCACCAACATAGTCAAACACGTTTATCTGTCGAACATCTTTGGGAATCTTTTGTTTGTCTATCATGTTGTACAAACTGAGTATCTCTGATATAGCAGAATCTGAAGTATTTGACATGATATTAACGTGCACGGGATTTTACAATTCTATGATTTAAACCGAGAAATAGATTCTTTCGCGGGATTTTACAAAATCAAGAATGAACCGTGGAATGATGCTTGATATGTGTTATGATGAAGGTCTGGTAGACTTGTTGATCTGATTGGTATGGTTGATGCAAGTTGTTACAGCGAAATTTTGGTCTGAAAACTTAAAAACTCAATAACTTCATTCTGGAGCGTTTTCAGGCCATTCAACGTGTCCTTCTCCTCGGTCTCACGGTCGTTTTGACAGGTGTTTCGCTGAAAACGGAGTTACGGTTCAAAAGTTATGGCCGTTTGAAGTTTTGACGTAAAAAGTCAACTTTGGATACAAACCGCCTAGACAAACCGAGTTCACGCTGGAGACACAAACCGAGTTCACGCTGGAGAGACAAATCGAGTAGACACAAACCGAGTAGATTCCTCAGAGACAAACCGAGTCTACACAAACCGAGTACACACAGCTGGGACAAACCGAGTTGGTACAAACCGAGTAAATTTCTCAGAGACAAACCGAGTCTACACAAACCGAGTAGACTTTTCGGAGACAAACCGAGTCTACACAAACCGAGTAGACTTTTCAGGGACAAACCGAGTACGCGCAGCAGGGACAAACCGAGTAGACACAAACTTCCAAGCACGTCGCTTTCACTGACTTTTGTCTTTTTGCCTAAACAAGTAATAAGACAAACCGAATCAGTGAATTGACACAAACCGAGTCCACGAATACGTCCCAATGACACAAACCGCTGCCAAGAACACTACCACAAAAACCCACGAATTGCTCCAAAATCACCACACCGTTCTTAGATCTGTGAATCCAAACACCAAATACCACTCTACTACTAATCTTAAGCTAGAAAATACAAAGTAAAACAACTTCTAATCACTAAACAAAGTACAAAATGAAATTTATGCTATAAATCAAACCGAACCAAAAAACTTAAAAACTACCAATCGAACCAAGAAGAAAAACCTCAAAAACTACACAAATCCGTGAATACCAACTCTCATGGACCTAACCATGGCTCTTGATACCAATTGTAGGGTATTCACAATACAAGAAACACTAGATTGAGGCTTAGTTTGGATCGATTAGACAAAGAACTAGAGAGAGAAAGATGGGAACTTCTAGTGAGAGAAATATATGTGTATTAGCTTCAAAGTAATGAGAGTTCCAACCCTTCCCAAGTGTGGGAAGGGGTATTTATACTTCTACATATTTGTGCCCCTAGTGGGCTGTGGAGTGAGCTGACAGTGGGGAAAGCCCCGACCCACTCCACAAATATAGATACGACTAATCTAATAAAACTAATAATACTAATAATACTAAGCTTATATAAATAAGCCTACGAGCTATATAAATGCTAATTAGATGCTCGGGGTGACCGAGCCTTCATCTGAATATTTATATTCCTAACACACATAATTTGGTTCGATCGTTTACTAGTAAAACAAACCCCAAAGCTAAGCTCAGTTTGACATTTGTACAAATACTTTTAAGTGTTAATCAAACACACCAAAGCTTATATTTTCCTAAGCCTTTGCTCGTTACCTAGCCAAGAGAGTTCCACAAGCCACACAACATGGTTCCTAAATTATTTGGTCACGTATATAAGTCTTTTGGACTAGCAGCATGTCGAGCACCACAAACAACCCACTTGATTTCCTATTTTACTCTAAACCGAGCACACACACACTTGCAACCCTCTTAACTAATATCAAAACACTCAAGTACCCTAGCTAGCTTGATTCCCCAATCCTCTTATCCTAATCCTCTCGGCATCACATCACACAAGTTGTGTTTAAATAAGTTATAACTAGTTCCATGCATATAACTCTTATACGTACACTCACAACACTCTAAAACTCTCACAAGCAAATATATTCCAAGTATTTCTTCCTACCAAGTGCATTAGAGAAGCAAAGGGCCATTTTCCAAGTGTTCATTCCATTTTTCAACTCGTAAGCCATTGATCTCGATACATTTTTGGGTGCTTAGTCGAGCTACGTGCTATACTCTTGATCCTTAGTTCCTTTTTGGCGTCCTCACCACCCTTTGTTGGTGTAGTAAGTCATTCGACTTGTTTTCTATACATACACATAGCTATTCATATTTCATGCACATTTAAATTCCATTCGTGAACTTTACTAGCTTTTGTTATATATTTTTGTACTCTCGTTAACCATATTATTTACAAATTGGCAACCTAAATCTTTGTGTGGCCATGCATGAAGTAATACAATCATTGATAACTTATATCAACACTTAATAAGATTTCGAGACTTGTTTTGAAACTATGTTGAACATCGAACCATAAACATGCCATATAACCAAAACTGACCACTTGGTTATGTCGATTTGAAACATGCCATAAAAATCTTTTCTGGACATGTAACATATTGAACTAAGAACCCAACCCACTTATCCATAAGCTAAACTAATAAGTTGTGCCAATAAGCTACCTAGATAAGCTTTTGTAATACCTTTTCTAACCCATAAGCTAAACACCCTCGAAACATTTTCTTAAACACTAAACTTTATCGAGTGGGCCTTAAAGCCCACTAAGCTCAAATAAGCAATTTGCGAATAAGTAGTTCACAAGCAGTTTTGATAAGTTAAATGTGATTCATTTTAAGCCCACAATCAAGCCCAATCAATTTCGAACCCATTGGACCCTTAAAAATGTTAACGGGCCTGTTTATAATCCTTAAGGCCCAATAACTCAAAAATAAGCTCTTTTCAGGTAATAAGCTGTTTTGTAGACTTGAATAAGCTGTTAGAAACTTATTTAATAATCGGAAATGCTAAACTCAAAAAATTATGATTTTTGGACTAGAAATGCAAATATTATGCAAAATGGGTTAAAAGTGTAACTTTCATATGAGTTAGTGTCAAAACTGTCATTTTAGTAATTTAGGGGTAGAAAATGAATATTCAGTAACCAGGAGTGTTAAAATGTTATATTTGAATAGTATAGACCTAAAATGCAAATATAACATAACTTTGGACTAAAAATGTAAAAGTTTCACCGTTGGGGTTAAAAGTGTAAACTTCATATAACTTGGAGGATCATTCAGTAACTTTATTTCTATATATATTCACACTAATGTGTTATACATTTATATCATAAAAAGGCATTTAGATGTTTCGTAAGAATTATTTAAAAGACATTACGTATATATATATATATATATATATATATATATATATATATATATATATATATATATATATATATATATATATAATATATATATAATATATATATATATATATATATATATATATATTGGTTCTTGGAAAAAATGCACTTTGGTGGAAAAGTGAGAAAATAGTGCAAATCACCCTCTCCTTCCCCTTTCTTTTTTCACACCAAACTACAGGGACCTAATTGTATTTTCCTTCATTCTTTAAGGGAGGTTTTGTATATCGCACCTTACCCCCCCGCCCGGGAAAAAAAAATCCCGCAAAAAAAAAAAAATTTTTTTTGGGCAAAATTTTTTTTTTTTTTTTTTTCGGGCCAAAATTTTTCCCGCCAAAATTTTATGACTGTGATGCACCTTTTTATTTTGGTGCATCACAGTTATAAATTTTAGTTATAACTATGATGCACCAAATTTTATAACTGTGATGCACCAAAATAAAAAGGTGTTTTTTGGGGGCAATTTTTTTTTTTTTTTTTTTACAGGCAAAAAATTTTCCCGCCTAAATGTTATAACTACGATGCACCTTTTTATTTTAGTGCATCACAATTACAAATTTTGGTGCATCATAGTTATAACTAAATTTTATAACTGTGATGCACCAAAATAAAAAGGTGCATCATAGTGATAAAATTTTGGCAGGAAAATTTTTGGCCTGAAAAAAAAAATAAAAATAAAAAATTGCCCAAAAAAGAAATTTTTTTTTTGCAGGAAAAAAAATTTCGGGGGGGGGGGGGGGGGGGGGGTGGGGTGGGGGTGGGGGTGGGTTTCAAAACTTACCCTGAAGTTTGAGATGTTTAAAATTCTACACTATAACTTTTTTTCTCACTTTTCTATCTAATTACACTTTTCCCTAGAACCGGACCCTATATATATATATATATATATATATATATATATATATATAACAAAACTATTCACTAATAACATAACTTATCATCCACCAACTATTGAAGAGATGATATCTACGGATTCAATAAACATAAAAACAAGATAATATTATATATAATATTATTTTTGAACTTTAAGCATTTTAAGCATATCAACCATCCTTGCCACAAACCATTTCGTTATCCCATACTATTTCCATAATCATTATTCGCGTTAAGTCAAGCTTAAACTATCAAAATCTCAGACTTCCCTATTATTCAGGTCGTGTGTTGGAGTCGTTCCCATATTACATTTGACGTCACATTACTTTGTCAACTACAGCCGAGGTGAGCTCATAGTCCCACTTTTATTTTGTATTTTAAACTCGTGGGGAGATACATGCTACAAAACGGAACACAAGTATTTTCTGTATGTTATACATGATTGATATTGCCTAAGTTACCGCTATTGCCAAAAGCCCCTCACATCATGAACCATTAATCACTTGCGAGTGAACGCGAATATAGTGAATAGATCTATTGGAGGTTGACAGCCCATTTGTACTAGCCGGATAGATAGCCTTGGTGCTAGCCGGATTGATAGTCATATGCACTTTATTTGAAGGGAAATAGGAAGATGGCAATCTCCTACACGAGGGCCTCATACTTACACCATTTCTATGGTGTATTTTATTTATATCATTTCTATGATATCACACACGTTAACGTTTGAGTGTCATGAGACTTAGGGCAATATACTGAACTGCAATATTATTATTTCTATACAATTATACAAATTGAGACTTGTGTTCAAACTGATTATTATATACAAACACTATGGATTCACTCAACAATTTTGTTGACTTTTAGCATGTTTATCTCAGGTAACTAATGGAGCATTTGAGGCACGGAGTGGGCAATAAACTGTTGGTTTTGGTGTCAAATAAATTCTATCATTCATTTTAAACTATTATATCTCTTGTGAGATACTAAACTATGGAATCCCTTTTGTACTCGAATTATTAAATGAATGATAATAACTTTCAAAACGCC
This sequence comes from Artemisia tridentata subsp. tridentata, assembly GCA_021014915.2. Lineage (NCBI taxonomy): Eukaryota > Viridiplantae > Streptophyta > Magnoliopsida > Asterales > Asteraceae > Artemisia > Artemisia tridentata. The sequence continues at coordinate 102,097,848 of CP139503.1, read as the reverse complement.
TCTTTTGAGTCGTTTTCTATGATTATGACTGTGATCCTTTAAGTAATACCCCAATTAGTCTTCCGCTGTTAAGTTGAAATTTAGGGGGTGTTACACGTAAAAACAATTGTTTTGGATAAAACAAGGTATGCCCGAAATTTATCAAATGCAAATACAACAACAATAAGTTCTTTCTCAGTAACTGTATAATTTTGTTGAGTTGCATTCAATATTTTACTTGCAAAGTATATTGGGTGAAAATGCTTTCCATCTCGTTGGCCAAGTACTGCAGCGATAGCACTGTCACTTGCATCACACATTAACTTAAATGGAAGATTCCAATTTGGGCTTGCGATAATGGGTGTACATGTAAGTTTTTCTTTTAACATTTCAAATGCCGTGTGACATTCGTCATTGAATTCGAATGGAGCATCTTTTTCAAGAAGTTTAGTGAGAGGCTTTGTGATTTTAGAGTAATCTTTAATGAATCGTCGGTAAAAACCGACGTGCCCTAGAAAACTTCTAATACCTTTGATATTAGTAGGAGTTGGAAGTTTGGATATAACATCGATTTTTGCTTTGTCAACTTCTAGTCCTGCTCCAGACACTTTGTATCCGTAGGAAATACCCATCTTGATTGTGTGGATCTATTCGGGTGGTCTTGGATCTTGAAAGATCAAGAATCCCATGGTATAAGAGTTAGATGTTAGAGAGATGTTAGAGAGAGGTGGGAGACTCTTTGTGAAAATCTGTATAATTGAATTAAGTGTGTGAAGAGTTCCAACCCTTCCCAAGTGTGGGAAGGGGTATTTATACTTCTACATATTGGTGCCCCTAGTGGGCTGTGGAGTGAGCTGACAGTGGGGAAAGCCCCGACCCACTCCACAAATATAAATACGACTAATACTATTAATACTAATACTAATAATACTAAGCTAATATAAATAATCCTACGAGCTATATAAATGCTAATTAGATGCTCGGGGTGACCGAACCTTCATATGAATATTTATATTCCTAACAATCTCCCCCTAAGGGAGGTCACCCCGGAAATAATAATTTGAATTCTAGCATTCTTTCTTCTGAACTTGTCTTTATAGCTCGTAGTCTTTGATTCTTCAAAGTCTTGTATCTTTGTGCATTCAGCAGTGTTCGTTAGATGACTGTTTGATTGTCTTGGATGATCTTTGAGTATTCTTCGACTTTATCATCCAACATTTGTTTCCAAGTCATCTTTCAGCAGTATGTTTCCATGTGTTGTGTTATTCTTTGAGCCGACATGCTCACACTATTTGGTGTCATGATCTTTAGCATCAGAGTTTGCAGAAGCCGTGTAAAAGGTCTTTTAGGTTGATCATGACATTCTTGAGTTACAATGATGTTGTAGTGTGAACATGTGGTAGAGGATTGGCATCTTTACTGCAACCAGCTACAACCGCATTCAGCTGCAACTTCAATCAGCTACAACCGCAAACAGCTGCAACAGCAATCAGCTACAATCGCCAGAAGTTCCTGCATACGACAGTTAGCAATAAAACATCCGGTACTTACAGGTTCGGACTTCGAGATTGTTAACAGCATAGTGTGAAAACTCTCTCTAATCCTTACCAAGACCGTTCCTAATCGAAAACCCACAGAGGGCTTTTTAAGATCGAACCGTAGCACATCAACGATTAGGTGAGTCGTTGGAGATCACTCCACGACTGTAGACCGTTAGAAACTGTCGTGACCACTAAGCGTAATCCATAAAGAATTACCGAAGTGACCTGCTTTCAGGGCTGCTTGATGTTGACCCTGGCAGGAATTTCCATTCAATCATTGAGAATTACATTTGTAGATTCTCTCATAAATGTTCTGGCAGATTGCTAAGATCTGCGTAGGACTCATAAGTTTACAGCTGGTGTCCTTTATGTTGAACACCCAGTGTAGAAATAATTCGTGTTCCTATGAGATCTTTTTATGCATCTCGTGGCTCTAGACTCGATAGTGCGTTTTGATTTAGTGAGCGGAGGCTGGAGAGAACTGCCACCTTTTCAATATCATCTAACTCGGAGTGAGAGAGACGATAGGAATGTATTGAACTCCGTGACAATTGAAACAAGAATCCTTTGAGGGACCTTGAGTGACTAGGGAGGGTTGTGCAGCGTATCACTGGGTCCATGATACTTTGTCTTCAATGCCAGCAATCAACTAAGTGATTCTGACAGCATATGTATTGACCCGGTTTCTGCCTAAGTTGTAAGGAGGGCTTCTTTCTTTTCACCCTTTATCTTTACAATTCTTTTTCATTCTTCAACCCCTTCAGTGCTTACCGAGACTTCATAACTAACACCTTGTTGGGTTTGTTCCAGTGTTAGCTCCATCTCAGTCGGCACTCTTCCCTTAATCACACTTTTCTCCTTTTTAATCATACCTAAGGACTTCTACACTAACTAGTGGATTGTCCCTGGGTAGATCCCTCCGGCTCTGGCGGGATCGTGGGAACTTGAGCCTAACCTAACCATCCTTATAACTCCATGCATTAATTAAAATGGTAGGTCTTTGGTATTCATCCACGATTGCCAAACCAAATCTTTGAAAAATCTCTCAAAGTGTTCATGATTCTGAAACACATTTTTTGCAAACACTTGAGAGTTTTATATTTTTCAAATGCTCCCCCTCAACATGTGCTCGGTTGATTGTTTTATAAATTTGCACATGTCAGGTGAAGCTCGCACTTTTTGAATTGATTGATTTTCCAAGAACATGATCATCGCGAGACACGCTTACATCACTAGTAAACTAGCTTGAAATTATTACCCGTCCAGATCACATTCAAGGAAAGTCGCTCGAAATCGGTACATTCTACTCAGACACGTCCTTTGCGAGACACGCTTACATCACCAGATAGACTGGCTTGAAATTATTACCCGTCCAGGACATATCCTTTCGACTACTGACTTTAGCTATCGTCAATTCTTTGGTGAAGTCTGAGCCTTGCTCACATAAGATGCATGCCAAATCCTTTTTGTCAATTCGCTCCCCCTCAATATGTGCATCGATATACGAAAGAGTTTAGCACATATGGGAGAGCTTACATTAAAGTCCAAAACATCACATTTTCATCAGGTTTCATATTTAAATCACATTCTCTCCCCCGATCAAAAATTTCAAACCATTTGAGATTTGTGATCCCAATTGATTTAAATAAGTTAGAAAATGTGGGAGAAAATGTGTCCGATTTAATGTTTTCTGATAATGGAACATACTATGCTCCCCCTTAATCTAAGAGGGAGATTCACTGCTTATTTTGCACAATTGATTATTATGACACAAATGATATTGACCTTTTTTGCACAGATGATGTAATCACCCGCTTTTCTGAGTTAGTAGTCAACATCAACTATCCATCCACCAACAAGTCTTTCGCAAATGTCGTTGATCCCCACTTGGCGAGACCAAAATAGATGAATGGTGGTGGCGGTGATGACAGTGTTGTTGTTGTTGTTGCTACCGATGTTGTTGTCGTGGTGAATTTCGAGCCAATCAATAGAGTTTGATCGTCTGATCAGATGGTTAGAATGGGAACTGGTACATTCATTTTGGCTATGGAATCTGCATTAGAATATCAACACAGATATACATACATACAGATACACTATTCCTAGATAGCTACCCTTCAGCAGCTTGCCACATTATAATACCAAGTTCATCTTATAATCAAACCCCAATCAGGAACTACGTCAAACCACTATCTAGCATGAAGAGCAATTAGCAATCATGAACATGGCAATTCACACGAATTTCAATATTCAATTCAGGATCTTAGGAACATGATTCTAATCATAATAGCAATCTACCTAAGCGAATCCTGAGAACATATGCACAATATCAACAACCATTAAGCAGCAGAGACAAACAACATTTGAAACTCATTCATTTAGATCATACAAATGCCAGTGGAGTATTCAAAAACATCAAACACAACTGGTTTTCTAACTTCTTTTAGGTTTTGAGTCTTAAAGCATTTTGGGGATTATACGAGGATTCCAAAATAACACAAATGAACCTTCTAGATACATAAAGCTAGGAAACTATAAGCAAATTGCACATAATGTCCTAAACTTTCTAGCAACTAACACACTCGGTCATTTGATATATTTAAGCAAGATCCTCTTCAACTAATTCCCCATTAACTACAAAACCATTTCTAACAAGTATGATTTAACCAATAAATCCGTTTGATGATATAAAATTTGAATTCACTCTCCCCCTCAATCAATGACCCGTATTCTAGTTGAACCTCAACTAAAATCACCCTTAACCCCACAACTCATCAAACAAGAACTGTCGTGAGGTTTTGTAGTCGTTGATTGAGTGACAAATTTTATGCATAATCCAAGTATAAACAAATTTCATACAACACATATTCACCAAGTGTCTCACAAATAATTTTCAGAAGAATCATAGAATGAAAACTATTTGCATACACAGAAGATTTCTCTTCTTTTTCAAGAAATGATGCACTGAAACGTACATCAGATCGAAGAAACATGGATATAAAGTAATCCATGCCCAGGTGAACATCACCCAGTTGGAGGAACAGCCGTCTTTTTGGCGACGTGCTTTCCCCAATATGAAGCGCGGGTTGCTATCTAAAGTAATAGCAAGCCATTTAGACATGTTTTAACCATCCATTTTAACTTCTGCTCGAGCTTCATTTAAAGACCCGTGCCATTATTGAATGACATTTCTAAGTCCGTAAATGTTATCGATAAACAGAAGACATGCCTAGGTGAAACTATTTTTGGTCTTTTCTATTTTTCAATTTTTATGGTTTTTTTTTTTGATTTTACGTTTCTCTATTTACAATTAGCAAGATTTTCTATATATCTATTTACAAGATGGTATAAAATATGAACAAGTATATATATACAAGGATACGAACCAGAAACCATTACTCCTCAGCATTCTGAATCTTCACCGCATTCATCACTTGACTTGCTGAAGAGCAATGTGAGCACTTTCAATCAGGGAATGATTCTGGCTCAACACTCTCCCCTAATTAGTGCTCTCCCCCAATCTGACAACCATTCTGATGAACACCCAAAATAGGAAGAAGAAGAAGCCTTTGGATGAACACCCATAATAAGAAGAAGTCTTTTGATAACCAAATGCATGCCGTCTTTAATCTTCTAACACTCCCGTCCTTGAGTGACGCCGTCAAAAACCTTAGGCATCTTTTCGGTAGTTTAAGTTGAGCCTCAACTGAAATCTAGCTTAACCCCACAACTCATCAAACAAGAACTGTCATGGGATTAAGTTAAATATCAAGTTGTAAGAAAAGAGCTCAACATTCTTGAATGTAGAGAAGACTGAAGACTCGACCTTCTTCAAGATTGCCCAATGTGGAGGAATAGAATACCAATCATCTTCATCTCACCAAATGCCTTCCAGTAACCTTACATATAACCCATCAGCCCGCAGCATACACATGAGATGATAACTCCCAACAGAGAATGTAGAGTAGACTGACGACTCGACCTTCTTCAGTCTTTAGTATAACACCAAAGTAACAAGTTGAACCACTGATCATCTATAGTATGTATCCATCCTTGGATATTAAGCCCTGATCACGTGAACCTGTTGTGCGTCCTTGATGTACACATTCTCTCTCCCCTGATGGTTACGATTAATCAGCCCATGGCGTAACAGTGAAACGTAAATCCCAAGGTAACAAGTTGAACCACTGATCATCTCTGCGGTTCTCAACACCGGAATATATGATTAAGCCCGATCACGTGAACCTGTTGTGCGTCCTTGGTGTACACATTTCTCTCCCCCATGATGGTTACGATTAATCGGAATCATCATCATGATGTGTACATGCAGCCTAATGAAGTGTACATGAAGCATTGACTAGAAACCCTTTGTTGCTGATTAGACCAACTCGTGAGACTCTGTTGATTAGTATTCCATGACCATGTTCTTCAACACCTTGATAGACGGAAGAAGTAGTGTTGGAGAAACATGGTTTGCACGACTCCTGAACTGACGTATTCAGGAGTCGTATGACCAATTCTCAATCATAAACAAACATGTAGAATCATATTCACACTTGACGGTTCTTGAAGACTAACATGTTGTTTATTCACTCTTTTCCCCCCCTCAAAAATTGCATATGCCTGTCAACTGCAATTTTTTGGTTGAACAAGTGAATAAAAATATACTCCAATGTGCGCCGATCCACTTGAAGACTGAATAAGCACGGAAAGAGCATGAATCTTGTTGATGAGAATGGCCATAAATAAGAAGACTCCTCTTCTTTTGAAGATAAAGTGCACTCAAGCGTACACTTTTCTTTTCTTTGAAGAACGAGGCCTGAACTGATGTATTCAGACGTCATTATGATGAAGAGCGAGGCCTGCACTGAAGTGTACAGACGTCATAATCTCTCTCTTTACTACTTCTCTCATCTAACTCGTTACCAACCCCATTATCATTCTGTCGGCTTGATGTCGTGACCACTGATAGAGAAAACCCAATATGATGAACTTGATACTGAAGTAATATAACCCGAACTTGTGACTTAAACTTGTGCTAATGCGAGACAAGGAGCGGTGCAGAGACTTCGTGCAACATCGAATCCCTAAGTACTCTATACTCTTCAACCAACCAACCATCAAGTATAAGACATACATCACCTCTTGGATATCCACAACTTCGTGTGACACTGAGCACTACAACGTGACCCCTTAAAGTGATAGTTATTTTGAAATAGGGAGAAAGAAAAAATAACTAGATATCCAAGTCCTTGTCATTGTATTGAAAGCTCGAACAAGGATCTCGAAGAATCTTCATCCAACCTCCCCGATATCTTTAGATACTAAGTACACGCACCCATGAAATTTCACTTCAGCCTCAAATAAATAATAGTGAATTAACGCCGTAGTCACTTCTTGTGGTTAATGCCCAAATCTAGCCCTTTATGATGTATCGACTGAACTTTGATAATGGTTTTAACCCGATCATGGTTAAGAGCGCATAGACCATCGTCACGGGATTTTACAAATCTATGTTTTAAACCGAGAAATAAGTTCTTTCTCGGGAATTTACAAAACCAAGAAGAAACCGTGAGACAGTAACAGATTGAATGTGGCGTGACTGATTTGGTTTTAGGTGAACATCAGTTTGGGAAAAGAATATCTTGTGAAGATTACAGATCACATCACAACTTTTGAAACCTTTGGCCAAATAACCAACCTTGTACACAGATTAGTGACCACTTGATGAAGGAAACCCGATATACCAATACTGAAAACTGAAGTAGAAGTCCCCAAATTTGTTACTTAAGCTTGCACTAATGTTGGAAGAACGGTGTAGAGAATTAATGCTCCAAGCAAATCTCTAAGTGCTCAATACCCAACCAAAGTATGAGACATTAACACCTCTTGCGATTATCGACATCGTCATTGACGTGTGACACTGAGTACTCCCATGACTCTTAAGTGATAGTTACCCCGACTGCTGGTAACTAGATAACCCAAGTCTTCAACTTAAATTTTAAGCACGAGCAAGTTATCATTGAAGGTCATGCATCCAACCAACCCCGACTTCAAGATAAAATAAGTAGACGCCTTCGTGAAATTCAACTTCAATCACAAATAAAGAATACCAGATTAACTTCGTGATCATCTTGTGCTGTTGACTAGCCAAAAAGAGAAGAAACATAATTCTTAGAAGTGCCCATGACTCATAGTCAGTCCTATCATAGTTGTCGTACTGTGTACAGGATTTTACAGTTCTTGAGATTTATCTGAGAAATAAATTCAAGAACTAACTGCACAACAGTGAGTATCAAACTGCTGTAGACTGAACCACTGAATCCTGAATCGCTACGATCTGACCCGCTGTAACCGACACTGCTAAGATTCAAACCGCTGGAGACTGAACCGATACGATCTGACCCGCTGTAACCGGAACCGCTAAAATTCACATCGCTGGAGACGGATCTTCTAGGAAACTTGCGATAATTCTCCCCCTCAAAAAGGACATGAAATGACCTTTTTGCCAAAGCTGAGAGTCCGTGATGTTTGTGAATTTGACAGGCACAAAACATGGAAAGAGACAAATGAAACTACTGCAACGAAGATGGTGATTAAGACTCTCTTGTAGTAACCCCTTGCTTTCCTCATCATCAATGGTTTAGACCAGCTCGAGACACGCTTGATGAACAATTCATTGAAGTTCGTAATATGCCAAAACCGCTTGATGAAATGCATATGACTTTAAAGTGAGTAAAAGGTTAAAACATGTCTCCAAACAAATCACCTCTTGTCTTTAAGCCTGACTACCTCTTGAGAAGATCTTGAACAACAATCCCATTAGAAGCTTGAGAAACAACAATCACTTGATGAAGCTTGATAAAGAACAAGTCCGCGCCTTAAACTTGCACTAAATTATGATTTAGAGCCTATATTGAGAACAACAACGTAACTCCTTTAAATATAGGTAGTGATATATACCCAACCTTCCATCCTTAATTGTATATATCCACTTCGTGAACATCCAAGTCTAATCACCTTAAATTGCAAATTGTGATTTAGAACCTATATTGAGCACAACAACGTAACTCCTTTAAATATAGGTAGTGATATATACCCAACCTTCCATCCTTTATTGTATATATCCACTTCTTGAACATCCAGGTCTAATCACCTTAAATACGCTTGAGCAAGGGTCATCAAACATCGTGCATCCATCCACCCCGAGATGTTTGTGACACTAAGTACACCAACCCGTGAATTAACAAACCAACCAAGTTATCATAATTTCCCAATTTCTGCTGATCTTGAAGCACAAACTTATCCCGAAAAATTAGTCACACCCCGTAAATTTCATTATGTCTAAATCCAAGTCCAGCCAATTTGTCCAAAATTAATTTCACGGGATTTTACAACTCTTGAGATTTAAACCGAGAAATCGAATCTTTCGCGGGATTTTCTAAAATCTACAGGAGAAACCGTGAAATCAACCAGAATACCCAAGAGTGAGGTGCAATACCAATCTTCGAAATTCAAGTCACAGAAGTCAAATCACAACATGATCAAATTGCAACAGGCCAAGTCACAGATTGTCAATTTGCACCAAGACAGATTGCAATCAACCAAATCACAATAAGTTGAATCGCAAGTGTTGACTCGCAACGTCATATCGTAACTGGTCAAATAGCAATCCGTCAAATCGCAATAAGACAAACACGCAACTTGACAAGTCACAATTAATCACATTGCAATTTGTCAACTGTAGCTCAAATTGCAAAGATCAACTTGTAGGATCACTCAAATTGTGGGCACTAATAGGACAATGCTGACAAATCCCCACCTCTGTAATTTCGATGACATTCATAACCCCAAATACGAGCCGTATGAAAGTTTAAATAACCACTGTAGTTTTATCCAATACACTTGAAACCATCTAATAACTAGCACGGTAGTTATATTCAATGAACCCGAAAAATTTCACCCAAAATTAATTCACAGTCTCGGGTTAACAAAGCATGATCAAAAATATCGTCCAAAATTAGATCACAAATGTTTATAACCAACAACAAACTTGTCCTTGTGAAGAATAACCCAATCAACATTCAATCAACAACAACTAACTACAACTAATCGTCCCTGGTGACAATAAACCACTTGCACAGCCCAATGACAATTAAATTAACTTCGGCCCAATGTGAACCTAGTGCAAGCCCACTCCAATAAATAGCCAACCCTACTTAACCAGTATTTAAAGTTCACCCTAATCAATTGTGTATAAAACACACCCTAATTCCAAATCAGGCAAACCCTAATTACCATCTTAAACAAATCCGCCTCCTTCTTCCAATTAGCTCTTACCTCCAACACCTCAAATCCATCTTCCTTTTACACATCGACTAAAAGTCACTTGGTGTACACAAATCAAAATGTTATTGAAACATTAACTCAAACCGATCAACACTCATATTCTTGAGTCCGAAATATCAAACAAAGAAAAAACACAGTCGCACTCCTTTCTTCATTAATTGGTTTGACTAAAATGAGTACGGGTAAGGTGGTTTTTATGTGTTTTCTTGTTGATGTTGAATTATGAACGAATTAAGGAAAAAGAAATAACATAATTGTTATATTCTTTACCCTCTTAAATTCGGATATGAAATATACGATTTGTTTACAACATGAACGATGATGATTTGTTTTCGTGTGTATGGACTTTGAGTTCTTCGAGGGCTGTTGTAACACACGAATAAACAAACTAAGATCATTGTGTAAATTTCGTTTAGAGTCATGTTAGAGGATATGGATTGTGAGTTGGGGAGTGAATGGTGAGGGTTAATTGTAGTGTCTAGATTAGGAATTGTTGATGGACTTGCTTCACGTATTATTACTTTATCAGTTTATCATTTGGACTAGATGTGGTCTACTGGTCTTGTTCTCTTTCTTTTCTTATTATTTTTTCTTTTGAATGTTAATGGCCATTGAAAGTTGTAATAGATCTGAGGTCAACGATATTGCTTGTGGTCAACGTGTTCAAAGTCTTCTCTTCATCTTCTTCATTATCTATGATTCGGTTTGATATTCGGTTTGTTATTTGATAACTCGTTAACGTCAATTCAATTGTTGCTTTATATGGTAGACAAACCGAGTTAACCGTTTGACCAAGTAGCAGACAAACCGAGTCGATGAAATGGTAGACAACCACACAGACAAACCGCGTCGTCTTATATACACAAGCCGAGTCCGTGCTTACACAGACAAACCGAGTACATGATAGAATGGACAAACCGAGTCCAGGGTTAAACGGACAAACCGAGTCTGTGAGCCAATAGACAAACCGCGTCTTTGACCAGTCAAACCTGTCACTTTCGTACTTTTTGTCCTCATTATCCAATTTTGGTAACAGTCCAAACTTTACTCCCAAGAAGACACAAACCGAGTTATAGAACACCACTTTTGACACAAACCGCATCCAAGAAAACATCATCTTCAAGAACAACTAAAAAGCCACGTATCAAACAAGAACACCCATCTGCTGCTCCCAGAAGCAACAATCACCAAATATCACCACAAGTCTGACTACAAATAATCCGAATGAGATTTTAGATATACTCGTTCGAACTATTCGAGTACACACCAACCCGGGCCAAAATAAATCCCACAAGTCACAAGTAGATAACCACTGAAAGTATTATGCATCAATTTGGTACAACAAGAATTTGACAACCAAAAAAAATTGTATAGGAACAGTGTGTGTTAACCACAATTGTTGACCACAGAAGAACAAAAGCAACAAAGATAATTTGGTTCGACCAAAACATATTCGACCAAAACATATGAACATATGAACAAGGTGAACAATAATAATTAGATTCGACCAAAACATATTGTTGACCACAGAAGCCCAACATTAATTTTATCAACATAAAACTAGGTGGACAGATTCAACCAAAACATATGAACAAGGCAGTTAAAGAAATTTGATTCGAACCCAAGAAAATAAAACCAACACACAATCAAACGAACCTAACCATTGACCACAGATCTGACCAAGATGAAACCATGGCTCTTGATACCAATTGTAGGAAATACCCATCTTGATTGTGTGGATCTATTCGGGTGGTCTTGGATCTTGAAAGATCAAGAATCCCATGGTATAAGAGTTAGATGTTAGAGAGATGTTAGAGAGAGGTGGGAGACTCTTTGTGAAAATCTGTATAATTGAATTAAGTGTGTGAAGAGTTCCAACCCTTCCCAAGTGTGGGAAGGGGTATTTATACTTCTACATATTGGTGCCCCTAGTGGGCTGTGGAGTGAGCTGACAGTGGGGAAAGCCCCGACCCACTCCACAAATATAAATACGACTAATACTATTAATACTAATACTAATAATACTAAGCTAATATAAATAATCCTACGAGCTATATAAATGCTAAATAGATGCTCGGGGTGACCGAACCTTCATATGAATATTTATATTCCTAACAGTATCCCAGCATAATTCCTTCTTTAACCATGAAGTGACACTTTTCCCAATTAAGGACTAAGTTAGCTTCTTCACATCGCTTGAGCATTTTTCCTAAGTTAACGAGACATTTTGCAAATGAATTTCCAAAGACAGAAAAATCATCCAAGAAAACTTCCACAGATTCTTCAATCATATCATGGAATATAGCAATCATGCATATCTGAAAAGTGGTAGGTGCATTGCATAAGCCAAAAGGCATTCGTCGATAAGCGTATGTTCTGAAGGGACATGTGAACGTTGTTTTTTCTTGATTTATAGGGTTGATAGGTATTTGAAAATATTCGGAAAAACCATCGAGGAAACAAAAGTACTCATTTCCTGCGAGTCTTTCTAACATTTGATCCATGCAAGGTAAGGGAAAATGATCTTTGGCAGTTACTTCATTGATTTTTCGGTAATCGATACAGACGCGCCAACCAGTAATGGTTCTAGTTGGGACTAGTTCGTCTTTTTCATTGGTAACCACGGTGATACCACCTTTCTTTGGTACACAATGAATAGGACTAACCCATGGGCTATCTGCAATTGGGTATACGATTCCTACATCAAGAAGTTTAGTTACTTCCTTTTTTACAACTTCTTGCATGTAAAACCCTAAAATTTGAAAACGTGTAAAAAGACCAAAATGCCCTTACAATCTTAAACTTGAATAATAAGCTTATAAAGTACCGAATCAATCCCAAACTTCTGGTAATGAACAAGACATGATACCAAATGATTTTGACAACTCCATTTAACATTTATACAAGGTACAAAATTACTAAAATGCCCTCTATGAACCGAATGAGATTTTATATACTATTATTATTATTTATACATAGTAAATGAGGTAAAAATGGAAATTTCAAATCAAATTAATTGTGATAACTGATTTTTGTGATTTGGTCAGCCCACCCCCCTCCTTACTCGGCCCTATTCCTTTATTTTATCACAAATCTCATTTAAACTCCAAAACCCTAGCCGCTATAATCAAATAACACACATAAACTCAAAATTTATCCATCCGATTTTCTAGAGCTTGGAAGACATTTTTCTGGTGATCTTTAGCATCAAGGGAAGGCAAGAAAAATTCGTGTAGGGCTGTTCATTGCTTGGTTCGATCGTGTTGTTTATTTCCTTGTCGCTAGTTCCAATCGAAGGTAAATTCCAAAACAATTCATACGACCTCTATAAAATCTGTTTTCCATTTTTCTCATGATCCTCACATGATTTATACTCTGTGAAAAATGTTTCCAAGGTGGTTTGGTCTCGTTTTTGGGCGTGGTGATTTATTGGTGTCGATAAGAAGAAATCGTGTAACACAAATTCACAATCGTCCACCTGTTCGTTCTATAATTATTCTGGTATTTTTCTAAGCTTCTACTGACCTCATATAATGTGGGAAAAATGATAGAATCAGGCCATGCATCATATATTGATCATATGCTAATTATTGTTCTTGAAACCCTAAAATCGAATTAAAACTCTAAAACATGTATACGAATTTTCTGGACCAGTTTATTATTTTTCGTGACATCTATATACTCCATATAACATCACAAAAATGATCAATCAAATTATTGAAGCTTAAAAAAACCTTGTTTCAAATTGTGTATTTAATCGGATTTTATGAAAATTAAAAGAAACACGAGAAAAACCCTAGGAACTATACGAATTAGGGTTTACCTAATTAAATCTGGACTTTTAATGTGTTGTAATGATGACATAATGATTACTTGATGATTTGGATAATTAGGGTTTGATTTTGGTATATAAAAGTGTTTACCGATTTGGTTTTGATAAGTTAGGGGTGTGTTTTGCAATTTTAAAAACTATGGAGACATTTTTGTAAGGTGTTATAAACCTGTGGAAAAATGTGTAAAATGTGCTAGAGGGATAATTTGTGTTAATTTGATAATTAAAAGGTTTATTTAACAAATATATGATTAGATTAATTCGAATTGTAAATTATTAAAATAAAGGGACCAAAAATGTAATTTCTGAAAAGTTAAGGTGTATTTGTATATTAAATCATGTTAAGGGTATATTGTGTAAATTTGAGGAATTAATGGCCTAATATGTATTTATTAATATTAAAGGGTTGAAATTGTAATTTAAGGGTTTAATATGTAAATTAATTAAAATGGAGGGACTAAATATGAAATTTCTGGAAACTTGAAGTGGTTTTGTGTAAATAATAATGTTAAGAGTGTTTTGTGTAATTTTGAGTATTTATGGACTTAATATGTAATTATAGTAAATTATATAATTCGAAATTGTAATTTAAAAAGTATAAGGACCAAATGTGTAAGTTACCGAAACTTTGAGGGTTGTTTGTAACATAATTATATTGAAGGTTAATTTCTGTAATTTGAAGAAATAAAAGGGACTTGATGTGTAATATGAATATTGTAAAGGTTAAATTGTAAATTATGTAAGTATAAGATTAATTTGTAAATTAATAAAGTAAAGGGGTGTAATTTGTAAATATTGGAAACTTGGAGGCTAAAAGTGTAATTCTGGAAAATAAAGTATTCGAATGGTAAATTATGAGATTTCTATTTTAAACCTTGAACTTTGGTAAAGTTACGTTTATAACCCTGAACTATGAAAACTTGGCATAATTAACCCTGAACTTGTATAACTTGTCAAAATGAACATGACCTCCATAATAAGCTAATTAAAGACGTAACTTGAATTATGTCATTTGAATCTTGCTAAATATGGTAACTTGCTAATTCTGGAATCCTGCTAAAAATAGAAGATCACTTATAATGGGAAGATAACTGAAACCCCTTTCGTATTTCTGTCTTCTACTCCTTTAGGTTCGAGGAGGGAGTGATCTTGATCCCTGTCAGCTACTCTTGTGTTTGTGCTTGCTATTTGAATAAGGTACAGATATTCTGCTCTTCTTGTAAAGAGCCTTCGTCTCATTTCTGATTTCTGATTCATGGTTATGTTTCCCTTGTATTGTGAACCATAGATTTGAACCTTTGCTTTAACCTTTGTCTTGAACCTTGTCATAAACCTGAACTTGAACCTTGATACACTTGATATGAACCTTTTGACTTGAACTCTTGCCTTGAACCTTTGACTTGAACCCTGCTATGTTTCTTCCAATACTTGACATGACTTGTTCACCCTTGATAACCTGGATAATTAAGACCTTGGGTACTTGAAGGTTCATAGGATTTTATAACTACTTTTAATTGTATATGAAGAGGTTTTGAACATTTCCTTAAAAGACTTTTATTATGAAACTGTTCTAGCGATCATTTTATTAAAATCATGTAAAAAGGATTTCTTATAATAAACTATTATGAACCTTCCAGTATTTGACCTTTCTGATATGGACTTCCTGATAATGAACCCCTGCATTTATCTCCTGTCTTGAACCCTGATATGAACTCTGATATGAACCCTGATATGATACCTGGCATTTGATACCTGAGACTTGACACTTGACACCCGAGACTTGATACTTGACCTTGACCCACAGTTTGAGACTACGAGCCATCCACTAGGCATGAGGGTTTCATGTCCATGTCTGTGATGCACCACAGGCATGACTAGTGTGTAGCCCTAGTGATTTGGTTACACCGTCCCCGACCTGATTTGATTTGTTACGTAGAGGAAGACCCTGTGGCCTGCGGGGGCGCATGGATGCATCCTAGACCTGTCCTGATTTGTTATATTTCCTGTTATATCCTGGTGACTGACGAGTGTGTGCGATACACGTCTTTCACAACCCCTGGGAGCTTGCAACTCCAACCCCTGGAGGTATCCCCTCACCCTGTTCCTGGTATGCTGAGGTCACCCCTCCATACACCCTGATATATGATTGGATTTGATGTGATATGTTTGGGCTCGTAAAGGATTTCTGTTCTCCTGAAACCTTGTAACCTTATGACCTGTTACTTGACCTGATACTTGACCTGACACTTAACTTGACTTGGTTTAACTTGGGATTGTGGTGGGTTCTGGTTTCATTTACATTTACCATTGTAACCATTCTTAGTTCCTGGTATGTCTGCATAACTCTTGTATTCCTTTTTCCTGACTCTTATTTCACCTGGTATTATTTCTTTTACTTTACTTTTCCGTTACTACTGCTTGTTTCCGTTATATCTGTTCACTGAGCTCTCGTAGCTCAGCCGCGTTTCTTTTCCCGCGGCAGGTTTTAGTTTGGAAGCTGGGCATGAGTGGAGAGAACCATGGATTTAGAAGACCCTTCTAGTTATGGAAGATTAATAGAAGAATTTATGATTAGACTTAGTAATTGATATATTGTACCCTTGTAATGTTAGATTATCCTTTGTAACCATTGAAATTCTATTGTATTATTAATGTCAAATGCTTGTGTTTGTTCTGATATGAAACCATTATTGTGACATCTTTGCCCTTGTCGGGTTGGGGTGTTACAATTTATGGTATCAGAGCGACAGGCTGCGATTTCGTAATACATTTACCCTTGACCTGTGTAAGTTTGGACCACTAAGTTTCCACTGTAGGCGCTCATAAGATAACCTGTAAGAATTTGCCTTAGGACTTCCCTATAGGAACTTAAGTTCTGACCAGTGAGGAATAGGTAGATTATAAGCCTTTTGTTTAAGTATCATTGCTTCCGCATCACTCTGATTCGTGCCTTGCTTTTGGTTAAAGCTTGTTGAGATCACTTTTGGAGATTGAAAGCTTTTGCCTTGCATCACCTAAGTTTTGAAACTTAATAAATCTTGAAGCCATTGAAAATTTCATAGTAATTGCCTGACATTATTTGATCCTTACTTTCAGATTCCGACTCTAACCTCTGATCTTTTGTTAATCATTTCGATGCCTCCTGGGCACTTTGAGAATCTCCATGGCGAGTAGTTTGGCTTTCCCTCTTGATTTTGACACTTGATTTTGTTGACCTCCGAGACTGTAGAAGTACTAGGTGGATTAAGATAGATTGTTTTGCTTACGACTAGAGATAAAGTATGATCATCATGAAGGCATATTTATGTGGTGCTGGTATTATTAACGTGATAATACTTACACCATATAACGTGCCCTCATTGTGGCCATAGGATATCTTGGGAAGTACCTAAGAAGTTTAGAACTTGATTCCCGTTGGATTATCTGTGATTAGTGAGACCTTAGGTTCATTCTACCTATGCGTATACGCTACCTTCGTTCGTTAAATATCTGGATTAGTTTGGACTCTCGTGTTGCATTCTGTTGACCTCAGTTATGAATCTTAAACTCCTTGAAGAGCTCTCTGCTGTAGATACAATTAATTCGATTTGAAATTCTTGTTCGCATTCCGTATGAGTATTCCGTTCTCTTTCTCTCTGCTTCCTGCAAATTTCGAGGACGAAATTTTTCTGTTAGAGGGGAAGAGTTGTAAAACCCTAAAATCTGAAAACGTGTAAAAAGACCAAAATGCCCTTACAATCTTAAACTTGAATAATAAGCTTATAAAGTACCGAATCAATCCCAAACTTCTGGTAATGAACAAGACATGATACCAAATGATTTTGACAACTCCATTTAACATTTATACAAGTTACAAAATTACCAAAATGCCCTCTATGAACCGAATGAGATTTTATATACTATTATTATTATTTATACATAGTAAATGAGGTAAAAATGGAAATTTCAAATCAAATTAATTGTGATAACTGATTTTCATGATTTGGTCAGCCCACCCCCTCCTTACTCGGCCCTATTCCTTTATTTTATCACAAATCTCATTTAAACTCCAAAACCCTAGCCGCTATAATCAAATAACACACATAAACTCAAAATTTATCCATCCGATTTTCTAGAGCTTGGAGGACATTTTTCTGGTGATCTTTAGCATCAAGGGAAGGCAAGAAAAATTCGTGTAGGGCTGTTCATTGCTTGGTTCGATCGTGTTGTTTATTTCCTTGTCGCTAGTTCCAATCGAAGGTAAATTCCAAAACAATTCATACGACCTCTATAAAATCTGTTTTCCATTTTTCTCATGATCCTCACATGATGTATACTCTGTGAAAAATGTTTCCAAGGTGGTTTGGTCGCGTTTTTGGGCGTGGTGATTTATTGGTGTCGATAAGAAGAAACCGTGTAACACAAATTCACAATCGTCCACCCGTTCGTTCTATAATTATTCTGGTATTTTTCTAAGCTTCTACTGACCTCATATAATGTGGGAAAAATGATAGAATCAGGCCATGCATCATATATTGATCATATGCTAATTATTGTTCTTGAAACCCTAAAATCGAATTAAAACTCTAAAACATGTATGCGAATTTTCTGGACCAGTTTATTATTTTTCGTGACATCTATATACTCCATATAACATCACAAAAATGATCAATCGAATTATTGAAGCTTAAAAAAACCTTGTGTCGAATTGTGTGTTTAATCGGATTTTATGAAAATTAAAAGAAACACGAGAAAAACCCTAGGAACTATACGAATTAGGGTTTACCTAATTAAATTTGGACTTTTAATGTGTTGTAATGATGACATAATGATTACTTGATGATTTGGATAACTAGGGTTTGATTTTGGTATATAAAAGTGTTTACCGATTTGGTTTTGATAAGTTAGGGGTGTGTTTTGCAATTTTAAAAACTATGGAGACATTTTTGTTAAGGTGTTATAAACCTGTGGAAAAATGTGTAAAATGTGCTAGAGGGGTAATTTGTGTTAATTTGATAATTAAAAGGTTTATTTGACAAATATATGATTAGATTAATTCGAATTGTAAATTATTAAAATAAAGGGACCAAAAATGTAATTTCTGAAAAGTTAAGGTGTATTTGTATATTAAATCATGTTAAGGGTATATTGTGTAAATTTGAGGAATTAATGGCCTAATATGTATTTATTAATATTAAAGGGTTGAAATTGTAATTTAAGGGTTTAATATGTAAATTAATTAAAATGGAGGGACTAAATATGAAATTTCTAGAAACTTGAAGTGGTTTTGTGTAAATAATAATGTTAAGAGTGTTTTGTGTAATTTTGAGTATTTATGGACTTAATATGTAATTATAGTAAATTATATAATTCGAAATTGTAATTTAAAAAGTATAAGGACCAAATGTGTAAGTTACCGAAACTTTGAGGGTTGTTTGTAACATAATTATATTGAAGGTTAATTTCTGTAATTTGAAGAAATAAAAGGGACTTGATGTGTAATATGAATATTGTAAAGGTTAAATTGTAAATTATGTAAGTATAAGATTAATTTGTAAATTAATAAAGTAAAGGGGTGTAATTTGTAAATATTGGAAACTTGGAGGCTAAAAGTGTAATTCTGGAAAATAAAGTATTCGAATGGTAAATTATGAGATTTCTATTTTAAACCTTGAACTTTGGTAAAGTTACGTTTATAACCCTGAACTATGAAAACTTGGCATAATTAACCCTGAACTTGTATAACTTGTCAAAATGAACATGACCTCCATAATAAGCTAATTAAAGACGTAACTTGAATTATGTCATTTGAATCTTGCTAAATATGGTAACTTGCTAATTCTGGAAACCTGCTAAAAATAGAAGATCACTTATAATGGGAAGATAACTGAAACCCCTTTCGTATTTCTGTCTTCTACTCCTTTAGGTTCGAGGAGGGAGTGATCTTGATCCCTGTCAGCTACTCTTGTGTTTGTGCTTGCTATTTGAATAAGGTACAGATATTCTGCTCTTCTTGTAAAGAGCCTTCGTCTCATTTCTGATTTCTGATTCATGGTTATGTTTCCCTTGTATTGTGAACCATAGATTTGAACCTTTGCTTTAACCTTTGTCTTGAACCTTGTCATAAACCTGAACTTGAACCTTGATACACTTGATATGAACCTTTTGACTTGAACTCTTGCCTTGAACCTTTGACTTGAACCCTGCTATGTTTCTTCCAATACTTGACATGACTTGTTCACCCCTAATAACCTGGATAATTAAGACCTTGGGTACTTGAAGGTTCATAGGATTTTATAACTACTTTTAATTGTATATGAAGAGGTTTTGAACATTTCCTTAAAAGACTTTTATTATGAAACTGTTCTAGCGATCATTTTATTAAAATCATGTAAAAAGGATTTCTTATAATAAACTATTATGAACCTTCCAGTATTTGACCTTTCTGATATGGACCTCCTGATAATGAACCCCTGCATTTATCTCCTATCTTGAACCCTGATATGAACTCTGATATGAACCCTGATATGATACCTGACATTTGATACCTGAGACTTGACACTTGACACCCGAGACTTGATACTTGACCTTGACCCATAGTTTGAGACTACGAGCCATCCACTAGGCATGAGGGTTTCATGTCCATGTCTGTGATGCACCACCGGCATGACTAGCATGTAGCCCTAGTGATTTGGTTACACCGTCCCCGACCTGATTTGAATTGTTACGTGGAGGAAGACCCTGTGGCCTGCGGGGGTGTATGGATGCATCCTAGACCTATCCTGATTTGTTATATTTCCTGTTATATCCTGGTGACTGACGAGTGTGTGCGATACACGTCTTTCACAACCCCTGGGAGCTTGCAACTCCAACCCCTGGAGGTATCCCCTCACCCTGTTCCTGGTATGCTGAGGTCACCCCTCCATACACCCTGATATATGATTGGATTTGATGTGATATGTTTGGGCTCGTAGAGGATTTCTGTTCTCCTGAAACCTTGTAACCTTATGACCTGTTACTTGACCTGATACTTGACCTGACACTTAACTTGACTTGGTTTAACTTGGGATTGTGGTGGGTTCTGGTTTCATTTACATTTACCATTGTAACCATTCTTAGTTCCTGGTATGTCTGCATAACTCTTGTATTCCTTTTTCCTGACTCTTATTTCACCTGGTATTATTTCTTTTACTTTACTTTTCCGTTACTACCGCTTGTTTCCGTTATATCTGTTCACTGAGCTCTCGTAGCTCAGCCGCGTTTCTTTTTCCGCGGCAGATTTTAGTTTGGAAGATGGGCATGAGTGGAGGGAACCATGGATTTAGAAGACCCTTCTAGTTATGGAAGATTAATAGAAGAATTTATGATTAGACTTAGTAATTGATATATTGTACCCTTGTAATGTTAGATTATCCTTTGTAACCATTGAAATTCTATTGTATTATTAATGTCAAATGCTTGTGTTTGTTCTGATATGAAACCATTATTGTGACATCTTTGCCCTTGTCGGGTTGGGGTGTTACATTGCATATTTGGATTGAGTCTCCTTTGCTTTTAAACAACTGGTTTTTTGTCATCTAGCACATGAATTTTGTGTTTGCAGAAAGATGGACAAATTCCAGGAATGTCAGATGTTTTCGAAGCAAAAGCTTTTTTATGGATTTTAAGAACAGTGATTAAATCAGCTTTGTTTTTCTCTAAAAGCTCAGATGAAATTATAACTGGGAGTAAAGATATGCCTTCCAGAAGTGTATATTCTAGATGTTTAGGAAGAGGTTTGAGTTCAAGGTCGGTAGGAGGTTCTTCAAGAGATTTATTGATTTTATAATCTGTGTTGAATGTGATTTTTTCGAATATTATTTCTTCTTCATCGTCTGTTTCAACTTCTTCTTCGATATTCATGGCTATGAATTCGTCAAACTCTGCGTAGAGTTCTTTCTCAAGGATAGTTCCTTCGATGGAATGAAGAATTTCGATTCCTTCATTGATTAGAGCCTCGAAATCTTCTTCAAGAATTTCGTCTATGACATCAATGCTGAAACAAGTATCATCATTAGAATATGAATGTTTCATGGCTGAGTCGATCGAAAAAGTCATTCGATCTGCACCAATTTCAAGATTAAGTTTCTTTTGTTTAACACGAATTATTGCATCAACAGTGTGCAAAAATGGTTTTCCTAGAATGAGAGGGACTTTGTTGTCTTCCTCCATTTCAAGGATAACAAAATCTACTGGAAAGGTAAACTTACCGACTTCAACTAGCATATTTTCAGCTATCCCAACAGGATATTGAAAAGATTGGCTGCTAATCGAACACTCATCTGGTAGGTTTAAGAGTTTCGAGAGAAAGTTTAGCATAAAGAGAGTATGGCATAAGATTTATACTTGCGCCAAGATCGGCCAAGGCGTTGCAAGAGAATGTCTTGCCAAAATTACAAGGAATCAGGAAACTTCCTGGGTCTCCTAGTTTAGGTGGAACTTTGTTTTGAATGATTGTTGAAGATTCATCGCTTAGAAAGGCTGCGAAAATTTGTTCCAATTTATGTTTGTTGCTGACTAGTTCTTTTAGAAATTTATCATAATTTGGCATTCCTGCGATAACATCGATGAGTGGAACATTTATTCAAATGGCACGAATCATGTCTAAGAATTTTCCATATTGAGCTTCCATTTTGTCTTTTCTGAGACGTTGGGGATATGGAATCTTAGGTTTGTATGGTTTAAGAACAGGTGTTTCGGGTGTTACTTTTGTTTTAGGTTTCTTTTGAGGTGTTGGCTCATCCTCATCATCACTGTCTAACTCGACAGTTGGTTATATCTGGCTAGGGTTGGGTGGTGGTTCATATGAGGTTCCATTTCTGGTTGTTATGGCATTTACATGCTCGTTATGAGCTTGAGGTAGTTGATAAGGTCTACTTCCAGAGGCACTACCTCTAGGATTTGGTTGAGTATTGCTGGGAAGTGATCCAGGAGATCGACCAGGTTGCTTTTCAGCTAATCTATCAAAATTTTCTTCTAGATTTTTGATAGAAGCTTGATGATTTTTGGTTGTGGATTCTAATTTGTCTTTAAGATCCATGAATGTGTCTTTCACGAATGTGTTTGTAGATTGTTGTGATTTTATGAATTCACTTAGTCGTGTTTGAAGATTTGGTTTTTTGTTAGAATTAGGGTACTTATATTGATCTCGGTTATATTCTGATCTTTCGCTAGTAGTCTCGATCTCGATAGCAATTACGATGGTCATCATAAAAACGAGTGCGTCAAAATGATTGCATAAATTTCGCTTCTTCTTCATGAATAATTGGTATATCGTCATCATTGCAACTTGCGATTGAATGATTTCCACCACAAGTGTTGCATACATCACGTTTTTATTTTATTTCTTTATACTGAGCATCCATTTTAAGGGTCATGACATCCATGCGAGCCATAATTTTGTCAGTATCAGAACTACTGCTACCTTCATCGGCGAAAGCAACAGTTTTACGAAGAGAGGTTTTTGGTTTCTAATTTTTAGCCCAATCATGTTTAAGTAAGACTTTGTCTTCGAGAAGTTGATAGGCTTGATTTGGAGTTTTGTATAGGAATATTCCTCCGGCTGCAGCATTTAGGGCTTCTTGTGTACTGACGTCAAGTACATGGTAAAAGATTTTGATTATATTTCCTTTACTTAAACCGTGTCCATGACAGTTTCTGAGTGATTCTTTCATTCGAAGCCATGCTTCAGTTAAGGTTTCTCGATCTTGCTGAGAAAAAGCACGGATTTCTCTGAGAAGTCGATCGAATAATGCTGGAGGGAAAAATCGGCTTATGAAAGCGGTACAAAGTTCATCCCATGTTGCTATGGTTCCTTCATCGAGTTCGTCTAACCAGGTTTTTGCTTCCCCGGTTAGAGATAATGGAAACATCATGAGCCGGACGGCTTCATTTTTGGTTTCTCCGTATCTGAACATTTCACAATTTCCAAGGAATTCATGGATGTGTTTATGAGGATCAGTTTTGGTTCTCATGTCAAATTGGTTACCTTTGACAAGGGGGTCAAATGATTGCCTTTGATAGCAAAGTCATTAGCGGTTTCGGGTAAAGTAATCGCTGGACCAGGAGTAGGAGCAACAGTCCGGTCATTTGCCCACATGGGTTCATTATCGGCGTTATCCATGGGATCGTAAAGTTCGATGAATTTTATGAAAAATTGATAAAGTGAGATATCGTCAATAGTTGGGACTATTTCTTTTGGTGTTTCAGGTCTTAGATCTATTTGTGATAATGGAACTCGTTTGTTTTTTCTTACGTCTTCTGTTGATGGTTCGTTCGGGTTCGAATAGAGGGCTAGCAAGTTCTGCGTTGGAAGATCGCTTGACCTTCCAATACTGGACTGCTAAAGGTGATAGTTATTGGACAAAACCAAAATTCAAATCGGATGAGCTGAATTTTTGTTTCTGAGTAAACAAGTCTGGCGTACTTAGGGTAAGTACGGCATACTTCTAGGTAATTTTTGGTTCGAAGTGAATTGTTTTGCTTGGGTAGCTTTCTGGGTTATGTTGTAAAATGGGTTTTGAGGTTTTGTATAAGTTTTTGAATGGAATCGTAACACTTTTAGGAAAAATTGTCACATTTTCCAGAACCGCGGCGTACTTTTGAAAAAGCACCCGGAGATCGCGCTGAAAAAGCGGCGGTTTTATCGAAAAATTGGCGGTTTTATAGAAACATGGGAAAAATAACTAGCAATTTAGCACAAATAACACTATAATTGTAATCCACAATTACCTAAGATGATTAATATATGATAATAGAACAAGTGCTAGTCCCCGGCAGCGGCGCCAAAAACTTTGATGTGTCTCGAAAGCTTTAAATTTATATAACTAGTTCTTCCGTTTTCTCTTAATTCAAAACACACGGGTAAAAGTATAACCCTCGTTTATAGTAAAGAGTTTAGGCAAGACCAGGTCGTTCCACAGGGACTGAGATTATTCTATATATCAATTAACTACTTAGGATGATTTAGAAAGCGATATAAGCAATTATGCAAAATAACTAAAACTTGATGGAATTCAAATATGGGACGAATATGATTACTTGGATAGTCTCTGTAACTCAGTGGTAGATTAATGATGATGATCTCAAATAGTGTAATAGTTTCAATTCACAAAATGGCGTTTTCACAAATTAACCGTTTTGATTCAAGATTTATGTTTACTTGTCCAATGAATATGTTTTCACAAGTTCACAGAGACAATTACAATCTTTAAACTCAATTGTTTATGACTTTAACAAGAGCGGATTTTTCCAACCAATTGATCAAAGCACATAAACATGTTTCGATAATTATATAATGTTAACAGGTTCTTTCGACCTTTACCAATTAACAAGTATAACCAAAAGGTGATAAACAATGGAAAAGAGTTTCAAACACAGTAAGGTCACAACATAAACAAGAAATCAAACGAGATCATATCATAACCAAATCACATTATTATATTAACATATCCAAGCAACCATAAAGAGTTTAGCCTAACATGGCTATGGTAATCATGCTTACAGTGATTGATTCGAATGAAAAGATAGACATATGCCCTGAATTGATTACAATGATTTAGCTACCGTCACTAGCGATCAATTATACCAACAGAGGTCGCGCTTCAACGTATACTAAGTTCTTCTTCACTTGGCCACTCCAATTGGTGTAATTCGACTGAGAAATGGTTATCAGTGCTTTGATAATGATTGGGAATCGGATTGTGTAGAATGAGGCAGATTGGGGCTCTATTTATAGGCTAACTGTAACTGATCATATTCTGAAGTATGCCGCACTTGCAATAAGATAGCCGGGCTTCTTCCACGATACCGGCGAACATTGTCAATAACACCGGCGGGCTTCATTACTTTTCTTGGCGCCAAAGGGTCATTAATTGAACTGAAGACTGGCGCACTTTATTCTTGAGCTCGTCATACTTCCTAAAGCTGACTCAGATTATAGAACTGAATACGCCTCCTATAACCGGCGTACTTGTAGGGGAGATTGGCGCACTTCCTTATGATATAGACTTTTCTTTGCTTTAGCTCGGAGTTAACTCCTATGCTTATACTTTATCTTGCTTATGGAGATTCTTTGTCGATTGGACCTGAAATGTATTTTTATGCAATTAAGTATCGAAAGTCCATGGAAATAATTAAGAAACTAACAAATAACGCTATATATAATATGTATAAATCGAGCGTCATCAGGATTCCCGGTTGATTATATGACAAAACACTTTCCCGCGTACTTTGACTATTTGAGGTGAGTTTCATAGCCCCGCTTTTACATTGTTTATACTTATTTTGAATCTCGGGGTGAGAATACATTGCTTACTTTTACATACGGACACAAGTACTTTAAACAGTTATGCATACTTAACCGAATGAACCGGTCAAACTGCTATGTACATACATGACCGAATGTACCGGTCAAACCATTACATGTTCATGACCAATCGTACTGGTCAAACAAACATTAAACTTGTGGTTCACTTTTACAAATACTTAAACCTGTGAACTCACCAACTTTATGTTGACATTTTAGCATGTATTTCTTTGGTTTGTAAGATGCTCACTTTGGCATACATGGAGTCCATTCATAGAGTTGCCATTAGCGGTTACATTCACAAAGATTTTCTGCATGGACTTAACATCATTGAATATGTTTTCAAAAATTATCTTTATTGCTGTGAAACTTGAGAGCTTGTTGTATTGAAAACCGTATGTTGTTTTAATGAATCAAATGAGGTATTTTTTAAAATGGCTCATATAGAGGTCGTTCTTTATATTTGGTGACTTTGTGCTATGAAGTCACGCCCCCCAGTTACCATTCCGCTGCGACAGTTTTTGGGTGTGACACTTTAAGGCTAACATTAATTATAAGTGTTGTATAGAAGTTGCACCTTTAGCTTTATTATTTGTATAGATGTTTCATCTTATGCTTTATTATTTATCTTATATACTTAAAGATTCAGTATCTTAATTGATTGTGGAAGTGTAATTGTGCAAAAAACCCTGTAATGTACAACCTAATCGAAGCTCTATCAAATACAAAGGATCTTTCAATTGAATGCTCTCAATCATGGGTTACGAAACACAAAAGGGTTGCAAATTTACAACTCACCATTAAAATAAGAAAACCAAAAGATTAGTGTATTTATTTTTTAAATCTTTCAACTTCTTCTTTGAAGTATAAATAGCACAATCCATCAGGGTCATTCTTCCACCGCCACAGCTACCAGAACCGCTGTCAACATCAACTATTTCCGCCGCCGACACCATCGAATCTTAATTTAACAGGTGGTGTTTCGAGCTTGGATGCTTTCGTTTTTGTTTTGGTGGTTCCGATGACTGATATAATGTTTACAGGAAATCACAGCCAAAGCCAATTCCAAACCAATAGAAATCCTAAAGCTAGACTCAACCCATATCAAAAAACACCAATCATCACTATCCTATCCCATCTCCTGAATGAACAAACCGTCTTCTAAACCAAGACTTGAATAAAATGAAAAATTATAAGATCTCAGTTTACTTCTTTCATGTTATTGAAAGAAATATCAAGACCTTTGAAGGTGAAACATACGAAAGAAAAAATCATCACACATCCTTTTTGAAGCATAGCTTCTTTTATATCCAAATATAAAGAAAAATTTATAACAAATTTGTTATAATCGTTCTTTGGTTCATTCAAAGCCAAAAAAAAAAAAAAAAAAAAAAAAAAAAAAAAAAAGAAAAAAGAAAAAAAAACGAAAATCATCATGTAAAACCTACCCGAGACCCTCCAAAAGATCTTCAAGTTGTGGTCTTTGTGGTCGTGTTCTTCCTGTTCCTTGAAGCTAATTAAATGTACCAAAAAAAAGTGGTCCTCGGGTATGCTTGGTTATCAAATATGTGTTTAGGGTTTGATTATACAAGATTTATTATTCGGTTATGATTTTTGATGATGAGAGATTAGATTTAATGAATTTTTGATTAAGATCGGATTGGGAGAGAAGTTTGGTGAGAGAGACGCGTTATCTTTGAGGAGTGTGTGTTTAGGGTATGATAAATGAGAAAACAATGATGGGTTTGTTGAGGTTACTCGTAAACAAGGAAAAGGTAAACAAAGTGTTAAATCTAAGCATGTTGATGGTGTTCGTCTAGCTAAGCCCAAGGTGTCATATTATTATCGGCCAGTGACTAAATCATCAAACGGTAGTGGGGCTGTGTCTTCTAAAAGCCCTCAAGTTAACAATGATACTAATACTGTAGTGGATCCTAATTCGTCTAATACAAGTTCTTTGAATTCTAATGTTGGACCAAGTAACATTGCTTTGGCTGGGCTAAGTGAGCAGGCCATAATTCAGCCCAACCATCTAGTTCTCGGAATAAGGTACAGGTTAACGATGATATCAATTTTGTATCTTTAAAGAATTCATTCGAGGCCTTATCAAATGAGGGTAATGTTTTCGAATCTGGTCATACTACAGTGGTGAATGAGAATATTGATAGTTCTTCTAAAGCTTCTTCTCTATCAACTATGAAGAGCACTCCTAATCCGGTGGTTGATGGTAAAAGGAAGGGTAACCCATTTTCTAAGGTGGGTGAAGTGGTTGATTGTGATAGTGATGATGATGAGGTGTTTGAGCCAAATGATCCTATGGGAAGTTACTTTTCATCAGCTGGTGGAGGTAATGAGCTTGAAGACTATCTTTCTGATGATTATGCTGCTCAGGTTTACGACTTACCAGGGCAATTGGATGAGTTTTGCCATCAGTTTGATATCAAGCTCCAAGGACGAGCTAGGAAGTAATCTTTTATTTTGTTTGTTCATAAGATTGACATGTCTTTCTTATGTTGTTAATTGATTATTCTAGTTGTTGGTAGCTAGTTATTCATTTATGCTCTGTCATAAATGATATAGTGGTAGTTCAAGCGGTTACTTGAGGTTAATGTGGTACTTCAGCCACATTCCATTGTATTTTAAACGGTTTTTTTGGAGTAATATATTTTACCAGGGTGAAAAATCCCTTTTACACAAAAAAAATGAGAAAAGCTGTGAGCCCAAAGTAGAAGGCATGGACTGTAAACAAGATGCGGTGCCCCATCACCAACGTTTCTCTTTGTCCTTTTGTCATTATACTTTTACCAATGAGGGATTCGGCCTTTGCTTGACCCTCAACCGTTGGTAGAGCTTCTTCTCGTTCCTCACCCTCAGCTGAGAAATAAACTGGATGCATAACTCACTTAGAAAAGTTATGTTACCTTTTCTTAATTTTTTGTATCACACGAACAAAATATTTTGTTGGTTATTTTCACCTGGTAACCGGTTTATATGTTTATGTGGATTGAAACAATATGTAATATAAACATTGATTTAAATGTACGTTTTGTAAATAAAAGTTAAATTAAAATGGTTAACCAGTTTGTACATTAAAGTGTGTCCATATAAAATCGGTTATATGTTTGTGTGGATTGAAACAATTTGTACATTAACGTGTGTCCATTAAAGTGCTCATAAAAGCTGTTGAAACAATATTTGTACATTAAAGTTCTCATAAAAGCTGTTGAAATATTATAATTTACAAGGTTAAAAGGTTTAGTATCACCATAATATGAGATTTGCTATCTACAATTCGCCATCAAGCTCAGTCAGCCCAAGTTTTCTATCACAGGATTTGGCTATTACATAATTGATAGATTAATTAAGTCATATTTTTGTTTGTTTGCGGGTTTACGACTAATACCTGTTGAAGTGGAAAAATTAAAACGCTTTAACCTATTAAAGTTTATGATTTAAGATCATCTTGCGATCAATTTATAAGATTGATAAATGATTCTCTTACTTCTGGGAAACTTTTATTTGGAAAAAGTTTTGGCCTTGCAAGTAACAGTGTGTTACGTAATCAATAAGATGGGGGCAGATATTTTAAGAATGAGAGGAATATTAGGGTTAAATGGTGCTAAAGATTAGGGTACTACTACTTGGAAAAGTGGGTATTAAGGTTACTACAGCTTCGACCTTTATCATATTTGGGTAGACTGTGTTAGGAATATAAATATTCATATGAAGACTCGGTCACCCCGAGGATCTATTAGCATTAAGTAGCTCGTAGGATTATTAATATAATTAGTAATAGTTTAGTTATTTTAGTATTCGTGGAGTGGGTCGGGTCTTTACCCACTATCAGCTCACTCCACAACCCACTAGGGGCAAATATGTTAGTAGTATAAATACCCCTTCCCATTTGTGGGAAGGGTTGGACCTTTCGCACTTAATCTAATATCATCTTATTTCTCTCTCTAAGGTTCCCAACTTCTCTTTCTCTCTCTAGAAACCCTAATCTATTCGACCTAGATCTATACCATATGAATGTTACATGTTGTGGAACATCTTACAATTGGTATCAAGAGCCATGGTTAGGTTCATATGATTACATGTTCACAGATTTCTTAGGTTTTATGGTCTCCTTTTGGTTCGAATAGAAAAGGTTGTAAAACCTCTCATTTGTGCTTTGTTTGTGGTTAAATCTGTGAAAAGCTTGTAATTTCTTGTTTAAGATTGTTGTATAAGCTTGGTTTAGTTGTTGGATAGCTTGTTTCAGTCGAGTCTTGGAGTATTTGTTCAATTCGTTTGGTTTTTCTCAAAGTTTTCTTCATTGCGATTTGAGTCTCGTCTAGACTTTCTTCGTTGCGATTTGGTATGCTTTAATTCTGCGATTTGCTTTATTACTTAAAAGGGAAAAAGTAGACAAATCGCTTGAAAGGGACTGTTTTGGCGTTTTGTGTGTTGCGATATGACCAGATAGCGAATGTTTTGTCTGGTAGTGCCTGCGATTTGGTAGTTGCGATTTGGGTATTCTGGTTGCGATTTGATCGTTGCGATTTGGGTATTCTGATTGCGATTTGATAGTTGCGATTTGGGTTATTCTGGTTGCGATTTGACTATTGCGATTTGGTCAAGTTGTGCGATTTGAAGAAGGGTGTTTTGGGCCTGCGATTTGAGTGTGCCTGCGATTTGATCTTTGCGATTTGATTCACTGCGATTTGACTAGTTGCGATTTGACTTATTGCGATTTGGTTAGTTGCGATTTGACTTGTTGCGATTTGATTAATTGCGACTTGACTTGTTGCGGTTTGACCAAAGTTGACTTTTTACGTCAAAACTTCAAACGACCATAACTTTTGAACCGTAACTCCGTTTTCAGCGAATTACCTGTCAAAACGACCGTGAG
This sequence comes from Artemisia tridentata subsp. tridentata, assembly GCA_021014915.2. Taxonomy (NCBI): domain Eukaryota; kingdom Viridiplantae; phylum Streptophyta; class Magnoliopsida; order Asterales; family Asteraceae; genus Artemisia; species Artemisia tridentata. The sequence goes on along the minus strand of CP139503.1, from coordinate 102,066,931 downwards.
ACCGAGGAGAAGGACATGTTGAATAATTTATTCATTCAACCCAACTTTCGAGGCCTGAAATCGCTCCAGAAAGAAGTTATCGAGCTGTGAAGTTTTTAGACCAAAATTTCACTACAACTAAGGCACGTCACTGGAACCAAATCTCAACTAAACAACATATCACCTTGTCCATCAAACGATCATCATCTTAACATAAAATCACCAATCATTATCGATCCAAACTTTCATCATAACACATTCAAGCAATCAAATCACGGTTTATTCTTGATTTTGTAAAATCCCGCAAAAGACTCTATTTCTCGGTTTAAATCATAGAATTGTAAAATCCCGTGCACGTTAGCATCATGTCAAACACTTCAGATTCAGTCATAGCTGAGGTACTCAAATTGTATGACATGATTGACAAACAGAAGATTCCCAAAGATGTACAACAGATAAACGTGTTTGAGTATGTTAGTGCCAATAGGGACTTTGTGTGCCAGAATTCACAAGAGAAAGTGCTTCATCAGCCACAGACAAACGTTGTTGAGTCAGATACTGCTATGAACAACGTGCAACATGTGAAACACAACGAAGCATCTACTCAATCTAGTGGGGTATCTTCTGTTATTAATGATGATAATGTGTTGCATGAACGGAAGATTCCCAACAAAGTACAACAGACAAACGTTGTTGAGTCAGATGCTGCTAATCTGGGAAATAGCAATGTTATCCCATATGAACAGCATGTGAAACACAACGAAGTGTCTGTTGTATCAAGTGGTGCATCTTCTGTTGTAGATAATGCTTGTGAGTTGCATGAGAACACTGTGTTTATCCCTGATGACACCTTGATCACTAGGCTTAACATATATAAAGATCAGGTTGCCATATATGAACAATGTGCAAAATTTGAGCTAACTGAACGTGAACAGAAAATGGATTGTCAAATGCGTACATTTGTCACAGAACGTAATTTAAGGGAAGAAACATTAAAAAGGGAGTTAGATTCATTAAGAACACAACTTAATCAAACTGTTAAGCAAAAACAGGAGATTCAAGAAAGTGTAATTACACTAAAACAGGACTTCAAAGAAAAAGAATCAAAACTCCTAAATGATTTTTCCAGACTTAAAACGTTGAAAAACAAGATTGAGAACAAGTTGTACACACAAGACCAGACCAGACAAACTGCTCAAATGATGCAAAAGCATAAAAAATTATGTGATAAACATAGTGAATATAATGTAGGTGAACCTAAATTAGCTCTTCTTAGGAATGCTAAGGTAGCCCAACCTGCTTTATATGATGGAAATGAAATGCTTAAGACTGTTCATGTACCCCCTGATGTGTCATCACTTGAAGAGAGTAATGAGATAGAAGACAGAAACAGAGAGAGATTAGCTGAAAAAATGAAGGACCCAAAATGTATAGCCAAACGAGTCATAGTTAAACCCCGTAATTACTATGAGCAAAATCGGTTGACTATCTTTGCACCTCAAACTAAGTTAACGCCTAAACAAATATTTTGGTCTTTGGACATAGAAAAGAGAAAGGCTGATGTACTTAAGGACAATACCCCACCCCTTAGGAAAATAGCGGCTGCAACGGTGTATCCTCCCAATACACCTAGGCACTTAGTTCCGTTAACTCTTCCCACATAATGTAAAACTCTAATTAGCATATATGTTCTTTGTCAACTATTTGCTGATTTTCATAAAACTTGTAAAAAGAGAATTACACCAACGGGAATTACTGAAGGGGAAAGAGGTTTTGAACTAACCAAAGAATGCTACTTAACTGAGGTTATTCCATTCTTTAAGCTTCTTAAGGAACATTTTGAGGGTATGCAAACAACCCTTAGAAATGACATAAATGAGATGAAAGCATTATTTAAAGATATGGAAAATGAAGTGTCCCAATGTGCGATAGAACTTAAGAGTCGTGAGATTGAGAGAAAAAACATTCTCATCACCAATGAGAATTTAATTGCTAAATGTGTTGCCCATGATGTGTTTTATACTGCTACTGATGCTACACTAACTGCTTGTCAATTTCATGAACTGTCTATTGCACTGAATGCTTCCCAGAATCGTGTTGTTGAGCTTGAGGGGGTGATATGTGCCTAATTACACATATCTTTTATACAATTTGAACCCACAAAAACGACCAAAAACACACAAATGACTCATAAAATGATATAAATTCATCAAAATGTGTTTTTATGAGATTCAGGTACAAAAGATTGAAAAACAAGTGAAAAATGATCAACTTCACAGCAATTGTCGTTTTCAGTCCCTGAAGTTTCACAAATTGGCAAAACTAGTCCCTGAAGGTTTAAAATGAAAGAAAATTCAACTTTAGTCCTTGGACAATCAAACATGTTCAAAACAGTCCCTGGATGAAAGTTTTCTACAAATGGCAACTTTTACCCCTCAAAATCCAAAATTAACACAAATGGTCCTAAAAGTTTTAAAATGTTAAAATTATATACTTTGGTCCTTGTGTAATTGTTTATTGGCAGGTTTAATCCCTCGAAGGAAGTTTGGATAAATGGTAAATAAAGCCCCTGAAGTTTCAGAAATTACAACATTGGTCCTTGGGCTTATAACCCAAATTGAACCCTTTATATTTAAACCAAACCCAAATAAACCTAGCCAAAACCCCAAAAAGAACCCCCTGAGCCCATTTGAACCCTGACCATACCACACCCCGTTTAAAATACCAGGGTCAAACGGTCAACCCTAACCTTTTCCCTCCTTATCCCTTTCTTCCTCACACCGACACTGAATCACAAAACCAGGGTGGTTTTTGCCACCACTTGCCACCACCTCATCACCTACTACTCCTACATGTCCCCTCCACCTCTACAAACATCCAAGATGCATTAATTAAAATTAAACAGCTACAAGCTATCAAATGGACTTTTGGCGCCAAAAGTAAGTTTGATGGCTAAGATGAGTTACAGTCATCCAATGGCTGAGATTAGAGGTGGGATTTGACTGGAAGACCAAGTGGAACTCAACTGAGTATAAAAAGCAGAGGAGAGGCAAGAGAATGAGTACCTTGGAATAGCCTTGGTCACATAGCTTAATGTAGTTTACTGCTTTCTTTACATTCATGTCTTTTATTGCTTTCAGTAGTGTACTTGGTACCAAAGTAGTGTAATGAACTTATGTTTTCAGTATTAATTCAAGTTAATATTCAGTTTCAAGTTTTCACCTTTATTTCCTTTAAATTTCCATGTTCTTCAATTTCATGTAGTATAGTTGTTTAGAGGACTCATATAGCTCACATAAGCTCCTGACAAAAGCTTTAAAGCTTGTAGAGACCTTAAATCAGTAGTAGTATGTAAAACTCAGAAAATACCAAAAATCTATGAAAAGTCAATGAAGTCAACAATTGGTCCAAATAGCAGGTCTGGGGTGAAGAAGCTAATCTGGATGGCTTATCTAGTTTCTAGCTTGTTGACAGCAAGTTAGGAGTGGTTTATGATCCTTGGTTCTCAGTTTTAGCATGGATTCACTTGTAAGCTTCATTTTCTCAATTTTATGCATTAACTGTTTCAATGTTTTATGTGTTATGATTTCCTTGTTTGTGTGTTTATTTACTGTTTGTAAGTCATATTAGAGCTTTATAATAGGTTTATATGTTTTGGAATGATCTGTGGTTGGAAATTGCAATTTGACTGCCAATGGGCTAGTTTTTGAGAAACCTAGTCCTAGACTTTTGTGACTACTGGTTTAGGATTAAAAGGGTCTAACTTGACACCTTATGACCCCTGGAATTGATGGAAATGGTTTACACAGCCTTTTGTTTTGAAAAACTTGCAGACAGCCCATTAGAGGATTGTTTGGAATTATTGGTTAATTTGGGTTATGGACTTGTTTGGTGCTGTTCTTGTTTGATTTTGTGCCTAATATGTCCTAAGTAATTCATTAAAACCTTGATCAACCAGTTTTGCATATAGAATAGTCAACTTGACCCTTGATTCTATTTCTAGGCATGCTGTTAGATTGATAGATCTTGAAATCCTGCATATGTGTTCTAATCTTATTCATCTTTGTATATTTCATGTTCTTATATCATTATATAGCTTATTGAATCAGTAGTTTAGGATTAAAATCCAATTTAGTCAACTTTTTAAGTTTTTGTTAAAAGTCAAATTTCATATTTTCTGTTTTAGAATAAACTTTAGATTTTTAGTGTGTCTTTGTTTTTAAGTTTTATGATTAATGCTTTTAGGTTTTTAAAGTTCTGTTGCTTGTCTTTATTAGTGTATTTTTGCTTATTTGTGTTTTTCATGTTTTATAGCCTTTTCATGTGCTTATTTGTGCCCATTTTTGCCCTGCACCACTGTGTAAGCAGTCAAGTGGCATATGCCTTATGAATTGACCCTTAGCTAGTGGACTTGGCATATTTGTGTTATCTTTATAGCTTATTTGTTATTTGTATTCTTGTTTTTCATATTGTAGCTTAATTTAGATAGCTTATTCACAACCCTTAATTTGTCCCACCCTAACTCCCTTGACTGAAGCAATCAGTCAAGGTTGAGTTTTGTGCATAAGCTCATATAAGCCCTCATTGAACCTGAGCTTGTGGTCATAACCAACCATACTCAGTATTCAAATGCTTGTGTAGCTTATTTGAGCTCAATAGATAAGTCATTGTGAGCTTATGGATTGCCCACTCACAACAGCCCATTCATTTGGACTTACACCATTTCCCATAAGCTCTCTCAAGCTCAATAATGGTCATAAGCTTGAGTGAATTAGTTCCCTGAGGAGCTTATCCACCTGAGTATAAGACCTAGCCCTTAAATCCTATGCCCTAGCTTATTTGCTAGGGCTGCAATAGCTTGACTTATCACCATTACTAACTCTGCTGGTGTATCAGCAGAGTTCTAGCATTTTCATAAGCTCCTAACAAGCTCAATACTTGGACCTAGCTTGTGAAATAAGCTTCTATTAAGAGCTTACCAGCTGGTCTACAAGTTCCAATCATTTAATCCCATGCCCTAGCTTATTTGCTAGGGCTGCAATGAGCTTAAAGATTGTCCAACTCTCAGTGTATACTGAGAGTTAGGGAAATAAGCTGTTTTTCAAAAGCCCCTAACAAGCTCAATAATGAACCAAAATACTTGAGCTTGGGCTTTTTGGAAAGCTTACCAATCCATCTTGCAACTCCAACTTTTACTTTGACTTTTTGAGCTTAACCCGTCAGTCAAAAAGCCATTCCAAAATAGTTGCAGGCCATGGTTTGGGCTGTGTGGAATTGACTAGTGCTTATTTGCTCATTAGAGCTTATTGAGTGATTATCAGTCCACAAGCTTGTTAATATATGTTCATAAAACTTGTTTACACCTTATTTTGCTTTTTGTTTTCCTTGTATAGCTTTTTCAAGCTTATTTTGACCTTTGAGTCCACTGTGAGCCTTTAAGCTCAACTGAATGTCTCATAAGCTCTTATAGTGCTTATTTCTTAGATTTTATAGTTTTGATTTCTTTATACATGTATAATAATAGTATGTACATCTTATTTCAGCCTTTTGATCCTCTTGTATAGCTTATTTCAAGCTTTTTCAAGCTTGAGTTCCAACAGTCAAGCCTAAAGCTTGACTGTTTGGACTCATTAGCTTGTAACAGCTTATCTTGTTTTCTTTTCTCTTTCCTTTGGCTAGCTTTACATGTATATAAGCTATCCTTAGCTTATTCAACTTTTTGTTTCATAGCTTTTAGCTTATTATAAGCTTTCTCCATTTTTGAGGCTTAGTTGAGCCATAAGCTCAACTGCCTGAGAAATAAGCTCAAAGAGAGCTTATTTGTGAATTGTAAAAATATTACCTTTTCAAAAGTTGATTATTTTCAGCTTTTTAATAAGTTTGTAAAAAGAAAAAGTAAAATAAAAATAAAATATCAAAAAAAATGGGTGTGGGATTCGAACTCAAGACCTCTCGCTAGTAAACATGCATAACTCCCACACCCCTTCCATCTGCTCTGGGGCACCAGTTCCGTTAGAACTTGTGTCCCAGCTATATTTAACCTTGTTTTTTTATTTCTAGCTTATTTTCTTTTTCAGCTTATATTAGCTTATCCGTATAAGCTGTTGGTTTGTTTTTATTTTTAATAAATCAGTAATGTTACTAAGTATTTATATAAAAAATTTCAGATTTTTTAGATTAGTGTTAGTATTTATTTCGTATTTTTGTTTGTATAATAGTAATTAAATCATAATAAAAAATATAAAAGTCAAAAAAATATAATTCTTTTTTCTAAAATTTTCTTTTATCATATAGAACATGTAAAAATTATAATTGTACCCATAGTGTTTATATTTCACAAATTTTACGTTTTAACTCGCGCACGTACGTAGTTTTTAATAAAACCGCGCGTTTTCAGTTTTCTTTGTAGTTTTTAATTACGTAGACCTTAGATAACCGTTTTTCTTACGTTTTTAGTCGTTTTTAATTATCTTTCACATTTTTTTAGATAGAACTTACATTTTAGGTTTTTAGATTATTATAATAATAACTTTGATATAGTTATTTATTTTATTTTCTTTTAATTTGCATTTAAGCCGTTAAGGCATGCAAATTCCCTCTTTGGGAATGTTTGTTTTATTTCATTTTGTACGTTTACGTTTAATTCAAGTTAAACGTACGTTTGTAAATACTTTATTTAGATAGTTTCATAAATAGAAAAACCAAAAAGAACCACATAAAGCTAAGTGATAGCTTCTATTTAAGAAGCTTATTTGCTTAGTTCCTTTTAAGTTTTTAGGTTTCTGATTGTACGTTTCTTAACGATACAGCTGTGACAGAGCTATGACTATTCACATTCCTAGTGTTAGTCAATCAGATTCCTGTTTTTGTATATTCTATATCATTTCAGCACACACATTCGTTATATTACACTTTACACACCTCGTTGGGACATAACGACCCGGGGATGCACTTTTCTGTACTCATGTACTTAACTCCCACGGATTTAAATTGCATTTTTCTCCCTTACGGTTCGACTTTAGTTGACCAATATCCTTGGTTGAAAATAGTTGACTGTAAGGGAGGAATCAAATTTTGGCGCCGTTGCCGGGGAGGTGTGGTGCGTATAATGAATTTGTGTTTTGTTAAAATATCTACCCCTTGTATATATATTATATATATTTCCAAAAACAATATAAAACACAAAAATATTTTTCTTTCCTTTGTGTATATATATAAAAGATAAAAATCCAAAAATATTCTCCTTCCCTATATATTCATAATTCTGTGAGTGGTCCCCACTCCGATTTCTCACCCAATCATTTCCCCATGAACCATTTAATTCGGGGCCGAGTCAAGCTAGCGACTCGGTTATCAAAAACAGTAGCTTCCTCATGAACAACTTAATTCGAGGTCGAGTCAAGCTAGCGACTCGGTTATCAAAAACAGTAGCTTCCTCATGAACAACTTAATTCGAGGTCGAGTCAAGCTAGCGACTCGGTTATCAAAAACAGTAGCTTCCTCATGAACAACTTAATTCGAGGTCGAGTCAAGCTAGCGACTCGGTAATCAAAAACAGTAGCTTAACATGGGTTTTCACCCGTGTTTCACTTTTCTTACCCCTTTCTACCACCTAAGTGTGGGGGTGTGCCCCACATTTCGTATATAGATCTAAAAAACAAATGAAAATTTTGTATACCAAAAAAATAGAATAACTGTTGTGTTTACCCCACTTGGCCAGAAATGTTATCTTTTTACGTTCAAGGATTCGGCATAATAGCCGGGACTTTGAATATTGAGGACAATATTCAGTTCAAGTGTGGGGGGGGGAAATTCTGGCGAATTTCATAAAAAAAAAAAAAAAAAAAAAAAAAAAATGTTCCATTTTAGTCCCTTTTTCCCCAAAATGGCCAAATTTAAAAAAAAAAATTTAGTGGAAGTACTAAGTACTAAACACAACAAATGGTAATCAGTCCACCATGTCTAACACACATAAGGATTGGCTAATCCGAGAGCAAACGGCTCTTGGTAAAGATGTCTCAAATCCGTTGATGGCTTGCAATTTGCCAAAAATTGTATGGTTTTCGACTCACCATATCTTTAAAAGTTAAGAGTTGACTAGCCCGCAAGGTTATGGCTTGTGGTAAAGGCAGTGGAAAAAACCATGATTGGTAATCAGCTCACCAAAGATAATATTAATAATTTATCTAAGAGTTGGCTAGTCCAGAAGCAAACGGCTTCTGGTAAAGACAAATCAAATCCGTTTACAGCTTATGGTTTGCTCAAAATCATTTGGTTATCATTTGTACCAAAGTTCTTACTTGAACTGAAACAATTGGCTACTCCAGAAGTGATGGCTTTTGGTAAAGAGTCTTTGAAATCCATTAAGTTTTTAATAAAAGATTGCTAGGGACTAGCAATAGTTTAGTGTGGGGGATTTGATATGTGCCTAATTACACATATCTTTTATACAATTTGAACCCACAAAAACGACCAAAAACACACAAATGACTCATAAAATGATATAAATTCATCAAAATGTGTTTTTATGTGATTCAGGTACAAAAGATTGAAAAACAAGTGAAAAATGATCAACTTCACAGCAATTGTCGTTTTCAGTCCCTGAAGTTTCACAAATTGGCAAAACTAGTCCCTGAAGGTTTAAAATGAAAGAAAATTCAACTTTAGTCCTTGGACAATCAAACATGTTCAAAACAGTCCCTGGATGAAAGTTTTCTACAAATGGCAACTTTTACCCCTCAAAATCCAAAATTAACACAAATGGTCCTAAAAGTTTTAAAATGTTAAAATTATATACTTTGGTCCTTGTGTAATTGTTTATTGACAGGTTTAATCCCTCGAAGGAAGTTTGGATAAATGGTAAATAAAGCCCCTGAAGTTTCAGAAATTACAACATTGGTCCTTGGGCTTATAACCCAAATTGAACCCTTTATATTTAAACCAAACCCAAATAAACCTAGCCAAAACCCCAAAAAGAACCCCCTGAGCCCATTTGAACCCTGACCATACCACACCCCGTTTAAAATACCAGGGTCAAACGGTCAACCCTAACCTTTTCCCTCCTTATCCCTTTCTTCCTCACACCGACACTGAATCACAAAACCAGGGTGGTTTTTGCCACCACTTGCCACCACCTCATCACCTACTACTCCTACATGTCCCCTCCACCTCTACAAACATCCAAGATGCATTAATTAAAATTAAACAGCTACAAGCTATCAAATGGACTTTTGGCGCCAAAAGTAAGTTTGATGGCTAAGATGAGTTACAGTCATCCAATGGCTGAGATTAGAGGTGGGATTTGACTGGAAGACCAAGTGGAACTCAACTGAGTATAAAAAGCAGAGGAGAGGCAAGAGAATGAGTACCTTGGAATAGCCTTGGTCACATAGCTTAATGTAGTTTACTGCTTTCTTTAAATTCATGTCTTTTATTGCTTTCAGTAGTGTATTTGGTACCAAAGTAGTGTAATGAACTTATGTTTTCAGTATTAATTCAAGTTAATATTCAGTTTCAAGTTTTCACCTTTATTTCCTTTAAATTTCCATGTTCTTCAATTTCATGTAGTATAGTTGTTTAGAGGACTCATATAGCTCACATAAGCTCCTGACAAAAGCTTTAAAGCTTGTAGAGACCTTAAATCAGTAGTAGTATGTAAAACTCAGAAAATACCAAAAATCTATGAAAAGTCAATGAAGTCAACAATTGGTCCAAATAGTAGGTCTGGGGTGAAGAAGCTAATCTGGATGGCTTATCTGGTTTCTAGCTTGTTGACAGCAAGTTAGGAGTGGTTTATGATCCTTGGTTCTCAGTTTTAGCATGGATTCACTTGTAAGCTTCATTTTCTCAATTTTATGCATTAACTGTTTCAATGTTTTATGTGTTATGATTTCCTTGTTTGTGTGTTTATTTACTGTTTGTAAGTCATATTAGAGCTTTATAATAGGTTTATATGTTTTGGAATGATCTGTGGTTGGAAATTGCAATTTGACTGCCAATGGGCTAGTTTTTGAGAAACCTAGTCCTAGACTTTTGTGACTACTGGTTTAGGATTAAAAGGGTCTAACTTGACACCTTATGACCCCTGGAATTGATGGAAATGGTTTACACAGCCTTTTGTTTTGAAAAACTTGCAGACAGCCCATTAGAGGATTGTTTGGAATTATTGGTTAATTTGGGTTATGGACTTGTTTGGTGCTGTTCTTGTTTGATTTTGTGCCTAATATGTCCTAAGTAATTCATTAAAACCTTGATCAACCAGTTTTGCATATAGAATAGTCAACTTGACCCTTGATTCTATTTCTAGGCATGCTGTTAGATTGATAGATCTTGAAATCCTGCATATGTGTTCTAATCTTATTCATCTTTGTATATTTCATGTTCTTATATCATTATATAGCTTATTGAATCAGTAGTTTAGGATTAAAATCCAATTTAGTCAACTTTTTAAGTTTTTGTTAAAAGTCAAATTTCATATTTTCTGTTTTAGAATAAACTTTAGATTTTTAGTGTGTCTTTGTTTTTAAGTTTTATGATTAATGCTTTTAGGTTTTTAAAGTTCTGTTGCTTGTCTTTATTAGTGTATTTTTGCTTATTTGTGTTTTTCATGTTTTATAGCCTTTTCATGTGCTTATTTGTGCCCATTTTTGCCCTGCACCACTGTGTAAGCAGTCAAGTGGCATATGCCTTATGAATTGACCCTTAGCTAGTGGACTTGGCATATTTGTGTTATCTTTATAGCTTATTTGTTATTTGTATTCTTGTTTTTCATATTGTAGCTTAATTTAGATAGCTTATTCACAACCCTTAATTTGTCCCACCCTAACTCCCTTGACTGAAGCAATCAGTCAAGGTTGAGTTTTGTGCATAAGCTCATATAAGCCCTCATTGAACCTGAGCTTGTGGTCATAACCAACCATACTCAGTATTCAAATGCTTGTGTAGCTTATTTGAGCTCAATAGATAAGTCATTGTGAGCTTATGGATTGCCCACTCACAACAGCCCATTCATTTGGACTTACACCATTTCCCATAAGCTCTCTCAAGCTCAATAATGGTCATAAGCTTGAGTGAATTAGTTCCCTGAGGAGCTTATCCACCTGAGTATAAGACCTAGCCCTTAAATCCTATGCCCTAGCTTATTTGCTAGGGCTGCAATAGCTTGACTTATCACCATTACTAACTCTGCTGGTGTATCAGCAGAGTTCTAGCATTTTCATAAGCTCCTAACAAGCTCAATACTTGGACCTAGCTTGTGAAATAAGCTTCTATTAAGAGCTTACCAGCTGGTCTACAAGTTCCAATCATTTAATCCCATGCCCTAGCTTATTTGCTAGGGCTGCAATGAGCTTAAAGATTGTCCAACTCTCAGTGTATACTGAGAGTTAGGGAAATAAGCTGTTTTTCAAAAGCCCCTAACAAGCTCAATAATGAACCAAAATACTTGAGCTTGGGCTTTTTGGAAAGCTTACCAATCCATCTTGCAACTCCAACTTTTACTTTGACTTTTTGAGCTTAACCCGTCAGTCAAAAAGCCATTCCAAAATAGTTGCAGGCCATGGTTTGGGCTGTGTGGAATTGACTAGTGCTTATTTGCTCATTAGAGCTTATTGAGTGATTATCAGTCCACAAGCTTGTTAATATATGTTCATAAAACTTGTTTACACCTTAATTTGCTTTTTGTTTTCCTTGTATAGCTTTTTCAAAGCTTATTTTGACCTTTGAGTCCACTGTGAGCCTTTAAGCTCAACTGAATGTCTCATAAGCTCTTATAGTGCTTATTTCTTAGATTTTATAGTTTTGATTTCTTTATACATGTATAATAATAGTATGTACATCTTATTTCAGCCTTTTGATCCTCTTGTATGGCTTATTTCAAGCTTTTTCAAGCTTGAGTTCCAACAGTCAAGCCTAAAGCTTGACTGTTTGGACTCATTAGCTTGTAACAGCTTATCTTGTTTTCTTTTCTCTTTCCTTTGGCTAGCTTTACATGTATATAAGCTATCCTTAGCTTATTCAACTTTTTGTTTCATAGCTTTTAGCTTATTATAAGCTTTCTCCATTTTTGAGGCTTAGTTGAGCCATAAGCTCAACTGCCTGAGAAATAAGCTCAAAGAGAGCTTATTTGTGAATTGTAAAAATATTACCTTTTCAAAAGTTGATTATTTTCAGCTTTTTAATAAGTTTGTAAAAAGAAAAAGTAAAATAAAAATAAAATATCAAAAAAAATGGGTGTGGGATTCGAACTCAAGACCTCTCGCTAGTAAACATGCATAACTCCCACACCCCTTCCATCTGCTCTGGGGCACCAGTTCCGTTAGAACTTGTGTCCCAGCTATATTTAACCTTGTTTTTTTATTTCTAGCTTATTTTCTTTTTCAGCTTATATTAGCTTATCCGTATAAGCTGTTGGTTTGTTTTTATTTTTAATAAATCAGTAATGTTACTAAGTATTTATATAAAAAATTTCAGATTTTTTAGATTAGTGTTAGTATTTATTTCGTATTTTTATTTGTATAATAGTAATTAAATCATAATAAAAAATATAAAAGTCAAAAAAATATAATTCTTTTTTCTAAAATTTTCTTTTATCATATAGAACATGTAAAAATTATAATTGTACCCATAGTGTTTATATTTCACAAATTTTACGTTTTAACTCGCGCACGTACGTAGTTTTTAATAAAACCGCGCGTTTTTAGTTTTCTTTGTAGTTTTTGTATACGTAGACCTTAGATAACCGTTTTTCTTACGTTTTTAGTCGTTTTTAATTATCTTTCACATTTTTTAGATAGAACTTACATTTTAGGTTTTTAGATTATTATAATAATAACTTTGTAAATATAGTTATTTATTTTATTTTCTTTTAATTTGCATTTAAGCCGTTAAGGCATGCAAATTCCCTCTTTGGGAATGTTTGTTTTATTTCATTTTGTACGTTTACGTTTAATTCAAGTTAAACGTACGTTTGTAAATACTTTATTTAGATAGTTTCATAAATAGAAAAACCAAAAAGAACCACATAAAGCTAAGTGATAGCTTCTATTTAAGAAGCTTATTTGCTTAGTTCCTTTTAAGTTTTTAGGTTTCTGATTGTACGTTTCTTAAACGATACAGCTGTGACAGAGCTATGATTATTCACATTCCAGTGTTAGTCAATCAGATTCCCGTTTTTGTATATTCTATATCATTTCAGCACACACATTCGTTATATTACACTTTACACACCTCGTTGGGACTTAACGACCCGGGGATGCACTTTTCTGTACTCATGTACTTAACTCCCACGGATTTAAATTGCATTTTTCTCCCTTACGGTTCGACTTCAGTTGACCAATATCCTTGGTTGAAAATAGTTGACTGTAAGGGAGGAATCAGGGGGAGAATTGGAAATTGCATGAGAAAATTCAAAATGATGGCCATGATAACATGGTTAAACGTTTTTCAAAATTAGAAGTTGATCATCTTAATTTGCAATTAAAATATCAACACTTAGAAGAAAGATGTAAAATCTCAAATGCAAAGACATCTTCGGATGCTCCTGAATTTGATACACATTTTGAATTAAGCAAACGCGATGAAAAAATTCAAGCTCACACCAACACGATTCGACAATTGAGGGCTCAAATCGCCCAATTAAAATCAAACAAGAGTGATGTATATGGCACCAATAAACCATCGTCTTTAGATTCTCAGAATTTTCACTATCAAGACACCATCAATAAGTTGCAACATGAAAATGATTGTTTTCAAGCTGAAAATTCAAAGGTGAAATAGCACTACAAAGAGTTATACAATTCGATTAAAATCACACGTGATAAAACCAATGAGAAGATAACTTCTTTGCTTAAAGAGATTGAGAATCTAAAGACTCAGGTGAAAGGGAAAATGCCAATCATCAATTGTGAAAATGTTGTTCCAAAGGTTTCTGCTTGTAGAAAATATGCAATTGATGTTGTGTCTATCCCGCTTCCTCTTAGAAACAATAGGTCAGCTCATCAAGTTTATCTCACTCATCTTAAGGATAGTCTTGACACCCTTCGTGAGATTGTAGAAGAGGATAGGATAGATAAACCACTTGATAGTGTAGTTGTAGATGCCTGCTTCCTCACTAAACGATCTCAGGAACTCTTAGAATACGTCATTGGCACATGTCCTAAGACTGATAGCAAGCGAGATAGGTTTATTGCATCATCCTCAATGACTAAGAACAAGCATGTAACCTTTGAGGCACCCTTGGAAACTTCAGATCCCAACACATCAAAACATGTTCAGCAACTGGAAGTGAAAAAGACTAAGATTCCTATCAGTCCTTCTACAGGAGTTAACAGAGACACTAAAGCTAGCGAGTCAAAACCTAGGAGAAATATAAAGAATTATAGGACTTCACCAGCTAAAAGTGTTCCTAAGAAGAAAGTAGAAGACCACATGAGGAACAATAAGTCAGATTTGAACAAACGGAATCATAATTCAAATCCTAATTCACTTTGCAAAACATGTAATGATTGTTTAATTTCGGGTAATCATGATAAATGTGTTGAGAAATTTTTGAAGTCATCCAACAAAACCCCTGTCATGCAAGTTTGGAAAGCCAAGCATGTCAAGCAAACTTGGAAAGCAACAGGAAACATGTTTGCTAATGTTGGTTATCAATGGAAGCCCACTGGAAGGAAATTCACTTTAGGAGAACAGTGCCCTTTAACTAGGATAACTAAGTCTAAAGTAGTGCCTGTACGTCAATGGAAGCCAACTGGAAGGAAATTCCCTGTAGGAGAACAGTGCCCTTTAATTAGGTCTACTAAATCCGAAACGGTGCCTTTAATACAACCCAAACACGTTAGTACTAGTGAAAGTGTCATCACTGAGAGATTTTGTAACAATCCTCATACATCGTTAACTATGTACCAACGTAGAAACAAACAGAAAAAGGCTACTTCCACTAGCATTCCAACTTCTACTGAGACTCAGGCAAATGATGCTCCTGTTCCCACTAACCAACTGGACCCCAACTTAAATTGGGGATCCGGCACTCCAAACTCTCTATTTTCGTCTGTTTTCAAATGCAGGTCGTACAGATCATCCTTTGACATTTGGACTCAGGCTGCTCACAACTTATGAGGGGAAACGACACAAATGAAGTCTGTTCACATCAGTTCAGGCCTCGTTCTTCATCGACAATGACGTTTGAACACTGCAGTTCAAGCCTCGGGCCTCAATATCAACATAATGGCGTCTGCTGACATCTCTTCAGGCCCCGTTCATCAAAGAAAAGAGAAGTGTACGTTTAAGTGCGCTTTATCTTCGGAAGAAGAGAAATCTTCTTGTTTATGACCATTCTCATCAACAAACTTCATGATCTTCCCATGCTCATTCAGTCATCAAGTGGAGTCACTTACATTGGAGTATATTCTTATTCACTTTTTCTATCAAAAATGGCAACCTCATATGCAATTTTTGAGGGGGAGAAGTGTGAATAAACAACATGTCAGTTATCAGGTGGATCTACTTACCGTTGATGGTATTCTTATTCACTCGTTCAATCAAAAATGGCAGTCATATGCAATTTTTGTGGGGGAGAAGGGTGAATAAACTACATGTTGATTGATGATTGAGAAATGGTCATACGGCTCCTGAATACACCAGTTCAGGAGCCGTGCATACCAAGTTCCTCCAACACCAAATGTTCTACTAACAACGGATGACTAGGATTTATTAGTTCAATCGATGCTTGATGAATACTTCTAACCTCCTACGAATGTTGATTATCCAGTTCCTGAAGCTCCTGCTCCGGTTCTTGCTGACTCAACTGGTTCACCTTCTTCAATCTCCATTGATCAAGATGCACCATCTAGAAGTACAACTCAAACTACTCAAGAAACCAAATCTCCAGTTATTCCTCAAGGTGTTGATAATGACTCTCAAGTTATTGAAGTTGCACACATGAATAATAATCCGTTCTTTGGCAGTCCTTTCCCAGCACCAGGTTCTGAAGAAAAATCTGGAATCTCCTTCATCAAGGATTGTTGTTTCTCCCAATGTGCACTCTGTAAATCAACCACAAGAACATAAAGAAAAATGTCGGCTAAAACGTCAAAACGGATAAGATTTTGGACATAGAATGTCAAGTGATCACGGAGTTTATTTGGGATCCCTTATTTGAGATTGAAGTTGACTTTCACAAAGGCGTGATCTTATTTTATCTTGAAGTCGGGGTTGGTTGGATGCATGACTTTCAATGATAACTTGCTCGTGCATAAAATTTATGATTGGGACTTGGATTATCTAGTTATACCCGATGTAAGGAGTTACAATGAAGTTCTCACGGGTTATAGCTATCACTTCAAGGAGTTACATTGTAGTGCTCAGTGTCACACGCAGATGCAGATGTGGATAGTCTCAATAGGTGTTGTACTTGCTTTGGCTCTTAGATAAGTGTCTAGGGTACTTAGAGATATTCTTCTGCATCGTTCTTCAATCAACAACAGTGCAAGCTTAAGTAACAAATTTGGGGAATTCTTCGTCATTTTCAAGTTTGGTGTATCGGGTTTACTTCACCAAGTGGTCACAGCAATAGCCGACAGAACATAAGGGTTGGTAAAGATAATCAGAGAGAGTTTCTGTAGCAGTTGATTCTCACAGGATACATTTGAGCCAAGTATGTTCTTCTCACAAGATTTCAAGTATATGTGCGTAAAATGTGTTGCTGATTCTGAGGTATCAAAACCAGCAAGGGGGAAGGAGACATACATCTGGACGCACAACGAGTACGCGTGATGAACTTTATACTTCTTCTGAATTGTAGTTATTCCGGGAAGACAAATGTCATAACCGCAGAGAAAATCAGTGTTTTAACTCGTGCCTTCTGGTGTATCATTCCAACTACGTGGACGAAGAGATGTAAGAAACAGTTTCTGATGATAAAAGATGTACACAATGGTATGATGATTCCTCTAGTTAGTATGTATCATTTCGACTACATACGGGATAAATTGCCTACACTCGAGACTTAGTTGACTTGGGTGTAACAATTCTCATCTGCAATTTCCTGAAGGGAGAAAAGTGCATCTCCGAGTCTTAATTGATCTTCATGTTACTTTTTCGACTTCATGAATGGGATTGAGTGTGTACTTCGGGTTTTTGGGCTTCATACAATGAGACTGATTGCATCAATTCAACTACTAGGGGGAAGTGGACTCTGGATACTTTCGGTATGCATTCCTTCAGACTTCAGCGGGAAGTAATGTTAGAAGAATTATTCAAGTGTGAGATGATACACTGCTGATCTATTTGAGGATCCCCTAATCGGAGAATCACAATGGTTATTCTTAAAAGGAGCAGCAATTTTTGATGTGGTTTGCTACGGTTTCCGCTGTACACTTACCTTATGTAAGCTTGAAAGAGAGCATTGAATCTGCTCAAAAAGAAGATTGTCAGTTTGGGGGGAAGCTATCAAAGCTTCACATTGAGAAGGCTCAAGTTCAGGCGATTATTCAGGAGCCTTGAATGCTTTGGTGGTGAAAGTTTAAGAGATGTTGACTACAGACTTCCACAACGTACAAGAACGGTATCCTTATGTTGGTATTCATGTCATCATCTTCTTAAACTGAATAATATAGTTTGTACATATCTTAAACCAAATTGTAAATAGAAAATTATAAAACAAGAAAAATGTAAATAGAAAAATATTAAAACCAAGAAAAACCATAAAAATCAGAAAAATAGAAAATTCCAAAAATAGTTGTTCTAGGCATGTCTTCTGTTTATCGATAACATTTACGGTCTTAGAAATGTCATTCAATAATGACACGGGACTTTAAATGAAGCTCGAGCAGAAGTTAAAATGAATTGTTAAAACATGTCATGATGGTTTTCTATTACTTTAGATAGCAACCCGCGTTTCAAAATGGGGAAAGCACGTCGCCAAAAAGACGGTTGTTCCTCCTACCGGGTGAAGTTCACCCGGGCATGGATTACTTTATATCCATGTTTTCCCGATTTGATGTACATTTCAGTGCATCATTTCTTGTAAAGGAAGAGAAATCTTCTTTGTATGCAAATAATTTTCCTTCTATGATTCTTCTGAAAATTATTTGTGAGACACATGGTGGTAACATGTTGGTTGAAATTCTTTCAGACTTGGATTGTGCATAAAATTTGTCACTCAATCAATGACTACAGCTCTTTAACTAGAATACGGGTCATTGATTGAGGGGGAGAGTGATTTCAAATTTTATATCATCAAACGGGTTTCTTGGTTATCTCATAATTGTTAGAAAAGGTTTTGTAGTTAATGGGGTATTTGTTGAAGAGGAACTTACTAAGCTTTATCTCAAATGGCCAAATGTGATAGTTGCTAGAAAGATTAGGGCATTATGTGCAATTTGCTTATAGTATCCTAGCTTTATGTAACTATAAGGTCCATTTATATCAATCTGGAATCCTCGTTTATTCCCCTAAATACTTTAAAAACCAAAATCTAAAAGGAGTTAGAAAACCCATTGTGCTTGATGTTCTTTAATACTCCACTGGCATTTGTATGATCTGATTGAATGAGTTTCGAATGTTGATTGACTTTTGTTAGTCGATAGCTGTTTAATCGTTGTTGATTTATTGCTTGTGCACTCAGAATATGCTTAGGTATGTAGCTATCGTGTTAGAATCATGTCCCTAAGATCCTGAGTTGAATGTTGAAATATGAGTGAATTGCCATGTTCATGATTGCTGATTGCTCTTCATGCTAGATAGCGGTTTGATGTATTTCCTGACTATGGTTTGATTATGAGATGAATATGGTATTATGAGTCGGCAAGCTGCTATGTGGTAGCTGTTAATGAAGAGTGAATCTGTATGTATGTATATATGTGTTGATATTCTTATGCAGATTCCATGGCCGATATAATTGTGCCTGTTCCCGCTCTAACCATTAGATCAGATATTCAAACTCTATTGACTGGCTCTGAATTCACCACAACAACAACAACAGCAACAACAACAACAACAACAACAACAACAACAACACTGTCATCACCACCACCACCTTCATTTCAACAAAGCAGTACTTCTGGTCTCGCCAAGTGGGGATCTACAATATTTGGGAAAGTTTT
This sequence comes from Artemisia tridentata subsp. tridentata, assembly GCA_021014915.2. Taxonomy (NCBI): domain Eukaryota; kingdom Viridiplantae; phylum Streptophyta; class Magnoliopsida; order Asterales; family Asteraceae; genus Artemisia; species Artemisia tridentata. Next base: position 102,047,849 of record CP139503.1, on the reverse strand, counting down.
GTTGGTGGATGGATAATTGATGCCGACTACTGACTCCCTCAGGGAAGCGAATGATCACATCATTTGTGTCGTAACGATTATCTTTGTACATAATAAGCAGTGAATAAAATGTGGTTGTTATGTGTCAGTGTATAATTATTTTAATTCAAAATCTTTCAAACCTATCATACCTGACACTAACTTTCTCCCTCATTGATTGAGGGGGAGCATCGTAATGTTCCATTATCAGAATACATTGAATCAGACCACATTTTCTCCCATATTTTCTAAACTTATTTAAATCAATTGGGATCACAAATCTCAAAAGGTTTGAAATTTTTGATCGGGGGAGAGAATGTGATTTAAATATGAAATCTGATAAAATGTGATCTTTTGGACTCATGTGTAGGCTCCCAAATATGTGCTAAACTCTTTCGTATATCGATGCACATATTTAGGGGGAGCGAATGATTTGTGATGGCAATTGTGGAAGAATACCAAAGACCGACCATGTTACTTAATGTACTGGAGTTATAAGGATGGTAAGGTTAGGTATCAGTTCCCATGATCCAGCCAGAACCGGAGGGATCTTCCCAGGGACAATCCTCTAGTTAGAATAGAAGTCCTTAGGAATGATTAAAAAGGAGAAAAGTGAATAAGGGAAGAGTGCCGACTGAGATGGAGCTAGTACTGGAACAAACCCAACAAGGTGCTAGTGATGAAGTCTCAGTAAGCGCTGAAGGGGTTGAAGAATGAAAAAGAAATGTAAAGATAAAGGGTGAAAAGAAAGAATCCCTCCTTACACTTTAGGCAGAAACCGGGTCAATACATATGCTGTCAGAATCACTTAGTTGATTACTGACATTGAAGACAAAGTATCATGGACCCAGTGATACGCTGCACAACCCTCCCTAGCCACTCAAGGTCCCTCAAAGGAATCTTGTTTCATTTGCCACGGAGATCAATACATGTCTATCGTCTCTCTCACTCCGAGTTAGATGATATTGAAAATGTGGCAATCTGCTCCAGCCTCCGATCACTAAAACAAAATGCACTTATCGAGTCTAGAGCCAAGAGATCATCCATAAATCTCATTAGGACACATTTCCAATATGTTTGTTGTTTCATACACCGTGAAAAGCAAGAAAATATATATGAAGAGTCCTACGCATTATCCTCGTGGTATTGCCAGAACATCCGAGTGATACGTAAGTATTCACAATGAAGATGGAAATCCTTCTAGAGCCAACATCAAACAAGCTCTTGGGAGGTGACATGTGAGATCCTTCATGGATCAAACTAGTGTCAACTGGAAAACAACGATGGGGCGATTCAACATTTGAATCAAACTTGTTCCAGGAAATGGATTGACGGATGCTTTTGGAAAAACCTTTCAATGTGCTTACCAACTGAATTTCGAGCACATTGATTGTGTACATTTTCAAACAAAAGTGTTTATGACAGAAATGTGATTCAATTGATAAAACCCTCGTCGTGTTGCATAAAATGTTTATCCAGTGACACGAGAGTGATTTTTTTTAATCAATTTCTCATCAATCAGTGGGTATTTAATTCACTGATTCACTCTACCGTGTTGTCTGCTTTGAGACGTTCCAGTATGAGAACATGCTTAGTATGATGATTCTGACATTAATTTGTTGGAAGACTCATTACTACAAGCTGGAAATTCCTGTCAAGGAGAATTCTCTTTAAAGGGAATTCTACCTGATCACAGGTCGGTCCTCACGGAACCGAAGGTTAATCCAACCACACCGAGCGAATGACAAAGCCATATTCATTCTCCAACTTTATTGCTAACTGTTTTATTTCAGATTCATATAAAGATGGTAATGGTGGTTCCTGATTCCAGCAGAGACGTGTCAATCCACACTCCATGCTCACACTTACAAATCATTATCAAAGACATCATGATAGTTAAAAGACCTACAACACAGCTTCTGCAACTCTGATGAAGTTATCATGATCCAGAAAAGTGTGAGCATGCAGTCCAACGGTCACAACAAATCACATGAAGGCAATATTACTACAACGGATGAGCTCTGAGATTTACGGTGGCTGATGATCTCAAAGAAGGCTCCAAGATCACAACTTCACATGGAGACGATGCTGCAAGATGACTTGAAGACATATGTTGGATGATAACCTCAAAGAATACTCAAAGATCATCCAAGACAAAATATCAGTCATCTAAGATCCACTACTGAATGTACAAAGTGTGCTAAACTTGAAGAATCAAAAGACTACGAGCTAGGAATTTACAGTCATGTAATATAATGCTAGAATTCAAAATGTAATTTCCGGGGTGACCTCCCTTAGGGGGAGATTGTTAGGAATATAAATATTCATATGAAGACTCGGTCACCCCGAGGATCTATTAGCATTAAGTAGCTTGTAGGATTATTAATATAATTAGTAATAGTTTAGTTATTTTAGTATTCGTGGAGTGGGTCGGGTCTTTACCCACTGTCAGCTCACTCCACAGCCCACTAGGGGCAGATATGTTAGTAGTATAAATACCCCTTCCCATGTGTGGGAAGGGTTGGACCTTTCACACACTTAATCTAATATCATCTTATTTCTCTCTCTAAGGTTCCCAACTTCTCTTTCTCTCTCTAGAAACCCTAATCTATTCGACCTAGATCTATACCATATGAATGTTACATGTTTGTGAACATCTTACAGACTGTTACAATGGGCTATTGGTTGACCTTTGATAATTCATTTATTGGTTTAGACGAGTTTGTTATGAAATAATGTTGGGATGTTGCACTTAACCGTATTTTTGAGCTAATAATGGAGCTTAGCCAAATCAAGTCACAATTAGATGCACCATCTTACTTACACTTCAGTAATTTACACAAATATTACGCAATCAACAATTAGATACAGCATGTGTGCATGGACGGGTCTGAATGCCTCGTATTGCTTAATTTAAGGTTAAGATGTCTTAGTGACATTTAATGGAGGAAAAAAGGTTCCTCTATGTAGTTGAGATGAGAAAAAAGAAGTTAGTTTTGACAAATATGTAAGGATAAAATGAACATAGTAGGTTATTAAAGGGACTATTTATTTCACTAACTCTAATTCATTTGGACTACACATTATACCTTAAGTATAAAAATCAAGAACTGTTCACCATAAACTTCCTAGGTGTCCATAGCCCGAACCCGAGAAAAATAAACCCAACTTCACTCGGATCTCCCACATTCTCTCACGTCCCTCTCCCGGTCCGGCACCCACAAAACCGTCCGGCCAAAACATACCCGATCCGAAACCGAAGGATCTATAGTGTTTTTGTGAGAGGGATCTACAGGATCCGAAGGATCTATAGTGTTTTTGTGAGGTGGGTCTACAGTAACCAATTATTTTATTAAGATTTTATTGTGTGCGATTGTATGATTGCCATTTGTGAATGGCTACAGCACCTCCATTTGTTATAGCCACATAAAGACTTCCTAAAGCTTCTACCCATTTCACTATCAGAAAACAAAATCAGAAATAAGTGGAGAATGATTTAGGGGGTCTTTGGATTGGCTTATTTTACTGGATCTCACTTTTTCATATGAGTATAAAGTGGTCTTGAATTCGTAAAGTGTAATGACAAACAAAGGTATACTCATTGATTATTATTATTATTATTATTATTATTATTATTATTATTATTATTATTATTATTATTATTATTATTATTATTATTATTATTATTATTTTCGAATATTGATTTAGGGTTTTTGGTTTTATAGAACTGTGTTACATTAAAATCTGGGTATTTAAATGGGAGTTAAAATAAGTTGGAATTTGATGGTGGTTTAAGCGTCTTTAATTTTATTGTTTTTAAATTTAGGCTTTTTAGTTTATCCAAGTTACTGAGAATGGGAGATGAAGGTAGGCAGTTGGATTAGTAGCTTATTTAGGTGGCTTTTGGACTTATTTGATTTTAGGAAAAACTTTACAAGCTGATGTTTTAGACTCTTATTGTAACTTGGGGCACCCTTACCCAAAAGCCGCCTAAATAAGCTACTAATCCAACCGCCTACCTTCAGGGAGATCGAATTTACCACATTGTGTTTAGTTATCGCGTTTTGTTATGGAGTGTTTGGATTAGCTTATTTTCCCAACTTATAAGATTATTTAGTTTCTTAAAACTTGATGTGGTTACTTTTTTTGGGCTTACGGGATTGTTTAGTTGAGCTTATAGCGCTGCATGTTCTTGGCCTTGAACAGGCACATGAGATTTATGGTTTGAATCTTGGTGAGTGATATGTTTTTAGTTGTGATGGATACTTGATTGGTTTTTGTTTTCCAGGGAATTGACGGAGCTGAAGACGAGTATGGGTTGCAATACCAGGCTGAGGTATAATATTTTTTATTTTGGCTTTTGTTGCGAAATCGAGTTGTTTGTGCAGAAATGTTACTTTGTCTACCATTTTTGGTGTCCGCGTTTATACTCGATCCGAGCCTTAATTGTGAATTTGTGGTCATTGTTATTTGATATAAAGGTATGGTTTTTTGTTGATATTGGGTTTTAAATTGAATATAGTGGTTTGTTTGAAGTTGCATAGGTGATTGGATTGTTGAAAATTGTGATTGTTTGCTTACTTTTAACCTGAAAAGTTGTTTGGATTTATCTACTTATTGTGGGCTGACATAAGCAGTTTTCAATAACTATTTTTAATTTAGTGTTTGGATTGTTGGTGATGGTTTTGTGGTTTGTGTGTTTAGGTCGGTGCAGATGGATGGTGTTCGTATGCAATATGTGCTTGAGGATTATAAATGTATAATGGACCATAATGTACCAAGAAAAACAATCTAATACTTGATACAAAAAAATGGACTGCTTGAAAGGTAACTGCAGAGGGTCCTAGGTTTCAGTTAATGTGGGATTCCTTTCATTGGCTAAAAAATGAGGTTAGGGCTATTTCTATAATATCGATTCTTTTTTTTCTTTTTTTTTTCTTTTTTTTTTTTTTTTTTTGTTTTCGAAGGCCTGCAATACGTCATTGCCAAAATCATATGAACATGTGCACCTGGCTTACAGGTTGATTCGGTAAGGGATCAACGCAAATTTGGGTTAATGATGAGTGTGTAAATACTCATCATTTCTTTCACATTTGAGCTACAGAAACAGTCAAAAACACTTTAAAAAGTCTAAAAATGTATAAAAATATCATCTGACTGTGTTTTTATAAGTTTCAGGGAAAAACAAACAATAAATGGCATAATTTGCATTTTAGTCCCTGAACTTTCATAATTTGGCAAATCTAGTCCCTAGAATCTAAAAAAATGGAATTTTATCATTCAAGGTCCCTAAAATAATCTTAATTGTCAAATTTGGTCCTTGAATGATTGTTTGGGCAAAAATTACAAAAAGGTCCCTGAACTTTTAAAAATGTCAAAAATGGTCCCTGGGTTATTTTAAAATGGAAAATTAATAATTATGACCCTTGTACTATTCATCTTGGCAAAATTGGTACCTTATGATACTTTGTGAAAATTACAATTTCAGTCCCTAAAAATCCAAATATTACAAAATGGTCCTTGTGCTTATTTCCTATAAATCCGGACCCTAAACTAATCCTAAGCCCAACACCCTAGCTGCTTATCTAAATCCTAAACCCAAAACACACCCAACCCAATCCTTTATTAAATAAACCCAGCCCAATCACCTAAACATTTAACCCGGCCCAATCCCAATTAACTAATACCAGGGTTTGACCCTGGTCAAACCCATCTCCTACACACAACACCCGCCAAAACCACCTCCCCTCCAAACCACCTTCACTGCTTCAAACCACCATCCACCTCACCCTTCCACTTGCACCCCTAGTCACTAATCTCTCCCCTCCACCTCCACAAACACCCAAAATCCATTAATTGGAAAAACCTGCTAATGATATTTTTCCCGCCAAAATGCCAAGTGGTCGATTGTGATGAATTCTTGGAAATCAATGGCTCAGATATGGTGGGAATCACTCAGAGAGGTCGACAAGAAGATAATAGACTATAAAGAACAGAGGAGAGAGTATGTAATAGATTATCTAGTGTAATTTAGTTTTATGTATGTCGTTTAAATGCAATTTCAAATTCTAGTCTAAGATTTAGCTATCAAGCAGTGTAGTAAGTTTCTTTTATGTATTGTAACTCTTCTTAAGCAATAAATTTCAAGTTTCCTCAACATTTTCATCATTTGCAATTTTATTTGAAAGATTCAATAATCTGTTTAGTGTAATGGATGTTAGTGTGTAATATCTTGGACTTTTAGGCCACATAAGCTCCCACATAGCTTATTGAAGCTATTAGTAATCAGTAAAACAAGTTTAGTAATAAAAAAATCAAAATTACCAAATCAGTCAACAAAAGTTAACACAATTGATGATCATGGAGTTCATGGCTGGAGCAGGGTAAATATTGGATTGCCCTGGGTTAGTGGCCTTGTGGAAGGCTTATAGGAGTGTTCTTGGTTTTCAGCTGGAAGCATCTTGTAAGCTCAATCCTCTTTAAAATTGCATTTTACTGTGTAAGATAGTTTGGTGGTCAAATCTTTGTGTTTTCTAATCTCTGTGGTGTTGTTTAGTCATAATCTAGCTTAAATTAGTTACCTTGTTCACTGAATTGGCTTGTTGTTAAAATATCATCATAACAGTCAAAGGAGCATTTGATGTATTTCTGAGTTTTATGCTTATTTGGTTGTTGGTTAATGTTTCTTAAGTCTCATAATATGATAATATAAGGTCTTGAATCAGTTGTATAGTTTAAAATTCAGATTTGCTTTGAAAACCTTGCAAACCTGTCCTGATCAGGGGTGTTTGGATTTGTAAGATTGTCTGTGTTTTGGTTGTTGTTTGTTGTTGCTTTTGGATCTCACAAGTCACTATAGGTCATATAAGTTTAGAACAACCATAAAAACAAGCCATTGTTTAGTGAAAAGTCAAAATCACCAAAATTAAATCACAACAGCTGCACTGTTGTGATTTGGTTTGTGAAAATAATCCAAATCAGTTTAATTGTTGTTAAAATTGCTTAGTATAGTATTTTCATAGCTTATTACACCAATCTTAGTCAGTATTGATCAATATAAACTCACCAAAGTCAACCTTTGATTTGTCTGCAAAAGTCAAAAACCACATCAGCACACACTGAGTGGTGTTGATTGCTGATCTCAGCCCAAATCAGACCTCAATTGGGTGTTGTATGATGGGGCTTTTATGATTTTTAGATAGCTCATAAGCCAAGCTAGCTTTTGCCCCCTTTATTTTGTATCTCAGTTGCTTATTGCTTAGCTTAATTTGGTCTGCAAAAGTGCTTGTTTCCTGAGATTTCTGTGTTAGAATCCAAATCAGTCAAGTGTTTAATCTGTTTAATCTCTTGTTGTTATTTGTATTTTTTAGTTGATTTGTGGTTATTTCATCATATTACCTTGTTCCTGAACTTTTGGCATCTTTATTTGCTTTTTAGCTTATTTTGTGCTTATAAGCCAACTGCTTATTAGCCCAAATCAACTCTCTGTGCTTATTAAATTTGTAATTTTAATTTTCCTAGCCTTTTAATATTAATCTAGACTTAACTTAAATTTTTCAGATTTTTCCTAAGTTATTTTATATTTTTAATCATTTTAATTAGTTTTTAATAGTAATTAAATCATAAAAAATAGAAAAATAATCAGAAAAATATAAATCCAATTTTCATAATTTTCTTTTGTCATTTTTAATCTAGGAAAAATATAAAAATATTTTTAGGACTTAAAAAAACAAAAAATAGAAATATAGTGATAGCTTCTATTTAATAGAATTTATCTTTTTAAATTTTAATTAAGTAATTTTCATTTTTATAATTTTCTTAGCTTTTTGTTACTTTAAAGTATTTATAGAAAAATTTTCAGATTTTTATTTGATCTTTTAGTATTTATTAGAATTTTAATTAGTTTAAATAATTATTAAATAGTTTTTAATTAATAATAATTAATTAATAAGTTATTATTAGGGTTGTAAAAATATAAATTTCATATCCGTAGGCTTTTTATTTCTTAAAACTCACTTTTTATTTCGTACGTTTACGTTTGTTTAAATTTAAACGTACGTTTTTAGGTTTTTATACGTTTCTAGTTAACTTATTTTTGCATTCTTGTTTATATAGCTTGGTTAAAGCTATTTTCTTATCTCATTAGTGTAATCAAAAATCATAATCCCTTTTCTGTTCAAATAACACTTGATCACGATCCGTTTTTAAGCACAATTTCACATCTCGCTGGGACTTAAACGACCCGGGGATAAAACTATACTCCTTGGATAATTGCATTGTGTCCTTGATAGTTTGACTTTGTTTGACCACATCCGTGGTTTATTTAAGTTGACTGTTCAGAGGCCAATCAAATTTTGAAATCAGATGTACTTACACGAGAAAGTCAAATTACAATATGAAATGGAAGAAGACTATCAAGCGAGAACACTTTCCACAATGATTCACTCCCAAAGATGTCCACGGCATGTTGCACCACTTCTTCAAAAACCGATTTTATGAAGACCCCCCAGTTTTTCCCCTTTTTTTTGTTATGTGTGGCTCCCTATTGAAGATGACAACTACCCATCTACTTGAAAGAAAATGACTGCCCTTTTGTTTAAGCTGCTACCTACTGCTCTGTTCTAAACGTTTTGCAGTATCGTGTCTTTGAACCCCAATCTGTGAATATCTTCTCTCTCTTATATTTATCATATATAAAGCAAAACGCTTGTGAAGTTAACTCATTTAACGGATCAAGCACCAAAAATATCGTATTCCTATTCCCCATAAACCATATAAAAAACAAAAATATTTTCTTTTCTTTTCTATATATACTATCATATAAAAAATAAAAACATCAAAAATATTTTCCATTTTCTGTGTTAAATAATAAACAATAAATAAAAATTAACCATCGAGAACCAAGACTGAGCACTACCTAACTGGGGGTGCGGCCATAATAAGTTCCCAAACCTAAGATAAAAACTTGCCTTTGTATCACTTGCGAATATCGGCTCACCTTTAATTGATAAACAAACTCTAACGGAGGTTCTAGGATAGTCTGACATTAAATTGTCGGACTGAAAGAAGCGGGTTTTTAAGGAGCGTAACTGCCCACCTTTGCTTCTCCGCCACTCTGTGCGTTTGTCAGTTAGAGAGCTACCGTACGCCTGTTGATTATTGGTTTAAGTTCACTTGTGTTTTTTCTCGATCTTGATTTTTAATAGAAAAATTTTGTTTAAATAAAAAATCCAAAAATAATCTTCTTACCCCTTTTCTGAGTTTCCTCCACTATAAAGGAATCTCAGACTCGTCTTAGTGCATGCGCACTCGTTCTTCTAGGTCATCAAGCCCTCTCCGTGAGCTTGGAAACATACCTCGAAGACGTCGTAGACGTTCTGCCCCATCAGTCGTATCTGAGGAACGTACTGATCCTGTCGTCATGGCAGATTTGCCGATGAATGAGCTTCTCCAAGCACCCATCGAGGGTTATGGAGATGCCATTGTTGTTCCAGCTATTGTAGCTGAGAGTTTTGAGCTCAAAACCGGGTTACTGAATCTTGTAACCTCAAGCCAATTCTACGGTTTTGAGAGGGATGATCCTCATGCTCACATTCGATGGTTTAACAAGATTACATCTACCATCAAATACAAGAACATCCCTGCTAGCTCAATCAAACTTCTTCTATTCCCATTTTCTCTCGAGGGACAAGCCCGGATATGGCTTGAAAAACAACCCCCTCGTTCAATTGAGACATGGGAGGACTTAGTTACAAAGTTTGTGAACGAATTTTTTCCACCGTCTAGAACGACAAGTCTTAAAAATGAAATCATCAAATTCACACAAAGATTTGATGAATCATTTAGTGACGCGTGGGATCGTTTCAAAGAATTGCTTCGTAAATGTCCTCATCATGGTTTTACCGAGTTGATGCAAATCGACACTTTCTATAATGGAGTGAGCCAATCTGATCAAGATTCTCTCAATGCCTCCTCAGGAGGTAACTTTTTGAGCAGAACTGTCAAAGAAGCTTTAGCGATTATTGAAAATAAGTCTAAGGTCCGTACTGCACGAACAAAGCCATATCATTCTCAGGCTAGTGTCGGTCCTTCTACTTCATCTCCCGTGAGTACTTCTAGCACCGATGCTAAGATTGACAAACTCACGGATGCTATTCAAGCTTTGGTTCTCTCAAGCCAAAAGAAAGTCACTTTCACACAAACTCCTTCACATGCTGAAGTAAAGAAAGTGGAAGTCTGTGTTACTTGTGGTGGCCCTCACGCATACTACGACTGTACTGCCACTGATGGTAGTCCTTTTGAAGTTAATGCTATAGCCGGTACTTCAAATCAGGGAGGTAATCAATACCGTCCTCAAATGGAACCAAATTACCGAGCTAGTAGTTACCAAGGACCACCCGGGTTTAATCAAAACCAGAATTTGCAAAACCGGAACCAAAATCAACCTCGAATGAACCAAGGTTATCAAAACCAAGGGAATTTCAATTCTGGACACAATCAAGGTTTCCAAAACCAAGGAAACTTTAATCGAAACAATTCCAACCAGGGAAATCATTTTCAGGGAAATGGTAATCCAAATCAAGGGAATTTTCAACATCAAGGTTATAATCAAAATAACCGAATGCAAAATTTCCCTAATCAACATCAAGCCATTCCAGCCCAACATCCATCATCTGATGAGTTATTGAGGCAGTTCATGAAAGCTCAAGAGGACACAAACAGGTTGTTGGTCAGCCAGATCTCTGAGATTAAAAAATCTTTAAATGATCAACCTTCGGGCTCAGGAAAACTTCCGAGCAACACGATCGCTAACCCGAAGGGCGATGTTAAGGCGATCACAACCCGAAGTGGTGTTTCATATGAGGGACCCACTATTTCCACTACCACTTCTTCTTCTTCCCCCAAGGTAGTGGGAAGTGAGCCTGAGGTGACCAAGGACCAGGTACTTCCTACTAATAACGGAGGTACCAACAACGTCCAACCTCCAGTTGTCCCGAAACCCAAGACTAAACATCAAGTGGTCTTTGAACATCCTGAAACCCCGGTTGAAGACCCTAAATCCAAAACTTCTATTCCCTACCCATCACGTTTAAATGAGCAAAAGCTCCGCGAAAAAGCTAGTCAACAAATGGATAAATTCTTCCAAATTTTTCAAGAATTACACTTTGACATAAGCTTTGCGGATGCTATTATTCTGATGCCCAAATTTGCATCCACAATCAAACACTTGTTGAGCAACAAGGAAAAACTGTTTGAAATGGCAAAGACTCCATTAAATGAGAACTGCTCAGCAGTTATCTTGAAAAAGCTTCCCGAGAAGCTTGGAGATCCTGGAAGGTTTCTACTACCTTGTGTCTTTCCAGGAATGGTTGAATGCTATGCCTTGGCCAATCTTGGTGCAAGCATCAACCTGATGCCTAAATCAGTATGGAAGAAACTTTCTCTTCCTGAACTTACTCCTACCTGCATGACTCTTGAGCTTGCAAATCGTTCAATATCTCGTCCACTTGGCATTGCTGAGGACGTATTTGTGAAAGGAGGAAAGTTCCATTTTCCAGCTGACTTTGTGGTTGTGGATTTCGATGCTGATTCCAGGGTTCCTCTCATTCTTGGAAGAGGATTCCTGAGAACGGGCCGTGCTCTCATAGATGTATTTGAGCATAAAATCACATTACGTGTGGGTCATGAAGCTGTTACCTTTAACCTCGATCAAACTTCGAGGTACTCCTCAAATTATGATTCTGAATCGGTTAACCGAATCGATGTCATTGATATTGTTTCAGAGGAGTATTCTCAAGAGTTTCTTGGTTATTCTCATAATTCTGTGAGTGGGGATACCACCACATCTTCTCTACCTGGCATTTCCGACTCTTCCCCTTCTCTCACTCCGTTTGAGGGAGGTGATTTCAATTTGGAAGAGATCGATGATTTTCTCAAGTGTGATTCATTCCTAGAGGGGATTGATGACGCTGAGATTGATCTGGAGGGAGATATTCTTCTTCTTGAGACATTGTTAAATCAGGACAATTCTCCTCCACTCCCTCCCGTTGAACTTCATAAAGAGGAAATCAGATCAGTTGAGAAAACTGATGAATTTCCTGAGGTCGAACTCAAAGACTTACCGCCTCATCTTGAATACGCATTTTTGGAGGGTGATGATAAATTACCCGTCATTATTGCTAAAGATTTAAGTAATGAGGAAAAGACTGCTCTAATAAAGGTCTTAAAGTCACACAAGCAAGCCATTGCTTGGAAACTCTCCGACATAAAGGGTATTGACCCTGAATTTTGTACTCACAAAATATTAATGGAGGATGACTTTAAACCAGCAGTCCAACATCAAAGAAGGGTGAATCCTAAAATCCACGATGTTATCAAACAAGAGGTTCTTAAACTTCTTGATGCAGGATTGATTTATCCCATCTCTGATAGTCCTTGGGTTAGCCCCATTCACTGTGTTCCAAAAAAAGGTGGCATGACTGTTGTCACAAATGATGAAAATGAGTTGATTCCAACTCGATTGGTTACAGGGTGGCGTGTTTGCATTGACTATCGTAAGTTAAATGATGCCACCCGTAAAGACCATTTTCCTCTACCTTTTATGGATCAGATGCTTGAGAGATTAGCAGGGAACGAGTACTATTGTTTCCTTGATGGTTTCTCGGGTTACTTTCAAATTCCCATTGATCCACAAGATCAAGAAAAGACTACCTTCACGTGCCCTTATGGAACCTTTGCTTATAAACGTATGCCTTTCGGCTTATGTAATGCTCCAGGCACATTCCAGAGGTGTATGATGGCTATATTTACCGACATGATCGGTAAAACAATGGAGGTCTTTATGGATGACTTTTCGGTCATTGGGGATTTGTTCCAAGCATGTATCTCCAATTTAGAAAACATGTTGAAAAGGTGTAAAGACACCAATCTTTGTCTAAATTGGGAGAAGAGTCATTTTATGGTCAGAGAGGGCATTGTCCTCGGCCATAAGATATCAAAGAACGGGATTGAGGTTGACAAAGCTAAAGTTGATGTCATTGGTAAATTACCTCATCCCACTACCGTCAAAGGTATTAGGAGTTTTCTGGGTCATGCCGGTTTCTATCGTAGATTTATACAAGATTTTTCTAAAATCGCCCGGCCTATGACTCATCTTCTTGAAAAAGATGCTCCTTTTATCATCTCACCAGAGTGCATCAAAGCTTTTGACATATTAAAGAAAAAGCTTACTGAGGCACCCATTCTAGTTGCCCCCGACTGGTATTTTCCCTTTGAGCTCATGTGCGATGCAAGTGATTTTGCAATCGGTGCAGTCCTGGGGCAACGAAAAGCCAAACATTTTCAGCCTATCCACTACGCAAGTAAAACCATGACTGAAGCTCAAACTCATTACACCACTACAGAAAAAGAATTATTGGCTGTGGTGTATGCCTTTGAGAAGTTTCGGCCATATTTAATCTTGACAAAATGTGTAGTGTATACGGATCACTCGGCTCTAAAATATCTCTTTGCAAAACAAGATGCAAAGCCGAGATTACTCCGTTGGGTTCTCCTCCTGCAAGAATTTGATATCATTATACGTGATAAAAAAGGAGCTGAGAACCTAGCTGCTGATCATTTATCCCGATTAGAGAACCCACACCAAGATGTTTTCGAGAAAAAGGAAATAAATGAAACATTTCCTCTCGAGACACTCAATGCGGTTACTTTTCGAGGAGATTCTACTACCCCATGGTTTGCCGACTTCGCAAATTACCATGCGGGTAACTTCATAGTGAAAGGGATGTCGACCCAACAGAAGAATAAATTCTTCAAGGATGTTAAACATTACTTCTGGGACGACCCCTACTTGTTCAAAATCTGTGCGGATCAAGTCATCCGACGGTGTGTTTACGGACAGGAAGCTATTGACATTCTCAAAGCTTGCCATGCTGGACCCACGGGGGGCCATCATAGTCCAAACTACACCGCCAAAAAGGTGTTTGATTCCGGGTTTTATTGGCCCACAATCTATAAGGATGCCCAAGAACTCATCAAAACTTGTGAAGCTTGTCAGCGTCACGGAAATATTTCACAACGAAATGAAATGCCACAAAATGCAATTCAAGTCTGTGAAATCTTTGATGTCTGGGGCATTGATTTTATGGGGCCATTTCCATCATCTCGAGGAAACAAATACATTCTCGTGGCTGTTGACTATTTGTCAAAATGGGTTGAAGCAAAAGCTTTACCCACTAATGATGCCCGAGTTGTTGTAAAATTCCTAAAAGCTCTTTTTGCCCGTTTTGGAACTCCACGTGCTATAATCAGTGATCGTGGTACGCATTTCTGTAATGACAAATTTGATAAAGTCATGCAAAAGTATGGTGTAACTCACCGTCTTTCTACTGCGTATCACCCACAAACAAGTGGGCAAGTTGAAGTTTCAAATCGGGGTATCAAAAGAATCTTGGAAAGGACTGTAGGAGAAAATCGTGCATCCTGGTCGGATAAGTTGGATGATGCACTATGGGCCTTTCGTACAGCTTACAAAACACCCATCGGGTGTACACCTTACAAGCTTGTGTACGGAAAGGCATGTCATCTACCGATTGAATTAGAGCACAAAGCCTACTGGGCCTTGAAACATGCTAACTTTGACCTTCAAACTGCGGGTGATCACCGTAAAGTTCAAATGAATGAATTAAATGAACTGCGTGATCAATCATACGAGAACTCTTTGATTTATAAAGAAAAGACAAAGAAGATTCATGACTCAAAAATCAAGAACCGCGTTTTCAACATTGGTGATCGAGTCCTTCTTTTTAATTCAAGATTGAAGATTTTCTCGGGAAAACTCAAATCCCGTTGGTCTGGTCCATTCACTGTTACAAAAGTTTATCCATATGGTACCGTTGAGTTATCTCAAAATGACGGGCCAAATTTCAAAGTGAATGGTCATCGGTTAAAACACTACTTTGGAGAGGACATACCATTCATGGTTGTCCCGGATCTTCAAACTTTCCCCATGAACCAATAAATGCGGGGATCGAGTCAAGCTAGTGACTCGGTGATCAAAAACATTAGCAAAACATGGGTTCTCACCCGTGTCTCTGTTTTCTTTCTCTTTTCTACTACCTAGTGTGGGGGAGATGGTCTCTTCCACTTACTTCCCCGTAGACTTTTAAATTGCTTTTTCTTCCTGGATGTTCAGGAACACTTTATTACAGTTGGCCGTTCACAAGCGGTTAGCTAGCGTGATAAACCTGACTGTTCGGGAGAAATCAACTTAATTCGGGGTCGAGTCAAGCTAGTGACTCAGTGATAAAAAAACATTAGCCCGCACCATATGGGTTTTCACCCATAATTCTGACTTCTTTCTATTTTCTACCACCCTAGTGTGGGGGAGATGCCCCACATGTTGTAATTATGTAAAGTCAAAAAAAAAAAAAAAAAAAAAAAAAAAAAAAAAAAAAAAAAAAAAAAAAAAAAAGAGGAATTTGCATGCCTTAACGGCTTAAATGCAAATTAAATAAAAATAAAATAAATATGTATATAAAAATAATGGCTATTCAGTATTTCCCTTTCACGTTCTAAGTATTGGTTTAACAACCGGTTCTTTGAATATTGAGGGCAATATTCAGTTCTAAGTGTGGGGGGGAAATTCTAGCGAATTTTATCAAATGTATCATCTAGCACCCCCATTTTAGCCAAAATTTTAAAATTTTTTTTTCTCTCACTTAGAACTCAGAAAATGGTTATCAGTCCGCCATGTCTAACCCACATAAGGATTGGCTAATCCCGGAGCAAACGGCTCTGGGTAAAGATATATCAAATCCGTTTATGGCTTGCAATTTGCCAAAAATTGTATGGTTCTCGACTCACCATATCTTTAATTAGTGAAGAGTTGGCTAGCCCGCAAGGTTATGGCTTGTGGTAAAGGCTTTGGAATACCATAATTGGTAATCAGCTCACCAAAGATAATATTAATAATTTATCTAAGAGTTGGCTAGTCCAGAAGCAAACGGCTTCTGGTAAAGACAAATCAAAACCGTTGACAGCTGGTGATTTGCTCAAAATCACATGGTTATCAGTGTACCATAGTTCTTACTTGAACTGAAACATTTGGCTACTCCAGAGGTGATGGCTTCTGGTAAAGAGATACATCCATTAAAAACTTCATAAAAGATTGCTAGGGACTAGCAATAGTTTAGTGTGGGGGATTGATGAGTGTGTAAATACTCATCATTTCTTTCACATTTGAGCTACAGAAACAGTCAAAAACACTTTAAAAAGTCTAAAAATGTATAAAAATATCATCTGACTGTGTTTTTATAAGTTTCAGGGAAAAACAAACAATAAATGGCATAATTTGCATTTTAGTCCCTGAACTTTCATAATTTGGCAAATCTAGTCCCTAGAATCTAAAAAAATGGAATTTTATCATTCAAGGTCCCTAAAATAATCTTAATTGTCAAATTTGGTCCTTGAATGATTGTTTGGGCAAAAATTACAAAAAGGTCCCTGAACTTTTAAAAATGTCAAAAATGGTCCCTGGGTTATTTTAAAATGGAAAATTAATAATTACGACCCTTGTGCTATTCATCTTGGCAAAATTGGTACCTTATGATACTTTGTGAAAATTACAATTTCAGTCCCTAAAAATCCAAATATTACAAAATGGTCCTTGTGCTTATTTCCTATAAATCCGGACCCTAAACTAATCCTAAGCCCAACACCCTAGCTGCTTATCTAAATCCTAAACCCAAAACACACCCAACCCAATCCTTTATTAAATAAACCCAGCCCAATCACCTAAACATTTAACCCGGCCCAATCCCAATTAACTAATACCAGGGTTTGACCCTGGTCAAACCCATCTCCTACACACAACACCCGCCAAAACCACCTCCCCTCCAAACCACCATTACTGCTTCAAACCACCATCCACCTCACCCTTCCACTTGCACCCCTAGTCACTAATCTCTCCCCTCCACCTCCACAAACACCCAAAATCCATTAATTGGAAAAACCTGCTAATGATATTTTTCCCGCCAAAATGCCAAGTGGTCGATTGTGATGAATTCTTGGAAATCAATGGCTCAGATATGGTGGGAATCACTCAGAGAGGTCGACAAGAAGATAATAGACTATAAAGAACAGAGGAGAGAGGATGTAATAGATTATCTAGTGTAATTTAGTTTTATTTATGTCGTTTAAATGCAATTTCAAATTCTAGTCTAAGATTTAGCTATCAAGCAGTGTAGTAAGTTTCTTTTATGTATTGTAACTCTTCTTAAGCAATAAATTTCAAGTTTCCTCAACATTTTCATCATTTGCAATTTTATTTGAAAGATTCAATAATCTGTTTAGTGTAATGGATGTTAGTGTGTAATATCTTGGACTTTTAGGCCACATAAGCTCCCACATAGCTTATTGAAGCTATTAGTAATCAGTAAAACAAGTTTAGTAATAAAAAAATCAAAATTACCAAATCAGTCAACAAAAGTTAACACAATTGATGATCATGGAGTTCATGGCTGGAGCAGGGTAAATATTGGATTGCCCTGGGTTAGTGGCCTTGTGGAAGGCTTATAGGAGTGTTCTTGGTTTTCAGCTGGAAGCATCTTGTAAGCTCAATCCTCTTTAAAATTGCATTTTACTGTGTAAGATAGTTTGGTGGTCAAATCTTTGTGTTTTCTAATCTCTGTGGTGTTGTTTAGTCATAATCTAGCTTAAATTAGTTACCTTATTCACTGAATTGGCTTGTTGTTAAAATATCATCATAACAGTCAAAGGAGCATTTGATGTATTTCTGAGTTTTATGCTTATTGGGTTGTTGGTTAATGTTTCTTAAGTCTCATAATATGATAATATAAGGTCTTGAATCAGTTGTATAGTTTAAAATTCAGATTTGCTTTGAAAACCTTGCAAACCTGTCCTGATCAGGGGTGTTTGGATTTGTAAGATTGTCTGTGTTTTGGTTGTTGTTTGTTGTTGCTTTTGGATCTCACAAGTCACTATAGGTCATATAAGTTTAGAACAACCATAAAAACAAGCCATTGTTTAGTGAAAAGTCAAAATCACCAAAATTAAATCACAACAGCTGCACTGTTGTGATTTGGTTTGTGAAAATAATCCAAATCAGTTTAATTGTTGTTAAAATTGCTTAGTATAGTATTTTCATAGCTTATTACACCAATCTTAGTCAGTATTGATCAATATAAACTCACCAAAGTCAACCTTTGATTTGTCTGCAAAAGTCAAAAACCACATCAGCACACACTGAGTGGTGTTGATTGCTGATCTCAGCCCAAATCAGACCTCAATTGGGTGTTGTATGATGGGGCTTTTATGATTTTTAGATAGCTCATAAGCCAAGCTAGCTTTTGCCCCCTTTATTTTGTATCTCAGTTGCTTATTGCTTAGCTTAATTTGGTCTGCAAAAGTGCTTGTTTCCTGAGATTTCTGTGTTAGAATCCAAATCAGTCAAGTGTTTAATCTGTTTAATCTCTTGTTGTTATTTGTATTTTTTAGTTGATTTGTGGTTATTTCATCATATTACCTTGTTCCTGAACTTTTGGCATCTTTATTTGCTTTTTAGCTTATTTTGTGCTTATAAGCCAACTGCTTATTAGCCCAAATCAACTCTCTGTGCTTATTAAATTTGTAATTTTAATTTTCCTAGCCTTTTAATATTAATCTAGACTTAACTTAAATTTTTCAGATTTTTCCTAAGTTATTTTATATTTTTAATCATTTTAATTAGTTTTTAATAGTAATTAAATCATAAAAAATAGAAAAATAATCAGAAAAATATAAATCCAATTTTCATAATTTTCTTTTGTCATTTGTAATCTAGGAAAAATATAAAAATATTTTTAGGACTTAAAAAACCAAAAAATAGAAATATAGTGATAGCTTCTATTTAATAGAATTTATCTTTTTAAATTTTAATTAAGTAAATTTCATTTTTATAATTTTCTTAGCTTCTTGTCACTTTAAAGTATTTATAGAAAAATTTTCAGATTTTTCTTTGATCTTTTAGTATTTATTAGAATTTTAATTAAGTTTAAATAATTATTAAATAGTTTTTAATTAATAATAATTAATTAATAAGTTAAATAAATAATTTTCTTTTTCAAATAATTTTCTTTTATTATTAGGGTTGTAAAAATATAAATTTCATATCCGTAAGCCTTTTATTTCTTAAAACTCACTTTTTATTTCGTACGTTTACGTTTATTTAAATTTAAACGTACGCTTTTAGGTTTTTATGCATTTCTAGTTAACTTATTTTTTCATTCTTGTTTATATAGCTTGGTTAAAGCTATTTTCTTATCTCATTAGTGTAATCAAAAATCATAATCCCTTTTCTATTCAAATAACACTTGATCACAATCCGTTTTTAAGCACAATTTCGCATCTCGCTGGGACTTAAACGACCCGGGGATAAAACTATACTCCTTGGATTATTGCATTGTGTCCTTGATAGTTTGACTTTGTTTGACCACATCCGTGGTTTATTTAAGTTGACTGTTCAGAGGCCAATCAGTTAAGAACTTAACACATTTTAGATTGACCAAAAGGTAAATTATGTGGTATGGAATGAAAAAATAATAGAAGCATGTAAGATTTTTATGCGGTTACTATTGGATTGTTGATAATATGATGAAATTGCAGGTGTGGATATTTGTCACAAGTGGACACGGATTTGAAGAACATCACTGCTAGAATTATTGAAAGGTCTATAGAGGTTTGCGTTTCTGAATCGATTTGTAATTTATGGCGTTGTATTAACTGTAAATAATCGTACATATGCATCATATGAGGTTTGAACTGAGTGGCAATAAGGACAGATGTGTGTGTTTTTTTATGGATGTAGGTGAACGATGCCCATATTAGAGACTCTGGAAGGCAATGCTCAGGATGTTTTATGTGATACTGTAAAAAAATTTACCAGATTTCAGCCTCTTGGTTTATCCTTTAAAGGTGTCTGCACATTCGGGGTCCTTGGATGTGTTCTAATCAGAACTGGGTCAGCTTTCAGAGTCCGACACTTGAACCTCTTCAAGAGCAGCTATCTAATTTTACAATTAGTGAAAAGGTTTCAAATCAACCCTTGACTATTTATTCTTTGTTGTTTCACTGTTATCCTTACAAACATGCAATATATCTTGATACTTCTTTTTTGGTTCTTAGGATTCTCTCTACCATATAGGGTCGCACTATTTATATAAATGGTGTGTTGCAGACATGAGAGTTTTTGATGCGACCATCAGCACTTGACAATTGACCTTCTGTTGAGTGACTTTCCCTTCGTCAGCACTTGACACTTGACCTTCTGTTGAAGTGCACCAACTAACTGTGGTGCCCGCCTCTATCCTTTCCCAATCACCAAGTACGTCGTTTTGTTTATCTTATTTTATGTTTATATTATTATCCATACATGCTTGCTATGAGTTATTGCTAAAAATAATTTGTGAAAGTTAAACTACTAAAAATATGAAAGCCCATATGGTGCTAAAATGAAGAAGAGCGTATGTCGAATGGCGGTTCTAAAAGTACATAGTTTTGAAACAGACCATTTTGTGGTTTTAATGGTTTATGAACTTATACTCTTTTACGATAATGTTACATGAGCAATAATTTTATTGTATCCCTATGATTGTGGTGACGTGAAATGGTCTTAAAAACGGATTAACCACTTGGTTTATGGCCATATGTATTTATCGTTCCATTCCAAGTTTTTGCAAAAATTTACTAGCAATTCTTAACTGTTACATTAAACGTCAATAAAAAAAGTGGATTATATAATAAAGTTAACAATCATGGGCATTATCATATGTGACTCTTAAACCAGCCCCTTAATCTCATTACAACTTAAGTATAAAAAGCGTGTACTATTCACCATAGACTTTGTAGGTATCCATAGCCCGAAGCCGAGAAAAAAAACCACCTTCACTCGGATCTTCTCTCACGTGTCTCTCTCGTCTCCTCTCTTACTCCATTGCTCCGGCACCGAAAAAAAACCGATGTGCCACATGACTCCGATCCGACCCCGAAAGATCTATAGTGATTTTCATGAGTGTTTCTACAGTTTCATCTACAGGAAAATCATTTTTAAATGGGGGAACAGTCCCTTTGTGATCAACGCATGGTTGTGTGAGTGCCAGATATTACCATCTACAGTTCAAGGCTTTCTAATAGCCACAGGTTTTTGCCCCATTTTTTCTTCTAACTTTATAAAGTTTTAGATTAGGTGGAACGTATTCTTGAAGCTTCTTCCCATAAATCATCTCATTACTCTCTCCTGTTCTCTCATCTCTCTCTACCTATATGAGGTTTCGTTATGAGGTTTAGTTGTATAATTTTATGGGTTTTGTGTACCTTAGATGATTTGATTATGTGGGTGTTGATTGAGTTTTGATTTTTGGCTTTTAGGATTGTATATGGTGAAGCTGCGAAACAAAAAATCCTTCAACATGAAAGGTATGCATATTTTCTCCAACCTGAGTTTTAATTTTTGGTTTTTAGGATACAGGTATCATGTGAATGTGTTGGGTCCGTCAGTACCCAAGGATCCTGAAAATAGGATTTGAATACAAATTAAGCTAAGTGTTAATCAACCAAAAATCTCTTAAGTCACTGAGTGAACAGTCACTCAGTGAGTTACCTTCAAGATGCTCAGGACGAGTCTAAAAAGAAAGATTCACCACTCAGTGAGGCGGAACTCCCTGAGTGTTACTTGAGCCAAAGAAGAAGGTAATGGGTTCAGTAAGTATTGGATAAGAACTCACTGAACCCCAGTCTCCTCAACAACAATAAGTGATTGAAGACTGAAGACTGAAGGCGTAGACTGAAGAACTTGAAGTTTGAAAGAAAGGCAGGATTAGGCGGGAAGAGTTTGAAGAGATAAGGAGAAGTCTTATCGGGCCAGAAACAAACCATCCCTAAAACGGCTAAAAAGTCAAGAAGTGTCAGAACTGACACTCGAAGACTTTTTGGCTTATTCCTATTGGTTCTTGGAAATGAAAAATACTGTTGTAGTTGTCAGACACGCTTTGTTATTCTTTTTGTATTTTAATCATCAATGCTCTTTTATACTTGTGTATAAATAGGAACAGATGGAGAAAAGTGGGATAAGTTTTGTGAATTAAAAGCTTAGACTTTCACAAAACCACTTTTCTCCTTCAAAGAGCAACTGCATCCCTGAGATAGCTCAGTGGGTCTTTATTGTTGTCACTCAAGTATAACTTGAGTTTAGAAAGGAGAATACACCATACATTGTCTATTCAATCCCAAGTGTTTATTCCGCAAACACTTGGGTAATAGATTCTTTGATTGATTTCTAATAAGAATTTAAACGTTGAAAAACTTGTGTTTTTATATTTACGTTTTACTTATCAGTGTTAATTAATCATTACATTAATCTCAGTCATAAACATAATTAGATTAACTTTGTAGTTACTTCTAAGTGTGTAAAGGGAACAACAAGTGGTATCAGAGCCTCTGGTTTATAAAATCTTTTCAAAAAACTAAGAGTGCTTAAGGTTTTTAAAACCAAGATCCCACTATGGCTGATGTTAATGTGCCCCAGCTCGTCGATAAAAAGGGTGGCAGCTATTCAGCTGTTGCTCCCAGATTCGAAGCTGGAAAATTTAGCAAGTGGAAAAAGCGAATGCTTTGCTACTTGACTGGTATGGAACCATACTACATCACTTGTATCAGGGATGGTCCTTTTGTCCCTAAGACTGCTGAGGGGCTAAACAAGCCTGAAGCTCAGTGGACCATTGATGAGAGAAGGGTGGTCAATCAAGACCAACGCCTGAAAAACATAATTATATCTTGTCTTCCTGACGATATAATGGAATCAGTCATTAACTGTTCAACAGCCAAGCAAACTTGGGTTGACTTGATTAACAGCTTTGAAGGTCCCTCAGATACCAAGAAAAACAGGATCATGGACCTGAAACTTGAGTACAATACCTTCAGGGCAAAGGACTCTGAAAGTCTCTCTCAGACATATACTATATACAAGACCCTGATAAATGAACTGTCAAATGATGGTGTAGTTTTGTCTAAGCATGAGATCAATGTTGGCTTTGTCAACAGTCTCCCTGAGAAGTGGCTAAACTTCTCACAAGGCCTCAGGAATGCTAACCACATTCAGACCCTTGAGCTCCCTGAGATCTATGGGAAGTTCGTCTATGAGGACAACTTAATCTCTAGGAGATACCCTGACTCAAAGAAAGCTCTTGAGACCAAAAAGACCCTGACCTCCTCACCCATATCAACTGCCTTTTATTCTAATGGTGTTGTACAGGATTTTCAAGAGGATTCTGATGATGAGATTGATGAAAGAACTGGTGATGAGTACCTAAATGACTTAAACTTGGAATTCCAAGAAAGGGCACTCCTTGCCAATTCAAAACGTTTTATCAAAAGAAATCAGTCAAACTTTTCAAAAGCTAAAGCAAATGAAACCACTGAGTGTTTCAAATGTGGTAAAAAGGGCCACTTTGCTAGAGACTGTTATTCAAAAACCATCTCAGAACCCTCTTATAAATTTTCTGGAAACAGTTCCTCAGGAACTAGCAAGTTTCAACCTAGAATGCTTCAGTCGACCCAACACTGAGATTTTGAAACAAAATCAAGCTCTTCAAAATGAACTTAACAAAGAAAAGGCTGTCATTGAAGGCTGGACTAAAAAGAACCCCAAAGTCTATGAAACTGTGAGTCTAATTCCTAGTAATAACAAGAAAATTATAGGAATAGACCAACTCACTGAAACCCCCAGTGATAGTCACAGAGAAAAGACTTTTATTCCAGCTGGCATATCTTTTGAGCAGGAAATGAAACCCAAGTCAAATGACTGGATTGTCAGGGACAACCCAGTCAGTAAGTTACCTAACTTTGAGACTGGAAAAATCTTGCTTCCTGAAAGTCAGGCTCTTAAAAATATGCTTGGACTCACTGACCAACCCAGTAGTACTGAGTCAGTCAATGAGTCTGAATCAGAATCATTTACACCACTCCCACCTCTGAAAGTCCTTCAGGGAGCTGCACCAAGCTCAGACCTCACACCATTGGTCTACTCCCAACATTCTCCAAAGGAGAAACCAGGAATGGGAAAAACCATCCTGAAAAGGCAAACCCTTGAAGTCTCAGTTCATACTGATGACTCATCAACTTCAGTACCTTCTGAAGTAAAAACTGAAAGCCCTGATTCAAAAATTGATCAGTTGGCTGAGCTTGTCAGGAAGCTGAGTGAGAAGATTGAATCTTCTGAGAATCCTTCTCAATCCAAGATAAAGGAACCCAAATCAGCTTCCTCAAGCACCAAACCAAAACCCTCCAAACCCCTGAAAAGGTGTGAGCTGTGTCACTATACCAATCATTTCACTGATGATTGTTATAGAATCCTTTATTGCATGATATGCAAAAAGGAAGATCACAGGACATCTGATCACCAATCATACACAGCCACATCAAAGATGGTAAACTTTAAAGCTCAGGCTTTAAAATATCCTTCTGATTCTAAACAGAAACCGAAACAAAAGGCCAAGCCTTTTGCACCTTGCCCTCACTGTGGCTTCAATGACCACCTTTCTAAGGATTGTCTAATGGACAACAGTTGTGAAATTTGTGGAGATCCCACTCATGACACATCAGGACATGAGAAGGTCATTCAAACCAGAAGAGGTATGGCCAAGTCATCCTCTCAGTCTACTGAGTCTACCTCAGCAATCAAATACAAAACCTGTGGTAGCTCAGTCCACTCAACCACTGACCATGAATCAATTGTTACTTTTAAGAAGGCTACTAAAGCCAAGCCCTCCAAGAAGAGGGGTCCTAGAAAGAACTAACTCAGTTTACCATTTGTGCAGAGACATGCCAGGGAGCCTGTTTGGCATCTAGATAGTGGATGTTCAAGGAGCATGACTGGTGTGAAAGAGTATCTGCACAAATATGTAGAAGAACCAGGACCCAAGGTGGTATTTGCTGATAATTCATCATGTCTCACTGAAGGTTATGGTTCAGTAAACTGTAGTGGTATAGTCTTTACTAGGATAACTCAGAATGGAACTTGTCTCTTTGCTAAGGCCACTGAAACCCTCAACTGGCTTTGGCATAAGAGACTCTCCCACCTGAACTTCAAAAACATAAACAATCTTGTAAAACAAAACAAGGTCCTTGGCTTACCATCACTTGTGTTTTCAAAGGATAAACCATGCTCTGCCTGTGAAAAAGGTAAACATCATAGAGCATCCTTTAAAACCAAAACAAACTTTTCCATCAAGAACTGCCTTCATCTTCTCCATATGGATCTCTTTGGGCCCATCAGTCCTAGATCCATTAACCATGAGAAGTATACTCTGGTCATTGTGGATGAATACTCAAGATACACTTGGGTTTACTTCCTGATCAAAAAGAGTCAGGCAGCTGAAACAATCATGTCCTTTGTCAGGAACATTGAAAATCAAAATGACATTAAAGTCAAACAGATTAGGACTGACAATGGAACAGAGTTCAGAAACTATGAACTTGAATGTTTCTGTGATGAGAAAGGAATTTCCCAAAACTTTTCCTCTCCTTATACACCTGAACAAAATGGTGTTGCTGAAAGGAAGAATAGAACACTCATTGAAGCTGCCAGGACAATGCTAAATGGATCAGTCCTTTACAAACACTTTTGGACTGAAGCAGTAAAGACTGCCTGTTACACACAAAACAGATCCATCATTGTCAAGAGACATAGCAAAACCCCTTATGAGTTATTCAAGGGAAGAGTCCCTGACATCAGCTACTTTCATGTCTTTGGGTGTCCTGTGTTTATTCATAATCACAAGGATCACTTAGGGAAATTTGATGCCAAAGCTGATGATGGATACTTCCTAGGATACTCACTTGTCTCAAAGGCCTTCAGGGTGTTCAACACTAGGAGACAGCAAACTGAGGAAACATTCCATGTTACCTTTGATGAGAGCACTGATGCAATTAGTATCTCTAACACCTCAGTGGAAGAGATAGGTATTGATGATTCATCAAGATACCCTCCTGATGAACATCATCCTGACAATGATCCTTCCACTCAGTACTAAGCAAATGCTGACATCTCCTACTACATCATCCCTCACAACCTTCCTTACCCAACCATCACTGAGTTTGTTGAAGCACAAAGAAGTACTGATGCAATCAATCAGTCTGAACCAAGTGCTCAGGAACCAAACAATCTCAGTGATCAGTCAACCCAGTCAGACACTCAAGATCTTGAAGATCATCAGGTGTCTACCCCAGACCCTACCAATCAGGCCTCCACAAGTTCTAGTCAGTATCCAAGACCTCAGGACAGTTGGACTAGGTCTCAGGATATAGAACTTGTCAATATAATTGGAGAGCCCACTGAAGGCATGCTTACCAGAAGTATGGCTGCTAGTCTAAGAGCAGCCTCAGCCAATGAATGCCTATTTGTGGACTTCATCTCCACAATTGAACCCAAAAGTGTCAAAGAAGCACTTAAACATCCAAGTTGGGTTCAGGCCATGCATGATGAACTGGAACAATTTGACATAAACAAGGTAATGACCTTGGTCAAATGTCCTAATGATGTTTCAGTCATTGGCATGAAATGGGTGTTCAAAAACAAATCTGATGAAAACGGCATAGTCATTAAAAACAAGGCCAGACTTGTAGCCAAAGGCTACAATCAACAAGAAGGCATTGACTATGAAGAAACATTTGCACCAGTGGCAAGGATAGAAGCCATCAGGATCTTCCTTGCATTTGCAACCTACATGAACTTCAAGGTGTACCAAATAGATGTTAAAAGTGCATTCTAAAATGGCTCACTGAAAGAAGAAGTTAATGTACAGCAACCTCCTGGATTTGAAAGCAGTGAGTTTCTTGACCATGTCTGCAAGCTTAACAAAGCCCTTTATTGACTGAAACAAGCACCCAGGGAATGGTATGAAACTCTCTCAGCCTTCCTGATCTAAAACAAATTTGTCAGAGGCAAGATAGACAACACATTGTTTATCTACAGGACAAATAATGATGTCATACTTGTACAAGTGTATGTTGATGACATCATCTTTGGCTCAACAAGTTATAAACTTTGCAAACAGTTTGAAAAACTGATGGCAAAGAAATTTGAAATAAGCATGATGGCAGAGCTGACTTACTTCCTTGGACTACAAATCAAGCAGACTGATAAAGGAACCTCTATCAGTCAAGAGAAGTATGTCAGAAGCCTACTGAAGAAGTGTGAGTTCTGTGACTGTGCCTCAGTCAAAACTCCCATGGTTCCCCCCAACAACCTTGGTCCTGACCTTACTGGTAAACCAGTCAATCAAACTCTATTCAGAGGAATGATTGGGTCACTGATGTATCTTCTTGCATCAAGGCCTGACATCCAATTCTCAGTATGTTTGTGTGCCAGATATCAATTTGACCCAAGAGAATCTCATCTCACTGCGGTGAAAAGAATACTCAAGTACCTGAAAGGTACTCCAAACCTTGGATTATACTATCCAAAATGTTCAGGCTTTGATCTCAAAGGATACTCAGACTCTGACTA
Organism: Artemisia tridentata subsp. tridentata; assembly: GCA_021014915.2. Classification (NCBI taxonomy): domain Eukaryota; kingdom Viridiplantae; phylum Streptophyta; class Magnoliopsida; order Asterales; family Asteraceae; genus Artemisia; species Artemisia tridentata. The sequence goes on along the minus strand of CP139503.1, from coordinate 102,020,272 downwards.
TGCTGGATGCAACATGGACAGAAAAAGCACCTCAGACTCCTGCCAAATCCTTGGTGGAAAAATAGTCTGTTGGAGTGCTAAGAAGCAACAATCAGTTGCCATGTCCTCAGTTGAAGCTGAATATGTTGCAGCAGCCAGTTGTTGTGCAAATGTACTTTGGATGAAAAGTCAACTCAGTGACTATGGAATCCAGTATAAGATGGTTCCCATCTTTTGTGATAACACAAGTGCAATTGCCATCTCAAACAAACTTGTTCTTCATCAGAGAACAAAACACATTGATATTATATATCACTTCATCAGGGACCATGTCATGAATGGTGACATTGAATTACACTTCATTCCTACTGAATATCGGCTAGCTGATATATTCACCAAACCATTGGATGAACCAACTTTCACAAGACTGAAAGCTGAATTAGGAATGCTGGATATTGAGAATCAGTCCACTGATTGAATCCATCCAACTAAGTGTAAATTCTGAAAACCTCAGGTCCCTGACCCAATGTGTTCCTCAGTGAAAAAGATCACTGAATCACCTTCCCTGAACCCCTCACTGAATGAAAAGTCATTCAGGGCCCTCAAAATGACATTCAATGCTAACTTAAATGCTCTAAGTATCTAGTTGGTGAATGTCCGAGGTTGGTAACTGAATTCTTATTTAATATAAGAATATTTGTTCTTTTGCCTTCTGGTATCCACCTCTGGGCCCCCACTTACCCACTTGGCATTTAATGCCCCTTCTCTCACATAAAAAATATGTGATGATGTAATCTCTGCAAATTACACCTTTTGCAGACGGCACAACAGTTCACCTCGACTGTTGCGCAAAACCCGGGAAAGTGGAGTGGTTGCGCATTAAATGTGGATCTCAAACGTTTTTTACAAAACGGTTTTCAAAAATTTCTTTTGAAAAAATAAACCGCTTAATGCCTAAAACACCCCTCCTCTTCACTTTCCTATAAATACCCCCACACAAATTAAACACACACACGTTTTTTAGAAAATCTTAAGAAAATTCTTGCCCTTTTTTCTTCCAAAAACTTTTGTGTGTGTGTTTATCATCTTTAGAAATCCAGACCATTTTTTTCGTAAATCCAAGACCTTTTACACAAATGGCTACTTCTAAGGCTATTACCTACGCCCCAAATGTGGAATTCACAATGGAGGCTGTGGACATGACCAAAAATAACGTTGTAGGAAACTTTGCCTACCCCGAAAAGTTTTGGGCGTACAAGAATGTGGTTAAGTATCTACAAAACTGCTTTCTTGCTACGACGTTCACAAAAACCCCCTCAGTCATTTATAATGACTATCTGAGGGAATTCTGGTGTACTGCAGTGGCAACAAGCCCTGAGGACACCAAAGACTCAATAATCACTTTCTCAGTGATGAATGGGAGAAGGACCCTCTCCATTGATTACCAAACCTTCATCAAGGCCACAGGTCTTGATTTCACTGAGAATTTTGAGCCCAACCCCACTGACCAAGAAGTAAAGGCCGAATTGCTTTTACTAGGGCCACATGACCCAAAACAACCTGATGTGGCCCCAGGAACCCTTTTGGCCAAAGCGCCTATCATTAAGACCTGGTTCCATCCTGTCTGGAGGATCCTGATGACCTTTGTCATTCAGGTCCTTGGGGGCAATAAATCCTCCACGGAAAAGTTGAATGCATCACAACAATTGATGGTGTTCAGTCTCCTGGAGGGTAGAAAGACAGACACCGGAGGAATAATCTTCCGTGACCTCGTAGCCAAGCTCTCAGGAAAATCTAGGCAAAGACACATGTCTTACCCTAGGTTCATTTCCTGTGCGCTTCAGGACTTACTATGCTCTGATTATGTTAGGCCTGACGTTGAGGGATCTAAACCTGACGTCCTTCATAAAGCCAACCATTCAAGAGACCTTACTGAGGTACAACCAGTCTCCCTGACCACATACATGCTGTTGGTCATTCAGGGAGCAAATGCTGTCTCACCTGTTCCTTCTCCTACAAAGCAGGAGAAGAATAAAAAGAAGGCAGGGTCCAAGAAGGTGGTTAAACCCAAATCACTCGTCCTTGATACTTCTGCCTCAGAGCCTAAAGAAAGGCAAACCATGGCCAAGACCTCAGAGACACCCATCATTGAGACCCTCTTGACCTTAAAACAAACGCTAACGGAGGACACTGAGATATCATCCTCAGTGTCCTCGGGCAAAACCCTTCCTCATGGCTCTACTGACATACACAAGTCAGTGGGGTCAGGAACCTCCACCCTCTCACATCCCGATGAAGGCATTAGTCAATCACAACCTTTTCCTGAGGGAGTACAGGATCCTGAATCCTCGGTAGAGTAGCACCACTCTACTGAGAAGGGGACCCACACCCAATCACATCCTGCTTACGGTCCTGACAAATCACACTCAGGATCTCAAGGAGAAAAGGACCCTAAATCCTCAGAAGGGCAGTACAACCCTGATGGGAAGGGGGTCCACCAACAATCACAATCAGTGCCTCATGATAGTACTAGAGAACGCCCGCCAGTCCTTGAAGGCACTCAAGGGGACAAAGACTCAGAGGGATTAAAACCACCCGCTAATACGGAACCCACAACCCCCCATGGCGAATCCATTTACTTGGGAACTGACTCCAAGGTCCAGGCTGAGAAAACCCACTCAGTGCACTTGGAGGGGTCAGAACCTGGCCAAAACAAAGGTGAGCCCTCTTCTGAGGGGGAGCCGGATTCCCGCAGGGTTTCTACTCTGGCAGATCTTGAAAGACTGCTGGATGATGTGTCAGAGGATGAAATGGTTGATTTTTGTGATGAAGACGTTTTTGGTGCTGAGGAGGAAATGGAGACTGAAACATACAACTCTCCTCAGCACCCTGAGCAACAACAATCATCTCCTTCTCCTGAGGATCAACAACCCCTCACCCTTACCAACCCAACAACATCATCATCATCTTCAGGTCAATCATATGCTCCTGCTACTCCTCAGTGGTTGCAGAAATATGACAATGTTCTTCCACTTACTGAAAGACAGCTGGTACAATTCCTCCGCAAAGCCAACCATGCTCTCTTTCATGAGCTTACTGAAGAACAATGGAACCAGCATACTGAAGCGGCAGTCTCCTATGCCGACTTCAGGGCTACTGTTGAAGAATCACAGGGTAAAGTGCTTCAGGTCGCCAAACTCACTGACAAACAACTCGGTGACCTGAGGGCATCTCTTGATAACATGGGTTTTGAACAAGACAAGCAGCTATCCAACATCCTGAAGACCCTTGACTCAATTCAGGAAGAAATGAGAGATGACCCAACCCTGATCACAAAGCTGAAGGAGTACATGGATACTCAGAAGACCACCTCCACCAACATCACTGAGCTTCTAAAGCTTCTTCAGGGGGTGGATCTTAAAACCATAAGGTCTCAGCAGGATTCAATTCAGCAGTCAGTCGCTGATTCCAAGGAGTGCCTGACCAAGATATCCTCAGCAGTTGATCAGCTCTCAAACAAACATAATGAGCTGATCACCCATTACACCACCAAGGTCACTGAACTCGCAACAACTCAGAATGCTATGGCTGAAGAAATGTCCACACTGAAGAATGAGACCACTGAAGTCAAGAAAATGGTCTCTGATGAAGCGAAAAGTGTACCGCTTTTAGGGGGTCATTTAAGCCCTAAACCGTATTTATTTGATCAAATATTGCCCTAAATCGTTCCTTTTGTCATTTTAGGTACTTTGGAGAAGAAATCTGGAAAAGGAAGCATTTTGGACGTTTTTGGAGCATAAAAGTGAAGAAAACGACAAAGTCTCCAAAGCTGCTGGAAAAGTACATGTGACGGCGTCAATGATTGCTCCTGACGGCGTCATGGCTTGGCAAAAGAGGTGGATATGAAAAATACACATGATAAGCCAGGGAGTTTTACAAAGGAAGTCTGACGGCGTCACCCTTTAAAGTGATCAAGGCCATCACGGTTTATGTTAATGAGAGACGGCGTCAAGCACTATTCTGACGGCGTCAAGCCTTGATAAGCCAGGGAGGATTTTTGGAGGATTAAAGGGGGACGGCGTCAAGAAGGCCATCCGGGAACCCTAGCCACGGCGAGGTGACGGTGTCAAGATCTATAACGTGACGCCGTCAGCTACTAAGTTCTATATATAGTTTTGCAATTTTTTGTCATTAGTGTGCAACTTTGTGAGGAGAAACCCTAAGACGAATTTCTGCCATTTTTAAGGGTTTTTATACCCTTGGATCTCCCATGTTTAATTGAAGATAAGTAATCGTTTAATCATTCAATATGTCTATGTGTTGTTTGATTATATCTTGTTCTTGTCTTTTAATTAACATGCTAGGCTAGATTTATCTTGTGTTTGCTTAGATCTAATGAAACCTAACTATTGATTATCGGTTATTAGTGTGTTATTAATTGTATTGGATGATTGTTTATCGATGTTAGGCTTAAGAAAACTGGCTAACCTCCTATTCGGTAACTTGCTTGAACATCTTAAGAAACATGAACCAATGCGTACTAAGGTTTTAATGGTTGTATTTAATGCATGAGCGAATTCTAGTGATCCCATGTTAGGAGCTTCTTAGCCGGCTCGACATAGGAGTGAAGTAGGAGCTTGTAGAGTTGGGGAAGTACGTACGCCACCCCACGATTGGTATTAAGGAATACACCCGTCATCCACGCAATTAATACACACTAATCAACCGGTAAAAGATAATTAAGGAGTAAGGAAATCTAAGTAAACACATTTCTCTCCACATAAGTTTCACGACCTTTTCATTTTCAGTTATTTTATTTTATTTGCAATTGTAGTTATTTGGGTTAGTTGACTAGCAACTAATTCCGCCCACTCCTTCAAACCCGAGATTTTACTTGCTTTCATAAAAATATAAAAATACAAAAAGAATCTTCTCTCACCCTTAGACCTATTAGAGTAGTTTTTCAATCCTAACGACACTATTCCCCTAGAGAACGATCAATCCCCCGGTACTTGCCACTTCACTATACTACATCGGTCAGGTACACTGCCTGGTGGGGATTGCAAGCTTCTCGATATCCCTCGAGAGGTAAAACCTGTTGTAAGGTCGCAAAACCACGCATCAAGTTTTTGGCGCCGCTGCCGGGGAATAGTTATTGTTTAGGTTGAATTTTTATTTTATTAGGTCTACTCACTTGATTCCTATCGAGTGAGATATTGATTTTCTTTTTATTAGATTTCTTTAGTCTATCTTTTTCTTTGTGCCCTTTGTTTGTAAAACCATTTTCATTTGTCACCATGGCGGATGAAATTCCATTTAGATCATTAACAATAGAGGAACAATTACTTTACACGGATAGATTTGCTTCCTGTTGTTCCAATGAATTTTTAAGTGATCTTAGATATATACAAGAGGAGTTAGGGGTAAGGTTAAATGGGTTTAATGAATTCTATGCATGTGAGATTTCTATTAGACGAGCATTATCTGGATCAATTCCTTTTAGTCAGGCCCTTTGGATGAATTTTGAGGAAAGCTTCCTAACCATGACCCACAAGTGGAACGAATTGGTGGATTCGTATGAGCAAAGAGACCTAGTTTCTAAGAACATGGAGTTAGAATCAAACCAAGATTCTGAGATGGTTAGTTGCATGAGTGGGATAGATTTCACCAAAACATACGACACACATGAGGGTAGAGTTGAGCCACCTAGCTGCATGTCATGGTTAGGCCCTACCATAATACAAGATGAACACATTGGTGATCTTAATGTGATGGAGGATATAGTAGAGAACCCAAGCCCACCAAGTACCCCACAAGTCCTACCATCATTTGAGGCACACACACCACCCATGACTTACCCAGAAGATGTAGAAGAGACTATAGGAACCCCAATAGAGGTAGAACCCTTGGACCAAACACAACTAGAGGAAATAGGTTTGAATACTTGTAGTCATAACCTTTCTTTTAGTTCTATGGAAGTTCCTAGTTTTGATGAACCGGAGCCTAAACCAAAACCGTTACCTAATCTTCCATCCTTAGATGTGAACTTAGGAATTGAATTAGGTCCCGACCCACCCCTCAAACCATATAGTCCGGGTAGTTTTACGTTGAAGGTAGTAGACTCTAAGCCTTGTAGAGAGGAAGCTGACATAGGAGTGAACCATAACCTTTCATACTTACATCACCCATTCATGATTAATCACAAGAAACACTATGGGTTTAAACTGGGTTTATTAGGTCAAGATGGATTCCCAACTAGGAGTCTCTCGAAGTTGATAGAAGATGATCCCTTTCTAGGAGAAAACTTCAATTCACCCATTGACCCAATTGAACTAAGTAAGGTTATGATGATTGGATCCCACATCTTTGAGCATATAATTCATCCACCACTCTTTCCTCATGCGGCATACTTCCACCAAGATGGTGTGTATCGCTACTATCACCCGCACTTAATCCTAAGTGTAGGAAAAACCTCTCCTTTATCCGTTAAATAAGGGTAGAGTCAGGCTCGTGACTCGAACAAAAACAAGCGCTTCTTGGGAGGCAACCCAAGCTTTATTTGCTTTGTGTGTTTATTTATTTGTTTGTTTAGTTTTATTTGCTTCCGTATGTATGTTTAATTTTTATTATTATTGATTCATGTTCAAAACTAAATTGTGAAAATGCTTTATCTTGTTTTTAACTTTGTCTTAACTACATATAAAGGTATTTTGCAAAAGTTAAGTGTAAGGGAAATCCAAATCGGTTTATTAGAACACAAATGAACATGAATCATAACAATAATTAAATTAACATACATATTAGTATTTGTTTGAGTCAAATGCTTGTATCGAGTCATAGTGATGTTTTGCAGGATTTCCAGGAAGTAAGGTATAGGTTTCTCCAGAAATTTTCCGGAAACTTAACATGAGAATTCTGTCAGATCGTTTCTGACGGCGTCAGGCCTTACAACCTGACGGCGTCAGGTTTTAATTTTCTGAAATTTTTGAAAGTTTTGTTTTCATAAAAAGTTTTTATTAAATCTCTAACTTATAAACTCCAGGAATCTGCAAAATAATCATTCCACAAGCATTATATCCTTATATAGAATTTATCCCGCCGATGTTATGCAGGTTTTCGTGTTTGTTTTCTCAGGTTTAACAGGTTATTTTAGACAAGGAGATGTATGGGGAATTAAGCTTATGGCGATGCATTAGTCTTGGAGCTTCTACATTCTCTTGGAAGAAGATCTAACCATGTTAACTCTTTATCCACCAAACGAATCAGGGGAGTATTTGATTTCATTCTTTTACCTTATTTACTTTTACATCTTGTTATTTGAACATTGGGGACAATGTTCATCTTAAGTGTAAGGGGGGGTAAAGTACGATACTTTAGAGAATGCTATTACGCTTGATTTTTCGTTTGTTTGATGGTAGATGTGTAATAAAACTGAGATAAATACTTGTTAAGGCAATTTTAGTGCCAAATTTAAAATTTTTTACAACATATAGGAGTGAAACTTTGATCTTAATGAGCGTCTCACGGATAGGAGTTATATGACTAGCACAAAAACCGTACCACTAAAAAATTTTCCACCCCCAAATATGTGAGGTTCGCCCCTAGAATTGGTAGGAAAAGCATTTATGCTATGATGTGTGTACCGGTAGCACTTAGATTCTAGAACTTGCGTTAGGACCATTCCGAGGCCACAAGTGAGACTACATTCGTGTAGTTAGATTTACTACATGATAAGAGGCATTAGGATTAACCCATTGTTTTACACCTGTGTTTTTGTTATAATTACATTGGCTACATTGGTCAAGTAATTCTCCCACACCCTTTGCGTTGTACTCATTTTTAGTACACGATACCCCTAGTACACCCCTCAGAGCCTATCTTTTCGTTTCTAACTTTAAGCATTTTACTTAAAGGAAGAATTTGTTTACACCCCACTTAAATGTACACCCAAATCGCCTTAGCCTACCTTGTATGCACTCATTTTTAGTGCATTATTGTGACAACATTTGTTTAAACCCCAAGTTAATTATCTAATTGATTACATGGTTGCTAAGTCGAGTCATATCCTTGTACATATTGTTTTGGGACGATTGGGACTCATGGGTAAAGTACTAGTGTAATGGAGTAATGGGGAAGAAGAACATTATTACCCCCCATATGTGCTAAATATTTTAAAAGTACTCCAAGTGTTTCGATTATCTTAATTCGAGTCATTAGAATAGTTATTTGTAAAGTTATGTAAAAGTTCAAGTGTAAGGGGAATGCAACGCCCCTATGATGTATTATTTTAGATGGTAGGGCAAGAGTGTATGAAGAAAAAAAAAATCAAGAAAAATACAAAAAAAAAATGAGAAAAAGAAAAGTAGAAAAAACATACGGACTACCATCCCGTTTCATTTTATGTTTATTTTATGTTTTTGTTATTTTGTTTTTAGCTTAAGTCGAGTCTAGTCTTGGCTTAGCAACGCCATATTGTACATGTAATTAATCAAGATCTTTAACTCGCCACCAGTAAAATATCCCTTATCCAACAAATCCGTGTTTATCATATCCCTACACCTAACGTTATAACCCGTTTAAAAGCCCTCTTTGATAGTTTATCTTAGGTGCTTACGCCTAGTGGAGGAGGTTTTTGATCCTTTCCCAAGCCTATGGTAATCTATTTGCTATGACAGGTAGTGAGAGATATTATCCATTTTCATTTATGAGATTTATTTTGATGACACCTGAGAGATGTGAGTATCTAAACACTACTTGTGAGGTGCTAGTTTGTAATCTCCGTGCTTATTATGATTATAGTGGAACGACTATTTATTGTAATTACTTTTATATTAGCGTTAAATGACCCCTAACTTGTATTTTGATTAGAATAAAAGCGCATTTGCTTGAGGACAAGCAAATCTCAAGTGTAAGGGTATTTGATGAAGCGAAAAGTGTACCGCTTTTAGGGGGTCATTTAAGCCCTAAATCATATTTATTTGATCAAATATTGCCCTAAATCGTTCCTTTTGTCATTTTAGGTACTTTGGAGAAGAAATCTGGAAAAGGAAGCATTTTGAACGTTTTTGGAGCATAAAAGTGAAGAAAACGACAAAGTCTCCAAAGCTGCTGGAAAATTACATGTGACGGCGTCAAGGATTGCTCCTGACGGCGTCATGGCTTGGCAAAGAGGTGGATATGAAAAATACACATGATAAGCCAGGGAGTTTTACAAAGGAAGTCTGACGGCGTCACCCTTTAAGGTGATCAAGGCCATCACGGTTTATGTTAATGAGAGACGGCGTCAAGCACTATTCTGACGGCGTCAAGCCTTGATAAGCCAGGGAGGATTTTGGAGGATTAAAGGGGGACGGCGTCAAGAAAGCCATCCGGGAACCCTAGCCACAGCGAGGTGATGGCGTCAAGATCTATAACGTGACGCCGTCAGCTACTAAGTTCTATATATAGTTTTGCAATTTTTTGTCATTAGTTTGCAACTTTGTGAGGAGAAACCCTAAGACGAATTTCTGCCATTTTTAAGGGTTTTTATACCCTTGGATCTCCCATGTTTAATTGAAGATAAGTAATCGTTTAATCATTCAATATGTCTATGTGTTGTTTGATTATATCTTGTTCTTGTCTTTTAATTAACATGCTAGGCTAGATTTATCTTGTGTTCGCTTAGATCTAATGAAACCTAACTATTGATTATCGGTTATTAGTGTGTTATTAATTGTATTGGATGATTGTTTATCGATGTTAGGCTTAAGAAAACTGGCTAACCTCCTATTCGGTAACTTGCTTGAACGTCTTAAGAAACATGAACCAATGCGTACTAAGGTTTTAATGGTTGTATTTAATGCATGAGCGAATTCTAGTAATCCCATGTTAGGAGCTTCTTAGCCGGCTCGACATAGGAGTGAAGTAGGAGCTTGTAGAGTTGGGGAAGTACGTACGCCACCCCACGATTGGTATTAAGGAATACACCCGTCATCCACGCAATTAATACACACTAATCAACCGGTAAAAGATAATTAGGGAGTAAGGAAATCTAAGTAAACACATTTCTCTCCACATAAGTTTCACGACCTTTTCATTTTCAGTTATTTTATTTATTTGCAATTGTAGTTATTTGGGTTAGTTGACTAGCAACTAATTCCGCCTACTCCTTCAAACCCGAGATTTTACTTGCTTTCATAAAAATATAAAAATACAAAAAGAATCTTCTCTCACCCTTAGACCTATTAGAATAGTTTTTCAATCCTAACGACACTATTCCCCTAGAGAACGATCAATCCCCCGGTACTTGCCACTTCACTATACTACATCGGTCAGGTACACTGCCTGGTGGGGATTGCAAGCTTCTCGAGATCCCTCGAGAGGTAAAACCTGTTGTAAGGTCGCAAAACCACGCATCAGTCTCCAACATCCTCTCAATTATTTAGGCCTCTCTGGTTACCCCACCTCCTCAGTCAACAGGTGCATACACTGAAGTTCCAGCACTTGTTGAGGGGGAGAAACTTGATGATCCAACACCTCCTCAGTCCTCTGCACTTGTTGTTGCTACAATCCCTGTACAACCTGAACCCATAGCAACAGAAGTGCCTGAGACTTCCACTAGTCAACCCCCTCAAACTGATAAAGGGAAGGGAATCATGGTGACTGAAGATCCTCCTCAACTACAATTGGTTCCGGCATCAACTGTTGAATTGGATGGTGGAAAGAAATTCTTTCCTCAACTAAAAGGGAATCATGGTGCACCATTTTACGGTTGAATTGGATGGTGGAAAGAAATTCTTTGGAACTCCAGCTGAAGTGGTCGTAGTCTTGCATAAACAGGACATAAGAAGGGCCAAAGAAAAAGCTGAGCAACTCAACATACCAATAATCTTTGAGGTTGCCAAGGAGGTAATTAAGGAGACTGACAAGGACATCAAGGGGGAAGAATTCCTCAAGCTTCAGGCTGACATCATTAAGGAGGCCAATGAGCAGGCAAAGCTCATAGAAGAAAGAAGGAAGAGAACCCATGAGAGGTATATGTGGCATATGACAAAGACCAAGGGAGAAGGCAAAATCACTGACATGACCATTCACCTGACAAACCCTATAAGCATTATGATTCACAGGGGACCAAGAAAGTCTGAGGTAAATAAACCCTTCAAGTTCTCAGACTATGGGTTAGGGGAATGGGACATGATGATGCCCATCCTGAGAAAGAAGCAAGGCAAGATCATTCCCAGCCTTCTCAAGACCCTGAACTCTAAATATGAAGAACTGGAAAAAGTGGCTAAGAGTTTAGGAATAGATCATGAGAAGGCACTTGCTTCTCAAGGACTGTCAATCCCTGAACCTACTCAGAAGACCGGGAGGAAAAGAAAAGCTGTGGGCCAGGAGCCTGAACAATTCATAGTTGCTCTTCATTGCGACAGGATTCCTCCTCAGGGAGTGAAGTTTGTCCCCAACCTGGTGATCAAGGAGCCTAAGTACGGTATTTTCTTTATCGATGAGTTTGGTTAACCGGCCTTTCAGCGAGTCAGTGACATCAACCTTGCGGAAACGACAACTCTCCTAGCATACAAGCTAATGGCACTTCAAATGAAGAGTCCTGAAAATGAAGAGTTTGTCAAGCTGCTGGACAGGATGATGAAAGAGTGACCTGACAAAGAAGTGTTAGTGTCAAAGAGAGCTAAACTAGAACTCTTGGGTATCTTGGAAGGAGAACAAGAACCCTAAGTATTATGTTAGATATTAGGACTTTGTAATTACATAAATAAAATGATGGCCCATGTTTTTTGTTATTTCAGTGTCCTTAATAGCTTTCTAGTATATTCAGTATGAGAAGAAGCCCATTGTCTCACTCATAACTGATCAAAACACTTGGGCATAATTTATATCCAAATAGGGGGAGATTGTTGGGTCCGTCAGTACCCAAGGATCCTGAAAACAGGATTTGAATACAAATTAAGCTAAGTGTTAATCAACCGAAAATCTCTTAAGTCACTGAGTGAACAGTCACTCAGTGAGTTACCTTCAAGATGCTCAGGACGAGTCTAAAAAGAAAGATTCACCACTCAGTGAGGCGGAACTCCCTGAGTGTTACTTGAGCCAAAGAAGAAGGTAATGGGTTCAGTGAGTATTGGACAAGAACTCACTGAACCCCAGTCTCCTCAACAACAATAAGTGATTGAAGACTGAAGACTGAAGGCGTAGACTGAAGAACTTGAAATCTGAAAGAAAGGCGGGAAGAGTTTGAAGAGATAAGGAGAAGTCTTATCAGGCCAGAAACGAACCTTCCCTAAAATGGCTAAAAAGTCAAGAAGTGTCAGAACTGACACTCGAAGACTTTTTGGCCTATTCCTATTGGTTCTTGGAAATGACAAATACTGTTGTAGTTGTCAGACACGCTTTGTTATTCTTTTTGTATTTTAATCATCAGTGCTCTTTTATACTTGTGTATAAATAGGAACAGATGGAGAAAAGTGGGATAAGTTTTGTGCATTAAAAGCTTAGACTTTCACAAAACCACTTTTCTCCTTTAAAGAGCAACTGCATCCCTGAGATAGCTCAGTGGGTCTTTATGGTTGTCACTCAAGTATAAATTGAGTTTAGAAAGGGAACACACCATACCTTGTCTATTCAATCCCAAGTGTTTATTTCGCAAACACTTGGGTAATAGATTTTTTGATTGATTTCTAATAAGAATTTAAACGTTGAAAAACTTGTGTTTTTATATTTACGTTTTACTTATCAGTGTTAATTAATCATTACATTAATCTCAGTCATAAACACAATTAGATTAACTTTGTAGTTACTTCTATGTGTGTAAAGGGAATAACAGAATGTTTTAATGAGGTTCAGAAGGAGGTTAGTGATAGCTTTTTTATATTTAAAATAAGCACTTATAAGATGATTGGAAGTAACCAGTTTAAAAAAAAACCTAAAAAATGAATCAGCTTATTTTGTAAAAAAATAGTTATACAATAGCTTATTTTGCTGGCTTATGGGCTTATCTGCCAATTTGTTTGTAGCTATGGGTATTGTGAAACTTAGTTCTACTACCTTTCATATAAACAACATTGGAGTTAAAAACTGATTCTTGCCATCCATTTAGGTAAGGAACAATTTCTTTAAATATGATAATGTAAATTTTGGTTGAATTCTTGAGACCCTAATTATGAGTTGCGTGATGTTATACTGAAAAACATTGGTTATAGCACCATACAGTATATCAGGATGTCATAAATGGTATTTTAGAATTTCGTCAGCTAATTAATAGTTTAAATCTTTTACTGAATGATTGCATTTTTTTATGTACAGATGCAGTGTGTTGGATCTTATGTGAACGGATGAACGCGTGCGGTTTGAGTCTGAATAGGGTCGATTAAAGCTGAGAATGCCTGCCTATTGGCATGGTAACCTGCTAAGGGTGTAGCCATGGCGAGTGCATCCGTTTTTCGATTCATCTGTCTGAGCCTTAGTTGTACATAATGGAAAAGGTTGTTTAAAGATTTCGTAAATCGGTTTTCTTGGGAACATGAATGTATAGCACCAGAAGTTTTTGAATGCCTTTCAGTATTATGTACTATAGTATGATAATTTTCTATGATGAGTTTGAATAGGTTAGATTAAAGCTGAGAATTCCCGCCTATTGGCATGGTAACCTGCTAAGGTTGCAGCCATGGTGAGTGCGTCCGCTTTTTTGATTCATCTATCTGAGCCTCAGTTGTGCATAAGGGAAATGGTTGTTTAAAGATTGCGTTATTCCTGACCTGTATTATGCAACATCCTAGAGGTCGTTTAAAACGACGCCATATTGTGTTGTCTTGGACTCCGGTTCAGAATAAGTTGCTGTATATGGCCATCTCTTTCAAGCCCTTTGACTGTTTTCTATTATTCCTCAATATTATAGAGAAGGTATCATATCAACCGCAGACTGAAATTCTTGGGCAGATAATATATGGGAGACAAGGAATAAAGGTTGACTTCTGTAATGGGAAGCTTCGGATGGTATACTACTGAACTCCTTATTGTATTGTAAGCTTATTTGTTAAAAAACAACATTTCTATAATTAGTTGCTCTTCTATGAAAAGTGCAGGGTTCCATGAAGTTACGAAGATTAGCAAAACCTGATGCTGCAGAAGTAAATATAAAGTGCAGAGCAAAAGGAACGCTTCCTCTTGCGGTGAGCTGTGCACATTCTCTGTTACAGTTAAAACTTCCAGAACTGATTCTTACATACGTATGGTTTTCATTGAAAATCTTAATACCAGTGTACCTCATTTTCTTACTACACATGTTACAATGTATTACAGGTGCGAGTAACTGTTACAAATACAATACTTAAAAAACTTTGGAGATTATAACACGGGTACTATCAAGTCCAGCCTTCGAGATACGATAGCTCAGGTAACTAATTTTAGTTTTTTTGTATGACTATGAGTTGTATTGTTGTTTTTCGGTATCTTTATGCTTGAACCTGTCTTGAGAGGGGTTAAATTACATGATATGATATTTTTACTGACAATTCGGGCCAGGTTCAAGTTAAAGCTGAATAAAAAACCTCTAATCTAAGACATCGACACTAATAGAAGTCTGTGTGCCTATATAAGAAAACTCGATTAAAGTTTGTAAATTCTTGAACATTTTATGATAAAGTTAAATGATTGTTGCAGGCGTGAAGTATGTGCCAAAGGTACTCGATTTTGATGCTGCTGTTGTTCGGGACAGCGACAATTTTTATCCAGAAGTCGGTATGCCCTGTACGTATGCATATGTATTATTAACAAATAAAATAAACAGTCACATGAAAAGCCTGGGACACATGTTAATGGCAGTTTGTACTAAAAAGAATTTGTACATATTTGCAGCCCCAGACTTTGGAACGACCATGCTTGATTTTGCAGACGGTGTTGTCCGGGATGTGACCGTATCCTATTCTGAAAATGTTGCGCGCAACGCACTGAAAACCACATCAGTAACAAACATCAATAGATATAAAAGAAAATCAGATGGTAAATTGTCAATTCAACTAGGTAACGTGTTTATTTGTGAATAGTTGTACATAACTAATATTCATATTAAATCCTCCACTGATATTCCGATTTCTGTCGGCGAGTAGAACCCACATTACTGACCATCATAGATTCTTTACCGCAATCTTTTTTCAAATACCTTAGTACGTTTTTAACGTACTCGAGAACGTGCGCGATCTTGCAGGTGAAATGACAGCAGCATTGGCAGCAGCATTCACCGTCTTTAAAGACGACTAATCATAATCTCAGAAACTTCTACAAGATCCAGCTTCAATATGTCTTCGAGGGTAAGCTTCTTTATATTCATTTATTGTTATTCTTAGTTGCATTACTAAAATGATACAAATTGTAGAATAGGATGTAATGTTGTGACTTTGGTAGTAAATTCATATGTATAAACGACAGACTTTGCAAAGGCACAGTCATTTTCAGTGAGCAATGTTGCATAATACAGGTCAGTCATTTTCACAGACGGATCAAACTGGTCAACCGGTGGCATGTGTGGTTATGGTGATAGTTGTGGGTTTAATCATCCAACACACGTTGATCTGGTAAAGATAAAGACCCTTTTTTGTGAATTATATGACTCGGGTAAAGAGCCTTTGTCATGGTTGTAAGTTTTAGGGGGTGTTTGGGATTGTTAATATAAATGTTGTTGTTATGAATTTATAGCTTAGTGGGAGGAACATTGGAGCCTTTGTGCATAATGATTTATGATAGATGAGTACATTAAGTCTATGCAGTGTTTTTATCTTACATGAACATCTTTTTTATACATTTGCAGCTCATAAAATTAGCTATGTTATCTCCATCGAAGGAGGAATTAGTGGAAAAGGTAAGCGCTCGATTTTTTTTGGTGGCCTTTTATGTTCTAATGTATTAGTTACTTTCAGTTGATTGTGACTCACCACAGTATATGGGTTTGTCCAGTTAGATACACATAAGCTTACCTAAATACCCCCGTAATATAGCCTTGAAAAGATTATTTAGTTATAGCTTCTATCGCTTATGCTATTATGCAATTCACTTGCTCATTAGCTTATTTTCGGTTGCAGATGTTCCTAAAGGGAAAGATGGCTCTAACCATTATGGGTCTGAAAGTGTCTAGGTTAGATGTTAGTGTTGTTAAGGGTGGTTGTTATAAGTATTTATGTTGTTTTGTCTGTCGAATGTCGTGTGTTGCCTTATGTTTCATGCATAGTTTTAGATACATTTAGGGGTTGTTTTGATTAATACAGTTAGTTGTTTAAAGTGGATGATAACAGGTAAATAAGTAATGTAACGTTTATTTGGATTATCAGTTTTTGACCCGTAATAGTTATAGAAGCATTGCCCTGACTCTCAGTAACTGAGTATCGCAATTCACGTTACAGTAGTAAATTTAAAGACATATCTAAACAATTGGAAGGATATTGAGTGACACAGCGAGTGATCTCTGAGCTCATACATTTTGGTGAGATGCATATTTCTGTATTTATAATCGATTCTTAATTGTGAAAAGTTAGGCGACTTTTCATCATTTTAGGCATTATAAAAAGGCTGTTCTAGACGCTTAGAGTATATACGTAAGAAAATTGTCACATGAGTATTCATTATAAACCTACAACAACCGTTTATTAAACCAGTTAAAGATGAGAAAAACGTGGCCTGATTAACGATTACTTAGTTTTGTTTTGCATGTTTAATGTCAACTAATTTCTAGCTAATGTTCATTTATGGTTTATGTATATCTATGGCTTGCATATTGTTGTTATATTTGCCTTAGCTTTAGGCCCCGTGCGTTGCCCTACTTTGCTTTGCTTTGTTTTGGTTGCTTTGCCTTAGCTTTAGGCCCCGTGCGTTGCTCTGCTTTGCTTTGTCTTGTCTCCTTAGGGTTGCCTGCTTTGCTTGGTTCTTTGCTCTGTGCTTTTTGTGCTCTTGTTCCTTATCTGTTTTTGTGTTTGCGTTTGTCATGTTGATTGTTTTGCTTGCTCTTTTGCTTTCTTGTTGTCTGCTATGTTTTTCTCGGTTGCTCTCCTTCCCTTGCTCTCTCACGCGCACACATGCACCAGCCGGAGGTCTCTTTGGAAGCAGCCTCTCTACCCCCGGGTTTACTTGGGGGTAGGGGTAGGGTCTGTCTACAGTCTACCTCCCCCAGACCCTGCCCCGGCGGGATTGGGTTTGTTGTTGTTGTTGTTGTGCATATTGTTGTTATATCTTATCGCATGTGTCCATCTGTGTCATTACATTAAGATTGGTATTTTTTGGTATTCTTTTAACTATTGTGCTTTTTAGTTTGTTGCCACCTAAGACTTTTTGTTTGTTTTGTGGTTAATGCACAATGAAGTTTATCTTTATATGTACTGAAATTAATAAGAGTTTATATTGAGCATTAATCAAGGCATGCCTAATTAGCATTCATTTGGCGTCAATGACATGCTACTAGGGGCTGTTTCGATAGCTTACTTTCAACAGCCATATTTGAGTCTTGACGTGTTCTTAGGGCCTGTATGGATAGCTTATTTTCAGCGGCCATTTTGCCGTGTTGACATGCTATTAGGGTTATTTTCAGCAGGCATTTGGCGTCTTGATATGTTCTTAGGGGATGTTTAGGTAGCTTATTTTCAGCAGCCATTTTTGGCATCTTTTTGTTGAAAATGGCTAAATCTTTATGTTTTTTAACTAGGTGAAAAGCTGATTCAGCTTCAGAAGGAAAAGGTAGTGTTGCTTATTTCATGACTGGTCACGGGTGTAACAATCTTTCTTATTCATAATTGGCATGGCATTTGAGTTAGCCAACAAAGCAGTCCATAAGAAAAGTGAAAAACGTCAAATGCTTCACCAACGATTATTCTGCGGACCTGTGTAGTGAGTTGAAGGATGAAAGTCAAAGTCTACAAGTGTTCACAATAACCTACATCACTTAAAACAGATTTTTTTTTTTTTCCTCTTTTAATGTTTTACCTTTATGCTTATTAGAGTTAATTTTTATTACTTTTTTATTAAATTTGAACATAAGATTTATTGTCAAATAAGCTCTTTAGATTAATCACACACAACACTTTTGTATTCGAACATCCCGAGGCATGCGCGGTTTAAACCCTCGTTGTGTATCCAAACAGAATCATTTCTTGAGACAAACACACACACACAAAAGATCTCAAATCTCAATCTGAAACCTAAATCCGACCAAAATGCAATACAAAAACCTAGGAAGATCAGGTCTAAAAGTATCCCAGCTCTCATACGGAGCATGGGTAAGTTTCGGCAACCAAATCGATGTAAAAGAAGCCAAAACCCTCCTCCAAACATGCCGCGATCACGGCGTAAACTTTTTCGACAACGCGGAAGTTTACGCCAACGGGCGAGCCGAAGAAATCATGGGCCAAGCCATCCGTGAACTTGGTTGGAAAAGATCAGACATTGTTGTGTCCACAAAGATCTTTTGGGGTGGGCCAGGGCCAAATGACAAAGGTTTGTCTAGGAAACATATTATCGAAGGTACGAAAGCTTCGTTGAAGCGATTAGATATGGAATATGTTGATTTGATATATTGTCATAGGCCTGATATTATAACACCTATTGAGGAGACTGTTAGAGCTATGAATTTTGTGATTGATCAAGGTTGGGCTTTTTATTGGGGGACTAGTGAGTGGTCTGCTCAGCAGATTACCGAAGCGTGTGAGGTTGCCAAAAGGTTGGATTTGGTTGGCCCTATTGTTGAGCAGCCTGAGTATAATATGTTTGCCAGGCATAAGGTATATATATATCTATATCTCTATCTGATTTTAATTGGTTTCGTTTTGTTTTTTGGATTGTGATATGTAGATTAGCTTATGCAAACTTAGGAAGTGTTTGGGATTGCATGTTTTAGGTGCTTATTGAAAAAGTATTTAGATTGCTTATAGTAGTGCTTTGATGCTTATTTTTGAAGCAAGTAAACAGTTTTGAGTGTTTAGGAAAAAAAGTGATTCTCTAATTATTGCAGAGTATATATTAAATGATTGTTTTCGTTATTCAGATTGCTATGCGGATTGATTGATTGTTTTGAAGCTTTATTTAGGGGGTGTTTGGGATTGCTTAATGAAAATAGATTACACGTTTTGAAAACTCATAATAAGATAATCAGCTGTTACAAAACATGATTCTGAAATTTAGTGTTTGGATTTAATTTTGTTGTATGATTAAGCAATAATCATATAACCAGTTTTTTAGTTTTAATTATTTAGATACTTAACATGTAAAATGACTAAAAAGGGGAGGGTTTACCTGGTTTGTGAGTGTGTGGTATCGGGCACAAACCCTGGGATTAGTCGGAAACCAAGGTTAAACATACATCAGATTATTTTTTCTGTGACTTGTAAAGATTTAGTTAAGTAATATAAATACTCCTACATTATACAGAAATTGTTAATAAAAGAACATTTGACATATAATATTGAAGAAGGCCCTAGTTGATGGAGCCCACTTGCCAACAAAAAGAACCCTGGATCAGGGGCGGAACTACTTATTGTTTTTGTGTGTGTGTGTGGGGGGGGGGGGGGGGGGGGGGGGCTGTTGCCCTCCATGCTTCGCCAAAAAATATCAATTTTTAGTGTAAAATTTTTTTTAGGACCATTTTAATTAAAGTGCACCCCACCTTAAAGTCAAACAATGTAAAAACCTTAGATCTCTATCTTAATCTTAAAAAAAATTTCAGTTTTTAGTGTAAAAAAAAAATTATGACCTTTTTATTAAAGTGAATCACGAATTTTATCAAAAAATTTTTTTTTGCCCCCCGTTCTCTAAGATCCTGTGTCCGCCACTGCCTCTGATTACATAATATCAGAACACAGTGCCTCTTTTTGCCTATTTATTAGTATAATAACCATATCAGGTTAGCTTTCTGTTTTTGTTTTCTTCATCTTCATGTAAGGTTTCATCTGCCAGTGTGTGAAGGTCTACAAACACAAATAATTGATTATCAAAAGTCTTTTTCCAAACACTACAAACGGATTGGTTGCGTTTCTGAATAGTGATAATCAGCTCATTTAGACCCAAACGCAATTTCAAGCACTCCTTTAGTTTATCTGCATTTAGGGGGTGTTTGGGATTCTGTGCATTTGATAGGTTATTAACAGGGTGTTTGTGATTGCTTGGTTTAGTGGTTATATGCATATCCCTAAGTAGATTAGCGGTTTTGAGTGTTTCAGTAAATATGCTTCTTTGTCTTTCTTAGAGTAAATAGGTAATTGAAAATATGTAGGTCGCTTGTGTTGGATTGCTTATTTTTAGCTGCTTCTGCTCTTAAAAAAATAAGTTTTTTGTTAACTACTTATATCTCAGTGATTATGTATACTTAAAAGAGCAGATAAACAGTTTTATGCAAACACAGTTTTTAAAAAAAAAAATAATAAGCTGACAAGAAGTCCCAAAACCTTCTTGGTACATGCTTTATCTTTTCAGCAGAATAAGAAATCCCATACAACCCCTGGCTTACTGCTTTTTATTAATGAAAAAAACACTTTTCGATGCTTAATGGATTGTTAGGATATATTTGATAAAATAAGCATTAGTTATTACATTGGTAGGTGTTTATTTTAAAGTACCTCTAAGCATAGGCTAAAACTCTGCATGACCAAACACCCTGTAGCTGTTGGTTTGTGGATCGACATACATACCTTTATTATATTTTTATGATTTTTGGATGCTGTGGTGTCTTGCAGGTAGAGACTGAGTATCTTCCTCTGTACACCAACTACGGTATCGGGCTTACTACATGGAGTCCACTTGCATCTGGAGTTCTGACTGGAAAGTACAACTCAGGAGTTCCTGCTGATAGCAGGTTTGCACTAGAGAACTACAAGGTTAAACTCTCATATCCAGTTGAAAGTTATTGGTTTACTTGAATATTACTGTCCTCCTTTTATTAAATAATTGCTGTCATTGTGTTTGAATATTTTGTGGTGATAATATATATTTTTGGGCTTTTTACAATCAGGATAACTAATAGCACCGTGATTCTGAGTGCTCCAATTTATTTTTATAAAAAATAGAACTCTTATCAGTTTAAAGAATTGCACAAGTATTATAGAACAGATTTAATAACTAACTTAATGCTACCCTCAACAAGAATCGTGCTTTCTTTATGATGCCATAGACGTTACCTGTTGATATTTGAGCTATGTTTTATGTGTTACTTTTGTTGCTCACTGATTTGTATGATTAATGAATCGTGATCTTGATTGTTACTCTACTAAATAAATGGTGATAAACGAAGCTAAATAAGCAACACACACCTTAACTTCTACAGTTATACTAATCAACGTGTCTCTGACTTCTTTATTGAATCCTGATCACTCCATGTAGTGTTACTCAAGTGCTTGTCACTCTCCGTCCAATAAAAACTGTTCTCACATCCTTTTTGAAAACTATTGCGGAACTCCATTCCTAGGTATTTTCTAGATTTCAGTTAATTATATAGTACCTATTAATTATTGTACCAAAATTTTGACACTTTTAAATGATTACCACAAAATTTAAAGAGTATTAGACACCTGTGAAAGTGTTAACCACTTTAATCTTCCTGGCTGGTCAGAGATTGCAATTCTTATGCATGAAGGAATACGGTTTACTGAATATTGAGGTCCATGCAGTCCTCCCCAATCCCATGTGAAAGTTTTCTGCAGGGCAAATACTTAATATCCAGAATATTGGCTTTACTTTGTTGCTATGCATGTTACATAGTGTTACTACTAGTTTATACATTCTGCGAAATTGTGCATCACTGTACCACTTGATGTTAACTTTCTAGTATCAACTTGCAATGTTTCCTTTGCAGAATTTGGCAAGTAGGTCGCTAGTGGATGATGTGCTGAAGAAAGTTAGGAACTTGAAACCAATTGCTGATGAACTGGATGTACCAATGTCTCAGCTTGCTATTGCATGGTGTGCTGCAAACCCTAATGTGTCATCTGTTATTACTGGTGCTACAAAGGAGTATCAGGTCAGATTACATTACAGTAAAGATGTTTTCTTACCGTCTTGCATCAAATTTTTAAAGGAGGTTCTGGTGCGTCCACACATTTTCTTACATAAGTTTCTCAAAAACTATTTTTAACAAATGTCAAACTCTGTTAACAGACGCACTATATAAGTTATTCTAGTTGTCCCAGTGTCTAGTATCCTTTTGGGAATCTTGGGTTTGCACCAACTGTTCAGCTGTTCTAAATATAATCACTTTACTAATATATGCAGATTCAAGAGAACATGAAGGCGATAGATCTCATTCCTAAGCTTACACCTGATGTGATGGAGAAAATTGAAGCTGTTGTTCAGAGCAAACCAAAGCGGCCAGAATCATTTAGGTGAAGAAATCATATACCATGATGGCTTTCATTGCCAAGACGTCAGATGTGAATTTGTGCTTTACAGTTTTAAAAGTATCTTTTGAGATTTCTGCAGGAGTTGTTTGTTGAAGCATTGCTGTTTTAAAACATTATCAGTATGTTGTGAACCCTATGTCATCGACGATGTGTTTATTGTTCGCTAGGATGTTTCTTATCAAACTTCCAAAGATTTTATTTTTATTATATAATGTATGGTTTATACAAGAAGTGCTACATAAGGAAGGCTACCTCAGTGACAATCAAGTTCGCCATTTGGTCTTCCTGTTGTTTTCTAATATGTTCATTCTATCTCCTCTCAATCTATATAATCATTGGTTTATGCAAGTTATTGTTTGTGGTTGTACCCAAGTCTTTCCACCCGGTTTTGTCTCTTCGATTGGAGTGCAACTGACATAGCTTGGAGCTTGTTTGCTACCTCAGTGAAGGATGGTCTGTCTGCAGGATCATTTGACCAACACTCTTCCATCAATGCCTTCCATCC